>OX422214.1:287824914-289208090 GCA_949130495.1 Sambucus nigra
AATTACTAACTCTCGTCACGTTAATAATTATAACATAATTAATTTCCGGATTCTTATTAAATAATTCACTCTCATTAAATTTAATAAAACCCCCAAATTAATATAGCATAAAAATACGGGGTATTACACGGATTGGTTGGGAGGAACTCCATCATTGTTCCTATTGCTAGATTCTGGGATCTCAGCCATGTATGATGAATTTTTTAGTGAAAAACGATACGTATAGTCATTCCTACAGACGACGCCAATCTGTTGATGCAAAAAACTTGACTTGATGTAATTAATTAATCACAGATAAATATGAATAAAAAATAAGACAAAGCATTTTTAAAGTGGTTCAGCCTTAATGAAAATGGCCTATTTCCACTATCTCGTATTGCAGGGTATTTTTCCTTGATCTCAATTGTGATCGCAAGTGATCGATTATCCCGTTATGGAGGGGGTTGCAATGTATTTCTAGCCCTTGGTCTATCAATATGAATAGACAATATGCCGTTATTTAATAGACATATACATATGTACATAATAAGAATGTTCATTGAATCTGTTCTTATCGTTTGATCTTCCTAACTAGATGCTCTGTATGTTGAGTAGCTTGGCATGCTAAGTAGCTCGGTATGCTGAGTAGTTAGGAGTCTTGATTAGCTCGGCACTATGATTTGTTTGGTGAATATATTTGATGCCACGCAAGATAACACGTGTCTTCATATAATTGGTCCACATCAGCAGACTAATTTTTGTATTGACACTTACTAACCCAAACAACTTTAGTTTTCAAAAAATCATTTTCTATTTTTAATAGCTATTTGTTAGAAAAAATAGGCTTTTTGACGAATTCAGTTTTACCATCAAATAAAGTTGGTTTATTACTAGCATGCTGACTTTTATAGCAATATCCTATTAAAAGACCATTTTATTACAGAAATTGCTAAGATAAAACTTTTGATAAACTAGTTTATATATGGCAGCATGCTTAGGGACAGTTTTGACAGTACTCAATTTTTCCTTTTTAAAACAGAATGGTTCTGAATAACCTTTATTTAAAAAAAACACACTCAAAAAGAGGCTTGATTGTTTCATTAGTTCTAACAACTTCAATTTGCCTAAATTTGCCTAAGCCAAGTATATTTGGTCCTAGTTTCTTAAAACAAAATTTTTTTAGGTAAACCTTTTTCTGATAGAAATTACACATAAACATCGTCTTGACAAAACCAGTAGCACAATCATCATTTTTAACATGCTTAATATACTTAATTTAATTTCATTTTCATGAGGAAGTTTCTCTTTAGAGTTAACAAAATTTGTTTCATCAAAGTCTTCACCTATAAAAAGCAATTCCTTTTAAGGGAGCAAACTCATCAATATATTTATTTAAATATTTCACAGTTATGCTAGAATTTAAATAAGTGTGAAATTTTTTCAAAGTCTCGTTAAGTTCTTTTTCTGTATCATCCAATTTAAACAAAACATCCTTATGTTTAATTTCTATTGAGTGGTTTAGTTCAGTTAGCATGACCACCCGTTTCTCAAGTAACAACACATCTTTTTCAAGTTCTTCTACATGAAATGCAGATTCTTCAGTTATTAGTTTAATTTGATTATTCAAAGCACCAATTTTACCTAATAATCTAGAATTTATTTCACCTAAGTGTGTGATTTTATCAAGTGTGACATTAACAAAATTATTACACACACACACTCTTCTATAATAACAGAATCCTCAAGAGGATCAGAATCATCAATATCGTCATAAATGTTCCCAATATTAAATAGGGAGGTTGTGATGGTAGGGTGATTTTGGATAGGAAAAATACGAGGCAAATTAACAAAGTCTAATTCCTAATTATATACACACAAATCAGAAACATCAGAAATAGTAGATAAATTGTCAAAAATGTCCTCAGACTTAATGGTACAAACAAATGTGAAAGCCATAAGATTATCAAAATGTTCCTCGTTATCACTAACAAAACTATCATCCCACGTTTTAGACGAATTTACTTTATTAGTGGGTTCCCATTGGGTTTTAGAAAAACATTTGTTCACATTATGACCATATTCATTTTACTTCTGAACTGTATGTCTCTTAAATCCTTTTTAGGTTCTTATTTTTCAAAACTTTTCTTTTCAATATATTTTTCACGAGGTCTATTAGAATAACTAGGTTGACCTTCCCTTAAAGCAAAATTATTCTTAAACTTTACAAATTTCTTAAAGTGCTTAGTAATGAGAGAAATTTCATTATCTAAAGAATCTAATAAAATTGTAGATTTATTTAAATTATCGAGGAGGATAAAAAGACTAAATTATTTTTTCTAGACCTAAAATTCAACACATTTTGTATTTCGATGTGTGTAAGTGTTTTGCCTCTTTGTTCATCTCTTAAAATGTTTTGAAGTTCAAACGTTCTAAGTTTACTACACATTAGTTAAGAGGTATAACTATTATCTATATTTTCACCCATATCATGAATTATTAAATCAAAACTCTTAGGAACAGACCTACTGATTTTATCACATATTTCAGAATCAGCATACACAACACCATAACATGTGAATGATTAATAATATCTTGCAATTTTAAATAAAAATCATCAAATATGTTATTATCTTTCATATAAAGAGAATCATAAAGTCTAACTAGCATTTGAGACTTAGCCCTTTTAACCCTGGAGTCTCCTTCATGAGCTGTCATTAAAATGTCCCAAGCCTCTTTAGATGCCGTGCATGCTGAAATTCATGTAAATTCAGTTGCACCCGTTGATTAGAAAATAGAATTTTTGCCCTTGTTCTTATACTGAGAATTTAACTTTTCCTCTTTAGTCCATTATGAAAGAGGTTTTCTGGTAGAAATTTGAGCACCACAGTCACCAACTATATGAGTAGGAGTAGAAAAAATAATTTCAACCATATCCTATACGTAATCTCCTAAGTGTTGGAGGTGCACAACCCTTCTTACTTTTCAGTAAGTGAAGTTTTCACCATCCAACACGGGAGGATGTATAGAAGAACAATTATGGTCACCCATAATAAAAGATTGAATTTTAAATCAAAAGAGTTCATGATCTTTGCAGAATAAAAAAATTTTAAAAAAATGAATCCTAAAGCTATGGTAGTTACTAGAAATAAGCTAATTACCCTATCATGTTTTAGTTATAAAATAAAACACTTTTAACCCTTTTATGAATTTTTTTAAAAATCTAGTTGAAACTGTTATATAGACACAGACAAATAAAAACCAGATTTGTGATGATGTTGCCCAAATAAAAATCAATTAGAATGGGATGAGGAAAAACGGAATGGCACACAATATTTGTTCTTGAGGAAACCAACTAGTGGAAAACCCCGCGTCCTTTAGTACCAAGAGAACTCACACACCCAAGTCCACTAATACTAATGTTTAAGTACAGATTATAGCAATATAAGTGTAAATGAAACAGTTTTGTCAATACAATAAGTACACCAAGACAAGAACTAATCAACCCCACAACTGAATCTACTAAACAACCAAGGTAGTGATAACTTAGAACTCACACAACTCCATATAAAACACTAGTGAATCAGTGAAGATGTACACAACAACAAATAATAATAATATTAAGTGTTTTTGGTTAATCAAGACATAAAAGGAATTTAAACAACTAAGTCATGGGACACATGCAAGGCCTACTTTAGCAGGTTTAAAATCAATATCAAAGATTACACCAGATTAAAATAAGTTAAGTCTAAGAAACCATATACAAATTAGGAAAGGAAATTCAGAAAAATATGTTTTACACAACTGATTTAAAACACACCTTAACAATTTTAAATATGAGAGATTTAAATATGTGTAACGATAAAAAATTAAAAACGATGTTTGTATGGTACAACACACAATCGCAACTATGGATCATGTTTTAAGATATCAAAAGGTTATTTGAAGTCCTAACACAAGCACAAACGCACCAAATCTGCCTCAACAAACGTGCTTCGATGAATGATCTCCAAAAATAAAAACACGGGTAGTTAATATAAGGACCTAAAGAAGATCGAACTATATATATATATATATATATATATATATATAAGATATATCTTACAAAAGAGCCAAATGGAATTGGAAAACCGAATTTCAGGAACTCCAAAAATGTATCAACAAATCAGGAACAACCAAACTCCAAATCGATCAAACCCTAAGATGGAACCAAATAACATGATTCCTATAATGGTTCAGGAACAATAAAACTCCAAATCGTTCCAAAGGCAAGACGAAACTAAATAGTAGTCTTTCACACCGTAAGTGAGATAACGAATATCAGAGACGTTTAATGTGTATATGTTTAGAGATGAAAGGTAAATCGAGTAAAAAAAGGAGTTGAAAACCATGGGTTGAAATTCGAGAGACAAAATGTGAGACAAAAATCCGACAGAGTTTCGACAGGAAAGATAAAAATGTGTGGTTATTTTTCTCAACCCCATGAGCTCTATTTATAGGCACACCCAACAGACCCTGGTCATCCGTAAATACTACCAACCAAAGGGGTAGAATGGTAAAGATACAAAGGAATCTAAGGATAAAATTAGGATACGCAAAATAAGGACACGTGCGTCAAATGGAAAGGGTAAGAGAGGGGTAAAATGGTAAACATGACTCCAACGGTCGACAAAACAGGGACTATCTATGCATGGCAAAATCGCGTCGACACTAAGCAACCCTTCCATTAATCAAAATCGCATCACACGAATTGATTAGAGAAATACAAAAGAGATCAATCTCAACCATTAAAACCACAATGAAATCACAAGCCGTCGATTTTTAATATAAACCTTTAACTAAACAAAATTGATTTTTGTTTAATAAAGAAAATGTTTAAACAAAAGAAATTTAAAAATATATAAATTGCATAATAAAAAAATACAAAAAATTATTATATATTTATGAAAATAGTTATAAAGAATACGACAAAAAAATAGTTTTAAATAAACACTATTTTACTAAAAAAATAATTAAAAAAACTTTTTAAACATAAAAGAAATGCAAAATGTTGTTTTTAGAGAAATAACACACAAAGTCTCAAAATTGAGACAAACAAAATGGGGAAAATTTTAAGTCCGTTGTGCAAACCCATTGATCATCTACTTTAAGACACCCTTAAAATCTCGCATATTTCATAATTCACTCTTAAAATTTTGAAGATATCGTAATGCTCATATGTGGCGAAGCATCAATGAAATAAAAATGGTATTGGGACTTCCGTTTTCGTGTGTCGTTAATCTTTTTGGCTCTTTTTGGCAAAATGGTGGCTTTTAATGCAAAGAGAATTTTGTTGTTTCATAGCCCTTTTCCGTAACTTAACATATAACAAATTTTTTGGGAAACGAAATTCGGGCAATGGTTCTTACAAGCACCACAACTTTTCTCCAATATATTTGGTTCTTTAGTAAACACTATTGAAATTAGAACACGTGTGATAAAGAATCCAGTATGAAGGTGATAAAAAGTCCAGCATAATTGTGAGAAAGTGAGTACAATGTTCAAAAGGTCCATGCACGTGTGCAATAAAGGTGATATAGAGTATAACATAAATAGCAAAATTCTATCCACAAATAATTAATCACACTAAAGAAATGAAACCATGTCTCAAAACACGATGAAAAAGTCACATGAATGGATGGAATACTGAGATGATTTGAACATCTTAAATACACATCCATATGCAGTAAAAATAAAAATAAAAAACTCTTTTTGTATTTTTCAAAATTTTATAAACATTAAATCTTTTTGAAATTTTTTGAACTTTTTCTTATAAAATCGAAAATCGTTTTGCATTTTTCAAAAATAAAATAATAAAAATACATAAAATACAATTCAAGTAATTGGTATAAAAGATATTAACATGATACTAGATAAAGTACTCGAACTCAATCAAATGAATAAATACCCAAAGACTTCATAAGATTATCGAATCTAAATGCATCTAAAGGTTCCATGAAAATATCGGCTAATTGGAATTCGATGCTCACTGAAGGACATAACCTTCTCCTTAACGAGATCACAAATAAAATGCCCACATATCCTAATGTTCTTCTTGAGGGAATGACAGATCGTATTACGGGATATATGAATTACACTCGTATTGTCACATGAAATAATTATTCTGCCATGGGAAATCTTATAAGGTTCCAACATTTGCTTCATCCATAAAAGTTGTGTGCAAAAAATCCCGGTAGCTATATACTCAGCTTCTGTTCTGGACATAGTTATGGAGTTTTTCGTCTTGCTCAACCAAGAGATAGAGTAAAAACACCCACCCTAGGTTCTCCTATAACTGTCAACATCCCCGACCCAATCGGCATCCGAATAGGAGAAAAGATGATCATTGGTGTCAAAAGAATAACAAATACCATAGAAAATTATTCCACTCACGTATTTGATGATTTATTTAAGTTAGACTCTTTCGGGGAGACTAGGTAATGTGCACAAACTCCAACACCAAAGGCAATTTCAGGACGACTAACATTCAGGTAAAGAAGACTACCTATCATGCTCCTATAAAGGGTTTCCTCTATGTCCTTTCTTGAGGTGTCTTTGTTAGGTTTAGTCGATGTACTTATAGGGGTGCGTGAGTTCTTAGCGGAGTCTAAACCAAACTTCTTCACTAAGTCCCTAGAATATTTAGATTGAGATATGAATATCCCATCCTCAAGTTGACAAATCTGGAGACCTAAGAAGAACATAAGCTCACGAACCATGCTCATCTCAAATCCAGTCTTCATCTGCTCTTCAAACGTGTGGAAATATCAAGAGCACGTGGATCCAAATGGTATGTCATCCACATAGACTTGGGTAATTAATATTGCACCACTATATCTCCTCATGAAAAATGTCTTATCCACTCCCCTTTTTTGAAGCCATGAACTAAGAGATAAGAAGTGAGAGTCTCGTACCAAGCACAAGGTGCTTGCTTCAAACCATATAAGGCCTTATTAAGATAAAAATATGTGTCTTGACTGCTCTGGGTCTTCAAAACCCTTTGGTTTCTCCACATAAACTTCTTCCTATATAAAGCCATTAAGAAAGGAACTCTTGACAATCTTTTAAATATAACTTAAAGCATAGATGACATGCTATGGTGAGTGGTAAGATAAAAAAACTTAAGCCTAGCAACAGAAACGATGTCACTTCAAAGTCTACCCCCTCAATCCGTGTGTTGCCTTGAATAACCAAAGTAGCCTTATTTCAAACCAAGGTTCTAAAAAATGCGGGGCGTGATCGAGGCGTGGAGGCGAAGCCTTAAGCATTAGAAGACTAGCCGGGCCTAAAAAGGAATGAAAAGGCGTTTAGGACTTTTTAAAATATTTTAATATTTTTTTAACCATAACAAGGCTATTAAAATACTTAAATTTTACATATCGTAAAAATATATCTAAATATTTTCAAATTAGAATACTATTTGATTATTTTGGACAAAATAATAGTCTGGTTTGTCAAAATATTCTTTAAAAGACAATATCGTTTCATTAAAGCATTGTTGTCTTTAAAAAAAATGTGACTTAAGAGTTTTACCAAGAATAAGGTGTGAAAATCTTAAGGTGGGTGTTTCTCCCAAGCCTCAAGCCTCAAGCGGGTTTTTTAGTACACTATTTCAAACTATGGTACGATTATCATCCATCTTATTCTTCAAAATCCATTTAGTACAATCACATTTGTCTCACTAGGTCGGGGGACTAACTCCTAGGGATCGTTCTTGTGAAACTAAAGAAATTCTTCTTAAATAGAGGATATCCAATGCTTATCCCTTAGTACTTCTTTAACATTATTGGGCTTGACTAAGTAGGTGTAGCAAAACTAGTTAACCACATTCTTAAGTTGAGTGCGAGTCTTGACACCTAGTGTGGGATCACCAAGTACAGCGGAAGGGTGATAAATCTTTTGAACTCAAGAGGTTGGATCCTCTAAGTAAAGAATGCATTCCACCAGTGTAGTATGAGGAACAATTGGATCATCATCGAGGGGTGCATTGTTCTTACACTCGAGGTTAGTGTCAATAAATTTTGGTGGCTCTTTGTCTCTAATGTGACGTTTATTGACTCTATAACCTTAAAGCTTGCAAGGTTAAACACCCTATAATCCATACTCAACAATGAATAACCTAAAAATATCCCCTCATCACTTTGGGAGTCAAACTTTCCAAAGTGCTCTCTATCTCTCAAAATGTAGTAAGGACTCTTAAAGACACAAAAATATGATAGGTTAGGTTTCTTCCATATCCACAACTCATATGGCGTATGTAATATGTGTGGATGATGATATACCCTATTCACCATATGGAATGTGGTATTAACTACCTCTGCCAAAAACATCAAGGCATGTTTATCCTAAGAATAATGGATCTATCCATCTCTTGAATTGTTCGGTTCTTCCTCTTCCCATTTTGTTGAGGAGTACGAACAACTAAAAATTCATGTTTGATGCCCACTCTATCACAATAGATATCCACTCTTAATTCTTTAAATTCAATGTTGTTATCACTATGCATTCAATTAATGATGACACTGTGTTGGTATTTTAGGACACAACACTTAGTTAGGAACTCAACCCTAAGAAACTCCATGAGGGAGTATCTTGAAAAGTCATCGACCATCATGAGAATGTATCTCTTACTATATATATTCTTCGTATGTGTAGGACCAATAATATCCATATGTATCAACTCTAACACACGAGAGGTGTTAATGGTATTCAACTTTCGATAGGGACCCTTGATTTGTTTTTCTTATTTGTAAGGACCACAAGCCTTTGTGTTTTTCTTATTGAACACAAAGGAGGACTCAGGAATGATTCCATAAAAATTATCATCGATCATCATTCCTTGTAGTAATGGTTTACTGGATTGACCATAAACATTACACTCAGACCCGTTGTACTTTATCACAAAGTTTGCATAACAAAGTTTTCTTATGCTAATCAAGTTTGCTTGTGCGACACATTATCTAGCTTAGGAAATTTGGGTATCTCAAAATAACCACATCCTAAAATTCTAGATGTTCTCCCACCTCCAAAAGTCACTTTGCCTTGATTGTCATACACAAGGTAGATAAAATATAACTTGTCACTAATAATGTTCATAGATCACCCACTATCAAAATACCATTGGGAAGTATTTTGAACCTTGAGAATAATGTGAAAAGCAAGGACTTTTCCATCATGCTTAGGTAACTAAGTGGAGGTAACCTTTTGTTTGTCTTTATCATTATTGGCTCTAGTCGTAGCATTAAAAGCATTCTCAAAAGGCATAGAAATCCTTAAAAATTCGCCCATTAAGACTTGAGAAGTGGCAGCTGGGATATAAACTTGATATCAAAGACTAGAAAAGATGTTATATCGGTACGTGGGAGTATGTGTATATTTAGTTCTCTTTAACTTGTAGAAAAATTCCCTAAGGTGACTTCTCCTTTTGCAATAAGTGGAAACCAATAATTTTTTGGGTCTACCTTGGTTCGATCATTTAGTTTGAATTTTCTTTTTTTATTTATATCGAGTCCCATAAAGATCTACCATAAATTTAGGAACCATTTTTGGTGCAACATGGGAAGTTGATTCATTGTCGTAACCTATTTCCCGCCTCTCCCTATAACCTAAAGAGGGACCGAGCAACATTTTTCCTACCTTCTTCGTTGTATCCTCTATACTAACCTTGACCTCCCAGGATCATTATAGATCTTTATCGAGTTGAGATACAAGGGCTTCAAGTTTCTCACGAGTCTTTGATGAAGCTTTAAGATCTCTCGTAAGACTAAATACTTTGTTGTTCAAGTTACCATTTTCCCTTTCCACTAAAACTAATCTCTCCCCTAAAGAGACTCTCACTAAGGACTCTCTCTCTCTCGACTCTCTCAAGTCTTTCTCTAAAGCTAACGCCCTAAGTGCCAAGTTTTTATTTTGATTATTCATTTCAAAGGATTCGGCATAAGAACATTGTAGGCCACTTTTACCCTAACTCAAAACTTCATCTTTCTCACGAGGTCATCATTTTTGGAAACTTCCTCACCGGCGTGATCCATACTCGATGTACCAACATGACTGTCCATGAACGTAGTGAAATTGCGTCTATGTGGTGATTCATTCTCAGAATCCACCGACTCGACATCTCTATAACTAAGAGTCGCATTGAAGGGAGTTTTTCCCTTACTTTGTCTCGTTAATCTCGTAGCACACTCATGATCATTGTGACCTTTACCCTCATACTCATATCATCTCTCCTCAATTTTATTAGGGTAATCTCCTCTTTCTTTTTTAAAACCTTTCTTACCAGATTTAAACTTCATATTTTTCTTATAACTTATGTTTTCTTCAAAAGTATTTTAGCTTCTAAGATTGAGATTTTTTTGATTTTTTTTGCAAAAATAGAAAGATCATCTAGATTAAAATCATACTCCAAGTCAAAATAAACCTCCTCTTTCTTTTTAGATTAAACTTTTAACGCAATCCCTTTTCTATTTGTCTTATTGATTTAGGAAACATGTCGATTTCATAAGTTTGAAGGTCTCTTACAAGTTCTTCTAACCTAAGCATATATAAAATTCCCTACGAATTAAGGACAGTGACCTTTGGAATAAAGTGTCAAGGAAGGTATCTCAAAATATTTTTAACAACGCATGTCTCAGGACTTATATTACCCAAATTAAAACTAGAACTGACTATACCAGATAATCCAGCATAAAACTCATCACAAGTCTCAGATTGTAGCATAGTGATTGTTCTTAATTGTGTGGTGAGATTTTAAAGCTTAGAATATTTCACACCGTTGGTACCCTCGTGAGTGAGCTGGAGATTATCCCATGTTCCTTAGATGTGGTGCATGCCATGATGCGGTGGAACTCGCCAGGGGTGACGCTTCTAGAAAATGCACTTAAACTGTGGGCATCCTATGTCCAAGCAATGACAGGTTTAAGAATTTCGACATTTTTGTTAGTCACAGTGGATAGTGTCCACCCTCTTTCACACACAAGATAAACCCTCTCGTCAATCGATTTTAAAGTAAACCTCATCATAGTTTTCCAATATGCATAACTTGACCCATCAAAATTAGGTAGCCTATTATGCAAATTATCCATAAAATACTAAATTTAAAGATCACATAATAATTAGTGCAACCAACTCTGATACCAATTTAAAAAATGAGGGGTATACACATTTACTTGTATCTTAGACCAAACACACAAATTCACATTTTATCAAATTTTGTCTGTCGTGGAGTAAAATTATGAAGCTAAATTCCAAACTAAATTAGAAGAAGAAGAATTTGAGTAAAAATTCCTTTAAAAAAACCTTTAATTCTAAAACCATTTTAGAAAATACAAACACTTTACGACTTACAGACTACTCAGAGATCCATTTAGTATAATACGTTAGAGTCTTCAATTCTTTAACGGGAAATGGTACAGTCCAACACCGCCCATAGCAAGTGAATCTTGCCTCGGTGTCCACCGATCTACCTCAGGAATCTCAATTCCTTTCTTTTTCAGTAGTAGAGCCTCAACTCCAAAATTAAGCAGTAGAGAAAATCTCTATAAGGTTTTTGAACTTTGAATGTGTTCTTCTTGATTTGGAAAAGTGATCTTCAAAGATCCAAAGGGTTTGGATAGAAAAACAATAAAGTTTGATCATAAAAAGAACTTTAAAAAGACTTGGAGAAAATTCTAATCATGTATCTCTATTTATAAGGAATGTTTCTACAAAGATATAGGGATTAAATATTTGAAAAGATATATATAAAAAAAACACGCATACTTGTACCACATCATAACTCTTTTCAATGATGTTGTGATGAACGATCTTTAATCTTCCAAATGTCATTAACTTCTTCTCTTCTAATACGTGATGAGAAGGTGCAGTGAAGTATAATGGGATAAGACAAATAAAAATAAAATGAGCAATTACAAAACATTCTCTTACACAATTAGAGTACCTAGGAAAGATCATGGAGAGAATACTTTCTATGTGAAATAAGGAAGAGTTATTGTCAGACCCCAAACCTAATATCCATATTAATCATTTGTTATCAGAATAATTGGATCATGATCTTGAGCCCATTGGAAATATAATTCATTTATCAATATTTTTCTGCATAATGTTCATAATGAACATACTATTATTCTTATACCATAATGAAATCAACATCAGAGTCATAATTAAGTGGACATGTAATACTATGATTAACTATGATAAAATTTCACAATCATCAACTCAATCCATACTACCGCAATATATACAATGCGTGAGTATATTAAAATCTTCAGTGTGACAATGATAAAATCCCCATATTTAAACCCCATCTCTTTCCAACAGTGCAACTCTCAAAGTTACCGGCCGTATGGTATCCTAGCTGGAAGCATACAAACCTGAAATTGTTAAAATATAAACCGTAAGAATTAAGCTTAGTGAGGTACTCCTTCCTACAATGAAATAACAATTCTATATTGAATATGTGGATATAAAATCCGAACAATCCTGCCCATTGGCAATTACAAATCCTAGATCATAAGATCCAAATAATTCTGCCCATTGGCAATAACAAATCATGGAACATGAGTTTCAACAAATCCTTGTCATAAAACAAATCAAATCATTGGATTTTTATCCAATTCCAATCCTGGATCATAAGACCCAAACAAATCTTGGATATTTGAATATCTAAACAAATCCTAAATACCAAAGTATTCAAACAAATCCTGCTCTTAGAGCTATATTCATATATCTGTATATATGAAACAATTATAAGTACACTCACCTTGGAAATTTAACAAGCTTTCCTTTTTTCTTTATTTGGATCTTGTTCAGTCGATTCTTCTTCTCTTCCTATCATTCTTACAATATTAGTATCATCATAAGAATATTAACAATTCAAAGAACAACTTCAACATAATTTAATTCATTAGCATCATATGATTCAATTCAAACCATTCCTTATAAATGAAGTCCCATCTAGACTTAGGTAATTATGTCTAACATATTCAAATTATAGCCCAAAACTACTTCAATTATTCTTGGTAATCCAATCCTTATCAAATTAGATTTCCAACAAAATTGACGACACATCATTCTAATTTTCCTAGAGCAAGACATGCACATTTCTTTACCACATAGCAAATCGGCCCTATAGGCTCATCTATAGTTCAGTCATCTTCCAAGAATTTTCATAATTTTTATAAATCATAACTTTCTATGATATTTCACCCAATTTCAGAAAACATATTGAATAATACAATATTAAAATTTCATAATTTGTTTTAGTTCATTTGCTATGTCAAGCAAAACATCAAACATATGGTATGCATACTCTTTTGGGGTAGATTTCATACCCGAACTTCAAACCTTCATCCAAGATTCAGTTCTTGCTATTTTTACATATTTTTCGAATATGTTATGAATATATGGGTTTATGTTAACCTCCAACTGGAATTAATCAATTTCAGTAATCATACAAAAAGATATGGAAGTTTAAATAAACAGGGTCACTAAAAAAAGGAATTTAAGGGTTTGCACATTCAACTTTGTGTAAACTTGCATATATCCCTAAATATGCACCCAAGCACGAAAGTTCAATAAAAAATCAAGGATTTATATAATATAAATCATAAATACAAGAAAAATAACAAGATTCATGGGTGGAATTACCTTAGGGGCTTTTATGTAATTTTCTATGATTTTTCTGAATGTTTCTCCTCACTTTCTTCTTCCTAATCCTCACAATTGTTTTTCCTCAACCCAAAACTCTCCCAAACTGAGTTTTCTGAATAAAGGAGGATATCTCAAGGGTTTAAGTCGGCCAAAAAAACCTCCACCTCCAACCAATCAATTTAAGACACTGATTGGGCATAAAAGACAAATTACCACTTAAACGAATGGACAAATTTGCCCTTGTTTAGTAATTTCGGTATAACTTCTTACTCGGACCTCCGTTTCACACACTGTTTTCTTTGTTACAACCATAACTCACTTTTCTACAACTATCTATTTTTCACCTCAAGTCAATTGTTACTTCATAAAGGTCAAAACTAGTCTTAAACATGAACATTCCTACCGAAGACTTCAAAATTTCACATTTGTACCTAATTCGATATTTCAGGCTTTATGAAGGTAGGATTAGACTAAATATAATGACTTAACATTATATATACTAATAACATATTATCCATATCACATAAGCTAATCATGATATAAACATAATTTATCATAATTATATTCGAGTTGTCACAGTAATAATGGACAAATTATGGTATGTTTTGACCATGCCCAAGTGCTATGTTTATAGCTAAGTATTAGGGCTGATGTGGCAAGCACATGCCAAAGATATATTCCCTAGCGACAATATCTGAGTGAAACATCTTTCCTGTTTTACTATTTGTCATTATCCACTCTGAAAGGTGACATTGGGTGTGACCAAAATCAAAAGGAAAATATGTTTGGCATAGTGACAAAAAGTACGAATTTGTCAATATTTCAAACGGTTACTTGGAAAACAGTTTTGAAAACTTATAAGAGGCCTTGAAGGCAACTCTCTAATGTTATTTTCAAAATAACTTTGCGTGCAGTATCTTGACTAGTCGCTCATTTTTACCAAATGGTAGTTGTGTATGTGTGTGAGTGAGTGTGTTAATAAACTCCTACATCCCTCATTATAGTACTATCTATTGCCTAGGGTACTGAAGTGGTTGAGCCTTAGCTTACTCAACAAAACTTACCTCTATGGCTCCAAACCAAAACTCTTAAGAGATCATAATTGGCCATATGCTCGAGCCGTTCTTGTTCGGCTAAGTCTTCTCGTTAAGTGAACATGTGTGTAAAATAAAAAAAGTAAGTGTTAATGCATAAACTTTTATATAAACATGACTATATAAATGGGTTGGGGTTACTAGTATGGCGTCACCTGCTTAGTTACTGCTCAAGGTTTATTAGTGGTTTGGACCTATTTGTCCTGCTCACGATTTGGACTCACTCGTCAAATATTACTTTTGTCCTGTCTTGGGCCTGCTTCCCCAATGTTATTTTATTCATCTTGTCTTCCTCATTACATGGACTTGATCATCACTTTGGCCCTTCTTACCCATTATTACTTTTCTCTTGTCTTGGTCCTTCTCACCTAATATTTTTTATTCATCTTGGCATGCTAATTACGTGGACTTGTTCACTATTTAGGGCCTTCTTGCCCTTATTACTTTTAAGGGAGGTTTAAATGGGTACCCCTCTACATTAGGCTCGTCATATAAAAGTCTTCTTTTGGTTGAAGACGAGGAGTTTTGTAAAATAATGAATCTTTAAGAATTAGGGAAGACTGAAAGTCATAATTACTTTTTATTCGTGCCTTAAATCCAATGTAATTAAACTGTTCTTAGGATGTGCTTTAATGTCTCTAGGATACACGTTTTGCCTTGTGAATTCTTTTACATGATTTGGGTAATGATTACCCCAACTTTCAAATTGTCAAGCACGTCGTTCCTCGTCCTATAAATACCCAAAGCCCTATCACTTTTAAACTTTCACTATCAACATCCTTTTTATTATAAAGAGAGAAAACTTTGAGAGATCTGTAGAGCTTTAAAGAAAACCCTTTTTTCCTTCTCTATTTCTTCTTCAACCTTTGTCAATCAATGGCTTCTTCCATGTCACACATTTCTTCTTACATGTTTACCTCTATGAGTGAGGTTTTGGTGGGATCTTTGCCATCAATGTAATACCCTCCCTAATGTTTCATTTAAATTCTTTATAAAATGTAATAAAGTGGGCATTGATGATAGTTGTTGAATTTTTTTGGGTTAAAGTTAGAATTTGGAGAAAATGAATAAGAAGGATCGTTCGAGCGAAAGTAGGATCGTTTGAACGAGATTTAGATCTCATTAGAAGTAGGGGATCAAACGAGCTTCGAATAAGATCCCTTTAAGTGTCGTTTAATAGTTATTAGAAGACATGGTTTGAAACATATGCCCTTCTTGTTCGAATGAGGCTTAATCGTGTTCAAATGAGGCATTTTAAAATTTTGTTAATCCGACTGTCCATGTACATTGTCACATTCTAGACGCTCGGATTGATGAGATGTCGAGATCTAGTTAGAACAGATTAGGAAAAGGGGAATTTTAGGCCTTTGAGGTTTTTTATAAAGATTTATTTGGCTCATTTGGGCTTATTTCGAGTTTTAAGAAAGAGATAGATAGGGGTGGGCCTTCCACCATTTGGTGTATTCTTCCATCTCTCTCCACCATAAACCACCATACCACCATCACCCATCCACCTTATATCCCCATATTTGTTATGTATTCCACCATATTTGAACTATACATACCCATTCCCACCATGGATGAGGAAAGCGACGAATTTGTGGATCTTTGTCCAGGGCTCTTGAAGATGGAGAAGGAAACTTCCATGGAGTTTGAAGAGAGTTTTGTTGGGTGGTATTGGAAGCTTAAATGGAGCACATATGGAGGATGCATTTAGTAATACATTTAGGAAACCTTTGAAGTTGAGGGTGGCTCCTCCTACACCACCTTCTCAACAACAATTTCAAGTCTTTGAGGTGGGAAAATATATCCTTAGTGTTTAAGACTCTATTCGCATTACTAGTAGTCTTGTTGTTAAATTACATGAGTAGAATGCACATAAACAAATGATGATTTGTAGTAGATTAATATTAAATATTTTTATGGAATAAAAATATTGGTAAAGTGTTATTTTATTAGGAAATAAAGGATGAGTAAATATTTCAAAGTTTTGAAATATTAAAATTGGTATTTTTATGAAAATGGTGTGTTTTCTAGAAATTTGATGTTAAACATTTTATGAAATAAAATGTTTGAAAAATGATGTTGATCTTGATGCATGTTTGTGAAATAAAGTTTCAAAGTTTCTTGCAAAACCGAAGATTTCATGAAAATAGACATTTGTTGAGTTGAAGAAATTAAAAATGTCTTTATGTCTTAAAAGGCATAATTTTGCATGTATAATGAGTATCTAGAAATAAAAATATTTTAACCTATTTAATAGGATTTTAGGATTTAAAATTTATATTCTCATGCAGAGTCGCCAACCAGAGTAATTCATGTGTGAGAAGGACGCGAGGGGTAGAGCCTTACTCCCAAGGAGGAAAGTCGGGAGTTGATTTCCTAAAGGACGACAGGTTTGTATATTGCTTTCGTGTTGCGATGGTGAATGGTTGCGATCCAATTCATCATGGTACATGACCCAAGCCAGGGTATTTATCTAGAATCAGTATCTGAGGAGAACGTTAGGATGAGTGATGATACTTCGAGCTTATGTCATAAGTTCGCTCTCGTAAATCATAGTCTGATTCGTATGGGCGAGATCTTCTGAGAACGGTTAATTGTAACTTCTGACTCTCGTCTGTCCCTTTCAGTTTTGGTAATCAAGGATAGGTATTCTCACGTCTGTTGCAACTCGAATTGGTACCATGTCATAATACAACACGGTTAGGCCTGGTAGAGCGCGATGGGTTAGGTATAGTCAATGTAGCTCAGTAACTATGTGTGCCCTATCTGAGGTATTTTTAATATTGCATAAAGTTCTCTATATGGGTGGTTGCCCTTCCGACGATAGGGTTTGCTCAAAGCATTGGCCTTTCTTAGGAATAACGACCTTTTCGACTTGCCCAGGTGGCAGTCAGTGGCTCTTATTGTAAAGAGAAGAATGATGACTTGAGTATATTATATAGTGTTAGAAATGGAGGAAAACTTACCACACGCTATTACTTTTCCATGGGGAGTGGAGTAGTGTGAGGTTTAGGTGTAGACACCCCATTCTAACACCCCCTAACCTCTCCGTAGGTTCCCTAGTACCTCCCCTCATCGCTAGAAACCTAAGTCATACCCCGGGTACTGACCTAAAGGCCACCAGTCACTCTCAGGCTCCGTTTGACCAAAATTCAAACTTTTCATCTCGACCGAGATTGAATGAATCTTCGAAGGGCGCTGAAACCCCTTTCCAACGTTCCATCCCATGCACGATTCTAACTTACGGTACGGACGAACGACCCGTTTTCCCCCGAAACTTGATCAGGAGGTCACCGGACACTCCCATACTCCATTTGACCAAAGTCAACTCTTCAACTCGACTAAGACTGAATGAATCTTCAAAGGGAATTGAAACCCCTTTCCAACAGTCCGTCTCGTGCACGATTCTGACTTACGGTACGACGAACGATCCGTTTTACTTCGAAAGGTCACCAAGCACTTCCACACCCCTGTTGACCAAAGTCAAGTCCTAAAATCGAGTCAAGCTCTTTGGAATGTCGAAGTACATCTCCTAAATATTCCAATGGTCCGCCCTGTGTGCAATTCTGACTTACCATGCGGACAAACGATCCATTTGCGTCCGACGATTCCCCGTTCAAAGGACTAACGAACGCTTTCAAGCCACATTTGACCCAAAGTCAACTCATGAACCCTAATGCAGTCCAAAAGACTTTCGAATGTCTCTTAAGTAACTTTCTAATGGTTTGCCCTGTGCACAATTCGAATCAACGGTTTGCGCTCTACGACCAATTTTTTGAAGGAACCTGAAAGGGACTGCCAAACGACAGGTTCCAAACCCTGCCTATCGGCAGTGTGCCTAAACACACCTACCGATTTGCAGAACCAGGGCTATGCCGATCGGCAATTCCTTGGGCCTATAAAAATGAGGGCTTGACCTCATTCCAAAAGGAGGAGGAGATCTGAAATCCATCACTCTCAGTAAGCTCAGAAAACCCCTCTTTAAGTCAGCATGATTTTCACATCCAAATCCCTTTTCAACTTTCACCTTTCATCACCTTTTTCATCAAACTTGTTGAATTAAGTACCCTCCATCATCACCCAAATGTAAGGACTTCTCTCCAACATCCAAAATCAAGCTCAAGATCTTCAAGAAGGTCCAACTTTCTCAACTCTCTCTTTAAATTCTCCTAAATTCAATTAATTTGCTTTATCACTTAGCACTTTTATTATCTCATCTCACATATCCTAATATACTTTTTATCTAGTATTATTGCACAAGTCTTATTTTCATATAAATAAAACCCAAAAAATAAGAAAAATAGGGTTTGCTCATAAATTCCAAACGAGAATTCTCACACATTTCTCACACTCTTCTCACAACTAAAACACTTTTTTGCGCACACACACCTAAGAGAAGCCCTCGATTGGATTTATGGGATAAATCCCACCCCTCATTTTGCATACGAACTACGTGGAATTTGATGCCTCTATAGGCTACGTAGGTGCCTCGGGGTAAAACTCGAGACTCGAGTCTTTTTCCTACTTTTTTCCTATTTTTCAACATTCTTTAAACTTAACTCTCTTAGATTATATATATTCACATATACATATATTTGTGATTAGTGGCGTATTATTCCATATGTTTTATCGTTCCGTTATAACGATCAACTCTAGGATAATGGCGTAAATCCTATTTTCTAATATTACTTTTAAGAACATTCATATGGATGACTCGCTTTATCTCTTCCATGATACAAGTCGATGATTCATATCTCCACTACATATACACATGCACACATATCACGAGGAAATGAAGGAAAATAACAATAACCCATGAGAGACCGTAAGGGCGGAATGGGTGCCTAACACCTTCCCATTTCGTAACTTAGCCTCCGGATCCTTTTCGAATCATTTTGGTTTCATATGTATCAGTATGTCTTTGGATGTTGTCCTTCAAGATGGTTCCATTTTTTATTTTTTCTATTTTGAGTAAAATAGACTGGTGACTCCCTCTCTCTACATTTTTTACCTCATCATCGACGCCGTTCGAAGCTCTCTCGAGAGGGATGCGTGGGAGCAAGATCCTCTCGACATCGAAGACACCCAATCTTCATCCGTACCTCTTGCTGCGAGGATCGGGGGATGGCCACAGTGGTGACTCTGCTGGGGAATTTTTATTTTGAGGGCTAGATTATATTTACATGGGTATTATATTTGTTTATATTTTCCCCTATTTTGCATGTTCCCCTTTACCATTCATGTGCACCTTATGCTTATGCTTCTATTCACACACTTGTAAAAAATTCTACATGTATACTCCACACCACGTCCACCTAGGATCACATATGTCCCCATGTTGCACGCATCACCCATCTATTCTCGGTATACCATTGGTACTCGTACTCTGCTCCTTGTTGGGCATGATTAAGAAAGATACTCTCTTCATAAGATACTAATAACAGAATCATGTATGATTCACACAACATCACCAAAGAGCATTGTAATTGACCAAATTTTCTCCAGTAACTGGAGGATCACCTCGTGATGGGCGCTGGTTCGGCAGGGCGCAGTTATCCTAAGCGATATGAATCTTACCTTCCATTAGCCAAGTACCTTCGACGTATATCGAACGGTTCCCCCGCATTGTACCGCTTGACCAAAGTCATGACGGGAGGTATATCGCAGGGAATTCATTCATGTACTCCAAGTATATCGAATTCGTTCTCACACGTACCGTCCCCACGAGGTATATAGTGAGACAATTCACGTACACTCAGGTATATCAAATGGCTTGTCCACACGTACCGATTTCCCTCAAAAGCAAGACGTATATTGTGGAAGCCACGCTAAAGGGGGTAACCCTTTCCAATTCACCAAACCAACTGCATACCCCCATATAGGTGTCAAGCCTAGGACACACATGTTATATTGCCGGTTTTGACCCGAAACTCTGCCAAAATTTCGGGTAAAACGGCCGCCCAAATTTTTGAGCATTTTTAAAATGGGACCCTACCTGTGAGCCTGGTTACAAGTCAAGCCATAGCTTTGCATATGTTACAAACCTAACTTTTCTAGGCTCGGGTCTCGTCCGACATTTCATTTTGCATTTAGGAGAATTTAATACGAGTGAGAACATAATAATAATAATAATCATGCTGAGACCCGTCTCCAAAAATATTTCTCCTTTCTTTATCAGAAATCCAAAAACATTTATACCTTCTTTATCAAAAAGCCAAAAATATCTTGCCTTTCGATCTCAAAAAGAAAAAAAAAGTCAAAAATATTTCCATTCTTTTCCTAAAAAATAAATTCCTTTTTACGCCTTCTCATGTCAATCACAGTCCTTGGCCTAGCTCCTTATTGCCTTTGGTCTTCATTCAAATCACCCCGAACATTCGTCCGTTCCCCTGCTACTTCTTCCAAGTCTGGTATCCATACACTTTCCATAGAGAACACAGATCAAGTACCAGTTGTGCATCTAGATCTGACGGCAGTTTTAGCCCAGCTCGTGTCCAAGATTAATAACCTTTCCAGGAGATGCAACGAAACCAGGTTCTTGTTCCTCAAGAGTCCGAGGCCCTATTCCCTCACACTATGGGTCCACCCGAGCTTATTTAGGTTCCCAAAGAGTGTCAGCATGCTCCATGTGCCCCTCCTGCTAATGGGTCACTGCCTGCCCAACTTCCTATGCCAAACCTTGCCCAACCTGGGGCTAACTTGCCTATGATCATTGATCCAAAAGAGGAAGAGTTGAACAAGGTCAAAGAAGATCTCAAGATACTAACTAAGAAGTTCGACCAAGTCCGAATCTATGGAAATTACATGGATTATGCCCACATGACTCCTTATCCTAAGGCGAGGTTACCCGAGAAGTTCAAAATGCTAAATATAGAGAAATTCGGAGGAAGTGGACCCCCGATTGTTCATCTTCAAAGTTATCAACATTTCGTGACTCTCCTAGGGGCTTTTGAAGAAGTGATGGCCACTTTATTTCAGCAAACATTTAAGGATAGCGCCCTCCGATGGTTTTTGTCTCTCGATGAGTCCAGAATCCGTAGTTCGGAGGATGTAGCCCGTGAATTCATATCGCTGTACAAATATAACGAAGAGCTTAAGGTCACCCTTCGTGATTTAGATCTGCTCAAATATAACTCTGGGGAATAATTCAGTAACTTCATAGCCCGATGGAGGAAAAAGGAAGCCACCATGACCAATCGACCATCCGAGGAAGAACAAGTCAACATAGTGAAGAAGAACTTCTTGCCCCATGTCCGAGCAATGATGGGAGGACAATACTATCCCCACTTTCGACCTCTCAGAGAAGCAGGAGTAGAAATCAAGGAAGGTCTTGCTAAAACAGAAGTTGAACCAAAGAAAGTGTCCGGACAGTTCACCCCTAGAAAATATGACAAACCTGCTAGTGCTGCAGTCTCAACCATCAACAACATCTCTCAACTAACCACTTTGTGGGAACCAGAAAACCGCCACGTCCCAGTCCGAAAGGAATACACCGAGCTCCATGCTCCCCTCTCCAAAGTCTATTAAGCCCTGTTAAGCCGAAACCTTATCAAACCCTTGGACCCCCGTCCATTGCCAAATCTACTTCAAAAAAACTTCAAGGTAGATGCCCATTGTGCCTTTCACCAAACCGCTAGTCATACCACCCACCAATGCTTTCACCTCCAAAACATAATCCAAGGTCTAATTGATCGGGGTACCATTACCCCACCAGCCAATCCTAAGCCAAACACTACTCATAACCCACTACCAAATCATACCAATGCTATCTTCCTAGAAATGAACCCATAATTTGACCCCTCAACTCAAATCACACCCATACACTCTCCCAAACCTCTCCAAACTTGCCCATATTTCTTTCCACACCTTGCTAGCCTTGATGATCAAATACTGTCACTCCTTACCAGAGCATGCATCACTGTTCGTACCCGTTCTGAAGATGGAAGTATGGAATTATCAGAAGTGTTAAACCAACTCCTAGAGTTCAATCTGAAATTTCCCTCACAGATGATCATTAATTGCCAAAGGTTAAGTACGCTATTCTTGGAAGCACGAAAAATGGGCCCAAAATTTAGACAGTTGGGTGGTACCAACCGATGCAGTCAGCCTAGATGACGTTGTCCAGATCATGGAAGAATTATTCAGGCAAACCAACGATATTTTTAGTGTGACAAAGTTACTTGATACTCTGAGTTACAAGGGCACCTCATCCATTCACCCTTACATATCCCCATAGAATGGGAAGACCTGTATGAAGAAGCCATTTAAGTTGTGGAATGCATTGACTTTACACGGAAAAACAAAATTGTTTCTACCGGATGGGGGGGAGAATTCAAAGATTCGAATGAAGCATAAGCTTTCGAGAAAAATGGCCTGGTAGCCGACATATGTGGGATGATATTATTTGAGGAGATCCTTATAGAAATAGACAAAGTGGCAGAACAACCCAAGATCGATGAAGAAACAGGGGTCATGTTCTTCCCTTCTCCGGTAAATCACATGACTAGATCAGGGAGGCATTACCAGATCCTAAGCTCACTACCAACCAATAATAAAGGGAAGGGTGTTGAAAACCTTCCTATGCCAGAAATAACCCTCGAGGAAAGCAAGATCCTCGATCAACTAAAGAAAACTCAAGCTAACATCTCTCTATGGGGGATTTTCATGTTTTCCCAGCTCCATAGAAATGCTTTGATCAAATTGCTCACTGGACCCACAGTTCCTCCTTTCACCACACCAGAAGAAGCGGTAAATTTAGTTGGATCCTTGACCTCTACCCGAATGCTATCCTTTTCTGAAACCACAATCATGCACTCAACATCTTCGTCAAAGTTATGGGGAAGCTCGTACCACTCTCACTTATCGATAATGGATCTGCCTTGAATGTTTTCCCATGAAGAACATTCAAATTCTTAGTACTGAAGGAAAGTGACCTCTCTCCAACCTCCGCTACTTTACGTGCCTATGATAATACCCGTCGGGAGGTAATGGGATCCATAAAACTGGTAGTAGGGGCTGTCCCTATAAACCCTATCGTTGAATTCCAAGTTATTAACATCTCATCCTGTTTCAACTTATTACTCGGACGACCTTGGCTCTACAATATCAAGGGTGTGTCTTCCTCACTCAATTAGAAATTGAAGTTATTTGCCGACGAACAAGTCATCACCATTTTGGGCTATGACGATAATACTGAGGGTGCAAGTACCAGTAATCCAATCCTTGAGATACAGCATGGGTCAAATGATATGCTCCTATTAGGATTCCAAATTGAGTCGCTTCTACTCCCAGTATGGGATGATTTTAAAGAAAGGGTTTGTCTAGAATACAACCCTCATGGCAACGTAAATGTGATTCAGATGTTCAGAAATATGCACTTCATGCCCGGACTGGGCTAGGGAAAAGACACCAAGGGAAACTTGAGCCCATCGAACTGAAGAAAGCTTTCCCTCCTTATGGTTTGGGGTATCAACCATCAGAACAAGTGCTCCGAATGATCCTCCAATCTCGACTAAAGAGAAGATTATACTGCATCCAGACTATCCCAAGTGACTCCTTGAATGGACGATTCATTAAAAATGGCGAGGACTTCCCCTTTTGTGGCTTTTTGGAAACCTGGTAAGACCATACAGACAAGAAGATGAAGCCTGAAATGAAATATTTTTCTAGTATAGCTACCCATGGGCTGAAAGTTCCCAAAACCATATACAACTGCTCATCAGAGATACCGAAGATTCTGAGGGAAGTGACTCTAAGGACTCGTTCAACTTACAGACACTGGGGCTGACACTCTTCATGGTACACTCAAGCACTACATCACTGGATCCATCCCATTTGATTAATGATGCTGATACACCTCTCCTCAACTGGCATACTACGCCGGTTCTACCTGTTGAAATCCCACCTAACCCCAATGTTTACCCCATTTCTTCTTATGTTGTCTATCCTTGCTCAAATGTAATCGAGACCTCCTTTAATGAGGTTCTCAATGTTGTTTTTCCTATCAATTAAATAAACGAAGATTTTGAGTATCTTGTTGTGCCTTACATTAACTATTTAGATTCTAATCAAACTTTTGATGGTGATGATTTTTCGAATGAACAATTCTTAACTGATCTAAATAAGGTTAATAACAAACAACATAACCGCGTTCAAGCTAATGAAAAAGAAAATTTTATTGTTAGTAGCCAACTGTGCAAGATTAAGATAGGGGATACCCTCGATGAGCATGAGCGCGCACAACTCGAAGAATTATTGAAGGAATTCGTGGATGTCTTCGCGTGGTCCTATGACGATATGCCCGACATTGATCTTGAAATAGCTCAGCATGAGATCCTGACTCTTCCAGATTATAAGCCGATTAAACAAAAGTTGATAAAGCTCTGCACCGAATGGTCACTCAAAGTCAAAGAAGAAGTGGTCAAACAGTTGAATGTGGGCTTCATTCATGTGATCGAATATCCCACATGGCTAGCCAACATAGTTCCTCTACCAAAATCAGGGGGAAAGTTCGGATGTGTGTAAACTATCGAGACTTGAACAAAGCCTCTCCAAAGGATGATTACCCATTACCCAATATCGACAATGATCGTGGATAACACAGCCAGTTATGCTCTCAAGTCGTTCGTCAATAGGTTTTTCGGGTATAACCAAATCAAAATGCACCCAGATCACTAAGAAAAAATCGCGTTCATCACACCGTAGGGAACCTTTTGATACATTATTATGACATTTGGTCTCAAGAATACCGGGGATACCTATTAGAGGGCAACCACAACCATCCTGCATGATCTGATTCACAAAGAAATCGGGGTCTATGTGGATGATATGATTATCAAATCCAAAACTAGAGAAGGTCATGTTCTCGCTCTCTGAAAAATCTTCAAACGGCTGCGATAGTATCATATGAGACTCAATCCACAGAAATGTGTCTTCGGCGTTACAAAGGGAAAACTCTTGGGATTCATGGTCAGTGAGAAGGGGATAGAAGCAGATCCTGCCAAACTGAAAGCCATACTTGAGATGCCACCTCCCCGAACAGAGAAAGAAGTCTGTGGTTTCCTTGGGAAATGACAATACATTAGCCGGTTCATCAGCCAGATAACCTCCATGTGCGAAACTATTTTCAAACTCCTCCAAAAGGATTCAACCAAGGTTTGGAACGAGTTCTGCCAAGAAGATTTTGATCGAATCAAATAATATCTGACCCAACCTCCGATACTTATGCCACCACAACCTGGTCTCCCCTTGCTCCTATTCCTAACCATAACCTACACTGCAGCTGGGGATTTGCTAGCCCAATACCTTGAGGATTCCCACAAAGAAAGATCCATCTATTATGCCAGTCATAAATTGATCTGATATAAAGTTAACTACACTGCTTTGGAAAAGCCATGTATCACGTTTGTCTGGGTCACCCAAAAGTTATAACACTACATTCTTACCTTCCCCATCAAACTTATATCCCAAATGGATCCCATAAACTAACTTCTTGAGAAACCTGCCTTATCCAACCGAATGGCTCGGTAGTTTATGCTCCTAGTCGATTTTGATATCAAGTACGTCACATAGAAAGCTGTAAAAGGAAAAGCCATCTCTGACTACCTCGATGATTACCCCATGGAAGAACCTAATGATTAGATCTTCGAATTCCCAGATGAAAACATCCTATGCGCCGCTCAAGACGACCTTCAATGGCAAATGTTCTTCGACGGCACTGCCAACAAAAAGTGATATGGTATTAGGATACTTCTGATCGCCCCAGATAACTCCCACACTCCCATCTCTTTCAAGTTGAATTTCCCCTGCACCAACAACATGACTAAATACGAGGCATGTACGGTAGGCCTCAAATTTTCTCTCAAGAAAGCTATTAAATACCTAGATGTCTATGGGGATTCTTCCCTCATCATTGGTCAAGTTCTCAGAAAATGGAAAGTTAAGGACGCGAAACTCCAACCTTTCTATACCCATTTAGAAGAACTAGCCTCTCAATTTCAAGACATCACCTTCCATTACCTACCTCGAGCAAAAAATAACGTAGCCAATGCCCTTGATACCCTAGCCTCTATGGTCGACATGCCCGAAGGAATAATAATCACCCCCTTCCTGGTCCAAAAGAAAGATAAACCAACCCATTGCTACTACATTGAGCTCATGACTAAAGAAGATCTCGATCTAGTCAATTACTGGTACTATGATATCTGGCACCTCATCAAGCATGGTAAGTATCCCTAGGGTCCCAACAAGAAAGATCGGGCAACCCTCCGAAGACTGGCCGCCCAATACATCATCTGTCATAAAGCACTATTTAAGGGAAATTTTGATGGAACCCATCTACACTGCATCGCAGGGGATAACATTAAAGCGGTAATGCAGAGAATCCACAGCGGGGAATGAGGGCCCCACATGAATGGTCACATGCTTTCCAAGAAGATCATTCAAAAAGGCTACTACTAAACCACCATGATCTATGATTGCACCGCCTATATCCAGAGATGCCTCAAAAGCCAACAGTTTTCAAACCTTCAACACCTGCCTCGGCGTGAATTGTACAACATAACTTCTCCCTGGCTATTTTCCACCTAGGGTATCGACATCATAGGGAAAGTTACACCCAAGGCCTCCAACAAGCATGAGTTCATCCTAGTTGCCATTGATTACTTCACCGAATGGGTCGAAGTTGAGTCATACGCAATCCTGAATGTCAAGAAAGTGACCCAATTCATCAAGAAAAACATCGTCTACCGATATGGGGTCCTGCACGAGCTTTTGTTAGATAATGGGTTGCATTTCGAGGCAGAAGTCACAGAAGTGGTCAACAAGTATGGGATTCAAAGATACAAATCTTCTCCCTACTGAACTCAAACCAATGGCGCAATCGAAGACGCCAACAAAAATTTCAAAGCCATCATCAGTATGATGATCGAAAGCTGTCGAGATTGGGCTGACCGAATCCCTTACGCCCTCTAGGGATACCAAACCTCAATCCGAACCTCTACTGGGGCTACCCCTTACTCTCTAGTCTACGGTATGGAATCAGTCTTATCCGTGGAGCTGGAAATACCCTTGTTACACGTCATTCTTGAAAGCAAGGTCAGTGAGGAGGACTATCATCAAAGCTGACTTGACGAGCTATCACTCTTGGACGAGAGGAGATTGGAATATCTATATCACATATAAGGGTACCATAACCTAATAGCGTGTTCATTTAATAAGAGAGTCAAGGACCGCGATGTTCGAGTAGGGGATTTATCCCTCAAGGAGATAGTAGAGCCGATCTGGGACCCTAGAGGGAAATTCAAGCCCAATTAGAGTTGCCCATACATTGTGAAGAAGATATTATCCGGCGGTGCCTCCATGCTCACTGACTTAGATGGATAAGAGATGTCTCATCCAGTTCACCTACACCGTCTGGAGAGATTCTACCCTTAGTCCGAAATCTCAGCACGCTACGACTCTTCTCATCTCCCTTCTATTCTAAAAAAAATCTCTTCATTTTCCTCTACCCAAAACTACATGAGCCTGATCCTATGCAAAAACCATTCTAAAAAAAAAATTAATACCTTTCAAAAAACCCAGAGGTACGTAGGTAGATCATACATCTTACATGAGCACGACCCTTTCTTTTTTACAAAAAAACTATTCTTTTTTCATCTCTAAAAATGACAGTCCATTCTAACATATATTTGAACAAAAGGATTACGCATGCCCTAGTGATTGATATAGATAATTCAAAATACAAAATTCATCAAAAGGCACAGCTAAATGATCAAAAACTTGTTTATTTAAGAATAAGAAATTACAGTGCAATTACATAAGAAAAGGAACGGATGACTCCCTTCCCCCTACCTTCCTAAAAAGCTAAATAAATTCCCAAATTTATTCCTCATTACAAAACAAACTCTCCAAGAGTCCTACCCATAGTTACCTGAGGAGCCCGTTCCGTCATCATCATCCTGGGTTCTCCAAGCTTCCTCTTCCTGAATAGAGTGTCACAGACGCTCCATGGATCGATAAGCTCGAACCGGCCTCAGAAATACTACCACACCTCCCTCCATGGTATCAGATAAAACAAGCCACCTTTGTCCAATCTCCACCACCAACATCTTGCTAACTACTTTTCTCCACAACCACTTCATATAATCCCCAGGGATGTGCCAAACTCTCCCAAAAGAATGAGAGGGACGGGTCGACGGACGTCGACTCTCCCACAAAGAGCCAAGCCCCATGTTATAGAATAGGCAGCAACTGTCCCCACCAAGGCACTGACCATTATAGATTTAGATCCCCATGTTCCACAAACCAGTTCTCCTAACTCTCGATATCCAGACCAACATTGATGAAATGGCATGAAAAGAAGTTGGGTACAGCCGACAAAGGATATTCTGGAGGAGTCACCAAACAAAATATTTTAGATAGCCACATAAACAGCATCACAGGGCTACCCCTCAGAAAGTCGGAACGACCATCTCGCCAAGCATCTAGTCCATTCAAAGTCTCCGCCAGTATCACCACTGCAGGATTGCGAAGGTTGGACATCCATGAAGTAATAGCTGCAAGCTGTGCGTCCACAAACAATTCCCCAGTCACTATTAGCAATTTTGAAACCAAGTCCAGAACAATGGCTCTAGCATATCCAGCATCACCAACCTCCTGCAAATGCACAAACCGTAGCACCGCCGGAAGAGAAATCACGCCTCCAGTAACCAGGGATCTACCCATTGAGGGTGAGACTCAGAGAAGTCCAACCAATAGCTTTGGGGAGACCGAGAAAATTTAGGCATAGCAGCCTCCACAATGTAACAATCCGTCCTTTTGGGACACGATTAAATTCCATAATTGAGTATAAATTGGCAATTTGGAGAATTTCTCGAAATAGTGATTTTGGGGATTTTCGAGGATTTGATGATTTTTTATGGTTGTTGTAATTACTTTTGGGATTAAATAGGTCGAAGTATTTTAATTTTATGTCGTCATTGATAAAGGCGACAAAAGGTCATATTTTATATAAAAAACCCGCATTAAGTTATATTGGGTTAGAATAGTGATTTGTCGTCAAGTATCTCGGATGGAAATTTTAACTGCGCCGTGAGTCTCACAATGTCCGTGATAGTCGAAAAAGAGTGTGCGGTTGTCGAAAATGAGTTTCGGGAAATTTTAGAGTTAAAATGGCTCGTAATTGAGTAAATGAGTCATTTTTGAGTTTTAAGGGGTTAAACCCTTTTCTCCTTATAAAAGGAGGGAGAGAGGGAGAAAAAAGAAAGAAGAAAGAAAGAAAAGATAGAGAGGAAGGAAGAAAGAGGAGAGAAATGGAGATCTCGGGCCAAACTCCGCCGGATTCGACTCGAGGTTATCGGATTTTATCCACGAGGCAAGTGTTTACTTGATTTATTTAATTTTTGCATAAATCGCTCATACCTTAGTTTGGTATACACAAACCCTAAACATTTTGGGTTGGGTTTTTGTGGATAAAACGAGTTTTCAGGAGTTAAAACGAATAAACACCTAAAATTTCATAATTGGAGAAACATAGAAATTAATCGAAATAAATTGGTGGTTTAGGGTTCTAGGATGTTTAGACCCCTTAATATATGTGTATTTGTAGTTGGTTGAGGTTGTAGGACGTTGGGTGAGGCGAAAAAAGCTTGGGAGAAGCTTTAATGGCCGAAACCGTCTCGGAGAAGACGATGAATAGTGACTTGCGTCTTTCCGAATCGATTCGGCCTTGATGCGAATCAATTCGACTCCTAGTTAAAAAATAAAAATTGTAGATATTTTTGATGCGGTCGCGTGGGCCCCGACCACGTATTTTTCTGATTTATTTTGAATTTATAGTGATTTTTCTACGAAAATCTATTCGAGATCGAAATCGTTAGTTAGAAATTAAGGATAGAACTTATTGGAGATGAATATTAGGGGTTCTAAAATGGAGGGTTAGGACCTCTAAATAACTTGAGGAGATATGAAAACTTTGGGTTTGTAGGAATAAATCCAAGTTATAATTTAAATGGAGATTGGATTGAGTTTGGGGTATTTTGGAGTTTGAGAAATCGCCAAATAGTGACCCTCGAACAGGCCGAATCGATTCGGGTCCAGGCCGAATCGATTCGGGTCCAGGCCGAATCGATTCACCTAAGGGGATCTGTGATTCTTCAGTGGCCGAATCAATTTGTATTTAGACCTAATCGATTCGCCATTAAGGACCTGTTTGCAGAACACGTTCCGAATCGATTCGAATTGGGGGCCAAATCGATTCGCCTACCCGAATCGATTCGCATTAAGGGCGAATCGATTCGCTTTTGGATAGAATGGCCAGTTTTCTCCCCTTAAGAGTATGGGGGGTTAAATTACAATTTGGGGTCTTATATGTTGGATCCTATTTATGATATCGGGACTCCTAAATTATGGTTTTGAGGGTGAGTAAACCTTTAGATGAAAGGGAAGGCCTTGGATTGGTGTAACGAATAATCCGGGGAACGAACATAGTTAACGTTCTGGATGAACGAAATTTGAGAGGGAGTTCGGATACCATCGAGCCTAGGTATTTATGTAATTGAGTATATGTGAGGGAATACTTTGGGTTTAGTATCATGCGTATATGAATGTATGATTAGGATTCTTTGAGAGAATCTTTGGGATTATTTGTCATCGCTAGATGTGATTGGCAATTATGGCCATTTGTATATATTCGAGGAGGAATATATTGTATGTATGCTATGTGATTAAAGTATATATAAAATATGACTATGTGAATAAGAAATGTACCTTATAAAGCTGGTACTTAATCATTGAGAATAAATGACTTTTGAAAATGTAAAAATGAATGTTTTCTAAATGGAAAGATAAATGATTTTCATAAATAATAATGTATGGATACACACCACTCTAAATCTCTATCATAAGGGAAGTTGCGTGCGTATGGTGAAGCCCCCTGGCTAATAAATGCAGGGTGGATATAGTCGTATAGGCCATATGAGCGATTATTGTATGTTTCTGCGCTGGTTAGGTGATTCTGGGTGTGGTCATGACTGTCCCGCAGGCATATGGCCACTTCCCGACGTCTTGCGTTGTAGGATCCCAGGTTGTCTTGATGATAGGACCTGGAAGATGATAGCCATTTAGGGGCGCGCACAGTGGGGAAACCCGGACGGGCGGTCTTAGAACGCGTTATATGATATCTTAAAGCAATTTATGATAATAAATTGGCTTTAAGTACATTTCCTGGATGGAAGAAGGGAAATGGGATAATGAATTGGCTTCGGATACACTTTCCGGATGGAAGAAGGGAAATGGAAGCATATGTTATGAAAAGCATTTTTATGATAATAAAATTGGCTTTTATATACATTTCCTGGATATGAGAAGGGAAATTGGATGTTATAAAACGGAAAAGTATTTTTATGATAATAAAACTGGCTTTTAAAAAGTTATATGATATGTTGAATCAATTCATGATAATGAATTGGCTTTTATATACATTTCCTGGATATAAGAAGGGAAATAGAAAGTTTTGAGATAAAAATGAAAATGAATCCTCAGTCCGGGAGATAGATCCGGATGTGTTTTATAAAGATGAAATTGAATGGGTACACCTTAGTCCGGGAGATATTATCCGGATGTATATTGTAAGATGCATATAAAAATGAAAATGATATGTATGTTAATATGTAAGTATGTATTTATACATTAGTTTTGTGCTACGGGCCTAATGGATCTCTACCATTAACCCTGCTAAGTAGTAGTGTATCGGGGGGGTTCCTTGTTTGGATTTCGTTTCGCGAGACACCCCACGCACGAACTTAGTGCAGTGTTAAGAATGGAGGGAAGTTTATCCTTTAGTACTCTTGATGTATAGGTTTCTAGTAGATGTGTAAATTAGACTAGTTAGGCGGGATAACTTGACTAGGGTGTTTTGTTAGGGTGTGTTATGCATGCACTAATAGAAAAGAGGAGAGGGGTATCTCATGGGAGTGCGATACCAAACTTAAATATGAGATAAAACCTTTTTTTAAAAAAAATAAGGCATTTATGCACTTGCTAAATATTTTTCAAACCCGGGCTCTGACCCGTTTCCCAACTTTTCCTTTCTTGCTATATATATATATATACTATATAGGTGTCCAGACACAAGGACGCCTGGATGACATCTCCTTCGAGTCAGACGTCTGGTGCAACAGTTGTGGATGCATGCAGGTTCTCAATAGACGCTTCTATCCTTGTACTATAGATAGGAGGTACTGTATAAATATTCGGGCCAATGGCCCAAATGCATTTATTTATTCTTTGAGTACAACATTCGATATGGTTGTATATTTTGACCGAGTGTTCGATTATTTTATTTAATTTCAGTTTCATTTACGCAAACTGTGTGGATGTTTTGAATTGTAGTGGTTTAAAAAGAGTAGTTAGGTAAAATTTTGATGCCAACCTAATAGGTTATTAGTAATTAAAATGGTTTTTCGACAGTGATGCTAAGAAAGATCCATATGAGACTCCTGTTATAATTTGATATAGGAGTGATCGCCCGGTATTTTATTAGGCGGGGTGCCACAGATGGTATCAGAGCAACAGGTTCTAGTGTCCTTATGAATTTGTTCAGACGTACTACGCTTTCAGCGTTGCTCTCGATTTGATATAGAGCCTCAGGATTAGGATTGTTGATTTCTCTTGTGAGATTTCGTTCTCCTGCCATATTATAAGATTATGAAAATTTTTTGCACGATCATTCGAGAATCGTGTGCGGGGCATGGATGGCAGCAAGAGGTGATGCTTAGCTGGAGCAGTGGGTAGAAGTCGAGAACGAGGACCGTAGTAGAGGTCACTTCCTTTGCAGTGTTTGCTAATGATTGTCTCAACGACTACTAAGTATAGTAGTTATGAATACCACCATACCGCCGTAGTAGAGTGTGGTACTAAAGTTGAATTTCCCAATGAAGTAAGGATTCGAAGAGGGATCTTACGGATATTTTTAACCGTGAGTCCTCGTGATTCATCAAGAATGAGAAGAGTGCTATTTTGGCTTATTCACGAAAGGTTCGGTCAGAGGCCGATAGTGGATAAAGGCGAAGATGTTGTTATGAGTTTTACCTAAGAAGGAGGAGGTATATTTGGTGTGACTAGATAAAGTCACGGTGTTTGTCATCCCTAGACTCGTGTGTATAATTTAAGTTATGGTGGTATCGATAACATTATATAATGTATGTCTATGTGTTTTCCACGGTAGCTGATTTATATTTTCTTTCATCCGCTATAAAAGTGGGAGTTGATATTTTGAATATATATATGTGGCTTGTGATACTCGTTTAATATATGTTATACGAGTATGGTAGTATTATGAGTATGTTATGATTTTCGTTGTTCGGAGCGATAGCATGCTAATGATGGCAAGACTATCGTGTCCGCAGTTCCAGGGTGGAACGGGTTGTTATTGCGATGTCTCACTTGGATACAGGCTGAGTTCTCTTTTATTATGTGCATAGAGGGAACTTCGATGAGCATAGGTTTCATTATAGTGATTTGAGTATGTGGCGACCTTATAGATGTGATTTAAGGTATGCAGGAATGATTGTGAGTTGTGAGTTTAAGCTCATTATTGATTGCACAAGGATTGAGTGTTATACGAGTGCTTAGTGGTGTGACTCTTAGTTAGAGATAGGAGTTCAGGCCACCTTTTGTTGGAAATACGGGGATAAGGTTATCCCGGTTGCATGTTTGAAATAACGGACCTCCATGACCGACGAAGTTAAGTAGTAGTGTGTGGAGGGGTTCTTTGTTTGGATTTATCTTTGAGAGACGCTCCACACATGAACCTTAACGGCGTCGGGAGAGGAGATATGTTATAGGATGCAAGGATGTTGGTTTTGAGTAAAGTCATATAGTGGTGATGAACCACTATAGACTATGACCATGTGATGATGATATACTTATGGAAATATTATGCTATGGAAAAGCACTAAGGTGGTCCTCTCACCACAAGTATGTGGGTGAAGTAGGACTTAGAGAAATTGATGTGAGGCTTATAGCCAGGCTTTAATGAAAAGGCAAAATTTTGAGAAAGTATACTTTGGGTACAATGTACGTAGTGATTTTACAGGAAGTAGGCACTTCGATTAGTTAGATTTTTCTTTTCACTCAGGTGGGAGGATAGAATAATAGAAATGCGTTCGTAGGTTAGCGAGGTAGGATTTAGTACGTCCCACTGGTGTGCCTTAGGTCTCTATATCTCGATGACCGACAACGCAAGGGAGTAGTGTAATGGGAGGGTTCCTTGCTTGGATTTCGCTCTGCGAGAGGTCCCACGCATGAAACCAAGCAAATGTCGGAAGTTGAGAGAGGCCTTGGGCACTAGGGATATACTTAGGATTATACTTGTTTCACATAGGTAGGGTAACGCTTAGACCGTAGCATTAGTAGGATGTAAGTTCAATAGAGTTAGTGGCGCCGATGTAGGGAGAATTGAATTTCGCGGGTTGGAAGGACCCATATGTGAGTATTACACCGAGGAAAGGAGACCCTTATTTAGATAGAGTGTTAAGTGTTAGACACTCAAAATGGATGTGCAGATGTGTACGGGTTAAAAAGGTGTATGGGCACCTTAGTGAGTTGTTTTGTATACCGCTTGAAATAGAAGGGGCGTAGTATATAAAGTTAAAGTTTATGTCGTGAGGCACTAGAAATGATGGGTGCAATGTGACGCTATTGGAGTCACTTTACGACCGTGGTAGACGCATAGTGTATGGATTGGGAACCATTGGGTTAGTGTCGTTCCCTTTGAGGTATTAGGATTTGGAAGGATCCTAGGATTGGTGGTGTAGGTCGTATCTGAATTTCGAGGACGAAATTCCATTGTAAGGGGGGCAGTATGTAACAACCCGCCCTTTTGGGAGATGATTAAATTCCATAATTGAGTATAAATTGACAATTTGGAGAATTTCTTGAAATAGTGATTTTTGGGATTTTCGAGGATTTGATGATTGTTTATGGTTGTTGTAATTACTTTTGGGATTAAATAGGTCGAAGTATTTTAATTTTATGTCGTCATTGATAAAGGCGACAAAAGGTCAGATTTTAATTAGAAAACCCGCATTAAGTTATATTGAGTTAGAATAGTGATTTTTGGTCAAGTACCTCAGATGGGAATTTTGACTGTGCCGTGAGTTTCGGAATGTCCGAGATAGTCGAAAAAGAGTGTCCGATTGCCGAAAATGAGTTTCGGGAAATTTTAGAGTTAAAATGGCTCGTAATTGAGTAAACGAGTCATTTTTTAGTTTTAAGGGGTTAAACCCTTTTTCTCCTTATAAAAGGAGGGAGATAGGGAGAAAAGAGAAAGAAGAAAGAAAGAAAAGAGAGAGAGGAAGGAAGAAAGAAAGAGGAGAGAAATGGAGATCTCGGGCCAAACTCCGTCGGATTCGACTTGAGGTTGTCGGATTCTATCCACGAGGCAAGTGTTTACTTGGTTTATTTAATTTTTTCAAAAATATCTCATACCGTAGTTTTGTATAAACAAACCCTAAAGATTTTGGGTTGGGTTTTCGTGGATAAAACGAGTTTTCGGGTGTTAAAACAAATAAACCCCTAAAATTTCATAATTGGAGAATCATAGAAATTAATCGAAATAAATTGGTGGTTTAGAGTTCTAGGATGTTTAGAACCCTTAATATATGTGTATTTGTAGTTGGTTGAGGTTATAGGACTTTGGGTGAGGCGACAAAAGCTTTGGAGAAGCTTTAATGGCCAAAATCCGTCTCGGAGAAGACGATAAATAGTGACCTACGTCTTTCTGAATCAATTCGACCTTGATACGAATCGATTCGGCTCCTGGTCAAAAAATAAAAATTGTAGATCTTTTCGATGCGGTCGCGTGGGCACTAACCACATATTTTTCTGATTGTTTTTTGATTTATAGTGATTTTTCTATGAAAAGTTGTTCGAGATCGAAATCGTTAGTTAGAAATTAAGGATAGAAGTTATTGGAGATAAATATTAGGGGTTCTCAAACGGAGTGTTAGAACCTCTAAAGAACTTGAGGAGATATGAAAAATTTGGGTTTGTAGGAATAAATCCAAGTTATAATTTAAATTGATATTGGATTGAGTTTTGGGTATTTTAGAGTTTGAGAAATCACCCATACAGTGACCCTCGAACGAGCCGAATCGATTCGGGTCCAGGCCGAATCGATTCACCAAAAGGGATCTGTAATTCTGTAGTGGGTCGAATCGATTCGGATTTAGACCGGATCGATTCTCCATTAAGGACCTGTTTGCAGAACACTTTCCGAATCGATTCGGATTGGGGGCCGAATCGATTCGCCTACCCGAATCGATTCGCATTAAGGGCGAATCGATTCGCTTTGGTCCAAATGGCCAGTTTTCTCCCCTTAAGAGTATGGGGAGTTAAATTACAATTTGGGGTCTTATATGGGGGATCCTAGTTATGATATCGGGACTCCTAAATGATGGTTTTGAGGGAGAGTAAACCTTTAAATGAAAGGGAAGGCCTTACATTGGTGTAGGGCATTATCCGGGGAACGAACATGGTTAATGTTCGGGATGAACAGAATTTGAGAGGGAGTTCGGATACCATCGAGCCTAGGTATTTATGTAATTGAATGTATGTGAGGGAATACTTTGGGTTTAGTATCATGCTTATATGAAGGCATGACTAGGATTCTTTGAGAGAATCTTTGGGATTATTTGTCATCGCTAGATGTGATTGGCAATTATGGCCATTTGTATATATTCGAGGAGGAATATATTGTATGTATGCTATGTGATTAAAGTATATATAAAATATGACTATGTGAATAAGAAATGTACCTTATAAAGCTGGTACTTAATCATTGAGAATAAATGACTTTTGAAAATGTAAAAATGAATGTTTTCTAAATGGAAAGATAAATGATTTTCATAAATAATAATGTATCGATACACACCACTCTAAATCGCTATCATAAGGGAAGTTGCGTGCGTATGGTGAAGCCCCCTGGCTAATGAATGCAGGGTGGATATAGTCGTATAGGCCATATGAGCGATTATTGTATGTTTCTGCGTTGGTTAGGTGATTCTGGGTGTGGTCATGACTGTCCCATAGGTATATGGCCACTTCCCAACGTCTTGCGTTGTAGGATCCCAGGTTGTCTTGATGATAGGCCCTGGAAGATGATAGCCATTTAGGGGCGCGCACAGTGGGGAAACCCGGACGGGCGGTCTTAGAACGCGTTATATGATATCTTAAAGCAATTTATGATAATAAATTGGCTTTAAGTACATTTCCAGGATGGAAGAAGGTTAATGGGATAATGAATTGGCTTCGGATACACTTTTCGGATGGAAGAAGGGAAATGGAAGCATATGTTATGAAAAGCATTTTTATGATAATAAAATTGGCTTTTATATACATTTCCTGGATATGAGAAGGGAAATTGGATGTTATAAAACGGAAAAGTATTTTTATGATAATAAAACTGGCTTTTAAAAAGTTATATGATATGTTGAATCAATTCATGATAATGAATTGGCTTTTATATACATTTCCTGGATATAAGAAGGGAAATAGAAAGTTTTGAGATAAAAATGAAAATGAATCCCCAGTTCGGGAGATAGATCCGGATGTGTTTTATAAAGATGAAATTGAATTGGTACACCTTAGTCCGGGAGATATTATCCAGATGTATATTGTAAGATGCATATAAAAATGAAAATGATATGTATGTTAATATGTAAGTATGTATTTATACATTAGTTTTGTGCTACGGGCCTAATGGATCTCTACCATTAACCCTGCTAAGTAGTATTGTATCGGGGGGGGTTCCTTGTTTGGATTTCGTTTCGCGAGACACCCCACGCACGAACTTAGTGCAGTGTTAAGAATGGAGGGAAGTTTAGCCTTTAGTACTCTTGATGTATAGGTTTCTAGTAGACGTGTAAATTAGACTAGTTAGGCGGGATAACTTGACTAGGGTGTTTTGTTAGGGTGTGTTATGCATGCACTAATAGAAGAGAGGAGATGGGTATCTCATGGGAGTGCGATACCAAACTTAAATATGAGATAAAACCTTTTTTTTAAAAAAATAAGGCATTTATGCACTTGCTAAATATTTTTCAAACCCGGGCTCTGACCCGTTTCCCAACTTTTCCTTTCTTGCTATATATATATATATACTATATAGGTGTCCAGACACAAGGACGCCTAGATGACATCTCCTTCGAGTCAGACGTCTGCTGCAACAGCTGTGGATGCATGCAGGTTCTCAATAGACGCTTCTATCCTTGTACTATAGATAGGAGGTACTGTATAAATATTCGGGCCAATGGCCCAAATGCATTTATTTATTCTTTGAGTACAGCATTCGATATGGTTGTATATTTTGACCGAGTGTTCGATTATTTTATTTAATTTCAGTTTCATTTACGCAAACTGTGTGGATGTTTTGAATTGTAGTGGTTTAAAAAGAGTAATTAGGTAAAATTTTGATGCCAGCCTAATAGGTTATTAATAATTAAAATGGTTTTTTGACAGTGATGCTAAGAATGATCCATATGAGATACCTGTTATAATTTGATATAGGAGTGATCGCCCGGTATTTTATTAGGCGGGGTGCCACAGATGGTATCAGAGCAACAGGTTCTAGTGTCCTTATGAATTTGTGCAGACGTACTACGCTTTCAGCGTTGCTCTCGATTTGATATAGAGCCTCAGGATTAGGATTGTTGATTTCTCTTGTGAGATTTCGTTCTCCTGCCATATTATAAGATTATGAAATTTTTTTGCACGATCATTCGAGAATCGTGTGCGGGGCATGGATGGCAGCAAGAGGTGATGCTTAGCTGGAGCAGTGGGTAGAAGTCGAGAACGAGGACCGTAGTAGAGGTCACTTCCTTTGCAGTGTTTGCTAATGATTGTCTCAACGACTACTAAGTATAGTATTTATGAGTACCACCATACCGTCGTAGTAGAGTGTGGTACTAAAGTTGAATTTCCCAATGAAGTAAGGATTCGAAGAGGGATCTTACGGATATTTTAACCGTGAGTCCTCGTGATTCATCAAGAATGAGAAGAGTGCTATTTTGGCTTATTCACGAAAGGTTCAGTCAGAGGCCGATAGTGGATAAAGGCGAAGATGTTGTTATGAGTTTTACCTCAGAAGTAGGAGTTATATTTGGTGTGATTAGATAAAGTCACGGTGTTTGTCATCCCTAGACTCATGTGTGTAATTTAAGTTATGGTGGTATCGATAACATTATATAATGTATGTCTATGTGTTTTCCACGGTAGCTGATTTATATTTTCTTTCATCCGCTATAAAAGTGGGAGTTGATATTTTGAATATATATATGTGGCTAGTGATACTCGTTTAATATATGTTATACGAGTATGGTAGTATTATGAGTATGTTATGATTTTCGTTGTTCGGAGCGATAGCAGGCTAATGATGGCAAGACTATCGTGTCCGCAGTTCCAGGGTGGAACGGGTTGTTATTGCGATGTCTCACCTGGAGACAGGCTGAGTTCTCTTTTATTATGTGCATAGAGGGAACTTCGATGAGCATAGGTTTCATTATCGTGATTTGAGTATGTGGCGACCTTATAGATGTGATTTAAGGTATGCAGGAATGATTGTGAGTTGTGAGTTTAAGCTCATTATTGATTGCACAAGGATTGAGTGTTATACGAGTGCTTAGTGGTGTGACTCTTAGTTAGAGATAGGAGTTCAGGCCACCTTTTGTTGGAAATAAGGGGATAAGGTTATCCCGGTTGCATGTTTCAAATAACGGACCTCCATGACCGACGAAGTTAAGTAGTAGTGTGTGGAGGGGTTCTTTGTTTGGATTTATCTTTGCGAGACGCTCCACACATGAACCTTAACGGCGTCGGGAGAGGAGATATGTTATAGGATGCAAGGATGTTGGTTTTGAGTAAAGTCATATAGTGTGGATGAACCACTATAGACTAGGACCATGTGATGATGATATACTTATGGAAATATTGTTCTATGGAAAAGCACTAAGGTGGTCCTCTCACCACAAGTATGTGGGTGAAGTAGGACTTAGAGAAATTGATGTGAGGCTTATAGCCAGGCTTTAATGAAAAGGCAAAATTTTGAGAAAGTATACTTTGGGTACAATGTACGTAGTGATTTTACAGGAAGTAGGCACTTCGTTTAGTTAGATTTTTCTTTTCACTCAGGTGGGAGGATAGAATAGTAGAAATGCGTTCGTAGGTTAGCGAGGTAGGATTTAGTACGTCCCACTGGTGTGCCTTAGGTCGCTATATCTCGATGACCGACAACGCGAGGGAGTAGTGTAATGGGAGGGTTCCTTGCTTGGATTTCGCTCTGCGAGACGTCCCACGCATGAAACCAAGCAAATGTCGGAAGTTGAGAGAGGCCTTGGGCACTAGGGATATACTTAGGATTATACTTGTTTCACGTAGGTAGGGTAACGCTTAGACCGTAGCATTAGTAGGATGTAAGTTCAATAGAGTTAGGGGCGTAGTATATAAAGTTAAAGTTTATGTCGTGAGGCACTAGAAATGATGGGTGCAATGTGACGCTATTGGAGTCACTTTACGACCGTGGTAGACGCATAGTGTATGGATTGGGAACCATTGGGTTAGTGTCGTTCCCTTTGAGGTATTAGGATTTGGAAGGATCCTAGGATTGGTGGTGTAGGTCGTATCTGAATTTCGAGGACGAAATTCCATTGTAAGGGGGGCAGTATGTAACAACTCGCCCTTTTGGGAGATGATTAAATTCCATAAATGAGTATAAATTGACAATTTGGAGAATTTCTTGAAATAGTGATTTTTGGGATTTTCGAGGATTTGATGATTGTTTATGGTTGTTGTAATTACTTTTGGGATTAAATAGGTCGAAGTATTTTAATTTTATGTCGTCATTGATAAAGGCGACAAAAGGTCAGATTTTAATTAGAAAACCCGCATTAAGTTATATTGAGTTAGAATAGTGATTTGCGGTCAAGTACCTCAGATGGGAATTTTGACTGCACCGTGAGTCTCGGAATGTCCGAGATAGTCAAAAAAGAGTGTCCGATTGCCGAAAATGAGTTTCGAGAAATTTTAGAGTTAAAATGGCTCGTAATTGAGTAAACGAGTCATTTTTTAGTTTTAAGGGGTTAAACCCTTTTCTCCTTATAAAAGGAGGGAGATAGGGAGAAAAGAGAAAGAAGAAAGAAAGAAAAGAGAGAGAGGAAGGAAGAAAGAGGAGAGAAATGGAGATCTCGGGCCAAACTCCGTCGGATTCGACTTGAGGTCGTCGGATTTTATCCACGAGGCAAGTGTTTACTTGCTTTATTTAATTTTTTCAAAAATATCTCATACCATAGTTTTGTATAAACAAACCCTAAAGATTTTGGGTTGGGTTTTCGTGGATAAAACGAGTTTTCGGGAGTTAAAACGAATAAACCCCTAAAATTTCATAATTGGAGAAACTTAGAAATTAATCGAAATAAATTGGTGGTTTAGAGTTCTAGGATGTTTATAACCCTTAATATATGTGTATTTGTAGTTTGTTGAGGTTGTAGGACTTTGGGTGAGGCGACAAAAGCTTGGGAGAAGCTTTAATGGCCAAAACCGTCTCGGAGAAGACGATGAATAGTGACTTGCGTCTTTCTGAATCAATTCGACCTTGATACGAATCGATTCGGTTCCTGATCAAAAATAAAAATTGTAGATCTTTTCGATGCGGTCGCGTGGGCACTAACCACATATTTTTCTGATTGTTTTTTGATTTATTGTGATTTTTCTATGAAAAGTTGTTCGAGATCAAAATCGTTAGTTAGAAATTAAGGATAGAAGTTATTGGAGATAAATATTAGGGGTTCTCAAACGGAGTGTTAGAACCTCTAAAGAACTTGAGGAGATATGAAAACTTTGGGTTTGTAGGAATAAATCCAAGTTATAATTTAAATGGATATTGGAGTGAGTTTTGGGTATTTTAGAGTTTGAGAAATCACCCATACAGTGACCCTCGAACGAGCCGAATCGATTCGAGTCCAGGCCGAATCGATTCACCTAAGGGGATCTGTAATTCTGCAGTGGGTCGAATCGATTCGGATTTAGACCGGATCGATTCGCCATTAAGGACCTGTTTGCAGAACACTTTCCGAATCGATTCGGATTGGGGGCCGAATCGATTCGCCTACCCGAATCGATTCGCATTAAGGGCGAATCGATTCGCTTTGGTCCAAATGGCCAGTTTTCTCCCCTTAAGAGTATGGGGAGTTAAATTACAATTTGGGGTCTTATATGGGTGATCCTAGTTATGATATCGGGACTCCTAAATGATGGTTTTGAGGGAGAGTAAACCTTTAAATGAAAGGGAAGGCCTTAGATTGGTGTAGGGCATTATCTGGGGAACGAACATAGTTAATGTTCGGGATGAACAGAATTTGAGAGGGAGTTCGGATACCATCGAGCCTAGGTATTTATGTAATTGAATGTATGTGAGGGAATACTTTGGGTTTAGTATCATGCTTATATGAAGGCATGATTAGGATTCTTTGAGAGAATCTTTGGGATTATTTGTCATCGCTAGATGTGATTGGCAATTATGGCCATTTGTATATAGTCGAGGAGGAATAAATTGTATGTATGCTATGTGATTAAAGTATATATAAAATATGACTATGTGAATAAGAAATGTACCTTATAAAGCTGGTACTTAATCATTGAGAATAAATGACTTTTGAAAATGTAAAAATGAATATTTTCTAAATGGAAGATAAATGATTTTCATAAATAATAATGTATGGATACACACCACTCTAAATCTCTATCATAAGGGAAGTTGCGTGCGTATGGTGAAGCCCCCTGGCTAATGAATGCAGGGTGGATATAGTCGTATAGGCCATATGAGCGATTATTGTATGTTTCTGCGCTGGTTAGGTGATTCTGGGTGTGGTCATGACTGTCCCACAGGCATATGGTCACTTCCCAACGTCTTGCGTTGTAGGATCCCAGGTTGTCTTGATGATAGGCCCTGGAAGATGATAGCCATTTAGGGGCGCGCACAGTGGGGAAACCCGGACGGGCGGTCTTAGAACGCGTTATATGATATCTTAAAGCAATTTATGATAATAAATTGGCTTTAAGTACATTTCCTGGATGGAAGAAGGGAAATGGGATAATGAATTGGCTTCGGATACACTTTCCGGATGGAAGAAGGGAAATGGAAGCATATGTTATGAAAAGCATTTTTATGATAATAAAATTGGCTTTTATATACATTTCTTGGATATGAGAAGGGAAATTGGATGTTATAAAACGGAAAATTATTTTTATGATAATAAAACTGGCTTTTAAAAAGTTATATGATATGTTGAAGCAATTCATGATAATGAATTGTCTTTTATATACATTTCCTGGATATAAGAAGGAAAATAGAAATTTTTGAGATAAAAATGAAAATGAATCCTAAGTCCGGGAGATAGATCCGGATGTATTTTATAAAGAGGAAATTGAATTGGTACCCCTCAGTCCGGGAGATATTATCCGGGTGTATATTGTAAAAAATGAAAATGATATGTATGTTAATATGTAAGTATGTATTTATACATTAGTTTTGTGCTACGGGCATAATGGATCTCTACCATTAACCCTGCCAAGTAGTAGTGTATCGGGGGGTTCCTTGTTTGGATTTCGCTTTGCGAGATACCCCACGCACAAACTTAGTGCAGTGTTGAGAATGGAGGGAAGTTTAACCCTTAGTACTCGGGATGTATAGGTTTCTAGTAGACATGTAAATTAGACTAGTTAGGCGGGATAGCTTGACTAGGGTGTTTTGTTAGGGTGTGTTAGGTGTGCACTAATGGAAGAGAGGTGAGGGGTATCTCATGGGAGTGCGATACCAAACTTAAATATGAGATAAATTTTTTTTTTTAAAAATAAGGCATTTATGCACTTGCTAAATATTTTTCAAACCCGGGCTCTGACCCGTTTCCCTACTTTTCCTTTCTTCCTATATATATATATATATATATATATATATATATATATACTATATAGGTGTCCAAACACAAGGACGCCTGGATGACATCTCCTTCGAGTCAAGCATCTGTTGCAGCAGGTGTGGATGCATGCCGTTTCTCGATAGACTCTTCTATCCTTGTACTCTAGATAGGAGGTACTGTATAAATATTCGAGCCAATGGCCCAAATGCATTTATTTATTCTTTGAGTACAGCATTCGATATGGTTGTATATTTTGACCGAGTGTTCGATTATTTTATTTAATTTTAGTTTCATCTACGCAAACTGTGTGGATGTTTTAAATTGTAGTGGTTTAAAAAGAGTAGTTAGGTAAAATTTTAACGCCAGCCTAATAGGTTATTAGTAATTAAAATGGTTTTTCGACAGTGATGCTAAGAATGATCCATATGAGACTCCTGTTATAATTTGATATAGGAGTGATCGCCCGGTATTTTATTAGGCGGGGTGCCACACACAATAGGAATTACTCCCAAAATGGAAGAAAATTGCTCATAAGTCGGATAGACTTCTTCCAAGCCAAAGCGGAATACATGGTCTTCGGGGTACCAAAATTGTACCGCCGCCATCATCATGTTCCATTCTATGGGCCGATTACACCATAAAGAGACTCGATGCACGTTGAAAGCATCATAGTCAACATTGTAGGAGCATATCGCCTCCAAAGTCTTGAGGTAGTTGGCAAACTCATCACTACCAGGGAGAGCCATCTCACAGAATAAGAAAGTTTGGTAGATAAGGTGTGATGAAAACACTCCACCCTTACCCCTTTTTATATTTGAAAACCCTCACAAAAGACATAACCCCTGCAGAAATCAGAGGAAATTTGCCCCCACAAGGTACCAAAGGCTGAAGAGGGTACCAATCAAAGGTTTGATTGATTAGACTGGACTGACCTGCCGACAGGCAGGACAAGGCGCTTGTCGATCGATAACCCCCTGTTTTTAGAAATTTTCCTTTTTCCTCTTTTGTCAAAAGCAGAAAACCCAATAAAAATAAATTAATATTCTCAACAAAATTTCAAAAATCCATTCTCCGTCTTTATATAAATTCTCATTTTAAATAAAACTTTCTTTCAAAAATTTCAAAAATATTTTACAGTCTCAACAGCAAAGTAAAAAGGGCATGCATTCATTCATTCATTATTAAATAGAAGATAATGAAAAATTACATTGCATTGCATAGATATTTCTATGTGTTACATCAATCTTGTAGGAAATAAAGAAAAGAAAAAACAACAGGACTCAGCCCGAACCCACATTCTCCCTCTCTCTCTCACCTAATCTTCACCTCTCTCTCTCCTAAGATCTTCCACCCCTGCGACGTGCTCTCTTTCCCCTGCAGCGAGATGACGTATAGCCTCTACCGGAACCAGACTCCTCCCCAAATGAGGCAAACCGCACAAAGCAAGAAGGAATTGGAACCGCATCCCGAATATGGGCAGTCACAGAAGATATCTAGTCCTTAATATCCCTCAGCCAAGTGGTGGACACCCGAACTTGCTACAAGAAAAGACAAAATCAGTATGAAGATCAAAAGAAACCAAAAATAAGGAAAAGATAAGAACAAAAACATATACCAAAGGACAAAAAATCTCCTCTGTCAAGTCCAAATCCTCTGGGTCCATCGCATGAGGACGATGCAATATAGGCACCATCCCTCCATCAGTTCGCCGAATGTTGTATGAAGGAGTATGCAACCACACAAAGGGAACCTTTGAAGTAGGTGACAACATAGATATCAATGGGCTGCCACCGCTGTGGGAGGACTCCACTGGACGACTCGAACCCATAGGAGGGAAGGGCAGTGCATCATATATGTTGGACGCCATCATCTAACTCGTCATAAAGTCCATATAACCATACGGCACAGCCGTATCAATGTACAGCAGATAAGACTCGCCAATCATCGCCACGATCCTCGCATCCTCTGGCAACAGTCGCTCTCGCCTCATAAACATAGGGGACCTCGCAGGTGGCACCACCACCTCCTCCTCAGAAATTTGACGAACCACCTTCTCTTCGAGATACCAAGAGTGGCCAAACTCATGTTCCAGCAAATGCCTCATATGTTCATTCACTTCCATCAAACTCGTGTCATGAACGGTCATCCCCCAAGGGTAAAAGGTCACATGAAAAATCCCCAGCAGATATGAGTCAAATACAGAGTCAGAGAATACAAAGACCAGGACTAAAGAAGAAAAAAGTCTTACCCTATCACTGGTCAGGCCATTTAAGACCTAACGCACCGCCTCCAGAGAGAGAGACCTCCTCGATTACCGATTGGCCTTCTGCCACCGATACAATCGGTAAAAATCCCCAATGGTGTCATCCTTCAAAGCGATCAGCTGGGTATTACACCTAATCACCTCATAGAACCCTGTCTGCTAAAGAAAAAAATCCATAATAAAAAAAAGATGTGTAAGGAAAATAAGAATGTATGAAAGGAAAATGCACAAATTAAAGAATACCTCAAGATGATACGTTGCTCCATTGAAAGACTGCCGACAGCACCTACTGAATGCAATACGAGAAAAATAAAGGGTCACCAAAGTTAGGCTCCCCTAATCATAGAGAGGGATGTTCGAAAATGTAGACACCTTATTTTGTTACCCCTTAAACTCTCCTTAGGCCCCTAGCACCTCCCTTCATCACTACAAACCCAGGTCATACCCCGAGTACTGACTTAGAAGCCATCGGGCACTCCCAGGCTCCATTTGACCAAAAGTCAAACTCTTCATCTCGATTGAGACTAAATGAATCTTCAAAGGGCGCTAAAATCCCTTTCCAACGGTCCATTCCGTGCACGATTCTGACTTACCATGCGGACGAACGACCCATTTTCCCTCAAAACTCGATGAGGAGGCCACCGGATGCTCCCGGAATCCGTTAGACCTAGGTCAAATCTTTAGCTCGACCAAGGCTGAAAGAATATTCAAATGCACTAAAACCCCTTTCCAACGGTCCACCCCGTGTGTGATTCTAACTTACGATATGGACGAACGATCTGTTTTACTTCGAGAGGTCACCAAATTCTTATAGGGCCCGGTTGAACAAAGTAACCATCCCTAACCGGGTCAAACTCTTTGGAATATCGAACTACATCTCCTAAACTTTCCAACAGTCTACCCCGTGCGCGATTCAGACTTACTATGATGACGAACAATTCGTTTGCATCTGACGATTCCCTGTCCAATGGACCGACGAGCGCTTTCGAGCCACATTTGACCCAAAATTAACTCCCTAACCTGATAGTGGTCCAAGTAATTTCGAAGGTCTCTCAATTACCTTTCCAATGGTCTACCCCTTGCACGATTCGAATCAACGGTTTGCGCTCTGCGGCTCATTTTTTGAAAAGGCCAGAAAGACACTACTAAACGGCAGGTCCCAGGCCCTGCCTATCGGTAGTGTGACTAAACACACCTGTCGATTGGAGGGACTAGGGCTATGCCTATCTACAATGCCACGGGCCTATAAAAAGGAGGTTCTGGCCTCCTTGCAAAGGGAGCCCAAATCTAATAGAATTTACTCCCAGCAAATCCAGAAAACCTCTCTCGAAGTCAGCGTGATTTTCACATCCAAATCCCTTTCCAACCTTCACTTTTTATCAAACTTGGTGAATTAACTACCCTCCATCATCATCCAAGTGCAAGGGCTTCTCTCCAACACTCAAGATCAGGCTCAAGATCTCCAAAAAGGTCCAATTTTCTCAATTCTCTTCTTAAATCATCCTAAATTTCCATTAAGTTGTTTTATTACTTAGCACTTTTATTCTCTCATCTCACATATCGTAATATACTATTTATTTAGTATTAGTGCACATCTCTTATTTTCATACAATTAAAAAAACAAAAAACAAGAAAAAGAGGGTTTGCTCATAAATTTTCAAACGGGAATTCTCACACTTTTCTTACACTCTTCTCACAACTAAAACACTTTTTCACGCACACACACAAAAATAAGATAAGTCCCTGATTAGATTTTTGGGATAAACCCAACCCCTCGTTTTGCATGTGAACTACATGGACTTTGATGCCTCTATAGGCTACGTAGGTGTCTCGGGGTAAAACCCGAGACTCAAGTCCTATTCTCATTTTTTTTCTCATTTTCTATTTTCACTAAGTTCAATTCTCTTAAATTCCATACATTTACACATATATATATATATATATATCCATATAATAAGATACCATTGTTTTTGAATTCCAAAAATATAAAAGCACATTAACGTTTCAGATGCTTTGAGAGAAAATAAATGGCTCTGATCATCTCTTCACTTTCATTATCCCGCTCAAAACTCCCGCCCAAGTTTGCTCATACCTTTACCTTATTTCAAATCAACTGACTTTTACTCTTTTAGCACGTCAAGTCCATTCAATCCCATTACTTATTTTCTGTCAGCCCACTCTACCTCATACCACATAAACCACACACTCTTTAATTTTCTCTCACTCACTATATCTGTCCTCATTTTTCTCTCTCAAACGAAGTGTGTCCCCTCTCTAGAAATCACATCCTCTTCTAATGGAAATCATTTTTCTAGAATGGGTTGCAAGGAAGGTGGGCAGGGGATTTACCGCCAATTTGTTGCAGCCGGATCGATTTGGAGGTATGGAGTTGTGTTTTTTTGGATGGGGTACTCGCTGGCATGGATTTCGGTGCCGGAGATGTTGGATATGGGGGTCAGTGGTTTGGCCACCTGGTTTGGATTAGAAATTGCGCTATAGCAGGCCGGTGGTCGTAATTCAGGTTGCCGAACTTGGGGAGATTCGGGTTTGAAGGTTTAGACAGGTCGGGTAGTGGTATTGGATGCCGTAACTAGTCTAGGTTCCATGGATAATTCAGCTCTAACTTTTTATCATTCTTTATATCTAACATGGGTGATTTAATTAGTTTTCCAGATCGAATCATCAAACTGTCTATATTTGTTTGATACTTATGTATAGGATTTTAGGATTTGATGTTTTTGGTTTGAACAGGGCTCTTCTTCATTACGGACTTACGGAGCTTCAACAATAGGAGGTTGACCACAATTAAAGCAGTGTTATTTGTTCCGGATTTATGAAGCATCAACATTGGGTACTTCTCTAATTTTTTTAGGTTTACCACTACCACAGCTAAATCTATTTATCGGGTTAAAATTTTATTTTGCATCACCATCTCTTTAATTTTTTCTTCTATTATATTTTGCAGATATTTGTAAAATCTGGCACTCTCTTTGCATCTCACTCTCGCCACTACATTATTTTGTTTATGACTTGGATTCAGATTTTTGGGGTTGAATATGTGTTTTGTAAAAGGGGTTTATAATTTCAGTGGTTACTCTGATGTATTTTTAGTTCAGTCTATGTGGGTTTTATTTGAAAGAATTGTTTGTGTTAATTTTTTGCATTTTCTGCCTTCCTCTATTTTTTTCGTTTTGTTTTATGTCTGAGACCCAAGCCATTCTCTCACTTCTTAATGCCCCCACTTCCCATTTCTTTTAACTCTTCTTCATATCTCTGACAACTTTTTCTCTATTCAAATCAAAAGCTAAAGCCCCTGCCAAGAAGGTTTGCCTTTATACTTCTTTTTATTTATCAATATATATACACATTTCAACATTTGGCTTGGTCTGGGATTTTAAAGATTGGGTTTCTAGAAAAGAACAAAAACTCATAATTAAAATATGTTAATGTATCCCAATTTGTTGGGCAAGACTTTGTTATATTTTTAGTTAATTTAAATGAAAGAGTAAAGTACCCTAGCAGTCCTTTACCTTTCTATTGGTCTCAATTTAGTCCCATACCTTTTTATTGTCTCAATTTAGTCCATCACCTTTCAAATTGGTTCTATTTCATCCCTGTCCTTTTTTTTTGTTTCAATTTCATCCTCAACCTTTCGTTTTGTCTCAATTTAGTCCATCTATTAACTATTTTTTATAAAATTGACTATACTCATCTTTATTGATAAATAATAAAAGGAATGTTATAAATTTTGAAAAATAAGCTATTTTATTATTATTGGAGGATAAAAAATAGTTTTTTTTATCAAGAATAATTTTTTTAGTTTTTTTTTTATCACAGTTGGTTTTAATTTAAAAAATAAACTCGAATAATTATTTTAATAGTGAACATAGTTTTTTTGTTTATAAAAAACTCCTAATTTTTTAATTTTATGTTTTAGATTCACCATTGATTAATGCCCCTGGCGCGGACCCACATCACGGGAATTTTTTTATTTATCAACTATAATACATAGATTAGGAAAAAATTGACGTCTTAGATTTGCAATTGGTTAGTTCGTTGGATCAGATCCACATTCATTAAAATAAGGGACTTGAGAATAAACCACTGTAGTCAAGCCCCTTATTTTAATGAATGTGGGTCTGATCCAACGAACTAACTAATCACGAATCTAAGACATCACCCCCCATCTATGTAACAAAATTGATAAATAAATTTTTTTCTATGACGTGGGTCCACACCAGCGGCACTAATCAATTGTGAATCTAAAACATGAAATTTTACATTTTTAATTTAAATTAAAAAAAATTAGTTTTTTATAAATAAAAAAGAACTATGTTGACTATTAAAATTATTATTCGAGATTATTTTTTTTTTGAAAAATTAAAAACAACTGAGATAGAATAAAAATAAAAACGATTCTTTTTATTATTCTCGGATAAAAAAGCAGTTTTTATCCCCCAAATAATAATAAAATTGCTTATTTTTCAAATTTTATAACATTCATTGCATTATTTTTCAATAGAGAGGGGCAAAATAGTCAATTGTACCCAAAAAAGTTAGCATATGGACTAAATTGAGACAAAATGAAAGGTTGAGGATGAAATTGAAACCAATAAAAGGACAGGGATGAAATTGAACCAATCTGAAACGCAAGGGACTAAATTGAGACAATAAAAAGGTAAGGGATTAAATTGAAACCAATAAAAAGGTAAGGGATTGCTAGGGTACTTTACTCTAAATGAAATTATCTTTTGGTTTATTATTTGTCTTGAGGATCGAAAATGTGAAGAAATAAAATTAGGGACTATGTGAAAACAAATCTTATTGTATTCTATCTAAATTTAATCTTCAATTGTTATTGTGGTTGATAGTTTATTTTGGTTATAGTTTCTTTTATTTTTCTCCTTACTGAAAATGTTTTTAACTTTTTCTTTTTTAAATTAAAGTATCAACGACACAATAGTTAAAATTTTGCTATATTTTCTTCTTTCTCTTTTCTCCCTGTTGTTCGAGCTTTAGTATGGGGAAATGGATTATAAGTAGTCTTATTTTCTTTCCAAAGTCTTATTGAATAAAAATTTGAGCAAAATCAATTATTAATAATTAAGTTTAGTGTAACAATTAATTTTGTAAAATTGATATGTCGTTTGTTGTAGGTGCGATAGTTTCAGAGCAAAAATTTACAATAGTGCCATTGGCACTGGTAATCTGATTGCAAAATTCCTCTTAATTTGTATATTATAGGATTCTATGTATATTTCTATAATTTATCCAATTTTAGAATTTTGTATTTTTTAATATTTAATTTTTACTTAAAGGTGAATTTGTACTTGAATAATTTTTTGCGAAGTATTATGTTTTAAATTATGAAACCTATTTAATATTTATAATAAATTGTATGCACGAGTGATGTCATTTTTTAAATATAACCAATCCCAATGACATGACTATAATATTATTTTGTACATTCGTGACATGGGTGTGACCATAAGAATAAAGCATAAGTAATACTTCAATTATTATAGTGCAACTGGCACAAGCATAAGTTAATATATTATTCTATTTGAATGACGTGAACTTATTGACAAATTTATTACCATTCCATTAATACTATATTTGTTCAGATTGATTAGTTATTAATTTTTTCACAATATACATGTCGTAAGCATGTGTTGTAACAATTATGCACTTATATATATTGGGGAACGAAATTTTTTCCATTTTACAATTACGTACTTTGGAAATTTTCGTCGTTTTGCGATTACGTACTTTGGAAATTACCAGCGTGCCTTCAGGCGCAGGCATGCCCTAGTGTATATATATATATATATATATATTTGATCTTAGTGGCGTATTATTCCACATGCGTTTTCGTTCCATTATAACGATCAACGCAAGGATAATCGTGTAAATCCTATTTTCTAATATTATTTTTATGAACATTCCTGCGGTTGACTCGCTTTACCTCTTTCATGGTACAAGTCAATGATTCCTATCTCCACTATATATACACATGCACACATATCACGGGGAAAATAAAGGAAAATAGCAAAATCCCATGAGAGACCGTAAGGGCGAAATGGGTGCCTAACACCTTCCCATTTCGTAACTTGGCCTCCAGATCATTTTCGAATCATTTTGGTTTCGTATGTATCATTATATCTTTCGATGTTGTCCTTCGAGATGGCTCCCTTTCTTTTGTCTGTTTTGAGTAAAATAGACTGACGACTCCATCTCTCTACATTTTTCACCTCATCAATGACGTCGGTCGAAGCGCTCCTGAGAGGGACACGCAGGACCTAGGATCCTCACGCTCCCTCCCGCCGCGAGGATTGGGGATGGCCACAGTGGTGACTCTGCTGGGGAAATTATTTTTAGGGATAGACTTTATTTACGTGGGTGTTATGTTTATTTATAGTTCCCCCCATTTTGCATGTTCCCTTTTTCATGTGTATCCCATACTTATGATTCTATTCACACACTTGTAGAAAAATTCTCCATATACACTTCACACCACATGCACCTAGGGTCACATATATCCACATGTTGCACACGTCACCCATCCATACTAGGAGTACCATTAGTACTCGTACTTTGCTCCCTGTTTGGCATGATCAAAAAAGACATTCTCATAAGATACCAATAAAAGGATCATGCATGATTCACATGATATCACCAAAGAGCATTGTGATTGACCAAATTTTGTCAGGTAACTAGAGGGTCACTTCATAATGGGCGCTGGTCCGGCAAGGCTCAGTTAGCCTAAGAGATAAGACTCTCACCTTCCATTGGCCAAGTACCTTCGACATATATCAAACGGTTCCCTCGCATCGTACCACTTGAACTATGTCATAACGGGAGGTAAATCGCAGGGAACTCGTTCACGTACATCGAATATATCAAATTCTCTCTCACACGTACCGTCCCCATGAGGTATATGGTGAGGAAATTAATGTACACTCAGGTATATCAAATAGCTTGTCCACACATACCGATTGCCCGCAAGAGCAAGACGTATATCATGGAAGTCATGCCAAAGGGGGGAACCCTTTTCGATTCACCCAACCAACTGCATACCCGCATTTACGTGTCAAGCCTAGGACACACATATAAGATTGCCGGTTTCAATCCGAAACTCTGTCGAAATTCCGGGTCGGCCTACCGCCCAAATTTTTGCGCATTTTTAAAATGGGACCCTGTTTGTGAGCCTGGTCACAAGTCCATCCATAGCTTTGCATATATTACAAACCCAAATTGTATAGGCTCGGATCCCGTCCGGCATTTAATTTTGCATTTAGGAGAATTTAATACAAGTGAGAACATAATAATTATAATAATCATGCTGAGACCGTCTCCCAAAAAAAATTCCCTTTTCTTTGTCAAAAATCTATAAACATTTATCCCCTATTTATCAAAAATCCAAAAACATTTATCCTCTCTTTATCAAAAAGCCAAAAATATTTTGTCTTCCAATGTAAAAAAAAAATGTCAAAAATAATTTCATGCTTTTTCCCAAAAATAAACCCCATTTTGCGCCTTCTCAGGTCGATCCCAAACCCTTCGTCTGGCTCCTTATTGGCTTCATTCTTCATTCTAATCACCCCGGAGTTTCGTTCGTTGCCCTGTTACTTCTTTTGAGTCCGGAATCCATCCACTTTTTATGGAGAACACAGATTAAGTACCCACTGTACAACTAGATCTGAGGGCAGTCCTAGCTCGGCTCGTGTCCAATATTGACAGCCTTCAGACTGAGGTCCAAGAGATGCAACGAAACCAAGTTCCCGTTCCTCAAAATCTCGAGGACCTATTCCCTCGTGTTATGGATCCACCTGAGACTATCTGGGTTCCCGAAGAGTATCAACACGCTCCATGTGCCCCTCCTTCTAATGGGTCGCCGCCTGCATAGCTTCTGATGCCGAACTTTGCCTAACCTGGGGCTAACTTGCCTATGATCATTGATGCAAAAGAAGAGGAGTTGAACAAGGTTAAAGAAGGCCTTAAGATGCTCACTAAGAAGTTTGACCAAGTCAGAATCTCTGGGAATTACATGGAATACACCAATATGTCTCCTTATCCTAAAGCGAGCTTACCCGAGAAGTTCAAGATGCCAAATATCAAGAAATTCGAAGGAAGTGAACCCCCGATTGTTCGTCTCCGCAGCTATCACCGTTCCATGACTCTACTATGGGCTTCTGAAGATGTGATGGCCCAATTATTTCAGTAAAATCTAAAGGATAGCGCCCTCCGATGATTTTTTTCTCTCGAGGAGTCTAGAATCCGTAACTGGGAGGATGTGGCTCGAGGATTCATGTCACACTAGAAATACAATGAAGTGCTTGAGGTCACTCTCCGTGATTTAGATCTTCTCAAAAATAACTCTGGGAAATAATTCAGTAACTTCATATCCCGGTGGAGGGAAAAAGAAGCTACCATGACCAATCGGCCTTCCGAGGAAGAACAAGTCAGCATAGTGAAGAAGAACTTCGTACCCCATGTTCGAGCAACGATGTGAGGAAAATATTATCCCCACTTTCGAGCTCTCAGAGAAGGAGGAGTAGAAATCGAGGAGGGTCTTGCTAAAATAGAAGTTGAACTAAAGAAGGTGTCCGTACAGTTCACCCCTAGAAAATATGATAAGCCTGCGAGTGCTACAATCTCAACCATCAACAACATCTATCAACCGACCACCTCGTGGGCACCAGAAAGTCGTCCTATCCTAGTCCAAAAAGAATACACCGAGCTCCATGCTCCCCTATCCAAAGTTTATCTAGCCCTGTTAAGTCGAAAGCTTATCAAACCCTTGGATCCCCGTCCATTGCCAAATCCACTCCCAAGAAACTTCAAGGCAGATGCCTATTGCGCCTTTCACCAAACCGCTGGCCATACCACCGACCAATGCTTCCACCTCAGAAACGTAATCCAAGGTCTAATTGACCGGGGTACCATTTCCCCACCAGCCAATCCTAAGCCAAACAATACTCACAACCCACTCCCATATCATGTCAATGCCATCTTCCTATAAGAGAACTCAGAATTTGATCCTTTAACTCAAATCACACCCATACACTCTCCCAAACCTCTCTAGACCTGCCCATATTTCCTCCTACATCTTATTAGCCTCACCAATCAGGCACTGTCACTCCTTACTAGAGCATGCATCGCTATCCGTACCCATTCTGAAAATGGAGGTATGGAATTATCAGAAGTCTTAAACTAACTCCTAGAGTTCGGGCTAAAATTTCCCTCACGGATGATCATTGATTGCCATAGGTTCAGCACACTATTCTTGGAAGCACGAAAATGGGCTTGAGAGTCAGATAATTGGGTAGTACCGACCGATGAAGTCAGCTTAGATGATGTTATCCAGTTTATAACAGAGATAGTCAGGCGAACAAACGATATTGGCAGTATGACCAAGTTACTTAATACTCTGAAGCTACAAGGGCGCCTAGTCCATTCACCCTTACATATCCCCACAGAATGGGATGACCTATATGAAGAATCCATTAAAGTTGTGGAATGCATTGACTTTACATGGAAAGACAGAATTGTTGCCACCGGATGGGGGGAAGAGTTTGAAGATTCAAATGAAGAGCTAGCTTCAGAGAAAAATGCTCTGATAGCTAACATGTGTGGGATGATATCATTTGAAGAAATTCTCGGAGAAACAAGCAAGGTGACGTAACAACCCGAGGTTGATGAGGAAACAGGATTCATGTTCTTCCCTTCTTCAATAAATCACATGACCAGATCAGGGAGCCATTACCAGATTCTGAGCTCACTACCAGTAAATGACAAAGGGAAGGGCACTGAAAACCTTCTTATGCCAGAGATGACCCTCGAGGAGAGAAAGATCCTCGATCAACTAAAGAAAACTCAAACTAACATCACTCTATGGGGGATTTTCATGTCTTCTCAGCTGCACAAAAAATGCTTTGATCAAGTTGCTCATTGGACCCACAGTACCTCCTTCTACCACACCAGAAGAAGTGATAAATTTGGTCGGATCCTTGACCTCTAACTGAATGCTATCCTTTTTCGAAGAATAAATCCTGAAGATTGGGCCAAACTGCAATCATGCACTCAACATCTCCATCGAAGTTATGGGGAAGATCGTACCACTCTCTTGTCAATAATGGATCTGCCTTAAATGTCTGCCCACTAAGAACCTTCAAATGTTTAGGACTGAAAGAAAGTGACCTCGCTCTAACCTCCGCTATTGTACGTGCCTACGATAATACCTGTAGGGAGGTGATGGGATCCATAAAGCTCGTAATAGGGGCCGACCCTATAAACCCTGTCGTTGAATTCCAAGTTATTGACATCCCAACTTATTTCAATTTGTTGCTAGGATGACCTTGGATCCACAGTATCAAGGGTGTGTCTTCCTCGCTCCATCATAAATTGAAGTTCTTCGTTAACCGACGGTTCATCACCATTTTGGCGACAACGACAATGCCACGAGTGCAAGTGCCAACAGTCCAATTCTTGATATATAGCACGGGTTAAATGATATGCTCCTAGCTGTATTCCGAGTTGAACCACCTCTAATCCAGGCAAGGGATGACTTCAAAGAAAGGGTTTATCCAGAATACGACCCTCATGGAAACGTCAATGTGATTCAAATGTTCAGAAACATACACTTCATGCCGGGACTAGGGATAGGACAAAGACAACAGGGTATACTTGAGTCGATTGAACTGAAGAAAGCTTTCCCTCCTTGTGGCTTGGGGTATCAACCATCAGAACAAGATCTCAGAATGATCTGTCAGTCTCAACCAAAGATGAGACTAGACTGCATCCATACTGTCCCAGGCGACTCCTTGAATGGACGATTCATCAAAGAGGGTGAAGACTTACCCTTTTATGGATTTCTAGAACCATTGTATGACCATACATATAAGAAGATGAAGCCTGGAATATAGTTCTTCTTCCAAGACAGCTACCCATGGGCCGAGAGTTCCCAACACCATGTACAACCGCTCTTGAAAGATACCGAAGAGACTGAGGAAAGTGACTCCAAAGATTCCTTCAACTTACTGACACTGGGGCTAACACTCTGGATGGTTCACTCAGGCACTACATCACAGGATACATCCCAACTGAATAAAGCTGCTGATACACCTCCCCTCAACTGGCATGTTGCGTGAGTTCTACCTATCGAAGTCCCCCTAATCCCAATGTTTACCCTATTTGTTCTTCTTTTGTCTATCCTTGCTCAAATGTAATCGAGTCCTCCTTTGATGAGGGTCTCAATGTTGTTTTTCCTATCAATGAAATAAAAGAATATGGACAACACAACCAATCATGCTCTCAATTCATTCGTCAACAGATTTACCGGATATTACCAAATCAAAATGCACCCAGACCACCAAGAAAAGATCGCGTTCATCACCCCATGGGGAACCTTTTGTTACACTGTTATGCTATTTGGTCTCAAGAACGTTGGGACTACCTACCAAAGGGCTGCTATGACCATTTTGCATGATCTAATTCACAAAGAGGTCGAGGTCTATGTGGATGATATGATTATCAAATCGAAAACTAGAGAAGGTTATGTTCCCGCTCTTCGAATGACTACGACAGTATCAGATGAAACTCAATCCGCAGAAATGCATCTTCGGCGTTAAAAAGGGAAAAATCTTGGGATTCATGGTCAGTGAGAAATGGATAGAAGCAGATCCTACAAAACTGAAAGCCATACTTAAGATGCCACCTCCCCGAATACAGAAAGAAGTTTGAGGTTTCCTTGGGAAATTGCAATACATCAGTCGGTTCATCAGCCAATTAACTTCCATATACGAACCTGTCTTCAAACTCCTTCGAAAGGATTCAACTAAGGTTTGGAATGAGGTCTGCCAAGAAACTTTTGACCGAATCAAATAATATATGATCCAACCTCCGGTACTCATGCAACCACAACTTGGTCTCCCCTTGCTCCTATACCTAACCATAACCGACACTGTAGTTGGGGCTTTGCTAGCCCAATACCTTGAAGATTCTCACAAAGAAAGATCCATCTATTATGCCAGTCATAAATTGGCCGAATACGAGGTCAACTACACTTATTTGGAAAAGGCGTGTGTCGTACTTATCTGGGTCACCCAAAAGTTGCGGCACTATATGCTCGCCTTCCCTATAAAACTTGTAACCCGAATGGACCCCATCAAATACCTGATTGAGAAACCCACCTTATCGAGTCAAATGGCTAGATGGTTGGTGCTCCTAGCCAAGTTTGATAGAAAGCTATGAAAGGAAGATCCATCTCTGACTACCTCGTTGATTACCCCATGGAAGAAGCCGATGTATAGATCTCCGGATTCCCAGATGAAAACATCCTCTCCACTGCCCAGGACAATCTCCGATGGAAAATGTTCTTTGACGGTGGTGCCAATAAAAAGGGATATGGCATTAGGATACTTCTGATCGCCCCAGATGACTCCTACACTCCCATCTCCATCAAGTTGGATTTCCCTTGTACTAATAACATAACTAAATATGAGGCATGCATGGTAGGCCTCAAAGTTGCTCTCAAGAAAGGTATTCAATGCCTAGACGTCTATGGGAATTCCGCCCTCATCATCGAACAAGTGCTCATAAAATGGAGAGTTAAGGACGAGAAGCTCCAACCCTTTTATGCCCACTTAGAAGAACTAGCCTCCAAATTCCAAGACGTCATTTTCCATTACGTACCTCGAGCAAAGAATAACCTAGTCGACACCCTTGCTACCTTGGCCTCCATGGTCGACATGCCCAAAGGAATCACAATGACCCCCTTCCTTGTTCAAAAGCAAGACAAACCAACCCCCTGCTACCACATTGGGCTCTTCACCACAGAAGATCCTGAGCTAGCCAATTATTGGTACTACAATATCTGGTGCCTCCTCAATTATGGTAAGTATCCAGAGGGTTCCAACAAGAAATATTGAGCAACCCTTCAAAGACAGGATGCCCAGTACATCATCTGTCACAAGGCACTGCTCAAAAGGAACTTCGATGGAACTCATCTACACTGCATCGCAGGGGATGACATTGAAAAGATAATGCACACGATCCACAGTGGGGAATGCGAACCCCACATGAATGATTACATACTTGCCAAGAAGATCATCCGACAAGGCTACTACTGGACCACCATGACCCAGGATTGCACCGCCTATGTTTGGAGATGCCTCAAATGCCAACAGTTCTCCAACCTTCAACACTTTCCTCCATGAGAATTATACAACATGACCTCTCCCTGGCTGTTCTCCACCTGGGGCATCGACATCATAGGAAAGGTTACACCAAAGGTGTCTAACGGACATGAGTTCATCCTAGTGCCATTGATTACTTCACCAAGTGGGTCGAAGCTGAGTCATATGCAGTTCTGACCGCCAAGAAAGTGGCAAAATTCATCAAGAAAAACATCATCTGCCGATATGGGGTCCCTTACGAGTTAGTGTCAGATAATGGGTTGCATTTCGAGGTAGAAGTCACAAAATTAGTCAACGAGTATGGGATTCAGAGACACAAATCTTCTCCCTACCGACCTCAGACCAATGGTGCAGTCGAGGCCACCAATAAGAACCTCAAAGCCATCATCAACAAGATGACCAAAAGTTGTTGAGATTGGGCCGACCGAATCCCATACGCCTTCTGGGGCTACCGAACCTTAATCCGAACCTCTACTGGGGCTACCCCTTACTCTCTAGTCAATGGCATGGAAGCGGTCCTACCTGTGGAGCTAGAAATACCCTCGTTATGCATCATGATTGAAAGCAAGGTCAACGAATAAGACTGGTGCCAAAGCCATCTTGACGAGCTGACCCTCCTAGATGAAATGAGATTGAAAGCTTTATACCACATACAAGGATACCATCATTGAATAGCGCAAATCATTCATCAAGAGAGTCAAGGACCGTGGTGTCCGAGAAGGGGATTTAGCACTCAAAGAGATAATAGAACCCATCTGGGACCCTAGAGGGAAATTCAAGCCCAATTGGAGCGGACCCTACATTGTCAAGAAGATCTTGTCTACTGGTGCCGCCATGCTCACTGACCTAGATGGGGAGGAGATGGCTCGCCCAATCAACCTGGACCGTCTCAAGAAATTTTACCCCTAGTCCGAAATCTCGACGCGCTATGACTTTTCTCATCTCCCTTTTATTCTAAAAAAATCTTCATCTCCCTCTACCCAGGACTACGTGGTCCCGATCGTCTGCAATAAACCATTTTCAAATAATTTAAAAATCTTCAAAACCCCAAAGGTATGTAGGCAGCTCATTCACCTTACATGAGTAAGACCCTTTCTTTTTCACAAAATACTATTATTTTCTTATGTCCGAGAACGACAGTTCACCTCTAACATATACTTGAACAAAAGGATTATGTATGCCTTAGCAATTGGTATAGATAATTCAAAAATACAAAACTCATCAAAAGGCACAACTGGATGATCAAAAACTTTTTTATTTCACTAATAAGAAATTTCGGTACAGATTACATGAGAAAAGGAAGGATAACTCCCTTCCCCCTACCTTCCTAAAGAAGCTAAAATAAAATCCCCCCATTTATTCCCCATTACAAAATAAACTCTATAAGATTCCTATCCATAGCTACCAGAGGAGCCCGCACTATCATCATTATCTTCATCCTGGGGTCCCCAAGCTTCCCCTACCTGAACAGAGTGCCGCAAGCACTCCATGGACCGATAAGCCCGAACCAGCTTTGGAAAAACCACAACACCTCCGTCCATGGTATTAAATAAGATAAGCCACGTTTGTCCAGTCTCCACTGCCAAAATCTTGCTGACCACTCTCCTCCACAACCACTTCATATAATCCCCAGGGATATGCCAAAGTCTCCCAACAGAATGAGAAGGGCAGGTCGACGGATGCCGATTCTCCCACATAGAGCCAAGCCGCATGCACAAACGCTCAATCAAATCTTCTATCGAAAAGAAGTCTAGTGTCCAAGGTGGCATGACCTATTCCCAACCAAATTGATGCAGAAGCCGCTAAGAGAAATAGAAAGAGGTCCGTCTGAGACCAACCAGCCGGACATATGGGTATTCTCCTAGATCCAGAATAGGCAGCAACTGTCCCCACCAAGGCACTGACCAGCACATATTTAGAGCCCCGTGCTCCACAAACTAGTTCTCCCAACTCTAGATATCCAAACCAATGCTGATAAAATGATGTGAGAAGAAGTTGGGTACAACCAATAAAGGGTATTCGGAAGAAGTCACCAGGCGAAGTCTCTCAGACTAACACATGAACAACATCACGAGGCTACCCCTTAGGAAGTCAGAACAAACTTATCGACAGGCATCCAGTCCATTCAAAGTCTCCTCCAGTATCACCGTCGTAGGATTGCGATGGTATGACATCTAAGAAGTAATGGCTGAAAGTCGTGGGTTCGCTAGAAATTCCCTAGTCACCAGCATCAATTTTGAAACCAAGCCCAGAACAATGGCTCCGGCGTATCCAGCATCGCTAACCTCCTTCAAATGAACGGATTATAACACCACCAAAAGAGAAATCATTCCTCTAGTAACCAGTGGTCTTGACTCCGAAGGCTAAATACAAAGAAGCCTGACCAACAAATCCCTGGGAGAACGGGAAAACTCAGGAAGAGCTGCAGCACTACTGGGATTTATCCCCAGTATGGAAGAAAATTCCTCGTAGGTAGGACAGACTTCCTCCAAGCCAAAGAGGAATACAAGGTCTTCAGGGTACCAAAATTGTACCACCACCATTAGTATGTTCCACTCAATGGACCGGTTGTGCCATAAAGAAACTCGACGCATATTACAAGCATCGTAGTCGACATTATAAGAGAACATTGCTTTCAAGGCTTCGAGGTAGTTAGCAAACTCAATTCTACCAGGGAGAGCCATCTTGCAAGAATAATAAATAGTAGGAAAGTAAGTAAGAATGTGAAGGTGTGATGAAAACACTCCACCATTACCCCTTTTTATACTTGAAAAAACTCACAAAAAACATAACCCCTCCAGAAATCAGAGGAAATCCTACCCCATAAAGTACAAGGGGATGAACAGGGCACTAGTCAAAGCTTTGAATTGATGGGACTGGACTTGATTGCCGATAGGCAGGACAAGGGGCTTACCGATCGGCAACCCCCTATTTTTGGAAATTTTCCTTTTTCTCTTTTGTCAAAATCAGAAGCTCAATAAAAAATAAATTGATATTCTCAAAAATAATTTCGAAAATCCCCTTTTCATCTTTATATAAATTCTCATTTTGAATAAAAATATCTCTTTTTACGGTCTCAGCAGCTAAGTAAAAAGCACATGTGCATGCATTCATTCACCATTAATAGAAGATAATAAAAAAACCATTGCATTGCATATATATATTCTTCTGTGTTACATCAAATTTTGCAGGATATAAAAGAAAATAAAAAACAACGGGACTCAGTCCGAACCCAAATTCTCTCTATCCCTCTCTCTAAGAGCTTCCACCCCTGCGACGCGCTCTCTTCCCCAGCGACGAGACAACGCACCACCACTACCTGAGTCAGAATCCTCGCCGAACGAAGCAGATGGAACCAAATAAGAAAGAATCGGGACCGCATCCCGAATATGGTCAGTCGCCGAAGATATTTAGTCTCTACTGTCCCTCAGCCAAGTGATCGATACCTGAACTTGCTGCAAGTAAAAGGAAAAATTAGTATCAAAGAAAAAAGGATCAAAACAGAAAAGAAAACAAAAAAGAGAAAAAAGGTATACCGCAGGATGGAGAACCTCCTCTATTAAACCCAGCTCCTCCGGATCAATCGCATGAGGATGGTGCAACATGGGGACCATCCCTCCAACAACCCACCAAATGTTATATGAAGGAGTATGCAATCGAACAAAGGGAACCTCGGAATTCATCGACACCATAGACACCGATGGACCACCGCCACTGTGGGAAGACCCCGCCTCCCGACTCGAGATCGCAGGAGAAAAATTAAAGGCATCATATATGCTGGGCGATATCAGCCAGCTCATCATAGAGTCCATATAGTCATACGGCGCAGCCGTATCAGTATACAATAGGTAGTACTCACCGATCATCGCTGTGATCCTCGCATCCTCCGGCAACAGCCGCTCCCGCCTCGTGCACGTAGGAGGCTGCGCAGGTGGAACCATCACCTCCTCCTCACCAATCTGCCGAACCACCCTATCCCCAAGATACCAAGAATGGCCAAACTCATGCACCAACAAATGCCTCATCTGCGCGTTCACCCCAGTCACCCTCGTATCCTGAATGGCTATCCCCCAAGGGTAAAAAATCACCTAAAAATCCGCAGCAGGCATAAGTCAGTACAGAATCAGAACATGTAAAAACCAAAACTAAAGAGGAAAGAGTCTTACCCTACCACTGGTTAGGCCATTCAAGACCTGACGCACCACCTACAGAGAAAGAGGTCCCTCCGACTTTCGATTGGCCTTCCACCATCGATACAATCGGTAGAAGTCCCTAATAGTCTAGTCCTTCAGGGCAATTATATGGGTATTGCACCCAATCACCTCATAGAACCACGTCTGCCAAAGATAATAATTCATAATAAAAAAATTGGCGCATAAGGAAAATGTGAATGCATGAAAGGAGAATGCACAAACTGAAGAATACCTTAAGAAGATACGTGCCTCCAGAAAAAGTTTGTCGACAGCACCGACTGAATGCATCCAAAGAAAAATAGAGGGTAGCCAAAGTCAGGCTCCCCCAATCATAGAGAGGGATGTTCGAAAACATCCTCAAGTGCGGCAAGAACCAAAAATGGACGACGTCCTCGCTCGACACCACCATGAAACCTCCCAGCACCAACAATATGAACAACCGGGCCATCTGGCTCACCTACAGCCCATCCTCCACATCAACCACCCTACTCAGCAAAATATCCTTCATCAGGGACAACCAAATAGAATCCCCAAACACTATCGTCTCTACATCACCAAGCGCCGCACGCACCGCCTTCGGCCTCCCCCGAAGAGAACGATCCACCTCTATCTGCTCCTCATCACAATCCAGTCCTAGTAGCTGCTGAACATTTATGGAATTCACGGTTATCTCCCCGAAACCTAAATGGAAGGTGTGGGTAGTATCCCACCATCTCTCCCCTAGAGCGTACAAGACCGTTGTCGAATGAGGCGTCTCATCCAACGCAGATGCTAGCCTACCAAAACCCGCTAAGGATACCACCCAACGCACCACGGGTGGAAGATGCTCCTAGACGTCATTAATTCCCGTCGTCCCATGGGCACGCATATTCTTCAAAGAGATATTAGACTGTCAAAAGAAAAAACCTTATCAAAAATTCAAGAAAGAAGGAAAAAATCACCAAAAAAAAGAGAAGAATGCCAAAAGTCAGGTTACTTATATAACCATCAGGGCTCACAACCCTCAAAGAGCGATGATGCGATGGCTCTCGTAGAAAGGCCCGCTCATTCTCAACCGACTCGAATGCATCAAAGGAATTCTCGCTCCCCAAAGCAAGAGGTGCCCTGGCCCTCCACTCCACGTTCGCCCAGTCATCAATAATCAACCATTCCCTATGTGCTGCAGTGCTCACAAAAGTGACCATTTTTTAGGGATCGAAATGCTAGAACTATTTGTAGAGAAAAATCATAGAAAGAGAGAAAGAGAGAATCTGTGAAAAATGAAAGGAATTCACCCCTTTATATAGGATGCCAAGGGTCATGTCGATCATCACTAACCCGCGAACCACTGATAGGCACTGCCCCTATACCTTCTCGAGGTAGTCCAAAAGTCTGTGCCACTGTCGAATGGCACCCTCCACACCATGCCGACCGACACCTCCCTTGAATTTTTGTACAAAAATTCCCTAAAAACATACCAAAAAATCCTCAGAAAATTCCTAAAAATCCCCGGAAATATTTAGAACATTTTCACCAAGAAAATTTCGCATTCCATCAATCAAAACCCGTAGTTCCCCAGCGGAACTCTCAAAAGCCAAGTGAATCTTCTCCCAATAAAGTCTCTGGAGGATCTCTAAGTATCGCCTCCTATACCCCACAGGTCTCAAACCTCCCTGAGCAATACGTCCAATACCTGGACCACCTAATCACTTCCTCAGTGGAGTTCACATCATCAAATTTGCCTTTCCTTCACAAAATCACAAGGATTTCCCCAGTAATCGGCTCCCCAGCTCAAAATAACATCACGGGGTAACTTCCCCAGCGAAATTTCAAAGAATAATTCTCCCCATCAATGTCTCCAAAGGATGCTCTAAATTTTCCCCAGCGGAACCCAAAATCCAATCTTTATCCCTAAAAAAATCCCTAATTTTTTCGAAGGAAATGTACACCTCTCTTAGGTCAGAAATGACCTCGATCATCACCTCTCTTAGGTCAGAATTCACCTCAGTCTTGGATTGTCACCTTAGTTAAGTCACAATTGACCTCGATACTTGGTCTTCACCTCTCTTTAGGTCAGAATTGACCTCAGTCTTGGATCATCCCCTTAGTTAGGTTATAATTGACCTCGGTCCTCGATCGTCACCTCTTTTTAGGTCATAATTGACCTCGGTCTTGGATCATCACCTTAGTTAGGTCAGAATTAACCTCGGTCCTCGATCGTCACCTCTCTTGAGGTCACAATTGACCTCGATCTTGGATCGTCACCTTGGTTAGGTCAGAATTGACCTCGATCCTCGGTCATCACCTCTCTTTAGGTTAGAATTGAACCCAGTCTTAGATTTTCACCTTAGTTAGGTCAATAATTAACCTCGTTACTCGCTCATCACCTCTCTTTAGGTCAGAATTGTCCTCGGTCCTCGGTCGTCACCTCTCTTTAGGTCAGAATTGACCTCGATCCTCAGTCATCACCTCTCTTTAGGTCAGAATTTACCTCAATCCTCGGTCGTCACCTCTCTTTAGGTCAAAATTGACCTCGGTCTTGGAACGTCAACTTAAGCCGGCAAAATTAGCTTCAACCCGCAGAATTGGTCATCTCATCTTTAAGGTCGTAGAATTGGCTTTGACCCGAAGAATTGGTCACCCAAACTTAAGCTCGCAAAATTGGCTTCGACCCATAGAATTGGTCATCGCAACCTAAGCCCGTAGAATTGGCTTCGACCCATAGAATTGGTCATCTCATCTTTAAGCCCGCAGAATTATCTTTGACCAATAAAATTCGTCGCCCTCGTCTTTAAGCCCTCAGAATTGGTCATCTCAACTTAAGCCCTCATAATTGTCTTAGACCCATAGAATTGTTCATCTCAACTTAAGCCCTCAGAATTGGCTTCGACCCACAGAATTGGCTGCCCTCATCTTCAAGCCCTCAGAATTAGCTTCGACCCACAGAATTGATCATCTCAACTTAATCTCGTAGAATTGGCTTTGACTCCGCAGATTGGTCATCGCAACCTAAGCCCATAGAATTGGCTTCGACCCGAAGAATTTTTTACCCCAACTTAAGCCCGCAGAATTGGCCATCACATCTTAAGACCACATAATTGGTTATACCATCTTTAAGCGTGCAGAATTGGCTTCGACCCTCAGAATTGGTCATCTCAACATAAGCCCGCAGAATTAACTTTGACCCGAAGAATTGGTCATCTTATCTTTAAGCCCATAGAATTGACTTCAACTCATAGAATTGGTCATCTCCACTTAAGCCCGCAGAATTGGCTTCGACCCGCAGAATTGGTCATATCAACTTAAGCCCACAGAATTGGCTTCAACCCACAGAATTGGTCATCCTTGTTTCCTTAAGTCCTCATAATCGACCTCGACCCTCTGAATTGATCATCCCTAGCATGCTCCTTAGGTCCTCAGAATCGATCCAGTCCCTCTAAATTGGTCATCCTCACTCCCTTGGGTCCTCAGAATCGGCCTTGACCCTCTGAATTGGTCATCCTCTCTCAAAGCATCATGCGGTGTCTATTCGATGTCTATCGTTTGTTCCAAACTCACCCATCGAGGGGCTCTGTAGACACCCTATTATGTTACCCCTTAAACTCTCCTTAGGTCCCTAGCACCTCCCTTCATCACTATAAACCCAGGTCATACCCAGAGTACTGACCTAGAAGACATCAGGCACTCCCAGGCTTCGTTTGACCAAAAGTTAAACTCTTCATCTCGATCGATACTAAATGAATATTTAAAGGGCTCTGAAATCCCATTCCAATGGTCTCTCCCATCTGCGATTTCGACTTACCATGCGGACGAACAACCCGTTTTCCCCTAAAACTCGATCAGGAGGCCACCAAGCGCTCCCGGGCTCCGTTGGACCTAAGTCAACTCTTCAGCGCGATCGAGACTGAATGAATCTTCAAATGTCACTGAAAATCCGTTCCAACGGTCCACCCCTTGCACAATTCTGACTTACAGTACGAACGAATGATCTGTTTTACTCCGAGAGGTCACCAAATGCTTCTAGGGCCCGATTGGCAAAAGTCAACTTCCCGAATTGGGTCAAACTCTTTGGAATGTCGAATTACATATCCTAACATTTCCAACGATCCACCTCGTGTGCAATTCAGACTTACCATGCGGACAAACGATCTGTTTGCGTCCGATGATTCCCCGTCTAATGGACCGACAAATGCTTTCGAGCCACATTTGACCCAAAGTCAACTCCTGAGCCTGGCAGTGGTCCAAAGAACTTTCGAAGGTCTCTGAATTACCTTTCCATCGGTCCACCCCGTGCACGATTCAGATCAATGGTTTGCGCTATGCGGACAATTTTTCAAAAATGCCTAAAAGATACTGCCAAACGGTAGGTCTCAGACCTTGCCTATCGGCAGTGTGCCTAAACACACCTGCCGACTGGAAGGACCAGGGTTATTCCAATCAGAAATGCCCTGGGCCTATAAAAAGGAGGTCCTGACCTCCTTGCAAAGGGAGCCCAGATCTGATAGACATCACTCCCAGCAAATCCAGAAAACCTCTCTTGAAGACAGCGTGATTTCCACATCCAAATTCCTTTCCAACCTTCATTTTTCATCATCCTTTTCATCAAACTTGGTGAATTCACTACCCTCCATCATCATCCAAGTTCAAGGGTTGCTCTCCAACACTGAAGATCAAGCTCAAGATCTCCAAGAAGGTCCAATTTTCTCAATTCTCTCCTTAAATCCTCTTAATTCACATTAAGTTGTTTTATTACTTAGCACTTTTATTCTCTCATCTCACATATCCTAATATACTTTTTATTCAGTATTATTGAACATCTCTTATTTTCATACAAGTAAAAAACTAAAAAATAAGAAAAAGAGGGTTTGCTCATAAATTCCAAATGGGAATTCTCACACTTTTCTTACACTCTTCTCACAACTAAAACACTTTGTTACACACACACACATAAATAAGAGAAGTCCGCAATTGGATTTATGGGATAAACCCCACCCCTCGTTTTGCATGCAAACTACGTGGACTTTGATGCCTCTATAGGCTACGTAGGCATCTCGGGGTAAAACCCGAGACTCGAGTCCTATTCTCATTTTGTTTCCCTCATTTTCTATTTTCACTAAGATCAATTCTCTTAGATTCCATACATTTACATATACATACATATATATATACATATATATATATATATATATATATATATATATATATATATATATATATATATATATATATATATATATATTTGATATTAGTGGCGTATTATTCCACATATGTTATCGTTCCATTATAACGATCAACGCAAGGATAATCGCGTAAATCCTATTTTTTAATATTATTTTTATGAACATTCCTACGTATGACTCGCTTTACCTCTTGCATGGTACAAGTCGATGATTCCTATCTCCACTACATATACACATGCACACATATCACGAGGAAAATAAAGGAAAATAGCAAAAGCCCATGAGAGACCGTAAGGGAGGAATGGGTGCCTAACACCTTCCCATTTCGTAACTTAGCCTCCGAACCCTTTTCGAATCATTTTGGTTTCGCATGTATAAGTATGTCTTTGGATGCTGTCCTTCGCGATGGTTCCCTTTCTTTTGTGTGTTATGAGTAAAATAGATTGGCGACTCCATCTTTCTACATTTTTCACCTCATCAATGATACCGGTTAAAGTGCTCCTGAGAGGGACACGCGGGACCTAGGATCAGCATTCTCCCGCCCGCCGCGAGGATCGGGGATGGCCACAGGAAACATCCTCAAGTATGGTAAAAACCTCACCAGCAAAATAAACAACCGGGCCATCTGCCTCACCTGCAGTCTGTCCTTCACATCAATCACCCTGCCCAGCAAAACATCCCTCAGCAGCGACAAATGGATGTAATCCCCATATACTATCCTCCCCACATCACCAAGAGCTACCCGCACAGCCTCCGATCTCACCCGTAAAGAACGATCCACCTCTAACTTCTCTCCATCGCAATCCATCCCCAGCTGCTGCTGCACGTCTATGGGAGTCACATTCATCTCCCTGAAACTAAAATGGAAAGCGTGGGTAGTGTCCCACCACCTCTCCCCCGGAGAACATAAGATCGTTGTCGAACGAGGCATCTCATCCAGCACAGATGCCAACCTCCCAAAGCCTGCTGATGATACCACCCAACGCACCACAGGTGGAAGATGATCCCAGACATCCTTAAGCCCCGTCATCCCACAGGCACGTGTAGTCGATAAAGAAACATTTGACTGTCAAAAGAAAAACCTTGTCAAAATCCAATAATAAAGGAAATCACAAAAAAGGGGAATGCCAAAGGTCACTTTACTTACATAAACCACCAGGGTTCACCACCCTCGAAGAGCGATGACGCGATGACTCCCGCAGCAAACTTCGCTCATTCGCAACCATCTCGAATGCATCAAAAGAGTTTTTGCTTCCCAAAGTAAGAGGCACCCTAGTCCTCCACTCCACACTTTCCTAGTCGTCAATATCCAGCCACTCCCGGTATACTGCAGTGCTCACAAAAGCGGCCATTTTTTAGATTGCAGAATGCTAGAATGATTCGCAGAAGAAAATCGCAAAAAGATAGAAGGCAAGAAGCTGTGAAAAATGAGGGGAACCCACCCCTTTTTATAGGATACCAAGGGTCATGTCGATCGGAACTGCACCCCTATATACCGATCAACACGGACCTTTTACCTTCTCGAGGCAGTCCAGAAGTTTGTGCCACTATCGAATGGCACCCTCCACACCATGCCGACCTTCACCCCCTTAAATTTTCGTACAAAAATTCTCAGAAAATACCAAAAAACCCAAAAAAATACTCAGGAAATTCCTAAAAATATCGGAAAGGATTTAGAACATTTTCACCAAGAAAATTTTGCACTCCCTCAAGCGGAACCCATATTTCCCTAGAGAAACTCTCCAAAGCCAAGTGAATATCCTCACGGCGACATCCTCGAAGGACCCCCCTAAAGCATCTCAAAATTCAGGATCATGTCCTAAAGTCTCCACTCTCCCCAAGCAAAGCGTATAAACCATGGGTCACCTAATCACTTCCCTAGTGAAATTTTGAGCATCAAATTGGCTATTACGTAGTCTCCAAATGATAAAAAATTTCCCCCAGCAATCATCTCCCCAGCTCAAATCAAAATCATGAGGAAATTTCCCTAATAGAGTTACCCGAGAACATCTCAATTTAAGCCCTCGGAATTGGCTTAGACCCGCAGAATTGGTCATCTCAACTTAAGCCCTCAAAATTGGCTTCGACCCACATAATTGGTCATCTTAATTTAAGCTCTCAGAATTGGATTCGACCCGCAGAATTGGTCATCTCAATTTAATCCCTCAGAATTGGCTTCAACCCGCAGAATTTTTCATCACAATTTAAGCCCTCAGAATTGGCTTCGACCCGCAAAATTGGTCATCTCAACTTAAACCCTCAGAATTGGCTTCAACCCGCAGAATTGGTCATCTCATCTTCAAGCCCTCAGAAATGGCTTCGACCCGCAGAATCAGTCGCCCTCATCTTCAAGCCCTCAGAATTAACTTCAACCCACATAATTGGTCATCTCAACTTAAGCCCTAAGAATTGGCTTCAACCCGTATAATTGGTTATCTCAACTTAAGCCCTCACAATTGGCTTCGACCCTCAGAATCGGTCGCCCTCATCTTCAATCCCTCAGAATTGGCTTCAACCCACGAAATCAACTTAAACCCTCAGAATTTTCTTCGACCCGCAGACTTCGTCATCTCAACTTAAGTGCTTAGAATTGGCTTCGACCCGCAGAATTGGTCATCTCAACTTAAGCCCTCAGAATTAGCTTCGACTCACGCAATTGGTCATCACAATTTAAGCCCTCAGAATTGGTCATCTCATCTTCAAGTCCTCAGAAATGGTTTCAACCCACAGAATCAGTTTCCCTTATCTTCAAGCCCTCGAAATTGGATTCGACTTGCAGAATTGGTCATCTCAACTTAAGCCCTCAGAATTGGCATCGACCCGCATAATTGGTCATCTCATCTTCAAGCCCTCAGAATCGGCTTTGACTCGTAGAATCGATCACCCTCATCTTAATCCCACAGATTTGGTCCCTCAGAATTGGCTTCGACCCACAGAATAGGTCACCATCACCCCTAAGGCCTCAGAAATGGGTTCAACCAGTAGAATCGATCACCCTCACCCCTAAGCCCTCAGAAATGGGTTCAACCCGCTGAATCGGTCACCCTCAACCCTAAACCCTCAGAATTGGCTTCGACCCACTGAATCGGTTACCCTCATCTCCTAGCCCTCAAAATTGGCTTCGAATCGTAGAATTTGTCACCCTCATCTTCTAGGCCTCAAAATTAGCTTCGACCCGCAGAATCGCTCACCCTCATCTTCTAGCCCTCAGAATTGGTTTCGATCCGCAGAATCGGTCACCCTCATCTTCAAGCCCTCATAATTATCTTTAGCTCACAGAATCGAACACCCTCATCCCTAAGCCCTCAGAATCGCTTCGACCCGCAAAATCGGTCATCCTCATCCTCGAGTCCACATAATCGACCTCTTTTAAAGGCATCACGTGAATGCTATTTGATGGCTATCATTTGTTCCAAACTCACCCATCTAGGGGCTCTGTAGACACCCCATTCCAACACCCCCTAACCTCTTCGTAGGTTCCCTAACACCTCCCATCATCTCTATAAACCTAAGTCATACCTTGGGTACTGACCTAAAGGCCATCGGTCACTCCCAGGCTTCGTTTGAATAAAAGTCAAACTCTTCAGCGCGACTGAGACTGAATGAATCTTTGAAGGGCACTGAAACCACTTTCTAACGTTCCATCCCGTGCGTGATTCTGACTTACGGTACTGACGAACGACCCATTTTCCCCCAAAACTTGATCAGGAGGTCACCGGACGCTCCCAAGCTTCGCTTGACCAAACTCAACTCTTTAGATAGATTAAGACTAAATGAATCTTATAAGGTCACTGAAACCCCTATCCAACGGTCCGCCCCCTGTACGATTCTGACTTACAGTACGGACGAACGATCCGTTTTACTCTAAAAGGTCACCGAGCGCTTCCAGGCATAGGTTGACCAAAGTCAACTCCCCAAACCAAGTCAAGATCTTTGGAATGTCTAAGTACATCTCCTAACCTTTCCAACGGTTTTCCCTGTGCATTATTCTAACTTACCATGTGGACGAATGATCCATTTGCATCCGAAGATTCCCCGTCCAAAGGACTGACAAACGCTTCCGAGCCACATTTAACCCAAAGTCAACTCCTGGACCCGGGAGAAGTCCATAGACTTTCAAAGGTATCTGAAGTACCTTTCCAATGGTTCATCCCGTGCACGATTCAAATCAACAGTTTGTGCTCTACGACCAATTTTTTGAAGGAACCTAAAGGAGACTGCCAAACGGCAGGTTCCAAACCCTGCCTATTGCCAGTGTGACTAAACACACCTACCGATTGGAAGGACTAGGTCTATGCCTATCGACAATGCCCTGTGCCTATGAAATGGAGGGCCTGACCTCATTACAAAAGGAGGATAAGAACTTAAATCCATCACTCTCAGCAAGCTCAGAAAACCCCTCTCTAAGTCAGCGTGATTTCCACATCCAAATCCCTTTCCAACCTTAGCCTTTCATCACATTTTTCATCAAACTTGGTGAATTAAGTACCCTTCATCATCACCCAAGTGTAAGGGCTTCTCTACAACATCCAAGATCAAACCCAAGATCTTCAAAAAGGTCCAACTTTCTCAACTCTCTCTTTAAATTCTCCTAAATTTTCCTTAATTTGTTTTATCACTTAGCACTTTTATTCTATCATCTCACATATCCTAATATACTTTTTATCTAGTATTATTACACATCTCTTATTTTCATATAAATAAAACCCAAAAAACAAGAAAAATAGGGTTTTCTCCTAAATTCCAAACGAGAATTCTCACACTTTTCTCACATTCTTCTCACAACCAAAACACTTTTTTACACACACATACCTAAGAGAAGTCCCCAACTGGATTTATGGCATAAATCCCACCCCTCATTTTACATACGAACTACGTGGACTTTAATGCCTCTATAGGCTACGTAGGCGTCTCGGGGTAAAACCTGAGACTCGATTCCTTTTCCTATTTTTCTACATTCTTTAAACTTAACTCTCTTAGATTCTATATATTTACATATACATATAGTTATTCTTAGTGGCATATTATTCCATATGTGTTATCGTTCCGTTATAACGATCAATGATAGGATAATCGCGTAAATCCTATTTTCTAATATTACTTTTAAGAACATTCCTATGGATGACTTGCTTTATCTCTTCCGTGATACAAGTCGATGATTCATATCTCCACTACATATACACATTCACACATATCACGAGGATATAAAGAACAATAGCAATAACCCATGAGAGGCCGTAAGGGTGGAATGGGTGCCTAACACCTTCCCATTTCGTAACTTAGCCTCCGGACCCTTTTCGAATCATTTGGGTTTCATATGTATCAGTATGTCTTTGGATGCGGTCCTTAGAGATGGCTCCCTTTTTCTTTTGTCTGTTTTGAGTAAAATAGACTGGCGACTCCATCTCTCTACATTTTTCACCTCATCACCGACGCCGGCCGAAGCACTCATAAGAGGTATGTGCGGGACCAAGATCCTCTCGACGTTGAATATGCCTAATATTCATTCGTCCCTCCCGCCGCGAGGATCGGTGTTGGCCACATAGGGTGAGTGCACTATCGTGAGACACCTATCATAGCACCAGGTTCATTAGAGTGACGCGACGGGAGGTGTCAATCGAGTGTTCAATGATGATTTGGTAGGTGTATTACTTCTCGGAGTGAGTAATTAGCAATGTAAGTTTAGTCTCAAGTTCAAGAAAAACTTTTGTAGTCGGGATCACTTAAAAATCATGGGGACACAGGATATGTAGTCCTAAGAATGGAAATGGTTCTTGATGATGAATTTGATTGGTTGTGTTATGGTTTGCTCTTGGGTAAGTAGCGATCACTCGAGAAGGTTTCCCATGGAGGCTCCAGTATGCTTTGGGTATAAATAAATTTAGACATAAGACTTAATTGAGCATGCTCAGTAAGTCAGTGGAGACTCGATGTCGGGTATGTGATGTTGATGGTTACAAAAATGGTTAACGTTAGAGCATGTTATATCTTGAACCCTTGGTGACAAACCCCGCGTAAGGACATGTGATGTGATCTTAGCTAATGAGGACTTTGATGATGTTGTCCCAGAGGGTTCTATGATTTAGAATGAGAATTGGTAAACCCCACGAATTTGAGGAATAAACGGATTGAGAATTTCAGGTACAAAATTCCCCAAGGAGGGAAGTGTGTAATAACCCACCCTAATGTTTCATTTAAATTCTATATAAATTGAAATGAAGTGCGATTTTATGATAATTGTTGAAAATTTTATGGGTGAAAGTTGGAATTTGTAGAAAAGGAATAAGAAGGGTCATTCGAACAAAAGTAGGATCGTTCAAACAAGATTTCGATCTAGTTAGAAATAGGTGATCGAACGAGCTTTGAAAGAGATCCCACTATGTAACTTTTATGGTTCGTTTAAAAGTCTTTAGAAGCTATGGATCGAATGAGACGTCTTTCTCATTCGAACAAGGATCAATCTCGTTCGAATAAGGCATTTCAAAATTTTATTGATCAGACTGCCATTACGTGCTTTCACATTTTGGACCATTGAACTAATGAGCTGTCGAGATCTGGTGAGCCCAGATTGGGAAAACGAGAATTTTAGGCTTGGAGGGTATTTATAAGGTTTGTTTGGCTCATTTAGTCTTATTTTGAGTTAGAAGAAGGAGAGAGAGAGAGAGAGAGAGAGAGAGAGAGAGAGAGAGAGAGACAGAGGTGGGTATTCCACCATTTAGTGTATTCTTCTATCTCTCTCCACCACAAACCACCACTACCCCTCCACCTTATATCCCCATATTTTTTTATGTATTCCACCATATTTGAGCCATACATACCACTTTCCACCATGGTTTAGGAGAGCTACGAATTTTTAGAACTTTTTTTAGGGTTTCTGAAGATGGAGAAGGAAACTTTCATGGAGTTTGAAGAGAGTTTTAATGGGGGGTTTTCTTAGAAGCTTAAATAGATCTCATATGGAGGATGCATTTGGTAACCCTTTGAGTTCACCTTTGTAGTTGGGATTTTCTCCTCACACAACCTTCGCTACCACCATTTGAAGTCTATGAGGTGAAAAAATCCATCCTTAGTGTTTAAGACCCTATTCGCATTACTAGTAGTCTTGTTGTTAGATTACATGAGTAGAATGTGCATGAATAAATGATGATTTCTATTAGATTAATATTATATATTTTTATAGAATAAAAATGTTGGTAAAATGTTATTTTGTTAGGGAATAAAGGATGAGTAAATATTTCAAAGTTTTGAAATATTAAAATTGGTATTTTTATGAAAATTGTGTGTTTTATAGAAATTTGATGTTAAACATTTTATGAAATAAAATGTTTGAAAAATGATGTTGATCTTGATGCATGTTTGTGAAAATAAAGTTCTAAAGTTTCTTGCAAAAATGGACATTTGTTGAGTTGAAGAAATTCAAAATGTCTTTGTCGCAAAAGGCATAATTTTTCAAGTATCATGAGTTTCTAGAATGAAAAATATGTTTAACCCATTTGATACGAGTTTAGGATTAAAATTCCATCTTCTCAAGCATATAAACTTGTAATGTTTTTATAATGAACATACAAACAAGTTTAAAGAAGGTTTTGCTGGGTTTAAATATAAAATAAGAAAAGTGGAAATTCTAGTTTAGAATTTGTGTGAAAAAGGAATTATAAGTGTTATAAGTGTAAGGTTAAAACACTACAAGTGTTAATAAAGAATTGGTGTTTTTCTTATAAGGTAGTCTTATATGTTAACGATTCTTGGAAATAAAAGTGTTTAGATAAATATTTTTCCAATTGAGAATAATATTACTCCAAAAAGTTAAAAAGGTGTTAAAATATTAAGAGCACTTAAGAAGTTAGTGTGGGTAACTTAATGGTATTTTTAAAAACTAACACTTGTGAAATAAAGTAAAAGTTGAGTTCAAAAACAAATGAGTAAAATCGTAATTTTACGTAAAGTGAAATATTTTTATCAAATAAAAATATTGTAATGGGCGTTACACATGATAGTCCTAATGAACATGATTTTTGGAATAAAACTAAGACTAAGGTGTAAAGGACATAAAATGATGATTTTCAAAGTGTAACACAAGTTGCGGTGGAACTCCAAGTTTCGACTTCGCCTGAGTAAAAGGGAAAGTGATATAATATGGACATTTGCAAAATATTTAAATATATTAAAAAAGTAACTCGAATGACACTGAAAAAATTAAAGAGGGCTCGGGAGTCCTGGGGTGAAAGACCAAAAATCACTAGCCATAGTATATGGTGCGCATAGCCGGTAGTGTGGAGCTCGTTAAAGAATGCAGTTGTTGGAAGATTCCAATATAAAGATAAGGAATAAGGAAGATGTCAAGAAATGGCTTGTGTGGTGAAAATATATTAAGACAACCTAACTTGAATGAATTAAAAAATGTTCCGGTAAACGTAAAATGAAAAAGTACATGGGTAAATTGATTAATTTCCATGTGGTAAAGGTAAACTAAGTGGGTATATGGGTGGTTAAGAATTCTAAGTGGTTTAAACCATAATTAACACGAGGGTGTATTGTGAAGAGTTTTCAAAGGGCTAAATCAGAATTTTCTAACACGGTGTTCACGTTTGTTGAAGGGGTGATTTTCAATAGAAATGCTAATAAAGAGAAAGTTCAGTAAAAAAATGGCTTTTGGTCAAACCACGTGGTGTTGTTTCAAATATAATTGTGTGTGTTTAATAAAGGGATGAATGTCAAAATGAGAAAAAGGAAGTCTTTTACAAGATTAAGGTGAATTCATCGAGATAAATAAGGTTTTTCGAATTAAAATTGTTTCATTCATCAAGTATATATATACATAAAAGGTAGTTATATGTTCACGTAAGCGTCACGTGTTTGAGTCTTCTTTCTGCCATTTGATATTAAATTGCATTTTGTATATTTTTCACTGAGCATTCAACGCACTCCCTCATTTTGTTATAGTAGGTTGGGTGCGGTTTCGTATTTTGGGAGCGTTATACAAGTAAGTACTCTTTTATTTTATGTTATTCGTTTTGTATGCTTGGACTCTGGGGTGCTCTCCACGGGTTCCTCGCGTAGCTTGATTTGAAATTTGAATCGCATGCTAACTAGTGAAACGGTAATTGAATAAAACTAGGCTAGTAACATTATTTAAATTATTTTATTGCACTTCACACCTAATGCTTGGGTCGGGCCAGGTTGGCTACGGGTAACCCATAAATTTGGTTCGGTGCATTATAATCAATGTGATTGTCACCACATATATTCTTACCGGCGCAACTCTTATTACGTCATCTATGGTTGTTTCTTCTGCCGCCACTTCCACCATGTCAAGTGGTGATAGATCGACTCAAGGACATGCAAGTGGTGTGTTGATATGCCTAAGGGCCAGATACAATTTCTAGAGTCTATGGCTAAATGAGATTTTTTTATTTACCACCTTGCCCCTTTATTTAGCAAGGACAATGACTTTACTCCCTCTGTCAGGAGGTTAGAGGTTGAGTTTGTTGAAAAAATAAATGAGAATCCATTTTTGGGTTTCCCGAAGTCTGGAGATAGTTCTCTGATGCTTGCTGACAGTATTTTGCAAAATCGATTGGATATGGGTTATTTCCCCTTCTCTAACATGAATGTTGATATTTGTGGAGGTGCCTGGGATGAGTGGGAATTATGGGTGGATTACATCATTGATGTTCCATCCTATAGTACCATCATCAACGAGTTGGGTCTTGCTCGAACCATCACTAGTTTGAAATTTTTACCATTCCCAAAAGTACAACTTCTTTTAACACGTTGATTCCTTGATGGAGCCTGGATTTGGACACTTTTGTCACTGGTTGGGGGGAATTTTCTGTTAGCCTCGAGGAAATCTGTGATCTGAATGGTTTGCTAATTCGAGGGAACTATATTTTCATTGATGGCTACTAGGACCCTATAAAATAAGAAATGTATGAGGAGCTCCATCAAGCTTTGTCAGATTGTGCTCATTATGTTACTATTACTCAAATCGATATGAGCAAGCATATCATTACCAAATGACAAAGGTACAGGTTCAAACAATTCGAACCAATGTCCAAGGAGGAAAGACCAAAATGCCTTGGAGTCAATATGGGCCAAAGGTAGGATCAAAGGTCGATATGGCCACTTTCTTTGTCACATTACTCAGTATAGTTTTATTCCAAGGGAGGCTTAATCCTCCCCTTGTGATTTTCTATTTCGTTTGGCAGACTTATTCATAGCTAGAGCATGCCATTTGCTGATCTTACACTTGGATCCATATACACTTGGATGGATCGCACTCACTTCAATATGAAGAATTCACCTGGTTATTTTGACATGGTAAATTTTGTTAATTCTTTTATATTAATGGGTTTCCTTTTCTAGTAGTTTCCAAATTGGGTTCCTGGGCCCGCTCGCTCCACAGCCAGATTGGTGGCATAAAAGGCCCGTATTGAATCACTAGTACGTTTTTGGACAACATTGACAAGTTCTCATTTTGCCCCTACTTCAAGTGAGCGGGGGTCACATTTTCTTGTAATTTTTTTCTACTTATCTTGGTACCTTCTTTTCTCCTGCCAATGTTGAATATTTGGTGGATTACACGCATATTCATGTGATGACATTTGTTCCTCCATGCATCCTACCATCCTTGACTGAGCTGGGTCAAGGGATTGAGTTTTACCAATCTAAGCGAGTGATGAGAAAGTTTGGTTATGATCAACGCACCTATTCCCTAGATTTTCCAACCAGCCCCACGCCCGCGAATTTACACTTTGAGGTTTACTCCAATTTTACCCCCGAGGGGATGATTTGGAGGACTGCTTGTTTTAAAAAAAATCGTTCTTGATCGAGACTATCTGCCTTTAATTAGTGGTGTATTCTTAAGTTTGTGGAAGTGTCAAATTTCATTGATAAAGAATTGTATCCAAGATGCTCCTCATTAATCTTTTATTGAGTCCATGTCCTCATTTAATAAATACATGTCTAAGAACACTCACAAAGAAGCTTGGCATCACAGTCAAGTTATGAGTACTCCTCTTAATAAAGTTATTCATATCCTCGTAAATCCTCTTTGTGAGGAAAGTATTTATTCAAACCATCATGAGGTAAAAACTCAACAAACCAAGGGCAAAGGTAATGTAATTGGTAAAATCAAAGCCCTCTCGAAGAGGAAGCGTCCAGATTTTGACATCTTTGATTTCATTCATGCCCCAAGTTTGAGAGGTTGCTTCCCCTCCTTCTCCAGTGAGTACACGAGCGGGAAAACAAAAAAAAAGAAAGCATTTGAATCATTTTTCCCTTCTACTGTAGAAGACTAAATTTCAAATACTGATACCTATGAAATTGAAGAAATATTTCAGACCGTTAGTGAGTAAGGTTATGACGCTCTGAAAACCACTCTTACTTAACCCTCAGCTCCACTTTCTACTCCCTTAGTGGAAGGTGCGTTAACTATTCCTCTTTTACTTAATAAAAATATAAGTAATGGAATTACAAGCATTAGATCTACATAATGTTTATCTAAATAGGAACTTTTTGATTATGGAAGTACTCATTCCTCTCATTACCGTAGTTCTTCATCAAATGATATTGACTTCCTTTTCATCAATGAGGGTCACTCGTCTAACCATTCTCCTTTTATCTTCCACGAAGGGCATGACTCTGGATTTAAAGTATCCTGGTAGTGATCATGATGAATCTTTGATTTACTCCCCTTATTCAACTAGCCTAACTAGCGGACCTTTGTCATATGGGAAAACTCATTGTGATGATCCTATGAGTATTTTAATTCAATTATTTCTTATTCCCTATATTATATCTTGGTTTTGAGATGTAATTTATCTTATTACTAGCTCTCAACCATTTTTTAGCAGGCTTCTTCTGCGGGGAGGAGTGTTCCCTCTGGGGTGAGAGTAGTTCCCTCACCTACTTATCCTACCATTCCTCGCACTCTATTTCAACGCGAGAGGAACTATATATTGGTATCTTCTCTAGTCTTGGAAATAGAGGTTTTTGCATGTGTTAGGAATATTTATCCCTTTCTTTTGCCTTTTGAATTTTGAACTTTCAAACTTTGGCTCTCTTAAACTAACTTTTTAATTTTGTCTCTTGCAGCTCTCTGCTATCTATCCTTCCAGACTTACCATTCCCTATAGGTATTTAGTAATTAACAAAGATCTTTGGTCAGGTCCTTTTTCATTCTTTGTTAACACTTTTTTATTTTGACAAGTGTCCTGGACCCCACTCGCACCAGTGCTACAACTGGCTCTGGAGGGGTATTCTTTGAAAAATTATGTTTCTTTTCTTTAAATACTTGTTTTGTTAATCAAAATATAACAATATTTTTTAACACTTGTTCATAAGGATTTCTCACAAGTGATCCCCTTACTACTGGTTGCATACTTTTACCCACAGAGGTGATCATCCTAGTATTGTCTCCATCTAAGGGGATATCCATCCCAAGGGTTTGTCTCCCTTTGGACAACAAGCCCTAAGTCCAGGCCCTCCCTACTCAACCTATTTATAGCATTACTTCGAGTGGGACTATTTTTCATGTCACTTGTTCAGCATAGGTAACAAGTTATATCATTTTTTGTCGTTTTTGATAATTTTTATTGACAACTTCTTTATTGGCAGGTAGTGCGAGCATCCTTCCACTTTTTGTTATAGGATTGAGTGTTTCACCTCCTACGGGAGTTCAAGTACCTTAATTGGTTTACCCTTATACTTACTTTCAAAGTTCCCATTTTGCTTTACTTATGCTCATATAGTTACTCACTTTATCTTTCACTTTCACTTTAGGCAAGTATTTTTAGTGTTTCGCTGACTGTTGCATTTCCAGCAAGTGTTGCTACGAGCACTCCATTACCAATGTCATCTCAAATATTAACCTAACATTCATTAGTTTCTTACCTACAAACTCTATACTTGTACTATTTTTTGTAAGTACTCAAATGATTGCTTCTTCTCTTCTATATTCTTTTTTAGGTTGCATCACGAGTGCTCCCATCATTGTGGAACCTCAAGTGAGTATAGCCGCATTTGTTCCCTTGATTGTGGAGCCTCTCACGAGCATGGGTGTGAGAACTTGGATATTATTTCGTCATACCTACCTCTTTTAATCTTTCTTTTACTCTATAAGTTATATTATAACACTTTTCTGGCCCTTGTTTTTAGGTTAGCACTATGAGTGTTACTTTAACTATGAAACTCCTTATGAGCATAGCCACGAGTCCTCCTCGGGTATTATTATGTTATACCTGGTTCTTTTATTACTTGATTTTACTCTCTAAATTCTCAAGCAATACTTTCCTATTTCTTTGTTTTCAGATTAGCGATACAAGCATTCCTTTTACTATGGAACATTCTGCGAGCATAGCTGCGAGTGCTCCTCAAGTTTTACTATGCCAATGATCAAGTAACACTTTCCTATTTCTTTATTTTTATGTTAGCGATACGTGCATTCCTTTGAATATGGAACATTCTACGAGCATAGCTGTGAGTGATCCTCAGGTATTATCTTACCATATATGATTCTTTTATAACTTTCTTTTAATGTGCAAGTTCTCAAGTAACATTTTTTTTTCAGGTTAGTGGTACGAATGCTCCTGTAACTGTGGAGTCTCAGGTATTAATATGTTATACCTTAGTTTATTCTTTTACTTGCTTTTACTGTGCAAGTGCTAGAAGGACCATTTCATGTTTCTCTATTTTCAAGTTAGTGTCACGAGAGCTCCTATGACAGTGAAGCATGTGGTTAGTCAAAGGGAGAAGCACAGTTTCTCTGGTAGCATGCCAAATCCAATTAGCAAGGGAGTAAGTCTATTCCTTCCTCTTTATTATTTTTCAGTAAGAAACGAATGAGACAGGGGAAGTTACTAATGAGAACTAGGAGGGCTCTGAGGCCACTCAATCTAAGGCTGAGCATTCTGAATAGGAGTCTTCATCCCCATCTGAGGCTATCTATATGGACATTGGATTTGATTCCATAGAGATGGATGTTCCCGATGTTTTTATGATGGATATGTAGCGTGAGTGCCAGCCTAATAAGTTTTTGAGCATGGGATTGTGATTTAGTAAATTTAATCTTTGAGCATCACCTTGAGACTTTTACAACCAGGATTTCTTGCAATATTGATAGTCTGATTGTTCTTAACCTCTAGGAACTCGCCATCCATGTTCATAAATTCACTTCAACTCCTCCCCGCGAAGTTACCAGTATGGGGCTCGCACCTTCTTGGCAGCTATTGAGGACTTGAATAATTGCTACCACATCAGAATTGATTGGATTGATGCCTCTATTAACCGACTTATACATCATGCCTCTAAGAGATTAATGAAAGCCAACTCCTCTGAGTAATCCAAGGCCAAACGACATTGTTCAGAAGTTGACAAGATTCACGAGGATATCAAAACATTGGAAGCTAAGTTAGCTAAGATTTTAGATAGTGAGACAGAGGACATTACTCAAACGGCTAAACTTGAGGGGGACTTTGTTAGATAGGTTGGACCATCATTCGATGACTTATACTAGAAAGATAATATTCTTTTTCTTTTATCTGATTGAACACTTGTAGGCAACAACTTTTTGTTTCTGTAATACCATAGCCTGCTCTGTTTCGAGCATGTCATTTCTATGAATGAGAAAGATTTTTTTTATATTTATACTTACATTGTATATCCACTACAAAAAAAAGTTGCTTTTAAGACCCTATTTTTTGAGACAGACAAAATATAGTCTTTAAAACATACTTTTTTATACGGATATAATGAGCCGTCTCAAAAACTATTATTTTTTGGGACTACTAATTATATCCGTCTAAAAAAGGTCATTTTTTGATACGGTTAATTATACCCGTCTCAAAAAAGGTCACTTTTTGATACGATTAATTATATCCGTCTTATAAAGTAAAGCAAATGAGATGGTAAATACTTACTGTATCAAAAGATAAACCAAATAAGACGGCTAAAAAAATTGATTCCCACCACTAATTGTTTTCATCTCCCGCTCTAACACTTTAACCTAACTTCCCACCTCAAAAAAAACAAAAAATGAAAAACAAAAAAATAAACAAACCAAAGACCCAAATCTTGTCTCCAACATATCCAAACCGCCCCCCGTCGCCCCCACCCACCCACCCGCGGCCGTTTATTCTCCACCCACAGCGACGCCCTCCGCCCCCCCCCCCCCCACCACCACAACTGCGTTCTCTCCCTCCCCCAGCTGCGTTATCTCTCCCGTTATTTTCTTTTCATGGTAAGTTTTCATCTTTACTTTTTTTTTGAGGAAAACAGCATAGAAATTATTGTTATTAATTTATTTATTATTTTTCTTCTTCAAAATATGCTACTGTAAATAGTCTGTTGCACAATGGTAACAATGGGTGATCAAAAATTATTCTTTAGACATAATTAATGATGCCATATACATAAAACTGTAAATAAATAACCATATGTGTAATACTTATATAAAATATAAATAAAGAGTGGATGCTTATTTGTTGATTTTAATTTTTTTTGTAGCTTTCAATGTGACCTAATAAGAAGATCTATAATAGGCTATTTATTTTGTTTGATGTTATATAGCATTATGGTTCATGTTGGCTCAATGATTCTATAATAATTTTTTATTTAATTTTTAAAGAAATTCTTAAATGCATGAACCAATTATTCAAAGATCCTAAAATTATTCTTCTCCCAAACCATTAATGTGTTTTTTTTTTATGTATTTGAGGTTTGTAGAAGGATTGATTAGGTTTTTGATGTAAAGTTATGATTGGTAGATCTTTTTTTTTATGTATTTCTAAGAATGAAGTTAAATGATATTGGGTTTTATTACTACAAAGCTAAAGGCAAGGATAAAAATGATTTAGGGATCGTTTAGTTCGAGGTTTAGAAAAGGGATGGGAATTCTTGATTCCAGGAATTCTAAGTTCCTGGAATCTTGAATTCCTTTCCATTGTTTGGTTCGAATGGGAATTTTTTTTTTTGGCATCTAAATTATTTTCCCATATTAGGAATAAATATCATTTAATTAAAATACCCTTCTACTTGATTTGAGTGTGTGCGCGCGAGTGTGTGGTGAGTGTGTGTGTGTGTGAGAGAGTATATGTGTGTGTGTGTGAGAGAGAGAGAGAGATAGTGTGGGAGAAAGAGAGAGAGTGTGTGTGTGAGAGAGAGAGAGCGTGTGTATATGTGAGAGAGCGTGTGTGTGATAGAGAAAGAGATTATGTGTGTGTGTTGTGAGAGAGAGAGAGAGAGAGAGAGAGAGAGAGAGAGTGTATGTGTATGAGAAAGAAAGAGAGAGAGAGAGAGAGAGAGAGAGAGAGTGTATGTGTGTGTGTGAAAGAGAGAGAGAGAGAGTGTGTGTGTGTGTAAGAGAGAGATAATGTATGTGTGAGTTTAAGTGAGGTGGTATTTTTGTCTCACCACAAAAGTAAACTAGAATGCCCAGGAATATAGGATTCCCCCATTTTAGAGGGGAAATGAGAATTCCAATTTTCTTGGTATTATAAATTCCAGTAATTCTAAGTTCCTCCCAAATTTCCAACCAAACATTGTAATTCTAGATGAGGGGAATTCTAAATTCCTTTTCCAAACCTCGAACCAAATGAGTCATTAAAGTTCTACAACTACTTTGGGAGCAAGTATAGAAATGAAATTAACATGTTAAAGAAGTAGTATGAGTCTCATTCCTTCTTTAATTACATATCTTTTCTCAGAAAATGTTTGTGACAATGAAGGAGTACGAGAAAGAAAAGAGGAAGAGAATAGAAGAGAATAGAGCAAAATTGAAGGAATTGGGAATACATGAATTGTATTCGGCACTTCAAAACAAAGATAAAAAAAAGTGGTTCAAAGAGTAAAAAAAAAAATCATTGGTGATGATGACGAGTTTGTGCCACGTGAAGAAGAAAATGAGCATACGGATTCAAACGAGGATGAAAATGGGTAAGTGCCTTGTGAGTTTTTTAATGTGTAAATGTTTAGTGACGTAGATGTTAATTAGTTGATTGTGTGAATTTTTGTTTGATACTTTCCATTATCATGCGTGCATTAATACTTCAATATTTCAAATTTGAATTGCTCGGTTTAGTTAGCCATAATAATACTTAAATTGATGTGATGAATTATGTTCTTATTTTATAGTTTGTTCTCCTTTTATGTGCTAATCTTTTTAGGAATTCATGTTTGCCATTATTAATCTTTTTAGCTTTTCATCATCTTACGAAAACATTATTAATCTCTTTATCTTTATATTATGAAATATAAATTTACTGACATTTTTTTTAGATTCATAGATGGGAACCATGGATAAGAGTTGGATTGATTTTCGCAATCGGTATTCAAAGGAATACATTAATGGGATTGAAGGGTTTCTTAACTATGCATATGCTAATAAAAATATTGAGACAATGAAAATCTATTTCCCCTGTAAGAGATGTGCAAATCGAGTGTACCACGCCCGACAAACCGTGAGAGATCACCTTGAGATGCATAGTTTCGACAAGACATATTAGGCTTGGATTTTTCACGGAGAAACTTTTGGTGGTGTAAGTAGCAATATAAATACTCCGGGGGATGATATGTTAGTTGATGATATACATATACCTGTTGAACTGAGTGCTCGAGATAACATGGTTACAATGGTTCAAGAGGGAATAGGTATTTCCCACGCGCATGACAATATGCGTGAGGAGGAATATAACACCGAAGATGTCTAAAATCCGACGGAGATGTTCCAGAGTACTATAGTCTTATGAAAAAGGCTCAATGCGACTTTTATGAAAATTGTCCGCCTGGGATTACCGAATTATCATTTGTTGTTGAACTCTTGCAAATGAAGCAACTTCATGGTTGGACAAATTGTTCTCTCACGGCTTTATTGAAATTTTTGGGGAGGATGTTTTCGCATGCTAGAATTCCCAAGTCTTTCTACCAAGCCAACAAGCTAAAAAAAGACTTAGGATTCAAGTACGAGACATGGGATGCATGCCCAAATAACTGTATGTTGTTTCGTAATGAAACCGAGGGTCTTGAAAAGTGTGGCATATGCGGATCTTCTCGATATAAAGATGAGGACTCAAGTATTGATGGTGTCCATGGTCCGAAGGTAGCCGTAAAGAAAATGAGATACATCCCTTTGAAACCGAGATTGCAGAAATTATTTTGGTCATCCTATTCAGCTCCTTTAATGAAATGGCATGCTGAAGAAAGGATCGGCGATGGTGTAATGAGACATCCCGCTGACTCTCCTGCTTGGAAAACTTTTAATGAGAAAAACCCTTTTTTTTCGAGGGAGATTCGCAATGTTAGACTTGGGTTAGCTGCTGATGGATTTAATCCATTTGGTAATATGAGCATTAAGCACAACACATGGCCAGTTATCCTCATTATTTACAACTTACCTCCATGGTTGTGCATGAAGCAACCTAACTTGATTTTGTCTATTCTTATAGATGGACCAAAAGGACCCGGAGATAAGATTGATGTATTTTTACAGCCATTGATTGGTGATTTGATTGAGCTATGGGTTGATGGTGTACGCACTTACGATGCGTCAAGTAAGGAGTTCTTTCAGTTGCATGCATCGTTGTTGTGGACCATTAATGATTTCCCCACTTATGCGATGTTATCGGGATGGAGCACAAAAGGTACATTTGCTTGCCCTTGCTGTAACGAAGACCACCAGTCAATGCGATTAAATAAGGGTAAGAAGTTCTGTTATTGGGGTCATCATCGATTCTTAGACTCGCGCCATAGGCTTCGTAGGCAGAAGGCACCATTTAATGGGAGGGTAGAATTACGTCCAGCCCCACTTAAACTTTCGGGCTTACAAGTATTGCAATAGTTCAATGATCTTGACGTTGAATGTGAATATAAGATGGAAGATGTCTTTAGAAGGAGGGAAAGAGAGGCGTTAGAAAAAAGTAAATAAGTAGTTCGAAAATGTAGATTTGGTTGGAAAAAAAGAGCATATTTTTTGAATTGCCATATTGGAAGGATAATCTTATTCGCCATAATCTTGATGTCATGCATATAGAGAAAAAAGTTTGCGATAATGTCCTGTTCACATTGTTGGGTACTAAAGGGAAGACAAAAGATAATTTACAGGCTCGAAAAGATCTAAAAAAATTGGTTATTAGATCAGAGCTACATCCTCAACCACGAGGGTTTAATCTAGAGTACCTCCACCCAGCAGAGTACACGATGAGTAACAAAGAGAAGGAGATTTTTTTAAAAGTGTTGCAGAATGTTAAAGTTCCTGATGGCTACTCTTCGAACATTTCACGGTGCGTGAACATGCAAGAAAGAAATATTTCGGGATTAAAGAGCCATGATAATCATATTTTAATGCAACAATTACTTCCAATAGCCGCGAGAAGGGTATTGCCCACTCATATTGTCATAGTCTTGATTGAATTGAGCAATTTCTTTGTTATACTGTGCTCAAAAGCAGTTACCGCAGCTGATTTGGAAAGGTTTGAAGATCGGATGGCCCTTACACTTTGTAGCCTTGAGAAGATATTCCCTCCGAGTTTCTTTGATGTGATGGAACATTTGCCTATACATTTTTCGGACGAACTCTTAATTGTTGGCTGTGTCCTTTACCGTTGGATGCATCCGATTGAAAGGTACCTCCACACTTTAAAAGGCTACGTTGGTAATCGGGCTCATCCCGAGGCCTCGATTGCCAACTCTGTTATTCTTCAGGAATGCATGGCTTTTTGTTCCCAATATGTGGATGTGGAAACTAAGTCTAACCAACCGGCTAGAAATGATGACTGGGGGCATATAAATGGTCGTGCAATTGGGAAAAAAGTTCAATTTGAAATTGATTCTGTAATGTATATGCAAGCTCATCGGCACGTTCTTACCAACACTGAGGCAGTGGCTCCATTTGTTGAGTAAGTTTGATTATAAGTAATTGGTGTTTTTGAAAACCATTTTTATATTTTTTGTGGAATTGACATATGGCTATTTATTTACTTGTAGAAAGCATCTTGTGAAACTTTTATCAAAGTTTCCTCAAGATTCACAAAAGCATCGTGTTAATCGTCTTCACAACGATGAGTTCCACAAATGGTTTAAGGATTATGTAAGCGAAAATATCATAACTAATAGTTGAATTATGAATAAATACTATACTTTTGTATTGACATTTACTTTAATATACTGCAGGTTATTAAATTGGGACGTGACGGTGTGCAAATATCCGAAGAAATCAAATGCTTGTCTTTAGGTCCTCTTAAGGATGCGGTCAGATTCAACACTTATATTGTTAGTGGTTTTAGATTTCGAACAAAGAGACTTAATAAGGGAAAGAAAAATCAAAATAGAGGAGTTTTTATAAAAGCCGAACAAATGAGTTATTCTAGCCGGAAGGATAAAAACCCCATTGTGGGTGATATTACATACTATGGGGAACTAACGGGTATTATTGAAGTTCAGTATCTTAATGGCATGAATTTTGTGTTATTCAAGTGTGATTGGGTTGAAAATCGCATGGGTACAAAAGTTGACGAGTTTAACTATACGCTGGTGAATTTCAAGCATTTGAAATATAAAGATGATCGAGAGAGTAACGAACCTTTCATACTGGCATCCCAAGAAGAACAAGTATTTTACGTGCAGGACCCTATCGATACTGATTGGCATGTTGTTGTTCCCATGACACCAAGAGACCAATTTGATAGGTACACAACAGTTCAAGAAACTGGAGAAGAATTGTTGCTTAATGGAGATGAGCCGTTTGTCATGCAAAATTTGAATGAAGATCACAACTTACGATGGGTGAGGGATGGAGATGGATTAATAGTTGACACTAGTGTTATTCAAGCTAATGATCACGAAGATGCAGATGCAGCTGCAGATGAAGATGGAGATGAAATTTAGAGGGACAATGCTTGAGGGAGATATAGTTATAAACTAGTTATTTTTGTTTTTGAACTGGAGCATTTGTAGTTTGGTTTTGTACTGATGCATAACTGAGTAGTGTTTCTTATAACAAATGCATAACTGAACAGATAGTTTGCTGCATATCTGAACATATATTTTGTTAGTTTTCTGAATTAGCTAGTTTCCTGAATTTTCTTTGTGATTACTGAATTCGCTATATCATATGCTTTATAATTAATAGTTGTTGAACGTTCACTACAAACTGATCATACTTCTCCTTAATCTCAGTTCTGGCCTTTTCATAATTAGCTTGCGCAGTCTTCAGTTCCTCAATCATGGATTCATGGTCCCATGGTGGGTAAGGAGCATAGAATTGGCCTATCTCTCGTCCTCATAAGCATTTGGGGACGGTGTTACTTTCTCCCTTAAGATGGTGATGGTGGCACCCATCACACCTTGAAAGAAAGGCAAAGACATCAGCATAATGCCAAATATTTTAACAAAATTAAAAAAATACAAGTATGGGTGAGAATTTACCACTTGCATTCGATGCTTCACCACATTCCATAAATCATCAACATTAAAATCCCTAACGAATTGAAAATTAGGGGCATACTCATGATAGTGGACCACATTAACAACATTATTTGTGTGGCAAAAGATAGAGTCTGAATCATTTTTTAGCTGCTCCAGTATGATCGAGTGCTCAGGGTCAAAGGTAAATGGATCCACTTCACTATAAGGGGAGGATGATCCCCCACCATGGACCAAACACCGAGTCATCTGTCTACAGATCTTAACCCTTTCCCTAGTGACATTGTGTTTGAGACTGAACTGAGACGTATGTTCATCCATAGTCCTCTTATTACACGTAGGTCTCACATCATCTGAAGCAATATCCTTTCTTTTCCTTTAGTTTTTGTAATATCTGCAGCATCGGCCTCTGCTTGCCTCCTACCAAGTAGAGTCAGACATATATCAACCCCGTGGATAAAAAGTCATTGATAGAGAAACCCCGTGGATAAAAAGTATATGTTACTGAATTATCACAGGTAAAATTAGCAACTGATATAAAGTAGAGTCAGACATATATCAACCGAGTGTGTGACAGAGTGACACTTAGGGCAGGTGGAACCAGTGGAGGGAGATTCTTTGGGACATCCATGACCACGAGTATTGATTTGCGCCTGTCTAGATTAGCTTGAACCAAAAATCTTAGGCTCAATTGGAAATGGTTTCTGAAGAATCTATAGTAAAATAGGCACAATTCCAGATGTTAGCTATGGATTATTTGTTCCACGTTTTTTCAATTCGTTAGGGATAGGGTTTCTGAAGAATCTATAGGAGAAGGAATAGGGTTTTGTTTCAGCTTATTTAAATGATTATCAGCATCTGGCAGGTCAATATTTTAAGTATATTTAAATGAACCGCAATTTTTTTGATGAAAAACACCACACTTCTTTTTCTAGTTTGCATTAAATGAATACATGATCAATTGTTTCTTCATTAGCTTCACAGCCTCTGCACATAGTAGCTATCCTTATGTCAATTCTTTGTATCTCAAGTTCTAATGGAATAGCATTATTCAGTAATTTCTAAATAAAGTTAGAAATCTTCATAGGACAATCAGGTTGCCAATTAATTTTCCAACTCAGAGAAATAGGTCTAGCTTGTCTGCAAACATTAAAAGTTGATTTGTAAGTAAATTCTCATGTGGCACAAGGAAGCCACAGTTCCTTTTCAGCATCTATAAAGCCCTCTACCATGTCTCTAATGGCTGTAATTTCATATAGTACAATTTCATACTAGATGAGTTTACCATGTCTTCTAATCTCCTTATATTTAAACCCCCTTATTCATAAGGGAAATAAGCCTTAGTCCACTTGGTCCTTTAATAGGGTTGTCTCTATTATAGCCACCCCAATAGAACTTATTAAAAATGTTATTGATCCTCTTTAGAACAACCTTACGAGGATTTAACACTGATAACACGAAGACAAGCATGGAAGAAAGAACATGCTTAATTAAAGTAACTTTAATCTCCATGTGAAATGAGTTTAGAAGACCAAACATTTAGTTTGTCTCTTATTTTCTTTAGCAGCTCTGAAAACTAAATGATTTTTCTTCTTCCTTTAGTTAAATGGCACCCCCAAATATTTAAGAGGGAATGGTTTAAAATTCAGACCTGTTTGAGTGGCAATGGCTTTATTCCTTATTGGAGTTGTTTTAGCATCCACATAGAAGGAGATGTTAGAGATATTCACCATCTAACTTGAAGCAGATTCATAGTCTTTAAGCATGTTGAAAAGAGCTTAAGACTATGTTTCCCACTATTTATGAAAATTATGACATCATGTGCAAATACAAGGTGAGATATCAATTTGCTTCTTTGAGGATGAGAGAATGGAATTGCCTTTTTGAGAAGATTAATTTATCAATACTTCTACTTATCACTTCAGCAATAATAATGAATAGGCTAGGAGATAAGGGGTCTCCTTGTCTGAGGCCCCTAGTATAACTAAACTTATGCCTGCCAGATTAGGCCTTATTTTATCCAAAATTCTCTCTTTCCATCAAAGTGCTTTTGTGGCTGGTAGAGAAATGGCAGATAACATCCGTTTAGTTCAAGAAAGGGTTAAAAGCATTAATAAGAAAAGTCATGGTGGGAATATAATATTTAATCTATATATTTCTAAAGCACATGATATAGTTAATTGTGTTTTTCTAATCAACGTTCTTAGACAATTTGGTTTATGTGAATTATGGATTGATTTGGTGTGGAAGGCCATTTCCAATTGTTGGTATTCTGGTTTGGTTAATGGAGAACCTACAAGTTTCTTTTCTTCTTTTAGAGGATTATGGCAGGGAGATACTTTATCTCATACTCTTTCTATTGTGGCTGCAGAAGTCTTTAGCATAAGTTTGAATTGTAGAATGGATGAGGGAAAAATCCAACCTTATTTGACTATTAAAAATGTGCCTACAGTTTCCCACATAGCTTATGGTAATGATATTCTTATATTTACTAATGGGGGAAAATCAATTAAAGAATTGATGAGGTTGATTGAAGAATATAAAGGGGCATCTGTCCAACTTATTAATAAGTAGAGTTATTATCTAAATTCCCCTTTGATGAGTAATGTCAGGGCTAACATGATTGGAAACATCATTGGATTTTCCAAAAAAATAATTCTCTATCACTTACCGTGGTTATCATGTCTATATTGGAAGCAAATCTTGTTGTCTTTTATAACCTTATTGACAAGGTCTATACAAGAATCCATGGATGGAGCAATGGAATCTTATTAATAAGGGCAAAATGTTTATTATTAAGCATGTTTTACAAAGTCTTCCTATCTACTTGTTCTCAGTTCTTGATCCTCCCAAATAAGTCATCTAAAAGATAAAAAAGATTTTTGCTTATTTTTTCTGGGGAGAATCATAATTTGGTCAAAAGCTTCATTGGAGAAATTTGGATTTCATATGTAAAGATACTAATGAATGTGGCATTGGTCTAAAGATCTCTTGATGATATCATAAATTCTCTTACTGCTAAACTATGGTGGAAATTCAGAATCACCAATTCCTTTTGGAAATCATTCATGTACACGAAATATTATAGAAATCAACATCCCATATTGTATAACTGTAGTGGTTATTCTTCTAATACTTGAAGAATAATGTATCATATTAGATTTGAAGTGGATCCTCACATTAGCTGGTTGATTGGTAGAGGACATGTTAATTTCTGGAGAGACCAATGTTTTCCAATTCGTTGTTTACCTGATGCTATAGATCCTCTGCCTCACTGGCCACAAACGGTTCATTCATTCATCTATGATAATTAATTTAATCTAACTCTTTCTGGTTAATTCATTCTTACTAGTGTCATATCAGAGATTACTAAGATATATCCCAATATTCAAAGGTACGAGACTACTATTTTGGAGCTTAATTATAATGGTCTTTTCTCTGTTAAATCTGCATGGGAGTGTATTAAAGAAGAGATGTTCATCTTTTTCATATTCCCATGTTTGACACCAGAAATTACCATTTAAAATCTATGTTTTTGTGTGGAGGCTTCTGCAGAGACTCATCCCAATGGATAATTAACTTATTAAGCATAATGTTAGATCGTATTCAAAGTGTAAATGTTGTGCAAAGTTTCTAACATGGAAACTGTCCAACATACGTTTTGTATAGGTGATTTTGTAGCGTCTATTTAGTCACATTTTAAAAGTGACTTGGGATTCCTGTGCAGTCATTTCTTATTAAACTTAGACCAAGTAATTGGTGAATTCACGCAAATTCTTACTCAGTTTAAGGTATTATTAACTAGATCCTTCCTTCTATTACAAGTTGGGAGCTGTGGAAAGATAAAATAGGTTTTTTATGGGACTTCTCCTTATGACCCTCTGGTATTAACAATGTGATATTTTTCAATGGTAGATGTGCTCAAGTGTAAAAAATTACACAAGATTATTCCATATAATGATTCCTGCTTCAAAACTTCATTTCCACCAATTCAAATAAAGATGCTTATTGTTAGATGGATTCCTCGAAAGCATATGTGTTATAAGCTTAATTGTGATAGTAGTTCTAAAGGAAAGGGTTTTGTTTCAGCTTATTTGTTCCACGCTTTAGTCTCTAGTGGGTTGTGATTGAGATATTTTCTTGGGGTTCAACATATTTGGGTTAATCTAAAACCTTAAGTGGTTGCCAACTTAGTTTTTGGACCCAAAAATGAGAGGTTTATTGTGTCTCAGATAAAAAATCCAAAATTCTCAAAAATATTTGTTTTGGTTGTATGGCCCATCCAGTTTTCCCCGAAAGCTTGAGTCGAGATCTTTTTATAGAGTAATATTTTAAAGGAGGGACGAATGATGTATATGATAATGATGCTAATGGATGAAATCAAGATCTCTATGACTCAAATTAATAAGTATTTATCAGTAATGGGTTTAAGTTGCTCCTCTTATTCTTGGAAATGATTTTGAAATGAACATGATCATTTTAATGTAATGATCGATCATTTTATATTTTGTTTCATGTTTGATTAGTTTTGTAACCGATGTTGAAATGTGATATATAACTGAAATGTAACTTCTTGCTATGATAAATGCAAATATACAGATCCATGACATTGAGGCGTCGTCTTCGTCGTCGGTTGACTATGTCCGGCCTCATAGGCGAGGAAAGACTACTCGAGAAGCAACCACTCACAACTCCAGTGAGAAATGATTTAGAAAGGACATCTCAAATTACTCCCGTGCAACACAACATAAGGGACCATGGAAATAGAGAGATGCAACCACAACTTTCACCAAATATTGAATTAACATACCATAATACACACCTCAACTCAAGAGCTCAAGTTTCTTTATTTCAAACACCTACACGTCAACTTTCCCCAAATATTAAGCAGATTGATAATTCAGTTGGGAATGCCAATCCTCCATCCGCTTTAGATGGTAAGGATCTCACAGGTATGCTGTGTTACACAGTCTTTGTATATCTCCATTTGTATTACTATTGTGTTTATATTCATATTGAACAAGATGTATAAACATTATTTATCAACTTTTTTTCCAGGTACAATGGCTACCCTTACTAGTAAAAAAAGGGTTAGAAAGGGGGCAAGGCCTTGGCTCGAATGGAATGATAACAAAAAGAAGATATTGGAATGGAATGAACTTTGTCAGCCAGTTTGTAAACTTGAAAGTAAATTGATGTCACATTTAGGTTATTACGCAAGGTGTGGAAATTTATTTCCATTGACAATGTTGGATTGGAGAGAGGCGGACGAGGAAGCACTTGATAATATTTGGAAGGAAGTGAAGGTAACTTATTAGTTTGATTTATTTATTTGTTCTGTTGTACATTAGCTGTCAAGTTTTAACTAATTTATTCTTTTTGTTCTTAGAATAACACAAATGCACCGAAAGGTTTTAAACAAATCTGCTTTACAAGGATGGGACTTGCGTGGAAGCAATGGAAGCATCGAGTGAAGGCGAATCACTATAAAAAGTTTCAAACATATGAAGAGCGGTTGAGTTATATGCCTGAACGAGTTGAAAAAGATCAGTGGCCGGAATTGGTGAAATACTGGGGTCTAAAGAAGATTAAGGTATAAATATCACATTTATTAAGAATTTTATACAGACATTCTTCTTCACTAGTATCATAATTTTTATTTTTATTTATTCAAATATTTAGGATATTACCGATCAAAACACTAAGAACCGTGAAGTTGAATGTGCTTACTCAAGGACAGGACGAAAGCCACATGCTAAAATAGCCAAGGAGGTTGGAATTTTTATTATTATAAATATTTCTGATTTTAATATAAGAGTATTAATATACATACATTGTTTTTTTCAGAGGATAGAACTGGGGGAGCCCATCGACAATATTAGCATGTGGAAAGCCACTCGAGCTCCAAATAATAAAACTTTTAGTGTTGAAGATGGATCATTTGATAGAGCGGTATGTATAAATATTAATTCGTAAGAGATGATTGAAAGATTTATTTAATTTTTGTTATAAATTGTGTTCTTGAAAATTATTTTATGTTCATTAATAATAATATTAATTCAATTGGTAGAAAATGCTTGAAAGACGACTAAATGAGCTACCAGAAGAGCAACAAAATGACCTAGAAGTGCGGAACAATATTTTTACTGATGTAGTAGGATATGGAGGGAATGGGTATGCTTTATTAAAGGGAGCAGGTATTAGGCCAACGTCGACAAAAGCATGTTCATCTCAGTTATTATTGGAAGAAATTAACCAGTTAAAGAAAGAAGCTGAAGATCGAGATACTCGACATCTACAGGAGCTTGAAGAGTTAGAGATTCGCAACCAACAAGCTTTATTACAGATGAAGAATGATATACGAAGTGAAATGCGAAGTGAAATGCAAAGTTTGTTCCAAAGTTTTACCCTTCAGCAAGCTTCCACTACCTCGACGATTCAGTCCGACTAGGTAATACAATATAATTCATACATATAATTACTTATATATATATAATGAAAAATTCTCTTGTTTAAAGTTAAATTTTCAATGGCGGTGGGGAAAATTTGTTATGGTGGTGAGAATTTATTATGGTGGTGGTTAAAATTTTCTGCTGTTGGTGTATATCATTCTTAGAATCAATAATTTTGATGTTTAAAACAGGTTGGCTACCTGTGGTATTCATGAATAAACAAAGGAGACTCTGCCGAATTTTTAAAAAAATAATAATAGTTGGATATTTATATTGTTAATGATGAAAATATACTATATTGATTCATTTTGCACATTGTATTGTTGACGAGGGGTATTAATTCTGACATAATCGAAACTATATTTTTTTTGTGCAAGTGACAATTTTTGTAGAACATGCAAATGTTAATTAGTGGTTTTGGAGGTCGTACGCTTCAGTGTTGTGGAATTAGTTTGATAAAAGCATTTCATGTTTGGAGTATTAATAAATTAATGTATTTTTGTTGTCAAGTCAAATATTTGAACTTAGTGTTATAATTATTGTTTTGATGAATATTTGGAGATGGTTGTAAGAACTCTATTTATTGTTGAATGAAAATGATTCGTTCTGTTGGTTGAAAATCACCTTATGTATTACATTTTATGATTATTCGTTGTTTATGTTGTTTCAAATGTAATTAAATTCTATATTAAACTTTAGCGGTAGATTTTATTCTCCACAAAATATTGGTGCAAAAATTTTAAGATCCCTTCACCTGTTTTGGGATGGATAAAACTGTCCCAAAAATATATTAAAGATGGCTATGTTGCCGTCTCAAAAAGGTTTTTTTAAATAGTAATCTTTTGAGACAGATTAATTTTCGTTTCAAAAACAATCTTTTGTGACAGCTCTTGTGCCGTCTCAAAAGGGTCATATAAAATGAGGACATTTTGAGACGGAGTTGTTCCTGTTTCAAAAAACTCTTTTGAGACGGTTATGGCGTCATAAAAAGTATTTATAACCCCCTATCAAAAAGACCCCCCTAGCCGTCCCAAATAGCATCACAAAAAGTATTTGAGACGGATAAATGATCTTTTAGGACTGTTAGGCCACCGTCTCAAAAGCTATTTTTTTTTTGTAGTGATCAATCTCCTTTCCTTGCACTTTTTACATATGCTATGAACTTTCCCTTAGTTTGTGGGAGTATTTGCTCAAAATATTGCAAGTAAGTATTAATAATTATCATTCCCTTTTTCTATAGGAGTGCCTGCTCGATCAAGTGATGTTCCTCTGGTGCTGCAAGGTTCTACCCCGTCAACTGTTCCACTAGCTAGTACAAGTGCTAGGGGCCCAACTAGGGAAATGGAAGAGCTCCGTGATGATGTTCGACGAGCATACGTGATTACTGCCGGGCTTCAAAGGGACGTTACTCGGTTGTGGCACCTGTTTAAAAAAGGACCTCGGTGAGCATGGGCCGACGATTACGACCACGGTTGGTTAGATGCTCCAATGAGGCTGACAGAGTTTGAGGAGCTTGCCTTCGTCAGGGGGTGGTTGAGTTCCTTGAGGGAGATTTGAAGTTCCAAGGAACTCCATGCTCTGGTATCGCCATGAAATATCTCCTTCCACTCGGATTCCTAAACCCTTTCGGAGAGATGATCAGTGGATACCCATTGATGTCATCCCTCAGCAGCTATTGGAGTCAGATGTTAACGAAGTCGAGGAAGAGTTAATCTCCCCTCCCGATGATGGTCGAAGAGCTCAGGTGGCTGATTGTCTTGCTCGGAGGCCTCACCCTCACTAAGATTTTTCCACTAGTAACTGTGTATATTTTGTGTTGAAGTGATGTAATCTCGATGTTTTAGGCGAGCTCGCCGACTAAATATGTATTGTAAATGTGATGAATTAATATAAAAGTTATGCTTTGGGAAAATTTGCCGACTAAACAAGTGTCTTATATTTTCCACATTTTTGTTCAAAAATCTTGAGCCTATCTTGGCTGACTAGATTTGTATGTTTGCATTATCAAGTAAGTGTCCTCCCAGTCCAGTATGCCAATGAGATACCATTCTGCCTCACTTTACCTTTTAGGTTGTGTCATCACACTCCCTTAGGCCTAAGAGTGGCAATTGGCAAGGACACACCTGGTGTTGGATGCTCTATCCGATCAGGATTTTATTCAACCAAACATTATTTGGTGACCAATCCTGACTTGGTCATATTGCATAAGGATCTCCTGTAGGTCTTCATATATTGCCAAGGGCAATGCTTATGAGGTCTTTTATACTTCATAATGAAAACCTGAGGAGGGTCATTTCCCTGCTATAGTGTAATGATCAGTGTTCCTGTTACTTGGAAAGGGTGTGTGGGTTATAAAGTTTGTACATTGACACCTCGTAAAATGCAAATTAATTAACTGATACTTCGTAGAATGAAATTGTCAAACAACTTTTCATTAATGATAAGGAAATGAACTTTCGGTTTCATAATTTAAATATCAAAGGGAGAATCTAGAAATATAATTTCTTAAGGTTGGCTGCACTCCACGCTCGGGGTATCTCTCCGCCTTCCATCATTTCCAAGTGATAGGATCCCTCCAGATCATCTCTAGTTATCTTGAATGGCCTTCCCAGTTTGGCCCTAGCTTGTCGTCTGATGGTTTTACTGCGCTGCCTAGGACTTTCCTCAGGACATAGTACCCAACTTGGAATGCCCTTGGGTTGACCTTCTTGTTATAATGCCTTGCGAGCTGTTGCTGATAGCTCGCTAGTTTTACTAGGGCTAGCTCTCAGCGCTCATCGTTTAGCGATCAATGCTGTATCGTTATGGCCCTGGTTGACAAGGCTGGACCTCATTGTTGGCAACCCTGCTTCTAATGGGATGACTGCTTCCATTCCATATGTCAGCAAAAATGGGTTTTCCCCCGTTGCTCGTCGTGGAGTGGTTCGGTAGGCCCATAGAATATGTGGTAATTCATTTATCCATGCGCCTTTGGCTCACTCTAATCATTTCTTTAATCCATCGATCACTGTCTTGTTGGAAGCCTTGGCTTGGCCATTTCTCTGAGGATAGGTCACCGAGCTAAAATGGTGTCTGATTCCATGCTCATCGCAAAAACTCTGAAAGGAGCCGCTCTCGAACTGCGTTCCATTATTAGTGATGATGGTTATGGGGATGCCAAAACGGATGATTATATTTCTACATATGAACCTTATCATATCTACATCTCGGATGTTCGCTAGGGGTTTCGCCTCAATCTATTTGGTGAAGTAGTCGGTTGCGACCAATAGATATTTGCGATTGCCGGTGGCGGTAGGAAGTGGTCCTACGATGTCCATTCCCCATTGGGAGAATGGCCATGGGATGGACAGTGATTTTAGGTCGCTAGCAGGTTGGTGGACCATAGGAGCGTGAAGTTGGCATTTCAAGCACTTGAGAACATACATCGCAGAGTCCTTTTTCATATATGGCCACTAATAGCCTTCCTTTATTTCTCGAAAAGCCAGGGACCTTCCTCCAATATGGATTCCACATATTCCCTCATGAAGCTCATGTAGGACCTGCTCGACATTCCTTGGGTGAACGCATTGAAGGTATGGACCGGAAAAAGATCTCTTATATAGCTTGCCCTATGGTGATAAGTGAAAGTGAGCAGCTTTGACTCGTATCTGGTGGGAAATCTTTTTATCGTCTGGGAGCGTGCCATCCTTCAAATAGTTTCTTAAAGGGTCCATCCAGCTGGGTTCTGACTCCACTTGGAGCATCTGCTCCACACTTGGCGGCTTGCTGCTACGGTTAATGCTCAGATGAGCGAAGGAAATCTATGGGAATTTTCTTTTTAGGTCAGAATCGATTGCTGAACTTAGGGCTACTAAGGCGTCAGCATGGCTATTTTTTCCTCTGGGAAATTACTGGACATTGATCTCTTCGAAGCTACCCATTAGTATTTTTACTAAGGCAAGGTAAGCTGCCATTCTTTCATCTTTTGCATTGTAGTCTCCACTTATCTGATTGGAGACTAATTGAGAATCGCCGAACACCTGTAAATAATTTTCTCCCAAAGTGTGTGCCTTCTGGAGGCCGGTTATTAAAACTTCGTATTCTGCTTCGTTGTTGGAGGCTGCAAATCCAAGCCTGATTCCTTGTTCAAGGATTGTATCCTCGGGAGTAATGAGGATAATGCCTACTCCTTCCCCCTTTGAGTTGGAGGCTCCATCAACGAACAACTTCCAGGTTTCCTCAGTCGCGGCGTTCCCCTTTTGTCTTGCTGGTTGAGGTTGGTTGGAAGGTTTCTCACCTGTGTATTCGGCTATGAAATCATCAAGGACATGCCCCTTGATTGCGTTCCTTGGTTAAAATTGGATGTCAAGTCTTCCGAGCTCGACTGACCATTTAGACAGTCTTCCCGACAAGTCCGCCTTCCTCAGGATTGCTTTAAGGGGGTGCGATGTAAGGACAATTATAATGTGGTCTTTGAAATAGTGCTTTGGCTTCCTCAAAGCCACTACTAGTGCAAAGGCAAGCTTCTCCAATGGTAGGTACCTCTGCTCGGCGTCTAGTAGGGTCTTGCTCGGGTAATAAACGGGGTGTTGGATTTCGGCAACTTCGCACATTAATAAAGAACTAACAGTGTGGTTGGAAACGGAGAGCAACAAGTACAAGGAATTTGTTTCCTGTGGTATGATGAGCAGTGGTGGGGAACTGAGGTAAGCCTTGAGCTCGTCCAATACCCGCGAGCAACTTTGGTTCCATTCTACCATTTTGTTTCCCTTTAGAAGCTAGAAGAAAGGCTTGCACTTCTCGGAGGACTTAGAGATAAAGCGGTTAAGGCGGCGAGCATACCGGTGAGCTTCTGTACATCCCGGATTGTGCGAGGAGGTTGTAGCCTATTTATTGCATCGATCTGGTATGGGTTAGCCTCAATGCCTCTCTTACTTACCAACTACCCAAGAAATTTTCCTGACTGGACACTGAAGGAACACTTTCTCATGTTAAGTTTCATTCGGTACTTCCTGAGGATTTCGAAGGTGTTTGACAGGTCTGAGAGGTGGTCTTCTTTCTTCTTGCTTTTAACGAGCATATCATCGATGTAGACCTCCATGGTGTTTCCCATTTGGTTCTTGAAAATCTTGGTGACCAGCCACTGGTAGGTTACCCTTGCTTTTTTTAGCCCGAAGGGCATGACCTTGTAGCAGTATAACCTAACTGTGGTGATGAATGTTGTTTTGTCCTGGTGTGGGGTATACAGAGGGATCTGATGATACCCTGAGTATGCGTCCAGAAAACTCATCCTCTCATGAGCTGCAGTGGTGTCTACCAGTTGATCAATTTTTGGGAAGGGGAAACTGTCTTTAGGACACGCTCTATTGAGGTCAGTGAAGTCGATGCAAACCACCTCTCATTGCTTTTTAGAACTACTACTGGGTTGGATAAACATTTGGGGAATTGTACCTCCCTTATGGATCCTTCATCCAACAGTTTTTCCACTTCTTTTTCCACTGCTTTTTCCTTCTTGGGTGTAGTTCATCGTGCCTTTTGCGCTATTGGTTTGAAGGTGGGATCAACGTACAGCTGATGACAGACCATACTATGATCAATTCCAGGAAGTTCTTATAGCTCCCACGCAAAGACATCCATATTGTTCCTTAGCAGGGTCGTCAATTCCTTCTTCTCCAGGTCTGTGAGAGAAGCTCCAATTAAGAAGATCCTGGTGTCATCGCTATCTCCAGCTGTGACTTCCTCCAGGTTCTCGACGACCCGTTCAGAGGGGAGGAGCCTGGTCTCCTCTACTCCGGGTCTTCCGTACTTTCATTGCTATTTTGAAGGTATCAGACCTTCTTGTTCTTTAACTCTTTCGCTGGGCTTGTCGACCTTCTTTTCTGGTTTTGGGCATATGGCCTCTATGAAGCATCTTCTTGCCATCTCTTAATCACCACGGATCTCCATTACTCCTCGCTCGGTCAAATACTTGAGCTTCTGGTGGTAGGTTGAGGAAACTACCTTCATTGTATATAGACATCCTCGGTCGACGATAGCCTGGTATGGCGAGTTAATGTCAACCACCAGAAACTCGATCATTTTAGAAACATTTCCTGTCCTTACTGGTAGCACGATCTTCCCTAAGGGCATAGTCACCTTTCCAGCGAAGCCAACTAAAGGTACAGTAGCTTTCTTTAGGTCGGCGAAGCTTAATTTCAATCTTCTGAACAGGTCGAGATACATGACCTCGGACGAGCTTCCTTGGTCGATGAGCAACTTGTCGACATCATAGTTCGCTATTCTTAGAGTAATGATCAATGCATCGTGAAGTGGGGTTCTCACTCCTACCAGATCTTCATCTGTAAACACGATATGCTTAATATAGTCGACGTCGTCTGCTCGTCGACGCTTTCCTGACTGTGTTTTTGTTGGATTGATTTTAAAAGCTTGCATCGCTACTGTAAGCTTTTTCACCTCCATTCGAGCTGAATTGCCCTGAATCTGTTTCACGTCGGATGCCCCATAAATTACTGCGAATTCATGGCCAGTATCGTCGTCGAGTACGTTGTCAGGCCTTGCTTCTCTATGGGCAGTAACTTTCTCTACCTTTTTCTCCACGAATTCGTTCAGGTGCCCGGACTGGGCCAGCTCTTCGAGGTGGGACTTAAGGGCTTTGCAATGCTGAGTCTTATGTCCTCCCTCTTTGTGAAAAGCGCATCCCAACACATTTTTCCTCTTCGAGGGATCTCCTCCCATCTTCCTGGGCCACTTAATAAATGGCTCGTCTTTTATTTTTGCGAGAATTTTGTAAATTAGTTCTCTGAAGATGGCGTTGACCACCTGAAATGATTTTGACACATCATTGTTACCTCCGTTCTTGGAGACATATTTGCCCCCCTTCTTTTCTCCTTTCTTCTGGTTCTCAGTTTTGTCACTGCCCTTAGCAGCGAGCTTAGCACGACGATTTCCCCTCTACTGAGGCGGGTGACATATTCCACCTTGGCATACTTCTCGATGCGGGCCATTAGGTCGTCGATGGTCATGGCTTCTTTCTTCGTCAAGGACTGGTATAGAAGGGAAGAGATGGGTAGCCCAATTTTGAAAGAGTCCACTACCACTTGCTCCGAGCAGTCCTCGACCTCATTGAATAACTCCCAGTACCTCTTCGTGTAGTCTCGAAGGGTCTCTTGAGGCGTCTTTTTCATTATTAGCAAAGCATTCATCCTTTTAGGATGGGAGCTACTAGTAATGAACCGGACCGTGAAGAGCTCGGCCAGGGACTTGAAACTCCTGATGGACCGATGGGGGAGCCTTTCGAACCATTTTTGCGCCACGTCATGCAGGCTTGAGGGAAAAATTTGACACATTAGTGCGTCTCGATTATTCCAGAGAGTGATGGCCTGTCGGTACTGCCAGACATGATTAATGGGATCAGTCTTACCACTATAACTCTTGAAGGTTGGAATAACAAACTTCTTGGGGGCTTCTTCTTCTTATATTTGTCTCGAGAAGGGTGATTTTATCTGAGTTTTAAGAGTTTGCCTTGCGAGTTCTTGGGTCGATCTGGCACTGTGATGTGCAAGGTGTTGGTCCATCTCCTTTCGGACCATACTTCGTATGTTCTCGTTGTTGCGATTCGGGCTCCTGTGATGGCGAGCTAGTCGCAGTTGCTCGAGCAGGTCGTCCTCTGACTCATTTTCCTCAGCTTTTTGGGATCCGTGCCTGGGACTCCTTTCTCGCATGCGAGACTTGCTCGCCTGAGGTCTAGGAGTACGGTATGGACATCTATTGGTACCATGATGGAGTTATCTCTCCATTATTTCTAATCTTCTTTTGAGGCGAGCATTCTCATCTTCGTGCCTACGAGAAGACTCCCTCTGCTCGTGGATCCTCGCCTCATATGCATCAATCATCCTGGATATCTGTGTGGATCTCGCTGGTCCTTGGCTTTCTTCTGAGGCTGTCCTTTTTAGGCTAGTCCTCTCATCTGAACGCCGAACTTCAGATCTAACCATGCGAGGAGCAGGAGGTTCTTGGATGTCTCCTGCCTGGGGAGCATTACTATTGTGACCAGACATTTCGAACTCTTTTCTTTGTATGGGCTTTCTTAGGGAAGATAAACGTTCCCACAGACGGCGCCAATTATGGTGACAATTATTATTCAACATAAAGAGATAAGAGAAGCACAATCACCAAGCAGAATGAGGAATACAAAATGCCAATTACACAACAAGAGATATACGTGGTTCAGCAAAGGTGCCTACATCCACGGTGGTGCAATCAGTATTATTTCTATATACTCCGGAGAGTGATTACAGAGAATACTGTGTGTCCTTTGCCCCGGAACTAGGGTTTATTATATAAATGTTCATTTCAGGGAGTGGGGGTGTTGTACTCCCCCACGTTTTCCATCTTCTCCTAGAACCCCCCTTAATGGGATCATAGGAGGAGACTAAATCATAGTCGGTTAAGATATGGGGGGTCTGGAATTTGGGCCGCTACAATTGGGCTACTCGTCCAGGCCTATCATTCTATTTTCGGGTACCCACAATATTATTATGAATTTAGTGTGCTCTAAATTTCTTTACAAAATTTATAGAGTCATTGTAATACCCGCATAGCATCGAAACCCGAGAACGATCAAACTATGATAAGTTAACCCTATATATTGCCCTATATCCCCATTATACCTTAGTCAAATTCAAAAACACCCTAAACAAAGTTCAAATTACTCATGAAATCCTAAAAATTTGATTAATTACATAAGTACCCCTAAGGTTATAAAATGATTAAAATACCCCTATAAAATTTTGAAGAAGCATAACTTGACTTACATTTCACCCCAAGGCCCAAAACTTGTATCAAATTGAACCTATAGACCTCAACTAATTTAATTTTACAAAACCAACCCTTGAACTTTCATAAAAGCACACAAATGCCCCTAAAATATGGAAATTAATGAAATAAAATACAAAATAAATACTAAATACCTTCCTCAAGGACCAGAATCAAAACTTAAATAATTAAACTTTCCCCCGCCAACAATGCATCCAAATCAGCACAAAAGGCTTGAAATCACTTAGTAACCATCCCCACACATGTAAAACCATGGTTGTCTTCTTAAATAAGTAAGAATTGACCTCGTATACCACCAATCAACTCCCCCTCTACTAGCCTATAAAATCCCAACAAAGACTAGCATTAAACCTATAAAATCCCAACAAAGACTAGCATTAAACCTATCAGTTCAGTAGTAACAAACTTGCCTTTTGTCTCTCAAATTTGGTAACCTTTTATTTTATGCACCATTTTTTATTTTTATTATCAAAAATGTTTTCTACACCATCAAAAACCTCAAACCAATCAAAGAAACCAAGTTCCTACGTGTATTATGTCCTGTATGGGTAGAAAGATTCAAAAACTCCATTAAAGCTTGAGCTTTAATAGTAAAACTCCATTGTTTGATGTTGATCATGTTTCAAAGTGAGGAATGAGTTCCTTAGTAGACCAAGAGGTCAAGTGAAATTCCCCTTTTAAAAAATAATTAAGTTTTGACCCCCAAATTCTCAAATGTGTTTTCGAAGTTTAGAAATTTCAAATTCTAAATTCTCCCAAACTAGTATGCCTCAAACCCTCAAAAAAATGCTAAACTCTTTATTAGGATAGAAGAAACCAAATCCTAAGCTAAGAATACATTGCCATACTATGAAACTGCACAAATGTTTTGGTCAAATTTTTTGAAAAACATTGTTGTTTTAACTCGATTATTTCTAAACCTCAATCCATGAAACCTATATATTTGGATTCCTTGTGAAAATTTAGGTTGGATTGATTAAGGAATAATATCAAATGGTGTAGTATATTAGGAGAAATTTTAGGTCAAAGTTTTGGCCAAAATCTAGTAACCTGTCAAGAGGTTGAAAAATGACCTTTTGAACATAATCATTGACCTAACGCATGAGGGCACGAGGCCCATAAAAAAATTCTGATTTTTTTTCCAATTTTTTTATTAAATTTTTTTGGTCAAAATGATATAAGGTAAGGCAGTGTTTGGTCAAACCAAGCTCAAATTATAGAAAATTATGGATTTGGTTTTAAAGTATTTTTCAAAAATTTATAAATTGACCCCTCGTATTCTTTTCACCTTTTGAATTTTTGCCCCAACTAAATTTCGCATATTTTTGGATAAAATTTAAGCCAAAAAGTCTTCTATATTTTTTTACAAATATGAATTTAAGACCTTGATTCTAAAATTTTAAAAATAATTACAAAACGATCCTTAAATTTTAAGAATTACAGTTATTTCTTTTTTTCTTTCATATTGAATCTTGTCCCAACCACATATGTTTACAAATATGATGATTGATAGATAATCATGAACCTGACCCTTTTGATCCCACCTCAAATCAGTTCTAACACCATTCTCAACAACCGACAAGTGGGTTTTGTCCTTTCGCTAATAATTTTAGCGTATTTGATATAACTAATATTCATATCACACTATTATAACCATAAATTACTCTTAGTATGTGCATGTTAGACTACTTTCATGCTATATATGTCTGTTAAATATCATTAGTATATGAATATGGATCATTTGGATCAAATTGAACCTTTCTCTCTAATAACTGAGTTCATGAGGTAAATTGATTAAATCAGTTCACCCAAGCATTTTTATACTAAATGTTTTTGTTACAAGAGTACTTATAACTTAGGGAATAGACTGCCTTCTTATCCCATGAAATATTTTGACTTTTCCTAGAGGTCTCAAGATGTTTTGAGATCCTATTTATGCTACATATATATGAATGTCGTTCCTGTAAAATATGCATAGCCTAGTTACTTAAAATCCAAAGTTTTTTTTATTATTATTTGGTTATAATGATACGCTTAATTAGTAAACTGATAATTATGGGATTATCCATTTAATAATTCTTGATTTCATTCTCTATCTTTAAGGATTTTTTCTTACACTTAATTCATAACGTTATACATTAAACAGTTAAATCCATACACTCCTCAAAACTCTATATAAATGTATTTGGTATAGAATTGGTTAAAATCTATATAGCATACTTGTGTTAATTCCTATTTACCTCCAAATGTATCACGATAAAGAGGAAGTATCCTCTCCCTTTCTTGATAAGCGCGGATTATTTTTATGTTATTATAAATATTTGGAAGGAAAATAAGAAGACGGAAGAAGAGAATGGCATTACTATGCGACCTTCGTCATTTTCAATTTTTTGAATAAAACATAGTACTTATAATCCACCCCTGTGTTTGGTGATATAATATATAGTTATCAATGTAATGAATAAAGTTATGTTATTCCCTCCTTAACTTTAGTTTCATTTCCTTACAACTATATTGTACATTCATACCAAAAATAAGGTGTGAGAGTCGGCATCCATCACCCCACAGTCATTAGTTGGTCATATAATTTGGCGACACCCATGTGCTATGGTTTCGTGTACATTTTTAGTACTCTTGCCACTTTTTCCCCTGCCATGCATCTTAATTCCTTCTCGGTATACCCCTTCCTATTGATTTCCCCATTCTCCAAGTAGAAACAGATCACTTTTTCTTCAAATAAATCTCAACACCCCTCTCAGCTGGTAGTTCTCATCATTGAGATAGGTGATGTTTGGTGTCCTTTAATATTCCAAAACTTCCACAAAATTCACCTCCATTGACTGATGGTTTGGTACTTTAGGTAGCCTTGTTATATGTGAGCAGCCTCTATGCTCATAGTGGGACAATAATAGCCCCTCATTGTAGACGCCTATAAACTGATATGTCTATATCACCATAGTTCTAATCATGCATGGTTTTCATTTTCCCTTGGGCCTACCCTTCCCTAACACATCGCACTAAGAAACCACTCTGGGATTTGAAATACAACATACCCTATAGCATGTGAAAATTTCCTAATTCTGATAACTTTACTTCCCCTTTACGTGTCTCCAGTTGCTTGATAATTAGAAGTATTCAGTCCTTAGTCTCTTCACTTGAGAATAAATATCTCATCGTGGTAAGTATTGTTCTTTGTTTAATAATGAACGTGTCCTTAGGCTCCTCCATCTCTATTTCCGCGTAATTATTTCCAGAGCATCTGGGTACCTGGTCATCGTCCTTGGGTGCTTCTCTATTTTAGCATTTAAAAAATTGCCCAACGGCCCTTTAATGATTTCTCTATACAGATCAAGATTAGCATGCTTGAGCGCAAATTTCCTATTAACTTGTTTGACCACCAAATTGGAGTCTCCTCGTATACAAAGTACTCTGATGCCTATTCTCAAAACCTCCAGTAATTAAATTATGAGAGCCTCATATTATGCTTTATTGTAAGAGCACCAAAAATCCAACTTGTAGGAGAGGGTGACCTTCTCTTTATCAGAATAAAGTATAATACCTGCTTGACTGGTTCCTTACAGGCATGAGCTATCGAAATTCGTACTTCATTCTTCCATCACCTCAGCAAAATTGGCTTGAAAGTTTTACCCGTGACTCTTCTCACTCGGAGGTTTAAAGTTTGACATGGGATCTTGGCGAGGAGATTAACCACATCTTGGCTTTTAATGTCCAAGGCATTTTAGATCATATCAAGAACCACATGAATGCTCTCCCTACCAAAACGGTTCACATAAAAACGTATTTGATAGGATTTCATTTAGTTATTATATGTATTGTGAAGTCTAGCAATTAATTCCTCAATTTCTACACTAAAAAGACTAAAGCCACACAATGCTTTTATACATTCATATGCATAAACTCCATTCTCGAAATCACTAGAGATAAGTAATACATAAGTCTATCCATTCTTTTTTCCTGGGCAAGCAAGGCCCTAATATACCTCTCTGTGGAAGTAAGGTACAATAATAAAGCCATGCCTTCTTCTATTGGGATCATGGTTAAAGGAGAAGTCAATATTGCTTTGAACCTCTCAAACTCCTTCTTCTGCTCATCCCCCCAAACCCATTTTTTCTTATATTTTATGATTGGAGAAAAAGGGTGGGTGACTTTCTCCAAGGCCGATATAAACTTTCTTAAATATAGACCTTTCCTAAGAAACACTTGAGTTGCCTCTGACTTTTCAACGGAAGCATCATTAAAATGTCCTTCTATTTTTTTACGTCAACTTACACACCCTACCTATTAACGACGAATCCCAAGAACTTCCTCGCGGTAACTCCAAATGCGCATTTTGAGAGGTTCATCCTCATTTTAAACTTTCAACACCGTTCAAAGACTCTTCTAATATCTTGGACATCCCTACACTCTATTTTGGACTTTACCACTAGATCATTAATGTTGAATTCTAATGTATCATGAAACAAGTCATCAAATATTGTCATCATTTTTCACTGATACATCGCTTCTACATTCTTTAGTCTAAAAGGCATGACGATGTATTTGAAATTTCCTATAAGGATCCAAAAAGTTATCTTTTGTGCATCTGTGGATTCATTTTGATCAGATTATAACCTACATACCCATCCATGAAATTATACATTTCATTACCAGTAGTGGTACCGCCAAACTATTGATACTGGGCAGGGGAAACTCATCTTTTGGTCAAGCATGGTTCAGATCTCTAAAATCCACGCAGACTATATTTGATTCTTATTTTTCTTTGCCACGAGAACAATTCTTAACAACCATACTAGGTGTTGAATGGTTTTGATGAAACCACCGGCGAGCAGTTTCTCCACCTTTTTTTATCTTCAAATCTATCTCAAATTTATAGGTTCGTACCAGTCTCACGAGCAAAGAATTATGCAAAACATTCACCTTATGAAAATTCACCTTTGGGTATATCCCTGAAAATTTTGTATACTTTCACTCAAAGATATCTGTGAATTACTTTAGCAAGCCAATGATATCCTCCCATTGCTTAGGATTTAAGCATTTGAAAATGAAGATGGGTCGCTCATCGCCACCTTCCATTCCTAAGTTTAGCTCCTCAAGCTCTTATAGCTTCTCTCGCGGTCTATCCTTCATGCATTTTTGTGCTTCATTCGATTACTCAACATGTTTAATAATATGGGAATCATCAATCATAAAACATTCCTGCACTCGATCAAAGCTTTCGTATCAAAACATCGCTCACTCCGATCATTATAAATGATGGATGACTTTTCCATTGGGCAAAACAATCTTTTTTCAAGTTCGCGCTGGTTTTGGCTCTTCTTCAAACTTTCTCTTCTCCTTTCCTTTCCTTTTCTCTTCTCTTTTCCTTTTCTTCTCTTTTTAACTTCACGCTTTAACTTCTTTTTGTCCTATGTGATCACCCTGTTCCTTTGACTAAGCATTTTCTTTCCTTGTCTAACTATGTGTAGAATGTCGCATCAACCCAATGGGCCTCTTCTACTAAAAATATTCTCTCCGTGGATTTGATCACAATCTCTGTCCCATAAACATTATCTTTTGCACATTGGTAATACATTGACAACACGATTCCATGTGTCTTCATCCACACTCGGCCTATCAATAGCTAGTAGCTCGTTCTTGCATTTATGATATGAAATTTAATGTGGGATGTGAAATTACCCAACTTAATCCCCGTATTGACATAGCTAAGACACTACATCCCCATACTATCAAAGCTAGCGATCACAAAAGGTACCGGAAAATTTTTTCTTCAAAAATGCAAGTCTCATATACACTGATAATGGGCATGATATTTATGGATACCCCTCCATCTCGAAGTGCAGTTAGGAAAATAATCACATTTACTAGAGCGGTAATACATAGAGGTATATTGTGGAAAAATGCACTTTCTTGTTTGACTCTAAAAATATTACCTCGTATGTATATTTCTTGATCAATCTCTCGATGGGACCATGCCAATTGAGGGATGGGTCCCCTCGCTCTTGGACTTCTTTTAAGATCTTCTTATTTATCGATACTGTGTTTCATACTTCAACCAAATTTTTTCAAAGAACTATTTAAACTTGGGGCTTCTTGCAATCACTACACACTCTGAATCTAATTCCACTTTGTACGTTTGTGCATTGCATGCGTATTCATCTTTCTATGTTCCCCCCGCACATACAGGGCAAGATCCATATCAGTACTTCCTTCTTCAAGTTCCAGCTCCTTATCCCACTCGTTTCTAGGGTTTTCCTTACCCAAATCGGATAGCCATCTTTTGCATGCATCATCACCATTCACCCATTGTTTAGTGGCATCACCATGTTTATTTTGCCATGGTGATGAACTAGCAAAGTATACATGTTAACGTCCATATGCAGAATTTTTAAGGTGCTGTTAGTAACTTGTCCCCCAATTATCTTGTGCAAATAATATAAACCTTTGGTAGCATGCTACACCCTCTAGTGAACCTCACAAAACTTTTTGTCTTCTTTGTCTGCCACTGTGGCCACCATTTGAGTGAGGGGGACTTGTCACCCCCTCACGCACCTACGTTTAATTACATTCTATAAGGACATTATTTCATTGTCTCTTAATAATTGAGTATGTCGTATATCTCTACAAACGTCGAAGAATGTTCAAGATCACATATGCATCAAGGCGGATCTGAATATCAAAGTTCTTCAACATTCAAGCCTCCATGAGATAAGTTTTGGTAAGGTTGTGTTTAAGTACCTTAACGGTTCACTTAGAGTGTTGAGATATTTTTTGCAATATATTTTCTAAGTTTTGGAGCGGAGTTTTTGTCAAAAGTTTTTTTAAAGTTTTGAGGCGGAATATTTTCGGGGAAAATAAAAAATTATTTTTTATTTAATCACGTTCGAGAGAGATACACAGTTGTTCAAGCGACATGTGATCTCGCGTGAAGTTTTCGTTCGAGCGACAGTGCCTTTTCGTTCGAGCAACGCTCCGCTTTAATTTTTTTATAAATAGGGTGTTAAACGAGTCCGTTGCATTAAGAAGAACTGACGTTTTAGTTTCTGCAAATCGGCACAACACTTTGTCTTCCTCGTTTAGGGTTTAATCCTTTTTGTTTTTAATTCACAAAATGTCCTAATATTTATGTGAATTGTTTTCAAACCCAAGATACAACTTCGGTGAAGTTTTTCTGTTGTAGAGAGGGTAAATCTACGACTAATGGCTACATGTCGATTAGGAATGCTCGAGGGTGTTCCTGGATGATATGGACTACGTGTTCGTGTGGATAGATACGGTTGTTCGATTGCTGACTCAAGACTGCGTGTCTTTGTGGATTCTTGCGGGAGTTCATTGCAGATTTCATTGTAATTATTATAATTTTCGATTTACATCTTTATAGTGAAATAATGGTTTTGCCTGAAAGTGATTTTCTTGAAATCTATAAGTTAGCAATTTTATTTGTGATGGTTTGACACATATGCGTGTAGTTTGCATGTTTAGGGGTTGATTTTATTTGGTTTAAAATTGACTCGACTTAAATAAGTTTAAATTGGGAATTTACGAATTTATTTAAATCGATATCGCACACGGCACACTCTTTCAAATTATCATCATAGCATGTTACGATATGTTATTGCGTTTGATCCGTTTTCTATAAAATTGTGTGATATTGATTTTTTTTAATTCCATTTTTGTGAAAAATCGCTTTTTTTCCAATGGAACACTTCTGTAATCGGATGCCCCCTTTTGATGACACGAGTCAGAATTTTGATGATTTAAATAGTTTGAATTTGACGTTTGCTAAAAGAATTGATTTTTTGGAAAAAGAAAATTGTCGTTTTAAATTTGCTATGGATCTTTTGCAAACGGTATAAAATCAAAGAGATTTTTATCGTGAGAAATTTGTTTCTTTGGACCATGACTTTAATGCTTTAAAATTTTCCAAAAATGAAAGTTATGATAGAGTCCTATTTTTAGAAAAAACAAATTGGAGGACTTTAAAAATTCTAGGATTTGTGTTTGTGCCAAAGTGGATAAAAATATTTTACTCGATGAGTTTGTGGCACGTGAGGATAATCTTAGGGATAAGTGTGTATATTTTAAGAACAAACGTGATAACCTTCTAGGAGTTATTGAAAATTTAGAGAAGGAGGCCCTAAAATTGAAAGAGTTTAACGCTTTGCTTGAGTAAAAAATTTTGGACATAAAAAATGATTTGACAGACTCGAGTAGTGTTGGTAGCAATGGTAGTGGCTCGTCATGTTCTAATATTTCGAGTGTTAAAGCCAAGCCCATTATTTGTTTTAGAGGGTCAATCAAATCCAAGGACGTTAGAAAAGGTCAACCCATATGTGTCGTTCCACCCATTTAGACATGTTCACAATGCGGTAGGAAAAGTCATCTTAGGCGTTTATTTTTTTTTGTCTTTTGAGTATATATTTTTATTTTTGGTTAAAAATTTAAAAACTCAAAAAGATTTTTTGTGTGTGTATTTTAGTTTGGCACACTTTATTGTAACACCCCGCCTAATAAAATACCAAGCGATCACTCCTATATCAAATTAAAACAGGAGTCGCATATGGATCATTCTTAACATTACTGTCAAAAATCCATATTAATTACTAATAACCTATTAGGCTGGCGTCAAAATTTTACTTAACTACTCTTTTCAAACGACTAAAATTAGAACATTCACACAGTTTATGTAAATGAAACTGAAATGAAATAGAATAACCGAACACTCGGTTCAAAAATGATACAACCATATCGAATGCCGCACTAAAAAGAGGTAAAAGAATCAATGAATGATGTTGGGTTATTAACCTGAATGTGTACACAATACCTCCTATCTAGATTACAAGAATGGAAGCATCTATCGAGAACCTGCATGCATTCACAGCTACTGTAGCAGAGGTCTGACTCGAAGGAAGTGTCATCCAGGCGTCCTTGTGTCTGAACATCTATATAATATATATACACAACAAGAGAGGGAAAAGTAGATAAACGGGTCAGAGCCCGAGTGTAAAAATTATTTAGCAAGTGCATAAATGCTTTATTTAAAAAATATGTTTTATCTCATATTTAAATTGGTATCGCACTCCCATGAGATACCCCTCACCTCTCTTCTAATAGTGCACTCCTATCGCATCCTAACAAAATACCCTAGTCAAGCTACCCTGCTAAACTAGTTTATTACCCATCTTCTAACGACCCTAGTTATCCCAAGTACTAAGTGATAAACTTATCCCCAGTCTCAACACTATGCCATGTTCGTGCGTGGGGTGTCTCGCAGAGCGAAATCCAAACAAGGAACCCCCTATACACTACTATGCGGAAAGGTCGATCGTCGAGATCCATTAGACCCTCAGTACACAACGTATATACATACTATATAATGACATACATAACATACTTACTTTAATATACATAATTCAATATACATCCGGATAATATCTCCCGGACTGAGGTTTATTCTATTTTCATCTTTATAATACACATTCGGATCTATCTCCCGGACTGAGGATTCATTTACAAAATGTTTGCCAATACAATTTCATTTCAAAATTTTCTATTTCCCTTCTTCTATCCAGGAAATATACTTAAAGCAAGTTTTATCATCATAAAAATGCTTTTCCGTTTCATAATATCCCATTTCCCTTCTTCCATCCAGGAAATGTATTTAAAGTCATTTTACTATCATAAAATGCTTTAACCTCAATAATGTCCCACATTATTGAGAATAGTTATATTACATATCATATAACGTTTCTAAGACCGCCCGTCCGGGTTTTTCCACTGTGCGTGCCCCTAAATGGCTATCATCTTCTGGGGCCTATCACCAAGACAACCTGGGATCCTAACGAAACGTCGGAAAGAGGCCATATGCATGTGGGAGAGTCATAACCACACCCAGAATTACCTCACCATTGCAGAAAAATATATAATAATCGCTCATATGGCCTAGGACTATATCCACCCTGCATTCATTAGCCAGGGGGCTTCACCTCACCCGCACAACTTCCCTTATGATAGCAATTTAGCGAGGTGTGTATACATAAATTATCATTTATGAAAATCATTTCTTTTCCATTTTGAAATAATTCATATTTTACATTCATAAAACCATTTATACTTATTCATTAAGTACCAAGTATTAAACCATGCCTTTTTTATTCTTATAGACATATATATTACCTTGTTCTCAAGCACAAGGAATATACTATATAATACACATCCGCGTCATATTTTATATATACTTTTATCACATAGTATATATATATACTATATATTGCTCCTCGAATATATATATATATATATATATATATATATATATATATATATATATATATATACAATCCTTCTCTTGTACGGACTAGTCCGCATTTTAAGAATGCGGACTGAACATGTGTCACCTGGCGGTGAGCCCAGAAAAGAGAGAGAGTGTGCCTATAATTTAGGCGATAATTTCTAGGTGCACCGTTAGGTGACACATGTCCGATCCACATTCTTAAAATGCGGACTAGTCCGCACAAGAGAATTATATATATATATATATATATGGCCATAATTGCCAATCACACATATAGATGACCACTAGCCCACCAACTCCATCCTAATCACATTCTAGGATGTTCTCGATTTTATTCTTCTCCTATTCATTCTATCCGCATCAATATATCAATACATGCCTGCCGAAAGATTTTCTCGAATGTCTCTTGTTCCGAAACATTAATTAAGTCCATACCCCGGACCATACTCAAAATTAATCTGAGGTTTACTTATCCTCCTCCAATTATCATCTAGGAGTCCTAACATCCCATTTAGAAGCTCCTATCATAATCTCCAAAATCGTAATTTAAGTCTCCCTAAACTTAAAAGGAGAACACCTCAAAATTTTGCCAGGACCGAATCGATTCGGCCTGTCCGAATCGATTCGCTAGAAACCGAATCGATTTGCCCTGTCCGAATCAATTTGAAATGGTTTTACTTTCAATATGCCTCTTACCGAATCGATTCGGCTGGTCCGAAATTCCCAAATTTGCTTAGGGTTTTTTATATAACCCAAAACCCAAAATTTAATCCACTCACCATGTAAATTATAACTCAGATTTATTCCTACAAACCCAAAGTTTTCATCTCTCCTTAAGTCCTTTAGAGGTCCTAACACGCTATTTGAGAACCCTTAATATTTATCTCCAAATAATTCTAGCCTCAATTTTTGACTAACTATTTTGATCTCGGACAACTTTTCGTAGAAAAATCACTATAAATCCAAAAACAAATCAGAAAAGTACGCGTTCAGCGCCCACGTGACCGTCTCAAAAAGATCTACAATTTTCATTTTTTGACCAAGAGATGAATCGAATCGCCCTAGCCGAATCGATTCGGTTAAGACGCAGGTCACTATTCACCTTCCTAAAAAAAATCGAAACCTCCATTATTCTCCATTTTTGTTGTTTCTAAGCTCATCCAACAACTCAATAAACATCTAGTCTATGTTTTACAACTAACACATCAATTTATTTGGGGTATTAAACCATTTCTCTTAGATTTCAACCCTAAAACCATAAAAGCCCCAACTTATGATTTTAACCCGTTTCAATCAATTTCTTCACTCCATTTACATCGATTTAACACTAGAAATCATTAAGAGTTTACATTACATCAATATGTAAACTCATATTCAAATTTTACCAACTTTATTTTAAGGGTTCTAACCCAAAAATCATATTTTTACCAACTATGATATGAGATAATTGCACAAAATGAAATAAAGCAAGTAAACACTTGCCTGGAGGATGAAATCCGACGACCTCGAGTCGAATCCGGCGGAGTTTGGACGAAATCCCCCCTTTTTCTCTTCTCTCTTCTTCCTTTCTTTCTCTCTCTCTTCTCCTCTTTCTTTTCTCTCTTTTATTTTCTTTCTCTTTCTCTCTTATGTCTTAGAAGAGAAGAAAAAGGGTTTATCCCTTTAAAATTCAAAAATGACTCGTTTACTCAATTGCGAGTCCTTATTAATCCAAAAATTCACGAAACTCAATTATGACCCCCGAACACTCTTTTCTGACTATCTCGGCCATTTTGAGACTCACCACGCACTCGAAATCTCCATCCGAGGTACTTGACTGCAACTCACTATTTAACCCAATATCTCTCAATGTGGTTTTTCCCATTTAAATCTTACCTTTTGTCGCTTTACCCAACTGCGACATACAATTAAAATACTCCGACTTATTTACTTAATCCCAAAAGTAAATATAACACCCATTGAAAATCATTAAATCCTTGAAAACCTCAAAAATTACTATTCACAATAATTTCTTAAATTCCCAATTTGCACTTAATTATTAAATTTAATTTTCCATAAAAGTGCAGGTTGTTACATTTATGTTGAGTACACTTGTGTTAGAATCCCATCTTCTATGCTCTCATGTGTCTAGAACTTTTGGTTTAGATTGTCAATCCTTATTATGTTCTTTACCATGCCTACATGGAGTAGTTGAATTTTGTGTTGATTAAATGGATTCTATTTTTATATGCCTCTACTCACACATGCACGAGCTCTTTTTGAAATTTTAACTTCATATGTATATTTGAGCTTTGTGAGGTGTTCTCCTACCAATCTTGTCATCTACATATTTGTGACCTAGGAGGACTAGTGCATGTCAAAATCCGTTTCACGTGAGATTTGTGTGAAAAATAAAAACATGATAAATATAAATGTTCACGGGGAAGGGATCTGAAAGGACTTAGTTTCCTTTGCGAATAGTAAGCCAATGTTTGTTTGGAACTAAAAGAAATACGTGGTCCAAAGGCCTAAAAGAAAAAATGGCAATAAAAAGAAAAATATTTGTCAAGACCTATGTTTGATTGATATATTCATTCAAATAATATATGCTTATTAAGGGAGATTGTATGGTATATCAACGGTTTGCACAATGTCCGTTTATCCTAGTTGTACTTTCAATGTCATGACTCTATTGGTTTGTAGAATCATCAACATGCTGGGCTTGTATGAATTGTGTATGTTTGTTCATTAAGTTCAATCTATATTGTCACATGAGGTTACATTCAAATGTGATGAAGTTTTTAATCAATTGAGAACTCCGTGAACATGTTTTAAGTGATTGGGTCTAAATTTAATTGTTGCAAGTTCACACCCCAACACTTCCATTTCCATATGATTCACAATCATTGATACTCTTATTCCACACACCTTAAGCACTACCGATTTTGCAAGTCTATATAAATCATCGCTGGTTGCCTTTCTGTTCCAATATATCACAAGTCAAAGCTTTTCTTCTCCGCCATCTCTATTTATCTGTAGTGTAGACTAAAGGAGCAATGGTTTACATCTCTCTATCTCTGTTATTATTGTATATATACATAAGAAAATATTGACTTGTTGTATCCAACAATTCTACCAATGTAAAGAATAAAGAGTTTTTTGTTTTTACTTTTTTTAATTGCACAATATTGCACTTTGTAAAGTGTTTGTCAATGTATTTCCATTATTACAAGAATTCCCGTATATATCGGATTTTATCTTCAAATCAAAACCGTCAAGTTGAATTATGTGTTATTGAAGTGCAATATTTTGACAAATACGTATTTTAACGGTGTGAATTAGGCGCTTGTCACGTGATAGTGGGTTCAGAAAAGAGAGAGATAGTATAATTTAGTCAATAATTTCTAAGCTCACCACCAAGTAACAAATGTACAATCTTCACTGGTCCTCACAAATATATATATATATATATATATATATATATATATATATATATATATATATAGAGAGAGAGAGAGAGAGAGAGAGAGAGATGTAATAACCCTCAATTTTGGAGACTGAGAAATTAAATTTTGGGAAAATAAAATTTAATTGAATTGGAGAATTTCAAAATTTGGGAACTTAGGCCCGAAAATAGAGAATATTTTAAAGTATTCCGGATGATGTTTTTGAGGGTACCATCGATTCCGGAAGGGTCGAGAGAGTCAAAATGACTGTCATTGGGTCTTATTTCGGCTCCGGAATGTTTTTAAGTTATTTTGGCTCGAATTGGAGTAAACGAGTCATTTAAAGTGTGTATTAACATTTTAAATTTGGGTTTATTGTTTTAAGGGATTTAAGGCTTACGGATTAAGCCATTTCTCATTTGAGAGAAAGAGAGAAAAGCCCTAGGGGGAGAAAGAGAAGGAAAGAAGAAGAAAGGAAGAGAGAGAGGAAGAAAAGCTTGGGGATTTCCGGCCCAACCGCGACATCGAGGACGATCCAACCTCTACAAATCTGAGGCAAGTGTTTAATCTTGCTAAGTATCTATTTGTGTATTTTATTTCATAATTTGTGGGGTAAAGAAATGGATTTTTGGGTATAAATACCAAAACCTAGATTTTTGGGTTTAAATCTTGAAATCAATGTTTAAATATGGATTTAATGGAATAGAAATGGTTGGGATCAACTTTAGGTTGATTTATTGGCTTAAAATCATGTTGTGATAAAAATTTGGGGATTGGAATGAGAATTTTAGAGTTTAAAATCGTGGGGTTTGCTGAAATGGAAAATCGGCCAGCTTAACTGGTATGGCCGGTCGACTGCGGTCTGGGGACCGGTCAACCGCGCCTTAAGGAAAATCCTGCTGCATTTCTTCGTAGGCAAAACTTGGACCCGCGGTCGACCGGGGGTTTGGGACCGATCGACCGGTCCCCTGTTTTTAGCCCAAAACTTGGATTTCTTCTCCCCATTTTCTTTTGGAGTTTATTCTTAGGGGCTTCCTTAATGGGCTGTTTTATGGGTTTCCTAAGATGACTTCTAGACCTTTTTGGTTGGGTTTATTGATTTGGGGTTCTCTCTTATAAAGTAAGAGATATCTTTTGGTGACTTATAGGGGGTCTCTCACTTAGTATTTTTATAGTGGGAACTTCTTGGAATAATTGGATAAGAAATATCCATGTATGTGGTGAAACTTCTATGCCGACATTTATGTCAAATCCTTATAAGGATAGGATATTGTTAAGTTACAGATTGGGGCCATTTGGAAGAGAGTGGTCGCATACTCTTTAAAGAGTGAGGGGTCTCATATCCTTAGATAGAAATGTTTAGGCTAAGTAACAATTGATAACTCTATAGGAGTAAGGGTTACCGAGATTTATTCGAACCATAGGTGACTTTGGGAACGGCTTGGGATCCTACTATCGACTAGAATAAGCAGTAGCATAAATTCTAGTTAGGATAGTTTACACGTAATTATGGGGTTATGACCGTTGAGATTCCAATACTTGAAATGAGGTTGGAATAAATTGAGGTTTTAGACTATTAAGTCATGTGTGTGCCTATGGTTAAATAGTACTAAAGGTAATTATGTACTTTGGTTATGGATGAAATGTGTAGTGATGGATTCCTACACATATTCTTGGGTGATAACCCTAATGTTGAATATATATGTATAGATATATACATATGGTTTTGGGAGACTATTCTTCATAGGAAAAATGATGGAATATGTTTCAAGTGAAGGATTGTATTCACCTATCAAGGTATATTTAATGGAAATTGTGGTGACGGCTTGTATATTGAGGATTATGTATACTTATAGCAGGGCTTATATATCTTATACATATGAACGAGAATTAGTTTGTATATATATTGATATAGCGATGTATGAATATATGTACATATATCTATGTATGAATATGAATCTATGGATATATCTATGTTGTGGTCATACATGGTATGAATATTTAAACTGTATATGATGGTTTATTATATTGGATCATATGATGGGATCATATGGATGTATGTATATTGCGTATGTGAGCGATATATATACTTATGTGGTTAGGCATACCCCGCTCATGCTATCATTGGGAAGTTTCCGCGCAGAGGGTGAGCATCCTGGCATATAGAGTAGGGTGTGGATATTCCCCAGGTCATAGTCGTCCCTTGTGTTATTATAAGATTTAGATATATATTTTGGGATGAGACGTGGTGGGTATGTTTCGTCTCATTGCCGGTTGGAACTATGACCGCTTCCCGGGACGTCGTGTGTGTGTGTTACCACGAGGTGGGTGTCGTTGATCCCCACCAGGTGGTCCCCAGTTGTTACGTGAGCCGGACTCTGGGAAGATGATAGCATTGATGCAGTTTTATCGGCGATATATATAGCCGGGTATTATATGTGCATGGCCCTGTACATCATATATGGTATGTACACTGGGTCATGGGTATGGTTGATGGTATGTATATATATGGTGAGAATAAAATACCTATATATATATATATATTTTTATATCCTAGATGAAAGGATATGGTATTTCTATAGGGTACATCTTGGATGACTATGGTGTACCAGTCTTATTGGGGGTTGATGTATCGTATTTGAGGAATACTTCGGTTACATCACACCAAGGATATTATTGGAGATTCTTTTATTTGATTTTATTTGTTTTCTTTTTTCTTTTCTTTCTTTCTTTCTTTGGTAGTTTATAGTTTAGTGGTAATGGTAGTATTATATAGTATGTTAAGGATTATGGATCTCTAGGATCGACATTGCCTAAAAGTAGTGTAACGAGGTGGTTCCTTGTTTGGATTTCGCTTTGCGAGACACCTCACGCACGAAACGCAGTGCCATGTCGAGATTTGAGAGAAGTAATTCTATTTGTGGCATCTCGGATCTCTAGTCTTGACCTTGTCAGGAGTAGTGTAATGGGGCGGTTCCTTGTTTGGATTTCGCTTTGTGAGACTCCCCACGCACGAAACGTAGTACAAGTTTGAGATTAGAGAGAGGTTTTGCCAATATTCCATGTGCATGATATTAAGGATATAAATTCTTATATTTTAGCCTATATATATATACATAGGGGTAACGTATTAAGAATTATAATTCATGAGATTATAAATCGGAATCCATTAAGCCTTTTATGTCATAATTGTTGTTATCATAATCTAGTAGGATAAAGGGTGGTTCCTTGGATTATGAGGGGAAAGTAGCTCTCGTATGTATAGGCTAGGCCTATGATAAGTTAGGTTGTCCTAATAACAATATGGGGTAATTTAACTAAAACTTGAGGACGCGAATAGGTGCGTGCCTTTAGATGAGAGGTGAGTTGGGGTTCCACGAGAGAGCGGTCTCACTTTAATTATGAAATAAGTGCACCGATAATTATTATGCACGGTTAACACACTTGCTAAATATTTTTCACATTCGGGGCTCTGACCCGTTTACTTTTCTCTCCTCCTTGTATATATATATATATATTATCACAGGTATCCTACCGCATGGATGCCGGATGACTTTCTATCCAGAGTCTTGGGAGCCGTGACAGGTGCGGACTGTTGCGGGATGTTTCATGTAGTCGCTTCCTACTTCTTTAAAATTCTAGGTAGGATTCATGTTGTATATCGGGTTTGTACCCAAGGGATACTTATATACATGTTTATATTTATTCCATTTCAGTCATTGTATTGGCTGTGACCCGACAGCTTATTCGGGTCTACCTTGTGTAGTACATTAGGTTGTATTTATTTAGTTCATTTTATTTTTTTTTATTTTTTTAGCATTCCATTTATCTTAGTCCTATCATGCATCTTTTTTTTCTTTCGTGGTAATGTTATAGTGTTGGTTTGTTGTCTGTTGCATTTTTAGTTTAATTTTCATATCCCGCTTATGTGATTTCGGGTAGTTAGTCCTATATTATATAGTACCGACAGTTGATGTTGAGACTGGACCATCTGAAACTCCTGATTTAATATAGTATAGGGCTGGCCACCCGTTATTATTTTAGGCGGGTTGTGACAATAGATAGATAGATAGATAGATTTTTGTGCGGACCAGTTCGTATTTTAAGAGTGCGGACCGGACATGTGTCACCTGGCGGTGAGCCCAGAAAAAAAAGATAGAGTGCCTATAATTTAGCCGATAATTTTTAGGCTCACCGCCAGGTGACACATGTTCATTCTGCACTCTTAAAATGTCGGTTGCTCCGCATAAGAACAATGTTGTATATATAGCACAAATTATATTCGAGCTCTCTAAATCTCTCACTCTCTATTCTCCTATATTGTAGAGAATATACCAAATTAACTTAACAATCCCCTATTTTGTTGGTAAAAACACAAGTATGGTCCGGACATATCATGTGTGGAAAGTCCCCACAAGAGCAATACTCTCTCTCTCACAATATATATATATATATATATATATATATATATATATATATATATATATATATATATATATATATATATATATATATATATATATATATATATATATATCAACGTAAAAGTACAAGGAAGAAAATTCAAGGACAATGATCAATTGTTATATGCAGATGTATAAACACAAATGGTCTTTAAAATGTTGTCTTTTTATCATCGATTTACGGATTCAGCACTTAGCTTTGTTGGATGGATAATAGCCTTAGGATGGATTACGGTTCTTCACTATTGAAAGTCGATAATTACTTCTCTTGTTCACAGTAGCTAATCTTCGCCTTTAGAGCTTCATACATACTTAGCCATTGTAGTTCTACTTCTTGATGTGCACCCTACATCAAGTTTGAAAAATGCACACAAATAAACTAGTGCGTACGTATATGCAAGAGGATCAAGAGAGATATGAGTCTTTAACGATTATGAATAGTTTTGTAATGGATTTCACCAAAAATGGTTTTTCTGTCAAGCATCTTATTTTCACAACCACTTCCCCATGATGGAGAGGAAGTGCACAACTAGGGTGTACAACGGACAGATACGAGGAGGATGCCGTGGATACCATAGTATCCATATCCGTAATCATCAACTCCTGGAACTATTCATATCCGTATTCGTATCCGCCCGGATAATAATTGCAACTATTTGTATCCCTATCCTCTCGAATTTCTCAAATTCGAATAATATCCTTATCCGTTTTTATTATTTAAGATACATTTAGACATACATATCTTAATAAACACTAATTTAATCACTGAATCAAACATATAATTAACCAAGTAAGATATAGAGAATGTGTGAAACATCAAATTAAATATAATAGAAGGTGCAAACATAAGTACTAACCTTTAATGTGCATTTTCTCCATTGATATTTGTAGCCTCGTCAGTTTTTGTAAATATTATAATAGAACTGGCTTATAGATCTAATAAAAAAAATCATAGATCCAGAAAGGGAGATCTTGGCTGAGATTGGTGGGAAGAAGAAGATCGAAAAAAAACATTAATCCAAAAGAAAATCAAAAAAATCAGAAAACAAATTAATTAGTTAAAGAAGAAGATGGCGAGAGGAAAGTGAGATCTTAGCTGTGTGAGATCTTGGTTGAGATCGGTGGGCTAGCAACTTTCGTGGCTGAGGTCAGTGGGCTGCGACTGATGGAGATAGGAAAGGGAGAGGGGTGATCAAGTAGGGTAGAATAGAGAGTTGATGATCGGGTATGGCAAAATAGATAGATTAGATCCAAAATAGAAATAGTCTACCTTTTATTTTATTTTTAAACAGCAAATTAAAACCCACTTGGCTATTATTGTAAGAGAAAATATGTTATATAAATAAACTTATGCTAAATGTTATACTTATGTTATATTAATATTAATATTATTGTAGACTACAAAACATTTATATTATTTAATTAAAAATTATTTAAAACAGATAATTAATATAATTATTTTATGGATTTGAATATTCAAAAAAACGGATATCCGTCAATATGGATAGTCCGTCTCGAATACGGACTATCCATCACGAATAACATCAGTATCCATATCTATATCCATTTTTTCGAATATTTAAAACGTCTATCCAAATCCGCTCTTTTGAATACTTATTCGGATAAATATCCCCTAAATTTGGATACAAATATCGAACGGATTCGGATTTTCAACTATCCGTTTTCATCCCTATGTACAACTTGTTTTAACCATTTAAAAAGTTTGACTAAATCAAACTTTTCTCGGTCAACTCAACCAAAAACTCATCTTTTATCTTATTTCATATACACATATATAATGTTCAACTAATAAAAAAATATATAATATTAGTGTACAATAATAACAAATAAATTTATATATAATGTAATAAAAATCAATTACTTTAAACTCTCCCATTGTGCGACATATTCACATTCGACGCATCCAATTTTTTTATAGGCCCAAGTTTCCTGTAAACAACCCCCACCAATACATTTCAATTCTTAAATTACGAAACTGATAAAATAGCTCAATTACTACTAATAGCCCCCGGTTCTACGTCCAGTAACTTTTATTTGACAATGTTTCCTTTCTACCATATTGATCTAGTTCTTGTCTCTTTTTTTGTATTAGAAAAAGAAAAGGAAAAGAAAAAAAACTTAGAAGCCATGGCACAACCCAGTACATGGCTAGTTTCAAAAAACAGAACACCATTTTTAAACAAGAAAGATAAGTCATTTTTTGCAGATTTGAGGTGTTCTTAAAGAATGAAATCAAAAGACTTTGCTACTTGTTTCAATACTTTTGTTTGCCCCATAAGAGTTTTGTAATGTTAAATATATTTATCAGTCAATATTCATGATGAGGGGAAGACAATTATCGTCACTTTGACTGTCTTCAATGCCCTTTTCATCTTCCGATCCAATTTGAAGTTCATCTTCGGGTTCACTGCAATTATTTTTTTGTAGGTTCTTGCAAAAATGGGCTTTCAAATGATGTAAGCTTTTATTTTTTAGTCAATAAATCGGAGGTGAGGGGGTGTTAAATGGGTTTAAACCCATTGATGCGGGCTTACAAAATCTAGGGCCCGTAGATTGAAAACTTGGGTTTATATAAAAATATCTTTTTTTATTAGTCTCATCAATTTGATACCCTTCATTTATTCATTTATCTCTCTTCAATTTTATTATTCTAACTTATAAGTTTCCACTCATTTATCTATTTTTTTCGCTACCATTCATTTATTTATCGTTTTACATCAAACGATATTTTCCCTCTATTGTTTTTTTATTTTTGTCGACATTTTTAAAATAAATCTTTCACTCACATTTTTTCGTTCCATTCATATTAGTTGCCCAGGCATCGTGTGGAGCTGAATGCTAATTAATTCGTGCAAATTGAGGACTATTTGGCTACTCATTCCAACAAATTTTGCCCATTTTTTCTACAAATGTTACAACATTTTAGGGAGATGATTTAAGATGATCTCCCTAGTGTGCAAATAGTTTCAATAGAGTTTTGAGTTAAAAAAATCAATATTGAAGAGTGTGAACTTCAAACGTAATATATATGAATAGTTCAGTCTTTAAAATTATCATTTCTATTTTTACTTGGTGAATTTAGTTAAGTTTTTGATAAGTTCACAGGAATAATAGACTAATGTAAAATATACAACCACATCGTAATGCAAACAAATCCTATTTTATAAAATCGTTTGCATTTTGAGTCTCTGAGTTATATATTGATTTTGAAAAATTTATAGATTTTTTACTTAACCCCTATATAAATGTCATAGTTATACTTAGCCCCCTCAAATATGAAAAATTAAACATAATCACCTAGAGGCTAATGACCGTTAATCTTCATTAATCTTTATGTTTAATTATAGAATTAGTAAATGAGGTTAAGTCTAATTTTTTTTAGGGGCTTAAGTTTAGTTGTGACATTAATATAACAAAAAATACTTTGACTCCGCAAAAGGAGGTGTAACACAACAACAATCTAAGGGCGGGCCACCTATTGTAGTAATTAATTAATACTTAATGTAATGAATTAATCAAATATATAATTAATAAAAACTTCTTTATTAATTAATAATAAGTTTAGAAATTTAATGAATAAATAAGTAATAGACTCTTAGTCCACAAAAAATGACACAAAAAAATGAGAGGATCGAATAACACATTCAACTAATTAAATTAATTAATTAATTAATTGATTTATACTTATAAATAAATAAATAAATAAATGATTAAACTATAAATAAATAATTAGGAAATAGTTCACGACCACAAAAGGGCTACAACTTAAGGACTTCAAAGGGGTACCCATATCCTAGTATTTAAATTAGTTATTTAATTGTTAATTAGTAAATAAATAAATAATAAATATTAAAATGAAAAATACTATTAATTTGCTAGATGAAGGGTGGAACACGAGGAATTCTAAGGAAGGCACTCATCCTAGTAACTAAAAAATGCAACAACTCCCGTTTTTTACGTAAAGATTGGTCAGACACAATACGCCGAAGGTGAGTCTTGTTTAACAATCTAATTTATTCTCAACATCAAAACAATCATCATCATCATCATCATAATAATAATAATAATAATAATAATAATAATAATAATAATAATAATAATAATAATAATAATAATAATAATAATAATAATAATAATAATAATAATAATATTAACACATTTGAATCTTAAATCAACATGCATAATAAACCGTTTAAATAACATCTGATAATAAATAAGTCAAGCACTCAATTAACAATAAAAACCTCCAACGTGAGTATAAATGATCTCAAAAGGACTAAATAATAAATTTCGAACTTATGCCCATACAATCTCAGAAATAATAAAAATGATCGTAAATGAAATAATAACCTAAACTAGAGTGAATCGAACTGTAATGACTAGTGAGCAATATGACCACCGCAAGTCTGATCTCATGTCAACCTTGTTATCCTTGTCTAGGAAAACCTGCGGGGAAAACACTTTATAATTAGGGTCAGCGCCCTAGAGTTGCAAGAATTATCTTACGAAATCAAAATGAAATTTGCAGTTAATTCGCAATGCATACCGCCCATCAGCACTCATATGCAGTAAGTATCTCACCCCTCATCTAAGTACAATACTATACGCATAATAACTCAAGTCCCAATTATGAAATTCGATAATTACTATAGTAAAATAATAATCAAAACGTCTAACATAATTCATATACTAAAGTGTGCTTCTAGTTCCAAGAGTAACGCCTACGATATTACCCACAAGAAATAACATATCATTTCATTATGCATTTTACGTAGTATTGGGTTTATTATCAATTGTATACATTATTAGACTATAGGAATTTAATCTCAATTAATTTATATCATTATATATCTCCTTACATATATACGACAAATAAAGGCATCTACCTTCAATGTCACGTTCGTGCTCTATCGGTTAGTCCAGATGAGTCCCTCATTCAAACGGACATCGTAAAATACACACAGGAGGAGCAGTCCCTACGCAGTACACCATCACACGGTCCATACCCCCGATGGTGACGATAGATCCCAGTCTCTATACCTACCTCCTCGTAAGTGGCGCTTCCACATAGGACTTAAAAGAATGACCTACACAACGCCTAGCCCGCCTGTGCTGACGCATGCTACGGTCCCGAGACGTACGTAACCCCAACCGATAGACCGTCCAAAAACATAGGTATGTTCACACAAATAAATAATTAAATAGATATTGTTAATACATAATATGTATACGTAATTAACCCTATAATTACCCCCAAGAAGTCTCATCACTCTTCCATTTAATATCCTTACTTTAAAATTAACTATCTAGTTTATTATCAATTTCTAATAAAATAGTGATACAAATCCATTTTTAATAAATTATCCACTCACATGGATGACCTTGCACATACTCACCCATGTTCCTAAAAATCATTCAAACCATTCCCCGGACCCTAACCCAGGGCCAGAGGCCAAATTGATTCACCTCCAGAGCCGAATCGATTTGCCTCTAGGGCCGAATCGGTTCGCCCCCAGACCGAATCGATTTGCCTTGGAGGGCGAATCGATTCGCAAACGAGAAGTAGCCCAGAACTATTTCTTCTATACAAGATTCATTCTCCCAAACTCTATTTTCATCTCAGTGACTTACACATTTACATAGCAATTAACCTAGATTCTTCATGATCTAATAACACTATTCATATTTTTAATTAACCAATTAACATACGATTAATATCCCAAAATCCTAGAAATTAAACCTCAACATTAGAGTCCATTTAATCTATCTTTTGACCATATTTTTCATCTAACCATTCTCAGAATTAAGGGATCAACACTTGAACTATAACCATCGCATATAATTATCACATTATCAATCCTATTACATAAATTCTAAGACACAATTCCCAATTAATATTATACCAATTTTCAAATTTTTCACCAAACATTTAATCCTTAAATATCATAGTTTCATATTTGTTCTTCCAATTCATAAAGTTCATTCTAATTATTTACATCACCAATTTGACTAACTAACCCAGAATTTATTGCGAGAAATATGTATATGAATTAAGAAACAAATTGAAAATCAACTTAGCAAGAGAATTCTTGCCTTAGATGGTAGATTGGGGATCTCCTCCTCTTGGATCCTTGATATTCCTCCCTTCTCTATCCTTGATAACCTCTCCAATGGGTGTGGGGTTGTTAGGATTGTTTTGTGGTGGATGGTAATGATCTTTCACTCACTTAATTACCCTATTATAATCACTAGTCCCGAGTTATTCCTAACTGATATACCCATATATACCCTCGTCCAGGCCGAGGGCGCCCTGAACCTGGACGGGGCCAGGATGACCTCTCAACCAATACCAGACGACCCTCCAAGGGGTCGACCCCTCATCGGACCCAACCAACCCCTCATCATGACTCAGACGACCTTCTAAGGGGCCGACCCCTCATCAGGCCCAAACGACCCTCGAAGGGGCCGACCCCTTATTAGGGCCAGACGACCCTCCAAGAGGTCGACCCCTCATCATGGCTCAGACGACCATCCTAGATTACGACAGTACGAGGCCTAAATTAGTCCAGACTCACTACCAGAAGGAACTTTACCCTCGGCCTAAGACTGGATGTCTCCCCCCTCCTAGAAGGGCCAGCACCTGAGGGCGACGATGCTCTCTGATCCATTTCTCCCTCACACGATTGACTCTCGGCTGGATGACCAGACGACCCGCAAGACTCAAGGGGTACGATAGTGGCTAATGGAATGGGAAAAATGGGTCATACCCAATTAGGGTCGGCCCCTCGTCTTCTCTCGTCCTCCTCCTCAATTCGTCTAATCTCCACGAAGAACTTCTCTCTTAGGGAGAGGAACTCCTCAGCTAAGTCATAAATCCTCCTAAGCATCAAGGGGAAGACCCTATACTTAGAAGGATTTGGCTAAGATAACTACAAATAATCTCACACTTGACTAAGTTGGACTTTTGGATTGAAACTAAGGAAAGCAAGGGTTTTAATCAAGGACATTCAAGAAAGGAAAGAACTCGACTTGTCGGAGAAGGGACCGAAAAACACAAGGAAACCCTAGAAACACTACAAGGGGGCATTAACCCCAATGCATGAAATGAAAATGAATATTAAAAATTGAATTTATGGCAAAGAAAAGAACTTGAAGACCAAAGCAGCGACTGAATGAAGCTTGGTACAAAAAGGTTGCAGAAATGGCAATGGAAGCTGTTGAGAAGATAAAGAGAGAGAGAGTTAAGGCGCGAAGAAGACGAAGAAAGGAAATGATTTCAAAAATTATTTAAATACCTTGCTAATGAGTGGGCCCATTAACCAAGGCAGAGCACATCCCATGAGGAGGGCATCATTAGGACACAAAGTCCCAAGCAAAGTGTGCAGCCGCCACGCCTAGGAAACTGGAACGACAATGGATATCTGCTTAATTGTCACATCAGCTCTACAGGTGTCATTCATCTAACTGACCATAAACTCATCTCAAAAGCAACACTACCCCTCAGCCATATCAACAACATCGATGGCTAAGGGTCAGGGGGTAATTGATATACCCATATATACCATCGGCCAGGACGAGGGCACCCTGCACCTGGACGGGGCCAGGATGACCTCTCAACCAATATCAGATGACCCTCCAAGGGGACGACCCCTCATCATAACTCAGATGACCCTCCAAGGGGACGGCCCCTCATCAGGCCCAGACGACCCTCCAAGGGGTCGACCCCTCATTAGGGCCAAACGACCCTCCAAGGGGCCGAACCCTCATCATGGCTCAGACGACCCTCCGAGAGTACAACAGTACAAGGCCTAAATTAGGTCAGGCTCACTAATAGAAGGAACTTTTCCCTTGACCTATGATATGATAGGCCGAGGGTGACATCATCATAGCACGTGGTTTGGGAGACGCATGGAACAATGCGCGTGAGGCTCATATGGCACGTGGAAGACCGTTATAACAATATCATACCCTCACATGAGGGAATATTATGTCATCATTAGTCACAGGTGGCACCTACAGGTGTTAGTAGGGGATTGGCTAGATCATGATTCACATGGACCATGCATGCTTGGCGGGCACACTACACCCCCCAAGACCTATATATACTTGTCACCTACAACCCTACAAAGGGATCGATAATTGTAACCCTAGATAAAAACCCTACTAGTACACACAGTAGAGTGAGAAAGGGAGATTATGTGCATTGTATCCAAGGCAATTAGTGCCCATACTTAGTGAATCACAAACTCACAGTGGATGTAGGCCTAATTGGCTGAACCACTATACATTATTATCTTATTCCTCTTATACTCATCCCCTTTTGTATACTTATACATACATATCTCTATGGATGCCATGGTTATTACTGTTTGATCTCTACACCTCTTATCTGATGGTGCTGAATCTCAGCATCATCAGTTTGGCGCCATCTGTGGGAACGAGAAGACAGCTCTTCCTTGAATACAGCTTGATCCCGTCGGGCACTCTAGTGGTGAACCAGATCTCCCCCTTTGTGGAGTTGTTTCACCACTGAAAGAGACCCATTAGGGTTCCCAATCTCTTCAATCTTTTGGTCATTCAGCTCTTTATAGCTTAAACACATGGCACCGGAGATGCCACCACTACCTCTTCCTCCATCGGATAGTGGTGTAGGACCCAGTTCCAGTCAACCACCGCCTCAATCTGAGATGGCTGATGCGGCGGCCGCCTTGAAGTCTCCGACAGCAAGCCAGCGGATTATGCAGGAGCAGTTTACTACTCTTAGCCAAAACATAGTAAGACCACTAGAAGTCTCACCAGAGATGATTACCCCGAAAGCAGCTCCAGGGCAGCATGAGGCCAGGGGACCACCCCAGGCACCATGCAAAGACTTGCCACCTCCACAGCGGAAGAGGGATGTTTCTGACCGTCGGCGTCTATGCTTGGGGAGGCAAGAAAACCCTTGCCCAGAGGACATGTATGATGATCTGGAGGGAGAGAAGGCCCCCATAGAATGCTGGGAGCCATATAAGGTCTCTAACAATACTGTACGACCTCTCCAGGAGAGTAGAGGGAAGTGTGGGAAGCAAAATCCTGGCGATCGCCCGAGAGGCTCTGATTTTGATCGCTTGAGCAGAGGGGAGGCCTTTGAGAGGCTGGGCCCAGTAAATGACCTGCGGGAAAAATTATCCAGATCAAGGATTTTTCAAGGTCCAAAAGGGAGGCAGCAGATGGCCGACCCCACGGGGGCCGACCCCTAGGAAGGAACGATGGCCAGGGGGAGTAAATAGCCGACACAGGGCTTCCGCAGCAGAACCCTCCGTCCACCTCAAAGAGGCGGCAGGGGATAACATCGGCCAAGCCGACACTACGAGGCCCTAGAATGACTCGATCCAGCGACTGGAGGATAAGATCAGTGATATTCTGAAGAGTCGGGACCCTCTTCAGAGAGGATACTCCATAGATTCACCCTTTGTGGCGAAGATAGTCAACCTCCCGACGCCATCAAAGTTTAAGCCACCTGTGTTCACCCCAAGATATGATAAGAGTACCGACCCTGTCCATCATATTGAGTTGTATCAATCAGCAGTAGACATATACTGTATCTCAGATGAGATGAGGTGTCGTGCTTTTTCTAGCACTTTGACTGAGGTTGTACATGTCTGGTACATGTCTCTTCCAAAAAACTCCATTGAAAACTTTAAGTAGTTAGCAAACCTATTTATCCATAACTTCTGCTTTGGAGTGAGGCCATAGAAGAAGACCACACACCTGCTCTATGTTAAGTAATGGAAGAATGAGAGCCTAAGAGACTACATAGACAGATTCAACAAAGAAAAGTTAGAGGTTGTAGACTATGAGGAGAACATAGCCATGACCGCCCTCATTGGAGGACTCCAGAAGGGGAAGCTGCTATGGAAGCTTACTGAAGACCCTCCGAGGACGATGGCTGAATTATTATCTACAGTAGGAAAGGTGATGAACACCGAAAAGGCGATGATCGCACAATACGAAGATGAAAAAGGAGGCACTAGTGGAGGTAAGTACCATAAGAAGAACAAAGAGGGAAAGAAGAGGTCTACCGACGACAAGTTCACTGATTACACCCCTCTAACGGTCAGTTATGAACATATTCTCAATGAGATAAAGAGTGATCGGTCCCTGAAGTGGCCTGAGAAGCTGAGGGCAGCCCCCCATAAGAGGAACAAGAATATGTGGTGTGAATTTCACTAAGACCATGGACATGTCACCGACAAGTGTTTTGATTTGAAAGATGAAATCAAGAAGATGCTAAAAGATTGGAAGCTTAGGAAGTACATTGACAAAGCTGCCTTCAAGAGGGGACGACCCCAGAAATAAGCGAGGCGATGCCGGTAGAGAAGGTCCTCCAAAAAGAAGGGACGACCCTTCTGATGATGAGGACGACCCTAGCCTCCCTTCAAAAGATGATCACGACCCTGTCAAGAGACTTAATATGATCTTGCTCGGGGTGGGAATGATCTTGCCGGTAGAGAAGGTCCTCCAAAAAGAAGGGTCAGAGGTCGCTGATAGGAAGGCCCATGTAGCTGAAGCTAAGGCAGTGACAAAAGCTGTACACTCAACCTCTGTTGAGACAAAGTCAGAAAAGAGGAAGAAGGTCGATATGGATACTATGATAGTGAGGTTCTCAAGAATGGACTTCAAAGGCCTCGTAGACCCACATGATGACCCCCTCGTCATCACTACCAGGGTGCACGAATGCGAGGTGCCGAGGATCTTGGTAGATGGGGGTAGCTCTGCAGATGTGATGTTTTGGCTGTGCTTCAAAGCCTTAGGCCTCAGTCGTGCTAGATTCGTCCCATACCATCACCCATTGATTGGGTTCAGTGGGGAAAAGGTTCATCCCCTTGGAGTGTATGGGGTCGAAGTTAGGATGGGAGACGAGTGGCCGAGATGGCTTACCAAGAAGGTCAGCGTCTTTGTGATGGATGAACATATCTTCTCATCCTACAACATTATACTGGGGCGAGTAGCCCTCAAGGGGTTTGAAGCTGTGTCATCTACGGTCCATTAGATGATTAAATTTCCAACCCCTTATGGGGTAGGGGAAGTCCAGGAATACCAGAAGAATATCGGGAATGTTATTTTAACTCCTTTGAAGAAAGAGAGGCGCACAAGAAGGCAACAACCACTTACAATATTGACACCATTGACCCCAGGGATGAGAAAAAACTCAAGAAAGGAGAAGCCGCAGAAGAGGTAGAATCCATCATCCTCAATGAGGATGAGCCAGAAAAAATCGTCCAAGTCGGAAAAGCTCTGAAGATAGACATAAGAGAAGACCTCATCAAGCTGCTAAGGAGAAGACATAGTGTCTTTGCATGGAGTCACGCAGATATGGCGGGGATTGACCTCAAAATTATGAGACACAAGCTCAACGTGGTAGAAGGTGCAAAGCCAGGGAAGCAGAAGAGGAGAATTTATTCTCGAGAGAAATATGAGGTCATTAGGGATGAGGTCAAGAAGCTGGAAGATGCAGAGTTTATCAAGGAGGTCATTTATCCCGAATGGTTGTCCAATGCAGTCATTGTCCCAAAAGCCAACGGGAAGTGGAGGATGTGTGTAGACTTCACAGACCTCAACAAGCATTGTCCTAAAGACAGCTTCCCTCTCCCCTGCATTGATCAGATGGTAGACACTACTGTAGGCCATGAACTAATGAGTTTTATGGATGCCTATTCAGTTTACAACCAGATCTTTATGAGCCCTGGGGACTCTGAGAAAATGGCTTTTATTACCGACAAGGTGACATACTATTATAGGGTCATGCCCTTTGGCCTGAAGAATGCAGGGGCAACCTATCAGCGCCTTGTAAATAAAATATTTGAAGATCAAATTGGGAAGTCTATGGAGGTCTATGTATATGACATGCTGACTAAGTGTTTGAAGGAAGAGGATCATGTGGTTGACCTTGAGAGGACCTTTAATACGATGGACAAGTAGCAGATGAAGCTCAACCCGGCGAAGTGTGTCTTCGGGGTTGGAGCAGGGAAATTCTTGGGCTTCATCGTGAATCAAAGAGTCATTGAGGCCAATCCAGAGAAAATAAAAGCCCTCCTAGAAATGAAGACCCCCAAGACCATTAAAGACGTTCAGAGGCTCACAGGGCGAGTGGCTGCTTTGAATAGGTTCGTGTCTAGGGCCATGGTCAAGTGTTTACCATTCATTAAAATTCTCATAAAGGCCTTCGAATGGAGTGAGGAGTGTGATGAGGCTTTCAGGATCTAAAGTCATACCTGGTGTCTCCCTTGCTGTTGTCATGACCAGTGCAGGGTGAACGACTTTATGTGTACCTAGCTCTCTCAGAATTAGCCATCAGCACAGTAATCATCAGAGATGAAGACGAGGTACAAAAGCCTGTGTATTTCAACAGTAAGACACTCCAGGGGGCAGAGCAAAGATACCCGCGAATGGAGAAGCTAGCCTATGCCTTAATCCATGCATCAAGAAAGATAAAACCATACTTCCAGTCCCATAAAATGGTCATCCTCACTCACTCTCCACTTAGGCAGGTCTTACACAAACCAGAAAAATCAAGGAGGCTAATGGCCTAGGCTATAGAGTTGGGGGTGTTTGACATTGTGTATCAACCTAGGATGACCATTAAGGGACAGGCATTGGCGAATTTCGTGTTGAATTTACTTGGGAAGATGATGAAGCTGAAGATGAGAGCCTCGAAAAGAGAGATACCCTACAAGGCAGACTCATCGACACACCCGCAGAGAAGGCTGAGGCAAGCACCGCTAAAGGAAAATTGGCCGAAAATGAAGAGGGAATATATCTCTTTAAACAGGGGTCCCTCACCGAGGGAAATTTCTCGAAAGAACAGATTGTGTGGAGCCTCTTCATCGATGGGTCCTCCTACGATAGCGAAAGTGGAGCTGGACTGATAGTATCATCACCTGATGGCACATACATTGAGTACGCCCTGAGGTTCAACTTCAAAGCCTCCAACAACGAGTCTGAATATGAGGCCTTGATAATAGGGCTTTCCTTGGCCAAATCTCTTATTATCGGTCAGATTTTGGTCCATAGTGATTTAAGGCTAGTAGTGAATCAGATACTAGGAGCCTATGAGGCCAAGGACGAGCGGATGGCCGAGTACCTTGAAAAAGTGAAGTCACTGTTGAAGAGCTTCAGAGAAGTAAAATTAAAAAGGATACCTAGGCTCGATACTGGTCGAGCTGATGCACTTGCTAGGTTAGCCTCAGCGACTAGGACAGATATCAAGAGGACAGTCCCAGTGGAAATTTTGCTTCGACCAACTATTGAAGATGCTGAGGGAGAACTTGGCACTTGCTTGAATGTTTCTAAGGAAGCTTCATGGATGGACCCTATGATCAGATACATTAAAGAGGGGGAGATGCCATAAGCAAGGCAAGTAAGGAAGAAGTTGAGACACAGAGCTGCGAAATTCACTGTCATCGGAGACACCTTGTATAAAAAGGGGTTTTTGCTCCCCTTGCTTAGGTGTGTGCACCCATCTGAAGTCCCACGCATTTTGCAAAACGTGCATGAGGGGTCATATTCAAGCCACATCGGGGTCAGGTCTTTGGTGAAGAGGGTGGTCACCCAGGGGTACTAGTGGCCGACCTTGGGGAAAGATGCCACAACATATGTAAAAAAGTGTGATAAATGTCATAGATTTTCCACCATCCCTCACCAACCCCATCAGCCTCTTACCTCTATTACATCCCCATGGCCATTTGCAGTGTGGGGGATCGACCTAGTAGGCCCCTTGCCTAGGGCCATCAATAACAATCGATTCCTCATCGTAGCAATTGATTACTTTTCAAAATGGGTGGAGGCAGAGCCGATGGTCACGATTACCGAGCAGAAGACCTTAAAGTTCATATGGAAAAATATTATATGCAGATATGGTCTCCCCAACACCCTTATCTCAGATAACGGGACTCAATTCAAGAATGCATCCCTAGAGAAGTACTGTGAAAGGGTGAGTATCAAACAATTCTTCTCGTCACCAGGCCGACCTCAAGCCAATGGGTAAACGGAAGTTACAAACAGGATAATCCTAGACGGGATCAAGAAGAGACTTGAGGAGGCAAAAGGAAGATGGATTGAGGAATTATATACTGTATTATGGGCCTACAGGACGACGGCAAAGACCTTTACCGGGGAAACCCCGTTCATGCTGGCTTATGGCTCAGAAGCTGTCATCCCCACCGAGATTGGGCTTTCTAATCATAGGGTCCAAATGTATGACCCCCAGAGAAATATGGAAGAGAGGAGACTTGACTTAGACCTGATTGAGGAAAGGAGGTAAGACGCCGAAATAAGGCAAGCCGCCTACTAGCAGAGGACTGCAAGGTTTTACAACCAGAGGATGAAGCAGAGGACAATTGCGGTGGGGGACTTGGTACTCAAAAAGACTTGGCAGAAGCCCAACAAGCTCCACCCAAATTGGCATGTCCCGTATAGGGTCATCGATGATATTGTCCCTGGGACCTATAGACTAGAAAACCTAGAAGGGGAACCCTTTTCCAACCCCTGGAATGCAGATCATTTGAATAAATACTATCAGTAATTTTGTAAAGTCCTATCGGACCATAGTTGTAATGAATGTGTTGCTCCAACAGAACACTTGGAATGTTAATGAGAATGTCACATTGGTCCCTCATTTTGTGCTTGATTAATTTTAGTGTGATTGGGGTGATACTCGTTAAAATAATTTAATTGGTGGGAAATCATCCTCGGCTATGATGAGGGTCAATGGTGGGGACGACCCCTCATTCGCCCTCAAGCAAGACGAGGGGGGACTTGAAATTTAAAACCATTTAATTGGTGGGAAACCACCCTCGGCTATGATGAGGGTCAATGGTGGGGACGACCCCTCATTCACCCTCAAGAAAGATGAGGGGGGACTTGAAATTTAAAACCATTTAATTGGTGGTAAACCGCCCTCATCTATGATGAGGGTCAATGGTGGGGACGACCCCTCATTCACTCTCAAGAAAGACGAAAGGGGACTTGAAATTTAAAACCATTTAATTGGCGGGAAACCACCATCAGCTATGATGAGGGTCAATGGTGGGGACGACCCCTCATTCACCCTCAAGAAAGACGAGGGAGGGGTTAGTGAGTGTTAATTTAAAAACATCACAAGGCAAATCATACGAGAGACAAGTATAGAAGACAAAAAGAGGCATTATATTACAAAATATTAATGTTTGTCCAACAAGAGTAAAGTAGAAAAATGTGGTACATAAAGAGGGTATTGGCTACAAACAACCACCCTACTGAGCGGCATCGGTGGGCAAGGCATCAACATCGATAGGAGATTCTTTTATGACCAAGACAGGCCGACCCTCAGACGTGCCGGTACCCTCGACGTGCACTTGGGACTCCACATGGGCCAAGGCCTCAGCAATCAGGGGGTCGTCTAAGTAAATCTCCTCAAGGGAGGGGCGTACTGAAGAGACAACATTAGAAAACTTAAGGATGACCCACCGACAGGCCGTCCTGATCCCCCTCTCCAAGTATTTAAGACCGAAGCCTTAAAACTCGTCCGAGAGTTTATAAGCCTCCACAGTGTCGACCTCGGCCTTCTTCACTTCCCCTTCAAGCTCAGCTTTAAATTGAGCCCCCTGGTTGGTTAAGGCCTCATCCTTTTCTTTAATAAGCAGGTCCTTGGCCTTCAGATCTGCATCGTGCTGCTTCATAAGTTCGTCCAGGACCCTCCCATGTTCGATCCTCGTAGTCTCTAACTCGACCTTTACAGTCACCAACTCGGTCTGCAGTTTAGCCTCGTGCTGGATAGCTCTCTCGGCGTCATGAAATTTTTATTGATTTTTAGACATCGAGTTAGTGGCCGAGGTAAAGGTACAAACAGACTGCACAGAAAAAAAAACACTTGTTAGGGGGCCGGGGAAACAGTTGGTGAAAAATTTAACTAAGGAAATGAAGTAAAAACAAATACCTGGGCCAGAGTGTGCAGACCATAGTCATACACCTTTGTCAGGGGCAGCTTGGACAAGAAGTCATAGTCAGCGGCCGAGGGAGCAGAGAACATAGAAGCCTTGGCTGCCCTCAAATTAGCTATGAGGGAGGACGGCTCAGCCTTCAAAAATGTTAAGTTCTGGGACCAAAAGGCCCCATGCTGGAAGAGGAGCCAGTCCCCTCAGACGACTCCACCCTGGCCCTCGTCCTAGAATCCGATCGAGGGTCAATAGGAACTTCTGGGCCTTTTCTTTTGTGGCTGTCGGCAGATGGTTCAACAGGTGTCGACCCCACGGCCTTTGAATTCCTCGGAGCCTACTGAGTCTCTTTGCCTTTCTTCTTGCCCACACCAGACAGTAAGCTTGGGGCAGTCATTTCCCAAAGTTGGTCAGAGATACCTGCAGGATGACCTGAAAAGGAGATGACACATCAGAAAGATACAGAGGCAAAGATGAAACACTTGGAAAAAAAATCAAAGATTGAGCAAACAACTACTCACATAGTTTTGTCAGGGGGCCGACCCTCATACCATCTTCTTTGAGAAGGCGAGTGGTCATCAAATCTTCAAATTTTACCAGTCCACCCTCATTCCCTCGCTCTCTAAGATAGTCAATAATGACCCTCTCCTCCAAGCTAAGTCTAGGGTCTGAGCGCTCTTTCATTGAGGGATTGGACCATACCCTGGGTACCCTCGGAACATCTTTCACGGGCTCTGCCTCGGTGGGGAATTCCCAATCCCCTGAGATAAAGAAAAACCTCTTCTTACAGTCATGATTAGAAGTTTGAGCCACGTGGAGAAGTTTTTTATCATAGTTCCTAGCTCCCAAATGGAAGTACCCAGGCTGTTTAGACGATGAGGTGATGTTATAACAGGCAAGGAATACATCGGTCGAGGGCTCATCGGTAAATGAATTTTTCCATAAGGAGACATAACCGAGGATAGTCCTCCATGAGTTGGGAGGAAGTTGAGAAGGGGAAACCCCAAGGGCAGACAAGATATTGACTATGGACGAGTGCAGAGGGAACCTAACACCGACCCTTAACATTTACTCATAGACAGCGATCTCTCCCTCGTCACCCTCGAAGACTTTATCAGATTCAGAGGGAACTCTCATATTTATGTTGGGTTGAATGCCAAAGAGATGCCTCCATACTAAGAGATCACGATCTTTGACTGACGATACATAAGTGGAAGCAGTTGAAGTGTTAACTTGACTATCATCACCCTCAAAGGAGCCCTCACTGTCATCCTCATCTCTCTCAGATCCCTCAACCACTGGGGGACCATGGGGAAAGACTACTTGGAATGCATGTGGGGACAACGTTGTTACAGGGATAGCCTTAGATGTGATGTGCCCTTGGCCTGTCGGCCTGGGCTAAGACTGGATGTCTCCCCCCTCCTAGAAGGGCCAGCACCTGAGGGCGACGATGCTCTCTGATCCATTTCTCACTCACACGATTGACTCTCGGCTGGATGACCAGACGACCCGCAAGACTCAAGGGGTACGATAGTGGCTAATGGAATGGGAAAAATGGGTCATACCCAATTAGGGTCGGCCCCTCGTCTTCTCTCGTCCTCCTCCTCAATTCGTCTAATCTCCACGAAGAACTTCTCTCTTAGGGAGAGGAACTCCTCAGCAAAGTCATAAATCCTCCTAAGCATCAAGGGGAAGACCCTATACTTAGAAGAATTTGGCTAAGATAACTACAAATAATCTCACACTTGACTAAGTTGGACTTTTGGATTGAAACTAAGGAAAGCAAGGGTTTTAATCAAGGACATTCAAGAAAGGAAAGAACTCGACTTGCCGGAGAAGGGACCGAAAAACACAAGGAAACCCTAGAAACACTACAAGGGGGCATTAACCCCAATGCATGAAATGAAAATGAATATTAAAAATTGAATTTATGGCAAAGAAAAGTACTTGAAGACCAAAGCAGCGACTGAATGAAGCTTGGTACAAAAAGGTTGCAGAAATGGCAATGGAAGCTGTTGAGAAGATAAAGAGAGAGAGAGTTAAGGCACGAAGAAGACGAAGAAAGGAAATGATTTCAAAAATTATTTAAATACCTTGCTAATGAGTGGGCCCATTAACCAAGGCATAGCACATCCCATGAGGAGGGCATCATTAGGACACAAAGTCCCAAGCAAAGTGTGCAGCCGCCACGCCTAGGAAACTGGAATGACAATGGATATCTGCTTAATTGTCACATCAGATCTACAGGTGTCATTCATCTAACTGACCATAAACTCATCTCAAAAGCAACACTACCCCTCAGCCATATCAACAACATCGATGGCTAAGGGTCAGGGGGTAATTGATATACCCATATATACCATCGGCCAGGACGAGGGCACCCTGCACCTGGACGGGGCCGGGATGACCTCTCAACCAATATCAGATGACCCTCCAAGGGGACGACCCCTCATCATAACTCAGATGACCCTCCAAGGGGACGGCCCCTCATCAGGCCCAGACGACCCTCCAAGGGGTCGACCCCTCATTAGGGCCAAACGACCCTCCAAGGGGCCGACCCCTCATCATGGCTCAGACGACCCTCCGAGAGTACAACAGTACAAGGCCTAAATTAGGTCAGGCTCACTAATAGAAGGAACTTTTCCCTTGACCTATGATATGATAGGCCGAGGGTGACATCATCATAGCACGTGGTTTGGGAGACGCATGGAACAATGCGCGTGAGGCTCATATGGCACGTAGAAGACCGTTATAACAATATCATACCCTCACGTGAGGCAATATTATGTCATCATTAGTCACAGGTGGCACCTACAGGTGTCACCAGGGGATTGGCTAGATCATGATTCACATGCACCATGCATGCTTGGGGGGCACACTACACCCCCCAAGACCTATATATACTTGTCACCTAAAACCCTACAAAGGGATTGACAATTGTAATCCTAGCTAAAAACCCTTCTAGTACACACAGTAGAGAGAGAAAGGGAGATTATGTGCATTATATCCAAGGCCATTAGTGCCCATACTTAGTGGATCACACACTCACAGTGGATGTAAGCCTAATTGGCTGAACCACTATACATCATTGTCTTATTCCTCTTATACTCATCCCCTTCTGTATACTTATACATACATATCTCTATGGCTGCCATGGTTATTACTGTTTGAGCTCTACACCTCTTATCTGATGGTGCTGAATCTCAGCATCATCACTAACCCCCTATCTTTGGGCCCCAAAACAAACTCGAACCCATACTCAAATTGGCCCAATAGCTCCCTTAATGGTATACCCATGAGCTAGGCCAAATTATAGATGTCTAAGATACCTAAACGAGTCCCCAAATTATCTCGAAATGTGCACAAACTATATCTACCCAATGTACACATTTTTATCATGTTAAAACACCACATAACAATAATTTAATTAACATGCAATTTATTTTCTGCGAGTAGACATAACATGCATAAATAAATCATATAAACATGCAATTAAAATAAGACATTTACTCATAAATTTATTTAATTAAACTCTACCAAATTAATTTAAATTCCACCGATTTAATTTATTATAAAAATACGGGGTATTACAAAAACTTAATTACTTACGTGATTAATAAATGTGTAAATTAAAAATAAGTACTTACTTGACTATAAAACACTTCGGATGCACAAAAAATACAAAGAATCCTAAGCAGGTCAAGGATCTTCATAATTAATAATTAAAATAATTAAAAATACTTGTATCGCCTCTTTTTATTTACTTACTCTCCATCTACTAATATAATATTTAGACTCAACCCCCTAGTGGCAAATATACATTAGTCTTTGAAGACATTAATCTTCATCATATATTACGTTACATAAATGGTTAGGGAACCCAACGTATTGGTGGCGGGGATATGTGGGGCCTATATTCCATGTTGCAAGATAATTAGAGTAGTTACATTAGTAAAAAGATAGTTCATATTGTTACATAATTTCTTAGTTTTATTTTGTTCTTACTTTGAAGTCAAATGCACACAAAGCAAAATTAGCGAAACTTAGTGTATTGGAAAAATGTTCTCAAATTCCACAAACCACCCCTAAAGTTGGGTTTCTGTTCACAAACATGTTTATGTTAAACCAAACATAAATAAAGTAAAAGAACCTGAAAATTTTATTGATATTAATTTTGGTACAATTAGTAAGAATACAAAGCGTAGAAGACTTACAAAGTGAGGGTAAAATAAAATTGAGGAACTATAATTAGTTTTTTGCACAAAGCAATATATGTGCAAGTCCAAGACCACGACAATGCTCCGGGAATTTTAAATATTTTCTAACATAAAAAATATATACAGAAGGCAATGACCTTAGGAACCGGCCGGAACGTATGGATGGAGGAAACCATGAGCAATATCCTTAAGGGGTTTAACTCAATTCCATTACAATAGTATAACTACACTTTACGTTACTAGTAATTTTACTCTGTAGACCAAACCAAACATTAATTTCGTCATATTTTATTGGTTACTTTCAGGTCCTTTCTTTACCTTAATGATTTTGAATATATAAATAGACCCCCATTAGTATCCTCATAGAGAGGAGCACATTGGTATTGAACCCACTGCAATAAATTCAAATGTTGATATAAGGGTGTGTTTGATAACGTTTATTTTCCATGGAAAATAAATATTTTTCAGTTTTTTCCATCTTTTTAGTGTTTGATACCAATTTTTCTTCAGGGAATAGAATTCTTTAAAAGGGGTCACGTGACCATATTTTCCACGTATATGTGGAAAACAAATATCTGAGAAACACTCGTTTTTTTTCCATGGAAAATTAAAATTTCAGGCCCCCGACTTTTTCGGCTCTCTCTCGCGCGCCATTGCAATCCAGCAGGTAAACCTCTCTCACCATTTTTTCTGCTCATTCACTCTCTCACGATCTCAGATCACGATCGCCATTTCGTAACATTTTCTCTGTTCGATTTCAACAATTTGAAGGTCGTTCATATCATTTTCTATTTCTCACAGCTTGGATCTAATAATTTCAACAATTTGAAGGTTCAATTTCAACAATTTCACAGCTCGAAATCTAAGGAATTTCAACAATTTCGAGGTTCAATTTCTATTTTTATTAAGATTTATGATTTCTAGGGTTTATATGGTATTTAGATGGTAATTTTTAGGTTTTATACAGTGATTATATCATGATTTGGTTATGAGTTAACATTCAACATGTATAAACACAAATTTTAGGATTTCTATGGTATTTTTATTCTATTATCTATTGTGAGTAGATATTTAACAAGTTTATGCATAATTTTTGGGTGCAAAATGATGTGTATATCATTAATGTGGTTGTGATTTTAGATTTAACAAGTATATACACAATTTTTAAGGTTTATATGATGTTTGTCTTGCTTGTTTAATAAATTTGGGCATTTTAAAATTATTCATTATTATATGTTTGTTTATTTATTTAGTGGTTATGTATTGTTTTTAATTGTATATGTAGAATGGAGGGTGAACAAGACCTAGACCCACACATACTAGCCGATGCTTTTTGGATGATGGTTATTCAAGCGGTAGTAATTTACCGCATCAACCATAATCGTCGTCTACCTAGGGCTCCTCATTCTATTTGGGGTCGTCATCGAGAGACATTACATCATCGAATGTTTGGTTCGAGTGATAGAGTTTGCCATGAACTACTTAGGATGAAAATGGGTCCATTTCAAAGGTTGTGTGCTCGATTACGCACGTATGGGTTGGTCGATAGTCGTTATTTGCGTGTTGAGGAACAAGTAGCGATTTTTCTCAATTTGGTGGGCCACGATCACCGCAATCGAGTTCAATGTTTCACATTTTTTCGGTCTGGACAAACAGTTAGCTACTATTTTCATCGAGTGCTAATTTCTTGCCTTGAACTCTATAGATACATTGTCACGAATGCTACCGCTAATAACTCACCTTATGATAAAGACAACGTTCGTGATTGGTATCATTACTTTGAGGTTAGTTGTTTGTTAATTATATAATTTCTTCTAATTAAAGTGGATCTATATATTATTTCTAAAAATAAATTTATGCCATTTAGGATGCTGTTGGTGCTATAGATGGCACTCATATTGCTGCAAACGTTCCACTGGATCAACAAGCTAGTTATCGTAATCGTAAAGGGGTGATATCTCAAAACGTTTTATTGGCATGCACGTTTGATATGAGGTTTACATACGTCCTTGCTGGTTGGGAGGGATCTGCCCTCGACGGTCGATTGTTGAGGAGTGGGATATGGCGTGAAGGACATAGGTTGACCATACCTAGGGGTACGTATATAATCAACCCCTTTTCCAAGATTTGTAATAATAGTTACTTAAAAATTAATTTTTATCATTTTTCGATAGGTAAATATTATCTTGTCGATGCGGGGTTCCCTCTAGTTCCAGGATTTCTCGCACCATATCACAAGACCCGTTATCATCGGAGAGACGTTGAGGGACACCGTCCTGAAAATTATAAGGAGTTATTTAACTCTCGACATTTCGATCTCCGAAATGTTATCGAAAGAACCATTGGTTTATTAAAAAAGAGATTTTCCTACCTCAGACATCAACCATTCCATGATATTGATACTCAAGAAAAGATTGTTCTTGCTTGTTGTGCTCTACACAATTTTATACGCATTGATGATATGGACGATGAGTGCAATAAAGATGAAAGTAGCGATGCCGAAGTTAACCCTCCGAATTTGGATGTACCGAAAATAGCATCGCTCAATGCTCATAATACTTTGTCTACTCAATCTTCATGGACTGCCCATAGGGATGAAATGTCAAATCTAATGTGGGACGAATATGATCCGAGATATGAGAGAATGGATTACTTTGATTGAGATAAATTAGTTTGTAATAATTTATGTACTAAGAATGTTTGTAGTCGGCTTTATGTACTAATGTTTGTACTTACCTCTCTGTTATAAACGTTTTGATATTTGAATTTGAGTGATGAGATGTGTACTAAGAAATATATGGCATTTCCTTATTTTTAAATTTGTTGATGCTCTTAACATATAATAATCAAACTCAAGCCAGAATAGGATAAATTTGGTGTGACTATGGCTGCTCTTATTATATGGATAAATTCATCTTATTATCCCAATTGGACTGTGGGAGCATATCATTACTAGTCAGCTCTTATTATATGGATAATAATCATCTTATTATATGGATAAATTCATCCCAATTAAATCTTTCTTGTTGACATGTTAATTATTATTTCTAATACACATGGGTTCTTGGGCTACCCGCATATGCAAATCTGCAAATTCTTATTTCTAATCCCTCCTTTATTTAGTATAGGGTCTCTAGCAAATGAATGTTTATTATTGTGCACACCTGGTATATTTGGGTTCCTATGATATAACCTGAGCTTTTGAGGACACTACACAAATTCAGATGTTGTAATTTTATCCTCTCTTCTGTTATTCAATTACATCTCGCAAGACCTTTTCCGGATAACTGTATAACTGGATAAAGTAGAGTATTATGGCTTACTTGTTTTTTTTATATTTTTGCAAGTTTGCTACAAAATTTTAAACCTATCAAAATGTATAGTATTCACTGTGTGTATTGAATGCTAAATATATAATATTGATATGTTACATATTATGCTCTTGGAAATGAGTTTAATTGTAATATGTCTGTGATGATACAACACAAACTGAACTGAGATTCTACCTTTATATATACAAACACACACACACACACACACAGAAACTGAACTGAAATTCTACATTGCACACACCTTTTAAAAGTTGTAAATAATCAACAAAGATTAAACATTCTATACATGTATATACACACATATACATACACATTTGTGATGTTTATATTATGACAATATGGAAGAAAAGAACAATACACATTCATATTCCTATAGAACAGAACAATACAAATTGAGAGCCCTAAATCATATAAATTTCTGTTTGTACTAAATTGGGTATTTGTGCAATCTCTTACACGGGTATCCTTATATGCTCTAGTAGTCTCTACTCTAATATTGGCTTCTCCTTTTTTCCATCTAAAAATGAAAAACAAAACCAGTTCTCTAGTTGTTACAGTTCATCACCTCACAGTTGGTAGTTATATGTTTTACATGGGAATATAGTTTGAACACACGTGTCATACAATATGTGCTTTTTATATGGCTTGTTTAGACAAATTGGGATAATAATTTAGGACTATGGGAGTATATCATTACTAGTCAGCTTCTTTGTTTCCTAATATGGAAACTGATTAGATACTTGAACTATGCAATGCCTTTTCTTTTTACTTTTTGGTTTTGGGTACATAAATGCAGGTTCATTTACACATTCCTTGGTGTAGGTGTTACTTTTTGGTTTTGGGTACATAACTGATTAGATACTTGAACTATGCAATGATTTAATGTCTGCTAGTGTCTCTTGGCCCCACAGTGGTGAATAATGCCTCTGCTTTGTCATTGGAATAGGGGATTGTTGTTGATTTTATTCTTGGCCCTGACTGTAAACTGAACTGTGGTAGTGACTGTAATGCTTTTAGTGACTGTAAACTGATATGGCCTAGTGGCTGTAAACTGAACTTTTATTATTGAAATATGAATGTAAATTTAGAGAGTTCTCTATTTTTTGTGTAGCCCTACTTGGGTTTATATTCATGAATGTTTAATCTAAGTCTTCCACTTGTTCTATCTGATAAAATGAATGTTTAATCTAAATATGTGATTGTGATCAGTATAGCATATATTGCATATATTGTGATCAGTATAGCATATATTGCAAATCTGTGATTGGGATCAGTATAGCATATATTGCATATATTGTGATCAGTATAGCATATATTGCAAATCTGGATTTCCATTAATGAAGCTGCTAAACCCTGTGATGTGGAAATTTTTGTTGATGCATTCTTGTTCCTTAACAGCTGCATTGAAAATGCTATGTTGCTGCTATGTTGCTTTTTGGAATGTGAATTTCAATCATGCTCACACATTGAATTAATGACTTAAAAAACATTATGTTCTTGTTTAAACAGGATCTTATGGCATCAAAAAAGCAAAAAACAGTCAGGGCGAGGTTTCAAGTACCGAGAATCAATACACTTTCTACTCATGAACCTGAGGAAAACATTCAAATATCTTTCGATGATGGTGGAAGTTCCAAAAACTCACAATTGCGTTGGACAGAAAATATGGATGAGATTTTGTTAAGCACTCTTATGCAAGAAGTACTATTTGTACCTAGAAGGGTTGATAATGGATTTACCGATCACCAAATCTTGAAAGTTATCACTCGAGTACGTGAACATTGTCACGTGGATGTTATCGAGAAGTGCATGAGAAATAGATTAAAAACAATGAAAGCTGTTTGGCAAGATATCCGTGAATTGGTCAATGTGAGTGGTTTTGGATGGGATCCCAACACAGGTCAAGTCACAGCTGAGCCATCTGTATGGAAAGAGTATATTGAGGTTAGTTTAAAATTTTCATTTAGCTAGAAGTTTTTTGCTTTTTTAATGATTAAAATTCATATTCAAAGCTAAAATTTGTCATTTGGTTCAACTTATTATAGGGAAAACCGAAGGCTTAAAAGTTTAAGGGTAAGGTGTTTCCTCATTTCTCTGACTTTGAGACCCTTTTCGCCCATGATACCACAACTGGCGATTGGGCACTCACAGGTCATGATGTCCCTCAAATGAGTGGTATGTTAAATATATATCATTTTATAATTAAATTTGGCTTATTATATAAATATGTTTTGCTTATTTAATATATTATGCAAATGTAGCATCCGTCGACTTGTCTGTTGATGACGACAATGAGGTTGAAGAGAATGTGTCAGAAAGCCCTTCAAGCACGTCCAAACCAACTAGAAAAGGAGTGAGCATGTCATCTCGTCGCAGACGGGCTATGGATGACTCCAATGCCCTTGATATCATTGCTGAGTCCTCGAAGAAGTTTTCTACAGCTATGGAGGCCCATGCAAAAGCTATGGCAATACATGCAAATCAAGCTCACATCAATTGGCAAGAAATAATCGAGAAGTTAAATACGATTGATATAACTAGAGTCGCCGTGATGCATCTCATGGAGCTTTTTGAGAAAGATAATGCACTGGCACGTGTTTTTCTCGGCATTGTTGATGATGACTTTAGGCGTGATTGGGTTTACAACAAACTAGAGCGTGAACTCCAAAATCTCCTTAAACCTTGTTATGTGTTTGGTGTATCTTTAAAGAATTTTTAGTGTTTGGTGGACACGTGTTCTTTTTTTCTTTTTTTAAAAACTTGTTGTGTTTTGTGGATTCTAGTTATTAATTTTTAGCATGGAGTTTTAGGACATTAGTTGTGTTTTTTACATATGAAAAATTCTATGTTTAGTTGATATTTGTTATTGTTAATGACTTATTTTATTTTGACAATATATATGGTACTATCAAAATTACATGTTATGTTTGTTATTAAGTATTCCAAAATATACCTTTGTTTAGGTTCATATTTATTTTGGCAATAAAAAAGGGGTTCATTTTTTTCCATGGAAAATATTGTTTATCAAACACATAAAAGATGGAAAATAGAACATTTTCCACTTGGAAAATAATTGCAATCAAACAACACTAACAAATTTTTTTCATGGAAAATATTTTCAAATTTTCAATTCCGTGAAAATTGACTCTTAGCACTTATTTTTCATCTTATTTATCAAACACACCCTAAGATCAACATCATTGTTAAAAGATGAGCTTTCATCAAGTCCACTTCATCATAGAGTGACCATGCATTTTGGAAACGATGTTCTCCAGATTGTTACTCCTACATACTTGTTTGACTCGTTTGATTCTCAAAACAACATGTTCACGTCTCTCAATCTCTTTGATTTGCAGCTTTACAGATTTCCTCGTTAGTTAGAAGTTTTCATATCTCCAAGTTCTTAATGGGTGTCACCGGGTTTTTTACCACGAATAGGGCCTCATTCATGTGTTTAGGTCTTGAGATGTAAAGAGTTTGGTGAATTGGTCTTTATTGCAACTCATATCTCATCAATTACTCACCTAATTATTGTCACTGACTTTAGGTTTATAAATCTCATTCAGTTGTAACCTTTAAACGGTGGAGTGAAATAATTTTATTGTTTGATCCCGAAAGATAAGCTATTTAATCTAGACCTTTGGTAGAGCTTTCCTCCCTAATCATTAAGTTGTCCATCTTATCAATAATCATTCCTTCCTCTTACCTAATTTTTGAGGTGGTGGGAAGGTCCGAAAAGTTTAACATTGACGAGACCTAAATTCACTTTAGAGTTTCCAAAATATTTCATTTTCCATGATAAAAGAACCCGGGACAAAAAGTTAAAGTTATTAGCCACTTGGTACATAAAAGAGCATCCAATTGATCGAATTTTAAGAGTGCGTACTAGTTCTCATTTTAAGAGTGCGGATCGGATATGTATCACTTGGCGGTGAGCCCATAAAAGAGAGAGAGTGTGCATATAATTTAGGGGATAAATTCTAGGCGAACTGTTAGGTGACACATGTCCGGTCCGCATTCTTAAAATGCGGACTAGTCCGCACAAGAGCATTATTATTATTATTATTATTATTATTATTATTATTATTATAATTATTATTATTATATATATATATATATATTGTGGGTTGAAAATTGGTGATATGAATCCATTATGTACAATGGTCCAATTACAGGTCGTCGATGGCCTATTATTGGATCCAAGTTGTAGAGAACCAACAGATATCCCATTTTGGACCAAGCTCTTCCTGATAAGATGATAACTTTATCATCTTTGCACACAAATTTGAAAATGCATGTATTTAGCTCTAATCAATACACACTCAAGCCAAACGTATCTTTTCTTACAACTGTTTTGTTTAAAATCTTATGGGCTATTATCCTCCGCATAAGTTCAAAACGATTGTTGGACTCTACTATGTCTAAGATGTCTTCAGTGTCATCACTTTCCCATCTCTGTCCATTTATATGAAAAAAATGGGGTGAATTTATAAAACTCGGGTAACAACAAAAGTGAGTTTGGTTGGAAAATAGGATTGGGAGGATAAGTTTGGGGAGCGAATTGGGGATAATAGAAAAATGCAGAAAATAGTATCTTGAAATTGATAAAAAGGATGAGAGTTGATAGTAAGAGCATGTGAATAAGGCATTGTTTAATGCACAAGATAACAAGGCGAAATCTCATAAAAGTTATTTTATGGGATAATTTAAGATTAGTCCTATTTATTGTGTCAAATATGCATCAAATTCCATTGATTTTTTTTAATGCACCAAGTCCTTTTTCATTATGAACTATATATATTTAAACAAATATACCCTCACACATACCGATTTTAAACCCGCTTACTCTTTTTCTCTAAAAATAAATACATAATCTCACGTTCTTTCTCTCTCTAATAGCCCACCTCTACCCCCACCCCAACCCCACCGGAGAGTCGCCGGAAACATGCCATCGAAAAATCTCGCCGGAATTTTCACCGGAGTGTTTCTCTCTTCTCATTTATCTCTCTCTCGTCGTTATTTCTTCATTTTTTCTGGTCCGCGCTAGCGACACCATTGCCCGAGCTGTAGAAGAAGAGTTTTCGCGGGAAAACATGGAGTTTTCACGGGAAAAAATGGAGGCTTTACAGAAACAGTAAATTTATCTGTTTCGATTTTTTCGTCAAAGAATATCGAATATGATTATTGTTTGATAGATATCGACGAGTAGATTCTAAATATATAAATTTTTTGAATTTTGAATTTGTAAATTTGAAGTTATGGACTTTTAAAGATTTGGTAATTTTTTTTATAAAAAAAACATGTGACAATTGTAAATAGTTGTGATGGTATATTTTAAGGATGTATTTATCATTTTAATATGTTGAGTTGGCAAAATAGGACCTTTGACACTATTGACTCAGTTAAATGATCTCGTCCCATTGACTAAGTGAATGGGACTTGAAAATAATTACTTCTTATTTTATTCTAATGAGATAAAATAACCCTACCTCCTATGTAGGATGACTTTATTTCATATTTGGTGGCATAAGAAACTAACTTGAGGTAATTTATTTCACTTCGAGTCATATCCTATTCCACATTATATATGGGATGGGATAATTTATCCCACTTGAAATCATATCTCATTTCACACCAACCATTGGATGGGATATCCAATCCCACCTCCTTATCTTGCACATCAAATAATGTTATTACTGTTATTATAAATTCGAAGTTAAAACAGAATAATTAAATTCAATGATTACATAAATAAAATTTAAATTCAGAAACTTATTTGTAATAGACGAAAATGCAGAATATGTTAATAAACAGAAAAGATTAATCCGAGCCTTATAGAACAGTCTCCTTACGAAAAATTTATTCCCTCTAATGTGCTTCAAGTTTGTTGAATAATTGCCTCCCAAGATAGAACGGATTTTTCGAATTAATTATGTAGCACAACAATAATTAATTCCAACAAACGCAAGTCTGTGTATTTGTACTCAACCAGAATAGTAATATCCAATGTAGAAATGAAGAAAATAAAGCAGAAGCATTTTCAAAATTTTCTTGAGAGAAAAAATTTTAGCAACTAAAAAATGGAGGGGAGCATATGTATATATAGTAAAAAACAGGTGACTATTCAGAAAAACTGTTAAAACCAATAACTGTTAGCCCAAAAGGGAAAGGGATTTATACAGTGTAGGCCATCTACCCTTCAAAAAGTTGGGATATCCCAAAGGCATCCAAGCCTTAGTCCATAATTGGGGTCTTATTAACTTTTCAAATTTCCACTACTCTTCCAATGTGGGACAAGAGTTAAAACACACCCAATTCATTGACTTCCATTGCTTTATGAGTCACTTTGAGAACATATTTATCATTCATAAGTTAATGGAATTGGACATGTGGATATACTACGTTGATCTCCTTGCGAAGGAGAACGCGTTCGTATATGGTTCCACGATTATCGTGATGTGGGTCCCATCAAAATTTGAACTCAAAGTTGCTCAAAATTTACTGTCCAATATCCATTTTCTAAAAAATAATGCCTACGAATTTAATGGAATGAGAGAGTAGAAAAGGCTAAGGGTCTATTTGGTTTCCAACGATAATCCTGCTTTCCGTGTTTAAATACAATTCTGGTAAAAATTTGTATTTGACAACCTGTTTTTAAACACTGAATTATAATATTTCTGTGTTATAATCAAGTTTTTCAGAAAACAGCAAAAGGGTATTTTATAACTTTTTTTTTATTTTTCAACTCAGAATTATTCATTCTTCATATTTTAATGCATTTATACCTTAATATATAATATACATACATAATACATTAATATATGTGCAATTCTTATAAATAAAATATATATATGTACACGTACACAAAATTACTTATACTTATATTATTAAATTATATAATATACTAAGATCTATATGTTAAATAATAATATGAATAGATACATGATACTTATATATATTTTATACATATATTATTAATGTATTGAATAATATAAAATATACATATACTAAATATGTAGTAAAAAAATATTATCAATTCATGTATGTATATAATTTTATTATGAAGTATACATGCAATTCATGTATGTATATTATCAACTCCCCAACATACCTCATTAAATATACATAATATTAAATAAGCATGTATATAATTTATGATGTATGTATGTATATATGTATACATTATTGTATCAAGTATGAATGAAAGTTTTATGTATGTGTTTATATATATACATATATATGTATAATATAAATATAAATGTTTGCCAATTTTGTCAAATTTTCAAAAAACTGTATTTAAAAATAAGTTTACCAAACGCACACCAATAATTATAAACACAAAAAACTAAATTCTAAAACTGTATTTAAAAAAATTGTTTAAATCTAATTTTCAGAAGAGAGAACCAAACAGGCCCTAAATTGCGTTTAAAATGGGTTTCTCAAAGTGAAAGGAGAATCTTGTAGGATAACCCTAGAGAGGCGATTTCTAATTAAACCTTTCTCTTGTCGCTTATGTCCTAAAATTAATTGTTTATTTTTGGTTTAAAAAAAAACATGGTAATCACTTTCATGACATAGAAATAGACAATTATGCAGCCATTTCTATATAAATAAGTTATTAAAATCCATTAATGGGAATCTAAAGTAATCAATCAATTGGCTACTGTATAGTTTAAGACTAAATTGAGAAATATAGTTAAAACTAATGATTGAACAAATGCATCATTTATTTGATTGGCTAATTTAAGAACACGTTATTGATTTTATTATAAATTTTAAAAACTATTATTTATATTCCTTGCAAAATATACAAAAAAAAATAAATTCTAGTGCTTTTATATTAATGCAATCAATTATAGTTTTGTAAATGTTCGTTTATTTAAAATTAAAAAGTTCTTCATAATTGGTAAAATGGACCACTTTGTTTTGAAAAAGGATACAAAGTAAACTTAACAAGGTTTATGATAGAATTTGTGGTTTTACTCACGAGTCACTTAATTTCATAAATCAACATGTAAATATTAAGTACTTTGGATTACAAAAACAATTGTACTCCTTTATAAACTATAGTAAATATATGTTTATCATTTAAGAAGTGTGACAATGCACCCCTGTATTTTAACGATAGTAATTAAAAATATCAAATATGTTTATGTTTAATTTGTATATCTTGCATCTCCGCTTTATATATATATGGACAAAATCAAGGTTAATTACATTTTGGGTGAATTATAAGCCTATCACACTTATACGATGTGTTATTTTCATTGAATTGCTATGAGTTTTATGACTTAGACCATTTTGAGAGCATTGCACTATTTTATCCACCAAAATTCTCCAATGCTAATATTTCCCATAACAAAGTTGGTTTGCTTCAAGGCATTAATCATATTCAACCTTTTCGCACCATTTCTTTTGTCGAACATGTTTCACCTTACGAATGGTGGGATTCGACTGCAAGGTAACTATAATTTTTTATAAATTTTGTTTCAATTTTGAATATATAATATATTTAATTATGATATTTTAAATACTGAAAATAATTTATTTTCATAAAAGTTGCGAAAAAATGAAACACGGTTTCTTACTTTTCACACCTTTTATATTTTTTATGAAATATAATTATAAATTATCTTATATATTATTTTTATTGTTGAAAGCATAAAAATGATTATCTGTTAATTATACATGTTGTAATTATAGATTTCATAGAATTATGCATGTTTTTTTATATACATTTGATCATAAAAATTAGAATTTTAAAATTGTGAAGGAATAAAAAAATAAATTTTAAAAAATAAGTATAATAGTCACCTAGAAATAGGGGCCAAACAACTATGTCATAATATACAAACCTTTCGCGAAATTCCAATATCGTGCATGACCCTACAATGACAGTTGAACTTCCACACGAGTGAAGCACTTCCTGATCATGAACAAGTAGATTTAAGAGCATTTTGATCCTGAATTTTCTTGTTTGGGAGAACGTTTTTATTTTACACCGTTCTCTATAGAACCAAAATGAGAAAGGAGATGTTCTTAGTTAGCTTTGAAAGGAGGGACTCATGGGCCTCTACAACTATGAGGGATATAGTATAATGATGAGTTCTTTGAACAAAAGTATGAGATCTCGACTAAAGAGAGTGGGCTAGTTTTATTGGAGCATCGTAAGAATTTTTTAATATAGTGTACCCTGATGGAGAGACTTGGTATTCCAACTGATGGGTCCACCCTTTGAAATAATAAATTCAATATATTTTTAGTTCAGATAACACTGAGTTAAAATTTCTATGGTTTTGCTTTAATAATAAACCCAATTTGATAAGCATGAGGTTGGGGCACATGTAACTCTCATGCTAATTGTTTTGAGATACTGCACGAGGAGGTGATGAGAGAGAGCATCATGAACCAAGAGAAGCAAGCGAACGTGCATAAAGAACCTCAAAGTGTTACTTAAGCACCACAAGTGTGAACGAATCACGAGGATATAATGCACAAAGAAATAGAAATGTGCACATAGCATGGAGAATAGATTTCATGAAGCATTAATATGGGAGTGAATTAAGTACTATGAGAGTTAGTATGACAATAATTCATTAGAGGGTAGTAGTACTGGCAATAGGGTGGGCTGGGGTTAAGGTAACAAGTGGATCGGGTTTGAATCGGGTTAACCCGCTTTTAATCAATAACTGAACGTTGCTTTTTTCTAGTCCTAATGTAAACCGATTTTCTTATTTGTCTGAAGAAGATGAGGTAGAGAAAATGTGAAGTGTACACACACACACACACACACACACACACACACACACACACACACACACACATATATATATATATATATATATATATATATACAGTCCTGCTCTTGTGTGAACTAGTCCGCATTTTAAGAATGCGGACCGGACATGTGTCACCTAACGGTGAGCCCAGAAAAGAGAGAGAGTGTGCCTATAATTTAGGCGATAATTTCTAGGTGCACCGTTAGGTGACACATGTCCGGTCCGCATTCTTAAAATGCGAACTAGTCCGCACAAGAGCATTATTATATATATATATATATATATATATATATATATATATATATATATATATATATATATATATATAATGGATCTAATATCACTTCCCAACTAAAAAAAAAATGAACCTGCTATTTTTTAATTGAACCAAAATAGTTGATAAATCAATTTTTGTTTATAGGATTTTCACATGAAACAAACATAGATAAGAATTGATCGAGATAGTTATGAAGAACTGGATCGTTCTAATGAGTTGAATGGAGTTGGTAATAGGGATGTTTTAAAATTTAGGTTAAGAAAGGATATAAACGGGTGACCCATATTTAACCTGTTATTCTTTTATGTGGTCCTGTATTCAGCCCACATTTCAAATTATGGGGCCCATGACTTTAACATATCGGCTATTTTGGATGGATTCACTTAAATGGGAAAGGTTTGTTGGCCCTAGAGGGTGGAGAATGCAAAGTATCTAATGAGTAGACTAGGAGAGAGTGAGAATGACACTATGGGGGACTGTTGTCGAATCACACTATGGAAGTAGATTAGATGGAGCAAGTTATAGTGGAACTCAATGGTGGTGACGAGAGTTTTTGCGATGTTGAGATGATAATTATAGATAGGTTTTGTTGGAGGTGAGTGATGATTGGGCAAGGTTTGCTGGATAATTGAGAGTTGGGATTGTGTCATGTTTCCGCAATCTTCCAGATGAGAAGATTATGGTGAGGGTGTAGGTGTGCGGTAGATTGGGTCTTGTTATTTCCTCCTCGAACTCAAGGTGGTTGTAAACCAATTTGAGTTCTCTCACATGTGGAACATAAATATGTTATGGGTCTTTATAACTTGTTCCCTAAGGGTAAACATTTAGATTCCAAAAATAGTAGGGACAGAGTTTCAACATACATTTGATAGGATAAAAATACTCATGTGGAGCTATCATACTTACTATTTTGAGGCTCAAACATGTGCCCTTAGGACAAATGTTAACATTTTCCATATGTTAACATTTTCCATATGTTATTTACCTAATATTGAAATCCATGTATGTATTTAATTGTCTGTCTAACACTTTATGTGTATATATGTCATAATCCAACAATAAGAGTTAATGTCCTTTTGATCTTGGCTCAATCTCAATTTAGTTGTGGTTTAAATTGATGAACCAGAATTGACCATAAATGGATCATTAGTAATTAATATGAAGTGAAATAAATATTATCTTGACGCTAGATGTGATAAAAGCTTGTGGCCTCTACTCCTACTAAAGTAAAATTGGTGGGGAATGCATTTTTGCATTCGATGTTGATTTTTTTATGGGATTATCATCGGGACTAAAAAAAGGAAGAGGCGTGTGATGGGTTTGGTGGTCTCATGGAGGGGAAATAAATAAGGGTTGTTTATCACGAGTTTAGATTTTTAGCACAACTTTATAGCACGTGTGACAACCCTTGGCACTCGGCCACATTGCTCAGCCTAACATGACATTCCTTCTAAGTATACATGTTGAATGGTTTCATCATTCCTTATCCTCATTAGGGGAATGACTTGAGTCTCAACTAGTTTGTGCAGGGATAGTCAAGGCCCCAACTTCATAGTTAAGCACACAACTAGCAACAAGATCCGCGAACTTAACTGAGTCGACCCATTTGAACTTTAAAGATACCACCGTTATACTATCCTCCACCCCCCTTCCCTAGAACCAATCCTAATCATATGTCTTCCTCTACCATCCAACATGAATTTCAATAATTTTTTAGGCTTTATCATGACAATTCAAGAACCGATTTGTGACACTCTCTCCCACCTGAATTTTGTGACCCCCTCATTATAGGTCTACAACAGCAACACAACATCTAACAAAACCTTCCAAAGTTTTAGACACCCACACTACTTGGATCCCTATTTCATGACCCTCTCAACAAGATAAACATTTGGTACGAATATATCCTTCCACACCCAGTGATTTGACCACATTTTATCCTACCTCAGTTGGCAGTCTAACCACACCCCAACACTCAACTTCATAGGATGTTTACACTATGATTCTCGAGGAATCTACAACCTCTTTTCTAAAATCATTTTGAGAACTCCAACTTGTACATATATGTCTTGAAACATCGTAATTGTGCACAATTTTACTTTTTCCATCTTGAGTGGCTTTCCCCTGAGTTCAAGCTTACCCAACACCCATCACTAGAGTGATTTTTTATTTCTCACTCATGCACCCCTTTGAACACTTGCCTAACAAAAGAGTCAATCATAGGCATTAACAACACTCCATCACCCTAAGATCAACGGATGGTGAACCCTTGTGTTATTATGTAGCTCATCCTTCTCTGATATCATTTGTCATGAGGTTAAAGTTTTTGTGCAGCAATCTATAACCTGCTTTCTAAATATATATGTTGATTGGTCTCGACCAGCCTTGGCCTCAAGAGTGGAATGTTTCTCGACCAGTTTGTTTAAGATTGGCAAAGTCCTAACTTTTTAGTAAATTACATAACTAGAGACAGGCTCCACATAACGTTCCTGATGTCCAAAGATACCACCCTTATACAATCTTATGCACCCCTTCCTTAGAACCATTCCGAGTTATATGTTTTCCTTTGCAAGACAACATGAATTTTAATTATTACCCATGATTCAAGAACCGACCAATGACATGTTGGAGAAGAATGGATCAGGTCCAATAGCCGATGATAATACAACACTAGTAAGCATGAGTGGTAAAAAATTTATAATCCCATCATACCATATTATTAAATATAGGGGAAACGAATAATTATAATGTTTAATGGATAATTTTGACAAAAGGGGGGCTTGTTTATAATCTTGTAGAAATTAAAAATCTAATATGTAAAGGAATGCCAAATTAATCCTCATACGAAAAGAAATTATCCCGTGATAAATAGGAATGCAAATTGAATTATGATAATATTAAATGAATATGACAACTAAAGTGTATAAGTGAAACACAGACAAAACCAAATGATGTAATGATACGTGGTTTGAGAACTTATCTTAATCTAAGGGTGGTGTGTTCTTTCTTTCTATTAATAAAATTCAAAGAGTACAAATCATTGGAATATTGTTGCTTGAAGATTGGGTGTATCAAGGGGTCTTGAAACTAGTAATTATTCTTGATTTGAGAATAACTTTAATTGTTGGATATAATCATACCACCCAAATATGATGATTATTTTATTATGGTTGGATTGTCGACTATTATCTTATCCCACCCTTTATGTGATGCATCAAGCAATGCCTAAAAATCTACCTAAGCCATTCAAAATTGGTGACAAGTAGTGTAAAAAAAAAATACAATCATAATATTTGTTTGAAAGAATCAAATATGTATAGGAATAATGTATCTTTACAAGTATCTTATATTGTTCAGTGAATTTGATATGGAAACTTTGGATTTTGGTAGGGTCGGTCACCCTATCATCTTCATTGGTGACTATATATATATATATATATATATATATATATATATATATATATATATATATATATATATATATATATATATATATATATATATATATATATATATAGAGAGAGAGAGAGAGAGAGAGAGAGAGAGAGAGAGAGAGAGACAAACTCTTGTGCACACAAAGTTTGTTAATTATTTTTTTAAAATAGTAAAAAATATATTTTTGAGTTGATTTTTTTTGTGTGATATTTAAACACTTTGGTCAAAAAAAAATTCTATTTTTTAAAAATAGAAAAAAAAATTGACCTTATTTTTTTTACATGGGTCCGTTGAAATGTTTAAATATCATATAAAAAAATCAACTCAAAAATATTTTTTTTAATGCTTTAAAAAAATTGGTGTGCGTCAGCACTGTGCAAACTTAGTGTGCACAGGAGCCTATATATATATATATATTGCATGAATAAATTTTATTAATTTCTAAAAAATATTTCTTTATGTGTAAGGAAGTGCGAAAAAAAGAAAATGTGGAAGCTCAAAGCTGTGAAGGGGCATGGACCGTGGTTGTCTACTACTAATAAATTTTCTGGGAGACAGAGTTGGGAGTTTGATCCTGATGGTGGGGCACCAATGGAGAGAGAAAATGTTGAAAAGGCTCGACAAATATACTATCTAAATTGATTTCATGCAGCGGGTGAGTCAATACCGAGCACGGGTCATATATATATATATATATATATATATATATATATATATATATATATATACGAAGCCGATCAATGTGGACCAGCTTAAGGACTGGTCTGTGCGGATCAATTTCTTTAAAATACAAAAAAAAAATTGAGTTCATTTTTTATGGTTTTTAAACATTTCAAGGTACCCATAAAAAATCAGCTCAAAATTAATTTTTTTACCATTTTAAACAAATCAGTCAAAATATGACAGTTTTATGCTGCTTAAAAACTGACATATATTTGACCGATTTGTTTAAAATAGTAAAAAAAATCATTTTGAACTGATTTTTTTATATGGGTATATTAACCATAAAAAAGGCAACTCAAAATTATTTTTTTAGTATTTTAAATAAATTGGCTCGTACCAAGTCCGTATGGATTTGGTCTGCACTTGATCCTGCCTCTCTCTCTCTCTCTCTCTCTCTCTCTCTCTATATATATATATATATATAATAAAACTGACATATTTGTTCTTCATCCTCTTAGGCCTTTGTTCTTCCCCCTCTTGAAGTGGGACTACTAGGTTTAGGTTATGATTAGTAGTGGGGGGTTATTTCTCTTATTCGTAATCTTATATTTTACCCAATTCCCAAGTTGGATATATAACCCCATTTTTGGACCTCCAAATGCGCCCGAATTCCCGATTTATTTAAAATAGTAAAAAAAATTATTTTGAGCTGATTTTTTTATATCGGTACCTTGAAATGTTTAAAACCCCCAAAAAAATAAACTCAAAATTATTTTTTTAAGTATTTTAAATAAATTAGTCTGCACGGACCAGTCCTTAAGCTAGTCTGCATTTGATATGCTCCCTATATATATATATATATATATATATATATATATATATATATATATATATATATAGAGAGAGAGAGAGAGAGAGAGAGAGAGAGAGACATTTCATAAGATTATTTGTCGTATTTACTCGCATTACATTAAGGAGTTTTTAAGAGAAGAGAACAGAAGAGAGAGAATAAAATGACTTTATTTTCTTTCTAAGTATATAAGAGAATGGAAAGTTACTTAATTCATTTGCCCTTGTTTATGAGTTGAGAAAAAAGGAAATGAAAATAAACGAAAAAAATTAATATTATACACTTACAACTAACAACATCTATTATCGCATGATAAATTAACTTAAAAATCTATTAATTAACCATGAACCATACTAATAGGAATGATAAGTCTTAACATGATAAATTCATAATAAAAAGTCTTATATATAAAATAAATAAATAAAAGTTAACTAAAGTAATGCCATTAGGGGTTTTTAGTTTGTCTTTCTCTTAAGTGCATTCTTAATAATCCTTGAGTCTACGAAAGATACTTCCTAACATGGTAATGCATATTAAATTTCAAATCGAATATATACCCAACAACACATTTTGTGCTGGAATATCTTTTCTACCACAATAGATAGACACTTGACTATTAGAGAATTTCATACAAACATGGGTTTCATCATTTTCCCTCGCATAATCCTAACATAAATGGGGTATGTGAATATCTATGTAAAATCAAATAAATTACCTTGAGCTGCGGATAAAATCTATTATTATGGCTTAATTTAGGATTTATGGTTAGTTTTCGCAAAAGTATTTCATCTATAGTTCATATTTCTTCTAAAGATACTTCTATCTACCCTTTGTGACAACCAAAGTATTTCACCTCATCCTCCTCTAAGGAGGCTTATTTGGTGTGGTTAGGGTCAAAACAAATTTCATGCCCCATTGTTTCTCACCATTTATGGGAATGACTATTTTCCAAAATTATTTTATCACAAAATCTCGGTCTACATTTCCATGACTTACCTACTCTTGATCAAAATCTACACCATTTTTGGAGTATTTTCATGCAAAAGGACCTCCTTCTCGACAAGGAAATATCATTTGATCATTTTTCAACACATCGACTAGTTGCTTGATATCATAATGGTTATCCCTCTAAGATTTTTTAAAGGTATATCTCTTGAGTATCTCCCACCCACGTGATGATCCCATCCTAATTACGGTGATCTTGGGGGATGCATAGGTTTATAAAGTCTATGTTAGCACATGGAGTTCAATTGATATTATCTTTATGAGAACACACCTAGAAATGGGCTTCAAAATGGAAAATATCATACTAATGATAACACCTCTAGTAGCATTCAATTGAGAGAGAACTCATATTATTGGACATATCCTCAACAAGATGGATGCCATGGTGCAAACCAGACATATGTTAAGATGCTTCACCATTCCCTCATAAGTAGGGGATGTACGTGGGGATCCAAAATAACTTGTCAATAGAAAATACATAATTGCAAGAAAAGGAAAGAGACCTCTAGAGGATCCCCTATCTGTCGTGTGTAAAACTGAAAGATTGGAAAAGGTCCAAGAGTTCGTGTTTAAATATCCTAAGGTTCTCCTAATGGATTAATCACCTCTATAATAGGTCTTGACATGAGAAATGGGTTGATTAGGGACCAACCAAGACGCAATCGTGAATCTGCTAATAATAAATTCCCTTAATCCCCAAGATTAGGAGAAAGAGAAAAGATGGGAACCCACTGAAGAAATCATCGACATTAGTATCCACGAAATCGACTCAGAGAAGACATTTAAAATTGGATCCAACCTCATCTCCCTTTTAAAAAAGGTATTAATACAATTCTTATAAGAAAACAAATATGTGTTCGATTGTTTCCACTTAGATATGACGTGATTAGATCCAATAATCATGGTTCACCAACTCAACGTGGATCCAAGTCATAAGCTAGTAGGCAAAAAAATGAGATTTTTGCCTTTGAAAGAAATCCAAGTTGCAGCCAAAAGGTGTAATGGATCCTAAAATTCAAATTCATTAACAAAGACAAACATCCAATTTAGTTTTCCAATGCGGTGTTTATTCCAAAACCTAACAAAAATGGAGGATGTGCATAGACTCACCGACCTCAACAAATCCGGCCTCAAGGACTATTACCCACCGCCTATAATTAGCACTAGTCATTCTATAGTAGGTCACAACCTCCTTTCCTTCATGGAAGCATACTTCGGGTATAATCAAATCGAAATTGCACTCAAGATTAAGAGAAAACTTCAGTCATCACCGATAAAGGTACTTACTGTTATAAAGTAATGACTTTTTACCTGAAGAATGTTGGGGACACATACCAAAGGCAAGTAAAACAATGTTCAAAACCTTCATTTGCATAACTATGGAAGTATATGTTGACATTATGGTCAAAATACTAGATGTTAAGGATTACATGAAGTACCTTAGAGGAACAATCGACGTCCTCAGACGGTACACGATGAGCCTCAACTTGAAGAAATGTGCTTTTGGATTTTCAAGTTGAAAATTCTCGAGATTAATGGTAACTAGTAGAGGCATTTAATATAACCCCAAAAAAATCAAAACCTTAATATATCTGAAGTATCCTCGAACTGTAAAAGAAGTCATGTCTCTACATATGAGAGTAACAACCCTAAATCATTTTGTTTCAAAAGACACTAATAAGTCCTTACCCTTCTTCAAATTCTTGAAGAAGACTTTCCAATGGACTATTGAGAAGAATAAGCCTTTTAAAATATCAAGAAATTCATTTGCACTTCACTACTTCTCTCTAGGAACATAGTAGAGTCACTAACCACTATAAGTTCTTCCCTTATATGAGAAAAATCTATAATCCAATATGATGTTTATTATGTTAGAAAATATCTTTAAGGGATTGAGTGTATATATCCCAATAGAAGCTATCTTTTTCATAATCATATATGCTAGACGTCAGCAGCATTATTACTACACCCACATTGTCAATGTAATGATGTATTAATCTATGTGGCAGACTCGATAGAGGTCAAAGATCTTCAGGACATTAATAAAATGGTTAGTGGAGCTTGAGTAATTTGACATCAAGTATCAACCTAGAGTAACCATCAAAGAACAAGGACTCGCTTATTTTGTTACTGAATTTAACAACATATAAGAAGAAGAGGAACCTTCCACCTCAGAGTAAAGAACTTAATGAACCAAGCTCCCCATTAACTAAATTTTTTATCCAACCATCCTAGAATGGATCTTACACATGGATGGATCCTCTAACGGTTTTAGCAGAGAACTAGGACTCCATCTCTAGACCCAAAAAAAAGATAAAATTTCACATGTTATACATTTTAAGTTCAAATATTCAACTAATGAGGTTGAGTATGAGTCTATGGTAGTAGGGTTAAGCTTGGCCATACACTTGAAAGCATAACATGTGGTTGTGGTAAGTGACTCTCAAACAGTGGTCAACAAGATCGCTAATCATTATGGTTCAAACATAAATTACATGATCAACTACCTTGAGCTGATCAGTGGAATCATCCTTAAAATCCCTAGCTTCGTCATAACATGGGACCCCAATGAAGAATACTCTAATGCGGATCGCTTGGCGTGTGTAGCCTACTTTGAAAAAATTGATCTAGAAGTCGTAGTAGTCACACTAAATCAACCTACCTCTCTAAAATTCAAATAAAATCGATCGTTATAGCATCACCTCTAGATTGGACCACCCCCATCTAGGAATACCTCAATACGGTCCTTTTACATAAAGAAAACTATAAGCCAAACCCCTAAAGTCTTTAGTATTATGATACTATCTCAACCATGAGATATTATTCAAATGAATGTTACACATTCCACTAAAATGTTTTTAGGACCCCGGGAGATAGAATATGTCCTTAGTGATGTGAAGGAGGGTGTTTATGGTGCTCACACTCGGCCTAGGACCCTCGCCTATAAAGTCTTGAGACAAGGCTACTTTTAGCCCACCTTGGGTAAAAATATATAGCTCTAGTAAAATGGTGAGAAAGCCAGAGTTTCAATAGTTTTTTAAAATAACCAACTGGGGTAGTGGTTCCCATACTGAGTCCATAGCCCTTTTCACAATGGGTGATAGACCTTGTTGGACTTTTTCCCCTCCACAAAGGGCAAAATAAGTTATGAATAGTAGCTATTAACTATTCTACAAAGTGAGCCAAAGCAAAGTCCCTAACCACAATCATTGAGAGGAAAATGACAAGATTCATTAGGAAAAAACGTTATATGGATCTTTGTCCTACTTTAATCCATCAACTTGGACACTGGGATGAAATTTAATAACCCCACATTTCATGCATTTTGCTAAAACTATGGCATTAACAACCACTAATCTTCATCGGGACCTCCTTGGGCTAATGGATATGTATATGTCAACAATGGAACCATGTTTATAAATGTAAAGAACATGGAAAAATCCAAAGGGTTATAAGAAGATGAACTACCAAACATCTTAAGGGAATACCTCACCACAGTCAGAAGACCAACATCGGAATCACCTTTTTCCTTAACCTACAAAATCAAACCAGTAATCCTGACAAAGCTAGAAGTTCCCACTCAGAGGGTGTCCTAGTTTGAGACCTCGGTAAATGAAGAGTGAATGATGTACACCTTATATGAACTCAAAGAGAAAATAAAAGCCTCACTCTTCAGTATGGAATCCTGTAAATAAAAAATAGCCTCATATTTCAAATAAAATGTACAACGCGAAGAGCTCCAATTTAGGGACCTAGTCATCATAGAAGTCACCACAATAACACGAAACACAACCATAGGGAAGTTGGGATCCAAATGAGAGGTTATACATCGTCCCAAAGATAACCAAACATGGGTTTTATTACCTCCAAGATCAGTAAGAGCATAAACTACCCCACCCATAGAACATCAACTTGAAGATATATTACTAATGATGTAACCATGTTGTGTGAATAAGGAGGCATTTTATCCACTTCATTTTGTGATTAAGTTAAACTATTTTTTTTTAAATTCTAAGGATTGACTGTAAGATTAAGGGGTCATTGAAAACATATTTCCAAATATATTAACCTTAGCTCTGACATTTTTGAGATCCTTGAGCCTCCAAAATAAGATATGATGTCTTCACCCCTTTATCAAAACCAACAGTTGCAAATTTTTAAGAAATACTAAGTAAAATTCAGTGTTTGATCACCCTTAACCAAATAATATTCAATAAAATTCTACATCCATTAATCTTAACCCATGGGTATTCCAACAACACACTAGTTTAGTTTTGAAAAATGTACAGGTTTTATTTCCCCTTCCATGTTATAAAAAGAACAATAGGGGGCTATTGATGATACCGAATATGATATCCAGACTTAAATTATAAGAAGAATACCCTAGCCTTAGTTCTAAGTTCAAAATATGGGAAGGAATAACTCAGCATCTCGGTCTTAGGATCTAACAGTACGCCATTGCCTATGAACCACATGTATGGATTTTTAGGTGTTCAGAACCACCACCAGACCTCAATAGTTGAAAACATACCCCTTATGATAAGGTAAGGATCTCCACAACCTTTCAGTGAGATACACTATGGAACTAATGGTGATATATTGATCCTTAGACTTAATACAAAAGGTCTTTAATTTATCTTGATGTTTGTAGTATACTAAAAGATCTATCATAGGAATGAATTAACCTTAGTTAGTCTTCCCAGACCATATCAGGGCTTAGGTCCATATATATAGAGTCTATATGACCTTAGGTGCTCCCAGAATATGGCTTTATCTGTTTGGAAAAGGTTCAAGACATCGAATCCAAGTGCTACTATCCTTTAGAGGGATTTTTAAAGAGATATTGGACCTCTTCAACTCTCATATTGCTTATCGGGCATCTTTCTTAGGTTACTTAGATTTTTTCATTGTCTCATGAGTCCTAAGTAAGAAGTACTTGGATAATCCAATCAATTTCTTCTTAAGAGGAATCCACTTATCACAAAGACCTCATCGTCATTAAAGTTCATTATTGTCAAACCCCGCTAAATTCTGGCGTTGACTGCCACCAAAACTAAGTCGGGTGCGAGTAAATTAATACCATTCTCAGCATGTGACAGATATGAGACATTATAAAATCAATCCACAAGATAAATATTTTAATCAATTCCAAATGATAAAACTAACTAGGCAATAAAAGATCCATCACCATGCTAAACTACAATGATAATCGGATCTCCAATAATATAAAACTGGATAAAATCCAACTAAGAATATCTAAATAAAACCGTACAACTGTGGAACTGAATGGCCTACCAAAACCATAAACTGAGTCTCAATATGAATGGGAAGGAATGGAAAACTAATCTAAACTACTAAGCATAACCAAAATAACTCTAGCTGTGCCTCCAAGATAAATTACAAAAATTTTGTGTAACCACTCCAGCACTAATACCTGAAAAATGTTAGTCAACGCATGAGGTTAGAGCCCCGATCATGAATACACACTACTCCCCTCAAATAGGTTCCGTGAGGCAGACAATAGCATTATACGCAATAAATATCACAATAGATTATTTTAATTAAACGAGATAATTAAACGCGATATATATAAATCACTAACTACCCTCAGAAATTCCCATTCCAAAAATCACACCAATGTGATTTTAAATTCCCAAGTCCCACGATGTTAATTTAATTAAATTAACCCAATTTTATTATTGTTTTTTAATTCTTACTTTAATTAAGTATAGCGGTCCTCCCGCCTCGGGTGATTTCTCCACCAAAATACACATCTCCTCATCAAAACCCCAGCTAATCCATTTAAACTGTCACCCCCTGCTGATTGACGATGTTCCACGCACGACATGACATAAAACGTCGACTAACCCATTTAAACTGTTGGTCCTCGCTGATTATGTTGCCAATATATTTTAATACCCGTCTTATTATCTTAGGTATTAATTCTCAATTTCATAATTGACAAATTACCCCACCCTTTTAATCGATGTGAGATCCTCAAAATATCCCTTAGTCCCATACCTAAGGGGTCCCAAGTCACCAATACGTCATACCCTATGTATAGGATGAATTTCTTAACATAAATCTTGACCTAGTCTCATGCCTAAGCTACCGTAACGAAGATAAAGTATCAAAAATCAACCCACCCCCGACATAATAAAGTCGTAATAATCTACCCTCAGTAGTCCCATACCTAGAAGGTGTAAATCATCAAAAGGCCTATCCATTATTCCCATACCTAGAAGGCATCCTAAAATATAGGGAGAGCAAAAATACCCAATAACTTGCTGTCGCAATGGCAATTTAATAATACCAACAAGTCACACAAATAAGAATAATTAATCAACGTATAAAACTACGCATAATAGTCCAATTCAATTAAATCTTAGTTTAATTATCACGTCATCATAAACACCCAATTAATCCCATTTAATTATTTTAAATTAAATACACCGAGATTTCATCATTAAAACATCATATTTCCAATTTCATTATCTCTACACAATTTACATGAGTCATAGGTTCCCAAAATTTATTTAATTCAAAACCAAGGTTTTTCTACATGCAACCTATATCAATAAAACCCAAAATCCACTCATCAATCCTACGTACCCAAGGGTTATGAATATTATTCAGATTAAAAGATTTAATAAAAATAGTCCCATAATTAGTGTCCACTTTCTCTAATTAATTTACTAATTGATTTTAATAAAAAATACATGATTAAGGGTTTAGGCGACACTTAAAACGCATAATTCTAAAGGAAAAGAATAGAGTATTCACGCTTAAGATTAAGTTGAAGAAAAACTGGTAGTACAGTTGGATTCCTCTCGAAAAATTAATAAAGAAGTGTTCTTTGACAAACTTTATTAAATCCCAATTAAGCCTTCCAAAACTTGTGACAAAAACTTGATTATGTAGGAGGTTGATGATTATGGAGGAGAGGACAAACTTTTGGAAGAGTTCTGTAGTGAAAAACTTGTGAAAAAGCGATTATGAGAAGTTCCCCCACGAATTATTAGTCTTATATACCAATTAAGAATCCTAAACCAACTCAAACTCTAAAAATTAACTCACCAGCTCAAAATCTGGGTATAGTCAATCGATTGACTCCCAGGGTCGATCGATCGATAGGTCTGACGACAGTTCCCCCACAAAATGCCTGTAAGGAAAAAATAATAAAAACCTCGTAAAAACTCCGTTTTAATTCTGAATTCAATTCCGCTTGAAGTTTTATTCTTCTAAAATCATAACCAACATATTTATTTAATAAAAATCATTAAATTCAAAATTTTAATTTTTTCGAATCTTCCAATAAATTAATTAATAAAAACACAGGGTGTTACAGTTATCTAACATCTAAGCCGAGTTACATTTATAGCATATAACTCTATATTGAATACACCAAAGAGCAACACTTTCAAAGTTGTCATACTTATCTCAATTGAAGTGATGAACTAGTATACTTCTTTATGTCTTCAACATTTTCAGTTTTAGAGCACCTCATCATACTCTAAATAGGCTTATTTTTTTAGGTTGAGGTCCAAATCAACTTAATCCCCATTAAGGGTTACCCAAACTCGATTCCTAAGAAAAATAAGATCTCGTTCCAATCGGGTAACTCCTCGTTCGAATGAAGTCTTTGTACAACAAATCCTCATGGGAAATTTTTTTTCTTATGATGGGGTTTAGAATCCATTTAGGTTCCTCGTGTGAAATTAACATCTTACGATATGTTCTCATGAGAAGATAGTTTTCATACGATGTACTCTCTTAGCCTAAAATGCCTCTCGTGCGATGAGTAATTTTTACTAAGGTTTTTTTGTTCAAACAACTGTCAGAAAATAAGAACACCTTATAATAATACCAAAAATTTAAGTAAAATTTTCCTTTCTAAATATAATTGTGACTAGTCACTTCCTTACTCTAAAAATAAATCATCAGGAAACATAAAACTATAAAATCTCACCCAACCTATGTACCTTGAAATTTTTTCGGCCTAGTATGCGATCACGATGCTTTGTTTGTGTCTTCAAAATCTTTAATTTACAACTCGGGACATAAAATACACCCAGAGATTTTGTTCCTCAATCAAAAACCAAAACACGAGGAATGTAAAATCACGTCCTTGCAAATCTCACCATTTGTTTATTTCGGGACAAAATAAAAACTAGAAAAGATATAAAAAATACCATAGTAAAAATTATATACATAATATCTACCCATACCCTAATCCCTGTGAGATAGATTTGATACGTTGTACGTCTTCTTTTATCAATGGATGGCCAAAAATCATTATGAGCCCTATAGGCACCTGAACATTTAAACATATTCTCATGAAATACAAAAGATAGAGGATAATAATAAATGAGCAAGTATTTAAAAATATAGTGCAGGCACACTAAACTACTCCCCCCGAATCCCAAATTTCTCCCTATTTTGTCTCGAGTAGACAAAGTTAAGAGCCCTACAAATAAAATATCATAAATCAAACAATCTAAGCAAAAAAAATCAATATAAAACATAAGCTCGGCGAAGATAAATGATATAAATCATGGAAATAAGGACGTAATGAAGAATATGGCAATGATTGCATATATTCACATCTCAACAGAACCGGATAAAAAACACAAGTGAATAGACTAATGCAAGATAACACTAAAATTATGAAATCCCATACAAGTTATCTAAGGGGAAATTCAGTGAACTCAAAACCCAAAAGATTTAGATAGATTCCATTAATGTTATACACGAACTCTTAAATTCAATTCATTATTGAAAATGATGAAAATCATCCATGTTAAAAAGTGTTGAGTTTACAAAGGTTCATGATGATAAGACCTCAAATTAACCTCTTGCATTAACAGTTCAAAAAGGTCAAAAAATAGGCAACCCCATTCGGTTTTCAACTTACAATACCCTAAAAATTTAGATTTTAGATATTTGTTTTCTATTCTTTGAGAGTATGTAGGTGCATAGATAACTAATTTTTTAAATATAAGTACCTTGACAACGGTAGCTATGACCCTCTTCAAGTAACTCTTATCAATGCGCCTCTCGTCATTTTTATTTAAAATCACAAATAATGTTTCTTACATGAAAGTCCCAAAAATCCAGCAAAGAAAATATGACTCGATCAAATGAATAAAGTGCAAGTAAATTTTTTGAATTAAAATAAAAAATACACTCTATCCCAACTCGTGTACGTGCATGTGATATAGTAAAGAGCGCTACATAGTTAACATGAGTTATTTTTGGAGAATCATATGAATGATTAAGAAAAATATGCATAATTTTGCACTACCTTACTAAGCTTCCAACACGAGAATAGGGATATAAATAGCAACATATGTTCTACAAATTTTTAATCATCTCAACATCAGCTATCCATAAAAGTTACAAAAGAAACATCTTTAGTATTTTTGTAAAAAAATTCAAAAAACATCTTTTTGGTTTTTCTTAAATGACTCACAAGAAAGGAAAATCTTTTTTTTATTTTTCAATTTTAAACCAAAACAAACAAAATAAAAATACATATAGTACATATCTAAATAGGATGCCAAAAGAAGCATAAAAGGAAACACGAGACTCCTAACCTAGAAAAATGTTTTGTTCTCAATTAATGGTTCAAACCCCTGTGGAATTCCTAAGGTCCTCATAGCTAGGGGTATCTAGAGGTTTGGTGAAAAAATCAGCAAACTAAGAACCAATGGGAACATAACTCAAATACACAACACTCTCCTCAACTAGCGAACGAATAAAATGATGGTGAATGTCTATGTGTTTCATCCTAGAGGGTTGAACAGGTTTAGTGCTCGTGTTATTGCAATACATCATCACAGTACCTTGATTTGTCCTATAATGTTGAAGCATATGCTCCATCCAAATGGTTGTGTACAACAACTCCCGACGGCTTCGATGTTAGACAAAGAAATAGAATTTTATTTCTTATTATGCTAAGAAACACGGTCACTCCTAGATAGAAATTCCCTCATGAGGTTCTCTTTTGACCGTTGGCATCTTTGGCTTTATAGGCATTAAATATGTGTATAACAAGGTGTAGGTATAAAATTAATACCAAATCCCATTCTCTAAAGTTCCACTAACATTATTAATAATACATTTCATCGCCAAAAAGTGTGACTCCTTGGGACTATCTTGAAACCTTAAATAAACCCACACATTAAAAGCAATGGCGAGTGGACTCGTGAAAGATACAAAAACTACCTATCATGTTATGGTAGAGTTTTTCATCTACATCCTTGAATTTTGTGTCTTTACTAATATTGGTAGTTGCACACAATAGTTTACTAACATAGTTTGGAGAATTAATCCCAAACTTCTTCACCAAGTATCATGCATACTTGGTTTAAGATATAAATATCCCATCCTTAAAATGAAAAATCTGAAGACCTAAGGAAAAAGTGAGGTCTCCCACCATACTCATATCAACCTCACCAGTCATCAATTCCATAAAAGCATGAGTATGAATCTTCCATGTGGAACCAAATACTATGTCATCAACATAGACTTGGGCAACCAAGATATATTTCTTTTATTTATGAAGAAATAATGTCTTATCCACTCACCCTCTCGTGAAGCCCACTTCATAAGATAGGAGTTGAGACTTTCTTAACAAACACATGGGGCTTGCTTCAATCCATACAAGTCTTTGCGCAAGCAATAAACATGTTCGGGACACTTAGGGTCTTCGAAACCCTTTGAATGTTTGGCATAAACTTCTTCAATTAATAAACCATTTAGGAAGTCACTCTCACATCCATTAAATATAACATAAATCTCAAATGACATGCCATGACCAAAATTAGATGAATGGATTATATCCAGGAAACGGATCCAAAAGTCTCGTCAAAATCCACGCCTTCAACTTGTGTGTAGACTTAAGCTACAAACTTAGCCATGTTTCTAGTGATTGCACCATTCCTATCAAACTTCTTCGTATAAACCCATTTAATACCTATCATATTAGTATTGATAGGGTAGGAGACAAGTTTCCAAATACCATATTTCTCAAATTAAACTAACTCATATTTCATTACAAGGATCCAATTCTCATCTCTGGGTGATGCTTTTACATTCTTGGATTCTATTTGGGAGGTATAATAAAGGTAGTTAAGCACACTCGAGGCTCTAGAACATTATGACACCCATCTTAGGATATCCAATGATGTTGGAAGTATAATGATTTTTCCTAACATAAGATGGTGGATCTTCCTTATTTGAGGAGGGTCCACTCATATTTGGTCTCTTCGAGGTGTAATGGGATCAGCATCAATAGGTGTGTCACTTTTGTGGACCATGTCATTTTCATGAATAAATGAGACAAGATATGCATCCTTCACCACCATGTTATATGACGTCGTAACATTAGAGATCTTAAGGTTGTATGTAACACCTCGTGCACCCGAAAAGAGACATGATGCGTGCTACTACGATAAAAACTAAACTAAAACCATCCACAATAAGTTTAGAGCATCTATATTCCATAATTTAAATGTAACAAATCCATAAATTATTACACTTTCACAATAATTACAATAATATTTCTCTCAAAATACTCAATTGTCCAACTAATTACACCACCAATTTATACATCAAAAAATAAATCTTCCAACCCAAGCTCGAAAAAATTCTCCAAAATAGTCCATAGCGTCCCAATCCACACTAGCCTACCACTAAAAGAAAATACGGGAAAGTACGGAACATGACATGAATAGATGCTTAAAAATAATTAGCACGATGAATAAATCGCAACAATACGAATGCGCATATACAAATCAAATGCAATACTCAAGCATTATATCAATATTAATTTCTCAACAACACATCAATGGGTCACCAGACCTCATCTCACCTACCCTAGGCATCTCAAAGCCATATAACGGTTTTTGGAACTATTGGTGGGAGCCCATTATCCTTGCCATATTAAAATCTCACGACACTATGCTTAAATCAACAATATAATATATCTCAATGAATCAAATAATAGATTCAAATAATTTTTCAGGATTCCAATGAATATCATAATTCAACATGAGTGCAATTGATATAGAAAACAAACAGAATACTCTCGAGAGAATTTAAGAGCATATTGTGTAAGTCCCGTACCTCAAAATCATCACATTAATCGTCATATAAATTTCAGCCCCAAAATCTGATCATACCACTACGTTCCTCTCCCGAAATGAATCAAAACTCGTTCTAGCCCAAACTCGAGAAAATGTAAAATAAGCCTTCAAATATTGAGTGATCAGTCCTAAATTAAATTAGAACGGTCTTATCAGTTGGTTCATTCTTAGCATCACTGTCTCCTTTTTAATTACTAACCACCTAAGTGAGAAAATTAGATTGGTGCCAAGTTTTATCTTCCATTAATCTAATAAAATACTCATGTGGAAACAAATTAATTTAAAGAATCACAATTAACTGAAATCAACCATTAACATCTAAATAACTAACCAAATAAACCCTCGGCTCAAATCCAATAAAAGTAAACACAGGTAATAAATCTCAACAAGTCTGACATAAGTATTGAATAAAATGTGAGCAACATGCTCGAATAACTAATAGGAAATCTCCACACTAGAAATGAAAATAACGAGGCGCATATCAAACTCACGCAACATCCACATATGTTATAGCAACAGATCCTTGGAATGAGTCAAACCTGGCGTCCCTGTGGCTGGACACCTAAAAGGTTTTTAGAAGTTTTTATAGCAAGGGTTAGTACCCAAAAAATTTGGAAAATATTTAGCAAATGATTAAATTGCAGTAATAAATATGTATGCATTCTCTTCATATTTTAGTTAGTGCCTCACTCCCTTGAGGACATTCTCACCCCTCCTCTAATGTGCACTACTAACGCCTTAATTAGTTTACTTAGTTATTTATCCCATGACTAGATAACTAATATAGCCCCTTGCAACCACCCTAATCTAACCGAGTATGCCATAATTATGATTTCTAAGTTATTACTAACATTAATTTAATTAATCATTCCCCTTTTCAAATTCATATAACTTGCACACCCATTATACATATAATACCATTCACGGTATGTATCAATTAACCCGTATATAATTATTTACCTAATTATAAATGTATAGTCATATTACAATATGCATAAATATGCTGAAATAATAATTAATAATGAACATCCTCCCGAGTAACAACTCACCGGATGTATATCCTATAAAGTGCTATCCCACTAGGTATATTCACATAACCTAGTTACCCCAAGTCAGAATCGCTCACTAACTTGGTTAATACATAAATATTGGAGGCGGTCATATACCTTCCCTGAAAGTGAGATGCCCCTCACCCATATAATGGACGCTATGACCTAGGAATATACTCACCCTACTCCTCAATCAAGGGGATTCATCTACTACGCGCAACCTCCCCCTATAGTACTAGAGTATATACAATACTAATATCTAGCCACTGATATTATTGTACACACCATATATATACTATCGTACACCGTATATATATATAAATAAAAATGCCCCGGCTATACCATGTGCTAAGTCCGTAACACAAGCCCCTACAATTTATCATGGGTTTATGGCCCACTCTGATTATTAATTAATTTGCACATTAATTAATTAAATTACTTTTGGTGTCGCCCCAACCAATATATTTGGACTCGTTCTCGTGGCCCGAAATAAAACTATACCCAAGTTTAAATCCCCGACTCCAAATTATTTAGCTTTCACTCTAAGTTAATTCAACGCCTTGGTATCGCTCAACCATTATACGCGGACTCCCTCACTCGATCCGTATTTAATTATTTCGAAATATTCTTCCCAATATTTAACCATAGTGTGTCACACATAAATTCTCTCCAATCCCAATTATTTTCCCCATATACATATAAACTGGCCGAACTGTCAGAATTCCCCGACCATCGATCGATCGATCCCCAACCATCGATCAATCGATTGAACAGGTCTTCGTCTTCCCCAGGTCTGTGTTTCAGCCATGGACGAAAAACTCCAATCTCCAACTTCTTCTACAGTCTAACCCAAGTCTTCTCATCAATAAACTCCTAAGGAACCCCCATAAAGTCCCCAAACACCGTTTAATTTACGTTCTCTACTGTTTATCTAAATTAGGAAAAACCCGTATTATTTGTTAATCCATCTCAACCTCAAATTTTTTATCTCAAATTTATTTCTAACTCGTCTGGGTCTACACATCTTACCAAATATATACAAATCTCAGATTATACATAAATTTCTACACAAATTCGAAATCAGGAGATTGATTTACAAAAACCTCATTTTTATACCCCCTAATTCCCAAAACGAATTTTGATTTCTCACATCACATAAATATGAATCATAATGCGAATTAGATGATAAAACAAGTTAACCACTTGACTTATGATTTCATAGGGTCTAATTTAAATGTGAATTCCAAGGTTGAAGATGAAATTCCCTCTTTTGGATCTTTCCTTTGTCCCCAAAATTGCTTTTAACTTCCTCTTAGGGTTTCCTCTCCTACTAAGTGTTTTCTAAACATTAATCAATCGTTCCCCTTTTCCTTATAATTAAGTAATTAGGCTTAATCCCTTTTTTTCCTAATGGGTCAAGCCCAAGTGACCCAAATTCCCCCTTATGGGCCCGGCTATGTCTAAAAACGTCCTGTGACCCATTTACTACCCTCGGGTACACTTTTTCGACTATCTCGTCCCATCCGGACACTCATAATTGGCATTCGAAATAATTTATAAAAATCCTTATCTCACACCCAAATTAGTCCATATCGACTCCCGGCTGAAATAAGTACATACCCAGTCACTAATACCCGAAATGACGTAAATGAAATATTACTATTCACTTAGTAAATTAAATCTCCCTGAATATTAACCATTTACTCTTCGATTAATATTTAAATAAATATTATCATAATTAATTCAATTAAATTACGGTACACAAGTAATTCAAAATTTCCCGAATTAATTAAATATTAAATGCACAAAAAATACGGGGTGTTACATACCCCCCCCCCCCTTACAAAGGAATTTCATCCCCGAAATTAGGTTGTACCTGTAGTGAATAGCTCTGGATATTGTTCCCGCATATCCTCCTCTCGCTCCTTCGTAGACTCGTTAACGTTGTGATGATCCCACTATACTCTAACTAGTGGAACAACCTTGGATCGTAACTTTCGCTCACTACGGTCCAGAATAGCCATCGGTCTCTCCTCATACGAGATGTCTGGCTGTAAATCAATTTCCTCGAGTGGAATGTGCCAGAAGGTCATCTCGCTCCTTTGATATTTCTTCAGTGATGCCACATGGAACACGTCGTGTATCCACTGAAGATTCTCTGGAAACCCCAGTCTATATGCTACCGGTACCACCCTCTCAATAATAGGGAAAGGTCCCACGTACCTCGGTGCTAATTTACCCTTCTTGCCGAACCTCATTACCCCTTTCATAGGGGACACCCGGACCAATACCTGATCCCCAACCTCTAACTCCACATGTCTCCGTAAAGCATCATCATAACTCTTCTGCCTATCCTGAGCTATCCGAATCTTCCCTCGGATCAACTCTATTTTGGCAAATGTCTCTTGGACAATCTTCGACCCCAATAGCTTGTTGTCCCCCAACTCTAATCAAAAAGTGGGTGAATGACAAGGCCTCCCGTACAGTGCCTCGAACGGTGCCATGCCAATCATGAATTGGTAAGAGTTGTTATACGCGAACTCTACCAAAGGAAGATATCTCTCCCATCCTCCCCCAAAGTCCAAAATGCACATCCTGAGCATGTCTTTCAGCATCTTATTGACTCTCTTAGTCTGCCCGTCGATCTGTGGGTGATAGGATGTGCGCAAATGTAATTCCGTGCCCATGGCCTCCTGGAAGCTCTGCCAAAAGTGGGCCATAAAAATTTTGTCTCTATCAGACACAATATTTATCGGCACCCCGTGCAGCTTAACAATTTCCGCTATGAATAGTTTCACATAACGCGTCGTCTCAAAGTCTGTACGGACAGGCAGGAAATGGGCTACCTTGGTCAATCAATCCACTATGACCCATATGGAATCGTGACCTCTCTGCGATGCAGGTAACTCTGTAATAAAGTCCATGGAGATTCTCTCCCACTTCCACACGAGAATCTCTAGTGGATGTAGCATCCCTGGTGGTCTCTAATGGTCAACTTTCACGAGCCGACATGTGGCACATTTCGAGACAAACTCTATTATGTTACGTTTCATTTATGCCCACTAATACTGCCTCCTCATATCCTGGTACATTTTATCTCTATCGGGATGTACAACAAATCTCGAACCATGGGACTCTGTCATAACAGCGTGCCTCAACTCCTCATCCTCTGGCACAACTAACCTCCCATTTAGGCGTAGGCCTCCTTCCGAGCTGATTGAGTAACCCTCCGCTCCCTCAGCTAATAATTGGCGTACCCAATCCTGGAAAATCTGGTCCTCCGCCTGAGCCCTCACCACTCGTATAATGATCTCAGGTGTGATGGATAAAGCTAACATGAAGGCCCTAGATACATCGTCCTCATATCGAAGATCTCTTCACTTCACTTTCTAGATTTCTGATAAATCCCCAGTTATTCTCCAGCTCAATCTGTCTGCCACCATATTAGCCTTACCAAGATGATACTGAATATCAAACTGGTAGTCTTTCATGAATTATATCCACCGCCTCTTCCTCATATTCAGATCCTTTTGTGTGAAGAGATACTGAAGTGACTTGTGATCCATGAATAAAGTGAACTGATCTCCTAGAAGATAATGTCTCCATATCCTCAAAGTAAAAATGACCGCTGCTAGCTCTAGGTCGTGAGTGGGTTAATTCCTTTCATGAGGCTTTAGCTTTCTAGACGCATAAGGTATAGCCGTTTCCTCCTGTCGAAGCATACCCCCAAGTCCCTGTAAGGATGTGTTAGTGTAAACCTGATACTCTAGTCCTCCCTTCGATAAAGAAAGTACGGGTGCAGATGTCAACTTGGCCTTCATCTCATCGAAAGCTAATTGACAATGATCACTCCAAGTGAAAGCCACCCCTTTTCGGGTCAGATTCGTCAAAGGGCCTGCAATCTTTGAGAATCCTTTAATGAACCACCTGTAATAGCCTATCAACCCCATAAAATTGCGCACCTCGATCGGTGTCATGGGCTATCCCCACTCCCTCATCGTTGACAACTTACTTGGATCCACTGTAATACCCCGGTCTGTCACCATGTGACCAACAAACTGCACCTCCCGTAGCCAAAATCCACACTTCCCGAATTTAGCATAAAGTTGGTGATCCCGCAGCATCTGTAGAACCATACACATATACTATGTGTGCTCCTTATCGGTGTGCGAGTATATAAGGATGTCATCAATGAACACGATGACAAACTGGTTGAGATACTCCCTAAAAACCCTGTTCACGAGGTCCATGAACACTGCTGGCGCATTGGTGAGCCCGAATGGAATCACCCTGAACTCGTAAGATCCATACCGCGACAGGAAAGCGGTCTTAGGAACATCCTCCTCTTGAATACACAGTTGATGATACCCTGACCTCAAGTCGATCTTGGATAAGTATGATTCCCCTCTAAATTGGTCAAATAAATCATCAATCTTAGGCAACGGATACTTATTCTGTATCGTCACCTTATTCAGCTCCCTATAGTCCATGCATAATCGAAGTGAACCATCCCTATTCTTTACAAATAACACCGGTGCACCCCATGGCAATGTACTCTGCCGAATGAAACCCTGACCCAGGAGATGCTGAATCTACTCTCTCAACTCACGTATCTTTGAAAGGGATATACGGTAAGGTGCTCGAGCAATGAGCCTCATCCTCGGTGCTAAATCGATTACAAACTCGATTTCCTTATTGGGTGGCAACCCTGGTATTTCCTAGAACACATCCTCGAAGTCCCTCACTACCGAAATCGAATTCAACGAAACTACCACCTCCTGTGAGGTCTCCTCCATGATATAATACAAGTGTGTGCGCAACCCTCCCTCAGGTAGAGGCATCGCTATTAGGAATATCTCCTGTCCCGGAATGAAGAAGACGATTGTCCTCGCGTAATAATCCATAGTCGCTCGATATCCTGCCAACCAATCCATACCTAGGATGACATCATACCCCTTCATATCTAATACTAAGATGTGTGCTGCTAAACTAAGCCTCCCAATCAAAATGTTCACCCCCCGATAAACTGAGTGAATGACTACCCCGCTGCCTACTGGCGACTCTACACACATACGAAGTCTACTCGCGATCTCTAGTAACCCAACTCGTTTAGCAAATTTAGATTTAATGAATGAATGATATGCTCTCGTATCAAAAGTACACTACCCTCATGACCATGGATGAGAAACATACCCTCAACCGTTGGTAGCACCTGCTGTAATGGAGGATCGGGAACATCCCGGACGTTGTAAACATGCCCATAGTGAATTTTTCCCCTACTGCTGTGGGGCTGGTGGAACCGCTGCTACTGGCAGCATCTGTCCCTGCTGCCCCTACTGGGCACCCTGTTATTGGCCTCTGCCCCTCTATGGGCACTCCCTCTTGAAGTGTCCTATCTGGCCACAAACAAAGTAGAGTCTCTGACCGTCCCCCTGTCATTGGACCTGTTGTCCCTGACGTGGTTGACTCTTCTGGCCTCCCCTATTGTTCCCTTGGACTTGACGGACCTGAAGAACCTATTGCTACTGATTTGTTATGCCCGGATGTCCCTGCCTGAATCCTTGTCCTCCCTATTGAAACCCACCAGGCCTAAATTTCTTATCCTGGTTCCCTTGTTGACTGCTAGTCTGCTGCTGATTACCACTTATGTCAGCACCAACGATTGCCTTGCCCTACTGGATCGGCTCCCCTACCATCTTGCTCCCTTTCGCATAGAAGCGATGATCCTGGCAATATACAAGGGCGGCATTAACGACATCTGTATATGTCACCAATGTCGGATTACCAATCAAGTGTTGCATGATCCTCCAGTCCAGGCCATCCATGAACTTCGACTTCTTTCGCTCCTCGTCGTTCACCTCATTTTGCACAAAGTTCGCTAAACGGGTGAAGTCTTCCTCATAATCTTCCACTGAACGGTTACCCTGTACTAACTCGCTGAACTTCTTCCTCATTTCAGCCTTTACCGCTAGTGGGAAGTATTTACGGTCAAACCGCACCCAGAACTCGGATATCACCATCAAATCCCTCTCCTCAATGGTGGTAACTGACTCCCACCACTATAAGGCTGCCCCCGATAGATATAAAGTAGCAAGCATATGTTTCTGCACATCGATACACTCTAGCATGCGTAAATGGCGCTAAATATTCTTCTTCCGGTCACAAGACCCTACCACATCGTGCTACCCCAAAATTCGGGTGGATGACCCTTCTGAAAGGTCTCCCTAACTCTCTGCCAAGACAGTTGCCCCATTGGATCCAGAACTGTTGGTGCCACTATAGGTGGTGCCTAGGGCTGAGGACAATGGGATGTCATATCCCTCATTGGTGTCTCAACTACCTGGGTCACTATCACTGCCACCTGAGTAGTGGAGATCAACTCGGGTGGTGGTGGTGGTGGTGGTGGTGGTGGCGGTACATGTGGCTCCTATTGAGCCTCCCTGAGCTCATCCCTCTTCGCTCTCTTTCTCTTCGATGGTAACTGAAATTAGATCGAATCGTATAAGTACACAATTTATACAAAAATCTAATAGCATAAAAACGATATCTCAAAAGCAGAAAGTGAATCAACAACCCTAATAATAGGGCTCTATAACAACCGAACGCTATGCTGAAATGTAGTAAGCCGCACAGATCTTAAGGAAACTAGAACTTGATGCTCTGATACCATCTATGACACCCCGCCTAATTAATCCCAGGTGATCATTCCTAAATTAAATTAGAACAGGCTTCTCAGTTGGTTCATTCTTAGCATCACTGCCGCCTTTTTAATTACTAACCACCTAAGTGAGAAAATTAAACTGCTGCTAAGTTTTATCTTTCATTAATCAAATGAAATACTCATGCGGAAACAAATTAATTTAAACAATCACAATTAATTGAAATCAACCATTAACATCTAAATAACTAACCAAATAAACCCTCGGCTCAAATCCAATAAAAGTAAACACAAGTAATAAATCTCAACAAGTTTGACATAACTACTGAATAAAATGTGAGCGACATGCTCGAATAATTGATAGGAAATCTCTACACTAGAAATGAAAAGATGAGGCACCTATCAAACTCCCGCAACATCCACATATGCTGCAGCAACGGGTCCCTGGAATGAGTTAAGCCTGTCGTCCCTGCGGCTGGACACCTAAAAGGTTTTTAAAAGTTTTTATAGTAGGGGTTAGTACCCAAAAGATTTGGAAAACATTTAGCAAATGATTAACTTGCTGTAATAAATATGTATGCATGCTCTTCATATTTTAGTTAGTGCCGCACTCCCTTGAGGACATTCTCACCCCTCCTCTAATGTGCACTACTAATGCCTTAATTAATTTACCTAATTATTTATCCCATGACTAGATAACTAATATACACTACACCAAATCCTGCGAATGGTCACGCCTAGTGGGTCACGGCCCAAGTCCGCGACCAGCTGGTCGCGGACTTGGGCCGTGACCATATCATTTTTTGGCGTGACCATATTCATTATCACACTGAGTCATGGATGCTCTGGAAGTGGTCACGGCCCAAATCCCTGACCACTGTGGGTCATGGCCCAAGTCTGTGACCAGGTCGTGACCATCTTCGCGCCAAAATTCCCTCCAAGCTTGGTCGCGGATGGATCACGGACTTTGTCCGTGACCGTAGGCATGACGAAGCACAAAACACACATATAGTGGGTCACGGCTAGAGGCCATGACCATTTATTAGCATGGGTCACGACTATGGGCCGTGACCAATAGGTGGTAACCACACAACTTAGCTTCATTGATGGGTCGCAGTTGATGGGTCCCGGCTCTTGGCCGTGACCATTGTCAATCCTAAAAAAAACATGCGCTTCATATTTTCATTTCCCCGCTAATATCTTATTTCTTTCTTCCCCAAACGTTGGTATGGAAGCGATAGAGATTTCGGGGGTAGCAGGTGCGATATTGGTTATGGAGTAAGGAGATTTCGTGGGTAGCAGGTGAGATTTCGTGGGGACGAGCAGTGGCGGCCCTTTGCTTCTCAGATAGAGATTTAGTGGGGACGATCAGGTGAGATTGCACGGTGTTCCACTTTGCTTCTCAGATCATGGTGTCGTTTCTCGCTCCATCTCCTCCTCTCTCCGCCTCCGCTCCGGCATGGGCCTCCCCGTCGGCAAACACATCGTCCCCGACAAACCCTTAAGCCCCCCACAATCCAATCTTAACATTTTTTACTCACAAAATCACAAACAAACAAAGCCCTAACTCTATTTTTTTCATTTTTTGGTTTGTTTCAGCTTCCTGTAAATGATGAGGTGACGTGGGATGACGGGACTGCATTTCCCGAGCCTTGTATTGACCGTATTGTAGATACTGTTGGCAAGGTCTAAACCTAATTTGGTGTTTCTTATATTCAAAATTTCAACATTTCATTATTTTATTACATTGAGGTGGTTTGTGCAATTTTTGGGGTTATGAAAGTGGAAATTTGGGATGTTAATGAATGGAAATTTCTTTGATTTTTGTTTCTAGTTTTTTCTGCGGTTGCGGGGCTAGAGCTTTCCATGTCCAAAGAGCACAACCAATGTAAGTTTGCTTTACCCTCCGCTCTAGTTCTTTTTTATTGTTTCGTATTAGCAATTAATTTTAGGGTGTGTTTGGATAACAAAATTAGGAAAATTGGAAAATAGTTGAATTTTTATTTTCAATCAGAAACTGTGGGAAAATATAGTTACTCAACCAATAATTATTCAATTTTAGGGTGTGCCATGTCATACCGGGTTTTCGTGTGATGTTTAATTTAGTGTTAATTACCTCTTTCTTAATGTTTAATTTATTCAGGAGATTAGTTATTCAATTTTTTGGCATCAGTTATTTTTCCCCTTTTAGCTCGATTTAAGGTTGTTCGCGTTTATAAGATTATGGTTGAATATTTAATGCTTTATGCTGATCCGATTTGAAATTAGGAAATATAGGTTAATTTTCAGTGTTTCAAACTCCAATCTCATGGAGATTTTGACTTTAGCATCGGATGATGTACGAAGCCTCCTAATACATCCTTACATATGATTTGTTTCTGATATGCTATCATTATAGGAAGTGCACAATTTTGCAAAAGTTGAAGGCGACCATATCAACTCTGAATCAAGGAGGTAATAGTGGTTCTATAAGATGAATCCCAAAATGCTCCACACAGGTACTTACTATGCTTCATTTACTTTTCAGTGCGTATTAAGAAATCAATTGTGTTGTAGTTATTTTAGTATTTGGAAACACAATTTATAGGTTGGTATTAGATGAATCGCACTACGGTTTGGGAATTCGCATCACATTCACCAGAATGAAATTGTGGATCTCAAATCATAGAAACCAACGCTCGAAGGTGTATTTTCTGTGAATTCTCCAAACTCTTGTGCATGCTTTTGATCCCATTAGTACGTCTGATCTATTTCAGCTATTTAATTAAAATGTTTATTTCAACTATTTTCAAATAGTATTGATTTTCACACAGTGTGAATTGATACAAAGTAACATATTCAACTAACTTGCTAGCTTTTCATTTACTGTTGATTTTTATTCAATTGAAAGAGGGTGATTTTAAGGAATAAGTTGGCAACTTCAACATTGTAAATTCAATAAGCATATATTATTGTGAATCCTTCTACAGACATAAGACTTGACTTTGTGTCTAATTTCCTTTTTCTATTTTTCATAAAGGGATGTATACTTAAAATAGAGGTCTCTATTTTCAAGAGGAATAGGTCCTGAGCGAAAAAAGATCTCAAAAACATCATTGTCACTGAGTTCAAGACCAGCAGACTTAACTGCTGCTGGAATTGAAACAGTTGGACCAATGGTGTAGCAAAAATCTTCATATTTATTTTCATCCTTCATTATATAGTTCTACGTTTCATTATTTGGAATACTAATGGTGTAGCAAAAATCTACCTTATTTCTATTAATTTATGACCATCTTTATCTTTTCAATTTTAATATATTAAAATTTCAAATATTTAATATAGTGTCCGAGAAGACTTTAAATTTTCACTCCCCGTGGATTTGTATCTCATATGGGAAAACTTAATTAGCGGGTGTTTTAAAAGTCAGCTGAATTTGTTCAATGCAGTGGCCGAGATCATACTATGACAACAAGCGTGGCTGCTGCTACCCAAAGACATGGAAGTCTGCAGAAGACTTTAGCATTCACGGGCTGCTGCTCCACATAGTTGGTATGGTGGATACTAGATAAGTTTTGTTATCTTTTTGTTTAATTTATAAAATATGGTCCATATTGACTGTCATAACATTTATGCTTACTGAAAAACTTACTATCATAACACACTCCTTAATCCACTGAATCACCTATATACAAAAACCCCCAAAATGCAACTATATACCAAAACCCCCAAAATGCAGAACATTTAATCAATTAGGAAGCTATGCGGACCACTAACGGATTGATTCAGTTAGGCAGCTAGGTAGAACATAACACACTCGCACATAACTGATGCCAATATAGCAGCTATATATGGCCATATATTGCAGCTATATATGCCCATATATAGCAGAAATATATAGCACTTATATATGGCTATATAGCAACTATATATGCCCATATATAGCACCTATATATGGCCATATCTAGCAGCTATATAGGCTCATATATAGCTGCTATATATGGCAATATATAACTGCTAGATAGGGCCATATATACCTGCCAAATAGATTGAAAAGAAGGTGAAGAGGGCGAAACCACGAAATAGCCCCCGTAGGGTCCCGTGAGATCCCCCGAAACAGCCCCCGAACGGTCGCGTGGGTGGCACTAACACCTCCCATGGGACCAATGTGACTCGTAGGAACTGATCGTGCAGACCCGGGACTCTCGGTTTGAGAATATGACGGTAATTTGAATATTTTTAGACTCAGGATGAAAAACATGGCTTTAGAGGGTGAAAACACGAAAAAGCCCCCGAACGGCCATGTGGATGGCTCCAACACCTCCCACGGGACCAATGTGACTCGTAGGAACTGACCGCACAGCCGCGGGACTCCCGGTTTGAGAATACGACGGTAATTTGCATATTTCTAGACATAGGGTTAAAAACATGGCGTTAGTGCGTGAAAACTCGAAACATCCCACGAACGTTCCCGTGGGTAGCACCAACACCTCCCACGGGACCAAGGTAACTCGTAGGAACTGACCCCTTCAGCCGCGGGTCTCCCGGTTTGAGAGTACTACGGCAATTTGCGTATTTCTAGACTTAAGCAAAACATGGCGTTAGAGGGTGAAAACCCAAAACAGCCCCCGAACGATCCCGTGGGTGGCACCAACACCTCCCACGGGACCAATGTAAGTCGTAGAAACTGATCGCGCAGCCGCGAGACTCCCGGTGTGAGAGTACGACGGTAATTTGCATATTTATAAACTTAAGCTTAAAACATGGCGTTAGAGGGTGAAAACTCGAAACAACCCCCGAACGGCCCCGTGGGTGGCACCAACACCTACAACGGGACCAATGTAACTAGTAGGAACTGACCGCGCAGCCGCGGGACTCCCGGTTTGAGAGTACGACTGTAATTTGTAAATTTCTAGACTTAGGCTTAAAAACATGGCGTTAGAGGGTGAAAACTCGAAACAACCCACGAACGACCCCGTGGGTGGCACCAACACCTCCCATGGGACCAATGTAACACGTAGGAACTGACCGCGGAGCCGCGGGAGTTCCGGTTTGAGAGTATGACGGTAATTTGTATATTTCTAGACTTAGGCTTAAAAACATGGCGTTAGAGGGTGAAAACCCGAAACAGCCCCCGAACGATCACGTGGGTGGAACCAACTCCTCCCACGGGACCAATGTAACTCGTAGGAATTGACCGCGCTGCCGCGGGAGTCCCGGTTTGAGAATACGACGGTAATTTGCATATTTCTAGACTTAGGCAAAACATGGCGTTTGAGGGTGAAAATTCGAAAACCCCCGAAAGGGCACCGTGGGTGGCACGAACACCTCCCACGGGACCAATGTAACTCGTAGGAATTGACCGCGCAGTCGTGCGACTCTCGGTATGAGAGTACGACGGTCATTTGCATATTTCTAGAATTAGGCTTAAAAAAATGGCGTTAGAGGGTGAAAACCCGAAACAGCTCTCGAACAATCCCGTGGGTGGCACCAGCACCTCCCATGGGACCAATGTAACTCGTAGGAACTGACCACGCAGCCGTGGGAGTCCCGATTTGAGAATACGACGATAATTTTCATAATTCTAGACTTAGGCAAAACATGGCGTTAGAGGGTGAAAACTCGAAATAACCCCCGAACGGCCCCGTGGGTGGCACTAACACCTCCCACGGGACAAATGTAACTCGTAGGAACTGACCGCGCAGTCGCGGGACTCCCGGTATGAGAGTACGATGGTAATTTGCATATTTCTAGACTTAGGCTTAAAAACATGGCGTTAGAGGATGAAAACTCAAAACAAACCCCGAACGGCCCGGTGGGTGGCACCAACACCTCCCACGGGACCAATGTAACTCGTAGGAACTGACCGCGCAGCCGCGGGAGTTCCAGTCTGAGAGTACGACGGTAATTTGTATATTTCTAGACTTCGGCTTAAAACATCGCGTTAGAGGGTGAAAACCCGAAACACCCCCCGAACGATCCTGTGGGTGGCACCAACACCTCCCACGGGACCAATGTAACTCGTAGGAATGGACGGCGCAGCCACGGGATTCCCGGTTTGAGAATACGACGGTAATTTACATATTTTTAGACTTAGAAAAACATGGCGTTAGAGGGTGAACACCCGAAACAGCCACCGAACGATCCCGTGGGTGGCACCAACACCTCCCACGGGACCAATGTAACTCGTAGGAACTAACCGCGCAACCGCGGGACTCCCGGTTTGAGAGTACGACGATAATTTGTATATTTCTAGACTTAGGCTTGAGAACATGGCGTTAGAGGGTGAAAACTCGAAGCAACCCCCGAACGGCCCCGTGGGTGGCACCAACACCTCCCACGAGACCAATGTAACTCGTAGGAACTGACCGCACAGCCGTGGGACTCCCGATTTTAGAGTACGAAGGTAATTTGTATATTTTCTAGACTTAGGCTTAATAACATGGCATTAGAGGGTGAAAACTCGAAACAACCCCTGAACGGCCCCGTGGGTGGCACCAACACCTCCCCCGGGACCAATGTAACTCGTAGGAACTGATCGCGTAGCCGCGGGACTCCCGGTATGAGAGTACGACGGTAATTTGTATATTTCTAGACTTAGGCTTAAAAGCATGGCGTTAGAGGGTGAAAACTCGAAACAACCCCCGAACGATCCCATGGGTGGCACCAACACCTCTCACGGGACCAATGTAACTCGTAGGAACTGATCGCGCAGCCGCGGGAGTCCCGGTTTGAGAATACGATGGTAATTTGCATATTTCTAGACTTAGGCTTAAAAACATGGCTTTAGAGGATGAAAACTCGAAACAACCCCCAAACGGCCCCGTGGGTGGCACCAACACCTCCCACGGGACCAGTGTAACTCGTAGGAACTGACCCCGCAGCCGCGGGAGTTCCGGTATGAGAGTACGATGGTAATTTGTATATTTTTAGACTTAGGTAAAACATGGCGTTAGAGGGTTAAAACTCGAAACAACCCCCGAACGGCCCCGTGGGTGGCACCAACACCTCCCACGAGACCAATGTAACTCGTAGGAACTGACCGCGCAGCCGCGGGACTTTCGGTGTGAGAGTACGACGGTCATTTGCATATTTCTAGAATTAGGCTTAAAAACATGGCGTTAGAGGGTGAAAACCCGAAACATCTCTCGAACGATCCCGTGGGTGGCACCACCACCTCCCACGGGACCAATGTAACTCGTAGGAACAGACCGGGCAGCCGCGGGAGTCCCGGTTTGAGAATACGACGATAATTTGCAGATTTCTTGACTTTGGCAAAACATGGCGTTAGAGGTTGAAAACTCGAAACAACCCCCGAACGGCCCCGTGGGTGGCACCAACACCACCCACGGGACCAATGTAACTCGTAGGAACTAACAGTGCAGCCGCGGGACTCCCGGTATGAGAGTATGATGGTAATTTTCATATTTCTAGACTTAGTCTTAAAAACATGGCGTTAGAGGGTGAAAACTCGAAATAACCACCGAACGGCCCCGTGGGTGGCACCAACACCTCCCACGGGACCAATGTAACTCGTAGGAACTGACCGCGCAGCCGCGGGAGTTCAGGTATGAAAGTGCGATGGTAATTTGTATATTTTTAGACTTAGGCTTAAAAACATGGCGTTAGAGGGTGAACACCCGAAACAGCCACCGAACGATCCCGTGGGTGGCACCAGCACCTCCCACGGGACCAATGTAACTCGTACGAACTGACCGCGCAGCCGCGGGACTCCCAGTTTGAGAGTACGACGGTAATTTGTATATTTCTGGACTTAGGCTTAAAAACATGGCGTTAGAGGGTAAAAACTCGAAACAACCCCCGAACGGCCCCGTGGGTGGCACCAACACCTCCCACGGGACCAATGTAACTCGTAGGATCTGACACCGCAACCGTGGGACTCCCGGTTTTGGAAAACGACTGTAATTTGCAAATTTCTAGACTTAGGCTTAAAAAAATGGCGTTAGAGGGTGAAAACTCGAAACAAACCCCGAACGGCCCCGTGGGTGGCACCAACACCTCCCACGGGACCAATGTAACTCGTATGAACTGATCGCGCAGCCGCAGGAGTTCCAGTTTGAGAGTACGACGGTAATTTGTTTATTTCTAGACTTCGGCTTAAAACAATGCGTTAGAGGGTGAAAACCCGAAACACCCCCCGAATGATCCCGTGGTGGCACCAACACCTCCCACGGGACCAATGTAACTCGTAGGAACGGACGGCGCAGCCGCGGGAGTCCCGGTTTGAGAATACGACGATAATTTGCATATTTCTAGACTTAGGCAAAACATGGCGTTATTGGGTGAAAACTCGAAACAATCCCCGAACGGCCCCGTGGGTGGAACTAACACCTCCCACGGGACCAATGTAACTCGTAGGAACTGACCGCGCAGTCGCGGAACTCCCGATAAGAGAGTACGATGGTAATTTGCATATTTCTAGACTTAGGCTTAAAAACATGGCGTTAGAGGGTGAAAACTCGAAACAATCCCCGAACGGCCCCGTGGGTGGCACCAACACCTCCCACGGGACCAATGTAACTCGTAGGAACTGACCGCGCAGCCGTGGGACTCCCAATTTTAGAGTACGAAGGTAATTTGTATATTTTCTAGACTTAGGCTTAATAACATGGCGTTAGAGGATGAAAACTCGAAACAACCCCCGAACGGCGCCGTGGTTGGCACCAACACCTCCCACGGGACAAATGTAACTCGTAGGAACTGACCGTGCAGCCGCGGGAATCCCGGTATGAGAGTACGACAGTAATTTGTATATTTCTAGACTTAGGCTTAATAACATGGCGTTAGAGGGTGAAAACTCGAAACAACCCCCGAACGGCCCCGTGGGTGGCACCAACACCTCCCACAGGACCAATGTAACTCGTAGGAACTGACCGAGCAGCCGTGGGACTCCCGATTTTAGAGTACGAAGGTAATTTGTATATTTTCTAGAATTAGGCTTAATAACATGGCGTTAGAGGGTGAAAAATCGAAACAACCCCCGAACGGCCCCGTGGGTGGCACCAACACCTCCCCCGGGACCAATGTAACTCGTAGGAACTGACCGCGCAGCCGCGGGACTCCCGGTATGAGAGTACGATGGTAATTTGTATATTTCTAGACTTAGTCTTAAAAGCATGACGTTAGAGGGTGAAAACTCGAAACAACCCCCGAACGATCCCGTGGGTGGCACCAACACCTCTCACGGGACCAATGTAACTCGTAGGAACTGATCGGTCAGCCGCGGCAGTCCCGGTTTGAGAATTCGATGGTAATTTGCATATTTCTAGACTTAGGCTTAAAAACATGGCGTTAGAGGATGAAAACTAGAAACAACCCCCAAACGGCCCCGTGGGTGGCAGCAACACCTCCCAAGGGACCAGTGTAACTCGTAGGAACTGACCGCGCAGCCGAGGGAGTTCCGGTATGAGGGTACGACGATAATTTGTATATTTTTAGACTTAGGCAAAACATGGCGTTAGAGGGTTAAAACTCGAAACAACCCCCGAACGGCCCCGTGGGTGGCACCAACACCTCCCACGAGACCAATGTAACTCATAGGAACTGACCGCGCAGCCGCGGGACTTTCGGTGTGAGAGTACGACGGTCATTTGCATATTTCTAGAATTAGGCTTAAAAACATGGCGTTAGAGGGTGAAAACCCGAAACATCTCTCGAACGATCCCGTGGGTGGCACCAACACCTCCCACGGGACCAATGTAACTCGCAGGAACTGACCGGGCAGCCGCGGGACTCCCGGTTTGAGAGTACGATGGTAATTTGCATATTTCTAGACTTAGGCTTAAAAACATGGCGTTAGAGGGTGAAAACTTGAAATAACCACCGAACGGCCCCGTGGGTGGCACCAACACCTCCCACGGGACCAATGTAACTCGTAGGAACTGACCGCGCAGCCGCGGGAGTTCAGGTATGAAAGTGCGATGGTAATTTGTATATTTTTAGACTTAGGCTTAAAAACATGGCGTTAGAGGGTGAACACCCGAAACAGCCAACGAACGATCCCGTGGGGGCACTAACACCTCCCACGGGACCAATGTAACTCGTAGGAACTAACCACGCAGCCGCAGGACTCCCGGTTTGAGAGTACGACGGTCATTTGCATATTTCTAGAATTAGGCTTAAAAACATGGCGTTAGAGGGTGAAAACCCGAAACATCTCTCGAACGATCCCGTGGGTGGCACCACCACCTCCCACGGGACCAATGTAACTCGTAGGAACAGACCGGGCAGCCGCGGGAGTCCCGGTTTGAGAATACGACGATAATTTGCAGATTTCTTGACTTTGGCAAAACATGGCGTTAGAGGTTGAAAACTCGAAACAACCCCCGAACGGCCCCGTGGGTGGCACCAACACCACCCACGGGACCAATGTAACTCGTAGGAACTAACAGTGCAGCCGCGGGACTCCCGGTATGAGAGTATGATGGTAATTTGCATATTTCTAGACTTAGTCTTAAAAACATGGCGTTAGAGGGTGAAAACTCGAAACAACCCCCGAACGGCCCCGTGGGTGGCACCAACACCTCCCACAGGACCAATGTAACTCGTAGGAACTGACCGAGCAGCCGTGGGACTCCCGATTTTAGAGTACGAAGGTAATTTGTATATTTTCTAGAATTAGGCTTAATAACATGGCGTTAGAGGGTGAAAAATCGAAACAACCCCCGAACGGCGCCGTGGTTGGCACCAACACCTCCCACGGGACAAATGTAACTCGTAGGAACTGACCGTGCAGCCGCGGGAATCCCGGTATGAGAGTACGACAGTAATTTGTATATTTCTAGACTTAGGCTTAATAACATGGCGTTAGAGGGTGAAAACTCGAAACAACCCCCGAACGGCCCCGTGGGTGGCACCAACACCTCCCACAGGACCAATGTAACTCGTAGGAACTGACCGAGCAGCCGTGGGACTCCCGATTTTAGAGTACGAAGGTAATTTGTATATTTTCTAGAATTAGGCTTAATAACATGGCGTTAGAGGGTGAAAAATCGAAACAACCCCCGAACGGCCCCGTGGGTGGCACCAACACCTCCCCCGGGACCAATGTAACTCGTAGGAACTGACCGCGCAGCCGCGGGACTCCCGGTATGAGAGTACGATGGTAATTTGTATATTTCTAGACTTAGTCTTAAAAGCATGACGTTAGAGGGTGAAAACTCGAAACAACCCCCGAACGATCCCGTGGGTGGCACCAACACCTCTCACGGGACCAATGTAACTCGTAGGAACTGATCGGTCAGCCGCGGCAGTCCCGGTTTGAGAATTCGATGGTAATTTGCATATTTCTAGACTTAGGCTTAAAAACATGGCGTTAGAGGATGAAAACTAGAAACAACCCCCAAACGGCCCCGTGGGTGGCAGCAACACCTCCCAAGGGACCAGTGTAACTCGTAGGAACTGACCGCGCAGCCGAGGGAGTTCCGGTATGAGGGTACGACGATAATTTGTATATTTTTAGACTTAGGCAAAACATGGCGTTAGAGGGTTAAAACTCGAAACAACCCCCGAACGGCCCCGTGGGTGGCACCAACACCTCCCACGAGACCAATGTAACTCATAGGAACTGACCGCGCAGCCGCGGGACTTTCGGTGTGAGAGTACGACGGTCATTTGCATATTTCTAGAATTAGGCTTAAAAACATGGCGTTAGAGGGTGAAAACCCGAAACATCTCTCGAACGATCCCGTGGGTGGCACCAACACCTCCCACGGGACCAATGTAACTCGCAGGAACTGACCGGGCAGCCGCGGGACTCCCGGTTTGAGAGTACGATGGTAATTTGCATATTTCTAGACTTAGGCTTAAAAACATGGCGTTAGAGGGTGAAAACTTGAAATAACCACCGAACGGCCCCGTGGGTGGCACCAACACCTCCCACGGGACCAATGTAACTCGTAGGAACTGACCGCGCAGCCGCGGGAGTTCAGGTATGAAAGTGCGATGGTAATTTGTATATTTTTAGACTTAGGCTTAAAAACATGGCGTTAGAGGGTGAACACCCGAAACAGCCAACGAACGATCCCGTGGGGGCACTAACACCTCCCACGGGACCAATGTAACTCGTAGGAACTAACCACGCAGCCGCAGGACTCCCGGTTTGAGAGTACGACGGTCATTTGCATATTTCTAGAATTAGGCTTAAAAACATGGCGTTAGAGGGTGAAAACCCGAAACATCTCTCGAACGATCCCGTGGGTGGCACCACCACCTCCCACGGGACCAATGTAACTCGTAGGAACAGACCGGGCAGCCGCGGGAGTCCCGGTTTGAGAATACGACGATAATTTGCAGATTTCTTGACTTTGGCAAAACATGGCGTTAGAGGTTGAAAACTCGAAACAACCCCCGAACGGCCCCGTGGGTGGCACCAACACCACCCACGGGACCAATGTAACTCGTAGGAACTAACAGTGCAGCCGCGGGACTCCCGGTATGAGAGTATGATGGTAATTTGCATATTTCTAGACTTAGTCTTAAAAACATGGCGTTAGAGGGTGAAAACTCGAAATAACCACCGAACGGCCCCGTGGGTGGCACCAACACCTCCCACGGGACCAATGTAACTCGTAGGAACTGACCGCGCAGCCGCGGGAGTTCAGGTATGAAAGTGCGATGGTAATTTGTATATTTTTAGACTTAGGCTTAAAAACATGGCGTTAGAGGGTGAACACCCGAAACAGCCACCGAACGATCCCGTGGGTGGCACCAGCACCTCCCACGGGACCAATGTAACTCGTACGAACTGACCGCGCAGCCGCGGGACTCCCAGTTTGAGAGTACGACGGTAATTTGTATATTTCTGGACTTAGGCTTAAAAACATGGCGTTAGAGGGTAAAAACTCGAAACAACCCCCGAACGGCCCCGTGGGTGGCACCAACACCTCCCACGGGACCAATGTAACTCGTAGGATCTGACACCGCAACCGTGGGACCCCCGGTTTTGGAAAACGACTGTAATTTGCAAATTTCTAGACTTAGGCTTAAAAAAATGGCGTTAGAGGGTGAAAACTCGAAACAAACCCAGAACGGCCCCGTGGGTGGCACCAACACCTCCCACGGGACCAATGTAACTCGTATGAACTGATCGCGCAGCCGCAGGAGTTCCAGTTTGAGAGTACGACGGTAATTTGTTTATTTCTAGACTTCGGCTTAAAACAATGCGTTAGAGGGTGAAAACCCGAAACACCCCCCGAATGATCCCGTGGTGGCACCAACACCTCCCACGGGACCAATGTAACTCGTAGGAACGGACGGCGCAGCCGCGGGAGTCCCGGTTTGAGAATACGACGATAATTTGCATATTTCTAGACTTAGGCAAAACATGGCGTTATTGGGTGAAAACTCGAAACAATCCCCGAACGGCCCCGTGGGTGGAACTAACACCTCCCACGGGACCAATGTAACTCGTAGGAACTGACCGCGCAGTCGCGGAACTCCCGGTAAGAGAGTACGATGGTAATTTGCATATTTCTAGACTTAGGCTTAAAAACATGGCGTTAGAGGGTGAAAACTCGAAACAATCCCCGAACGGCCCCGTGGGTGGCACCAACACCTCCCACGGGACCAATGTAACTCGTAGGAACTGACCGCGCAGCAGTGGGACTCCCAATTTTAGAGTACGAAGGTAATTTGTATATTTTCTAGACTTAGGCTTAATAACATGGCGTTAGAGGATGAAAACTCGAAACAACCCCCGAACGGCGCCGTGGTTGGCACCAACACCTCCCACGGGACAAATGTAACTCGTAGGAACTGACCGTGCAGCCGCGGGAATCCCGGTATGAGAGTACGACAGTAATTTGTATATTTCTAGACTTAGGCTTAATAACATGGCGTTAGAGGGTGAAAACTCGAAACAACCCCCGAACGGCCCCGTGGGTGGCACCAACACCTCCCACAGGACCAATGTAACTCGTAGGAACTGACCGAGCAGCCGTGGGACTCCCGATTTTAGAGTACGAAGGTAATTTGTATATTTTCTAGAATTAGGCTTAATAACATGGCGTTAGAGGGTGAAAAATCGAAACAACCCCCGAACGGCCCCGTGGGTGGCACCAACACCTCCCCCGGGACCAATGTAACTCGTAGGAACTGACCGCGCAGCCGCGGGACTCCCGGTATGAGAGTACGACGGTAATTTGTATATTTCTAGACTTAGTCTTAAAAGCATGACGTTAGAGGGTGAAAACTCGAAACAACCCCCGAACGATCCCGTGGGTGGCACCAACACCTCTCACGGGACCAATGTAACTCGTAGGAACTGATCGGTCAGCCGCGGCAGTCCCGGTTTGAGAATTCGATGGTAATTTGCATATTTCTAGACTTAGGCTTAAAAACATGGCGTTAGAGGATGAAAACTAGAAACAACCCCCAAACGGCCCCGTGGGTGGCAGCAACACCTCCCAAGGGACCAGTGTAACTCGTAGGAACTGACCGCGCAGCCGAGGGAGTTCCGGTATGAGGGTACGACGATAATTTGTATATTTTTAGACTTAGGCAAAACATGGCGTTAGAGGGTTAAAACTCGAAACAACCCCCGAACGGCCCCGTGGGTGGCACCAACACCTCCCACGAGACCAATGTAACTCATAGGAACTGACCGTGCAGCCGCGGGACTTTCGGTGTGAGAGTACGACGGTCATTTGCATATTTCTAGAATTAGGCTTAAAAACATGGCGTTAGAGGGTGAAAACCCGAAACATCTCTCGAACGATCCCGTGGGTGGCACCAACACCTCCCACGGGACCAATGTAACTCGCAGGAACTGACCGGGCAGCCGCGGGACTCCCGGTTTGAGAGTACGATGGTAATTTGCATATTTCTAGACTTAGGCTTAAAAACATGGCGTTAGAGGGTGAAAACTTGAAATAACCACCGAACGGCCCCGTGGGTGGCACCAACACCTCCCACGGGACCAATGTAACTCGTAGGAACTGACCGCGCAGCCGCGGGAGTTCAGGTATGAAAGTGCGATGGTAATTTGTATATTTTTAGACTTAGGCTTAAAAACATGGCGTTAGAGGGTGAACACCCGAAACAGCCAACGAACGATCCCGTGGGGGCACTAACACCTCCCACGGGACCAATGTAACTCGTAGGAACTAACCACGCAGCCGCAGGACTCCCGGTTTGAGAGTACGACGGTAATTTGTATATTTCTGGACTTAGGTTTAAAAACATGGCGTTAGAGGGTGAAAACTCGAAACAACCCCCGAACGGCCCGGTGGGTGGCACCAACACCTCCCACGGGACCAATGTAACTCGTAGGAACCGACCGCGCAGTCGCGGGACTCCCAGTATGAGAGTACGATGGTAATTTGCATATTTCTAGAATTAGGCTTAAAAACATGGCGTTAGAGGGTGAAAACCCGAAACACCCCCGAATGATCCCGTGGTGGCACCAACACCTCCCACGGGACCAATGTAACTCGTAGGAATGGACGGCGCAGCCGCGGGAGTCCCGATTTGAGAATACGACGATAATTTGCATATTTCTAGACTTAGGCAAAAACATGGCGTTAGTGGGTGAAAACTCGAAAAAATCCCCGAACGTCCCCGTGGGTGGAACTAACACATCCCACGGGACCAATGTAATTCGTAGGAACTGACCGCGCAGTCGCGGAACTCCCGGTAAGAGAGTACGATGGTAATTTGCATATTTTTAGACTTAGGTTTAAAAACCTGGTGTTATTGGGTGAAAACTCGAAACAACCCCCAAACGGCCCCGTGGGTGGCACCAACACCTCCCACGGGACCAATGTAACTCGTAGGAACTGACCGCGCAGTCGTGGGACTCCCGATTTTAGAGTACGAAGGTAATTTGTATATTTTCTAGACTTAGGCTTAATAACATGGCGTTAGAGGGTGAAAACTCGAAACAACCTCCGAACGGCCCCGTGGGTGGCACCAACACCTCCCACGGGACCAATGTAACTCGTAGGAACTGATCGCGCAACCGCGGGACTCGCTGTATGAGAGTACGACGGTAATTTGTATATTTCTAGACTTAGGCTTAAAAACATGGCGTTAGAGGTTGAAAACACGAAACAGCCCCCGAACGATCCCGTGGGTGGCACCGACACCTCTCACGAGACCAATGTAACTCGTTGGAACTGACCGCGCAGCCGCAGGACTCCCGGTATGAGAGTACGACGGTAATTTCTATATATCTAGACTTAAGCTTAAAAACATGGCGTTAAAGGGTGAAAACTCGGAACAATCCCCGAACGGCCCGTGGGTGGAACTAACACCTCCCACGGGACCAATGTAACTCGTAGGAACTGACCGCGCAGCCGCGGAACTCCCGGTATGAGAGTACGATGGTAATTTGCATATTTCTAGACTTTGGTTTAAAAACCTAGCGTTAGAGGGTGAAAACTCGAAACAACCTCCGAACGGCCCCGTGGTTGGCACCAACACCTCCCACGGGACCAATGTAACTCGTAGGAACTGATCGCGCAGCCGCGGGACTCCCTGTATGAGAGTACGACGGTAATTTGTATATTTCTGGACTTAGGCTTAAAAACATGGCGTTAGAGGGTGAAAACTCGAAATAACCCCCGAACGGACCCGTGGGAGGCACCAACACCTCCCATGGGACCAATGTTACTCGTAGGAACTGACCGCGCAGCCGCGGGACTCCCGGTATGAGAGTACGATGGTAATTTGCATATTTCTAAACTTAGGGTTAAAAACATGGAGTTAGAGGGTGAAAACTCGAAACAAACCCCGAACGGCCCCGTGGGTGGCACTAACACCTCCCACGGGACCAATGTAACTCGTAAGAACTGACCGCGCAGCCGCAGGACTCCCGGTTTGAGAGTACGATGGTAATTTGTATATTTCTAGACTTAAGCTTAAAAACATGGCGTTAGAGGGTGAAAACTCGGAACAATCCCCGAACGGCCCGTGGGTGGAACTAACACCTCCCACGGGACCAATGTAACTCGTAGGAACTGACCGCGCAGCCGCGGAACTCCCGGTATGAGAGTACGATGGTAATTTGCATATTTCTAGACTTAGGTTTAGAAACCTAGCGTTAGAGGGTGAAAACTCGAAACAACCCCCGAACGGCCCCGTGGGTGGCACCAACACCTCCCACGGGACCAATGTAACTCGTATGAACTGACCACGCAGTCGTGGGACTCCAGATATTAGAGTACGAAGGTAATTTGTATATTTTCTAGACTTTGGCTTAATAACATGGCGTTAGAGGGTGAAAACTCGAAACAACCTCCGAACGGCCCCGTGGTTGGCACCAACACCTCCCACGGGACCAATGTAACTCGTAGGAACTGATCGCGCAGCCGCGGGACTCACTGTATGAGAGTACGACGGTAATTTGTATATTTCTAGACTTCGGCTTAAAAACATGGCGTTAGAGGGTGAAAACACGAAACAGCCCCCGAACGATCCCGTGGGTGGCACCAACACCTCTCACGGGACCAATGTTACTCGTAGGAACTGACCGCGCAGCCGCGGGAGTCCCGGTTTGAGAATACAATTGTAATTTGCATATTTCTAGACTTAGGCTTAAAAACATGGCGTTAGAGGGTGAAAACTCAAAACAACCCCCAAATGGCCCTGTGGGTGGCACCAACACCTCCCACGGGACCAGTGTAACTCGTAGGAACTGACCGCGCAGCCGCGGGAGTTCCGGTATGAGATTACGACGGAAATTTGTTTATTTCTAGACTTAGGCAAAACATGGCGTTAGTGGGTGAAAACTCTAAACAATCCCCGAACGGCCCCGTGGGTGGAACTAACACCTCCCACGGGACCAATGTAACTCGTAGGAACTGACCGCGCAGTCGCGGAACTCCCGGTAAGAGAGTACGATGGTAATTTGCATATTTCTAGACTTAGGCTTAAAAACATGGCGTTAGAGGGTGAAAACCCGAAACAACCCCCGAACGGCCCCGTGGGTGGCACCAACACCTCTCACCGGACCAATGTAACTCGTAGGAACTTATCACGCAGCCGCGGGAGTTCCGTTTTGAGAATACGATGGTAATTTGCATATTTCTAGACTTAGGCTTAAAAACATGGCGTTAGTGGGTGAAAACTCGAAACAATCCCCAAATGGCCCCATGCGTGGCACCAACACCTCCCACGGGACCAGTGTAACTCGTAGGAACTGACCGCGCAGCCGCGGGAGTTCCGGTATGAGAGTACGACGGTAATTTGTATATTTCTAAACTTAGGCAAAACATGGCGTTAGAGGGTTAAAACTCGAAACAACCCCCGAACGGCCCCGTGGGTGGAACCAACACCTCCCACGAGACCAATGTAACTCGTAGGAACTGACCGCGCAGCCGCGGGACTTTCGGTGTGAGAGTACGACGGTCATTTGCATATTTCTAGAAATTAGGCTTAAAAACATGGCGCTAGAGGGTGAAAACTCGAAACAGCTCTCGAACGATCCCGTGGGTGGCACCAGCACCTCCCACGGGACCACTGTAACTCGTAGGAACTGACCGGGCAGCCGCGGGAGTCCCGGTTCGAGAATACGACAGTAATTTTCATATTTCTAGACTTGGGCAAAACATGGTGTTAGAGGTTGAAAACTCGAAACAAACCCCCGAACGGCCCCGTAGGTGGCACCAACACCTCCCACGGGACCAATGTAACTCGTAGGAACTGACCACGCAGCCGCGGGACTCCCGGTATGAGAGTACGATGGTAATTTGCATATTTCTAGACTTAGTCTTAAAAACATGGCGTTAGAGGGTGAAAACTCGAAATAACCACCGAACGGCCCCGTGGGTGGCACCAACACCTTCCACGGGACCAATGTAACTCCTAGGAATTGACCGCGCAGCCGCGGGAGTTCAGGTATGAGAGTGCGATGGTAATTTGTATATTTTTAGACTTAGGCTTAAAAACATGGCATTAGAGGGTAAACACCCGAAACAGCCACCGAACGATCCCGTGGGTGGCACCAACACCTCCCACGGGACCAATGTAACTCGTAGGAACTGACCGTGCAGCCGCGGGACTCCCGGTTTGAGAGTACGACGGTAATTTGTATATTTCTAGACTTAGGCTTAAAAACATGGCGTTAGAGGGAGAAAACTCGAAACAACCCCCGAACGGCCCCGTGGGTGGCACCAACACCTCCCACGGGACCAATGTAACTCGTAAGAACCGATCGCGCAGCCGCGGGACTCCCGGTATGAGAGTACGATGGTAATTTGTATATTTCTAGACTTAGGCTTGAAAACATGGCGTTAGAGGGTGAAAACTCGAAACAAACCCCGAACGGCCCCGTGGGTGGCACCAACACCTCCCACGGGACCAATGTAACTCGTAGGAACTGACCGCGCAACCGCGGGAGTTCCAGTTTGAGAGTACGACGGTAATTTGTATATTTCTAGACTTCGGCTTAAAAAAATGCGTTAGAGGGTGAAAACCCGAAACACCCCCCGAATGATCCCGTGGGTGGCACCAACACCTCCCACGGGACCAATGTAACTCGTAGGAATGGACGGCGCATCCGCGGGAGTCCCGGTTTGAGAATACGATGATAATTTGCATATTTCTAGACTTAGGCAAAATATGACGTTAGTGGGTGAAAACTCGAAACAATCCCCGAACGGCCCCGTGGGAGGAACTAACACCTCCCACGGGACCAATGTAACTCGTAGGAACTGACCGCGCAGTCGCGGAACTCCCGGTATGAGCGTACGATGGTAATTTGCATATTTCTAGACTTAGGTTTAAAAACCTGACGTTAGAGGGTGAAAACACGAAACAACCCCCGAACGGCCCCCTGGGTGGCACCAACACCTCCCACGGGACCAATGTAACTCGAAGGAACTGACCGCGCAGCCGTGGGACTCTCGATTTTAGAGTACGAAGGTAATTTGTATATTTTCTAGACTTTGGCTTAATAACATGGCGTTAGAGGGTGAAAACTCGAAACAACCGCCGAACGGCCCCGTGGGTGGCACCAACACCTCCCACGGGACCAATGTAACTCGTAGGAACTTATTGCGCAGCCGCGGGACTCCCTGTATGAGACTACGACGGTAATTTGTATATTTCTAGACTTAGGCTTAAAAACTTGGCGTTAGAGGTTGAAAATACGAAACAGCCACCGAACGATCCCGTGGGTGGCACCAACACCTCTCACGGGACCCATGTAACTCGTAGAAACTGACCGCGCAGCCGCAGGACTCCCGGTTTGAGAGTACGAAGGTAATTTGTATATTTCTATACTTAGGCTTAAAAACATGGCGTTAGAGGGTTAAAACTCGAAAGAACCCCCGAAAGGACCCGTGGGTGGCACCAACACCTCCCACGGTACCAATGTAACTCGTAGGAACTGTCCGCGCAGCCGCGGGAGTTCCGGTATGAGAGTACGACGGTAATTTGTATATTTCTAGACTTAGGCAAAACATGGCGTTAGAGGGTTAAAACTCGAATCAACCCACGAACGGCCCCGTGGGTGGCACCAACACCTCCCACGAGACCAATGTAACTCGTAGAAACTGACCGCGCAGCCGCGGGACTTTCGGTGTGAGAGTACGACGGTCATTTGCATATTTCTATAATTAGGCTTAAAAACATGGCGTTAGAGGGTGAAAATCCGAAACATCTCTCGAACGATCCCGTGGGTGGCACCAGCACCTCCCACGGGACAAATGTAACTCGTAGGAACTGACCGGGCAGCCGCGGGAGTCCCGGTTTGAGAATACGGCGATAATTTGCATATTTCTAGACTTAGGTAAAACATGGCGTTAGAGGTTGAAAACCCGAAACAACCCCCGAACGGCCCCGTGGGTGGAACCAACACCTCCCACGGGACCAATGTAACTCGTAGGAACTGACCGCGCAGCCGCGGGACTCTTGGTCTGAGAGTACGATGGTAATTTTCATATTTCTAGACTTAGGCTTAAAAACATGGCGTTAGAGGGTGAAAACTCGAAATAACCATCGAACGGCCCCGTGGGTGGCACCAACACCTCCCACGGGACCAATGTAACTCGTAGGAACTGACCGTGCAGCCGCGGGAGTTCAGGTATGAAAGTGCGATGGTAATTTGTATATTTTTAGACTTAGGCTTAAAAACATTGCGTTAGAGGGTGAACACCCGAAACAGCCACCGAACGATCCCGTGGGTGTCACCAACACCTCCCACGGGACCAATGTAACTCGTAGGAACGGACCGTGCAGCCGCGGGACTCCCGGTTTGAGAGTACGACGGTAATTTGTATATTTCTAAACATAGGCTCAAAAACATGGCGTTAGAGGGTGAAAACTCGAAACAACCCCCGAATGGCCCCGTTGGTGGCACCAACACCTCCCACGAGACCAATGTAACTCGTAGGAACTGACCGCGCAGCCGTGGGACTCCCAATTTTAGAGTAAGAATGTAATTTGTATATTTTCTATACTTAGGCTTAATAACATGGCGTTAGAGGGTGAAAACTCGAAACAACCCCCGAACGGCCCCATGGGTGGCACCAACACCTCCCCCGGGACCAATGTAACTCTTAGGAACTGACCGCGCAGCCGCGGGACTCCCGGTATGAGAGTACGATGGTAATTTGTATATTTATAGACTTAGGCTTAAAATCATGGCGTTAGAGGGTGAAAACTCGAAACAACCCCCGAACGATCCCGTGGGTGGCACCAACACCTCTCACGGGACCAATGTAACTCGTAGGAACTGATCGCGCAGCCGCGGGAGTCCCGGTTTGAGAATACGATGGTAATTTCCATATTCCTAGACTTAGGCTTAAAAACATGGCGTTAGAGGAAGAAAACTCGAAACAACCCCCAAACGGCCCCGTGGGTGGCACCAACACCTCCCACGGGACCAGTGTAACTCGTAGGAACTGACCCCACAATCGCGGGAGTTCCGGTATGAGAGTACGATGGTAATTTGTATATTTCTAGACTTAGGCAAAACATGGCGTTAGAGGGTTAAAACTCGAAACAACCCCCGAACGGCCCCGTGGGTGGCACCAACACCTCCCACGAGACCAATGTAACTCGTAGGAACTTACCGCGCAGCCGCGGGACTTTCGGTGTGAGAGTACGACGGTCATTTGCATATTTCTACAATTAGGCTTAAAAACATGGCGTTAGAGGGTGAAAACCCGAAACATCTCTCGAACGATCCCGTGGGTGGCACCAGCACCTCCCACGGGACCAATGTAACTCGTAGGAACTGACCGGGCAGCCGCGGGAGTCCCGGTTTGGGAATACGATGATAATTTGTAGATTTCTAGACTTAGGCAAAACATGGCGTTAGAGGTTGAAAACTCGAAACAACCCTCGAACGGCCCCGTGGGTGGCACCAACACCTCCCACGGGACCAATGTAACTCGTAGGAATTGACGGCGCAGCCGCGGGACTCCCGGTATGAGAGTATGATGGTAATTTGTATATTTCTAGACTTAGGCTTAAAAACATGGCGTTAGAGGGTGAAAACTTGAAATAACCACCGAATGGCCCCGTGGGTGGCACCAACACCTCCCACGGGACCAATGTAACTCGTAGGAACTGACCGCGCAACCGCGGGAGTTCAGGAATGAAAGTGCGATGGTAATTTGTATATTTTTAGACTTAGGCTTAAAAACATGGCGTTAGAGGGTGAACACCCGAAACAGCCACCGAACGATCCCGTGGGTGGCACCAACACCTCCCACGGGACCAATGTAACTCGTAGGAACCGACCGCGCAGCCGCGGGACTCCCGGTATGAGAGTACGATGGTAATTTGCATATTTCTAGACTTAGGCTTAAAAACATGGCGTTAGAGGGTGAAAACTAGAAACAAACCCCGAACGGCCCCGTGGGTGGCACCAACACCTCCCACGGGACCAATGTAACTCGTAGGAACTGATCGCGCAGCCGCGGGAGTTCCAGTTTGAGAGTACGACGGTAATTTGTATATTTCTAGACTTCGGCTTAAAAAAATGCGTTAGAGGGTGAAAACCCGAAACACCCCCCGAATGATCCCGTGGTGGCACCAACACCTCCCACGGGACCAATTTAACTCGTAGGAACGGACAGCGCAGCCGCGGGAGTCCCGGTTTGAGAATACGATGATAATTTGCATATTTCTAGACTTAGGCAAAACATGGCGTTAGAGGGTTAAAACTCGAAACAACCCCCGAACGGCCCCGTGGGTGGCACCAACACCTCCCACGAGATCCAATGTAACTCATAGGAACTGACCGCGCAGCCGCGGAAATTTCGGTGTGAGAGTACGACGGTTATTTGCATATTTCTAGAATTAGGCTTAAAAACATGGCGTTAGAGGGTGAAAACCCGAAACATCTGTCGAACGATCCCGTGGGTGGCACCAGCACCTCCCACGGGACCAATGTAACTCGTAGGAACTGACCGGGCAGCCGCGGGACCCCCGGTTTGAGAGTACGATGGTAATTTGCATATTTCTAGACTTAGGCTTAAAAACATGGCGTTAGAGGGTGAAAACTCGAATTAACCACCGAACGGCCCCGTGGGTGGCACCAACACCTCCCACGGGACCAATGTAACTCGTAGGAACTGACCGCGCAGCCGCGGGAGTTCAGGTATAAAAGTGTGATGGTAATTTGTATATTTTTAGACTTAGGCTTAAAAACATGGCGTTAAAGGGTGAACACCCGAAACAGCCACCGAAAGATCCCGTGGGGGGCACCAACACCTCCCACCGGAACAATGTAACTCGTAGGAACTGACCGCGCAGCCGCGGGACTCCCGGTTTTAGAGTACGACGGTAATTTGTATATTTCTGGACTTAGGCTTAAAAACATGGCGTTAGAGGGTGAAAACTCGAAACAACCCTCGAACGGCCCCGTGGGTGGCACCAACACCTCCCACGGGACCAATGTAACTCGTAGGAACCGACCGCGCAGTCGCGGGACTCCCGGTATGAGAGTACGATGGTAATTTGCATATTTCTAGACTTAGGCTTAAAAATATGGCGTTAGAGGGTGAAAACTCGAAACAAACCCCGAACGGCCCCGTGGGTGGCACCAACACCTCCAACGGGACCAATGTAACTCGTAGGAACTGACCGCGCAGCCGCGGGAGTTCCAGTTTGAGAGTACGACGGTAATTTGTATATTTCTAGACTTCGGCTTAAAAAAATGCGTTAGAGGGTGAAAACCCGAAACACCCCCGAATGATCCCGTGGTGGCACCAACACCTCCCACGGGACCAATGTAACTCGTAGGAACGGACGGCGCAGCCGCGGGAGTCCCGGTTTGAGAATACGACGATAATTTGCATATTTCTAGACTTAGGCAAAAACATGGCGTTAATGGGTGAAAACTCGAAACAATCACCGAACGGTCCCGTGGATGGAACTAACACCTCCCACGGGACCAATGTAACTCGTAGGAACTGACCGCGCAGTCGCGGAACTCCCGGTAAGAGAGTACGATGGTAATTTGCATATTTCTAGACTTAGGTTTAAAAACCTGGTGTTATTGGGTGAAAACTCGAAACAACCCCCGAACGGCCCCGTGGGTGGCACCAACACCTCCCACGGGACCAATGTAACTCGTAGGAACTGACCGCGCAGCCGTGGGACTCCCGATTTTAGAGTACGAAGGTAATTTGTATATTTTCTAGACTTAGGCTTAATAACATGGCGTTAGAGGGTGAAAACTCCAAACAACCTCCGAACGGCCCCGTGGGTGGCACCAACACCTCCCACAGGACCAATGTAACTCGTAGGAACTGATCGCGCAGCCGCGGGACTCCCTGTATGAGAGTACAACGGTAATTTGTATATTACTAGACTTAGGCTTAAAAACATGGCGTTAGAGGTTGAAAACACGAAACAGCCCCCGAACGATCCCGTGGGTGGCACCAACACCTCTCACGGGACCAATGTAACTCGTAGGAACTAACCGTGCAGCCGCAGGACTCCCGATTTGAGAGTACGACGGTAATTTGTATATTTCTAGACTTAGGCTTAAAAACATGGCGTTAGAGGGTGAAAACTCGAAATAACCCCCGAACGGACCCGTGGGTGGCACCAACACCTCCCACAGGACCAATGTAACTCGTAGGAACTGACCGCGCAGCCGCGGGACTCCCGGTATGAGAGTACGATGATAATTTGCATATTTCTAAACTTAGGGTTAAAAACATGGCGTTAGAGGGTGAAAAATCGAAACAAACACCGAACGGCCCCGTGGGTGGCACTAACACCTCCCACGGGACCAGTGTAACTCGTAGGAACTGACCGCGCAGCTGCAGGACTCCCGATTTGAGAGTACGACGGTAATTTGTATTTTCTAGACTTAAGCTTAAAAACATGGCGTTAGAGGGTGAAAACTCGAAACAATCCCCGAACGGCCCGTGGGTGGAACTAACACCTCCCACGGGACGAATGTAACTCGTAGGAACTGACCGCGCATCCGCGGAACTCCCGGTATGAGAGTACGATGGTAATTTGCATATTTCTAGACTTAGGTTTAAAAACATGGCGTTAGAGGGTGAAAACTCGAAATAACCACCGAACGGCCTCGTGAGTGGCACCAACACCTCCCACGGGACCAATGTAACTCGTAGGAACTGACCGCGCAGCCGCGGGAGTTCAGGTATTAAAGTGCGATGGTAATTTGTATATTTTTAGACTTAGGCTTAAAAACATGGCGTTAGAGGGTGAACACCCGAAACAGCCACCGAAAGATCCCGTGGGGGGCACCAACACCTCCCACCGGAACAATGTAACTCGTAGGAACTGAACGCGCAGCCGCGGGACTCCCGGTTTGAGGGTACGACGGTAATTTGTATATTTCTGGACTTAGGCTTAAACTCGAAACAACCCCCGAACGGCCCCGTGGGTGGCACCAACACCTCCCACGGGACCAATGTAACTCGTAGGAACCGACCGCGCAGTCGCGGGACTCCCGGTATGAGAGTACGATGGTAATTTTCATATTTCTAGACTTTGGCTTAAAAACATGGCGTTAGAGGGTGAAGACTCGAAACAAACCCCGAACGGCCCCGTGGGTGGCACCAACACCTCCCACGGGACCAATGTAACTCGTAGAAACTGACCGCACAGCCGTGGGACTCCTAATTTTAGAGTACGAAGGTAATTTGTATATTTTCTAGACTTAGGCTTAATAACATGGCGTTAGAGAGTGAAAACTCGAAACAACCCCCGAACGGCCCCGTGGGTGGAACCAACACCTCCCACGGGACCAATGTAACTCGTAGGAACTGACCGCTCAGCCGCGGGACTCTTGGTCTGAGAGTACGATGGTAATTTTCATATTTCTAGACTTAGGCTTAAAAACATGGCGTTAGAGGGTGAAAACTCGAAATAACCACTGAACGGCCCCGTGGGTGGCACCAACACCTCCCACGGGACCAATGTAACTCGTAGGAACTGACCGTGCAGCCGCGGGAGTTCAGGTATGAAAGTGCGATGGTAATTTGTATATTTTTAGACTTAGGCTTAAAAACATGGCGTTAGAGGGTGAACACCCGAAACAGCCACCGAACGATCCCGTGGGTGTCACCAACACCTCCCACGGGACCAATGTAACTCGTAGGAACGGACCGTGCAGCCGCGGGACTCCCGGTTTGAGAGTACGACGGTAATTTGTATATTTGTAAACATAGGCTCAAAAACATGGCGTTAGAAGGTGAAAACTCGAAACAACCCCCGAATGGCCCCATTGGTGGCACCAACACCTCCCACGGGACCAATGTAACTCGTAGGAACTGACCGCGTAGCCGTGGGACTCCCAATTTTAGAGTACGAATGTAATTTGTATATTTTCTAGACTTAGGCTTAATAACATGGCGTTAGAGGCTGAAAACTCGAAACAACCCCCGAACGGCCCCGTGAGTGGCACCAACACCTCCCCCGGGACCAATGTAACTCGTAGGAACTGACCGCGCAGCCGCGGGACTCCCGGTATGAGAGTACGATGGTAATTTGTATATTTATAGACTTAGGCTTAAAATCATGGCGTTAGAGGGTGAAAACTCGAAACAACCCCCGAACGATCCCGTGGGTTGCACCAACACCTCTCACGGGACCAATGTAACTCGTAGGAACTGATCGCGCAGCCGCGGGAGTCCCGGTTTGAGAATACGATGGTAATTTCCATATTCCTAGACTTAGGCTTAAAAACATGGCGTTAGAGGAAGAAAACTCGAAACAACCCCCAAACGGCCCCGTGGGTGGCACCAACACCTCCCACGAGACCAGTGTAACTCGTAGGAACTGACCCCGTAGCCGCGGGAGTTCCGGTATGAGAGTACGATGGTAATTTGTATATTTCTAGACTTAGGCAAAACATGGCGTTAGAGGGTTAAAACTCGAAACAACCCCCGAACGGCCCCGTGGGTGGCACCAACACCTCCCACGAGACCAATGTAACTCGTAGGAACTGACCGCGCAGCCGCGGGACTTTCGGTGTGAGAGTACGACGGTCATTTGCATATTTCTACAATTAGGCTTAAAAACATGGCGTTAGAGGGTGAAAACCCGAAACATCTCTCGAACGATTCCGTGGGTGGCACCAGCACCTCCCACGGGACCAATGTAACTCGTAGGAACTGATCGGGCAGCCGCGGGAGTCCTGGTTTGGGAATACGATGATAATTTGTAGATTTCTAGGCTTAGGCAAAACATGGCGTTAGAGGTTGAAAACTCGAAACAACCCCCGAAAGGCCCCGTGGGTGGCACCAACACCTCCCACGGGACCAATGTAACTCGTAGGAATTGACGGCGCAGCCGCGGGACTCCCGGTATGAGAGTATGATGGTAATTTGTATATTTCTAGACTTAGGCTTAAAAACATGGCGTTAGAGGGTGAAAACTTGAAATAACCACCGAATGGCCCCGTGGGTGGCACCAACACCTCCCACGGGACCAATGTAACTCGTAGGAACTGACCGCGCAACCGCGGGAGTTCAGGAATGAAAGTGCGATGGTAATTTGTATATTTTTAGACTTAGGCTTAAAAACATGGCGTTAGAGGGTGAACACCCGAAACAGCCACCGAACGATCCCGTGGGTGGCACCAACACCTCCCACGGGACCAATGTAACTCGTAGGAACCGACCGCGCAGCCGCGGGACTCCCGGTATAAGAGTACGATGGTAATTTGCATATTTCTAGACTTAGGCTTAAAAACATGGCGTTAGAGGGTGAAAACTAGAAACAAACCCCGAACGGCCCCGTGGGTGGCACCAACACCTCCCACGGGACCAATGTAACTCGTAGGAACTGATCGCGCAGCCGCGGGAGTTCCAGTTTGAGAGTACGACGGTAATTTGTATATTTCTAGACTTCGGCTTAAAAAAATGCGTTAGAGGGTGAAAACCCGAAACACCCCCCGAATGATCCCGTGGTGGCACCAACACCTCCCACGGGACCAATTTAACTCGTAGGAACGGACAGCGCAGCCGCGGGAGTCCCGGTTTGAGAATACGATGATAATTTGCATATTTCTAGACTTAGGCAAAACATGGCGTTAGAGGGTTAAAACTCGAAACAACCCCCGAACGGCCCCGTGGGTGGCACCAACACCTCCCACGAGATCCAATGTAACTCATAGGAACTGACCGCGCAGCCGCGGGACTTTCGGTGTGAGAGTACGACGGTTATTTGCATATTTCTAGAATTAGGCTTAAAAACATGGCGTTAGAGAGTGAAAACCCGAAACATCTCTCGAACGATCCCGTGGGTGGCACCAGCACCTCCCACGGGACCAATGTAACTCGTAGGAACTGAACGGGCAGCCGCGGGACCCCCGGTTTGAGAGTACGATGGTAATTTGCATATTTCTAGACTTAGGCTTAAAAACATGGCGTTAGAGGGTGAAAACTCGAAATAACCACCGAACGGCCCCGTGGGTGGCACAAACACCTCCCACGAGATCCAATGTAACTCCTAGGAACTGACAGCGCAGCCGCGAAAATTTCGGTGTGAGAGTACGACGGTTATTTGCATATTTCTAGAATTAGGCTTAAAAACATGGCGTTAGAGGGTGAAAACCCGAAACATCTGTCGAACGATCCCGTGGGTGGCACCAGCACCTCCCACGGGATCAATGTAACTCGTAGGAACTGACCGGGCAGCCGCGGGACCCCCGGTTTGAGAGTACGATGGTAATTTGCATATTTCTAGACTTAGGCTTAAAAACATGGCGTTAGAGGGTGAAAACTCGAAAAAACCACCGAACGGCCCCGTGGGTGGCACCAACACCTCCCACGGGACCAATGTAACTCGTAGGAACTGACCGCGCAGCCGCGGGAGTTCAGGTATAAAAGTGTGATGGTAATTTGTATATTTTTAGACTTAGGCTTAAAAACATGGCGTTAGAGGGTGAACACCCGAAACAGCCACCGAAAGATCCCGTGGGGGGCACCAACACCTCCCACCGGAACAATGTAACTCGTAGGAACTGACCGCGCAGCCGCGGGACTCCCGGTTTGAGAGTACGACGGTAATTTGTATATTTCTGGACTTAGGCTTAAAAACATGGCGTTAGAGGGTGAAAACTCGAAACAACCCTCGAACGGCCCCGTGGGTGGCACCAACACCTCCCACGGGACCAATGTAACTCGTAGGAACCGACCGCGCAGTCGCGGGACTCCCGATATGAGAGTACGATGGTAATTTGCATATTTCTAGACTTAGGCTTAAAAACATGGCGTTAGAGGGTGAAAACTCGAAACAAACCCCGAACGGCCCCGTGGGTGGCACCAACACCTCCCACGGGACCAATGTAACTCGTAGGAACTGACCGCGCAGCCGCGGGAGTTCCAGTTTGAGAGTACGACGGTAATTTGTATATTTCTAGACTTCGGCTTAAAAAAATGCGTTAGAGGGTGAAAACCCGAAACACCCCCGAATGATCCCGTGGTGGCACCAACACCTCCCACGGGACCAATGTAACTCGTAGGAACGGATGGCGCAGCCGCGGGAGTCCCGGTTTGAGAATACGACGATAATTTGCATATTTCTAGACTTAGGCAAAAACATGGCGTTAGTGGGTGAAAACTCGAAACAATCACCGAACGGCCCCGTGGGTGGAACTAACACCTCCCACGGGACCAATGTAACTCGTAGGAACTGACCGCGCAGTCGCGGAACTCCCGGTAAGAGAGTACGATGGTAATTTGCATATTTCTAGACTTAGGTTTAAAAACCTGGTGTTATTGGGTGAAAACTCGAAACAACCCCCGAACGGCCCCGTGGGTGGCACCAACACCTCCCACGGGACCAATGTAACTCGTAGGAACTGACCGCGCAGCCGTGGGACTCCCGATTTTAGAGTACGAAGGTAATTTTTATATTTTCTAGACTTAGGCTTAATAACATGGCGTTAGAGGGTGAAAACTCGAAACAACCTCCGAACGGCCCCGTGGGTGGCACCAACACCTCCCACAAGACCAATGTAACTCGTAGGAACTGATCGCGCAGCCGCGGGACTCCCTGTATGAGAGTACAACGGTAATTTGTATATTACTAGACTTAGGCTTAAAAACATGGCGTTAGAGGTTGAAAACACGAAACAGCCCCCGAACGATCCCGTGGGTGGCACCAACACCTCTCACGGGACCAATGTAACTCGTAGGAACTAACCGTGCAGCCGCAGGACTCCCGATTTGAGAGTACGACGGTAATTTGTATATTTCTAGACTTAGGCTTAAAAACATGGCGTTAGAGGGTGAAAACTCGAAATAACCCCCGAACGGACCCGTGGGTGGCACCAACACCTCCCACAGGACCAATGTAACTCGTAGGAACTGACCGCGCAGCCGCGGGACTCCCGGTATGAGAGTACGATGATAATTTGCATATTTCTAAACTTTGGGTTAAAAACATGGCGTTAGAGGGTGAAAAATCGAAACAAACCCCGAACGGCCCCGTGGGTGGCACTAACACCTCCCACGGGACCAGTGTAACTCGTAGGAACTGACCGCGCAGCCGCAGGACTCCCGATTTGAGAGTACGACGGTAATTTGTATATTTCTAGACTTAAGCTTAAAAACATGGCGTTAGAGGGTGAAAACTCGAAACAATCCCCGAACGGCCCGTGGGTGGAACTAACACTTCCCACGGAACCAATGTAACTCGTAGGAACTGACCGCGCATCCGCGGAACTCCCGGTATGAGAGTACGATGGTAATTTGCATATTTCTAGACTTAGGTTTAAAAACATGGCGTTAGAGGGTGAAAACTCGAAATAACCACCGAACGGCCCCGTGGGTGGCACCAACACCTCCCACGGGATCAATGTAACTCGTAGGAACTGACCGCGCAGCCGCAGGAGTTCAGGTATTAAAGTGCGATGGTAATTTGTATATTTTTAGACTTAGGCTTAAAAACATGGCGTTAGAGGGTGAACACCCGAAACAGCCACCGAAAGATCCCGTGGGGGGCACCAACACCTCCCACCGGAACAATGTAACTCGTAGGAACTGAACGCGCAGCCGCGGGACTCCCGGTTTGAGAGTACGACGGTAATTTGTATATTTCTGGACTTAGGCTTAAACTCGAAACAACCCCCGAACGGCCCCGTGGGTGGCACCAACACCTCCCACGGGACCAATGTAACTCGTAGGAACCGACCGCGCAGTCGCGGGACTCCCGGTATGAGAGTACGATGGTAATTTGCATATTTCTAGACTTAGGCTTAAAAACATGGAGTTAGAGGGTGAAAACTCGAAACAAACCCCGAACGGCCCCGTGGGTGGCACCAACACCTCCCACGGGACCAATGTAACTCGTAGGAACTGACCGCGCAGCCGTGGGACTCCTAATTTTAGAGTACGAAGGTAATTTGTATATTTTCTAGACTTAGGCTTAATAACATGGCGTTAGAGGGTGAAAACTCGAAACAACCCACGAACGGCCCCGTGGGTGGCACCAACACCTCCCCCGGGACCAATGTAATCGTAGGAACTGACCGCGCAGCCGCGGGACTCCCGGTATGAGAGTACGACAGTAATTTTTATATTTCTAGACTTAGACTTAAAAGCATGGCGTTAGAGGGTGAAAACTCGAAACAACCCCCGAACGATCCCGTGGGTGGCACCAACACCTCTCACGGGACCAATGTAACTCGTAGGAACTTATCGCGCAGCCGCGGGAGTCCCGGTTTGAGAATACGATGGTAATTTGTATATTTCTAGACTTAGGCTTAAAAACATGACGTTAGAGGGTGAAAACTCGAAACAATCCCCAAATGACCCCGTGGGTGGCACCAACACCTCCCACGGGACCAGTATAACTCGTAGGAACTGACCGCGCAGCCGCGGGAGTTTCGGTATGAGAGTACGACGGTAATTTGTATATTTCTAAACTTAGGAAAAACATGGCGTTAGAGGGTTAAAACTCGAAACAACCCCCGAACGGCCCCGTGGGTGGTACCAACACCTCCCACGAGACCAATGTAACTCGTCGGAACTGACCGCGCAGCCGCGGGACTTTCGGTGTGAGAGTACGACGGTCATTTGCATATTTCTAGAAATTAGGCTTAAAAACATGGCGTTAGAGGGTGAAAACTCGAAACAGCTCTCGAACGATCTCGTGGGTGGCACCAGCACCTCCCACGGGACCACTGTAACTCATAGGAACTGACCGGGCAGCCGCGGGAGTCTTGGTTCGAGAATACGACAGTAATTTTCATATTTCTAAACTTGGGAGAAACATGGCGTTAGAGGTTGAAAACTCGAAACAACCCCCGAACGGCCCCGTGGGTGGCACCAACACCTCCCACGGGACCAATGTAACTCGTAGGAACTGACCACGGAGCCGCGGGACTCCCGGTATGAGAGTACGATGGTAATTTGCATATTTCTAGACTTAGGCTTAAAAACATGGCGTTAGAGGGTGAAAACTCGAAATAACCACCGAACGGCCCCGTGGGTGGCACCAACACCTCCCACGGGACCAATGTAACTCCTAGGAATTGACCGCGCAGCCGCGGGAGTTCAGGTATGAGAGTGCGATGGTAATTAGTATATTTTTAGACTTAGGCTTAAAAACATGGCATTAGAGGATGAACACCCGAAACAGCCACCGAACGATCCCGTGGGTGGCACCAACACCTCCCACGGGACCAATGTAACTCGTAGGAACCGACCGTGCAGCCGCGGGACTCCCGGTTTGAGAGTACGACGGTAATTTGTATATTTCTAGATTTAGGCATAAAAACATGGCCTTAGAGGGAGAAAACTCGAAACAACCCCCGAACGGCCCGGTGGGTGGCACCAACACCTCCCACGGGACCAATGTAACTCGTAAGAACCGACCGCGCAGCCGCGGGACTCCCGGTATGAGAGTACGATGGTAATTTGTATATTTCCAGACTTAGGCTTGAAAACATGGCGTTAGAGGGTGAAAACTCGAAACAAACCCCGAACGGCCCCGTGGGTGGCACCAACACCTCCCACGGGACCAATGTAACTCCTAGGATCTAACCGCGAAGCCGCGGAAGTTCCAGTTTGAGAGTACGACGGTAATTTGTATATTTCTAGACTTCGGCTTAAAAAAATGGGTTAGAGGGTGAAAACCCGAAACACCCCCCGAATGATCCCGTGGGTGGCACCAACACCTCCCACGGGACCAATGTAACTCGTAGGAACGGACGGCGCAGCCGCGGGAGCCCCGGTTTGAGAATACGATGATAATTTGCATATTTCTAGAGTTAGGCTTAAAGACATGGCGTTAGAGGGTGAAAACTCAAAATAACCCCCGAACGGACCCGTGGGTGGCACCAACACCTCCCACAGGACCAATGTAACTCGTAGGAATTGACCGCGCAGCCGCGGGACTCCCGGTATGAGAGTACGATGATAATTTGCATATTTCTAAACTTAGGTTTAAAAACATGGCGTTAGAGGGTGAAAAATCGAAACAAACCCCGAACGGCCCCGTGGGTGGCACTAACACCTCCCACGGGACCAGTGTAACTCGTAGGAACTGACCGCGCAGCTGCAGGACTCCCGATTTGAGAGTACGACGGTAAATTGTATATTTATAGACTTAAGCTTAAAAACATGGCGTTAGAGGGTGAAAACTCGAAACAATCCCCGAACGGCCCGTGGGTGGAACTAACACTTCCCACGGGACCAATGTAACTCGTAGGAATTGACCGCGCAGCCGCGGAACTCCCGGTATGAGAGTACGATGGTAATTTGCATATTTCTAGACTTAGGTTTAAAAACCTGGCGTTAGAGGGTGAAAACTCGAAACAACCCCCGAACGGCCTCGTGGGTGGCACCAACACCTCCCACGGGACCAATGTAACTCGTAGCAACTGACCACGCAGCCGTGGGACTCCCGATTTTAGAGTACGAAGGTAATTTGTATATTTTCTAGACCCGGGCTTAATAACATGGCGTTAGAGGGTGAAAACTCGAAACAACCTCCGAACTGCCCCGTGGTTGGCACCAACACCGCCCACGGGACCAATGTAACTCGTAGGAACTGATCGCGCAGCCTCGGGACTCCCTGTATGAGAGTACGACGGTAATTTGTATATTTCTAGACTTAGGCTTAACAACATGGCCTTAGAGGGTGAAAACAGGAAACAGCCCCCGAACGATCCCGTGGGTGGCAACAACACCTCTCACGGGACCAATGTTACTCGTAGGAACTGACCGCGCAGTCGTGGAACTCCCGGTAAGAGAGTACAATGGTAATTTGCATATTTCTAGACTTAGGCTTAAAAACATGGTGTTAGAGGGTGAAAACTCGAAACAACCCCCGAACGGCTCCGTGGGTGGCACCAACACCTCCCACGGGACCAATGTAACTCGTAGGAACTGACCGCGCAGCCGTGGGACTCCCGATTTTATAGTACAAAGGTAATTTGTATATATTCTAGACTTAGGCTTAATAACATGGCGTTAGAGGGTGAAAACTCGAAACAACCGCCGAACGGCCCCGTGGGTGGCACAAACACCTCCCACGGGACCAATGTAACTCGTAGGAACTGATCGCGCAGTCGCGGAACTCCCGGTAAGAGAGTACGATGGTAATTTGCATATTTCTAGACTTAGGCTTAAAAACATGGCGTTAGAGGGTGAAAACTCGAAACAACCCCCGAACGGCCCCGTGGGTGGCACCAACACCTCCCACGGGACCAATGTAACTCGTAGGAACTGACCGTGCAGCCGTAGGACTCCCGATTTTAGAGTAAGAAGGTAATTTGTATATTTTCTGGACTTGGGCATAAAAAAATGCGTTAGAGGTTGAAAACCCGAAACACCCCCCGAATGATCCGGTGGGTGGCACCAACACCTCCCACGGGACCAATGTAAGTCGTAGGAACGGACGGCGCAGCCGCGGGAGCCCCGGTTTGAGAATACGACGATAATTTGCATATTTCTAAACTTAGGCAAAACATGACGTTAGTTGGTGAAAACTCGAAACAATACCCGAACGGCCCCGTGGGAGGAACTAACACCTCCCACGGGACCAATGTAACTCGTAGGAACTGACTGCGCAGTCGCGGAACTCCCTGTATGAGAGTACGATGGTAATTTGCATATTTCTAGACTTAACTTTAAAAACCTGGCGTTAGAGGGTGAAAACTCGAAACAACACCCGAACGGCCCCGTGGGTGGCACCAACACCTCCCACGGGACCAATGTAACTCGTAGGAACTGACCGCGCAGCCGTGGGACTCCCGATTTTATAGTACGAAGGTAATTTTTATATTTTCTAGACTTAGGCTTAATAATATGGCGTTAGAGGGTGAAAACTCGAAACAACCGCCGAACGGCCCCGTGGGTGGCACAAACACCTCCCACAGGACCAATGTAACTCGTAGGAACTGATTGCGCAACTCCCTGTATGAGAGTAGGACGATAATTTGTATATTTCTAGACATAGGCTTAAAAACTTTGCGTTAGAGGTTGAAAACACGAAACAGCCACCGAACGATCCCGTGGGTGGCACCAACACCTCTCACGGGACCAATGTAACTCGTAGCAACTGACCGCGCCGCCGCAGGACTCCCGGTTTAAGAGTACGACGGTAATTTGTATATTTCTAGACTTAGGCTTAAAAACATGGCATTAGAGGGTGAAAACTCGAAATAACCCCCGAACGGACCCGTGGGTGGCACCAACACCTCCCACGGGACCAATGTAACTCTTAGGAACTGACCGCGCAGCCGCGGGACTCCTGGTATGAGAGTACGATGGTAATTTACATATTTCTAGACTTAGGGTTAAAAACATGGCATTAGAGGGTGAAAACTCGAAACAAACCCCGAACGGCCCCGTACGTGGCACTAACACCTCCCACGGGACCAGTGTAACTCGTAGGAACTGACCGCGCAGCCGCAGGACTCCCGGTTTGAGAGTACGACGGTAATTTGTATATTTCTAGACTTAGGCTTAAAAACATGGAGTTAGAGGGTTAAAACTCGAAACAATCCCCGAACGGCCCGTGGGTGGAACTAACACCTCCCACGGGACCAGTGTACCTCGTAGGAACTGACCGCGCAGCCGCGGGAGTTCCGGTATGAGATTACGACGGAAATTTGTATATTTCTAGACTTAGGCAAAACATGGCGTTAGAGGGTTAAAACTCGAAACAACCCCCGAACGGCCCCGTGGGTGCCACCAACACCTCCCACGGGACCAATGTAACTAGAAGGAACTGACCGCGCAGCCGCGGGACTCCCGGTTTGAGAGTACGACGGTAATTTGTATATTTCTAGACTTAGGCTTAAAAACATGGCGTTAGAGGTTGAAAACTCGAAACAACCCCCGAACGGCCCCGTGGGTGGCACCAACACCTCCCACGGGACCAATGTAACTCGTAGGAACTAACCGCGCAGCCACGGGACTCACGGTATGTGAGTACGACTGTAATTTTCATATATCTAGACTTAGTCTTAAAAACATGGCGTTAGAGGGTGAAAACTCGAAATAACCACCGAACGGCCCCGTGGGTGGCACCAACACCTCCCACGGGACCATTGTAACTCGTAGGAACTGACTGCGCAGCCGCGGGAGTTCAGGTATGAGAGTACGACGGTAATTTGTATATTTCTAGACTTAGGCTTAAAAACATGTCGTTAGAGGGTGAACACCCGAAACAGCCCCTGAACGATCCCGTGGGTGGCACCAACACCTCCCACGGGACAAATGTAACTCAAAGGAACTGACCGCGCAGCCGCTGGACTCCCAATTTGAGAGTACGACGGTAATTTGTATATTTCTATACTTAGGCTTAAAAACATGGAGTTAGAGGGTGAAAACTCGAAACAACCCCCGAACGGCCCCGTGGGTGGCACCAACACCTCCCACGGGACCAATGTAACTCGTAGAAACTGATCGCGCAGCCGCGGGACTCCCGGTATGAGAGTACGATGGTAATTTGCATATTTCTAGAGTTAGGGTTAAAAACATGGCGTTAGAGGGTGAAAACTCGAAACACCCCTCGAACGATCCCGTGGGTGGCACCAACACCTCCCACGGGACCAATGTAACTCGTAGGAATGGACGGCGCAGCCACGGGAGTCCCGGTTTGAGAATACGACGGTAATTTACATATTTCTAGACTTAGGTAAAACATGGCGTTAGTGGATGAAAACTCGAAACAACCCCCGAACGGCCCCGTGGGTGGCACTAACACCTCCCATGGGACCAATGTAACTCGTAGGAACTGACCGCACAGTCGCGAAACTCCCGGCATGAGAGTACGATGGTAATTTGCATATTTCTAGACTTAGTCTTAAAAACATGGCGTTAGTGGATGAAAACTCGAAACAACCCCCGAACGGCCCCGTGGGTGGCACTAACACCTCCCATGGGACCAATGTAACTCGTAGGAACTGACCGCGCAGTTGCGAAACTCCCGGCATGAGAGTGCGATGGTAATTTGTATATTTCTAGACTTAGGCTTAAAAACATGGCGTTAGAGGGTGAACACCCGAAACAGCCCCCGAACGATCCCGTGGGTGGCACCAACACCTCCCACGGGACAAATGTAACTCGTAGGAACTGACCGCGTAGCCGCGGGACTCCCGATTTGATAGTACGACGGTAATTTGTATATTTCTAGACTTAGGCTTAAAAACATGGCGTTAGAGGGTGAAAACTCGAAACAACCCCCGAACGGCCCCGTGGGTGGCACCAACACCTCCCACGGGACCAATGTAACTCGTAGAAACTGATCATGCAGCCGCAGGACTCCAAGTATGAGAGTACGATTGTAATTTGCATATTTCTAGACTTAGGGTTAAAAACATGGCGTTAGAGGGTGAAAACCCGAAACATCCCTCGAACGATCCCGTGGGTGGCACCAACACCTCCCACGGGACCAGTGTAACTCGTAGGAATGGACGGCGCAGCCACGGGAGTCCTGCTTTGAGAATACGACGGTAATTTACATATTTCTAGACTTAGGCAAAACATGGCGTTAGTGGATGAAAACTCGAAACAACCCCCGAACCGCCCCGTGGGTGGCACTAACACCTCCCATGGGACCAATGTAACTCGTAGGAACTGACCGCGTAGTCGCGGAACACCCGGAATGAGAGTACGATAGTAATTTGCATATTTCTAGACTTAAGTTTAAAAACCTGGCGTTAGAGGGTGAAAACTCGAAACAAGCCCCGAACGGCCCCTTGGGTGGCACCAACACCTCCCACGGGACCAATGTAACTCGTAGGAACTGACCGCGCAGCCATGGGACTCCCGATTTTATAGTACGAAGGTAATTTGTATATTTTCTAGACTTTGGCTTAATAACATGGCGTTAGAGGATGAAAACTCGAAACAACCGCCGAACGGCCCCGTGGGTGGCACAAACACCTCCCACGGAACCAATGTAACTCGTAGGAACTAATCGCGCAGTCGCGGAGCTCCCGGTAAGAGAGTACGATGGTAATTTGCATATTTCTAGACTTAGGTTTAAAAACATGGCGTTAGAAGGTGAAAACTCGAAACAACCCCCGAACGGCCCCGTGGGTGGCACCAACACCTCCCACGGGACCAATGTAACTCGTAGGAACTGACCGCGCAGCCGTAGGACTCCCGATTTTAGAGTATGAAGGTAATTTGTATATTTTCTAGACTTAGGCTTAATAACATGGCGTTAGAGGGTGAAAACTCGAAACAACCCACGAACGGCCCCGTGGGTGGCACCAACACCTCCCACGGGACCAATGTAACTCGTAGGAACTGACCGTGCAGCCGCGGGACTCCCGGTAAGAGAGTACGACGGTAATTTGTATCTTTCTAGACTTAGGCTTAAAAGCATGGCGTTAGAGGGTGAAAACTCGAAACAACCCCCGAACGATCCCGTGGGTGGCACCAACACCTCTCACGGGACCAATGTAACTCGTAAGAACTCACCGCGCAGCCGCGGGAGTCCCGGTTTGAGAATACAGTGGTAATTTGCATATTTCTAGACTAAGGCTTAAAAACATGGCGTTAGAGAGTGAAAACTCGAAATAATCCCCAAATGGCCCCGTGGGTGGCACCAACACCTCCCACGGGACCAGTGTAACTCGTAGGAACTGACCGCGCAGCCGCGGGAGTTCCGGTATGAGAGTACGAAGGTAATTTGTATATTTCTAAACATTGGCAAAACATGGCGTTAGAGGGTGAAAATTCGAAACAACCTCCGAACGGCCCCGTGGGTGGCACCAACACCTCCCACGGGACCAATGTAACTCGTAGGAACTGATCGCGCAGCCGCGGGACTCCTTGTGTGAGAGTACGACGGTAATTTGTATATTTCTAGACTTAGGCTTAAAAACATGGCGTTAGAGGGTGAAAACACGAAACAGCCCCCGAACGATCCCGTGGGTGGCACCAACACCTCTCAGGGGACCAATGTAACTCGAAGGAACTGACCGCGCAGCCGCGGGACTTCGGGTATGAGAGTACGATGGTAATTTGCATATGTCTAGACTTAGGGTTAAAAACATGGCGTTAGAGGGTGAAAACTCGAAACAAACCCCGAACGGCCCCGTGGGTGGCACTAACACCTCCCACGGGACCAGTGTAACTTGTAGGAACTGAACGCGCAGCCGCAGGACTCCCGGTTTGAGAGTACGATGGTAATTTGCATATTTCTAGACTTAGGGTTAAAAACATGGCGTTAGAGGGTGAAAACTCGATACAATCCCCGAACAGCCCCGTGGGTGGAACTAACACCTCCCACGGGACCAATGTAACTCGTAGGAACTGACCGCGCAGCCGCAGAACTCCCGGTATGAGAGTACGATGGTAATTTGCATATTTCTAGACTTAGGTTTAAAAACCTGGCGTTAAAGGGTGAAAACTCGAAACAACCACCGAACGGCCCCGTGGGTGGCACCAACACCTCCCACGGGACCAATGTAACTCGTAGGAACTGACCGCGCAGCCGTGGGACTTCCGATTTTAGAGTACTAAGGTAATTTGTATATTTTCTAGACTTAGGCTTAATAACATGGCGTTAGAGGGTGAAAACTCGAAACAACCTCCGAACGGCCCGGTGGGTGGCACCAACACCTCCCACGGGACCAATGTGACTCGTAGGAACTGACCGCGCAACCGCGGGAGTTCCAGTTTGAGAGTACGACTGTAATTTGTATATTTCTAGACTTCGGCTTAAAAAAATGCGTTAGAGGGTGAAAACCCGAAACACCCCCCGAATGATCCCGTGGGTGGCACCAACACCTCCCACGGGACAAATGTAACTCGTAGGAACGGACGGCGCAGCCGCGGGAGTCCCGGTTTGAGAATACGATGATAATTTGCATATTTCTAGATTTAGGCAAAACATGGCGTTAGTGGGTGAAAACTCGAAATAATCCCCGAACGTCCCCGTGGGTGGAACTAACACCTCCCACGGGACCAATGTAACTCGTAGGAACTGACCGCGCAGGCGCGGAACTCGCGGTATGAGAGTACGATGGTAATTTGTATATTTCTAGACTTAGGTTTAAAAACCTGGCGTTAGAGGGTGAAAACTCAAAACAACCCCCGAACGGCCCCGTGGGTGGCACCAACACCTCCCACGGGACCAGTGTAACTCGTAGGAACTGACCGCGCAGCCGTGGGACTCCCGATTTTAGAGTACGAAGGTAATTTGTATATTTTCTAGACTTACGATTAATAACATGGTGTTAGAGGGTGAAAACTCGAAACAACCTCCGAACGGCCCCGTGGGTGGTACCAACACCTCCCACGGGACCAATGTAACTTGTAGGAACTGATCGCGCAGCCGCGGGACTCCCTGTATGAGAGTACGACGATAATTTGTATATTTCTAGACTTAGGCTTAAAAACATGGCGTTAGAGGGAGAAAACACGAAACAGCCCCCGAACGATCCCGTGGGTGGCACCAACACCTCTCACGGGACCAATGTAACTCGTAGGAACTGACCGCGCAGCCGCTGGACTCCCGGTTTGAGAGTACGACGGTAATTTTAATATTTCTAGACTTAGGCTTAAAAACATGGCGTTAGAGGGTGAAAACTCAAAATAACCCCCGAACGGACCCGTGGGTGGCACCAACACTTCCCATGGGACCAATGTAACTCGTAGGAACTGACCGCGCAGCCGCGGGACTCCCGGTATGAGAGTACGATGGTAATTTGCATATTTCTAGACTTAGGGTTAAAAATATGGTGTTAGAGGGTGAAAACTCGAAACAAACCCCGAACGGCCCCATGGGTGGCACTAACACCTCCCACGGGACCTGTGTAACTCGTAGGAACTGAACGCGCAGCCGCAGGACTCCCGGTTTGAGAGTACGACGGTAATTTGTATATTTTTAGACTTAGGCTTAAAAACATGGCGTTAGAGGGTGAAAACTCGAAACAATCCCCGAACGGCCCCGTGGGTGGAACTAACACCTCCCACGGGACCAATGTAACTCGTAGGAACTGACCGCGCAGCCGAAGAACTCCCGGTATGAGAGTATGATGGTAATTTGCATATTTCTAGACTTGGGTTTAAAAACCTGGCGTTAGAGGGTGAAAACTCGAAACAACTCCCGAACGGCCCCGTGGGTGGCACCAACACCTCCCACGGGACCAATGTAACTCGTGGGAACTGACCGTGCAGCCGTGGGACTCCCGATTTTAGAGTACGAAGGTAATTTGTATATTTTCTAGACTTAGGCTTAATAACATGGCGTTAGAGGATGAAGACTCGAAACAACCTCCGAACGGCCCCGTGGGTGGCACCAACACCTCCCACGGGACCAATGTAACTCGTAGGAACTGATCTTGCAGCCGCGGGACTCCCTGTATGAGAGTACGACGGTAATTTGTATATTTCTAGACTTAGGCTTAAAAACATTGCGTTAGAGAGTGAAAACACGAAACAGCCCCCGAACGATCCCGTGGGTGGCACCAACACCTCTCACGGGACCAATGTAACTCGTAGGAAGTGACCGCGCAGCCGCGGGAGTCCCGATTTGAGAATACGATTGTAATTTGCATATTTCTAGACTTAGGCTTAAAAACATGGCGTTAGAGGGTGAAAACTCAAAACAACCCCCAAATGGCCCCGTGGGTGGCACCAACACCTCCCACGGGACCAGTGTAACTCGTAGGAACTGACCGCGCAGCCGCGGGAGTTCCGGTATGAGATTACGACGGAAATTTGTATATTTCTAGACTTAGGCAAAACGTGACGTTAGAGGGTTAAAACTCGAAACAACCCCCGAACGGCCCCGTGGGTGGCACCAACACCTCGCACGGGACCATTGTAACTAGTAGGAATTGACCGCGCAGCCGCGGGACTCCCGGTTTTAGAGTACGATGGTAATTTGTAAATTTCTAGACTTAGGCTTAAAAACATGGCGTTAGAGGTTGAAAACTCGAAACAACCCCCGAACGATCCCGTGGGTGGCACCAACACCTCCCACGGGACCAATGTAACTCGTAGGAACTGACTGCGCAGCCGCGGGACTCCCGGTATGAGACTACGACTGTAATTTTCATATTTCAAGACTTAAGCTTAAAAACATGGCGTTAGAGGGTGAAAACTCGAAACAACCACTGAACGGCCCCGTGGGTGGCACCAACGCCTCCCACAGGACCAATGTAACTCGTAGGAACCGACCGCGTAGCCGCGGGACTACCGGTATGAGAGTTCGATGGTAATTTGCATATTTCTAGACTTAGGCTTAAAAACATGGCGTTAGAGGGTGAAAACTCGAAACAAACCCCGAACGGCTCCGTGGGTGGCACTAACACCTCCCACGGGACGGATGTAACTCGTAGGAACGGACGGCGCAGCCGCGGGAGTCCCGGTTTGAGAATACGACGATAATTTGCATATTTCTAGACTTAGGCAAAACATGGCGTTAGTGGGTGAAAACTCGAAACAATCCCCGAACGGCCCCGTGGGTGGAACTAACACCTCCCACGGGACCAATGTAACTCGTAGGAACTGACCACGCAGTCGCGAAACTCCCGGTATGAGAGTACGATGGTAACTTGTATATTTCTAGACTTAGGCTTAAAAACATGGCGTTAGAGGGTGAAAACTCTAAACAACCCCGAACGGCCCCGTGGGTGGCACCAACACCTCCCATGGGACCAATGTAACTCGTAGAAACTGACCGCGTAGCCGTAGGACTCCCGATTTTAGAGTATGAATGTAATTTGTATATTTTCTAGACTTAGGCTTAATAACATGGCGTTAGAGGGTGAAAACTCGAAACAACCCCCGAACGGCCCCGTGGGTGGCACCAACACCTCCCACGGGACCAATGTAACTCGTAGAAACTGACCGCACAGCCGCGGGACTCCCGGTTTGAGAGTACGATGGTAATTTGTAAATATCTAGACTTAGGCTTAAAAACATGGCGTTAGAGGTTGAAACCTCGAAACAACCGTAGGAACTGATCGCGCAGCCGCGGGACTCCCGGTATGAGAGTACGACTGTAATTTTCATATTTCTAGACTTAAGCTTAAAAACATGGCGTTAGAGGGTGAAAACTCTAAACAACCCCCGAACGGCCCCGTGGGTGGCACCAACACCTCCCACGGGACCAATGTAACTCGTAGGAACTGACCGCGCAGCCGTAGGACTTCCGTTTATAGAGTCTGAAGGTAATTTGTATATTTTCTAGACTTAGGCTTAATAACATGGCGTTAGAGGGTGAAAACTCGAAACAACCCCCGAACGGCCCCGTGGGTGGCACCAACACCTCCCACGGGACCAATGTAACTCGTAGAAACTGACCGCGCAGCCGCGGAACTCCCGGTATGAGAGTACGACGGTAATTTGTATATTTCTAGACTTAGGCTTAAAAGCATGGCGTTAGAGGGTGAAAACTCGAAACAACCCCCGAACGATCCCGTGGGTGGCACCAACACCTCTAACGGGACCAATGTAACTCGTAAGAACTGATCGCGCAGCCGCGGGAGTCCCGGTTTGAGAATACGATGGTAATTTGCATATTTCTAGACTTAGGCTTAATAACATGGCGTTAGAGGGTGAAAACCCGAAACACCCCTCGAACGATCCCGTGGGTGGCACCAACACCTCCCACGGGACCAATGTAACTCGTAGGAATGGACGGCGCAGCCACGGGAGTCCTGGTTTGAGAATACGACGGTAATTTACATATTTCTAGACTTAGGCAAAACATGGCGTTAGTGGATGAAAACTCGAAACAACCCCCGAACGGCCCCGTGGGTGGCACTAACACCTCCCATGGGACCAATGTAACTCGTAGGAACTGACCGCGTAGTCGCGGAACTCCCGGTATGAGAGTACGATGGTAATTTGCATATTTCTAGACTTAAGTTTAAAAACCTGGCGTTAGAGGGTGAAAACTCGAAACAACCCCCGAACGGCCCCGTGGGTGGCACCAACACCTCCCACGGGACCAATGTAACTCGTAGGAACTGACCGCGCAGCCGTGGGACTCCCGATTTTATAGTACGACGGTAATTTGTATATTTTCTAGACTTAGGCTTAATAACATGGCTATAGAGGGTGAAAACTCGAAACAACCGCCGAACGGCCCCGTGGGTGGCACCAATACCTCCCACGGAAACAATGTAACTCATAGGAACTGATCGCGCAGTCGCGAAACTCCCGGTAAGAGAGTACGATGGTAATTTGCATATTTCTAGACTTAGGCTTAAAAACACGGCGTTAGAGGGTGAAAACTCGAAACAACTCCCGAACGGCCCCGTGGGTGGTACCAACACCTCCCACGGGACCAATGTAACTCGTAGGAACTGACCGCGCAGTCGTAGGACTCCCGATTTTAGAGTATGAATGTAATTTGTATATTTTCTAGATTTAGGCTTAATAACATGGCGTTAGAGGGTGAAAACTCGAAACAACCCACGAACGGCCCCGTGGGTGGCACCAACACCTCCCACGAGACCAATGTAACTCGTAGGAACTGACCGCGCAGCCGCGGGACTCCCGGTATGAGAGTACGACGATAATTTGTATATCTCTAGACTTAGGCTTAAAAGCATGGCGTTAGAGGGCGAAAACTCGAAACAACCCCCGAACGATCCCGTGGGTGGCACCAACACCTCTCACGGGACCAATGTTACTCGTAAGAACTAACCGCGCAGCCGCGGGAGTCCGAGTTTAAGAATACGATGGTAATTTGCATATTTCTAGACTAAGGCTTAAAAACATGGCGTTAGAGAGTGAAAACTCGAAACAATCCCCAAATGGCCCCGTGGGTGGCACCAACACCTCCCACGGGACCAGTGTAACTCGTAGGAACTGACCGCGCAGCCGCGGGAGTTCCGGTATGAGAGTACAACGGTAATTTGTATATTTCTAAACATAGGCAAAACATGGCGTTAGATGGTGAAAATTCGAAACAACCTCCGAACGGCCCCGTGGGTGGCACCAACACCTCCCACGGGACCAATGTAACTCGTAGGAACTGATCGCGCAGCCGCGGGACTCCTTGTATGAGAGTACGACGGTAATTTGTATATTTCTAGACTTAGGCTTAAAAACATGGCGTTAGAGGGTGAAAACACGAAACAGCCCCCGAACGATCCCGTGGGTGGCACCAACACCTCTCACGGGACCAATGTAACTTGTAGGAACTGACCGCGCAGCCGCAGGACTCCCGATTTGAGAGTATGATGGTAATTTGTATATTTCTAGACTTAGGCTTAAAAACATGACGTTAGAGGGTGAAAACTCGAAATAACCCCCGAACGGACCCGTGGGTGGCACCAACACCTCCCACGGGACCAATGTAACTCGTAGGAACTGACCGCGCAGCCGCGGGACTCCCGGTATGAGAGTACGATGGTAATTTGCATATTTCTAGACTTAGGGTTAAAAACATGGCTTTAGAGGGTGAAAAATCGAAACAAACCCTGAACGGCCCCGTGGGTGGCACTAACACCTCCCACAGGACCAGTGTAACTCGTAGGAACTGAACGCGCAGCCGCAGGACTCCCGGTTTGAGAGTACGATGGTAATTTGCATATTTCTAGACTTAGGGTTAAAAACATGGCGTTAGAGGGTGAAAACTCGAAACAATCCCCGAACGGCCCCGTGGGTGGAACTAACAACTCCCACGGGACCAATGTAACTCGTAGGAACTGACCGCGCAGCCGCAGAACTCCCGGTATGAGAGTACGATGGTAATTTGCATATTTCTAGACTTATGTTTAAAAACCTGGCGTTAGAGGGTGAAAACTCGAAACAACCCCCGAACGGCGCCGTGGGTGGCACCAACACCTCCCACGGGACCAATGTAACTCGTAGGAACTGATCGCGTAGCCGTGGGACTCCCGATTTTAGAGTACGAAGGTAATTTGTATATTTTCTAGACTTAGGCTTAATAACATGGCGTTAGAGGGTGAAAACTCGAAACAACCTCCGAACGGCCCCGTGGGTGGCACCAACACCTCCCACGGGACCAATGTAACTCGTAGGAACTGACCGCGCAGCCGCGGGAGTTCCAGTTTGAGAGTACGACTGTAATTTGTATATTTCTAGACTTCGGCATAAAAAAATGCGTTAGAGGGTGAAAACCCGAAACACCCCCCGAATGATCCCGTGGGTGGCACCAACACCTCCCACGGGACCAATGTAACTCGTAGGAACGGACGGCGCAGCCGCGGGAGTCCCGGTTTGAGAATACGATGATAATTTGCATATTTCTAGACTTAGGCAAAACATGGCGTTAGTGGGTGAAAACTCGAAATAATCCCCGAACGTCCCCGTGGGTGGAACTAACACCTCCCACGGGACCAATGTAACTCGTAGGAACTGACCGCGCAGCCGCGGAACTCGCGGTATGAGAGTACGATGGTAATTTGTATATTTCTAGACTTAGGTTTAAAAACCTGGCGTTAGAGGGTGAAAACTCGAAACAACCACCGAACGGCCCCGTGGGTGGCACCAACACCTCCCACGGGACCAATGTAACTCGTAGGAACTGTCCGCGCAGCCGTGGGACTCCCGATTTTAAAGTACTAAGGTAATTTGTATATTTTCTAGACTTAGGCTTAATAACATGGCGTTAGAGGGTGAAAACTCGAAACAACCTCCGAACGGCCCCGTGGGTGGCACCAACACCTCCCACGGGACCAATGTAACTCGTAGGAACTGACCGCGCAGCCGCGGGAGTTCCAATTTGAGAGTACGACTGTAATTTGTATATTTCTAGACTTCGGCTTAAAAACATGGCGTTAGAGGGTGAAAACTGGAATCAACCACCGAACAGCCCCGTGGGTGGCACCAACACCTCCCACGGGACCATTGTAACCCGCAGGAACTGACTGCGCAGCCGCGGGAGTTCAGGTATGAGACTACGACGGTAATTTGTATATTTCTAGACTTAGGCTTAAAAACATGGCGTTAAAGGGTGAACACCCGAAACAGCCCCCGAACGATCCCGTGGGTGGCACCAACACCTCCCACGGGACAAATGTAACTCGTAGGAACTGACTGCGTAGCCGCGGGACTCCCGATTTGATAGTACGACGGTAATTTGTATATTTCTAGACTTAGGCTTAAAAACATGGCGTTAGAGGGTGAAAACTCGAAACAACCCCCGAACGGCCCCGTGGGTGGCACCAACACCTCCCACGGGACCAATGTAACTCGTAGAAACTGATCGCGCAGCCGCGGGACTCCAAGTATGAGAGTACGATGGTAATTTGCATATTTCTAGACTTAGGGTTAAAAACATGGCGTTAGAGGGTGAAAACTCGAAACAAACCCCGAACAGCCCCGTGGGTAGCACTAACACCTCCCACGGGACCAGTGTAACTCGTAGGAACTGACCGCACAGCCGCAGGAGTTCCTGTTTGAGAGTACAACGGTAATTTGTATATTTCTAGACTTAGGCTTAAAAACATGGCGTTAGAGGTTGAAAACCCGAAACACCCCCCGAACAATCCCGTGGGTGGCACCAACACCTCCCACGGGACCAATGTAACTCGTCGGAACTTACGGCGCAGCCGCAGGAGTCCCGGTTTGAGAATACGACGGTAATTTTCATATTTCTAGACTTAGTCAAAACATGGCGTTAGTGGGTGAAAACACGAAACAACCCCCGGACGGCCCCGTGGGTGGCACTAACAACTTCCACGGGACCAATGTAACTCGTAGGAACTGACCGCGCAGCCGCGAAACTCCCGGTAAGAGAGTACGATGGTAATTTGCATATTTATAGACTTAGGCTTAAAAACATGGCATTAGAGGGTGAAAACTCGAAACAACCCCCGAACGGCCCCGTGTGTGGCACCTACACCTCCCACGGGACCAATGTAACTCGTAGTAACTGACCGCGCAGCTGTGGGACTCCCGATTTTAAGGTACGAAGGTAATTTGTATATTTCTAGACTTAGGCTTAATAACATTGCGTTAGAGGGTGAAAACTCGAAACAACGCCCGAACGGCCCCGTGGGTGGCACCAACACCTCCCACAGGACCAATGTAACTCGTAGGAACTGATCGAGCAGCCGTGGGACTCCCGATTTTAGAGTACGAAGGTAATTTGTATATTTTCTAGACTTAGGCTTAATAACATGGCGTTAGAGGGTGAAAACCCGAAACACCCCTCGAACGATCCCGTGGGTGGCACCAACACCTCCCACGGGACCAATGTAACTCGTAGGAATGGACGGCGCAGCCACGGGAGTCCTGGTTTGAGAATACGACGGTAATTTACATATTTCTAGACTTAGGCAAAACATGGCGTTAGTGGATGAAAACTCGAAACAACCCCCGAACGGCCCCGTGGGTGGCACTAACACCTCCCATGGGACCAATGTAACTCGTAGGAACTGACCGCGTAGTCGCGGAACTCCCGGTATGAGAGTACGATGGTAATTTGCATATTTCTAGACTTAAGTTTAAAAACCTGGCGTTAGAGGGTGAAAACTCGAAACAACCCCCGAACGGCCCCGTGGGTGGCACCAACACCTCCCACGGGACCAATGTAACTCGTAGGAACTGACCGCGCAGCCGTGGGACTCCCGATTTTATAGTACGACGGTAATTTGTATATTTTCTAGACTTAGGCTTAATAACATGGCTATAGAGGGTGAAAACTCGAAACAACCGCCGAACGGCCCCGTGGGTGGCACCAATACCTCCCACAGAAACAATGTAACTCATAGGAACTGATCGCGCAGTCGCGAAACTCCCGGTAAGAGAGTACGATGGTAATTTGCATATTTCTAGACTTAGGCTTAAAAACACGGCGTTAGAGGGTGAAAACTCGAAACAACTCCCGAACGGCCCCGTGGGTGGTACCAACACCTCCCACGGGACCAATGTAACTCGTAGGAACTGACCGCGCAGTCGTAGGACTCCCGATTTTAGAGTATGAATGTAATTTGTATATTTTCTAGATTTAGGCTTAATAACATGGCGTTAGAGGGTGAAAACTCGAAACAACCCACGAACGGCCCCGTGGGTGGCACCAACACCTCCCACGAGACCAATGTAACTCGTAGGAACTGACCGCGCAGCCGCGGGACTCCCGGTATGAGAGTACGACGATAATTTGTATATCTCTAGACTTAGGCTTAAAAGCATGGCGTTAGAGGGCGAAAACTCGAAACAACCCCCGAACGATCCCGTGGGTGGCACCAACACCTCTCACGGGACCAATGTTACTCGTAAGAACTAACCGCGCAGCCGCGGGAGTCCGAGTTTAAGAATACGATGGTAATTTGCATATTTCTAGACTAAGGCTTAAAAACATGGCGTTAGAGAGTGAAAACTCGAAACAATCCCCAAATGGCCCCGTGGGTGGCACCAACACCTCCCACGGGACCAGTGTAACTCGTAGGAACTGACCGCGCAGCCGCGGGAGTTCCGGTATGAGAGTACAACGGTAATTTGTATATTTCTAAACATAGGCAAAACATGGCGTTAGATGGTGAAAATTCGAAACAACCTCCGAACGGCCCCGTGGGTGGCACCAACACCTCCCACGGGACCAATGTAACTCGTAGGAACTGATCGCGCAGTCGCGGGACTCCTTGTATGAGAGTACGACGGTAATTTGTATATTTCTAGACTTAGGCTTAAAAACATGGCGTTAGAGGGTGAAAACACGAAACAGCCCCCGAACGATCCCGTGGGTGGCACCAACACCTCTCACGGGACCAATGTAACTTGTAGGAACTGACCGCGCAGCCGCAGGACTCCCGATTTGAGAGTATGATGGTAATTTGTATATTTCTAGACTTAGGCTTAAAAACATGACGTTAGAGGGTGAAAACTCGAAATAACCCCCGAACGGACCCGTGGGTGGCACCAACACCTCCCACGGGACCAATGTAACTCGTAGGAACTGACCGCGCAGCCGCGGGACTCCCGGTATGAGAGTACGATGGTAATTTGCATATTTCTAGACTTAGGGTTAAAAACATGGCTTTAGAGGGTGAAAAATCGAAACAAACCCTGAACGGCCCCGTGGGTGGCACTAACACCTCCCACAGGACCAGTGTAACTCGTAGGAACTGAACGCGCAGCCGCAGGACTCCCGGTTTGAGAGTACGATGGTAATTTGCATATTTCTAGACTTAGGGTTAAAAACATGGCGTTAGAGGGTGAAAACTCGAAACAATCCCCGAACGGCCCCGTGGGTGGAACTAACAACTCCCACGGGACCAATGTAACTCGTAGGAACTGACCGCGCAGCCGCAGAACTCCCGGTATGAGAGTACGATGGTAATTTGCATATTTCTAGACTTATGTTTAAAAACCTGGCGTTAGAGGGTGAAAACTCGAAACAACCCCCGAACGGCGCCGTGGGTGGCACCAACACCTCCCACGGGACCAATGTAACTCGTAGGAACTGATCGCGTAGCCGTGGGACTCCCGATTTTAGAGTACGAAGGTAATTTGTATATTTTCTAGACTTAGGCTTAATAACATGGCGTTAGAGGGTGAAAACTCGAAACAACCTCCGAACGGCCCCGTGGGTGGCACCAACACCTCCCACGGGACCAATGTAACTCGTAGGAACTGACCGCGCAGCCGCGGGAGTTCCAGTTTGAGAGTACGACTGTAATTTGTATATTTCTAGACTTCGGCATAAAAAAATGCGTTAGAGGGTGAAAACCCGAAACACCCCCCGAATGATCCCGTGGGTGGCACCAACACCTCCCACGGGACCAATGTAACTCGTAGGAACGGACGGCGCAGCCGCGGGAGTCCCGGTTTGAGAATACGATGATAATTTGCATATTTCTAGACTTAGGCAAAACATGGCGTTAGTGGGTGAAAACTCGAAATAATCCCCGAACGTCCCCGTGGGTGGAACTAACACCTCCCACGGGACCAATGTAACTCGTAGGAACTGACCGCGCAGCCGCGGAACTCGCGGTATGAGAGTACGATGGTAATTTGTATATTTCTAGACTTAGGTTTAAAAACCTGGCGTTAGAGGGTGAAAACTCGAAACAACCACCGAACGGCCCCGTGGGTGGCACCAACACCTCCCACGGGACCAATGTAACTCGTAGGAACTGTCCGCGCAGCCGTGGGACTCCCGATTTTAAAGTACTAAGGTAATTTGTATATTTTCTAGACTTAGGCTTAATAACATGGCGTTAGAGGGTGAAAACTCGAAACAACCTCCGAACGGCCCCGTGGGTGGCACCAACACCTCCCACGGGACCAATGTAACTCGTAGGAACTGACCGCGCAGCCGCGGGAGTTCCAATTTGAGAGTACGACTGTAATTTGTATATTTCTAGACTTCGGCTTAAAAACATGGCGTTAGAGGGTGAAAACTGGAATCAACCACCGAACAGCCCCGTGGGTGGCACCAACACCTCCCACGGGACCATTGTAACCCGCAGGAACTGACTGCGCAGCCGCGGGAGTTCAGGTATGAGACTACGACGGTAATTTGTATATTTCTAGACTTAGGCTTAAAAACATGGCGTTAAAGGGTGAACACCCGAAACAGCCCCCGAACGATCCCGTGGGTGGCACCAACACCTCCCACGGGACAAATGTAACTCGTAGGAACTGACTGCGTAGCCGCGGGACTCCCGATTTGATAGTACGACGGTAATTTGTATATTTCTAGACTTAGGCTTAAAAACATGGCGTTAGAGGGTGAAAACTCGAAACAACCCCCGAACGGCCCCGTGGGTGGCACCAACACCTCCCACGGGACCAATGTAACTCGTAGAAACTGATCGCGCAGCCGCGGGACTCCAAGTATGAGAGTACGATGGTAATTTGCATATTTCTAGACTTAGGGTTAAAAACATGGCGTTAGAGGGTGAAAACTCGAAACAAACCCCGAACAGCCCCGTGGGTAGCACTAACACCTCCCACGGGACCAGTGTAACTCGTAGGAACTGACCGCACAGCCGCAGGAGTTCCTGTTTGAGAGTACAACGGTAATTTGTATATTTCTAGACTTAGGCTTAAAAACATGGCGTTAGAGGTTGAAAACCCGAAACACCCCCCGAACAATCCCGTGGGTGGCACCAACACCTCCCACGGGACCAATGTAACTCGTCGGAACTTACGGCGCAGCCGCAGGAGTCCCGGTTTGAGAATACGACGGTAATTTTCATATTTCTAGACTTAGTCAAAACATGGCGTTAGTGGGTGAAAACACGAAACAACCCCCGGACGGCCCCGTGGGTGGCACTAACAACTTCCACGGGACCAATGTAACTCGTAGGAACTGACCGCGCAGCCGCGAAACTCCCGGTAAGAGAGTACGATGGTAATTTGCATATTTATAGACTTAGGCTTAAAAACATGGCATTAGAGGGTGAAAACTCGAAACAACCCCCGAACGGCCCCGTGTGTGGCACCTACACCTCCCACGGGACCAATGTAACTCGTAGTAACTGACCGCGCAGCTGTGGGACTCCCGATTTTAAGGTACGAAGGTAATTTGTATATTTCTAGACTTAGGCTTAATAACATTGCGTTAGAGGGTGAAAACTCGAAACAACGCCCGAACGGCCCCGTGGGTGGCACCAACACCTCCCACAGGACCAATGTAACTCGTAGGAACTGATCGAGCAGCCGTGGGACTCCCGATTTTAGAGTACGAAGGTAATTTGTATATTTTCTAGACTTAGGCTTAATAACATGGCGTTAGAGGGTGAAAACCCGAAACACCCCTCGAACGATCCCGTGGGTGGCACCAACACCTCCCACGGGACCAATGTAACTCGTAGGAATGGACGGCGCAGCCACGGGAGTCCTGGTTTGAGAATACGACGGTAATTTACATATTTCTAGACTTAGGCAAAACATGGCGTTAGTGGATGAAAACTCGAAACAACCCCCGAACGGCCCCGTGGGTGGCACTAACACCTCCCATGGGACCAATGTAACTCGTAGGAACTGACCGCGTAGTCGCGGAACTCCCGGTATGAGAGTACGATGGTAATTTGCATATTTCTAGACTTAAGTTTAAAAACCTGGCGTTAGAGGGTGAAAACTCGAAACAACCCCCGAACGGCCCCGTGGGTGGCACCAACACCTCCCACGGGACCAATGTAACTCGTAGGAACTGACCGCGCAGCCGTGGGACTCCCGATTTTATAGTACGACGGTAATTTGTATATTTTCTAGACTTAGGCTTAATAACATGGCTATAGAGGGTGAAAACTCGAAACAACCGCCGAACGGCCCCGTGGGTGGCACAAACACCTCCCACGGAAACAATGTAACTCATAGGAACTGATCGCGCAGTCGCGAAACTCCCGGTAAGAGAGTACGATGGTAATTTGCATATTTCTAGACTTAGGCTTAAAAACATGGCGTTAGAGGGTGAAAACTCGAAACAACTCCCGAACGGCCCCGTGGGTGGTACCAACACCTCCCACGGAACCAATGTAACTCGTAGGAACTGACCGCGCAGCCGTAGGACTCCCAATTTTAGAGTATGAAGGTAATTTGTATATTTTCTAGATTTAGGCTTAATAACATGGCGTTAGAGGGTGAAAACTCGAAACAACCCACGAACGGCCCCGTGGGTGGCACCAACACCTCCCACGGGACCAATGTAACTCGTAGGAACTGACCGCGCAGCCGCGGGACTCCCGGTATGAGAGTACGACGATAATTTGTATATCTCTAGACTTAGGCTTAAAAGCATGGCGTTAGAGGGCGAAAACTCGAAACAACCCCCGAACGATCCCGTGGGTGGCACCAACACCTCTCACGGGACCAATGTTACTCGTAAGAACTAACCGCGCAGCCGCGGGAGTCCGAGTTTAAGAATACGATGGTAATTTGCATATTTCTAGACTAAGGCTTAAAAACATGGCGTTAGAGAGTGAAAACTCGAAACAATCCCCAAATGGCCCCGTGGGTGGCACCAACACCTCCCACGGGACCAGTGTAACTCGTAGGAACTGACCGCGCAGCCGCGGGAGTTCCGGTATGAGAGTACAACGGTAATTTGTATATTTCTAAACATAGGCAAAACATGGCGTTAGATGGTGAAAATTCGAAACAACCTCCGAACGGCCCCGTGGGTGGCACCAACACCTCCCACGGGACCAATGTAACTCGTAGGAACTGATCGCGCAGCCGCGGGACTCCTTGTATGAGAGTACGACGGTAATTTGTATATTTCTAGACTTAGGCTTAAAAACATGGCGTTAGAGGGTGAAAACACGAAACAGCCCCCGAACGATCCCGTGGGTGGCACCAACACCTCTCACGGGACCAATGTAACTTGTAGGAACTGACCGCGCAGCCGCAGGACTCCCGATTTGAGAGTATGATGGTAATTTGTATATTTCTAGACTTAGGCTTAAAAACATGACGTTAGAGGGTGAAAACTCGAAATAACCCCCGAACGGACCCGTGGGTGGCACCAACACCTCCCACGGGACCAATGTAACTCGTAGGAACTGACCGCGCAGCCGCGGGACTCCCGGTATGAGAGTACGATGGTAATTTGCATATTTCTAGACTTAGGGTTAAAAACATGGCTTTAGAGGGTGAAAAATCGAAACAAACCCTGAACGGCCCCGTGGGTGGCACTAACACCTCCCACAGGACCAGTGTAACTCGTAGGAACTGAACGCGCAGCCGCAGGACTCCCGGTTTGAGAGTACGATGGTAATTTGCATATTTCTAGACTTAGGGTTAAAAACATGGCGTTAGAGGGTGAAAACTCGAAACAATCCCCGAACGGCCCCGTGGGTGGAACTAATAACTCCCACGGGACCAATGTAACTCGTAGGAACTGACCGCGCAGCCGCAGAACTCCCGGTATGAGAGTACGATGGTAATTTGCATATTTCTAGACTTATGTTTAAAAACCTGGCGTTAGAGGGTGAAAACTCGAAACAACCCCCGAACGGCGCCGTGGGTGGCACCAACACCTCCCACGGGACCAATGTAACTCGTAGGAACTGATCGCGTAGCCGTGGGACTCCCGATTTTAGAGTACGAAGGTAATTTGTATATTTTCTAGACTTAGGCTTAATAACATGGCGTTAGAGGGTGAAAACTCGAAACAACCTCCGAACGGCCCCGTGGGTGGCACCAACACCTCCCACGGGACCAATGTAATTCGTAGGAACTGACCGCGCAGCCGCGGGAGTTCCAGTTTGAGAGTACGACTGTAATTTGTATATTTCTAGACTTCGGCATAAAAAAATGCGTTAGAGGGTGAAAACCCGAAACACCCCCCGAATGATCCCGTGGGTGGCACCAACACCTCCCACGGGACCAATGTAACTCGTAGGAACGGACGGCGCAGCCGCGGGAGTCCCGGTTTGAGAATACGATGATAATTTGCATATTTCTAGACTTAGGCAAAACATGGCGTTAGTGGGTGAAAACTCGAAATAATCCCCGAACGTCCCCGTGGGTGGAACTAACACCTCCCACGGGACCAATGTAACTCGTAGGAACTGACCGCGCAGCCGCGGAACTCGCGGTATGAGAGTACGATGGTAATTTGTATATTTCTAGACTTAGGTTTAAAAACCTGGCGTTAGAGGGTGAAAACTCGAAACAACCACCGAACGGCCCCGTGGGTGGCACCAACACCTCCCACGGGACCAATGTAACTCGTAGGAACTGTCCGCGCAGCCGTGGGACTCCCGATTTTAAAGTACTAAGGTAATTTGTATATTTTCTAGACTTAGGCTTAATAACATGGCGTTAGAGGGTGAAAACTCGAAACAACCTCCGAACGGCCCCGTGGGTGGCACCAACACCTCCCACGGGACCAATGTAACTCGTAGGAACTGACCGCGCAGCCGCGGGAGTTCCAATTTGAGAGTACGACTGTAATTTGTATATTTCTAGACTTCGGCTTAAAAACATGGCGTTAGAGGGTGAAAACTGGAATCAACCACCGAACAGCCCCGTGGGTGGCACTAACACCTCCCACGGGACCATTGTAACCCGCAGGAACTGACTGCGCAGCCGCGGGAGTTCAGGTATGAGACTACGACGGTAATTTGTATATTTCTAGACTTAGGCTTAAAAACATGGCGTTAAAGGGTGAACACCCGAAACAGCCCCCGAACGATCCCGTGGGTGGCACCAACACCTCCCACGGGACAAATGTAACTCGTAGGAACTGACTGCGTAGCCGCGGGACTCCCGATTTGATAGTACGACGGTAATTTGTATATTTCTAGACTTAGGCTTAAAAACATGGCGTTAGAGGGTGAAAACTCGAAACAACCCCCGAACGGCCCCGTGGGTGGCACCAACACCTCCCACGGGACCAATGTAACTCGTAGAAACTGATCGCGCAGCCGCGGGACTCCAAGTATGAGAGTACGATGGTAATTTGCATATTTCTAGACTTAGGGTTAAAAACATGGCGTTAGAGGGTGAAAACTCGAAACAAACCCCGAACAGCCCCGTGGGTAGCACTAACACCTCCCACGGGACCAGTGTAACTCGTAGGAACTGACCGCACAGCCGCAGGAGTTCCTGTTTGAGAGTACAACGGTAATTTGTATATTTCTAGACTTAGGCTTAAAAACATGGCGTTAGAGGTTGAAAACCCGAAACACCCCCCGAACAATCCCGTGGGTGGCACCAACACCTCCCACGGGACCAATGTAACTCGTCGGAACTTACGGCGCAGCCGCAGGAGTCCCGGTTTGAGAATACGACGGTAATTTTCATATTTCTAGACTTAGTCAAAACATGGCGTTAGTGGGTGAAAACACGAAACAACCCCCGGACGGCCCCGTGGGTGGAACTAACAACTTCCACGGGACCAATGTAACTCGTAGGAACTGACCGCGCAGCCGCGAAACTCCCGGTAAGAGAGTACGATGGTAATTTGCATATTTATAGACTTAGGCTTAAAAACATGGCATTAGAGGGTGAAAACTCGAAACAACCCCCGAACGGCCCCGTGTGTGGCACCTACACCTCCCACGGGACCAATGTAACTCGTAGTAACTGACCGCGCAGCTGTGGGACTCCCGATTTTAAGGTACGAAGGTAATTTGTATATTTCTAGACTTAGGCTTAATAACATTGTGTTAGAGGGTGAAAACTCGAAACAACGCCCGAACGGCCCCGTGGGTGGCACCAACACCTCCCACAGGACCAATGTAACTCGTAGGAACTGATCGAGCAGCCGTGGGACTCCCGATTTTAGAGTACAAAGGTAATTTGTATATTTTCTAGACTTAGGCTTAATAACATGGCGTTAGAGGGTGAAAACCCGAAACACCCCTCGAACGATCCCGTGGGTGGCACCAACACCTCCCACGGGACCAATGTAACTCGTAGGAATGGACGGCGCAGCCACGGGAGTCCTGGTTTGAGAATACGACGGTAATTTACATATTTCTAGACTTAGGCAAAACATGGCGTTAGTGGATGAAAACTCGAAACAACCCCCGAACGGCCCCGTGGGTGGCACTAACACCTCCCATGGGACCAATGTAACTCGTAGGAACTGACCGCGTAGTCGCGGAACTCCCGGTATGAGAGTACGATGGTAATTTGCATATTTCTAGACTTAAGTTTAAAAACCTGGCGTTAGAGGGTGAAAACTCGAAACAACCCCCGAACAGCCCCGTGGGTGGCACCAACACCTCCCACGGGACCAATGTAACTCGTAGGAACTGACCGCGCAGCCGTGGGACTCCCGATTTTATAGTACGACGGTAATTTGTATATTTTCTAGAATTAGGCTTAATAACATGGCTATAGAGGGTGAAAACTCGAAACAACCGCCGAACGGCCCCGTGGGTGGCACAAACACCTCCCACGGAAACAATGTAACTCATAGGAACTGATCGCGCAGTCGCGAAACTCCCGGTAAGAGAGTACGATGGTAATTTGCATATTTCTAGACTTAGGCTTAAAAACATGGCGTTAGAGGGTGAAAATTCGAAACAACTCCCGAACGGCCCCGTGGGTGGTACCAACACCTCCCACGGAACCAATGTAACTCGTAGGAACTGACCGCGCAGCCGTAGGACTCCCAATTTTAGAGTATGAAGGTAATTTGTATATTTTCTAGATTTAGGCTTAATAACATGGCGTTAGAGGGTGAAAACTCGAAACAACCCACGAACGGCCCCGTGGGTGGCACCAACACCTCCCACGGGACCAATGTAACTCGTAGGAACTGATCGCGCAGCCGCGGGACTCCCGGTATGAGAGTACGACGGTAATTTGTATATTTCTAGACTTAGGCTTAAAAGCATGGCGTTAGAGGGTGAAAACTCGAAACAACCCCCGAACGATCCCGTGGGTGGCACCAACACCTCTCACGGGACCAATGTAACTCGTAAGAACTAACCGCGCAGCCGCGGGAGTCCCGGTTTGAGAATACGATGGTAAGTTGCATATTTCTAGACTAAGGCTTAAAAACATGGCGTTAGAGAGTGAAAACTCGAAACAATCCCCAAATGGCCCCGTGGGTGGCACCAACACCTCCCACGGGACCAGTGTAACTCGTAGGAACTGACCGCGCAGCCGCGGGAGTTCCGGTATGAGAGTACGATGGTAATTTGTATATTTCTAAACATAGGCAAAACATGGCGTTAGAGGGTGAAAATTCGAAACGACCTCCGAACGGCCCCGTGGGTGGCACCAACTCCTCCCACGGGACCAATGTAACTCGTAGGAACTGATCGCGCAGCCGCGGGACTCCTTGTGTGAGAGTACGATCGTAATTTGTATATTTCTAGACTTAGGCTTAAAAACATGGCGTTAGAGGGTGAAAACATGAAACAGCCCCCGAACGATCCCGTGGGTGGCACCAACACCTCTCACGGGACCAATGTAACTCGTAGGAACTGACCGCGCAGCCGCAGGACTCCCGGTTTGAGAGTATGATGGTAATTTGTATATTTCTAGACTTAGGCTTAAAAACATGACGTTAGAGGGTGAAAACACGAAATAACCCCCGAACGGACCCGTGGGTGGCACCAACACCTCCCACGGGACCAATGTAACTCGTAGGAACTGACCGCGCAGCCGCGGGACTCCCGGTATGAGAGTACGATGGTAATTTGCATATTTCTAGACTTAGGCTTAAAAACATGGCGTTAGAGGGTGAAAACTCGAAACAAACCCTGAACGGCCCCGTGGGTGGCACTAACACCTCCCACGGGACCAGTGTAACTCGTAGGAACTGAACGTGCAGCCGTGGGACTCCCGATTTTAGAGTACGAAGGCAATTTGTATATTTTCTAGACCTAGGCTTAATAACATGGCGTTAGAGGGTGAAAACTCGAAACAACCTCCGAACGGCCCCGTGGGTGGCACCAACACCTCCCACGGGACCAATGTAACTCGTAGGAACTGATCGCGCAGCCGCGGGACTCCCTGCATGAGAGTACGACGGTAATTTGTATATTTCTAGATTTAGGCTTAAAAACATGGCGTTAGAGGGTGAAAATACGAAACAGCCCCCGAACGATCCTGTGAGTGGCACCAACACTTCTCACGGGACCAAGGTAACCCGTAGGAACTGACCGCGCAGCCGCGGGAGTCCCGGTTTGAGAATACAATTGTAATTTGCATATTTCTAGACTTAGGCTTAAAAACATGGCGTTAGAGGGTGAAAACTCAAAACAACCCCCAAATGGCACTGTGGGTGGCACCAACACCTCCCACGGGACCAGTGTAACTCGTAGGAACTGACCGCGCAGCCGCGGGAGTTCCGGTATGAGAGTACGACGGTAATTTGTATATTTCTAAACATAGGCAAAACATGGCGTTAGAGGGTTAAAACTTGAAACAACCCCCGAACGGCCCTGTGGGTGGCACCAACACCTCCCACGAGACCAATGTAACTCGTAGGAACTGACCGCGCAGCCGCGGGACTTTCGGTGTGAGAGTACGACGGTCATTTGCATATTTCTAGAAATTAGGCTTAAAAACATGGCGTTAGAGGGTGAAAACTCGAAACAGCTCTCGAACAATCCCGTGGGTGGCACCAGCACCTCCCACGGGACCAATGTAACTCGTAGGAACTGACCGGGCAGTCACGGGAGTCCCGGTTTAAGAATACGAAGGTAATTTGCATATTTCTAGACTTAGGGAAAACATGGCGTTAGAGATTGAAAACTCGAAATAACCCCCGAATGGCCCCGTGGGTGGGACCAACACCTCCCGCGGGACCAATGTAACTCGTAGGAACTGACCGCGCAGCCGTAGGACTCCCGATTTTAGAGTATGAAGGTAATTTGTATATTTTCTAGTCTTAGGCTTAATAACATGGCGTTAGAGGGTGAAAACTCGAAACAACCCACGAACGGCCCCGTGGGTGGCACCAACACCTCCCACGGGACCAATGTAACTCGTAGGAACTCACCGCGCAGCCGCGGGACTCCCAGTATGAGAGTACGACGGTAATTTGTATATTTCTAAACTTAGGCTTCAAAGCATGGCGTTAGAGGGTGAAAACTCGAAACAACCCCCGAACGATCCCGTGGGTGGCACCAACACCTCTCACGGGACCAATGTAACTCGTAAGAACTAACCGCGCAGCCGCGGGAGTCCCGGTTTGAGAATACGATGGTAATTTGGATATTACTAGACTAAGGCTTAAAAACATGGCGTTAGAGAGTGAAAACTCGAAACAATCCCCAAATGGCCCCGTGGGTGGAACCAACACCTCCCACGGGACCAGTGTAACTCGTAGGAACTGACCGCGCAGCCGCGGGAGTTCCGGTATGAGAGTACGACGGTAATTTATATATTTCTAAACATAGGCAAAACATGGCGTTAGAGGGTGAAAATTCGAAACAACCTCCGAACGGCCCCGTGGGTGGCACCAACACCTCCCACGGGACCAATGTAACTCGTAGGAACTGATCGCGCAGCCGCGGGACTCCCTGTATGAGAGTACGACGGTAATTTGTATATTTCTAGACTTAGGCTTAAAAACATGGCGTTAGAGGGTGAAAACACGAAACAGCCCCCGAACGATCCCGTGGGTGGCACCAACACCTCTCACGGGACCAATGTAACTTGTAGGAACTGACCGCGCAGCCGCAGGACTCCCGGTTTGAGAGTATGATGGTAATTTGTATATTTCTAGACTTAGGCTTAAAAACATGACGTTAGAGGGTGAAAACTCGAAATAACCCCCGAACGGACCCGTGGGTGGCACCAACACCTCCCACGGGAACAATGTAACTCGTAGGAACTGACCGCGCAGCCGCGGGACTCCCGGTATGAGAGTACGATGGTAATTTGCATATTTCTAGACTTAGGCTTAAGAACATGGCGTTAGAGGGTGAAAACTCGAAACAAACCCCGAACGGCCCCGTGGGTGGCACTAACACCTCCCACGGGACCAGTGTAACTCATAGGAACTGAACGCGCAGCCGCAGGACTCCCGGTTTGAGAGTACGATGGTAATTTGCATATTTCTAGACTTAGGGTTAAAAACATGGCGTTAGAGGGTGAAAACTCGAAACAATCCCCGAACGGCCCCGTGGGTGGAACTAACACCTCCCACGGGACCAATGTAACTCGTAGGAACTGACCGCGCAGCCGCCGAACTCCCGGTATGAGAGTACGATGGTAATTTGCATATTTCTAGACTTAGGTTTAAAAACCTGGCGTTAGAGGGTGAAAACTCGAAACAACCCCCGAACGGCCCCGTGGGTGGCACCAACACCTCCCACGGGACCAATGTAACTCGTAGGAACTGACCGCGCAGCCGTGGGACTCCCGATTTTAGAGTACGAAGGTAATTTGTATATTTTCTAGACTTAGGCTTAATAACATGGCGTTAGAGGGTGAAAACTTGAAATAACCTCCGAACGGCCCCGTGGGTGGCACCAACACCTCCCACGGGACCAATGTAACTCGTAGGAACTGACCGCGCAGCCGCGTTAGTTCCAGTTTGAGAGTGCGACTGTAATTTGTATATTTCCAAACTTCGGCTTAAAAAAATGCGTTAGATCGTGAAAACCCGAAACACCCCCCGAATGATCCCGTGGGTGGCACCAACACCTCCCACGGGACCAATGTAACCCGTAGGAACGGACGGCGCAGCCGCGGGAGTCCCGGTTTGAGAATACGATGATAATTTGCATATTTCTAGACTTAGGCAAAACATGGCGTTAGTGGGTGAAAACTCGAAATAATCCCCGAACATCCCCGTGGGTGGAACTAACACCTCCCACGGGACCAATGTAACTCATAGGAACTGACCGCGCAGCCGCGGAACTCGCGGTATGAGAGTACGATGGTAATTTGCATATTTCTAGACTTAGGTTTAAAAACCTGGCGTTAGAGGGTGAAAACTCAAAACAACCCCCGAACGGCCCCGTGGGTGGCACCAACACCTCCCACGGGACCAGTGTAACTGGTAGGAACTGACCGCGCAGCCGGGGGACTCCCAATTTTAGAGTACGAAGGTAATTTGTATATTTTCTAGACTTACGATTAATAACATGGTGTTAGAGGGTGAAAACTCGAAACAACCTCCGAACAGCCCCGTGGGTGGCACCAACACCTCCCACGGGACCAATGTAACTCGTAGGAACTAATTCGCCAGCCGCGGAACTCCCTGTTTGAGAGTACGACGGTAATTTGTATATTTCTAGACTTAGGCTTAAAAACATGGCGTTAGAGGGTGAAAACACGAAACAGCCCCCGAACGATCCCGTGGGTGGCACCAACACCTCTCACGGGACCAATGTAACTCGTAGGAACTGACCGCGCAGCCGCAGGACTCCCGGTTTGAGAGTACGACGGTAATATGTATATTTCTAGACTTAGGCTTAAAAACATGGCGTTAGAGGGTGAAAACTCGAAATAACCCCCGAACGGACCCGTGGGTGGCACCAACACTTCCCACGGGACCAATGTAACTCATAGGAACTGACCGCGTAGTCGTGGGACTCCCGGTATGAGAGTACGATGGTAATTTGCATATTTCTAGACTTAGGGTTAAAAACATGGCGTTAGAGGGTGAAAACTCGAAACAAACTCCGAACGGCCCCGTGGGTGGCACTAACACCTCCCACGGGACCTGTGTAACTCGTAGGAACTGAACGCGCAGCCGCGGGACTCCCGGTTTGAGAGTACGACGGTAATTTGTATATTTTTAGACTTAGGCTTAAAAACATGGCGTTAGAGGGTGAAAACTCGAAACAATCCCCGAACGTCCCCGTGGGTGGAACTAACACCTCCCACGGGACCAATGTAACTCGTAGGAACTGACCGCGCAGCCGCAGAACTCCCGGTATGAGAGTACGATGGTAATTTGCATATTTCTAGACTTATGTTTAAAAACCTGGCGTTAGAGGGTGAAAACTCGAAACAACTCCCGAACGGCCCCGTGGGTGGCACCAACACCTCCCACGGGACCAATGTAACTCGTAGGAACTGACCGTGCAGCCGTGGGACTCCCGATTTTAGAGTACGAAGGTAATTTGTATATTTTCTAGACTTAGGCTTAATAACATGGCGTTAGAGGGTGAAAACTCGAAACAACCTCCGAACGGCCCCGTGGGTGGCACCAACACCTCCCACGGGACCAATGTAACTCGTAGGAACTGATCTCGCAGCCGCGGGACTCCCTGTATGAGAGTACGACGGTAATTTGTATATTTCTAGACTTAGGCTTAAAAACATGGCGTTAGAGAGTGAAAACACGAAACAGCCCCCGAACGATCCCGTGGGTGACACTAACACCTCTCACGGGACCAATGTAACTCGTAGGAAGTGACCGCGCAGCCGCGGGAGTCCCGATTTGAGAATACGATTGTAATTTGCATATTTCTAGACTTAGGCTTAAAAACATGGCGTTAGAGGGTGAAAACTCGAAACAAACCCCGAACGGCCCCGTGGGTGACACCAACACCTCCCACGGGACCGATGTAACTCGTAGGAACTGACCGCGCTGCCGCGGGAGTTCCAGTTTGAGAGTACGACGGTAATTTGTAGATTTCTAGACTTCAGCTTAAAAAAATGCGTTAGAGGGTGAAAACCCGAAACACCCCCCGAATGATCCCGTGGGTGGCACCAACACCTCCCACGGGACCAATGTAACTCGTAGGAACGGGCGGCGCAGCCGGGGGAGTCCCGGTTTGAGAATATGACGATAATTTGCTTATTTCTAGACTTAGGCAAAACATGGTGTTAGTGGGTGAAAACTCGAAACAATCCCCGAACGGCCCCGTGGGTGGAACTAACACCTCCCACGGGACCAATGTAACTCGTAGGAACTGACCACGCAGTCGCGGAACTCCCGGTATGAGAGTACGATGGTAACTTGTATATTTCCAGACTTAGGCTTAAAAACATGGCGTTAGAGGGTGAAAACTCTAAACAACCCCCAAACGTCCCCGTGGGTGGCACCAACACCTCCCACGGGACCAATGTAACTCGTAGAAACTGACCGCGCAGCCGTAGGACTCCCGATTTTAGAGTATGAATGTAATTTGTATATTTTCTAGACTTAGGCTTAATAACATGGCGTTAGAGGGTGAAAACTCGAAACAACCCCCGAACGGCCACGTGGGTGGCACCAACACCTCCCACGGGACCAATGTAACTCGTAGGAACTGATCGCACAGTCGCGGGACTCCCGGTTTGAGAGTACGACGGTAATCTGTAAATTTCTAGACTTAGGCTTAAAAACATGGCGTTAGAGGTTGAAAACTCGAAACAACCCCCGAACGGCCCGTGGGTGGTGCCAACACCTCCCACGGGACCAATGTAACTCGTAGGAACTGACCGCGCAGCCGCGGTACTCCCGGTATGAGAGTACGACTGTAATTTTCATAATTCTTGACTTAGGCTTAAAAACGTGGCGTTAGAGGGTGAAAACTCTAAACAACCCTCGAACGGCCCCGTGGGTGGCACCAACACCTCCCACGGGACCAATGTAACTCGTAGGAACTGACCGCGCAGCCGTAGGACTCCCGATTATAAAGTCTGAAGGTAATTTGTATATTTTCTGGACTTAGGCTTAATAACATGGCGTTAGAGGGTGAAAACTCGAAACAACCCCCGAACGGCCCCGTGGGTGGCACCAACACCTCCCACGGGACCAATGTAACTCGTAGAAACTGACCGCGCAGCCGCGGGACTCCCGGTATGAGAGTACGATGGTAATTTGTATATTTCTAGACTTAGGCTTAAAAGCATGGCGTTAGGGGGTGAAAACTCGAAACAACCCCCGAACGATCCCGTGGGTGGCACCAACACCTCTAACGGGACCAATGTAACTCGTAAGAACTGATCGCGCAGTCGCGGGAGTCCCGGTTTGAGAATACGATGGTAATTTGCATACTTCTAGACTTAGGATTAAAAACATGGCGTTAGAGAGTGAAAACTCGAAGCAATCCCCAAATGGCCCCGTGGGGGGCACCAACACCTCCCACGGGACCAGTCTAACTCGTAGGAACTGACCGCGCAGCCGCGGGAGTTCCGGTATGAGAGTACGACGGTAATTTGTATATTTCTAAACATAGGCAAAACATGGCGTTAGAGGGTTAAAACTTGAAACAACCCCCGAACGGCCCCGTGGGTGGCACCAACACCTCCCAGGAGACCAATGTAACTCGTGGGAACTGACCGCGCAGCCGCGGGACTTTCGGTGTGAGAGTACGACGGTCATTTGCATATTTATAGAAACTAGGCTTAAAAACATGGTGTTAGAGGTTGAAAACTCGAAATAGCTCTCGAACGATCCCGTGGGTGGCACCAGCACCTCCCACGGGACCAATGTAACTCGTAGGAACTGACCGGGCAGCCGCGGGAGTCCCGGTTTGAGAATACGACGGTAATTTGCATATTTCTAGACTTAGGCAAAACATGGCGTTAGAGGTTGAAAACTCGAAACAACCCCCGAACGGCCCCGTGGGTGGCACCAACACCTCCCACTGGACCAATGTAACTCGTAGGAACTGACCGCGCAGTCGCGGGACTCCCGGTATGAGAGTACGATGGTAATTTGCATATTTCTAGACCTAGGCTTAAAAACACGGCGTTAGAGGGTGAAAACTCAAAACAAGCGCCAAATAGACCCGTGGGTGGCACCAACACCTCCCACGGGACCACTGTAACTCGTAGGAACTGACCGCGCAGCCGCGGGAGTTCCGATATGAGATTACGACGGAAATTTGTATATTTCTAGTCTTAGGCAAAACGTGGCGTTAGAGGGTTAAAACTCGAAACAACCCCCGAACGGCCCCGTGGGTGGCACCAACACCTCCCACGGGACCATTGTAACTAGTAGGAACTGACCGCGCAGCCGTGGGACTCCCGGTTTGAGAGTACGACGTTAATTTGTAAATTTCTAGACTTAGGCTTAAAAACATGGCGTTAGAGGTTGAAAACTCGAAACAACCCCCGAACGGCCCGTGGGTGGCGCCAACACCTCCCACGGGACCAATGTAACTCGTAGGAACTGACCGCGCAGCCGCGGGACTCCCGGTATGAGAGTACGACTGTAATTTTCATATTTCTAGACTTAGGCTTAAAAACATGGCGTTAGAGAGTGAAAACTCGAAACAACCACCGAACGGCCCCGTGGGTTGCACCAACACCTCCCACGGGACCAATGTAACTCGTAGGAATCGACCGCGCAGCCGCGGGACTCCCGGTATAAGAGTACGATGGTAATTTGCATATTTCTAGACTTAGGCTTAAAAACATGGCGTTAGAGGGTGAAAACTCGAAACAAACCCCGAACGGCCCCGTGGGTGGCACCAACACCTCCCACGGGACCAATGTAACTCGTAGGAACTGACCGCGCAGCCGCGGGAGTTCCAGTTTGAGAGTACGACGGTAATTTTTATATTTCTAGACTTCGGCTTAAAAAAATGCGTTAGAGGGGGAAAACCCGGAACACCCCCCGAATGATCCCGTGGGTGGCACCAACACCTCCCACGGGACCAATGTAACTCGTGGGAACGGACGGCGCAGCCGCGGGAGTCCCGGTTTGAGAATACGACGATAATTTGCATATTTCTAGACTTAGACAAAACATGGCGTTAGAGGGTGAAAACTCGAAACAATCCCCGAACGGCCCCGTGGGTGGAACTAACACCTCCCACGGGACCAATGTAACTCGTAGGAACTGACCGCGCAGCCACAGAACTCCCGGTATGACAGTATGATGGTAATTTGCATATTTCTAGACTTAGGTTTAAAAACCTGGCGTTAGAGGGTGAAAACTCGAAACAACCCCCGAACGGCCCCGTGGGTGGCTCCAACACCTCCCACGGGACCAATGTAACTCGTAGGAACTGACCGCGCAGCCGTGGGACTCCCGATTTTAGAGTACGAAGGTAATTTGTATATTTTCTAGACTTAGGCTTAATAACATGGCGTTAAAGGGTGAAAACTCGAAACAACCTCCGAACGGCCTCGTGGGTGGCACCAACACCTCCCACGGGACCAATGTAACTCGTAGGAACTGACCGCGCAGCCGAGGGAGTTCCAGTTTGAGAGTACGACTGTAATTTGTATATTTCTAGACTTCGGCTTAAAAAAATGCGTTAGAGGGTGAAAACCCGAAACACCCCCGAATGATCCCGTGGGTGGCACCAACGCCTCCCACGGGACCAATGTAACTCGTAGGAACGGACGGCGCAGCCGCGGGAGTCCCGGTTTGAGAATACGATTATAATTTGCATATTTCTAGACTTAGGCAAAACATGGCGTTAGTGGGTGAAAACTCAAAATAATCCCCGAACGTCCCCGTGGGTGGAACTAACACCTCCCACGGGACCAATGTAACTCGTAGGAACTGACCGCGCAGCCGCGGAACTCGCGGTATGAGAGTACGATGGTAATTTCGATATTTCTAGACTTAGGTTTAAAAACCTAGCGTTAGAGGGTGAAAACTCAAAACAACCCCCGAACGGCCCCGTGGGTGGCACCAACACCTCCCACGGGACCAGTGCAACTCGTAGGAACTGACCGCGCAGCCGTGGGACTCCCGATTTTAGAGTACGAAGGTAATTTGTATATTTTCTAGACTTAGGCATAATAACATGGCGTTAGAGGGTGAAAACTCGAAACAACCTCCGAACGGCCCCGTGGGTGGCACCAACCCCTCCCACGGGACCAATGTAACTCGTAGGAACTGATCTCGCAGCCGCGGGACTCCCTGTATGAGAGTACGACGGTAATTTGTATATTTCTAGACATAGGCTTAAAAACATGGCGTTAGAGAGTGAAAACACGAAACAGCACCCGAACGATCCCGTGGGTGGCACCAACACCTCTCACGGGACCAATGTAACTTGTAGGAACTGACCGCGCAGCCGCAGGACTCCCGGTTTGAGAGTATGATGGTAATTTGTATATTTCTAGACTTAGGCTTAAAAACATGACGTTAGAGGGTGAAAACTCGAAATAACCCCCGAACGGACCCGTGGGTGGCACCAACACCTCCCACGGGAACAATGTAACTCGTAGGAACTGACCGCGCAGCCGCGGGACTCCCGGTATGAGAGTACGATGGTAATTTGCATATTTCTAGACTTAGGCTTAAGAACATGGCGTTAGAGGGTGAAAACTCGAAACAAACCCCGAACGGCCCCGTGGGTGGCACTAACACCTCCCACGGGACCAGTGTAACTCATAGGAACTGAACGCGCAGCCGCAGGACTCCCGGTTTGAGAGTACGATGGTAATTTGCATATTTCTAGACTTAGGGTTAAAAACATGGCGTTAGAGGGTGAAAACTCGAAACAATCCCCGAACGGCCCCGTGGGTGGAACTAACACCTCCCACGGGACCAATGTAACTCGTAGGAACTGACCGCGCAGCCGCCGAACTCCCGGTATGAGAGTACGATGGTAATTTGCATATTTCTAGACTTAGGTTTAAAAACCTGGCGTTAGAGGGTGAAAACTCGAAACAACCCCCGAACGGCCCCGTGGGTGGCACCAACACCTCCCACGGGACCAATGTAACTCGTAGGAACTGACCGCGCAGCCGTGGGACTCCCGATTTTAGAGTACGAAGGTAATTTGTATATTTTCTAGACTTAGGCTTAATAACATGGCGTTAGAGGGTGAAAACTTGAAATAACCTCCGAACGGCCCCGTGGGTGGCACCAACACCTCCCACGGGACCAATGTAACTCGTAGGAACTGACCGCGCAGCCGCGTTAGTTCCAGTTTGAGAGTGCGACTGTAATTTGTATATTTCCAAACTTCGGCTTAAAAAAATGCGTTAGATCGTGAAAACCCGAAACACCCCCCGAATGATCCCGTGGGTGGCACCAACACCTCCCACGGGACCAATGTAACCCGTAGGAACGGACGGCGCAGCCGCGGGAGTCCCGGTTTGAGAATACGATGATAATTTGCATATTTCTAGACTTAGGCAAAACATGGCGTTAGTGGGTGAAAACTCGAAATAATCCCCGAACATCCCCGTGGGTGGAACTAACACCTCCCACGGGACCAATGTAACTCATAGGAACTGACCGCGCAGCCGCGGAACTCGCGGTATGAGAGTACGATGGTAATTTGCATATTTCTAGACTTAGGTTTAAAAACCTGGCGTTAGAGGGTGAAAACTCAAAACAACCCCCGAACGGCCCCGTGGGTGGCACCAACACCTCCCACGGGACCAGTGTAACTGGTAGGAACTGACCGCGCAGCCGGGGGACTCCCAATTTTAGAGTACGAAGGTAATTTGTATATTTTCTAGACTTACGATTAATAACATGGTGTTAGAGGGTGAAAACTCGAAACAACCTCCGAACAGCCCCGTGGGTGGCACCAACACCTCCCACGGGACCAATGTAACTCGTAGGAACTAATTCGCCAGCCGCGGAACTCCCTGTTTGAGAGTACGACGGTAATTTGTATATTTCTAGACTTAGGCTTAAAAACATGGCGTTAGAGGGTGAAAACACGAAACAGCCCCCGAACGATCCCGTGGGTGGCACCAACACCTCTCACGGGACCAATGTAACTCGTAGGAACTGACCGCGCAGCCGCAGGACTCCCGGTTTGAGAGTACGACGGTAATATGTATATTTCTAGACTTAGGCTTAAAAACATGGCGTTAGAGGGTGAAAACTCGAAATAACCCCCGAACGGACCCGTGGGTGGCACCAACACTTCCCACGGGACCAATGTAACTCATAGGAACTGACCGCGTAGTCGTGGGACTCCCGGTATGAGAGTACGATGGTAATTTGCATATTTCTAGACTTAGGGTTAAAAACATGGCGTTAGAGGGTGAAAACTCGAAACAAACTCCGAACGGCCCCGTGGGTGGCACTAACACCTCCCACGGGACCTGTGTAACTCGTAGGAACTGAACGCGCAGCCGCGGGACTCCCGGTTTGAGAGTACGACGGTAATTTGTATATTTTTAGACTTAGGCTTAAAAACATGGCGTTAGAGGGTGAAAACTCGAAACAATCCCCGAACGTCCCCGTGGGTGGAACTAACACCTCCCACGGGACCAATGTAACTCGTAGGAACTGACCGCGCAGCCGCAGAACTCCCGGTATGAGAGTACGATGGTAATTTGCATATTTCTAGACTTATGTTTAAAAACCTGGCGTTAGAGGGTGAAAACTCGAAACAACTCCCGAACGGCCCCGTGGGTGGCACCAACACCTCCCACGGGACCAATGTAACTCGTAGGAACTGACCGTGCAGCCGTGGGACTCCCGATTTTAGAGTACGAAGGTAATTTGTATATTTTCTAGACTTAGGCTTAATAACATGGCGTTAGAGGGTGAAAACTCGAAACAACCTCCGAACGGCCCCGTGGGTGGCACCAACACCTCCCACGGGACCAATGTAACTCGTAGGAACTGATCTCGCAGCCGCGGGACTCCCTGTATGAGAGTACGACGGTAATTTGTATATTTCTAGACTTAGGCTTAAAAACATGGCGTTAGAGAGTGAAAACACGAAACAGCCCCCGAACGATCCCGTGGGTGACACTAACACCTCTCACGGGACCAATGTAACTCGTAGGAAGTGACCGCGCAGCCGCGGGAGTCCCGATTTGAGAATACGATTGTAATTTGCATATTTCTAGACTTAGGCTTAAAAACATGGCGTTAGAGGGTGAAAACTCGAAACAAACCCCGAACGGCCCCGTGGGTGACACCAACACCTCCCACGGGACCGATGTAACTCGTAGGAACTGACCGCGCTGCCGCGGGAGTTCCAGTTTGAGAGTACGACGGTAATTTGTAGATTTCTAGACTTCAGCTTAAAAAAATGCGTTAGAGGGTGAAAACCCGAAACACCCCCCGAATGATCCCGTGGGTGGCACCAACACCTCCCACGGGACCAATGTAACTCGTAGGAACGGGCGGCGCAGCCGGGGGAGTCCCGGTTTGAGAATATGACGATAATTTGCTTATTTCTAGACTTAGGCAAAACATGGTGTTAGTGGGTGAAAACTCGAAACAATCCCCGAACGGCCCCGTGGGTGGAACTAACACCTCCCACGGGACCAATGTAACTCGTAGGAACTGACCACGCAGTCGCGGAACTCCCGGTATGAGAGTACGATGGTAACTTGTATATTTCCAGACTTAGGCTTAAAAACATGGCGTTAGAGGGTGAAAACTCTAAACAACCCCCAAACGTCCCCGTGGGTGGCACCAACACCTCCCACGGGACCAATGTAACTCGTAGAAACTGACCGCGCAGCCGTAGGACTCCCGATTTTAGAGTATGAATGTAATTTGTATATTTTCTAGACTTAGGCTTAATAACATGGCGTTAGAGGGTGAAAACTCGAAACAACCCCCGAACGGCCACGTGGGTGGCACCAACACCTCCCACGGGACCAATGTAACTCGTAGGAACTGATCGCACAGTCGCGGGACTCCCGGTTTGAGAGTACGACGGTAATCTGTAAATTTCTAGACTTAGGCTTAAAAACATGGCGTTAGAGGTTGAAAACTCGAAACAACCCCCGAACGGCCCGTGGGTGGTGCCAACACCTCCCACGGGACCAATGTAACTCGTAGGAACTGACCGCGCAGCCGCGGTACTCCCGGTATGAGAGTACGACTGTAATTTTCATAATTCTTGACTTAGGCTTAAAAACGTGGCGTTAGAGGGTGAAAACTCTAAACAACCCTCGAACGGCCCCGTGGGTGGCACCAACACCTCCCACGGGACCAATGTAACTCGTAGGAACTGACCGCGCAGCCGTAGGACTCCCGATTATAAAGTCTGAAGGTAATTTGTATATTTTCTGGACTTAGGCTTAATAACATGGCGTTAGAGGGTGAAAACTCGAAACAACCCCCGAACGGCCCCGTGGGTGGCACCAACACCTCCCACGGGACCAATGTAACTCGTAGAAACTGACCGCGCAGCCGCGGGACTCCCGGTATGAGAGTACGATGGTAATTTGTATATTTCTAGACTTAGGCTTAAAAGCATGGCGTTAGGGGGTGAAAACTCGAAACAACCCCCGAACGATCCCGTGGGTGGCACCAACACCTCTAACGGGACCAATGTAACTCGTAAGAACTGATCGCGCAGTCGCGGGAGTCCCGGTTTGAGAATACGATGGTAATTTGCATACTTCTAGACTTAGGATTAAAAACATGGCGTTAGAGAGTGAAAACTCGAAGCAATCCCCAAATGGCCCCGTGGGGGGCACCAACACCTCCCACGGGACCAGTCTAACTCGTAGGAACTGACCGCGCAGCCGCGGGAGTTCCGGTATGAGAGTACGACGGTAATTTGTATATTTCTAAACATAGGCAAAACATGGCGTTAGAGGGTTAAAACTTGAAACAACCCCCGAACGGCCCCGTGGGTGGCACCAACACCTCCCAGGAGACCAATGTAACTCGTGGGAACTGACCGCGCAGCCGCGGGACTTTCGGTGTGAGAGTACGACGGTCATTTGCATATTTATAGAAACTAGGCTTAAAAACATGGTGTTAGAGGTTGAAAACTCGAAATAGCTCTCGAACGATCCCGTGGGTGGCACCAGCACCTCCCACGGGACCAATGTAACTCGTAGGAACTGACCGGGCAGCCGCGGGAGTCCCGGTTTGAGAATACGACGGTAATTTGCATATTTCTAGACTTAGGCAAAACATGGCGTTAGAGGTTGAAAACTCGAAACAACCCCCGAACGGCCCCGTGGGTGGCACCAACACCTCCCACTGGACCAATGTAACTCGTAGGAACTGACCGCGCAGTCGCGGGACTCCCGGTATGAGAGTACGATGGTAATTTGCATATTTCTAGACCTAGGCTTAAAAACACGGCGTTAGAGGGTGAAAACTCAAAACAAGCGCCAAATAGACCCGTGGGTGGCACCAACACCTCCCACGGGACCACTGTAACTCGTAGGAACTGACCGCGCAGCCGCGGGAGTTCCGATATGAGATTACGACGGAAATTTGTATATTTCTAGTCTTAGGCAAAACGTGGCGTTAGAGGGTTAAAACTCGAAACAACCCCCGAACGGCCCCGTGGGTGGCACCAACACCTCCCACGGGACCATTGTAACTAGTAGGAACTGACCGCGCAGCCGTGGGACTCCCGGTTTGAGAGTACGACGTTAATTTGTAAATTTCTAGACTTAGGCTTAAAAACATGGCGTTAGAGGTTGAAAACTCGAAACAACCCCCGAACGGCCCGTGGGTGGCGCCAACACCTCCCACGGGACCAATGTAACTCGTAGGAACTGACCGCGCAGCCGCGGGACTCCCGGTATGAGAGTACGACTGTAATTTTCATATTTCTAGACTTAGGCTTAAAAACATGGCGTTAGAGAGTGAAAACTCGAAACAACCACCGAACGGCCCCGTGGGTTGCACCAACACCTCCCACGGGACCAATGTAACTCGTAGGAATCGACCGCGCAGCCGCGGGACTCCCGGTATAAGAGTACGATGGTAATTTGCATATTTCTAGACTTAGGCTTAAAAACATGGCGTTAGAGGGTGAAAACTCGAAACAAACCCCGAACGGCCCCGTGGGTGGCACCAACACCTCCCACGGGACCAATGTAACTCGTAGGAACTGACCGCGCAGCCGCGGGAGTTCCAGTTTGAGAGTACGACGGTAATTTTTATATTTCTAGACTTCGGCTTAAAAAAATGCGTTAGAGGGGGAAAACCCGGAACACCCCCCGAATGATCCCGTGGGTGGCACCAACACCTCCCACGGGACCAATGTAACTCGTGGGAACGGACGGCGCAGCCGCGGGAGTCCCGGTTTGAGAATACGACGATAATTTGCATATTTCTAGACTTAGACAAAACATGGCGTTAGAGGGTGAAAACTCGAAACAATCCCCGAACGGCCCCGTGGGTGGAACTAACACCTCCCACGGGACCAATGTAACTCGTAGGAACTGACCGCGCAGCCACAGAACTCCCGGTATGACAGTATGATGGTAATTTGCATATTTCTAGACTTAGGTTTAAAAACCTGGCGTTAGAGGGTGAAAACTCGAAACAACCCCCGAACGGCCCCGTGGGTGGCTCCAACACCTCCCACGGGACCAATGTAACTCGTAGGAACTGACCGCGCAGCCGTGGGACTCCCGATTTTAGAGTACGAAGGTAATTTGTATATTTTCTAGACTTAGGCTTAATAACATGGCGTTAAAGGGTGAAAACTCGAAACAACCTCCGAACGGCCTCGTGGGTGGCACCAACACCTCCCACGGGACCAATGTAACTCGTAGGAACTGACCGCGCAGCCGAGGGAGTTCCAGTTTGAGAGTACGACTGTAATTTGTATATTTCTAGACTTCGGCTTAAAAAAATGCGTTAGAGGGTGAAAACCCGAAACACCCCCGAATGATCCCGTGGGTGGCACCAACGCCTCCCACGGGACCAATGTAACTCGTAGGAACGGACGGCGCAGCCGCGGGAGTCCCGGTTTGAGAATACGATTATAATTTGCATATTTCTAGACTTAGGCAAAACATGGCGTTAGTGGGTGAAAACTCAAAATAATCCCCGAACGTCCCCGTGGGTGGAACTAACACCTCCCACGGGACCAATGTAACTCGTAGGAACTGACCGCGCAGCCGCGGAACTCGCGGTATGAGAGTACGATGGTAATTTCGATATTTCTAGACTTAGGTTTAAAAACCTAGCGTTAGAGGGTGAAAACTCAAAACAACCCCCGAACGGCCCCGTGGGTGGCACCAACACCTCCCACGGGACCAGTGCAACTCGTAGGAACTGACCGCGCAGCCGTGGGACTCCCGATTTTAGAGTACGAAGGTAATTTGTATATTTTCTAGACTTAGGCATAATAACATGGCGTTAGAGGGTGAAAACTCGAAACAACCTCCGAACGGCCCCGTGGGTGGCACCAACCCCTCCCACGGGACCAATGTAACTCGTAGGAACTGATCTCGCAGCCGCGGGACTCCCTGTATGAGAGTACGACGGTAATTTGTATATTTCTAGACATAGGCTTAAAAACATGGCGTTAGAGAGTGAAAACACGAAACAGCACCCGAACGATCCCGTGGGTGGCACCAACACCTCTCACGGGACCAATGTTACTCGTAGGAAGCGACCGCGCAGCCGCGGGAGTCCCGATTTGAGAATACGATTGTAATTTGCACATTTCTAGACTTAGGCTTAAAAACATGGCGTTAGAGGGTGAAAACTCAAAACAACCCCCAAATGGCCCCGTGGGTGGCACCAACACCTCCCACGGGACCAGTGTAACTCGTAGGAACTGAACGCGTAGCCGCGGGAGTTCCGGTATGAGCTTACGACGGAAATTTGTATATTTCTAGACTTAGGCAAAACGTGACGTTAGAGGGTTAAAACTCGAAACAACCTCCGAACGGCCCCGTGGGTGGCACCAACACCTCCCACGGGACCATTGTAACTAGTAGGAACTGACCGCGCAGCCGCGGGACTCCCGATTTGAGAGTACGATGGTAATTTGTAAATTTCTAGACTTAGGCTTAAAAACATGGCGTTAGAGGTTGAAAACTCGAAACAGCCACCGAACGATCCCGTGGGTGGCGCCAACACCTCCCACGGGAACAATGTAACTCGTAGGAACTAACTGCGCAGCCGCGGGACTCCCGGTATGAGAGTACGACTGTAATTTTCATGTTTCAAGACTTAAGCTTAAAAACATGGCGTTAGAGGGTGAAAACTCGAAACAACCACTGAACGGCCCCGTGGGTGGCACCAACGCCTCCCACAGGACCAATGTAACTCGTAGGAACCGACCGCGTAGCCGCGGGACTACCGGTATGAGAGTTCGATGGTAATTTGCATATTTCTAGACTTAGGCTTAAAAACATGGCGTTAGAGGGTGAAAACTCGAAACAAACCCCGAACGGCTCCGTGGGTGGCACCAACACCTCCCACAGGACGGATGTAACTCGTAGGAACTGACCGCGCTGCCGCGGGAGTTCCAGTTTGAGAGTACGACGGTAATTTGAATATTTCTAGACTTCGGCTTAAAAAAATACGTTAGAGGGTGAAAACCCGAAACACCCCCCGAATGATCCCGTGGGTGGCACCAACACCTCCCACGGGACCAATGTAACTCGTAGGAACGGACGGCGCAGCCGCGGGAGTCCCAGTTTGAGAATACGACGATAATTTACATATTTCTAGACTTAGGCAAAACATGGCGTTAGTGGGTGAAAACTCGAAACAATCCCCGAACGGCCCCGTGGGTGGAACTAACACCTCCCACGGGACCAATGTAACTCGTACGAACTGACCACGCAGTCGCGGAACTCCCGGTATGAGAGTACGATGGTAACTTGTATATTTCTAGACTTAGGCTTAAAAACATGGCGTTAGAGGGTGAAAACTCTAAACAACCCCCGAACGGCCCCGTGGGTGGCACCAACACCTCCCACGGGACCAATGTAACTCGTAGAAACTGACCGCGCAGCCGTAGGACTCCCGATTTTAGAGTATGAATGTAATTTGTATACTTTGTAGACTTAGGCTTAATAACATGGCGTTGGAGGGTGAAAACTCGAAACAACCCCCGAACGGCCCCGTGGGTGGCACCAACACCTCCCACGGGACCAATGTAACTCATAGGAACTGACCACACAACCGCGGGACTCCCGGTTTGAGAGTACGACGGTAATTTGTAAATTTCTAGACTTAGGCTTAAAAACATGGCGTTAGAGGTTGAAAACTCGAAACAACCCCCGAACGGCCCGTGGGTGGTGCCAACACCTCCCACGGGACCAATGTAACTCGTAGGAACTGACCGCGCAGCCGCGGGACTCCCGGTATGAGAGTACGACTGTAATTTTCATATTTCTAGACTTAGGCTTAAAAACATGGCGTTAGAGGGTGAAAACTCTAAACAACCCCCGAACGGCCCCGTGGGTGGCACCAACACCTCCCACGGGACCAATATAACTCGTAGGAACTGACCGCGCAGCCGTAGGACTCCCGATTATAGAGTCTGAAGGTAATTTGTATATTTTCTAGACTTAGGCTTAATAACATGGCGTTAGAGATTGAAAAGTCGAAACAACCCCCGAACGGCCCCGTGGGTGGCACCAACACCTCCCACGGGACCAATGTAACTCGTAGAAACTGACCGCGCAGCCGCGGGACTCCCGGTATGAGAGTACGACGATAATTTGTATATTTCTAGACTTGGGCTTAAAAGCATGGCGTTAGAGGGTGAAAACTCGAAACAACCCCCGAACGATCCCGTGGGTGGCACCAACACCTCTAACGGGACCAATGTAACTCGTAAGAACTGATCGCGCAGCCGCGGGAGTCCCGGTTTGAGAATACGATGGTAATTTGCATATTTCTAGACTTAGGCTTAAAAACATGGTGTTAGAGAGTGAAAACTCGAAGCAATCCCCAAATGGCCCCGTGGGGGGCACCAACACCTCCCACGGGACCAGTCTAACTCGTAGGAACTGACCGCGCAGCCGCGGGAGTTCCGGTATGAGAGTACGACGGCAATTTGTATATTTCTAAACATAGGTAAAACATCGCGTTAGAGGATTAAAACTTGAAACAACTCCCGAACGGCCCCGTGGGTGGCACCAACACCTCCCACGAGACCAATGTAACTCGTGGGAACTGACCGCGCAGCCGCGGGACTTTCGGTGTGAGAGTACAACGGTCATTTTCATATTTATAGAAATTAGGCTTAAAAACATGGCGTTAGAGGGTGAAAACTCGAAATAGCTCTCGAATGATCCCGTGGGTGGCACCAGCACCTCCCACGGGACCAATTTAACTCGTAGGAACTGACCGCGCAGCCGCAGGACTCCCGGTTTGAGAGTATGATGGTAATTTGTATATTTCTAGACTTAGGCAAAACATGGCGTTAGAGGTTGAAAACTCGAAACAACCCCCGAACGGCCCCGTGGGTGGCACCAACACCTCCCACGGGACCAATGTAACTCGTAGGAACTGACCGTGCAGTCGCGGGACTCCCGGTATGAGAGTACGATGGTAATTTGCATATTTCTAGACCTAGGCTTAAAAACACGGCGTTAGAGGGTGAAAACTCAAAACAACCCCCAAATAGCCCCGTGGGTGGCACCAACACCTCCCACAGGACCAGTGTAACTCGTAGGAACTGACCGCGCAGCCGCGGGAGTTCCGGTATGAGATTACGACGGAAATTTGTATATTTCTAGACTTAGGCAAAACGTGGCGTTAGAGGGTTAAAACTCGAAACAACCTCCGAACGGCCCCGTGGGTGGCACCAACACCTCCCACGGGACCATTGTAACTAGTAGGAACTGACCGCGCAGCCGCGGGACTCCCGGTTTGAGAGTACGACGGTAATTTGTAAATTTCTAGACTTAGGCTTAAAAACATGGCGTTAGAGGTTGAAAACTCGAAACAACCCCCGAACGGCCCGTGGGTGGCGCCAACAGCTCCCACGGGACCAATGTAACTCGTAGGAACTGACCGCGCAGCCGCGGGACTCCCGGTATGAGAGTACGACGGCAATTTGTATATTTCTAGACTTAGGCTTAAAAGCATGGCGTTAGAGGGTGAAAACTCGAAACAACCCCCGAACGATCCCGTGGGTGGCACCAACACCTCTAACGGGACCAATGTAACTCGTAAGAACTGATCGCGCAGCCGCGGGAGTCCCGGTTTGAGAGTACGACGGTAATTTGTATATTTCTAGACTTAGGCTTAAAAACATGGCGTTAGAGGGTGAAAACTCGAAACAACCACCGAACGGCCCCGTGGGTTGCACCAACACCTCCCACGGGACCAATGTAACTCGTAGGAACCGACCGCGCAGCCGCGGGACTCCCGGTATAAGAGTACGATGGTAATTTGCATATTTCTAGACTTAGGCTTAAACATGGCGTTAGAGGGTGAAAACTCGAAACAAACCCCGAACGGCCCCGTGGGTGGCACCAACACCTCCCACGGGACCAATGTAACTCGTAGGAACTGACCGCGCAGCCGCGGGAGTTCCAATTTGAGAGTACGACGGTAATTTGTATATTTCTAGACTTCGGCTTAAAAAAATGCGTTAGAGGGTGAAAACCCGGAACACCCCCCGAATGATCCCGTGGGTGGCACCAACACCTCCCACGGGACCAATGTAACTCGTAGGAACGGACGGCGCAGCCGCGGGAGTCCCGGTTTGAGAATACGACGATAATTTGCATATTTCTAGACTTAGGCAAAACATGGCGTTAGTGGGTGAAAACTCGAAACAATCCCCGAACGGCCCCGTGGGTGGAACTAACACCTCCCACGGGACCAATGTAACTCGTTGGAACTGACCACGCAGTCGCGGAACTCCAGGTATGAGAGTACGATGGTAACTTGTATATTTCTAGACTTAGGCTTAAAAACATGGCGTTAGAGGGTGAAAACTCTAAACAACCCCCGAACGGCCCCGTGGGTGGCACCAACACCTCCCACGGGACCAATGTAACTCGTAGGAACTGACCGCGCAGCCGTAGGACTCCCGATTTTAGAATATGAAGGTAATTTGTATATTTTCTAGACTTAGGCTTAATAACATGGCGTTAGAGGGTGAAAACTCGAAACAACCCCCGAACGGCCCCGTGGGTGGCACCAACACCTCCCACGGGACCAATGTAACTCGTAGGAACTGACCGCACAGCCGCGGTACTCCCGGTTTGAGAATACGACGGTAATTTGTAAATTTCAAGACTTAGGCTTAAAACATGGCATTAGAGGTTGAAAACTCGAAACAACCCCCGAACGGCCCGTGGGTGGCGCCAACACCTCCCACGGGACCAATGTAACTCGTAGGAACTGACCGCGCAGCCGCGGGACTCCCGGTATGAGAGTACGACTGTAATTTTCATATTTCTAGACTTAGGCTTAAAAACATGGCGTTAGAGGGTGAAAACTCTAAACAACCCCCAAACGGCCCCGTGGGTGGCACCAACACCTCCCACGGGACCAATGTAACTCGTAGGAAATAACCGCGCAGCCGTAGGACTCCCAATTTTAGAGTCTGAAGGTAATTTGTATATTTTCTAGACTTAGGCTTAATAACATGGCGTTAGAGGGTGAAAACTCGAAACAACCCCCGAACGGCGCCGTGGGTGGCACCAACACCTCCCACGGGACCAATGTAACTCGTAGAAACTGACCGCGCAGTCGCGGGACTCTCGGTATGAGAGTACGACGGTAATTTGTATATTTCTAGACTAAGGCTTAAAAGCATGGCGTTAGAGGGTGAAAACTCGAAACAACCCCCGAACGATCCCGTGGGTGGCACCAACACCTCTCACGGGACCAATGTAACTCGTAAGAACTGATCGCGCAGCCGCGGGAGTCCCGGTTTGAGAATACGATGGTAATTTGCATATTTCTAGACTTAGGCTTAAAAACATGGCGTTAGAGGGTGAAAACTCGAAACAAACCCCGAACAGCCCCGTGGGTGGCACCAACACCTCCCACGGGACCAGTGTAACTCGTACGAACTGACCGCGCAACCACGGGAGTTCCGGTATGAGACTACGACGGTAATTTGTATATTTCTAAACATAGGCAAAACATGGCGTTAGAGGGTTAAAACTTAAAACAACCCCCGAACGGCCCCGTGGGTGGCACCAACACCTCCCACGAGACCAATGTAACTCGTAGGAACTGACCGCGCAGCCGCGGGACTTTCGGTGTGAGAGTACGACGGTCATTTGCATATTTCTAGACTTAGGCTTAAAAACATGGCGTTAGAGAGTGAAAACTCGAAACAATCCCCAAATGGCCCCGTGGGTGGCACCAACACCTCCCACGGGACCAGTGTAACTCGCAGGAACTGACCGCGCAGCCGCGGGAGTTCCGGTATGAGAGTATGACGGTAATTTGTATATTTCTTAACATAGGCAAAACATGGCGTTAGAGGGTTAAAACTTGAAACAACCCCCGAACGGCCCCGTGGGTGGCACCAACACCTCCCACGAGACCAATGTAACTCGTAGGAACTGACCGCGCAGCCGCGGGACTTTCGGTGTGAGAGTACGACGGTCATTTGCATATTTCTAGACTTAGGCTTAAAAACATGGCGTTAGAGAGTGAAAACTCGAAACAATCCCGAAATGGCCCCGTGGGTGGCACCAACACCTCCCACGGGACCAGTGTAACTCGTAGGAACTGACCGCGCAGCCGCGGGAGTTCCGGTATGAGAGTACGACGGTAATTTGTATATTTCTAAACATAGGCAAAACATGGCGTTAGAGGGTTAAAACTTGAAACAACCCCCGAACGGCCCCGTGGGTGGCACCAACACCTCCCACAAGACCAATGTAACTCGTAGGAACTGACCGCGCAGCCGCGGGACTTTCGGTGTGAGAGTACGACGGTCATTTGCATATTTCTAGAAATTAGGCTTAAAAACATGGCGTTAGAGGGTGAAAACTCGAAACAGCTCTCGAACGATCCCGTGGGTGGCACCAGCACCTCCCACGGGACCAATGTAACTCGTAGGAACTGACCGGGCAGCCGCGGGAGTCCCGGTTTGAGAATACGACGGTAATTTGCATATTTCTAGACTTAGGCAAAACATAGCGTTAGAGGGTGAAAACTCGAAACAACCCCCGAACGGCCCCGTGTGTGGCACCAACACCTCCCACAGGACCAATGTAACTCCTAGGAACTGGACGCGCGGCCGCGGGAGTTTAGGTATGAGAGTGCGATGGTAATTTGTATATATTTAGACTTAGGCTTAAAAACATGGCATTAGAGGGTGAACACCCGAAACAGCCACCGAACGATCCCGTGGGTGGCACCAACACCTCCCACGGGACCAATGTAACTCGTAGGAACTGACCGTGCAGCCGCGGGACTCCCGGTTTGAGAGTACGATGGTAATTTGTATATTTCTAGACTTATTCTTAAAAACATGGCGTTAGAGGGTGAAAACTCGAAACAGCCCCCGAACGCCCCCGTAGGTGGCACCAACACCTCCCACGGGACCAATGTAACTCGTAGGAACCTACCACGCAGCCGCGGGACTCCCGGTATGAGAGTACGATGGTAATTTGTATATTTCTAGAATTAGGCTTAAAAACATGGCGTTAGAGGGTGAAAACTCGAAACAAACCCCGAACAGCCCCGTGGGTGGCGCCAACACCTCCCACGGGACCAATGTAACTCGTAGGAACTGACCGCGCAGCCGCGGGAGTACCAGTTTGAGAGTACGACTGTAATTTTTTTATTTCTAGACTTCGGCTTAAAAAAATGCGTTAGAGGGTGAAAACCCGAAACACCCCCCGAATGATCCCGTGGGTGGCACCAACACCTCCCACGGGACCAATGTAACTCGTAGGAACGGACGGCGCAGCCTCGGGAGTCCCGGTTTGAGAATACGATGATAATTTGCATATTTCTAGACTTAGGCAAAACATGGCGTTAGTGGGTGAAAACTCGAAATAATCCCCGAACGTCCCCGTGGGTGGAACTAACACTCCCCACGGGACCAATGTAACTCGTAGGAACTGACCGCGCAGCCGCGGAACTCGCGGTATGAGAGTACGATGGTAATTTGCATATTTCTAGACTTAGGTTTAAAAACCTGGCGTTAGAGGGTGAAAACTCAAAACAACCCCCGAACGGCCCCGTGGGTGGCACCAACACCTCCCACGGGACCAATGTAACTCGTAGGAACTGACCGCGCAGCCGTGGGACTCCCGATTTTAGAGTACGAAGGTAATTTGTATATTTTCTAGACTTAGGCTTAATAACATGGTGTTAGAGGGTGAAAACTCGAAACAACCTCCGAACGGCCCCGTGGGTGGCACCAACACCTCCCACGGGACCAATGTAACTCGTAGGAACTGATCGCGCAGCCGCGGGACTCCCTGTATGAGAGTACGACGGTAATTTGTATATTTCTAGACTTAGGCTTAAAAACATGGCGTTAGAGGGTCAAAACACGAAACAGCCCCCGAACGATCCCGTGGGTGGCATCAACACCTCTCACGGGACCAATGAACTCGTAAGAACTGACCGCGCAGCCGCAGGACTCCCTGTATGAGAGTACGATGGTAATTTGTATATTTCTAGACTTAGGCTTAAAAACATGGCGTTAGAGGGAGAAAACACGAAACAGCCCCCGAACGATCCCGTGGGTGGCACCAACACCTCTCACGGGACCAATGTAACTCGTAGGAAGTGACCGCGCAGCCGCGGGAGTCCCGATTTGAGAATACGATTGTAATTTGCATATTTCTAGACTTAGGCTTAAAAACATGGCGTTAGAGGGTGAAAACTCCAAACAATCCCCTAATGGCCCCGTGGGTGGCACCAACACCTCCCACGGGACCAGTGTAACTAGTAGGAACCGACCGCACAGCCGCGGGACTCCCGGTTTGAGAGTACGATGGTAATTCGAGAATTTCTAGACTCAGGCTTAAAAACATGGCGTTAGAGGTTGAAAACTCGAAACATCCCCGAACGGCCCGTGGGTGGCGCCAACACCTCCCACGGGACCAATGTAACTCGTAGGAACTTACCGCGCAGCCGCGGGACTCCCGGTATGAGAGTACGACTGTAATTTTCATATTTCGAGACTTAGGCTTAAAAACATGGCGTTAGAGGGTGAAAACTCGAAACAACCACCGAACGGCCCCGTGGGTGACACCAACACCTCCCACGGGACCATTGTAACTCGTAGGAACTGACTGCCCAGCCGCGGGAGTTCAGGTATGAGAGTACGACGGTAATTTGTATATTTCTAGACTTAGGCTTAAAAACAAGGCGTTAGAGGGTGAACACCCGAAACAGCCCCCGAACGATCCCGTGGGTGGCACCAACACCTCCCACGGGACAAATGTAACTCGTAGGAACTGACCGCGCAGCCGCGGGACTCCCGATTTGAGAGTACGACGGTAATTTGTATATTTCTAGACTAAGGCTTAAAAACATGGCGTTAGAGGGTGAAAACTCGAAACAACCCCCGAACGGCCCCGTGGGTGGCACTAACACCTCCCACGGGACCAATGTAACTCGTTGAAACTGATCGCGCAGCCGCGGGACTCCCGGAATGAGAGTACGATGGTAATTTGCATATTTCTAGACTTAGGGTAAAAAACATGGCGTTAGAGGGTGAAAACCCAAAACACCCCTCGAACGATCCTATGGGTGGCACCAACACCTCCCACGGGACCAATGTAACTCGTAGGAATGGACGGCACAGCCACGGGAGTCCCGATTTGAGAATACGACGGTAATTTACATATTTCTAGACTTAGGCAAAACATGGCGTTAGTGGATGAAAACTCGAAACAACCCCCGAACGGCCCCGTGGGTGGCACTAACACCTCCCATGGAACCAGCGTAACTCGTAGGAACTGACCGCGCAGTCGCGGAACTCCCGGTATGAGAGTACGATGGAAATTTGCATATTTCTAGACTTAGGCTTAAAAACATGGCGTTAGAGGGTGAAAACTCGAAACAACCCCCGAACAGCCCCGTGGTTGGCACTAACACCTCCCATGGGACCAATGTAACTCGTAGGAACTGACCGCGCAGTCGCGGAACTCCGGGTAAGAGAGTACCATGGTAATTTTCATATTTCTATACTTAGGCTTAAAAACATGGCATTACAGGGTGAAAACTCGAAACAACCCCCGAACGGCCAATGGGTGGCACCCACACCTCCAACGGGACCAATGTAACTCGTAGGAACTGACCGCGCAGCCGTGGGACTCCCGATTTTAGAGTACGAAGGTAATTTGTATATTTTCTAGACTTAAGCTTAATAACATGGCGTTAGAGGGTGAAAACTCGAAACAACCCCCGAACGGCCCCGTGGGTGGAACCAACACCTCCCACGGGACCAATGTAACTCGTAGGAACTGACCGCACAGCCACGGGACTCCCGGTATGAGAGTACGACGGTAATTTGTATATTTCTGGACTTAGGATTAAAAACATGGCGTTAGAAGGTGAAAACTCGAAACAACCCCCGAACGATCCCGTGGGGGGCACCAACACCTCTCACGGGACCAATGTAACCCGTAGGAACTGACCGCGCAGCCGCGGGACTTTCGATGTCAGAGTACGAGGGTCATTTGAATATTTCTAGAATTAGGCTTAAAAACATGGCGTTAGAGGGTGAAAACCCGAAACAGCTCTTGAACGATCCCGTGGGTAGCACCAGCACCTCCCACGGGACCAATGTAACTCGTAGGAACTGACCGCGCTGCCGCGGGAGTCCCGGTTTGAGAATACGATGATAATTTGCATATTTCTAGACTTAAGGAAAACATGGCGTTAGAGGGTGAAAACTCGAAACACCCCCCGAACGGCCCCGTGGGTGGCACCAACACCTCCCACGGGACCAATGTAACTCGTAGGAACAGACCGCATAGCCGCGGGACTCCCGGTATGAGAGTACGATGGTAATTTGCATATTTCTAGAATTAGGCTTAAAAACATGGCGTTAGATTGTGAAAACCCGAAACAGCTTCCAAACGATCCCGTGGGAGGCACCAACTCCTCCCACGGGACCAATGTAACTCATAGGAATTGACCGCGCAGCCGCGGGACTCCCGGTTTGAGAATACGACACTAATTTGCATATTTCTAGACTTAAGAAAAACATGGCGTTAGAGGGTGAAAACTCGAAACAACCCCCGAATGGTCCCGTGGGTGGCACCAACACCTCCCACGGGACCAATGTAACTCGTAGGAACAGACCGCACAGCCGCGGGACTCCCGGTATGAGAGTACGATGGTAATTTGCATATTTTTAGAATTAGGCTTAAAAACATGGCGTTAGATTGTGAAAACCCGAAACAGCCCCCAAACGATCCCGTGGGAGGCACTAACTCCTCCCACGGGACCAATGTAACTCATAGGAATTGACCGCCCAGCCGCGGGAGTCTCGGTTTGAGAATACGACGATAATTTGCATATTTCTAGACTTAGGCAAAACATGGCGTTAGAGGGTGAAAACTCGAAAGCCCCCGAACGGCCCCGTGGGTGGCACCAACACCTCCCACGGGACCAATGTAACTCGTAGGAACTGACCGCGCAGTCGCGGGACTCCCGGTATGAGAGTACGACTGTAATTTTCATATTTCTAGACTTAGGCTTAAAAACATGGCGTTAGAGAGTGAAAACTCGAAACAACCACCGAACGGCCCCGTGGGTTGCACCAACACCTCCCACGGGACCAATGTAACTCGTAGGAACCGACCGCGCAGCCGCGGGACTCCCGGTATAAGAGTACGATGGTAATTTGCATATTCCTAGACTTAGGCTTAAAAACATGGCGTTAGAGGGTGAAAACTCGAAACAAACCACCGAACGGCCCCGTGGGTGGCACCAACACCTCCCACGGGACCAATGTAACTCGTAGGAACTGACCGCAGAGCCGCGGGAGTTAAGGTGTGAGAGTACAATGATAATTTGTATATTTCTAGACTTAGGCTTCAAAACATGGCGTTAGAGGGTGAACACCCGAAACAGCCCCGAACGATGCCGTGGGTGGCAACAACACCTCCCACTAGACCAATGTAACTCGTAGGAACTGACCGCGCAGCCGCAGGACTGCCAGTTTGAGAGTACGACGGTAATTTGTATATTTCTAGACTTAGGCTTAAAAACATGGTGTTAGAGGGTGAAAACTCGAAATAACCCCCGAACGGACCCGTGGGTGGCACCAACACCTCCCACGGGACGAATGTAACTCGTAGGAACTGACCGCGCAGCCGCGGGACTCCCGGTATGAGATTACGATGGTAATTTGCATATTTCTAGACTTAGGGTTAGAAACATGGCGTTAGAGGGTGAAAACTAGAAACAAACTCGAACGGCCCCGTGGGTGGCACTAACACCTCCCACGGGACCAGTGTAACTCGTAGGAACTGACCGCGCAGCCGCGGGAGTTCCTGTTAGACAGTACGACGGTAATTTGTATATTTCTAGACTTAGGCTTAAAAACATGGCGTTAGAGGGTGAAAACCCGAAACACCCCCCGAACGATCCCGTGGGTGGCACCAACACCTCCCACGGGACCAATGTAACTCGTAGGAATGGACGGCGCAGCCACGGGAGTCCCGGTTTGAGAATACGACTGTAATTTACATATTTCTAGGCTTAGGAAAAACATGGCGTTAGTGGATGAAAACTCGAAACCACCCCCGAACGGCCCCGTCGGTGGAACTAACACCTCCCATGGGACCAATGTAACTCGTAGGAACTGACTGTGCAGTCGCGGAACTCCCAGTATGAGAGTACGATGGTAATTTGCATTTTTCTAGACTTAGGCTTAAAAACATGGCGTTAGAGGGTGAAAACCCGAAACACCCCCCGAACGATCCCGTGGGTGGCACCAACACCTCCCAAGGGACCAATGTAACTCGTAGGAACTGACGGCGCAGCCGCAGGAGTCCCGGTTTGAGAATACGACGGTAATTTTCATATTTCTAGACTTAGTCAAAACATGGCGTTAGTGGGTGAAAACACGAAACAACCTCCGAACGGCCCCGTGGGTGGCACTAACAACTTCCACGGGACTAATGTAACTCGTAGGAACTGACCCCGCAGCCGCGGGACTCCCGGTATGAGAGTACGGTGGTAATTCTAGACTTAGGCTTAAAAACATGGCGTTAGAGGGTGAAAACCCGAAACACCCCCCGAACGATCCCGTGGGTGGCACCAACACCTCCCACGGGACCAACGTAACTCGTAGGAACTGACGGCGCAGCCGCAGGAGTCCCGGTTTGAGAATACGACGGTTATTTGCATATTTCTAGACTTAGCCTTAGAAACATGGCGTTAGAGGGTGAAAACTCAAAACAACCCCCAAACGGTCCCGTGGGTGGCACAAACACCTCCCATGGGACCAGTGTAACTCGTACGCACTGACCGCGCAGCCGCGGGATTTCCGGTATGAGAGTACGACGAAAATTTATATATTTCTAGACTTAGGCAAAACGTGGCGTTAGAGGGATAAAACTCGAAACAACCCCCGAACGGCCCCGTGGGTGGCACCAACACCTCCCACGGGACCAATGTAACGCGTTGAAACTGACCACACAGCCGCGGGACTCCCGGTATGAGAGTACGACGGTAATTTGCATATTTCTTGAATTAGGCTTAAAAACATGGCGTTAGATGGTGAAAACCCGAAACAGCACCCAAATGATCTCGTGGGTGGCACCAACACCTCCCACGGGACCAATGTAACTCATAGGAATGGACCGCGTAGCCGGGGGAGTCCCGGTTTGAGAATACGACGGTAATTTGCATATTTCTAGACTTAAGCAAAACGTGGCGTTAGAGGGTGAAAACTCGAAACACCCCCCGAACGGCCCCGTGGGTGGCACCAACACCTTCCACGGGACCAATGTAACTCGTAGTAACAGACCGCACAGCCGCGGGACTCCCGGTATGAGAGTACGACGGTAATTTGCATATTTCTAGAATTAGGCTTAAAAACATGGCGTTAGATTGTGAAAACTCGAAACAGCCCCCAAACCATCCCGTGGGAGGCACCAACTCCTCCCACGGGACCAATGTAACTCATAGGAATTGACCGCGCAGCCGCGGGAGTCCCGGTTTGAGAATACGACGGTAATTTGCATATTTCTAGACTTAGGCAAAACATGGCGTTAGAGGGTGAAAACTCGAAAGCCCCCGAACGGCCCCGTGGGTGGCACCAACACCTCCCACGGGACCAATGTAACTCGTAGGAACTGACCGCGCAGTCGCGGGACTCCCGGTATGAGAGTGATGGTAATTTGCATATTTCTAGACTTAGGCTTAAAAACATGGCGTTAGAGAGTGAAAACTCGAAACAACCACCGAACGGCCCCGTGGGTTGCACCAACACCTCCCACGGGACCAATGTAACTCGTAGGAACCGACCGCGCAGCCGCGGGACTCCCGGTATAAGAGTACGATGGTAATTTGCATATTTCTAGACTTAGGCTTAAAAACATGGCGTTAGAGGGTGAAAACTCGAAACAAACCACCGAACGGCCCCGTGGGTGGCACCAACACCTCCCACGGGACCAATGTAACTCGTAGGAACTGACCGCAGAGCCGCGGGAGTTAAGGTGTGAGAGTACAATGATAATTTGTATATTTCTAGACTTAGGCTTCAAAACATGGCGTTAGAGGGTGAACACCCGAAACAGCCCCCGAACGATGCCGTGGGTGGCAACAACACCTCCCACTAGACCAATGTAACTCGTAGGAACTGACCGCGCAGCCGCAGGACTGCCGGTTTGAGAGTACGACGGTAATTTGTATATTTCTAGACTTAGGCTTAAAAACATGGTGTTAGAGGGTGAAAACTCGAAATAACCCCCGAACGGACCCGTGGGTGGCACCAACACCTCCCACGGGACGAATGTAACTCGTAGGAACTGACCGCGCAGCCGCGGGACTCCCGGTATGAGATTACGATGGTAATTTGCATATTTCTAGACTTAGGGTTAGAAACATGGCGTTAGAGGGTGAAAACTAGAAACAAACTCGAACGGCCCCGTGGGTGGCACTAACACCTCCCACGGGACCAGTGTAACTCGTAGGAACTGACCGCGCAGCCGCGGGAGTTCCTGTTAGACAGTACGACGGTAATTTGTATATTTCTAGACTTAGGCTTAAAAACATGGCGTTAGAGGGTGAAAACCCGAAACACCCCCCGAACGATCCCGTGGGTGGCACCAACACCTCCCACGGGACCAATGTAACTCGTAGGAATGGACGGCGCAGCCACGGGAGTCCCGGTTTGAGAATACGACTGTAATTTACATATTTCTAGGCTTAGGAAAAACATGGCGTTAGTGGATGAAAACTCGAAACCACCCCCGAACGGCCCCGTGGGTGGAACTAACACCTCCCATGGGACCAATGTAACTCGTAGGAACTGACTGTGCAGTCGCGGAACTCCCGGTATGAGAGTACGATGGTAATTTGCATTTTTCTAGACTTAGGCTTAAAAACATGGCGTTAGAGGGTGAAAACCCGAAACACCCCCCGAACGATCCCGTGGGTGGCACCAACACCTCCCAAGGGACCAATGTAACTCATAGGAACTGACGGCGCTGCCGCAGGAGTCCCGGTTTGAGAATACGACGGTAATTTTCATATTTCTAGACTTAGTCAAAACATGGCGTTAGTGGGTGAAAACACGAAACAACCTCCGAACGGCCCCGTGGGTGGCACTAACAACTTCCACGGGACTAATGTAACTCGTAGGAACTGACCCCGCAGCCGCGGGACTCCCGGTATGAGAGTACGGTGGTAATTTTAGACTTAGGCTTAAAAACATGGCGTTAGAGGGTGAAAACCCGAAACACCCCCCGAACGATCCCGTGGGTGGCACCAACACCTCCCACGGGACCAACGTAACTCGTAGGAACTGACGGCGCAGCCACAGGAGTCCCGGTTTGAGAATACGACGGTTATTTGCATATTTCTAGACTTAGCCTTAGAAACATGGCGTTAGAGGGTGAAAACTCAAAACAACCCCCAAACGGTCCTGTGGGTGGCACAAACACCTCCCATGGGACCAGTGTAACTCGTACGCACTGACCGCGCAGCCGCGGGATTTCCGGTATGAGAGTACGACGAAAATTTGTATATTTCTAGACTTAGGCAAAACGTGGCGTTAGAGGGATAAAACTCGAAACAACCCCCGAACGGCCCCGTGGGTGGCACCAACACCTCCCACGGGACCAATGTAACGCGTTGAAACTGACCACACAGCCGCGGGACTCCTGGTATGAGAGTACGACGGTAATTTGCATATTTCTTGAATTAGGCTTAAAAACATGGCGTTAGATGGTGAAAACCCGAAATAGCACCCAAATGATCCCGTGGGTGGCACCAACACCTCCCACGGGACCAATGTAACTCATAGGAATGGACCGCATAGCCGGGGGAGTCCCGGTTTGAGAATACGATGGTAATTTGCATATTTCTAGACTTAAGCAAAACGTGGCGTTAGAGGGTGAAAACTCGAAACACCCCCCGAACGGCCCCGTGGGTGGCACCAACACCTTCCACGGGACCAATGTAACTCGTAGTAACAGACCGCACAGCCGCGGGACTCCCGGTATGAGAGTACGACGGTAATTTGCATATTTCTAGAATTAGGCTTAAAAACATGGCGTTAGATTGTGAAAACTCGAAACAGCCCCCAAACCATCCCGTGGGAGGCACCAACTCCTCCCACGGGACCAATGTAACTCATAGGAATTGACCGCGCAGCCGCGGGAGTCCCGGTTTCATAATACGACGGTAATTTGCATATTTCTAGACTTAGGCAAAACATGGCGTTAGAGGGTGAAAACTCGAAAGCCCCCGAATGGCCCCGTGGGTGGCACCAACACCTCCCACGGGACCAATGTAACTCGTAGGAACTGACCGCGCAGTCGCGGGACTCCCGGTATGAGAGTGATGGTAATTTGCATATTTCTAGACTTAGCCTTAAAAACATGGCGTTAGAGGGTGAAAACTCGAAACAACCACCGAACGGCCCCGTGGGTGGCACCAACACCTCCCACGGGACCAATGTAACTCGTAGGAACTGACCGCAGAGCCGCGGGAGTTAAGGTGTGAGAGTACAACGATAATTTGTATATTTCTAGACTTAGGCTTCAAAACATGGCGTTAGAGGGTGAACACCCGAAACAGCCCTCGAACGATGCCGTGGGTGGCAACAACACCTCCCACTAGACCAATGTAACTCGTAGGAACTGACCGCGCAGCCGCAGGACTCCCGGTTTGAGAGTACGACGGTAATTTGTATATTTCTAGACTTAGGCTTAAAAACATGGTGTTAGAGGGTGAAAACTCGAAATAACCCCCGAACGGACCCGTGGGTGGCACCAACACCTCCCACGGGACGAATGTAACTCGTAGGAACTGACCGCGCAGCCGCGGGACTCCCGGTATGAGATTACGATGGTAATTTGCATATTTCTAGACTTAGGGTTAGAAACATGGCGTTAGAGGGTGAAAACTAGAAACAAACTCGAACGGCCCCGTGGGTGGCACTAACACCTCCCACGGGACCAGTGTAACTCGTAGGAACTGACCGCGCAGCCGCGGGAGTTCCTGTTAGACAGTACGACGGTAATTTGTATATTTCTAGACTTAGGCTTAAAAACATGGCGTTAGAGGGTGAAAACCCGAAACACCCCCCGAACGATCCCGTGGGTGGCACCAACACCTCCCACGGGACCAATGTAACTCGTAGGAATGGACGGCGCAGCCACGAGAGTCCCGGTTTGAGAATACGACTGTAATTTACATATTTCTAGGCTTAGGAAAAACATGGCGTTAGTGGATGAAAACTCAAAACCACCCCCGAACGGCCCCGTGGGTGGAACTAACACCTCCCATGGGACCAATGTAACTCGTAGGAACTGACTGTGCAGTCGCGGAACTCCCGGTATGAGAGTACGATGGTAATTTGCATTTTTCTAGACTTAGGCTTAAAAACATGGCGTTAGAGGGTGAAAACCCGAAACACCCCCGAACGATCCCGTGGGTGGCACCAACACCTCCCAAGGGACCAATGTAACTCGTAGGAACTGACGGCGCAGCCGCAGGAGTCCCGGTTTGAGAATACGACGGTAATTTTCATATTTCTAGACTTAGTCAAAACATGGCGTTAGTGGGTGAAAACACGAAACAACCCCCGAACGGCCCCGTGGGTGGCACTAACAACTTCCACGGGACTAATGTAACTCGTAGGAACTGATCCCGCAGCCGCGGGATTCCCGGTATGAGAGTACGATGGTAATTCTAGACTTAGGCTTAATAACATGGCGTTAGAGGGTGAAAACCCGAAACACCCCCCGAACGATCCCGTGGGTGGCACCAACACCTCCCACGGGACCAACGTAACTCGTAGGAACTGACGGCGCAGCCGCAGGAGTCCCGGTTTGAGAATACGACGGTTATTTTCATATTTCTAGACTTAGCCTTAGAAACATGGCGTTAGAGGGTGAAAACTCAAAACAACCCCCAAACGGTCCCGTGGGTGGCACAAACACCTCCCATGGGACCAGTGTAACTCGTACGCACTGACCGCGCAGCCGCGGGAGTTCCGGTATGAGAGTACGACGAAAATTTGTATATTTCTAGACTTAGGCAAAACGTGGCGTTAGAGGGTTAAAACTCGAAACAACCCCCGAACGGCCCCGTGGGTGGCACCAACACCTCCCACGGGACCAATGTAACGCGTTGAAACTGACCACACAGCCGCGGGACTCCCGGTATGAGAGTACGACGGTAATTTGCATATTTCTAGAATTAGGCTTAAAAACATGGCGTTAGATGGTGAAAACCCGAAACAGCACCCAAATGATCCCGTGGGTGGCACCAACACCTCCCACGGGACCAATGTAACTCATAGGAATGGACCGCGTAGCCGGGGGAGTCCCGGTTTGAGAATACGACGGTAATTTGCATATTTTTAGACTTAAGCAAAACGTGGCGTTAGAGGGTGAAAACTCGAAACACCCCCCGAACGGCCCCGTGGGTGGCACCAACACCTTCCACGGGACCAATGTAACTCGTAGTAACAGACCGCACAGCCGCGGGACTCCCGGTATGAGAGTACGTCGGTAATTTGCATATTTCTAGAATTAGGTTTAAAAAAATGGCGTTAGAGGGTGAAAACCCGAAACAGCCCCCAAACGATCCCGTGGGAGGCACCAACTCCTCCCACGGGACCAATGTAACTCATAGGAATTGACCGCGCAGCCGCGGGAGTCCCGGTTTGAGAATACGACGGTAATTTGCATATTTTTAGACTTAGGCAAAACATGGCGTTAGTGGGTGAAAACTCCAAAGCCCCCGAACGGCCCCGTGGGTGGCACCAACACCTCCCACGGGACCAATGTAACTCGTAGGAACTGACCGTGCAGCCGCGGGACTCCCGGTATAAGAGTGATGGTAATTTGCATATTTCTAGACTTAGGCTTAAAAACATGGCGTTAGAGGGTGAAAACTCGAAACAACCACCGAACGGCCCCGTGGTTAGCACCAACACCTCCCACGGGACCAATGTAACTCGTAGGAGATGACCGGGGAGCCGCGGGAGTTAAGGTGTGAGAGTACAACAATAATTTGTATATTTCTAGACTTAGGCTTCAAAACATGGCGTTAGAGGGTGAACACCCGAAACAGCCCCCGAACGATGCCGTGGGTGGCAATAACACCTCCCACGGGACCAATGTAACTTGTAGGAACTGACCCCGCAGCCGCAGGACTCCCGGTTTAAGAGTACGACAGTAATTTGTATATTTCTAAACTTAGGCTTAAAAAACATGGCGTTAGAGGGTGAAAACTCGAAATAACCCACGAACAGACCCGTGGGTGGCACCAACACCTCCCACGGGACCAATGTAACTCGTAGGAACTGACCGCGCAGCCGCGGGAGTTCAGGTATGAGAGTACGATGGTAATTTGCATATTTCTAGACTTAGGGTTAAAAACATGGCGTTACAGGGTGAAAACTCGAAACAAACCCCGAACGGCCCCGTCGGTAGCACTAACACCTCCCACGGGACCAGTGTAACTCGTAGGAACTGACCGCGCAGCTGCGGGAGTTCCTGTTTGAGAGTACAACGGTAATTTGTATATTTTTAGACTTAGGCTTAAAAACATGGCGTTAGAGGTTGAAAACCCGAAACACCCCCCGATCGATCCCGTGGGTGGCACCAACACCTCCCACGGGACCAATGTAACTCGTAGGAATGGATGGCGCAGCCACGGGAGTCCCGGTTTGAGAATACGACGGTAATTTACATATTTCTAGACTTAGGCAAAACATGGCGTTAGTGGATGAAAACTCGAAACAACCCCCGAACGGCCCCGTGGGTGGCACTAACACCTCCCATGGGACCAATGTAACTCGTAGGAACTGACCGCGCAGTCGCGGAACTCCCGGTATGAGAGTACGATGGTAATTTGCATATTTCTAGACTTAGGCTTAAAAACATGGCGTTAGAGGGTGAAAACCCGAAACACCCCCCGAACGATCCCGTGGGTGGCACCAACATCTCCCACGGGACCAATGTAACTCGTAGGAACTGACGGCGCAGCCGCAGGAGTCCCGGTTTGAGAATACGACGGTAATTTTCATATTTCTAGACTTAGTCAAAACATGGCGTTAGTGGATGAAAACACGAAACAACCCCCGAACGGCCCCGTGGGTGGCACTAACAACTTTCACGGGACCAATGTAACTCGTAGGAACTGACCGCGCAGCCGCGAAACTCCCGGTAAGAGAGTACGATGGTAATTTGCATATTTATAGACTTAGGCTTAAAAACATGGCATTAGAGGGTGAAAACTCGAAACAACCCCCAAACGGCCCCGTGTGTGGCACCTACACCTCCCACGGGACCAATGTAACTCGTAGTAACTGACCACGCAGCCGTGGGACTCCCGATTTTAAGGTACGAAGGTAATTTGTATATTTCAAGACTTAGGCTTAATAACATGGCGTTAGAGGGTGAAAACTCGAAACAACCCCCGAACGGCCCCTGGGTGCTACCAACACCTCCCACGGGACCAATGTAACTCGTAGGAACTGATTGCGGAGCCGCAGGACTCCCGGTATGAGAGTACGACGGTAATTTCGTATTTATAGACTTAATCTTAAAAACAAGGCGTTAGAGGGTGAGAACTCGAAACATCCCTCGAACGATCCCGTGGGTGGCACCAACTCCTCTCACGGGACCAATGTAACTCGTAGGAACTGACCGCGCAGCCGCGGGAGCCCCGGTTTAAGAATACGACGGTAATTTGGATATTTCTAGACTTAGGCTTAAAAACATGGCGTTAGAAGGTGAAAACTCGAAACAACCCCCAAACGGCCCCGTGGGTGGCACCAACACCTCCCACGGGACCAATGTTACTCGTAGGAACTGACCGCGCAGCCGCGGGACTCCCGGTATGAGAGTACGATGGTAATTTTCATATTTCTAGACTTAGGGTTAAAAACATGGCGTTAGAGGGTGAAAACTCGAAACAAACACCGAACGGCCCCGTGGGTGGCACTAACACCTCCCATGGGACCAGTGTAACTCGTAGGAACTGACCGCGCAGCCGCGGGAGTTCCTGTTTGAGAGTACGATGGTAATTTCTATATTTCTAGACTTAGGCTTAAAAACATGGCGTTAGAGGTTGAAAACTCGAAACAACCCCCGAACGGCGCCGTGGGTGGCTTCAGCACCTCCCACGGGACCAATGTAACACGTAAGAACTGACCGCGCATCCGCGGGACTTTCGGTGTGAGAGTACGACGGTAATTTGCATATTTCTATACATAGTCTTAAAAACATGGCGTTAGAGGCTGAAAACCCAAAACAGCCCCCGAACGATCCCGTGGGTGGCTCCAACACCTCCCACGGGACCAACGTAACTCATAGGAACTGACGGCACAACCGCGGGAGTCCCGGTTTGAGAATACGACGATAATTTGCATATTTCTAGACTTAGGCAAAACATGGCGTTAGAGGGTGAAAACTCGAAACAACCCCCGAACGTCCCTGTGGGTGGCACCAACACCTCCCACGGGACCAATGTAACTCATAGGAACTGACCGCATAGCCGCAGGACTTTCGGTATGAGAGTACGATGGTAATTTGCATATTTCTAGACTTAGGCTTAAAAACATAGCGTTAGAGGGTGAAAAATCGAAACAACCCCCAAACGGCCCCGTGGGTGGCATCAACACCTCCCACGGGACCAATGTAACTCATAGGAACTGACGGCACAACCACGGGAGTCCCGATTTGAGAATACAACGGTAATTTGCATATTTCTAGACTTAAGCAAAATATGGCGTTAGAGGGTGAAAACTCGAAACAACCCCCGAACGGCCCCGTGGGTGGCACCAACACCTCCCACGGGACCAATGTAACTCTTAGGAACTGACCGCACATCCGCAGGACTCTCGGTATGAGAGTACGACGGTAATTTGCATATTTCTAGACTTAGGCTTAAAAACATGGCGTTAGAGGGTGAAAACTCGAAACAACCCTCGAACGGCCCCGTGGATGGCATCAACACCTCCCACGGGACCAATGTAACTCGTAGGAACTGACCGATGAGCCGCGGGAATCTCGGTATGAGAGTACGACGGTACTTTGCATATTTCTAGACTTAGGCTTAAAAACATGGCTTTAGAGGGTGAAAACTCGAAACAACCCCCGAACGGCCCCGTGGGTGGTACCAACACCTCCCACGGGACCAATGTAACTGGTAGAAACTGACCGCACAGCCCCGGGAGACCCGGTTTGAGAATACGATGGTAATTTGCATATTTCTAGACTTAGGCAAAACATGGCGTTAGATGGTGAAAACTCGAAACAACCCCCGAACGGCCCCGTGGGTGGCATCAACACCTCCCACGGGACCAATGTAACTCGTAGGAACGGAACGCGCAGCCGTGGGACTCTCGGTATGAGAGTACGACGGTACTTTGCATATTTCTAGACTTAGGCTTAAAAACATGGCGTCAGAGGGTGAAAACTCGAAACAACCCCCGAACGGCCCCGTGGGTGGCACCAACACCTCCCACGGGACCAATGTAACTCGTAGGAACAGACCGCACAGCCGCGGGACTCCCGGTATGAGAGTACGACGGTAATTTGCATATTTCTAGAATTAGGCTTAAAAACATGGCGTTAGATTGTGAAAACTCGAAACAGCCCCCAAACCATCCCGTGGGAGGCACCAACTCCTCCCACGGGACCAATGTAACTCATAGGAATTGACCGCGCAGTCGCGGGAGTCCCGGTTTGAGAATACGACAGTAATTTGCATATTTCTAGACTTAAGGAAAACATGGCGTTAGAGGGTGAAAACTCGAAACACCCCCCGAACGACCCCGTGGGTGGCACCAACACCTCCCACGGGACCAATGTAACTCGTAGGAACAGACCGCACAGCCGCGGGACTCCCGGTATGAGAGTACGATGGTAATTTACATATTTCTAGAATTAGGCTTAAAAACATGGCGTTAGATTGTGAAAACCCGAAACAGCCCCCAAACCATCCCGTGGGAGGCACCAACTCCTCACACGGGACCAATGTAACTCATAGGAATTGATCGCGCAGCCGCGGGAGTCCCGGTTTGAGAATACGACGGTAATTTGCATATTTCTAGACTTAGGCAAAACATGGCGTTAGAGGGTGAAAACTCGAAAGCCCCCGAACGGCCCCGTGGGTGGCACCAACACCTCCCACGGGACCAATGTAACTCGTAGGAACTGACCGCGCAGTCGCGGGACTCCCGGTTGAGAGTGATGGTAATTTGCATATTTCTAGACTTAGGCTTAAAAACATGACGTTAGAGGGTGAAAACTCGAAACAACCACCGAATGGCCCCGTGGGTGGCACCAACACCTCCCACGGGACCAATGTAACTCGTAGGAACTGACCGCGGAGCTGCGGGAGTTAAGGTGTGAGAGTACAACGATAATTTGTATATTTCTAGACTTAAGCTTCAAAACATGGCGTTAGAGGGTGAACACCCGAAACAGCCCCCGAACGATGCCATGGGTGGCACCAACACCTCCCACTAGACCAATGTAACTCGTAGGAACTGACCGCGCAGCCGCAGGACTCCCGGTTTGAGAGTACGACGGTAATTTGTATATTTCTAGACTTAGGCTTAAAAACATGGTGTTAGAGGGTGAAAACTCGAAATAACCCCCGAACGGACCCGTGGGTGGCACCAACACCTCCCACGGGACGAATGTAACTCGTAGGAACTGACCGCGCAGCCGCGGGACTCCCGGTATGAGAGTACGATGGTAATTTGCATATTTCTAGACTTAGGGTTAAAAACATTGCGTTAGAGGGTGAAAACTAGAAACAAACCCCGAACAGACCCGTGGGTGGCACTAACACCTCCCACGGGACCAGTGTAACTCGTAGGAACTGACCGCGCAGCCGCGGGAGTTCCTGTTAGAGAGTACGACGGTAATTTGTATATTTCTAGACTTAGGCTTAAAAACATGGCGTTAGAGGGTGAAAACCCGAAACACCCCCCGAACGATCCCGTGGATGGCACCAACACCTCCCACGGGACCAATGTAACTCGTAGGAATGGACGGCGCAGCCACGGGAGTCCCGGTTTGAGAATACGACGGTAATTTACATATTTCTAGGCTTAGGAAAAACATGGCGTTAGTGGATGAAAACTCGAAACAACCCCCGAACGGCCCCGTGGGTGGAACTAACACCTCCCATGGGACCAATGTAACTCGTAGGAACTGACTGCGCAGTCGCGGAACTCCCGGTATAAGAGTACGATGGTAATTTGCATTTTTCCAGACTTAGGCTTAAAAGCTTGGCGTTAGAGGGTGAAAACCCGAAACACCCCCGAACGATCCCGTGGGTGGCACCAACACCTCCCAAGGGACCAATGTAACTCGTAGGAACTGACGGCGCAGCCGCAGGAGTCCCGGTTTGAGAATACGACGGTAATTTTCATATATCTAGACTTAGTCAAAACATGGCGTTAGTGGGTGAAAACACGAAACAACCCCCGAACGGCCCGGTGGGTGGCACTAAAAACTTCCACGGGACCAATGTAACTCGTAGGAACTGACCCCGCAGCCGCGGGACTCCCGGTATGAGAGTACGATGGTAATTCTAGACTTAGGCTTAAAAACATGGCATTAGAGGGTGAAAACCCGAAACACCCCCCGAACGATCCCGTGGGTGGCACCAACACCTCCCACGGGACCAATGTAACTCGTAGGAACTGACGGCGCAGCCGCAGGAGTCCCGGTTTGAGAATACGACGGTAATTTGCATATTTCTAGACTTAGGCTAAAAAACATGGCGTTAGAGGGTGAAAAGCCGAAACACCCCCCGAACGATCCCGTGGGTGGCACCAACACCTCCCACGGGACCAATGTAACTCGTAGGAACGGACGGCGCAGCCGCAGGAGTCCCGGTTTGAGAATACTACGGTAATTTGGATATTTCTAGACTTAGACAAAACATGGCGTTAGTGGGTGAAAACTAGAAACAATCCCCGAACGGCCCAGTGGGTGGAACTAACACCTCCCACGGGACCAATGTAACTCGTAGGAACTGACCGCGCAGCCGCGGAACTCCCGGTATGAGAGTACGATGGTAATTTGCATATTTCTAGACTTAGGTTTAAAAACCTGGCGTTAGAGGGTGAAAACTCGATACAACCCCCGAACGGCCCCGTGGGTGGCACCAACACCTCCCACGGGACCAATGTAACTCGTAGCAACTGACTGCGTAGCCGTGGGACTCCCGATTTTAGAGTATGAAGGTAATTTGTATATTTTCTAGACGTAGGCTTAATAACATGGCGTTAGAGGGTGAAAACTCAAAACAACCCCCGAACGGCCCCGTGGGTGGCACCAACACCTCCCACGGGACCAATGTAACTCGTAAGAACTGACCGCGTCGCCGCGGGACTCCCGGTATGAGAGTACAACGGTAATTTGTATATTTCTAGACTTAGGCTTAAAAACATGGCGTTAGAGGGTGAAAACTCGAAATAGGCCCCGAACGATCCCGTGGGTGGCACCAACACCTCTCATGGGACCAATGTCACTCGTAGGAACTGACCGCGCAGCCGCGAGAGTCCCGGTTTGAGAATACGATGGTAATTGGCATATTTCTAGACTTAGCCTTAAAAACATGGCGTTAGAGGGTGAAAACTCAAAACAACACCCCAAACGGTCCCGTGGGTGGCACAAACACCTCCCACGGGACCAGTGTAACTCGTACGAACTGACCGCGCAGCCGCGGGAGTTCCGGTATGAGAGTACGACGAAAATTTGTATATTTCTAGACTTAGGCAAAATGTGGCGTTAGAGGGTTAAAACTCGAAAAAACCCCCGAACGGCCCCGTGGGTGGCACCAACACCTCCCACGGGACCAATGTAACGCGTTGAAACTGACCACACAGCCGCGGGACTCCCGGTATGAGAGTACGACGGTAATTTGCATATTTCTAGAATTAGGCTTAAAAACATGGCGTTAGATGGTGAAAACCCGAAACAGCACCCAAATGATCCCGTGGGTGGCACCAACACCTCCCACGGGACCAATGTAACTCATAGGAATGGACCGCGTAGCCGGGGGAGTCCCGGTTTGAGAATACGACGGTAATTTGCATATTTCTAGACTTAAGCAAAACGTGGCGTTAGAGGGTGAAAACTCGAAACACCCCCCGAACGGCCCCGTGGGTGGCACCAACACCTTCCACGGGACCAATGTAACTCGTAGTAACAGACCGCACAGCCGCGGGACTCCCGGTATGAGAGTACAACGGTAATTTACATATTTCTAGAATTAGGCTTAAAAACATGGCGTTAGAGGGTGAAAACCCGAAACAGCCCCCAAACGATCCCGTGGGAGGCACCAACTCCTCCCACGGGACCAAAGTAACTCATAGGAATTGACTGCGCAGCCGCGGGAGTCCCGGTTTGAGAATACGATGGTAATTTGCATATTTTTTTACTTAGGAAAAACTGGCGTTAGTGGGTGAAAACTCCAAAGCCCCCGAACGGCCCCGTGGGTGGCACCAACACCTCCCACGGGACCAATGTAACTCGTAGGAACTAACCGCGCAGCCGCAGGACTCCCGGTATAAGAGTGATGGTAATTTGCATATTTCTAGACTTAGGCTTAAAAACATGGCGTTAGAGGGTGAAAACTTGAAACAACCACCGAACGGCCCCGTGGGTGGCACCAACACCTCCCACGGGACCAATGTAACTCGTAGGAGATGACCACGGAGCCGCGGGAGTTAAGGTGTGAGAGTACAACAATAATTTGTATATTTCTAGACTTAGGCTTCAAAACATGGCGTTAGAGGGTGAACACCCGAAACAGCCCCTGAACGATGCCGTGGGTGGCAATAACACCTCCCACGGGACCAATGTAACTCGTAGGAACTGACCGCGCAGCCGCAGGACTCCCGGTTTGAGAGTACGACGGTAATTTGTATATTTCTAGACTTAGGCTTAAAAACATGGCGTTAGAGGCTGAAAACTCGAAATAACCCCCGAACAGACCCGTGGGTGGCACCAACACCTCCCACGGGACCAATGTAACTCGTAGGAACTGACCGCGCAGCCGCGGGACTCCCGGTATGAGAGTACGATGGTAATTTGCATATTTCTAGACTTAGGGTTAAAAACATGGCGTTAGAGGGTGAAAACTCGAAACAAACCCCGAACGGCCCCGTGGGTAGCACTAACACCTCCCACGGGACCAGTGTAACTCGTAGGAACTGACCGCGCAGCCGCGGGAGTTCCTGTTTGAGAGTACAACGGTAATTTGTATATTTCTAGACATAGGCTTAAAAACATGGCGTTAGAGGTTGAAAACCCGAAACACCCCCCGAACGATCCCGTGGGTGGCACCAACACCTCCCACGGGACCAATGTAACTCGTAGGAATGGACGGCGCAGCCACGGGAGTCCCGGTTTGAGAATACGACGGTAATTTACATATTTTTAGACTTAGGCAAAACATGGCGTTAGTGGATGAAAACTCGAAACAACCCCCGAACAGCCCCGTGGGTGGCACTAACACCTCCCATGGGACCAATGTAACTCGTAGGAACTGACCGCGCAGTCGCGGAACTCCCGGTATGAGAGTACGATCGTAATTTGCATATTTCTAGACTTAGGCTTAAAAACATGGCGTTAGAGGGTGAAAACCCGAAACACCCCCCGAACGATCCCGTGGGTGGCACCAACACCTCCCACGGGACCAATGTAACTCGTAGGAACTGACGGCGCAGCCGCAGGAGTCCCGGTTTGAGAATACGACGGTAATTTTCATATTTCTAGACTTAGTCAAAACATGGTGTTCGTGGGTAAAAACACGAAACAACCCCCGAACGGCCCCGTGGGTGGCACTAACAACTTCCACGGGACCAATGTAACTCGTAGGAACTGACCGCGCAGCCGAGGAATTCCCGGTATGAGAGTACGATGGTAATTTGCATATTTATAGACTTAGGCTTAAAAACATGGCATTAGAGGGTGAAAACTCGAAACAATCCCCGAACGGCCCCGTGTGTGGCACCTACACCTCCCACGGGACCAATATAACTCGTAGTAACTGACCGCGCAGCCTTGGGACTCCCGATTTTAAGGTACGAAGGTAATTTGTATATTTCAAGACTTAGGCTTAATAACATGGCGTTGGAGGGTGAAAACTCGAAACAACCCCCGAACGGCCCCTGGGTGGTACCAACACCTCCCACGGGACCAATGTAACTCGTAGGAACTGACCGCGGAGCCGCAGGACTCCCGGTATGAGAGTACGACGGTAATTTCGTATTTCTAGACTTAGGCTTAAAAACAAGACGTTAGAGGGTGAAAACCCGAAACAGTCCTCGAACGATCCCGTGGGTGGCACCAACTCCTCTCACGGGACCAATGTAACTCGTAGGAACTGACCGCGCAGCCGCGGGAGTCCCGGTTTAAGAATACAACGGTAATTTGGATATTTCTAGACTTAGGCTTAAAAACATGGCGTTAGAAGGTGAAAACTCGAAACAACCCCCAAACGGCCCCGTGGGTGGCACCAACACCTCCCACGGGACCAATGTTACTCGTAGGAACTGACCGCGCAGCCGCGGGACTCCCGGTATGAGAGTACGATGGTAATTTGCATATTTCTAGACTTAGGGTTAAAAACATGGCGTTAGAGGGTGAAAACTCGAAACAAACACCGAACGGCCCTGTGGGTGGCACTAACACCTCCCATGGGACCAGTGTAACTCGTAGGAACTGACGTTAGTAATTTGTATATTTCTAGACTTAGGCTTAAAAACATGGCGTTAGAGGGTGAAAACTCGAAACAACCCCCGAACGGCCCCGTGGGTGGCATCAACACCTCCCACGGGACCAATGTAACTCGTAAGAACTGACCGCGCAGCCGCGGGACTTCCGGTATGAGAGTACGACGGTAATTTGCATATTTCTATACTTAGGCTTAAAAACATGGCGTTAGACGGTGAAAACCCGAAACAGCCCCCGAACGATCCCGTGGGTGGCTCCAACACCTCCCACGGGACCAACGTAACTCATAGGAACTGACAGCACAACCGCGGGAGTCCCGATTTCAGAATACGACGATAATTTGCATATTTCTAGACTTAGGCAAAACATGGCGTTAGAGGGTAAAAACTCGAAACAACCCCCGAACGGCCCTGTCGGTGGCACCAACACCTCCCACGGGACCAATGTAACTCGTAGGAACTGACCGCGCATCCGCGGGACTCTCGGTATGAGGGTACGACGGTAATTTGCATATTTCTAGACTTAGGCTTAAAAACATAGCGTTAGAGGGTGAAAACTCGAAACAACCCCCGAACGGCCGCGTGGGTGGCATCAACACCTCCCACGGGCCCAATGTAACTGATTGGAACTGACGGAACAGCCGCGGGAGTCCCGGTTTGAGAATACGACGGTAATTTGCATATTTTTAGACTTAGGTAAAACATGGCGTTAGAGGGTGAAAACTCGAAACAACCGCCGAACGGCCCGGTGGGTGGCACCAACACCTCCCACGGGACCAATGTAACTCGTAGGAACTGACCGCGCAGCCGTGGGACTCTCGGTATGAGAGTACGACGGTACTTTGCATATTTCTAGACTTAGGCTTAAAAACATGGCGTTAGAGGGTGAAAACTCGAAACAACCCCCAAACGGCCCTGTGGGTGGCACCAACACCTCCCACGGGACCAATGGAAGTCGTAGAAACTGACCGCGCAGCCGCGGGAGTCCCAATTTGAGAATACGACGGTAATTTGCATATTTCTAGACTTAGGCTTAAAAACATGGCGTTAGAGGGTGAAAAACTGAAACAGCCCCCGAACGATCCCGTGGGTGGCTCCAACACCTCCCACAGGACCAATGTAACTAGTAGGAACTAACCGCACAGCCGCGGGAGTCTCGGTATGAGAGTACGACGGTAATTTGCATATTTGTAGACTTAGGCTTAAAAACATGGCGTTAGAGGGTGAACACTCGAAACAACGCCCGAACGGCCCCGTGGGTGGCACCAACACCTCCCACGGGACCAATGTAACTCGTAGGAACTGACCGCGCAGCCGCGGGACTCTCGGTATGAGAGTACGATGGTACTTTTCATATTTCTAGACTTAGGCTTAAAAACATTACATTTGAGGGTGAAAACTCGAAACAACCCCCGAACGGCCCCGTGGGTGGCACCAACACCTCCCACGGGACCAATGTAACTCGTAGGAACTGACCGCTTAGCCACGAGACTTCCGATATGAGAGTACGACGGTAATTTGCATATTTCTATACTTAGGCTTAAAAACATGGCGTTAGAGGGTGAAAACCCGAAACAAACCCCGAACGAACCCGTGGGTGGCACCAACACCTCTCACGGGACCAATGTAACTCATAGGAACTAACGGCGCAACCGCGGGAGTCCCGATTTGAGAATACGACGGTAATTTGCATATTTCTAGACTTAGGCTTAAAAAATGGCGTTAGAGTGTCAAAACTCGAAATGACCCCCAAACGGCCCCGTGGATGGCCCCAACACCTCCCACGGGACCAATATAACTCGTAGGAACCGACCACACAGCCGCGGGAGTTCCGGTATGAGAGTACGACTGTAATTTGTATATTTCTAGACTTAGGCAAAACATGGCGTTAGAGGGTTAAAACTCGAAAAAACCACCGAACGGCCTCTTGGGTGGCACCAACACCTCCCGCGGGACCAATGTAACTCGTAGGAACTGACCGCACAGCCGCGGGACTCCCGGTATGAGAGTACGATGGTAATTTGCATATTTCTAGATTTAGGCTTAAAAATATGGCGTTAGAGGGTGAAAACCCGAATCAGCCCCCGAATGATCCCGTGGGTGGCACCAACACCTCCCACGGGACCAATGTAACTCGTTGGAATGGACCGCGCAGCAGCGGGAGTCCCGGTTTGAGAATACGACGGTAATTTGCATATTTCTAGACTTAGGCTTAAAAACATGGCATTAGACGGTGAAAACTCGAATCAACCCCCGAACAGCCCCATGGGTGGCAACAACACCTCCCACGGGTAAATGTAACTCGTAGGAACTGACCGCACAGCCGCGGGACTCCTGGTATGAGAGTACGACGGTAATTTGCATATTTCTAGAATTAGGCTTAAAAACATGGCGTTAGAGGGTGAAAACCCGAAACAGCCCCCGAACGATCCCGTGGGTGGCACCAACACCTCCCACGGGACCAATGTAACTGGTAGGAACTGACCGCGCAGCCTTGGGAGTCCCGGTTTGAGAATATGACGGTAATTTGCATATTTCTAGACTTAGGAAAAACATGGTGTTAGAGGGTGAAACTCGAAACAACCCCCGAACGGCCACGTGGGTGGCACCAACACCTCCCATGGGACCAATGTAACTCGTAGGAACTGACCGCGCAGCCGCGGGACTCCCGGTATGAGAGTACAACGGTAATTTGCATATTTCAAGAGTTAGGCTTAAAAACATGGCATTAGAGGGTGAAAACTCGAAACAACTCATGAACGGCCCCGTGGGTGGCACCAATAACTCCCACGGGACCAATGTAACTCGTAGGAACTGACCGCATACCCGCGGGAGTTTCGGTTTGAGAGTACGACGGTAATTTGTATATTTCTAGACTTAGGCTTAAAAACATGGCGTTAGAGGGTGAAAACCCGAAACAAACCCCGAACGATCCCGTGGGTGGCACCAACACCTCTCACGGGACCAATGTAACTCGTAGGAACTGACCGCGCAGCCGCGGGACTCCCGGTTTGAGAATATGATGCTAATTTGCATATTTCTAGACTAAGGCTTAAAGACACGGCGTTAGAGGGTGAAAACTCGAATCGACCCCCAAACGGCCCCGTGGGTGGCACCAACACCTCCCACGGGACCAATGTAACTCGTAGGAACTGACCGCGCAACCGTGGGAGTTCTGGTATGAGAGTACGACGGTAATTTGTATATTTCTAGACTTAGGCAAAACATGGCGTTAGAGGGTAAAAACTCGAAACAACCCCCGAACGGCCCCGTGGATGGCACCAACACCTCCCACGGGACCAATGTAACTCGTAGGAACTGACCGCACAGCCTCGGGACTCCCGGTATGAGAGTACGACTGTAATTTGCATATTTCTAGAATTAGGCTTAAAAACATGGCTTTAGAGGGTGAAAACCTGAAACAGCCCCCGAACGATCCCGTGGTTGGCACCAACACCTCCCCCGGGACCAATGTAACTCGTAGGAATGGACCAATCAATTGCAGGAGTCCCGATTTGAGAATACGACGGTAATTTGCATATTTCTAGACTTAGGCAAAACATGGCGTTAGAGGGTGAAAACTCAAAACACCCCCCGAACGGCCCCGTGGGTGACACCAACACCTCCCACGGGACCAATGTAATTCGTAGGAACTGACTGCACAACCGTGGGACTCCCGGTATGAGAGTACGACGGTAATTTCTATATTTCTAGAATTAGGCTTAAAAACATGGCGTTAGGGGGTGAAAATCCGAAACAGCCCCCGAACGATCCCGTGGGTGGCACCAGCACCTCCCCCGGGACCAATGTAACTCGTAGGAACTGAACGCGCAGCCGCGGGAGTCCCGGTTTGAGAATACGACGGTAATTGGCATATTTCTAGACTTAGGCAAGACATGGCGTTAGAGGGTGAAAACTCGAAACAATCCCCGAACGGCCCCGTGGGTGGCACCAACACCTCCCATTGGACTAATGTAACTCGTAGGAACTGATCGCGTAGCCGCGGGACTCCCGGTATGAGAGTACGACGGTAATTTGCATATTTCTAAACTTAGGCTTAAAAACATGGCGTTAGAGGGTGAAAACTCGAAACAACCCCCGAACGGCCCCGTGGTTGGCACTAACACCTCCCACGGGACCAATGTAACTCCTAGGTACTAACCGCGCAGCCGCGGGACTCCCGGTTTGAGAGTACGACGGTAATTTGTATATTTCTAGACTTAGGCTTAAAAACATGACGTTTGAGGGTAAAAACTCGAAACAACCCCCGAACGGTCCTGTGGGTGGAACCAACACCTCCCACGGGACCAATGTAACTAGTAGGAACTGACCGCGTACCCACGTGAGTTCCAGTATGAGAGTACGATGATAATTTGTATATTTCTATACTTAGGCTTAAAAACGTGGCGTTAGAGGGTGAAAACCCGAAACAGCCCCCTAACGATCCCGTGGGTGGCTCCAACACCTCCCACGGGACCAACGTAACTAATAGGAACTGACGGCACAGCCGCGGGAGTCCCGGTTTGAGAATACGACGGTAATTTGCATAGTTCTAGACTTAGGCAAAACATGGCGTTTGAGGATGAAAACTCGAAAAAAACCCCGAACGGCCCTATGGGTGGCACCAACACCTCCCACGGGACCAATATAACTCGTAGGAACTGACCGCGCATCCGCGGGACTCCCGGTATTAGAGTACGATGGTAATTTGCATATTTCTAGACTTTGGCTTAAAAACATGGCGTTAGGGGGTGAAACTCGAAACAACCCCCGAACGGCCCCGTGGGTGGCATCAACACCTCCCACGGGACCAATGTAACTCGTAGGAACTGACCGCGCAGCCGCGGGATTCTCAATATGAGAGTACGACGGTACTTTGCATATTTCTAGACTTAGGCTTAAAAACATGGCGTTAGAGGGTGTAAACTCGAAACAACCCCCGAATGGCCCCGTGGGTGGTACCAACACCTCCCACGGGACCAATGTTACTCGTAGAAACTGACCGCGCAGCCGCGGGACTCCCGGTATGAGAGTATGACAATAATTTGCATATTTCTAGACTTAGGCTTAAAAACTTGGTGTTAGAGGGTGAAAACTCAAAACAACCCCCGAACGGCCCCGTGGGTGGCACCAACACCTCCCACGGGACCAATGTAACTCGTAGGTACTAACCGCGCAGCCGCGGGACTCCCGGTTTGAGAGTATGGCGGTAATTTGTATATTTCTAGACTTAGGCTTAAAAACATGACGTTTGAGGGTGAAAACTCGAAACAACCCCCGAACGGCCCCATGGGTGGCACCAACACCTCCCACGGGACCAATATAACTCGTAGGAACTGACCGCGCAGCCACGAGACTTCCGGTATGAGAGTACGACGGTAATTTGCATATTTTTATACTTAGGCTTAAAAACATGGCGTTAGAGGGTGAAAACCCGAAGCAGCCCCCGAACGATCCCGTGGGTGGCTCCAACACCTCCCACGGGACCAATGTAACTCATAGGAACTGGCGGCGCAGCCGCGGGAGTCCCAATTTGAGAATACGACGGTAATTTGTATATTTCTAGACTTAGGCAAAACATGGCGTTAGAGGGTGAAAACTCGAAACAACCCCCGAACGGCCCCGTGGGTGGCATCAACACCTCCCACGGGACCAATGTAACTCGTAGGAACTGACCGCGCAGTCGCGGGACTCCCGGTATGAGAGTACGATGGTAATTTGGATATTTCTGGACTTAAGCTTAAAAACATGGCGTTAGAGGGTGAAAACTCGAAACAACCTCCGAACGGCCCGGTGGGTGGCACCAACACCTCCCACGGGACCAATGTAACTCGTTGGAACTGACCGCGCATCCGCGATAGTCTCGGTATGAGAGTACGACGGTAATTTGCATATTTCTAGACTTAGGCTTAAAAACATTGCGTTAGAGGGTGAAAACTCGCAACAACCCCCGAACGGCCCCGTGGGTGGCACCAACACCTCCGACGGGACCAATGTAACTCGTAAAAACTGACCGCGCAGCCACGGGAGTCCCGGTTTGAGAATACGACGGTAATTTGCATATTTCTAGACTTAGGCAAAAGATGGCGTTAGAGGGTGAAAACTCGAAACAGCCCCCAAACGATCCCGTGGGTGACACCAACACCTCCCACGGGTCCAATGTAACTCGTAGGAACTGACCGCGCTGCCGCGGGAGTCCCGGTTTGAGAATACGCCGATAATTTGCATATTTCTAGACTTAGGCAAAACATGGCGTTAGAGGGTGAAAACTCGAAACAACACCTGAACAGCCCCGTGGGTGGCACCAACACCTCCCACGGGACCAATGTAACTCGTAGGAACTGATCGCGCAGCCGCGGGACTCTCGGTATGAGGGTACGATGGTAATTTGCATATTTCTAGACTTTCGCTTAAAAACATTGCTATGTTGATAATTTGAACTCATATATGCAATTTTTCAGGTTGATTAAATTTTTTGTATTACTACTTGGTTACTGATATTTTTGTTTTTTGTATCCTATCATTTGTAGGATGTTTGCACGTGGAATAAATGAAGGAGGCAATGGTTTAAAATATGAAGATTGTTTATATGTTGTGGACATTCAGGATAATGTTTTTTATGTGTTATAGCCGTGCAGGCTTTTATTGTTTAGTTTTATGGTCATGCGGGCTTTTATAATTTGATTGTTGAATTTTATAGTCGTGCGGGCTTTATAATAAGCAAGTTTTTCATTTACAGGGTTTGGAATGTTAAGAAAATAGAGGAAACTCTGCCCAATTTTTTTTTTGGTCTATGAATTATTAAGACGTGTAATATTTTTAAGTTTGTATATAAATTTGTTTATTAACAAAATTCTCAATTCGCAATTTATGATTTCTTTTATTGTTTTGCCTATAATAAATATTTGTAACACCACGTAGCAACCGACGGTGCACTCACAGGACCCCCAATTTTAGGATTGGACAAAAAAAATATATTTTTTTTAAATTATAGATAAATATGGTCATGGACTTTGTCCATGACCATTTTTATGTTTTTTGTCGCGCTTAAAAATGGTCGCGGCCAAAGTTCGCGACCATTTTTTTTATTTTTTTGTCACGGTTATGGGTCGCGGACTAGGGCCGCGACCAATTTTTTTTGTCACGGACGTGGGTCGCGGACTTTGGCCGCGACCAATTTGTCATGGTTGTGGGTCATGGATGACGGCCGAGACCATTTTTTTTTGTCAAAGACGTGGGTCGTGGACTTTGGCCGCGACCAATTTGTCATGGTTCTGGGTCACGGATAAGGGCCACGACCAATTTTTTTTATTTTTTATTTGTCACGGACGTGGGTCGCGGACTTTGGCCGCGACCAATTTGTCACGGTTGTGGGTCACAGATGAGCGCCGCGACCCGCCACGGCATGGGTCACGGCCGAAGTCCGCGACCATCTGCCGTGACCCCTCTTGGCCGTGACCATTTTTTGGTCACGGACTTGGGCCGCTACCCACGAAAATGGTCACGCCCGAAATGGTCACGGCTCAAGTCCGCGACCCACAGTTTTGGTCAGGGATTTTGGCCGTGACCAATCGCTAGTTTTGGTGTAGTGATAGCCCTTTGCAACCACCCTACTCTAACCGAGTATGTCGTAATTATGATTTCTAAGTTATTACTAACACTAACTTAATTAATCATTCCCCTTTTTAAATTCATATAACTTTCACACCCATTATACATATAATACCATTCACGGTCTATATCAATTAACCCGTATATAATTATTTACCTAATTATAAACGTATAGTCATATTAAAACAATACAAAATATGCTGAAATAATAATTAATAATGAACATCCTCCCGAGTAATAACTCACCGTATGTATATCCTGTAAAGTGCTATCCCACTAGGTATATTCACATACCCTAGTTACGCAAGTCAGAATCGCTTACTAACTTGGTTAATACATAGATATTGGAGGCAGTCATATGCCTTCCCTGAAAGTGAGATGCCGCTCACCCATATAATGGACGCTATGACCTGGGAATATACTCATCCTACTCCTCAATCTAGGGGATTCATCCACCACGCGCAACCTCCCCCTATAGTAGTAGACTATATACAATACTAATATCTAGCCATTGATATTAATGTACACACCATATATATACTATCTCACACCGTATATATATATAAATAAAAATGCCCCGGCTATACCGTGTACTAAGTTCGTAACACAAGCCCCTACAATTTATCATGGTTTTATGGCTCACTCTGATTACTAATTAATTTGCACATTAATTAATTAAATTAATTTTTGTGTCACCCCAACCAATATATTCGGACTCGTTCTCGTGGTCCGAAATGAAACTATACCCGAGTCTAAATCCCCAATTCCAAATTATTTAGCTTTCACTCTAAATTAATTCAACGCCTTGGTATCGCTCAACCATTATACCCAGACTCGCTCACTCGATCCGTATTTAATTATTTCGAAATATTCTTTCCAATATTTAACCATAGTGTGTCACGCATAAATTCTCTCCAATTCCAATGATTTTTCCCTCGCAATTCATTTGATTGTATCTCCTATGTTTATTTCTCATTAAAGAAGGTTTGGGAAGAAGTTTTTAATTAAATTCCCCTTATACATATAAACTGGCCGAACTGCCAGAATTCCCCGACCATTGATCGATCGATACCCAACCATCGAACGATCGATCGAACAGGTCTTCGTCTTCCCCAGGTCTCTGTTTCAGCCATGGACGAAAAACTCCAATCTCCGACTTCTTCTACAGTTTAACCCGAGTCTTCTCATCAATAAAATACATCAATAAACTCCTAAGGAACCCCCATAAAGTCCCCAAACCCCGTTTAATTTACGTTCTCTACTGTTTATCTAAATTGGGAAAAACCCGTATTATTTGTTAATCCATATCAACATCAAATTTTTTATCTCAAATTCGTCTCTAACACATCTAGGTCTACACATCTTACCATATATATACAAATCTGAGATTATACATAAATTTCTACACAAATTCGAAATTAGGAGATTGATTTACAAAAACCCCATTTTTGTACCCCCTAATTCCCAAAACGAATTTTGATTTCTCACATCACATAAATATGAATCATAATGCGAATGACATGCTACAGCAAGTTAACCACTTGCCTTATGATTTCATAGGGTCTGATTTGAAGTTGTGAATTCCAAGGTTGAACATGTAATTCCCTCTTTTGGCTCTTTCCTTTGTCCCCCAAATTGCTTTTAACTGCCTCTTAGGATTTCCTCTCCCACTAAGTGTTTTCTAAACATTAATCAACCGTTTCCCTTTTCCTTATAATTAAGTAATTAGGCTTAATCACGTTTTTTGCCTAATGAGCCAAGCCCAAGTTACCCAAATGCCCCCGTGTGGTCCCGGCTATGTCTAAAAACGTCCCGTGACCCGTTTACTAACCCCGGGTAAACTTTTTCGACTATCTCGACCCATCCGGACTCAATCGTATACTCAGAATTGGCATTCGAAATAATTTATAAAAATACTTATCTCACACCCAAATTTGTCCATACCGACTCCTGCCTGAGATAAGTACATACCCCGTTACTAATACCTGAAATGACGTAAATGAATTATTACTATTCACTTGCTAAATTAAATCTCCCTAGATATTAACCATTTACTCTTCAATTAATATTTAAATAAATATTATCATAACTAATTCAATTAAATTATGACACACAAGTAATTCAGAATTTCTCAAATTAATTAAATATTAAATGCACAAAAATACGGGGTGTTACAACCTAATGCTCCAAATAAATTACTACTCGATTCTATTTTTCAAAAATTACAGTACTAAAAACCTCCAATCAATTTTAAACATCCTCACCACGATACCTAACACGTCTTCGAAAATTTTCTATTTTTAAAGAAAACTCGTCTAACACACATGTTAGACCCAAAACCCAAGACCCGAGGATTGTCGTATACCTAAGCTCTGATACCATCTGTAACACCTCGTGTGTCCTCTCGAACGAGCGAGGTGTTACATTGTACATCCTATAAGCTTTATTACTTAATCAATATCTTAAAAAAACCTACTTCTTCACTTTAGGAATCAAACTTTCCCAAATGCCCTCGTAGGATATAACAAGGACTACCAAATACTTGAAAATGCTTTGGGTTGGTTTATGTCTAGTACACAAATTGTAACATGTCATGTTTTTATTTGGACGATGATAAACCCTATTCACCATATGGAATGCATTACTTACCACTTCCACCCAAAATATCAATCGCACATTCCTCCCTTGGAGTATGGACTAGGCCATCTCCTGAATCATTTTATATTCCTCTCTATGATATCATTTTGTTGACGAGTACCAAAAAAGGAAAAATCATGAGTAATTTCGTGCTCGTCATAATATTTTTCTACTCCCTGTTCTATAAACTTTGTACCCGTATTACTCTTTATATAGACAATTAAGGAAATTATGACAATTTTAAAGCGACCAACATTTAAAGGCCACAAATTGTGGAGTCTTGGACTTCTCCCTATGGAATCATACTATATATTACCTAAAAATGTCATTAACCATCACTATAATTTACTCTTTACCACATATACTCTTTGTACACTTAGTCCCCATGAGATCCATGTGGATTAACTCAAGTACACGTCAGTTGGTAATAGTAGTACCAAACGTTATGTGTGAAATTTTTATTTAATTCCCCATTAGACATATTCCACACATACTTGAGTAAGGTTTTCCTAGTGAAGGTAAACCAATAACTAGGTCATTTTTGACAAGACACTTAAGTTCTCTATGGTGTACATAACACAATCGTTGATGCCAAAGGTCAACAGAAGTTACCTTGGCATTATGAAAAATTAAAAAGGACATAGAATTAAGTATATAACAGTTGTAAGGCATATTCACACCATGTAATAACATCTTCCTTTTCTCATTAAACACTTACCAACACTTTTGAGAAAAAATTACCATTGGGTTCTCATCACACAACTCGATTATGTTAATTAAATTAGCCTTGACACCTTGATAGAGATGACTCTAAATTATTGAACATTATCCCTCGTATGTCTTTCAATGATTGTTTGGTCTACATAATGATCTTATCCATTTTTTAGCATCTCTTAATCAAGTTTATCTTCATATTAGACATGGATATTAATTTAATCTCAGTTTTGGAATCACATGGCCATCTAAGAGTATTCACTCTCTTATAAATATTTTCTTAAATACTCAACCTTACTACAAAATGGTCAATTTTACTTCCTCCAAAACCAAGAGATTTCTTAAAGACCACATGCTGAGCATAAACATTGCTCAAAACACTCTCATTAACTATATCCCTTCCATTAGAGTTCTTTATTGTGCACCCCAATATCTATGGCTTGTTCAAAAATATCATTATACGCGACCTTAATCTCATATCCTTCAGTATCGTTAGTGTCAAGGGATGTAGCATAACTAATCACAGCATCAACAATGTTGTCTAAGTAAGGCACATTAAATCCTACTTATTATCTAACTCATCAAAAAACCCATGTCCATAAAAGCCTCAAAGTTACCATCACCGTTAGGAGACTCTTTATCATAGTCTAAGTCATCACCACCCAATGTGGCTTGATAAGCATGTTTTCTCTCTCCTGAATCAGTGTTCCTAGGCACTGCCTTGGCATATGTCCTATACCATAATAATTAAAACATGTGATAGTACCACTTAGAGTTTCAAACTTACATTTTACCACTTCCTTGATCATTCTAAAACATAATCGAGTTATTCTTTGGATTGATTTTGGTTTGATAACACGTTGGCCAATGATTGGTATATTTCTTGGTAAAGAGATCCATTAGAATTAAAATCCATATTTTTATCTTTGGTGTACTTTTCATGGAAATAATTCAAATTCGTCTCATAGGTTTTAAGTGGGGCTACCAACTCATCCACATGTAAAGAGGTGTCCGATATGGACCTAAACTCATCAACGGAATTAACCTTATTAATTAAATTTGCAAAAAGATAAAGGAGATTTTTTTCACAAATAATTTTCGTCATATTTTTCTTTCCCAAGGTAAAAATGGAATGAATATGTCATTGAGTTGATCTTATTATTTATCCAAAGTTTCATCCCCCTCCGTGATAATGAGTTCAAAATGGAAGGTCTATTATTGAAGTTTGGCATGCTTCACGGTGGAATTTCCTTCATAGTTATCTTCAAAACATCTCATGACTCTTCAGACACCGTGCAATTGGAAATACATCTTAATTTTGTCATACTAATGGCTTCAAATATGGTGTTTATCCCCTTAGTGTTCAACCCATTTTCCTTGTTATCATTGTCAAACCGTGTCACTCTTTTCATTTTGACTTAGAAGTTTTTGACAATGGTAACAGGGCACTTCCAACCTTTCCTCACACTATTCAAATTTTCTCATCGAATAACATTAAAAGTCCTCATACGTGTCTTTTAAAAGGAATAGTTATCACCATAAAATAGTGGAGGTTGGTTAGGTGAACTTAAATCTATCATGCATAGAAAAGGATCTACTAGAGGTTGGTAAACCTAAAAAGTAAGGAAATCTTCAATGATGTCATTTGAGAGTATGTGCTCTTAACGCTAGATACCCAAGTAAATGTATTTATCAAATTAAAAAATATCTTCTCTATATTAAAGGCAAAACAAATTTAAGAGGTATATGTGATATAAGTTTACCAATATTAAAAACACACATTTTTATCTTCTTCGATAAGACACAAATACTATTAATGCGAAAAAGCAAAGCAATCAACCTCTCCCAAACCTTGCCAAAGTAGGATACTTATTCATTGGGTGTAACTCTGATAAGACAAAGGTACTAAATATGCAAAAAAAATCAATCGCATAATATCAAATAAACAAGGAAAATTCACTAATAGGAAAAACCTTGAGCCTAAAGAAACGACAAATGCATTATGACAGAGGCTTACATAATTAAATTGTGTCTTACCTTACTTCCACAACTTTCACAACCCATTATTTTCTACCTTATCTTCCACCTAGGGTAAGGTGCTAAAAACTAGAGAATGTTACACAACAACGACACATTTTGGTCCACAACCAATGTATTAAAATCATTCAAAAACAAACCTTCTTTAAAGTAGAAGAGAAACTTGTTCCAATTAAAAAGAACGAAGAGTATCCACTAAAAAATACACTAAAGATGTATGAGGGTATTCTAAAGGTTGAAAACTAGAGTGAAAATATATAAAACTAAAAATATCACAAAGTATGATTCTCTAAAAAGAAACAAAATAGGTTTCGAGATTTTAGCTCCACCCCGTGTTGTCTTTTCTCAATTAAAAGACAAATGGACTTTCATTAGTCCACACATCCATTGATTACGAAGTTACCTTTTGCCCATATTACGATAAAATATGGCTCCAATATTTATACATGTAATTTCCTTTAAACCATTATTATAACAAAGCCAATAATAAATAGAATGATAGAAACATATAAAGCCCCTTCAATTACCACTATATACTCTACATGATTTATTTATCTTTCCAAGAGACATTTGATGAATGCTTTCCTAACATACTATAGTGTGTGTTGACTCTTATGTGGGTTGGGCTTGATAGTTAGAAAAATAGAGTAATTTAAACCCACCATTAATCATTGAATCAAACCATGAAAATGACCCCAACGTTTATTAGTTGTCGCCTTAGGCCATGTTTAGGAGTTTAGGATTGAAAAGAAAATAAAAGAAGAGAAAAGAAAATTTTAATACGAGAGATGAGAAATGAAGATAAATTTCATAAGAGATAAGATAAAGAAATAAAGAGAAATTAATATTATTTCCTTTGTTTAGAAGTTTATAAGCGAATAAATTATCTTTCATTCTCATTGTTTGTGAGTTTGGAGGAAAATGATTTTTTTAACATAAAAAACAAATAAATTAAATAAACTTTATTTCATCTCCTTACCAACTATTTTAATGATGCTAGTCAACGATAAGAAAATCTGGCTCTATATGTGACGATGGGAACTCGTCGGCGACGAGATAAAGGATTCATTTATAGAATTTGTGACAAAGTCAAGAAAAACTCCAATTTGTTTTTGGGTTTTGATATTGTGTTTGGAGGAATAAGAGGTATTATTTGGTGGAGTGGATGTAACCGATACATTGGTTTTGAACTAGTTATATTAGGGATATATTTAAATATGTATTTTAGTTTTGGGATAAAGGCTTCATCACAGTCGATTGAACCGGTGATGGATTGATGGTCTTTGTTAAAGGAGATTGATGTTGTGGTGTTTGAATGTAGATTTCTGGTTCATAACGATGATAATGAGGGTACCTGTTCAGGGTTTCCTTTTGGTTGATCCAGTGGTAGTGTGGTTTGGGGTGGTTCAAGGTAGTCGAAGGTTACCAATTAGGAGAATATGGTGTTGATGTGTGGAAGTGATGGTGAGGTTGATTCTAGTGAGGATGAGACTGTCATGAAGAGACGATGAGAATGGTTGTTGTCGGTGGTTAAATACACAGAGGTGACAAGATTATCAATGGTTTTAGGTACGGTGGTGGTGGCATTGTGGGATTCATTCATAACGATGTTTCGATAGCTGACGATGATGCATCATCGACTGGCATGAGAGGGAATAAAATTTAAGATGTCAACTCTAATACCATGTGAACTTAGAGAAATAACAAATGAATGTGAATGTGTATTGAATTGATTAAAGTAAATGAGTGTGTGCATTATACATATAAATATGCTTCAATAAATTTGCTTGAGAAGATATGTAACACAACTAATAAATAAATGTACTCTAAAAACTAGAGTTGTAAAATTCAAGCATCCATTGGTAGAGATATGTGGGGATTGGGTGTGGCAAGTGCTCCACAAAAAATTTAAAAAATTGAACTTTTACCTCTAGATACTTTTAAATTAAGTACTTTGCTCCACTTAAAATTTTAAAAATCAATTACAATTTTTATATTTTATGTGAATAGTTTAGTAGAAACTGTGATTATTCATAAATCTAAGAAATTTTATGTGAGTGACACACCAAATAGTACATCGTTTTAATAATAAATTGAATTTAAAAAATAATTATTTATACTATATTATACTATAAAATGGAGTACAACATTTAATTCTACTTGAATTCTAAGCCATCCGCGTGGATGGATTGCTTTTGATATCCCATTCAATCTTCTCAACTATTACCCATTTCAATAGGAAAGCCGAAATATCTTATTTATCTATGACTCCTACCCTTCTTCTCCTGCCCCTTTTGCTTTCCTCCAACATTTAACCATTCTCTCCCTCTAACTCTGTAGCTTCCCTATTAATTCTTTTTATACTTATTTCAAAACGTAATATCTTATTTATTTTTATGGCTCTTACCATTCTTTACCCCGTATTTAACTTAAAATCAATCCCGTTCGTTATCTTCCTATTCACCCCGACCCAAACTCTTACCTTTCCTCTTCGTAAATAGATTCATAGACTCATATATAGCCAACCAACTCCAAAAGCAAGCTATGAACTAAACGTTCCTTTGACTTATCATTCACCAGGATTTTCTTTCTCCCAATATTAACAATACATATTACATAAGGATTTCTTCTTTGGTTTGTGAAGTGGTTCATTACAGAAGATGTATGTTAATTATTGACAATGCATGTGTCTGTACCAAATATATGTATGTGAGTATTGTGTGCATATATGTACTACTTGACTTATGAATTAAAAAGAATTTAAATTCTTAGATTATTAAATTTTAAAATAATTTATCAAGAATCTTTAATTGTTTATGTATATATATATATATATATATATATATATATATATATATATATATATTATAATTTCTTTTAGTTTCCCCCTTTTATATATTCTTCAATTGTATTATATGTTCTTCGATTTTATTATATGCGTCGCTTACCCTTTTGGTATCAAAGCCATGTTTTAGTTGTTGTGTTTGATCTATATTTCGATTTCATCCTTAGAGCCAATTTGGACCCTAGTCAATTCTTACACCCGTTGTGTTTGAGTCCCAACTTGTTAGATCACCTGAATAGTAAATCCAGTATCCAAACAATAAGACCCAAGAGAGTGGCATGTGAGGATAGGTATAAGAGGGTATGGATTGAAACATTTTGAGATAACAAACATAATAATGGTAAGAAGAAACTGGGTTCCCTTAGAAGCTTTAAAAATGAATAGATTATATAGATCAAATTCTTTGGCTAGTTATAGCTCTAGGTCTTTTTTACCTTTTCCCCCAAAGATAATAAACGAAGAAGAACATGTTTATGAATAATTAAATCTAGATTTAAACGATTGGAATATACCCAAAGTCCCAATAAAAGAAATTTACAAAACTAGTTTTCTGAAGTCATCCTTTAGTACTAATTACAATGTTAAAAACATTTAGCATGTTTATACTATAAATAAAGAACATGATAGGATTCAACTATTAACTAGTGAAGATATAACAAAGCAAAGGAAAAATGGATTCAATTTCTTACATATAGTATTAATACAAGTAGCAGTAGAACCATTAACTAGTAAAGGAATATATGCATCTATCCTGTTATCTCTTAGAGATGCTATACATACTAATTACAACACTAGTATTTTGGGAATGATGGAATAAAGCCTTTTTAATGGTCCAATACATTTTACGTTAAGTTTAACCAACCCTCACATATTAAAAGTCATGACACTAAATATTAAAACATCTGGATATGAAATGTTAGAAGGAAGTAAACCTTTAGCTTGAATATACAGAATCTGCTATAAATATTTAAGGGCAAACTGTGACACCCCAACTAATTAAATATCGGGTAGCTACTCCTTTATTTAAATTAATACAAAATGTCAAGTTGGTTCAGTTCATAGCAACACTGTCAAAAACATTTAAATTAATTACTTACCACCTAATATTTAAAATAGTGACGTGTTAAATTTTAATTTTTAAATTAACCATAAACCAAACCATTTAAATCATCATCCAAATATCACATGAACTATCTCATAAGGTAATCAAGAGTATGAAATAACTGGTGTCTGGAGTAACCATGCCAATAAAGTAGCAGTAACATAAATAAACCAAATACAAAAGTCTGAATGAATAAAATCCCAAGACTGAAATAAAATGAAAGTCTAAAACTGTTGTCACTGAATGAAATGGGCAACGGGCCCTAACTAGAATAAATGACTCCAAAAGAAGTTAGGATAGATGTGGAGGCATTTAGTAATGAGATCCTGTAACTTCCCCAACAGCTACAACACGTCAATGAAATGGAAATCCTAAGCTTGGCGTTCCTGTGGCTGGGCACCTAAAATGTTTTGTAGAAAAATAGATTTGGAAGCAAACGTGTCAAAGCCCGAGGTGAAAATAATTTTAAAAATTACATCAAGTGTTTAATTGCATTAAACAGTAAATATTACATCCATGTTAGTTACGTTCTCTCGCATGAGTTCCTCACCCCTCAACTAATGTGCATGCCTAACGTATACCCTTTACATTAATCAAATTATTTACATCAATTATTGTATAGATTCTCACATTTTTAATCCCATTTAAGTATCTCAATTATTCCCATTCACAATTCAACAGTGAATCAGTTACAAGTACAAGTATATTATTCTCAGTGCATATATACATATTTAGCACCCCTAGGCTAAGCTTCGATGCACGCATACTTTACTATCGAATCCCGGTACATCACGTATATAAGGACTACACCTTTCGAATTGCTCAGGAATCATTTCAATAAATAAAATCACACATATTGGAGGTGAACATAGTTCACATACCCGTGGGTCACGTACATACCTACGCTCCCATGGTCAGCTGACTTATTACTCACAAATAAGTCATTCACAGTCCTATCTTCTTAAGGTACCAATCTAAATCCCCCCGTAGGCACACAAAGATAATATGGTCCTTTTTCGAAAGCTAACCTCCCATGATAGAAAGTATGGTAGGTATGTCATACACACAATAGTCCATATACTAAGCATTCACACAACTTGGGTAATTACCACATTATTAAAGGTATATTTCCATCCCTATACCATAAGTTTGATGCATACACAATATCATCCCATCTCATACATAATACGTTTAGCTGATAACTCTCACGATGTATAACTCCGAGGACTTAAACCTATCCCAAAAAGGTTGTTAAGTTTCCCACTTGCCCCTAAGGTCAATTCAGTAATTTAAGATTCGTATTTCTGTCTCTAACCTTAAGTTATCACCTATATAAATTTAGTTCATTTACTCGCAACCTCTAATGGTAACTCACTCGTCGGACCCTCGTAAGCTTAACATTAAGTCCCCATTCAATTCTACTATATTTCGATCTCCATAAACACCCCTACTGGTCTTCCTTAAGTCTCAATATGTTCACATAGTTCCCGCCAATAAATTTCAAAGGTTGGAATTGCTTAAATTCAAAAAGGTAAAATATCACACTTTTTGGGGAGGTCGATCGATCGACTCAAGAATGTCGATCGATCGAACCCACCAGTCGATCGATCGATCGAGCAGTTGCAGTCACGATTTTTCTACATTTTCAGCCCTAAGTCTGTCCCAAATTTCCATTACAAGATGCCAAATTTTAAATTAAGCGTATTGGGTGATCTATCAACCTAAGTACATGATTCTTAACGTTCCAGAATTATTAAATCATCATGAATTACTCTTTTCTTGGTTCAAATCATCTAATTACCAATAGAAACCCTATTTTCTTCAAGAACATCAAATAACTCAACATAATTTCCTAATTTTCTATGCATGGATCATGATTTCGTGACTGATGTATTTCCAGAATTAAGTGTACATACAAATCCTACCCAGATTAAGATTTTTGTCTCCAATGTCATAACTTTTAATATTTTTTAGGTTATTCTCAATTCCTAAACTATCATAGATAATATATACAATGATTACTGCAAGTTGAATCACTTTCCTGGGAATGAAGATTCTGATCCTTTGAAGCAAATGGTATGGAATGATTCTCTCTTTTCGATCTATCTGGTTGTGGTGACGGTGGTGCAAAAGTCTGTAAAGGGTAGTTTCTTCTTTGGGAACTTCCTTCTCTTCCTCTATAACTGTCGTTGGTGATTTTTGGTTGTGATAACCCTAAGAGTTCTAGTGTTGGATGATATATTAAGTCTAAAATTCGTGGGTCATAATTCCTCAAAAAGTCAAAATGACTAAAATACCCTCCTGGGATGTCGGTTTGGCCTAAAATGTCCCGGGACACAAATTAAACCCCCGGCTAGTATTTTTTGACTATCTCGACCCTTCCGGACACGTTGACGCACTCAAAATTAACATACGAGTGATATAGAAAATAATTTACTTTTAAATTCATTAAATTAGTTCCTGACACGCGCGTCCCAACTTAATTTCCGAAATTGACGCATTTATAACTCGTGATAATATTAATAAATTCAATAATCATATATTACCATATTCACTCAATAATATTCAATATAATTATCATAATCAAATACCAACTCTCATCTCGCTAGTATTTTAATCCGAATTAATTTCCAATTAATTATCCCATTTTAATTAGTCCCAATAAATAAAACTAATAAAAATACGGGGTATTACACAAACCTTAATGTACACACCCTAGTAAAAAGTCCAAAAGACAAAACTCTACTAATACAAATCAGTACAAATAATGTTAATATCTAAGTCCCTGGGTCAATAAAATGAAAAGATATTAATTTACCAAACAATTGGTTATTAGAAAATGAAAATCATTCCCCAAAACTCCAAAACAATGATATTGCTCTTGAAAGAATCCAAGAATACCTTGATGGATAAGTTAGAATAAGTTTTTTTCAACATCGATTTAAACCTCTCCATATCAGAGATGACAATAAATCCCATACAAGTTATTCAACAAGAAAGATGGCGATCTAATACCCAGATGTAATCTTAAGTTAAAAGAAAATGATACAACTTCTCAAGTGAGTAAACCTTATTATACATCGAACTCAAATTTTAATGACGATGATGATCAGCATTCCCCCACTCAAACATATTTTAAAACAGGTTCAACAAATCACAAATTATTAACAACCAATAAAGACTACAAAATTAACATGATTAAATTATGAGAAGATTTTAAGTCAAAAGAAAATCGTACTAAACGACGAGCATATCAAGAAAAGTACTCCCCAAAATAAAAAGATAGAATAGTAAAAAAGTGAAAAACTTTAATGAATGAAATAAGAATAGACATAAAGTTCTTCGACTATTTGGATGATTATTATCATAAAATAAATGTTCACAAAAGCAAAGTGGACAAAACTAGACAAAACTATAGTCTCGTCCAGTCACCCTCCACTAGTAACTATTTTAGTAAATCACATGGGAACAGAAGTAATTGCTACACCCTTTAAAGTCACTTCTACTAATGATGAAATCAAAAAAGTTATTGAACAAAATAATTATACTAATCAATACCTAAATAATTTAAGAAAATAGTTATAATCTATTGAAAATAAGTTAGAAAAAACAAACCTACCAAATAAAAGAGAAAAGCCTTTAATTAAACTTCCAGAAGTCTAAAAAGGAATAAATTTACAAACAAAGTCTGAAAAACCTTTAGACAAAATTAAAGAATGCTTAAAGAAATCAAACCAAAATCATCAAAAACTATTACAACTATAAAAAGAAGCAGTACATATATTAATCAAAGAGACTCATCCCAATAATCTACTATAGATGAATATATCCAAACATTTGAAAAATAATTTACTAATGTTAAATTAAATAGAATTAAAAACTCCACGATAACTCTAACCACCCTAACAAAAAAATGCTATACAAGACCAACACCCCTAGATATGCAATATGAATAAAGGAATGTACATAACCGATTTTCAGTTTCATCAGATAGACTTTATGAATGGAACATAGATAGATCATTTGAACAAGAAATTTTCAACAAAATGCAACACATATCTATGGTTGCCAATAATTATCTAAACAATCAAAACATTCCCCAATCATAAATAATTGATCTTTTAACGACAAGATTCACCAGAACATTAAAATATTGGTGGGATAAATATCTTACTCAAGAATCAAGGGAGCAAATTAAAATTGTTATTCAACAAGATTCTAATGGCCTCCCAAATTTTTATGAAAATATAGGAATGGGAATCCCAGATGGAGTAAACACTTTATTTTTCACAATAATAAAATATTTTTTAGGAACACCAAGTAATATAATCTCAAGAATTCAACCTTAGATGTCCTATTTTAAGTGATTTTAGTTGGTACAAGGATGTTTTCAAATCTCGATTAATGCTTAGAGAAGATAGTAATGAACCATTATAGAAAGAAAAACTTATTAACGGATTACCAACTTTATTTTCTCATAAAATAAGAGAAGTTTTAAGTAATACAAATGGACACATTGATTATAACAATCTTACCTATAGAGACATAATAAGTACAATCTATAAAGAAGGATTAAAAATGTGTATAGATGTAAAAATAAGTAATCAAGCTACTAAATAAAATTTAAGGCTATATACAAGATGGGTAATTTCTGTGGACAATATGGTTTAAACCCTGTTGCACCATCTAGGAAGAGAATTAAAAAGTCGTACCCAAAACAATACAAAAGGCATAAAAGAAATTACTTTAAAAATAATAAATTTTATAACAAAGAAAATAACCACTTTTATAAAAAAAAACATAAAAACCCCAACAATATAAGAAAAATGACAAAAGTTGAGTCAAATGTTATAAATGAAAAAAACCTGGTCATTACAAATCAGAATATAAAGTAAAATTCAAAATTAACCAATTACAACTATCATCCGAAGTAACACAAGAAATATACAAAATTATTGAACTCAGGCATACTTCGAGTGAAGATGAACATAACACTGATTATAATTCATCATCTGACTACTATTCTAGTAAAATCTCTAGTTATCCAGATATAAAATTAAGATGCAAACACAATTGTTGTAAAACAGTCAAGGTTCTCACTAAACAAGAAGAATAAGAAGAATTACTAATTGATTTAATTAGAAAAATAGAAAATCGATAATTAAAATTACAACACCTTTCCAAATCTACAAAAATATTAACTAAAGAAGAAAGTAGAGTAAAAAATAAAATAAAATAAAATAAGTCTTGAAAATACTTTAAAATGATTTAAAACTCGCAAATAGATTACATTACAAGATCTTCAACGAGAGGTCAACTAATTAAACAAGATATCAAGGATTTCAAAATAGAAAGTAAAATAAAATAAGATATCACTATTTTAAAAGTAGACCAAACTTTTCAGAAGTAACAAGTCATCTCCTCATAAGAAAGTGAATCAGAAGCCAAGCAAGAACAACTTACTACAAATAATACTAAAATAGAAAAAACATAAGAAGTGGGAGAACAATAATCTTCCTCTTCGACTATATATATATATATATATATATAGGGGGGGTGCTGAGCTCTCAAAACCCCCACCCCAAATTGAGTGAATTCATCAATTATATGTGTTGTTAGGTATAACAAATCTAATGCATGACGGTAAATTCGGGGACGGAGTCGGTAAGACTAGCATGATTCTATATATATATACTGTGTGTGTGTGTGTGAGAGAGAGAGAGAGAGAGAGAGAGAAAGAGAGAGAGAGAGAGAGAGAGAGAGAGAGAGAGAGAGACTAATGAATGATTTTTTTGAAAAAAAATGGATTTTGACTTTTAAATATTATATCAAGAATATCTTGTTTCAAGCATTCTTTTGTGTATTCTAAAATATAATTCCCATTTCCTAATGTCTAGAAAAATAAAATAGGTATAAATACAATTTTCTTAGTTGTCTTGGTCAAGTTGGTTTTGGTGAACATATGTGTATGTATGCATTAAAAGAGCACATCCGGTAAATCCAGTATAGACTTTTTCGGTAAGTGTATCATTTTTCAATATAATATATATTATGAGTGAATTGTTTTTAGTGCACATTACAGGAGGTGGAATATGATGTGTGTGTGTGTTTATTTGCTTGACTAATGAATTAAAATTATTTCTAATTTCGATTTTTAATTTTAAAAATGTCATATCAAGAATATATAGTTTTAACATACTTTTTTATTACTTAAAATAAAATTTTATTTTCCTCATATCTTATTAGAATACGATATAGGTACAAATACAATTTTCCTAGTTGCCTTAAATAAATTGATTTGGGTGAACCTATGTCTACACATGCATCAAAAGAGAATATTTCTCCATTATAAGAAAATATAATATATATTATGACTGAGTTTTTTTTAATGCATATTACCAGTGGTAGAATACGAGTATACCACTAAATTTATATGTGATATTATTATATATTATAAATATTTTATACTTCGTTTTTCTTTATAAACTCCATACTTTTTTTCTTTTGGTTTAAAGCTAGTAATTTTTTTGTTAATGCTTTGTTATTTTTTATTGGTCATTATTGTTACTTATTCTCTTTTTCTCATTTGATCTTATTACATGAAGTTTATCATTCCATTACATTTTGATTATTTCAATTAAAGTTAATAGTGATACTTGTAGTCGAATGTATAGTAGGAAAAAATTAAGTATTTTTTATATCTTGATGTGAGTGCAATTAACCATAATAAATAAATCTAAGCAATTGAAACCAAGTAAGGAATAAAACAACCTCGCAAAAGAAAAAAATTATGTAGTTCTGCAATTGCCTATGTCCACAGGGTGTTTCTCTCTTTTATTACTTCTTTAAAATTCTTTAGCAAGAATTTACATGCCCCCTTTCCATGGGGTGAGGGTTACATTTATGAAGATAGAGGAGGTTGAGTCTTATTGGACTTCTCACAAGTGTTGATTAAGCCTCTTCATGATTTATGGTAATCTCCTCTGAGACTTTTGGCACTTGGATTGACCTCTTCACCATTATCTCTTGTGATGCTTATATTTACTTATGGGCTGACCTCCTTTCCGGATCCAGACCCACTTGGGCCGCTATGTTGGGGTAATTCGGTTTGCACCGCATACTTGGTGTTACCATTTAGAGATGTAGACAATGAAATTCACATTTTGGTTATTGATATTAGATATTTTATATATTTCTTTGGATTAGTATTACGTGAAATGTTTTTTTATGATTTTTATTATCACTCCATTTTATTTTAAATATTGTGTATTATAATTAAATAGTATAGCTTAATTTAGCATTTTGGCGCACCATGTATATTTATATTTTAGAAAAAAAATCACGTAAGCAGGATAATTTTAGTTGTTGTCTCCCTTTTGAAGTCAAATAATCTTAGACTTTTTTAAGCAGAGAATGTAAGACGCTCACGCATAGTGTAGGTTGTAAGTTAGTATAATTAATTTTATAATATTCATTATCCTATTAGGCTTTTTATTCGTTCCAACTTAGCATTACAGTTCAAGGAAGACTCAATTCTAGTTATTAGATATGTTGAAAGTCCTTTTTCTAAATTATTTTGACTTTCTAAGGTGGACTATTAATTTTGAGGGAGAGCATATGTGCGTCATCCCGGGTGTGAGTATATTTGTATTTTAGGGTGCCCTACTCAAAACAAAAATTATAATTCCGCCATGCATACATGGGATTTTGCATCAAAGACCATTTTCAAGTACTAAAGAAATCAAATAGAAGTTATTTAATACCTAACTCATATTTTAATGTTTTGCACAACCTATAAGAGAAATCCAAATTGATCTAACAATACCTAATGTGAGGTTAGGAGCTACTGAAAGAGTAACTCATGAAATAGTTACAACTGCTTTGAGGAAAGCTATTCGACTAACTTCAACCATTCAAGGACAAGATGGACACTGGCCTGCAGAAATGTCAGGCCCGTTGTTTTATACCCCTTTTATGGTAAGAGTTCTTAATATTCCATAAAAAATAGAATTACACTACAATTCTAATTGCTTTGTATTATTTCCTAACTTGAGAAACATATTTTATAGATCATACTATTGTACCCTATTGGAACAATGGATGAAATTTTCTCTTTGGAACACAAAAAGGAGGTTATTTGCTTCATTTACAATCATCAAGTACAAAACTTAGTTGTTCTCATGTATGTTTCATATTGAAAATATCAATGCCATTTTTATAATTGTGGAACTACTGTGTTATGTAGAATGAAGATGGGGGGTGGGGATTTCATATAAAGGGTCACAGCACCATGTTGTGCACCGCATTTAACTATATTTTCCTGGGGTTGCTAGGAGAAGGTATTGACGCAGGTGACAGTGGAGTCTTTTTTTATCTTTGCATTAACTTTTTCCTTTGTGTTTGTGTGGGTAGACTATTGGTCCACTTCTTTGGTAGACATACTTTTCTACTATGATGAATATATATATATATATATATATATATATAAAGCAGGTGATGGTGGGGTTGTTAGGAAAGGCCATACATGGATACTTGATCATGGGGGCATAAAAATGATACATGCTTGGGGAAAGATGACTCTTTCGGTAAATAAGCAATCTCATATTCTTAGCATAGAATGTAAAGAATTATTTTTAATTTATTTTTCAATCTATCATTTGAATAGATATTTGGTGTGTACGAGTGGTCAAGTTGCAACCCGGTACCCCCAGAATTGTTTCTTTTACCTTTCATATTCGCCTCTTAATACATGTATATATCTGTTGATGTTCTAACACATCAAAATTTATTTAACTGTTATAAGTAATTCTCACATAAAAAAAAATTGGCAGTAACTTCTTTTAAATAAAAATACTGGAACCCCAAATCCCCACATCAGTGGGTATAATAATACTATTTTATAATTTATGCATTTCTCTATTTTGTGGAAAAGCTATTGACATAAATATTTAAATAGAGAATTAAGGTAAAGGTTATGTTACTTCATATATATGAATTTTTAGGACGATGCTTTTCAAGTTTATAAATTTAGTCCCTGTGGTACAATAGCATTTATTTGTGAGGTCCCTTTAGAGTTAGGAGTTCATTTTTGTGATCCGCGCCAGCGGCACCATTTTTCATGGTATTTTTAGTATAGGGACTAATTTTTTTTTTTTTTTTGGTGAAACAGGGACTAAATTTATAAAATTATGTGAAGTTTCCTATTTTTATACACTTTGAAAATTATGAGAACCTTTTTCCAAAACCCCCATATTTAAAATATCAAAAGACCTCATATTATATGCATCTGGTTGGCAGGATATATGTATATACTATTCTTTCTGCATTTCTCTATTCACCTAAATATTTACATAATTTCTTTAAACATGTATAATAATGAATGGTTGATGGGAAAAGGCGAAGCACGAGATATCTTCCAATATATTTTGAGAAAAACTAACATGAATTACACGTCAATAACCTAAAAATCAAATCAATATGATTTCTAGAGAGAGAAATAAAGAAATTCTTATATTTCAAGAATGGAAGTCATCTTCAAATGAAGACTACAAAGCTATTTATTGATAGGTTATTACTTGTTAATCAAGCAATAGCCTAAAATGACTAAAAATGACTAACTAAAAATAAAAGAATGCCTAATTAATTCCAAACATGCTTGGAGGATAATTAAGGAGAGAAAATACCTAAAAAGAACTAAAATGAAAAATAAAATGAAAAATAAAAGAAAAATGATAATGGATTCCCATCACTCTCCCCGTCTTCAAAAAGTTCATCCTCTAACTTACAAAATTGGAGAATCGCATGAGAAGTTCCAAAAATGTGCTTGAAAGGAGACGCAAAGACTTGTGAGGCCAAAAAAAATTTCTGGAGATTTAAGGAGGAGGTCCTCCTTTAATTCTTGCCTTAAGATTCATTATCTTCCTCTTGCCTCTCATGTCAACCAATAAAAATAGAGTCCACCCGAGTCAAAAACCAAATTTGGGATGTCAAACCCTAGTTCTTGAATTTGTTGGAGGGTTTCACCTTCTTGATTAGGGTTTTGAATATTTGGAGGTTGTTGTTGGTACCGATTTGAGGGGCTAACATTGGAATGAGGAAGAACTACGGATAGGCATGTCAATTGAGCCGAGCAAGCCCGAAGCCCGTTTGTTCGGCCCACTAAATATAGGTCGAGCTTTTATTGAGTTTGAGCTGAGTCGGGTTGATTCGAGATATTATGCCCAAATTCAATTTGAGCCGAGCTCGAGAGAAGCACTATCAAGCCCTAACTAGGCTCAATCCAAAATAGTATATATATATATATATATATATATATATAATTGTTGAAATAAAGATTTTATTGTGATTGTTTATTTCTGAAATAATGATTTTATTGCTAAAATATGAATTTTTATTATTGAAATAGATAATTATGTATTGGAATATCCAATTCCGGCCTGCTCAAATCGGGCCCAAAGCCCAATATACTTTGTGAGCTGAGCTTGAGCCAAGCACTCTCAAGCTCGTTCGAGCTAAGCTTGAGCTCGAGATGAGTAAATCAAAATTGGGCGCCGAGCCCGATTAACCCCCAACATGACTCATAGAGCTCGATTGATAGGCCTAACTATGGACAAAAGAAGGGGATCGGGCACCGAGAGTGTGGTCCGGGTTTGTTCAAGAATTTTTGTATTTTTTATGGGGTCGGGTATAGCAAGAATCTAGTTCAGGCCAGTGGCGAACCGGATTGGGGTTTTTTTGGTATGGGGGTGAGTAGTGGGCCGGGGTGGGTGGAACTTCTTGGGGAAGCGACAGGGGGTGGGGGATGGCAGCGGAATGGTCAGGGTGGGGCATGGTGGGGCGGTAGGGTTGGATAGCAATGAAGGATATGCCTAGGGAAGAAGTGGCAATTGAGGGGTTAGGGGTTAGATATTTGTCAAGTTGAATTAGGGTTTTCATTTCCTTTTCCATTATATTCAATTTTTCTTCCATTCTTGAATTGTTTTCTCGTAATTCTTGGTTAAACTTCTCTTGAATTCACGTCGCCTTCTTCGGAGCCATTGAGAATGTAGTGCAATATTTGTTGATACTCTACACACCGATACACACTAACACCAATGTTTTGGAGTGACACTCGCTCTGATACTAATTTTGGCGTGAACTACACGTCAATGACCTAAAAATCAAAGACAATATGATTTGTAAAGAGAGAAATAAAGAATTTTTTATATTTAAAAAATGGAAGCCATCTTCAAATGAAGACTATAGAGCTATTTATAGGTGGGTTATTACTTGCTAATCAAGAAATAGCCTTAAATGACTAAAAAGGACTAACTAAAAATAAAAGAATGCCTAATTAGTCCCAAATATGCTTGGAGGCTAATTAAGGAGAGAAAATACATAAAAAGAACTAAAAATAGAAATAAAAGGAAAATGAAAATGTATGTCCCTAAAATAACATGACTAAAAAGAATGGGAAGTGGGTTTGTACCATCGATTAAAGGTTATTATAACCCAATCCAGTTGGGTTTGCCACAACCGTTGATCATATTGACTTGGACTATGCTCCCACATTCTGAGTGACGATGCATATGTGCAAAGTGTTAAGTGCATCATCAAAGCATCCAATGCACCTTAAGTCAGCCAATTACATGTCGCGCGAACACTTCTCACATGTTGCAATGGTGGTATCACTGTATCATAGCCTCTTTAACTATAAGGCAAATAGTCTACTTTGTCATTTTGTTATATACTTTTCACTTTTGTGTAAAGTTTCCACATGAGACTTTAGAAACAACGCCCATTTCCTTAAGTTTTCTCTCTATAAGAAGATCAAAACTAATAATTTACGCCAAATTAATGCCCATTAATATTTTGAAAATTTCTAGCTTATTTGACTTGGACTTTCCATAAATCTTGGCAATAGGCTTGTCGCATACATGATGTCTAGTTGTGTCTTTGTTAAATATAGTAATTTTCAATGACACATTTATAAATTGACTCATACGCCTTCTTGGATCCATCATCTTTTACAGCGTTCCTCATTAGCGTCAAGTTGTGTGTCTTTAGTCTTACAACCATACATCTTGATTTATTCAAAATATTTTTGTGTTCTTATTTTGTTATTTGAATATCCCATCCTTTTTCTTGAATTATATCAATGTCAAGAAAATAATGCATTAACCCAAGGTTGGTCATCTAAAATGTCTTCACTATGTTCCTTTTAAAGTCCTAAATTAAATGTCCATTGTTTTATCTATTTATAAGATTCACTACAAATAAAATGATTATTTGAATCACCTTGAGTTTTAATGTAGAGTGTCGAAATCACTCTTACTCTTGAAGCATTAGTTACTGAAGTACATATTTATGCGGTATTAGTATGCTTGTGGTGCTTACTTTAGCCAATGTAAGGCTTTATTTAATCATGAAACTTTAACTTGATCTCCTTGTTCTTTGAACCATTATGGTGGCTCCACTTAGACTTAATCTTTTATCTAACCATTGAGAAATCCAGACTTGACAATGAGCTAATATATATTCCACTTCTTATGAGTTGCTATTGCCATAAGTGATCATATTGTATCAAATCGTGCCACTGGTGCGATTGTTTATTGTAATCAATCATTAAATGTTGGGAGTATCCTTTAGATAATAAATTTGTTTTGTATTTTGAACCATAACACAAAGATTAACCTCCCACTTAATTGACACCAAAGATTTATTTGTCGTATAAACACTTTACAATCTTTCATGTTATATTATTTTCGATTGTCTTGATATCCTCTTCCATGGTGTCCATCCTTACTTTTTGTTTTGTTATAAGTGTAAGGCCTTATATTTTTAAAGTTATAAAGTTTCATGCCTCCTATATTCATTAAAGAGACCTTACTCTCCTCGGTGGTGATTCAGGAGACGATTCATTTTGCACTAAATGAGAGGCTAACTGGGGTGGTGTTGGAGGTGTACCGACACATATTCGAGTTTCATCTCCAATACTCTCCTTCACACGTGAAAGTGTTTTAAGTCCACAGTGATTCCTCAAGCATAGTGATGTTTTGTTTTTAACCTTTCCTTCATCTTAGTTCTCCAATACATTCTCGTAGAACTCGACATCCTTGTTAATATAAGATTCTTTGTCCATTGGTTGGACACTTAATAGACTTTGTATTAGGTTTTATATACTAAGAATATTCCATTTTTCATCTTAAACATTATGCCTCTCTATTAATGAATGTGTACATAGTAAATGCATTTGAATACTCTAAAATTTTGTGCAAAGGGTTTCTAATTGCTCCATGGCCTAATAGGTTTCTTATTTTGGAGATCCTTTGTGTGGAATTTATTTAGCAAGTATACGGTTATGTATACTACCTCTGCCCAAATTTTCTTTAGCAACTTTTTTTCGTATAACATCAATATTTCTATCTCCGTTAGTTTTCTATTATTTATCTCTGAGAGTCCATTCTTTTGAAGAGCATAACCCATCATTGGTTGGTACTTAACTCATTCACTTTTGCAAAATTTGTCAAATTCTTTTGAATTATATTCTTTACCCATTTCACTCATAAGAACCTTGATAAAATGACACTTTGATTCTCCACAATGTCATTGAATATTATTTGAAGCCAGTTTTATGTGACTGATTCCAAAGTTAGAAGTTAACAAAGAAAAATCTTTGCAGACGTAAGGACTTGGTTTGCTGGCGTGAAGCCTCAGCGAGCATGGTCGCGCCTGGAACCAGAGTTTGACAGTTTTACAAAATTTCACCATATTGAAATTTCCTTGTCCAACCTATGACCATGTAAATTCTAAATACAAAAGATGCATTTTTTTAGTATAGGTTTAATATAAGAAGAATATTTTGCATCATGTATTTTACAACCTCAAAAATCACAAAGTTAAATTAAAATATTTTAAAATTTAAGAAAGCATTTCTCTAATGGGGTAAAATCCCAAGTCCTCTAAATCACTTTTACCTTCACCCTAAATGTTACACAATATGGATTACTTTTAACAAATTCTTTGATAAAACTTTAGGTAAGTCCGGTTTAAAATCATGATTGTAAATCGTTCTAAAGACCTCGTTGACAAAGACTTAAAGTGGGCTTTTTAAATGGAATAAGACAATATAAAAGTCGGGGGAGAATGATCATATATATTCTCTTACATATACATTTAACATAATTAAACAACCACCCAAGATCCCTACACTCATATTATCAAGACAAAAACCTTAGGCTACACCGCATGCTCTAAAGGCAGCAGGATAATCTACATTAATTGCAGTGCATAAATAGTTAAAATTATACGAATTATATAATATTGATCATTTTTATAATTTTTCAGCCACAAACATTAAGAAATTATATATTTATTCCAACTGTGTTCACAATAATCCTAAGTAAACATCAAGGCATACATGATTAATCATGGATAGGTTTTTCTATGTACCAAGCCATATATGTAGGAATTTGTCAAAATCTCATAAATATAGAAATTAAGTCTTTGTGCCAATTATGTAATTAGTGTCTCTTATCAAACTTACAATGTTAAATGTGAGTGCAAAATTATCACAATGAATATTACCATAAAGCAAACAAGTAAAGAAAGGAAGATAAAGCATCCACACACACAGCACACAGTATATGTGGTTTGGCAAATTGATTACCTCCACATAGAGGTTACTATTTTTCTTATTAGTGTATCTCTCAAGATTACAAGGTTTCATCCCCTTAATCCAGGGTGAGGGCTTTACATTTATAGTAGTGTTAAAGAGCTTGAGTTGTATACGTAACTCTCCACATTGAAATGTAGCTCGTACGGTGTCCCTTAATATCTCTCCGAAATTATTGGTAACCTAATTCAGGCTTATCACAATGTTTTTAAGCACATGTCAACACGAATGTAATTATCAGTTAAAGTTGGGTTGGAAAGTCCTATACTATAGCGGGCTGGTCATCTATCGTCGAAAATGGATCTAATGAATAAATAGTCCCCATAATTTCCCCTAAAATCTCTGGGGTGAGGCTTATTGGGCCAGTAGATTTTGAGTTTGATGTAAGTCTAGGATACATTGTTGTTGAGGTCGGCATGGCAAACTTGTAATAACTCTGAAGTTGTGGGGGTACAATGGTCCAAAGTGCAATCTAAAGTGCTAAAATATTCTACGAGAATCATTCCTCATCATTTTGCACAAGTTTTCAAACGATGTTCAGCTACTCCAGACCGTCACTTCACATTCTGAGATTTCTTCTTCACAAGTTTATTGAGAGCTTCCCTTCCTATTCATTATCTCTTTAGAGCTTTTTTGCACCACTTTCTTCTTGTAAGTCCCTTTCTCTTGCTTCTTCTATTTCTTGAATTTCTTATTCATCAATGGCCACCCTTCACGGTAAAACTGTTGAAGAGTTTAGAAAAATATACTCCACTCTAGATTAGGTGGAGATCTACACTGACCTTATGGTTAGAGATGTCAAGTATATGGATGAGGGGAACTAGATACACATTCTGGCTGTAGTCCAAGGGGGTTTTACCTTTTCCCCAAACTGCCTATTTTTGGAAATTTTCAATTATTTCGAAGTCTTCCCTGCCCAGTGCGTCCCCAATACTTGGAGGATAGTGAACGAGGTACATAGGATTAACGATATATACAGGACCAACTTAGGGATCCTTGAAATCAAATTCTGGTACATCTGGTCGTACACTTCAATGGTCTTCTGTACCTGAAAGCGAGGAAGGCTAACAGAATTTTGGTTGTAAACCTACCTAATTACAATAAAGGGTATTGGGATCATGGTTTTATTGCCAAGAAACGGTAACATCCTCCGTTTCCTTAGGGAATGAGGCACAGAGGGACCTTGTGCCCTAACTAGGGGGGATCACATCGGTTGTTATTAGCTTTTTCATTTTCTTGAATTACTGATTCGTTGCTTTTGCCACTTGCCATGTTTGCTAATGTATATATGCTTCATTTTTGTGCAGCTCTCTCTAAAAATAAGGAGCCATCTCTCCAACATATAAAGGCTATTGACCTTTTGAAGGTTTGAATTATCAAGGATATATTACATGATGGTGAACATCCTCGATTGGCTTCTTCTCTTATTAAGTATACCGTTATCACTTCTAGCTTCGTTGCACGCCGGTGGAGGAGATCTCATAGATCACTTTTCTGAATGAGGAAACTTCTAGTTCATCTAGGATAATAGAAGTTGACTCTTCCTTCCAAGAAGAATAAGATTAAATGTCTCCTCCTAGGAGGAGGCTTCTGCTTACCAAAGGTGACGAGGATGATGAAATCCTCTTTTCCACCAGAATCAAGGCCCCGAAGAAGTCAGAGGGGGACTCCCCCAGAACTGGTAACCCTAGCATAAGGTCCAATGAGGAAGAAGAAGAGATAAAGAGAAGGGAATAAAGAGAGAAGAAAAGGAAGGCCATTAAGGCCCCGATAAAAAATTTCTCCTCCCTTTCTGATGCTCTCCAGGCCAAAATTATAATCGTCAATCCATTTTTTCCCCGTTCAACTAAGGGGGCAGTGCTCTCCTACTAATCGCGAGCGCTCGATAAAGTTGGGTCCCGACCAGCTAGCCTTGCGATCTGCCCAAGATCTTACCTTAGTAATTGTTCTTCTTTCTTTATCTTGACCATCTTGAACCATGGTATTTTCCAGTACTGATATTTTTCCTATTTTGCATTTTTTTGGCAAATTTTTCTACTCTTCTGGATGGTCGTGCCGACCAGTCCAAGAAAAATAAGGAGTTGGATAAAGCTCCGAAGAAGTCCCAATAGTATTTTATTAATGCCAAGGAAACTTTTGAGAAGGATAGGCAAACCACCATTAAGGCGATGGCCTCACTGAAGACGGTTAACATTCTTTTAGTCGAGGAAAAATCGACGCTCACTAGACTGGTCACAAAGTTGACTGATGAGGTCCCTTCCATTAAAGAGGCCAGCCATGAGCAAATCTGGAATAAGCGGTACGATGATTCTAAAATCCAAATTGCCTATACTCGAAAGGCGAGCTTTAAAAAAGGATGGGACCAAGCATTGACTGCAACAAGATTTCCTCTTGATTTTGAGCTCTTCTGGAAGTATCTAGGTCCTCCTTCAGTCATCGAGTAAGTGCCTTCTGACAGTTATCCTACTGACCAGGTTAAAAAAGCATCAAACCAAGCGAGGATAGCTGTCAGCCAGGCTGAGGAGGTTGCGTCCAAAGGAAAAGCACTAAAGTCGTCCGAGAAAGTGAATGAGTAAAGCTTGTAGATTTGAGCTTTTTTTTTGTTATTGTTCAGATGTTGTACTTTTTCTTTTCCTTAGTTGTAATGAATCTACCTACCTCTTCAGTTATTAATGAAAACTAACTATTTCCCTTTATTGATTCCCTTTTATTTTTGTTCGCTTTACTACTTGTAGCTTGTTACTGAGGATGTTTCCTCCTCTAAGAATCTTGATAAATATCTTGGTCCTGATGCGAGGGAGCAAGCTCTTTGCATGTTCTTAAAGGCCTACAAGGTATTAAAGATGAGGAATAAAACATACAAGGACTAGTCTATACTAGTCACCAAATTAAAGGACGATCTCTAAGACTTGTAGGATATTAGCTCCTTAATACATAAGGAAATGGTTGACCTTAAGGCCCAGCTTACAAAGAGTAAAGATGTCGGCATGGTTGGCGAGCTAGTTCAGTTGGAGAACGATGACCTGAAGGAGAAAATTTATGAATTAGAGGAAGATTCCCATAGGAAGAGTGTCACCTTATTTTGGTTATAAAGTGACATAAAAAGGCTCAAGTTTTTATTTAGGATGGGTCCTCGGGCTGTATGATCGGTAGGTTATGATGAAGGCGGGCAGGATGCACTTGTGAGGTTGCAGAAGGTATAGGACATTCCATACAAGCATGGGTGGTTGAACTCCCTTAAAGTGCTCAAAGACCCTAAAGAGTCTCAATTGTGGTATATATACCAGGTGTACTACCCAGCGTATTATCGACCCCCCTTTGGGAAAGACGAGTAGTGGGTTCCTCTAGATGTGATCCCTTATCAACTGATCAATGACTTCGAGGTGGATCCTAGTAGCGAGGATGAGTTTTCCCCCAATCTGAACGTTGCTCGGATAAGTGAAATAGAGAATTTTTTATCTCACCAACCATAATGTGTTGTATATTTCTAAGTAATTTTGATCGTGTAATTGATATGTTTTGTACTTCGGGCTCTAGTCGACTAAGTAAACTTAATATCAGTCATTATTGCATTTTTTTCATTTCATTATGCCTTTGCATGTATTATTCCATCTCCATTACCTTTTAGGTCATGTTATCACACCCCCTTAGGACTAGGAAAGACGATGGCAAATATGCACCTAGTTAATGGGCCATTCACTCGTTCAGGAATTTTTAGATCAACTAGGGTTGGCTTTTATGCCTAGAGATCCCCCTTTGGGCTTTTTGTTATTGTCAGGGCAACTCGTGAGATCATTTTTATTTAAAGATGATAAAGATCGGTGGACCCTATCACTTCGCTGTAATAAACTGAACATCTTATTGTAGTTGAATTGTGAGGGACTAAGGATTTAACTGAAATAAACTGATTAGATTACTATAAATAACTTAAATAATGTCCAGCGCGAAGAAGTTCCATGATTGGAATAAGTTGAATAACTTACTATAATCAAATGAATTGCTTCTCGGCACCTAAAGATGAGGACTAATTACTTGAAAATGATGCATAAAATTGAGATAATCACGACAATGAAACCGAAGGGCCTTTATATATTCGTAACGTAAAATGATAATTGTGAGCAACATAAGTTTGAAACAAAAATTTGCATAAACTAAATGTGCTTAGATATAAGAAGTCTGAAAGTAGAACCTCTTGAGGTTGGTCGCATTCCATCTCCTTGGTATCTCTCTACCCTCCATTATTTCTAAGTGATAAGCTCCTTGAAGGTCACTCTGACCACCTTGAAAGGTCCTTCCCAGTTTGTCCCCAGTTTTCCAACTGAAGGTCTTATAACGTTGTAGAGAACTTTCCTTAGGACGTAGTCTCCTACTTGAAAATTCCTTGGATTGGCCTTTTTGTTGTACTTCCTTGCCAATTTTGCTGATATGAAGACAACTTAATCATAACTTGCTCTTTTCATTCATTCGAAAAGTCAAACTCAGTGGGAAGAGCATCGTCTTTAAGTCCTTAGTTGGCCAGTCTGGTTCTCATGGTCGGGAGGCTATCTTCCAGTGGTATGATGGCCTCCATTCCGTAGGTGAGTTAGAAGGGTGTTTCCCCAGTTGTTTTTATGGGCGTAGTACTATATGCCCAGATAACATGGGGAAGCGCATCCACTTAAGTACCTTTTTCTCTTTCCAGACTCTTCTTAAGGCCGTCGAGCATTATTTTATTAGAAGCTTCTACTTGGTCATTGCTTTGGGGATACGCTATCGGACTATAAAGGTGTTTGATTCCATGCTTATCGCAGAAGTTCTAGAAAAGGCCACTTTCAAATTATGTGTCGTTATTAGTGATGATGGATCTTGGTACTCCAAAGTGTGTAATTATGTTCTTTCAGATGAATCTCATCATGTCGGCGTCTTTGGTGTTGTCCAGCGGGATCTGCCTCTACCCACTTAGTGACATAATCAGTGCCAAACAGCAAATACTTGCGATTACTAGGTGCATTAGGTAGTGATTCTATAATATCTAACCCCCATTATGCAAATGGATACATGCTAGTCAAAGGCCTCAGATCATTAGCCGGTTGATGAACCATTAGCGAGAACTTCTGGCACTTTTCACACTTTCGAATGTAGATTCTTGCATCCTTATACATATATGAACACCAGTTTCCCTCGTTGATTACTCGGAATGTCAAAGATCTTCATTCTGCATGACTCCCATAAATCCCATCGTGAAGCTCATAGAGAACTTGCTCGACGTTTTTTGGGTGGATGCATTAGAGATGAGGCATTGTGGAAGATCTTATGTAAAGTTTCCTTCCAGGATCAAGATAAAAATGAGCAGCCTTCACTCTCACTTGGTGAGATAATTTTTTATCAGTCGGTAGTGTCTTATTCTGTAAGTACGTAGTGATTGGGTCCATCTAGCTGGGACCCTTTTTCAATGGTGAGAACCTGCTCAGTGATAATCGTCTTGACAATACTTGGCTTAGTGAGGAATTCCACTTCGATTGTTCATTTGAGGTCAGAGTTCACTACTGAGATTAGGGTTGTTAAGGCTTCACCATGACTGATTTTCCCCCGAGGAACTACTGAATGTGGACTTCTTCAAACTTCGTTATAAGCTTGTGAACCATCGCGAGGTAGGCTGACATCTTATCACCTTTTATGTTAAAACCACCACTGAACTGGTTATGCACCAATTTTGAATTTCTGAACACATTGAGCCATTTTGCCCCAAATAATAGAGCCTTGTGTAGGCCAACTATCAGTGCTTCATAATCGGCTTCGTTCATGGAGCCTTTAAATCCTAACCTGATTCCTTGATCAATAATGGTGTCCTATAGGGTTATCAGGATAACTCCCACTCTTGCCCCTTAGAATTAGAGGCTCTATTAATGTATAAAGGTCCAGTCCTCGAACTGTTATACCTTATTCTATGGTTGTTCCATAATTATCTGCGATGAAATTGGCTAAGATTTACCATTTAATTGCTATTCTTGGCTGAAAGTGAATATTGAAACTTTTGATTTCGATTGACCATTTTGACAATCGTCCAGAGAGGTCGACTTTTCGAAGTACAACTTTGAGGGGATACGAATTGATTACGGTCACGGAGTGGGCTTTGAAAAAGTACTTAAGCTTCCTAGAGGTAATAACCAAAGCATAATCTAACTTCTCCAATGGCAAGTAGTGTTGATCTACGTCCAGAAGTGTCATGTCGTCATAATAGAGAGGTCATTGTCTTCCCTGCCTCTCGCAGACTAAGGCTGAGTTGAATGTATGACTTAATACTATAAGGTAGAGGTAGATATGATCTCCTTCATCCGGGATTTCTAGCAATGGGTGGTTTCCTAAGATATTATTTGATCTCTTTTAGGGCTTTCAAATAGTTATCATTCCAGGTGAGGCCCTTATCTTTCTTGAGGAGCTAAAATAATGATCGGCAATGCTCCGATAACTTGGAGATTAAGCGATTGAGCGCTTCGAGCATTCCTGTAAGCTTCTAAATATCACGTAATTTCTTCCGTGTCTAGCCCTATTAATATCATCAATTCGGTCCAGATTGGCCTCAATTCCACTCTTGTTAACAAGGTAACCTAAAAACTTTCCTAACTGGGCCTGAATGGGAATTTTCTCACATTGAGCTTCATACGAAATTTCCTGAGGATTTCAAAGGTGTTGGCCAAATTCTGAGGTGTTTGCCTTTGTGTTTTCTCTTAACTAATACGTCATAGATATAGACTTCCATAGTATCTCCCATCTGCTGCTTCAATATTTTGGTGACCAGCCTTTGATAGGTGGCTCTTGCGTTCTTAAGGCCAAATGGCATAACCTTGTAGCAGTGTAACCCCACTGGGATGATGAATTACATCTTGTCCTGGTTGAGGCAGAACAGCGGGATCTGGTGGTACCCCAAATAGGTTTCCAAGAACTTTATTCATTCCTATGATGTCGTGGCGTCCACCAGCTGATCAATCTTAGGTAAAGGGAAATTGTCTTTGGGGCATGCTTTATTGAGGTCAATGAAGTCGATGCAAAATCTCCAATTATCGTTACTCTTTCGCACCACCACTGGATTTGAAAGCCACTTAAGTAATTTAACTTCCCTAATGGACTCTGCATTTATAAGCTTTCCTACATCGTTCTCCACCTTTTAGCCTTTTGGGGGCTATTCGGGGCGCCTTTTGAGTGACTGGATTGAAGGTCAGGTTCATGCCAAGTCGGTGGAAGGCTACCTTGATATCAATCCTTAGCAAGTCGTAGGTCTCCCAAATGAATACGTCCAAGTTACTTATTAAAAAGTTTATCAACTCCTTTTCTTGATCGACAAGTGTTGTCCCAATTAAAAACTTTCTCTACAGCAGGTTATCATCAACGTTAACCTCTGTGGACCCTAATCTCCTCTACCCCTGGTCGACCATACCTTAGTTTCTATTTTGAAGGGGTATCCCCATCTTGGACTTCCTCCACGACAACTTCTTTTTCATTTTTATTTTCTTTTCGGGGTCGAATGATGGCGATGAAACACTTTCTGGCAATGGCATGATCGCCATGAATCTCCACTACTCCCCGATTAGTAATGCATTTGAGTTTGGGGTGGTATGTCGACGACATGACCTTCATAACGTGAAACCACCCTCTGCCCAGAATGTCATGTTAGGGTAAATAAATATCTACCACCAGGAACTCAATCATGTTTGAAATAGTCCTCGCCCTCACTAGAAGGACTATTTCCCCCAACTGCATTGTGATCATCCTTGTGAATTCGACCAACAAAACACTTGCCTCCTTGAGGTCAGCTAGGTGGAGTTTCAACTTATGGAAGAGCACTAGGTACATTACCTCGATCTAACTCCCTTGATCTACCAGAATCTTGTCGATGTCCCAATTTATAATCCAAAGTGTGATTACGAGGGCTTCGTGATTAGGGGTCCTTACCCCAATTAAGTCTTCCTTCATGAAGATGATGTGCTTGTTGTAGTCGATGTCCTCTAGTTGTCAGTGCTTTTTTGGCCTTGCTCTTTTTAGGGTCAATTTGTAAGGCCTCTATAATGGTCGTCACTATCTTCAGTTCAATGCGAATAACGTTTCCTTAGATCTGCTTGAATTTGAAGGCTCCATTGATTATTGGGAACTCCTATCCCATCTCGTTATCAAAGATGTTGTTTGGACTCTAATCGCCTTTGGCTGCGACCTTGTCAGCCTTCTTATATATGTACTAATTCAGATGCCCAGCCTAGGCCAGCTACTCCAGATGGGATTTCAAGGTTTTGCAGCTCTCAATTCGGTGGTCGCCTTCCTTATGAAATGCACATCGTAACGCATTATTCCTATCCATAGGGTCTCCACCCATATTTTTGGTCCACTTCATATATGTCTGGTATTTGATCTTTCCTACGATCTTGTTAATCGGTTCCTTGAAGACTGTATTAACAGCTTGAAAGGCCTTCGAAGGGTCAGCCTTGTTCTCATTTTTCGAACGGTTCTTAACCTCAAGACTATTACCCTTCCAGAGAGTGTCAGATTTATCTCTTCCCTTGTTAGATTTGACGCGACCAGTTTCCCCAGGACTAGTGTGAACTACGTCCTCAATCTTGGTATATTCTTCAATATGCACCATAAGGTCATCTATGGTGTTAACCTCCTTTTTGGTGAGGGACTGGTGGGACATAGATGTGGTCGGAAGGATAATCTTGAAGGATGCTATGGAAACCTACTCCTATTAATCTTCCACTTTATTAAAAACTTCCCAATATCACTCGTCATACTCGCGAAGAGTCTTATGTGGTTTGTTTTTCATCATGAGCAATGACTCCATTTCTCTTTGTGTGGGAACTTCTAGTTATAAAGCAAACAGTGAAGGAATCAGTGAAGGCCTTCAAGCTCTTGATGGATCTATGTGGTAGTCTTTCAAACCACTTATGAGATACATCACGTAGGCTAAAAGGGAAGATATATCACATGAGGGAGTCATTATGGCTCCACGGGGTCATCGCCTGCCTGTATTACCTGACATGGTCTAGAAAGTCAGTTTTGCCATCGTAGATTATGAACCTAGAAACATTAAACTTGTTTGAGGGTTCTTCTTCAATCACCCTTGAAAAAAGCCATTTCATATGCATGTTAAAATCTCTCCTGGGCAGCTCTTTTGTAGATATATACCCTCGGTTGGTTGGGTGTTGATCCATCTCTCTCCAAATGAAGATCCTTATGTTATCTCTTTGATGATCATCGTCTTTATCATGTCTTTCTAATTGGCCACGTTTTGATCGGTCCTGGTCGCGCCTGGAACTCCCCCCCTCGGCTATGAATCTTGCTTACTTGAGAACTGGGAGTCCGCTTGCGACATTTTCGATTGTCTCCACATATATCTTTCTCCATTTATTCTAATCACCTTAGGAGGTGAGCATTCTCTTCCATTTGGAGGCATGTGGCCTCCTCTTGCTCTTGAAGCCTAGCTTCATATCAATCGACCAACCTGGATATCTATGTAGACCTAAGAGGTCCACGACTTTCTTTAAAATGTTGTCTTTACTGAAGAAACCTTGGATTTTACTCTTGGCAAACTTCAGACCTGACCCTAAGGAGAATGGGGTCAACCTGCTCGTTGTCGATCTAAGGTAGACATCGTGGCACTTCCTTCTAGTGGTTCCTTTATTAGGAAAAGAGAGAATCGCTTCCCACAGATAACTCTAATTATGAGTGAAAATTTATTACAATGAATATTCCCATAAAGTAAACAGGTAAAGAGTGGAAGATAAAGCAGTCACACGCACAACACATAATATATGTGGTTCGACAATTGCCTACATCCATAGAGAGGTTATTATTTTTCTTATTAGTGTATCTCTTAAGATTACAAGGTTTCATCCCCTTGACCTGGGGTGAGGTTTTTACATTTATAGTAGTGTTCAAGAGGTTGAGTTGTATACGTAACTCTCCCTGTTGGACAGCAGCTCGTATGGTGTCCCTGAATATCTCTCTGAGATTGCTGGTAACCTGATTCAAGATTATCATCATGTATTTAAGCATATGTCAATAACACGAATGTAATAATCTATTGGAGCTGGGTCGGATAGTCCTATACTATAGTGGGTTGGTCGTCCATCTTCGAAAATGGGCCTAATGAATAATTTAGTCCACACATTAAACATATAAGATTCTCATAAATATAGAATAATTAACCGAGTGATATCATATCTGGTCACTTCTCATATGAATTCAATAGCTATGATTTTTGAAATATTTAAGGTGAAATATCTCTCATATATTTATATAAATTCAGAAGGGATAACCAATGTTAATTATCAAGTTTTTCTATTAGATCTTAAGAAAACTCCTATTTAAATATACGTTTTAGGTAAAAAAAAAAAAACTACAACCATTACTCTAAAGGGAATAGTAGGAGATGTACTTGCCTTAAATAGAAAGTAGATGTAATTCTATTAACCTATCTTAATTATGTTATTATGGTTTTTTTCTTAGACTCCACTAATAAGTATGTTCTAATATCATTTTTTTCGTAATGCAGCAAAAATGTGGTGCTATTTTCGAGATACATACTTGCTATTTTCATACGTATATTCGAAGAAGTTTTTTGGACCAATAGTTGATCTCATTTTATCATTGATAAGAGAACATTACAACCAACCTTATGATAGGATAGATTGGAAAAAATTATGTCACTTATGTTTAAAGGTTAGTGAAATCCACACGTTGGCATCGAACTAAGATTCAACAAAAGTGATCACTTAATTGTACTGTGGTTTTCTTTGTGACCAAAAAACTATGTTTCGGTTGAATATTTAATAATATGCATATTGTCTAATGAGCCCCATTATAAAAATCCTTTGCAGGATGATTTCTTTTGTCCTCGTCCCTTTATGCAAGATAGTATAATGGATGTACTTTACTATATTGGTGATCCACTTCTCACCTATTGGCCCTTCTCCATAATAAGAGAGAAAGTTATCCAAAAAGTAATGAAACAACTTCATTATGAAGATGAGAATAGTCGATATATAAACCTGGCATGTGTACAAAAGGTAAATATATAATTCAATGTTGATACTGTTTACCCTCAAACATATATTCCGAACATAAAAGGTATTATAATGCCTCAATAAATGAATGTTGGTTGCATGTTAAAAAACTAAGGAGCACATTATCAAGACTATTTTATTTGGGTCGCAAATATTGAATTTAATACTACGTCAACTCAATAATAATGAATAAATCTTTGTATAATGAGTTAAACTTTAAATGTGACTTACTACTTGCTAGTCATTGTACCATAAATATGTATAGTCCCTAAACTAATCAGAAAAAGACACTTGGACTCATTATTAGCCAGAATATGGTCAGCTCAAGTAAACAATGAGATCAACTCTGATATGACTAGGGTCTGCGTTAGGCATTCTGGCCAGCCATGTTATCTTGGGTAGTGCATGTTCAATTATGCATCATATACCAATGAATCAAACAGTGGGATGGCGTCATCAATGAACTCATGCACTATAAAAAACAAGCATTCACTCCCTCCATGTTCGCCCAATGAACTTTAACTATTTTAGCCCTCCAAACAACTGTATTAGTTATGTTATAAGAATTTAGAGGCATTCCCCACTTTGATTGTGTTGGTTGGGTAGATGTCGCTAAAGGATGAATGGAAATTGAACGTTATATCATCACTAACTAGGTTGAGATAAATATAATTAAAGTAAAATAATAAAATGATTCAAGAGTTAAAAAATAAGACAGAGTGTGCGTGTATGCAAAATTTGAACCAGGCTATCTTAAAAGTTTTGGGTTGCGTTTCATATGATGAGACGCCTTGGAATTTGAACCAGGCTATATTAAAAGTTTTCTATCGCCATTTTTTCCATCCCTTAAACTATTCGAGGCATTTGGATTTTTCTGTAATTCTATCCCCCTTTAAATCTTCTTGTTTCTTATATCTTCTTATTTTTTAGCACTGATCCTCTGATTTCCTTTGTTTTCCTCGTTTTTCGTTATTTTTTCTTCTTGAGTTAAGAAAAAATAGTGTATGCCATGAATGATATAACTTCAAGGGAATTTAGGGAGAAATATTCATTTCCTGATTGGGTAAAAATAGAATGTGCCGTTGTACCTGAAAATTTTTACCATGTTGAGGGCAGTCACTGGACTCACGTTATCTCGGTGTCTAAGGGGGTATAACCTCCCCCCAACTAATTAACTCTTTCTTGAGTTCTTTGATTTTTTTGAGTGGTTTTCGCCTAGTGTTCTCTAAACATATGGAGAATTGTGATCGATTTCACGAGATAAATGAATTGTATGGTACCCAGATAGTGATACCACAAATTAGATATTTCTATTCTTGATAATAAAAATGACTGGCAATGTTTTTTATCTGAAGGTAAAAAGAACGGATAGGGTTTTGGTCATGAACCATCCTAACTCCAATAAAGTATATTGGGCTTATGGGTTTATTGCTAGGACTGGCAACATTCGTCGATTACTAAGGGGTTGAACCATAGGAAAGGGGTGAAATATAGGTTGACGTTACTTTTCCTTCAAATTTTACTATTGTCGATAAGTTATTGTATGACATTGATGCTTTTATTTGCAGTCTTATTTGTTTTGTTCAGCTAGGTCAAAGAAAAAGGAGCTTGATGTTTCTTATTTCAATCGCGAGGATCTTATTAAGATTTGGAAGGTAAGGTTCTAGTTTCGCGTTCGAATATCGTAGGTTGACGTCCTTTTTTCTTGAGTATACCAACTTCATGTCTATCTTTACATGTAGGCCCGTGATTTCTAATCCTGAAATACCAACCCTTTTAGCTTGTGAGAGGTATTCTAGGGTGTCTACCTCATTTTCTTTTGAGTGTGTGAACATAAACACCATTATTGTTGTTAAAGAATAATTGGCTCCGAGGAAGAGAAATCTTACCTTGGTGGATGATTCTAACCTCCCCACTTCCCTAAAGGCAAATATCTTCAAAAGGAAGGAGGTCTGAGGTCTTTCTTCACTCTTCAATCTTGTGGATTCTCTCAGTAAGGAGAAGGCGAAGAAGGACAAAGTTCCTCCCTCCACTTCTATTATTATTCCCACTAAGAAGGTGGATTCACTTAACATGGGGCATGTCCACCAAACCATGTCAGTGGTCAAGAATCCATCTTTTGCCCCTAGTCAGCTACAGGGGGCCATTTTTCCACTGGATCGAGAGATGGTCAAAAGTATGTCCTCCGAACAGCTTACATCTCACGCTGAGTATGCGTTATCCCTTGTAAGATTTATAACGTTTGATCTGATTACTTATTTATTTTGGTCACTATGTCGACTTATGTTCGTCATATTTTTGTGATTCATGGCGGACTTTGTTGTTAAGCTTGATAGGGTTCCAAACAGGTCAAGTCCAATGACGACCTCACTAAGGCCTTGACTAAATACCAATAGCCTTTCTTTACTTCCAATAAGGCATATGACAATGAGAAAAATTGCACCGACTTGGAGATATTTAAGTTGTAGTTGGAGATTGATAAGTTGAAGAAGGATATCGAGGATCATCCTCGAATCTTGGTAGTGTCCAAAGATGAGGCCTATGATCAGGGGAATGTGGAGGCCTATGCCGAGGCCAAAAAGCAGTTGTCTTTCATTGGAAATTCAAATGTCAAGAAAGGATGGGATGAAGCCTTGGTTAAGATTGATATTCCCCACGAATTTGAGCTTTTTAAAAAGCATGATATAGATTCTCCATCAAGGTAGGATGACGGGGATAAGGCCTTAGGTAGTGGTCAAGTAAAGGATGTGGAGGACCGAGAAGTGTTGGACCCAAAAACTCAAGAGAATGTTAAACAAAAGGAGGGACAAATCTAGTCAATATTAACTTAAGTCTCACAATTCCTTATATTCTCATGTTTTTGAATGTTTGTAAGGGCTTGCCCCACCCTTTGAGTTAATGGAAAGACTTTTGTTATTGTCAAATCATTTCTCGTTAATTGTTGACTACTCAATAAATGCTTTGTGAGCGTTTCTTTTACGTTTGAATATTTTTATTTTGATCCTTATATCTTGAAAATAGGATGGTGGAAGTATCGTTGTGCCCAGAGGCTGATGATCTGAACATAGTACTTAGTCGAGATGCTAGCGGTTGGTCTTGTAACATATTTCTTTATATTCGCCAAGCTCTTCAGAAGATGGCATGCTCTTTTAACGATAACCTTTATTTGATCTTCAATCTGATGATCGAGGTTGGGGGTGTCGATTGTATTACAGAGCTGCTATATAATGAAAATAATTCTCTAAGGGAGAAGCTCGGCGAAGCAGTGGAAAACTCCATGAGAGATGGAGCGATCAAGCTAGGCCTGGGTTGTGACATAATGAAATTAAAATATATCTCTAGAAGGGCTCCTGGCTCTGTTTAGGCTACCAGTTATTATGATAGGTTAGTGTATTCCCACCTTAAGATAGATGAGGCTAAGTAGGTTGATATAAGCATGATTAGTTCAATTTATGATATGTTTTTCATTTTTCCATATTTTTATGTTGTGCATGTTTTATCATTTTCCTTACCTTTTAGAAAATATCGTCACAAAATCTTAGGCCTAGGTCAAACTTTGACAAAAATGCACATGGTAGTAGGGTTATCCATCCGTTCAGGATTATTAATCGATAAAGTTGGGACATTCAATGCCTGGGCAATTATTGTTGCTTTCGTGTTTTATGTGACGAAAATAGGTAACTTTAAATTGGTGATTAAATTTTATCATACTAACGTATTCATGCCAATGAACAAACTCTGATCGGACATAAGCACAATAGAGAGTTAAAATGTCATTCAGAACAAAAATGAAGAATAATAAAGATAATTCCATTAATTGAACTTAAAGTATTCCGGGAAACATAACTTCAAAACTCCATATAAATCTATAAATGAAATTTGCGAGGAATAATTTGCTAGAAATAAATAAACTTGCTAGAAATAGGAATTCCTAAGATTAGCCGCATTCCAGACCTTAGGGATCTCCTACCCCATTATTTTTTATATGGTAGGCTCCTTGGAGATCGTCTCTAATGACTTTGAATGGCCCTTCCTAGTTGGGATGTAACTTATATCTGATGGCTTCCTCTGCAACCGAGCACTTATTTGAGGATGTAGTCTCTGACCTGAAACCTTCTTGAGTTGATGCCTTTATTGTATTGCTTGGCTAACTGTTACTAGTAGGAAGATAACTTGATTAAGGCTTGTTACATTTTTTTAATCAAGTAGGTACAATTCGTTCCTAATAATTTCTCCATTCAAGTCTTGATTGACAACAGTTGGTCTCAAGGTTAGCAAACCAAATTCCAAAGGGATTACAACTTCCATAGCATAAGCTAAGGTGAAGGGAATTTCTCCATTCGATCTCCTGGGCGTAGTACGATATGCCTAAAGGATGCGGGTAAGCTCATCAACCCAAGCACTTTTTGCCTTCTCTAATATTTTTTTGTGCCATAGAGTATTATCATATTGGAGGCCTCAGATTATCCATTGGTTTGGGGGTAGGACACCTAGCTAAAGTAGTGCTTGATGTTGTGGTTGTCACGTAACTTTTGAAATCATGAGCTTTCGAATTGCGCTCCATTATCTATGACGATTGCCCTTGGGATGCCAAAATAAGTCATAGTGTTCCTCCAGATGAATATGATCATGACAATGTCTTTGATATTCACCAATGGTTCATCTTTAAGATACTTTGTAAAATACTATGTGCTAACCAATAGATACTTGAGATTTTCTAATATTGTAGGTAATGTGCCTATAATGTCCAAGCCCCACTAATAGAATTGTCAAGGTCTAGTTAGTGACTTTAATTCATTGGTTAGTTGATGAAGCATGGGCGAGAACTTCTGACATTTTCCCATCTTCTGATGTAGGATAGTGTGTCCTTATGCATGTACGACCACCAGTAACCCTCTTTGAATGCTCTGAAAGCCAAAGATCTTCCTCTCGCATGACTCCGATTGATAACCTTATGATTTTCAAATAGGATTTGATCGACGTCGCTTGGGTGCACACATTGAAAGTATTGACATGTGAAAGATCTCCTATAGAGTTTTCCTTCAGGTTCCAAGGGGAAAGGACTAGATTTTACCCTAATTTAATGGGAATGCTTCTTGTCAGTTTGTAAAATATCTTCTTGTAAATAAATTATGATCGGGTTCATCCAATTAGGGGCTCTCTAAAGGATGAAGACTTGTTTTGTGATATTTGGTCGATATATGCTTAGGTGGGCGAGGTATTCCACTTCGATAGTCCTCTTAAGATCTAAATCAACTATCGAACCTAGAGTAACTAAGCCGTTAACGTGACTATTTTTTTCACAAGGAAGTTATTAAACATGGACACTCTTGAACTTGGTGATCGGGATTTACACGATCTGTAAATATGCCGACATTCGTTCATCTATCACATTGTAGTCTCATGATGCTTGATTGGAAATCAACCCTGAGTTGTAGTAGACATCAACGTGACTGCGCCAAGTGATGATGCCTCGTGTAATATGGCGATAAGGGTTTTGTACTCGACTTTATTATTGGATGTTTCAAAGCCAAGTCTAATCCCTTTTTTTATCTAAGTCTTCTCGAAAGTGACGAGGATAATTCCCACTCCCGCCCCTTTTGAATTACAAGCTATGTCTACATAAAGAGTCCATTTCTTAAATTGGTCAAACTCTTAGTTGGTCGGCCTATTGGTAAATTCCTTTTTGTTGAGTATATCTTCCCTTGTGAATTCAGTAACTAAGTCTTCTAGTACTTAGCCCTTTATTGAAGTCCTTAGTTAATAATAGATATTGAACCTTCAAAGCTCCACTGTCCATTTGATCATCCTTCCAAATAAGTCGGGTTTTTCGAGGACTGCGTTTAGTGGGAAATAGGTGATGACTATGATGGAGTGAGCTTCAAAGTAGTGCTTCAATTTTTATGAAGCAATTACTATAGAATAAGCTAATTTCTCAAGTGGAAGGTAGCATTTCACAATGTCGAGGAATGTCTTGCTGACATAGTAAATAGGACCCTGGTACCCTTCCTTTTTACACATCAAAGTCGAGCTAACTACTTGATCATACTACAAAATAAAGGTAGATTGGGACCCCCGAGATTGGGATTGCGAGTAGAGGTGGTCGGCTCAGGTAGGCTTTTATTTCATCAAGCACCTTTTAACATTCCTTGTTCTAAGTCAAGCCTTTCCCCTTACTCAACAGTTAAAATAATGGTCGGCACTTTTCAGAAGATTTAGAGATGAAACGGTTGAGTGTTGCTAATTTTCTTGTCAATTTTTTGACATCACAAAGAATTTTGGTTGTTGAACATTATTGATCACCTTGATCTGGTCAAGGTTGGCTTCAATCCCTCTCTGGATAAACCAAGTAGCTAAGGAACTTCCTAGACTGAACTCTAAAAGAGAATTTGTTTTTTTCAAGCTTCATTCTGTAATATCTAAGGACCTCAAATGTCTTTGCTAGGTCCTGCAGGTGATCGAATCTATGCTTACTTTTGAAAATCATGCCATATATATAAACTTCCATGGTGCCTCCTAACTGATCCTTAAACATTTTGGTGACCAAGAGCTGATAAGTAGCTCCTGCATTCTTAAGACCAAATAGTAGGACTTGTAGTAATATAAACCAAAAGTGGTAGTGAACGAGGTTTTTTCTTGATCAGGATGAAAAGAGGAACTTGATGGTACCCTGAGTACACATCCAGGAAACTCATCCATTCGTTTTCTTTTCCTACCTAGGCCTAATATCGGCAATAAAGCATTATCGATCAACAACTCGATTTCCTTTGATCTCTGTTATTTCTCAGTCGGTGATGCATTTGAGCTTTTGGTGAGACGTAGAGGGACAATTTGTATAGTGTGTATCCATCTACTTTCGAGGATAAAGTTGTAGGGGAATCAATGTTGACAACTAGGACTTCGATCAACTTTGAGATATTCCAAGTTTAGATGGGCAGAACCATTTCTCCATTAGCATATTCATCTTTTAAGCAAAGTCGACCAAATGAATGGTCGCCCATTTCAAATACTTCATCTTAAGATTATGTTGTTTGAACAATTTTAGGTACATAACCTTCGAGAACCTTCCCAGATCAACTAGTAACTTAATCACATCCCAATTTGCAATTCTGAGCGTGATCACTAGTGCGGAGTTCAGATCGTCATCTGTGAACGCTATGTGTTTTCTGTAATTGATGTCTTTTGGACATCGATGCTTGCCTGATGGAATCTTTACCGAGTCGATCTAGAAGTCTTCCATTACTATGGTGAATTTATTCAGTTCCATCCGAACAGCGTTGCCTTGAATCTTCTTTGGACTTGAGGCACCGTGGATAACAGGAAATTCATGCCCTAACTCATCTTCAAGGATATGTTCAGACATCTAATCATCGTCCATCTATAAGGCACAATGATTAACTGCGAACTCATGTCCAACGTCGTCGTCTTCCAAAATATTATCAAGCTTTTAGTCGACGTCGACGAAGGCTTTATCCCCCATTTTCTCTACATAATTGCCCAAGTGGCCAACTTGAGACAATTCTTCCAGATGATACTTTCTCTTATCCATTTAATTTAATAGAGCTTTCAATTTACTCGGCCATTCCAGGTCACAACTTTCCTCGTATCTCATCGAGGATGTGGTTCACACCTACAGTAAATAAGGTGTACTCATCCTACATTTCATCTTGTCAGACTTCTTGGCGTCCTTAGACCTTTACTTCCTTTTGAGATCTTACCAGCATCGGACTTGGCATGACTTGATTCCTTTTCCACTATTACTTCCCCAATGTTCATAATTTTGCCCGTTTTGGCCAGGAGCTTAGCCATCATGCTCGGCGGCTCGTTAGCTAGCGCCCAGTATAGCTTTTTAGGCACTAAACCACTCATGATGGTCGTGATCGCTATCATCACATCACCGTAAACCACATCCATCTTCTTAGTATTGAAGAGTGTGATGAACTCACTTGTCCTTTCATCCTCCTTTTAGCAAACGCTTAATACGTGAGCCACTTTTTTGCCCCGCTTCATACCGAAACAAAAATTACTAACAAAGAGATCGCCCAATTACTGAAAGTTTGAGAATTGTCAACTTAGAAAGTTGTTATAACAAATTTAAGTCGACCCAGTGATAGTGTTGGAGAAAGCCCTGGGATGCATCTCATGATGGATAAAATTAATATTTAAAGCTTCTTGGTACTGTTCCGCATGATTTCCCATCGTACATGGGAGTTATAATAGGAGACTTGAATTTAACGGGTGTTGGATAACCTACTACTGTAGCTGTGAATTGTGATCCTTGAATAAAACCCCTCTGCACAGGGTTTTTCGTCTTCATAATCACACCAAGACGATCTTCTAAGGTTTGAATAAACCCTTTCCAAGGCTAATCTTCTTGATCGAGCTTCAATGCGGCTATATTTTGTGCTCAACCTCGACTATTTACATCTACTATTTGTGTAATATTACTATACTCAATATTTACTATATGTGAAAATATCTCATATATAAAACAATTTAATTTTCTGATAGACATAATTAATATATACTAATATTTTTTTTCCTTTTTCAAATTTTCAAAGTCAATATGAATTTTGTTTGATAAATTTTGTTCCACAAATTTCAAATATTAAATTTTTATGAAAAACATATTTCTCAATAAAAAATCATAACATTTTAAAGTTTAAAAATTAATAAGAAAATTTAGAGTCCTTCTCCACCTACCCTTATCTTGGATTCATTAGATTCGATTCGGTGACGTGTGACACTCATATTAAGGTCCCACCGGATGACTGAACGGAACCGAATGAGATAAGTGAGAGTCAAACCTAAATTTATATATCTTTAATGAGAGCAAACGTCGTTGAGAGAGTGTATTACATGTAGGTAAAAAGGAGTTCGTTGGGCCTGATGAGGAGGAGTGAGTTCAAAAGGTAACTCAAAGCTCCCCAAACTCTATACTACTCAATGATTAACATTCCGATTTGGAATGTGAATGTGAGGACCCACAATTCGCAAAATTAGAAAATTATAAAGAATAAATTACGTTAGAATGTTGGATCCTAAATTACAAGTTGGAAATATTAGAAGAAGTTGAGTTTTCAGAATGTATTGTCTAATTGTAATAGTAAGATATGGATAAGAATTATTATTATTATTATTATTATTATTATTATTATTATTATTATTTTGCTTGTGTGTATGTGTGGGGTTACTTTTATGAATGCAATAGGTTGAAGGGGTCTGAGTAATTTAGGATCACTGAGATGGTTTAACAAGGATTTGGTCTAGGTTGGACAGAACCACCAGGGCGTTAAAAAAAAGGAGAAGAGGAATATTGGTTGCATACGGACAATATGAGATGGTGGAGGGAGGGAGATTGAAATTCAAAGTATTTCCATTAGGTTGTGTCCGAAAAAGGAAAAGTATGACCATTCATAGCATAAAAATGATGATGGGTGTTGTGAGGATTCTTGACAAGGTATGGAATGACTTTCATTTCTCTTTTAAGACCTTTGTCCTACAATCCTCCAGCCTATTGAAACTCAGCCCGGTACACCAATTTCCTTTCCTGACCAAAGGAGAAAGCCTATCTTTCCTAGACGAGTTTAAAAAGCTCATGTCCACCCCAACCTCCTACCCGGAAAGATAGGGAAATGAGTCGGTATTTTTTTATTTTTTAAGCGAAATGTTCATAATGATGATAAGTAGTCGATTGGGATATCGTTATGTCAATATAGGGTATATTCTTCCTCTTCTTGGCCATTAATTCACTTTGTTCTCTCCCTCCGTCAACTCGTAGAAATAGAACAGTTCCACATTGATTACCCCTACTCCCAACAAGATGGAAAGTAAAATATTTTAGTTAAACATTTCAAAGCTTAGTTGACATTAAGGGACACAAAGTTAGATGAGAGATTTTCAAGGTCATTCCATCCTTGGTAAATGAAGACATGAATGCTTTCACAACTGATGTCAGATCTGGACCCTCCTGGGCTTTCACAACTGATGTGACCTTTTGTTAGGGTCGCTCGTGGCCACAAACCATCGGCCAGCTCCGACGAAGGTGAAGGGTTGCCACATCTAGGGTTTGGGGTGATTTTTTTGGGTGTTTTGGGGGGGAAAGGACAGCAGGTTGGGGGGTTTGCATCAGATCTGAAATTTTCAGATCTAGGGTTTTGGGACAGAAATGGGGGAGGGGTGGTGCTACCTGACCACAGGCGGTGGGGGTGTGTTCTGGAGGAGTGACTCGTCGGTTCCCCCGAGCCTTTCTCATGGATCTACAACAACCACATCGGCGAGCACATGAAGCTTTGATACCAATTTAATGTGAAGTTAGAATGCGGAATCATAAATTTAATGACTACACAACAACAACATATGTTTAGAAGTCAATGGCCTAAGAAATATCTCTATGTCATCTCTAAAAGTGAAGTGAGCATAATGGTTGGCCAAGGGCGTTATTTATTGGGCAAATTTAGCTTGCTAGACAAGCTAAGACCAAAAAGTAAAAAGACTAAAAGGGGCACCTTAAGACCTTAAAAGACAATGTCACCCTCTAACCTAAAATAACAACTAAATATAGGAAAATTACCAAATATAACATGAAAAATAAAATAAGCAAAAATTACGAAATACATCTGAGATCCCGTACACATAAGATAGACTCAGCATGGAAGAGTATATCAAATTGCTGGTTTTCTGTGCTAATAAATTGTTAATCTAATAGTGTTTTTAGGTCATCAATGTGTCTTAGGCAATCAAACCCCTTGGTGTTTGCTGCTGAATCTCTAAATAGAGGACTTTCAGAGTTGATGAAAAAAGGTTAAATAAATCCATTTTCTCGTCCAATTAGAAGAATCTTAATGAGCCATTTTTTATTCGGTGATGATATACTAATCTACTTAATTTGTGACAAAGTGAAGTGTGACACACCTACTTTTCATGTGTAAGGTGGCCAGCCTTGTACGCTAAGAACAAGGAGCGTCAAACAATTTATATTATTCTAAGCATTAATGAATAGATGATAAGATGATAACCATAACTTAAAGTGATAAGAAAATGAAGAATAAGACAAATCTAAATGTGTACCTAATATCTTAATAAAATAAATCTCCACAATATGAAGTCCACAATGAATAGTCCAACAAATAAGTAAATAACTCTAGACCCCCCCCCCCCCCCAAACCCATCCACGGGCCCATAAAAAGGATGTTGGAATATACAAGTCTGAACAATAAGAAATGCGTTAAGAGATAACTCTACATCTTCTACTTTGATAACTAGTGACGTTGACTCTGCAATCGGTGAGCTCATCTTTGCTCCAGCGACCGCCGAAGACCTAATAAAGGGTTTTGAAAAAAAACAACGGGCCATACCCCACATTTGTAATAGATATCTAACTAACCTTGAAATATTATTAAATGCAACTCATTACGTCTCATGCCATACCGGCTAGCACCCACTCCCAATATATATCACCTCACCTCTAACTAAGAGATTCCTAGCCACATACCAATCTACACTAAGCACAACTACAATGCGTGTACTAAAACCCCGTGCCTACTAGGTAAGCTACATAATCTCTACTGAGTGTTACAACATAGTATCATAATCACTAATTATATACTAAGCATTATACATATATGTAGTACCCATATATCACCATATCCTATAATGCAAGCATTTCACTGTAACCGTAATAGCACAATCCATTATCCTCATATAAAAACGTCCATCGTTGATCAACTATACATATAAGCATAACTAGGAGGAACAATCCTTTGGGGATCTCTCGTACCTCTATCGAGTCAATTCATAACAGCTCCCACTTTTAATGAATTGCGAAGAAAATATAAATGGGGAAATCATTACGCCGACACACCACCATGTAACTACATACCAAGATTACACAACGGATCAACTCTCCTATGTATCCCTCTCACAAGACGGTTGGCCTACGTCATGTAGAATCGGGATATAGTCTTATACGCAGCCTGCATCATCATTTAGGGGTGTAGTACTTGATCCCTCGAACAATCCCATCAAATCACCATCGGTTGATTCCTCACAAGTTACTCACACACCCTAGGTATGTCCATACATACCACATAACACATAAATCATATAATATATAATGTGTATACGGATATGGTATATAATCGCAATGGTATAAATCGGGATAAACGTCCCTCGAGTTAACCTCAATCCTATACATTATCCTAATGTACCTATGTAGGGTCATAACTCTCAAGTCAAAAATAAAACTCTCAGAAAAGCTCCAATGTCATCAGCATAACCTCTGTAAGAAAATCCTTAATAAAGCAGCCCGCTAGAACCTCAAACCAAGCCTGATCGATCGACCTCAGCTTTATCCGATCAATTGTCTCTAAGGGAGCCCGATTGATCGGCCCCTCTTGCGGCCCAAAATGACGTAGTTTCATAAAAACAAGCCCAAAACATAAATCCTTCGATTTTTATCATCTTAAATCGTTAGAAGGTTCTCCTGGCCTATAATCAATCCCACGAACTTCATAATTTAGTTTTTAGGGGATTCTAACCATCTTTTAGCATTATAGATTCATTAATAAGGGTAAATATAACATTATCAATCTTTATTCATTAAAATAGCTATGTTTTTAGAAGATTTTTATGATGTGATGGCTTACCCATTTGGAAGTGCAATAATTGTATTTATACTAATAATATTACAATTCTAGACGTAACTAGAGACTATAAAACTAAGAGTACACAACTAAGGCCCAAAACAAGGGGGCCAATACAAAGGGAAAAATACTAAAACAACATGAAATCCAACACTCCTCAAGCTGGAGCAAAGATACGACATTGAAAGATCGAAGAAGAGAGGCCCGACTGATTTGGTGAAAAATCCTCCGTCTGATCCGAAGAAGGGACAATGGCTGGATGAATGATACCAAACCTTACCTTTTTTGGATAAAATGAATATCAACCTCCAAGTACTTCGTCCTCTCATGAAGCACAACATCAGATGAAAGTATAATAGCCGACTTATTATCGTAAAATAACTTTCATGATTCTTTTTCCATAAAATCCAACTTGCCCAAAATCGATCGAAGCTATAAAATATCACATGTTCCCTGAGCCATCGCACAGTACTCGGCCTCTGCTGAAGAACGTGAAACCACTGCATGCATTTTCCTCTTCCATGAGATGAGGTGAGAAACATGGGATGTACAAAAGCCTGAAATTAAACTTTTATCTGTCTTCGACCTCGCATAGTCTGCATTAGTAAAACGTGAGATGCGTGTCTCCCTTCCTGTGGCATAAAACAACCCAAGTCTTGGACTTGACTTGAGATATCTCAAAATGGGCTAGACAATATCCATCTGTGCTTGTGTGTTGAGCATACATAAACAGGCTAACTATACTCACAAAAAATGTGAATCCCCCCTTATGTTGGTCAATTAAATAAGATGATCAGCCAATCTCTGATAAACTAAAGGATCGAGAATCAAATCACCCGTCTCTACCGAAAGCTTTAGATTAACGTCCACAGAGGTAGAAGCTGGATGAAAACATAGTATCCTAGTATCCAGAAGAAGATCCAAAAAGATCCCACATTTAGACCGAGCCACCTCAATCCCAAGAAAATAACAGAGATAACCTAAAACCTTTACATCAAATACCTTCCCTATATCAATCTTCACTCGTGTAATCCCATCGACATCATCACCAGTAATAATAATATCGTAAACATTAACGAATAAAATGATGCATCTACCATCGGGCTGACGATGAATAAGGCCTATATGATCAGAATGGCACTGTGTAAACCCCATGGATATAACAACCTCAATGAATCTGCTGAACCATGTCCGGGGTGATTGCTTAAGGCCATAAAGAGACTTTCGGAGATGACACATTTTCCCATTATACTCCCCCTCAACCCGAAAACCCGGAGGATCGTCAATATAGATTGTTTTGGAGAGATACCCATGTAGAAAGATATTCTTGACGTGTAACTGATGTAGAGTCCAAGAGTGAGAAGTCACAAAAGAGATCAATAATCGTACGGAAGTAAGCTTGGCCACCGGGGCATATGTAGAACCAAAATCATTCCTAGAATTTTGTGTAAATCCCTTAGTCACCAACTGTGCCTTACAGCGATCAATAAAGTCATCGACTAAATATTTCCTATTGAAGACCTTTTTATATCCAACTGTCTTCGCCCCTGGAGGTAGATTATCAAGCTCACATGTACCATTTTGTTCCAAAGCATCCATTTCCACTTTCATTGCTTCTACCCATTTAAAATTTTAGAGAGCCTCAGCCACTGATTGGGGTATGGAGATGGAGCCAAGTTGGCCCAAAAAAGCTCGATGTGGACCTGAGACTATCATGGGAAAGATGATGCTGGGAAATGGGATGATATGAACTGCCAATAAAATCATAATGGGAAGGGAGATGCATAATATGAGAAGGATAATGAGAATGAAAATCAGAAGTAGGAGGTGGTAAAGTGGATGGAGTCCCCATGTCTGGAGAAGGAGGTGGCAGAGACAGCCAAGGGAGAAAAGAGTACACTTGTGAGGAGGGATTAAAAGGTGCGGGAAGAGGAACCTCATCAAATATAGGAATAGGGCGCAAGTGATGAATCCTCGCCCTTAAGAGAAGGTGAGTTAATAAAATTCTTGAGGGATGGGGAGTCGGGAGCCTGCAATGTACTCACCACCCCATAGAAAGGGACATTCTCATGAAAAGTAACATCAAGGGAGTAATACATGTGTTTTGATAAGGGATCATATCACCGATACCCCTTAGACATCGAGAAGTACCCCAAAAAAATGCACCAAATAGCATCATCAAGTTTTGTCCAAGAGGGACTACGATCATGAACAAAACAAGTACACCCAAACACATGAGGAAGAATGTGGAATAAAGTGTTATCATGTTAAAGCACTCGAGAGGCGCCTCCCCCCCCTCCCCCCCTCCCCCCCTCCCCCCCCCCCCCCAAAAAAAAAAAAAAAAAAAAAAAAACCTCGACTTAGGGTATGATGTATGATAAAAGCGATGGTAGTACAACAAGATGGCAATAGGATTTGGGCACCTTCATACCACTCAACAATCATTGAACTACTCCCATCCGGTGATGAATTTTATGTTCTACCACTCCATTTTCTTCGGGGGTATATGGACAAGTGAGTTGATGCAAGATCCATTTTTTATTTAGTTGAGATCTAAACTCATTAGAAACATACTCACGCCCATTATTGGACTGGATATTACGATCCACTATCTTAAATTTTTTAATCATTTGGAGAAATTGAACAAACAAGGGGAGGAATTCAGATTTCCTTTTAAAAATATACACCCAAGTACACCGAGATCAATCATCAATAAAGGTCACATAATAACGATGTATAATAAAGGAAGTAACGGGGCATAGCCCCCACATACCAGAAGGAATCAAATCAAACATACTAGGAGCACGACTCATATTTGAGTATGCTTAGAGAGCTTACATACATCAACATAAGATTTTTTTGTCCTTGCACGCTTCTGAAAGAGAAGGGAATAACAAATATAAGTATTGATAATTGACATGCCTTAGACGGGCATGTCACAAGTGCAAGGTTTGGAGGGAAACATCCTAAGAAATGAAGTCCGACAAGATGGAAGCATTGCGACTAAAGATGGGAGGTTGCGGTTATGGAGGTTCCCCAAAATAGTACAACCTGTCGCGCTCATAGCCCCTACCAGTAATCCTCTTCGAACTCAAGCCTTGTAAGAGACAATGGGTAAGAAAAAACACAATAGCACAATCGAGATGCTTGGCAAATTGGTTAACAGATAAGAGATTAAAAGAATAATTAGGGAAAATTTGATGAAAGAGTATATTAGGAGACAAACACACTTTCCCCTTGCTAGGGATATGTGTAAGGTAGCCGTCTGCAAGACGCACATAATGACAAATGAGAACGGTGGGTAAAGAAAAAAGATATAACTCTCTCGTCATGTGATTAGTGGCTCCAAAATCCAGGAGCCAAGTGGGCTTCACAATCTGAACATGAAAAGAGGAGGGGCACTTGAAGTAATAGTGGTACTGACACTGAGAGAATAATCGACAACCGACGGAGTAACCGCATAAGGACAAGTGATATTAATACCTTTGTCCATGCTAGATGAATCGAACAGTTGTATCTGAGAAAATTTCTATTTCGAAACAAGACAATGATGACAAACCATTTTCCTATCACCAAAATGGGATTCGAAAGCAAAAGTGCACCCATTCATGAGGAGACTTATAATAGCCAATTGAATCGGGGCACGTTTTGCCAATAAAAAAATGTTTTTTCCAATACCCGAATCACCCAACTCAAAGAGTGCCCAAAAATTGATGAAACAACAATCTGAGATTATTAAGGGGTAGATTTGTACTAAAAAACAACAATAACTCAACATTTGGAGAATCACTAAGAATCTGTTGGGGGTGTGCGTATTATTAAACTACTGCTCAAATGACTGAAAACATGGCAAAATATCTAAAAGAACACTCACAAACACTAGACAACCCTAATAAAAAAATAATAGCTCCTTAATTCATATAGAACAACAACAAACCCTAAAAGGATGAATAATTAGGGTTTGACCATAAAACAAAGAAAATAAATGCTACAACAAAAAATTTGGCTCCAAAAACACCCAATTAGAACATTGATGAACAATACAGTGAAAAGTAACGATGACCAGTAATTAGGTTTATGGTTGGGGAGAAAAGATGTGGAGAGAGATTTTAGTTTTGCTTTGATACCAAGAATATTTTTGTGATGTGATGGCTTACCCAATTGGGATCGCAATAATTGTATTTATACTAAAAATATTACAATTCTAGAAGGTTCTAGAGACTACAAAACTAAGAGTACACAACTAAGGCCCAAAATATGGAGGGCCCAATACAAAGGGAAAAATACAAAAAATAACATGAAATCTAACATTTTTCAATAAGGTTCATCATAATCCGAACTTTAACCATGAAATTATCATATTTAATTTAAGCATGTGAATCATCAATTCATTAATTTTTTTCTCCAATGAATCCAAAAAATAATTAATGTATTAAACCAATTCATCATTATTATTAATAACATGATTCAACCCTAACATGAGATTAACCCAACTTAAGTTCATAGCCAATAATAAATCATAAACTAGTTGCAATTAATAAAGTAAGAAAAGCAAAGTATTTCTTGCCTGAATTCCTGGTTTGTTCTCCATTGAATCTCTCTCAAATCCTCTCATCTGTAAATGGTTTATTTCTCTATTGTGTTGTGTTAATTATGAGAGTTAATAGCTTATTTAATTCTTTAATTTTCGTAAGTCTCTTATGTGCCTAATTTAGACCCCCTAGATAAGCCCAAAACACTAATCACATGCTCTCAAAACTTAGCCTAAAGGGTTACCCAATATGTAAAACACTATTTCGGCCTCTGTATCCCCTAGAGCCCAGTCTGACGGTATACATTCGCAATACAACGTAATTAACAACACTATTTTTAAATTATACAACTACCATGCACACAAGCAATAGCAATAAATACTCAACTCAACAAAGTTTTTTCCAATTGTTTGAGGTCAGCTACATGAATCCTATTTTTCCATTCCGCTTTGTTCAGCGCAATATCTTCGGTTGAATCACATGATATCCAGTCCTTTTTTACAATAATCCACCAAGTGAATTTAGGTTTACCTCCGCCCCTTGCATTACCATTCATACTAACTATATCACTCTTCCTTACAAGGGCATCCATTGATCTACGGTTGACGTGGCCAAACCATTTAAGTCAATTTTCTCTCAATTTTTTTCTTTAGGAGATACTTTTACCATCTCATGAATTTGTTTATTTCCAATTTTATCCTTTCGAGTTTTACTACAAATCCATCTTAGCATTCGCATCTCCCTCACGCTCATATTCTGTACATTTTGTTGTTTGGTTGCCCGACACTCTATCCCATATAACATGGCGGGTATAATGGTCGTTTGATAAAATTTCTCCTTTAAACCAACCTTCTTTAATCCTATAAGTAACATCAACACTAATATCTCCATCTCTTTAGATAATCGAGCCTAGATAACGAAAAGGATCATTTTTAGGTATCTCTTGACCCTCTGACTTCACCATATTCCCGTTTGTCCTCCTATTATTACTAAAGTTGCACTCCACATATTCCATTTTAGTTCTGCTTATTCTAAATTCTCTTGTTTCTAGAGTTTCTCTCCACAATTCAAATCTAGCATTAATCCCCGTTTTAGTCTCATCCACTAAAACAATATCATATGCAAAAAGCATACAATGTGGTACCTCATCTTGTATTTGTCCAGTCAACTCATCCATAAAAGAGCAAATAAATAAGGATTTAGTGTTGAATCTTTGTGCAGATCTACAATAATTGGGAATTCACTACTTTCTCCAGCTCATGTTCTTACTATAGTCATGGCTCCATCATATATATCCTTGATTACATCAATATATCTATGAGTCACTCATTTTTTATGTAAAACCCACCATATTATATTTCTTGGTATCCTATTATACGTCTTTTTCAAATCTTAAAAACCATATGAAGGTCCTTCTTTTTCTCCCTATACCTCTCCATTCACCTCCTCAATAAATAAATAGCTTCCATTGTTGACCTCACAGGCATAAACCCGAACTGATTCTCGAATACTGTTGTTTCCAATCTCAATCTATATTCAATCACTCTTTACCAAAGTTTCATTATATGACTCATTAACTTAATATCAGGATAATTTGAAAAACATTGTATATCTCCTTTATTTTTATAAATAGGTACTAAAACACTCTTTCTCCATTCAACATGCATCCTATTAGTCATTATAATTCTATTAAATAATTTTATAAGCCAAGACACTCCTTCCTCTCCTATGCACTTCCAAACCTGAATAGAGATACCATCTGGTCTCATAGACCTCCCTATTTTCATATTTTCTAGAGTAATCCTAACCTCTGTTGTCCTAATTCTATGAAAAACATATATTTTCTCGAGTCTCCCTAAGTTCCTCTATATCTAATCTACTCCCATCATCTTCATTCAATAACCTCTTGAAGTAATTTTTTTCCATCTTTTCATAATCTCATCACCCTTCTTGATTAGGGCTCTCGAATCATCATTTTTAATGCACTTAAAGTTATTAAAATCTTTAGTTTTTCTTTCCCCAAGTTTAGCAACAGCGAAGAGAATCGCAGATATCTCCCAAAGAGAAATGCCTCTAAAATATATGGGGTCCCTTCGCATAATGGTAAAATAAGGATATCTATGTTTCAAGAATTTGTGAGTAAGATCAAATCTCCCATTTATCAATTGGTGAGAGACTGGTCTTAACTAAATATGTCCTACTCTCAATGCCTTTTACTTTGTTTCAGTAACTGACCCTCCTAAGGTTGTTTTTAAGGAAATTCGAACCGTGTGCTAATTTTTTTTGTGGAGGGAAGGAGAAAGAGGGATTGCACTATTGTTGAGATAAGTGGGATAGCACTTTTGAAGGAGGCCTCAAGTCTAAATCTATGGATAATTAAGCAAAGATAATGCAGTGAGGATTGTTTGAAAATTCAAAACAGAAAAGTCTTTATGGTCAGAATATATGACAAATAAGTATAGGCGGGTGACGTCCATTAGGTTTAATTTGCAACCCCATTGCAGTTGAAGGATGGAAGAGGTTAAAGGCTTGGTGGAGTAAAATCTATTTAAGGGTAATATGTTCTAAAAGACTGAAGCATATGGAAATTTTTTCTTTAATTCAACATGGGAGATAGTAGTGTCAAACAAACTTATTCCTTTTGCTGGGTAAATTCAAGGGCTGGGAATCAGGTTAGCTTCTAAGTGTAGATGATGTGAGGCCCTGAGGTGGAAGATATCAGCCACATTATCTTTAATAGTTTAGTAGCTTCAGAGGTGTGGAGATATTTTCAGAACCTATATGGGATAAAACGATCTACTTCAACATCATTCCTTCAATGTACCTTTCTCGGTGGTTGAAAAATGTTTCCTGACATTTAAACGTTCTAATGCAGCTGATGCCCCTGACTATCTGCTGGGAGATGTGGAAAGTAAAATTCAAGGTTCTGTTTAAGGGGACTAACTGTCAGGTCATCAGATTATTCAAATATCATTATATTCTGTTGTGATTTTTCAAGTCCTTATGTGTTTATAAATAGGCACATCAGAGAGGATTTTAGTATTGTCTTTAAAAACTTTCTAAAGGTGATGAAGTTGATATTGTGGATCAAGCCTTCTTCTGAATGTGTTGAGCTAAACATTGATGGCTCATCCTTGCAAAACCTAAGGCCTAGTGGGACTGGGGGAGTTTTAAGGCATACCAAGGAAATCTCATATGGGCTTTTGCAAAGGGGATAGGGGAATCCTTGAGCTTGTAAGATGAAGCATCAACATTGTTATATGGATTACAGTGGTGTACGCTAAGGGGAAGTTCAAGTTTGATTATAAAGTCAGATTTGCATCTCTTAGTTCAATTTATTATTATTTTTCTTAATGAAGTCCAAATATGTCCCTAGCGCGTCTTCAATCTCTTTTGTGTGAGCTTCAGGGAATAAACATTTTTTCCCTCTTCAGGAATCAAATGAAATTTGTGAGGGTTCCATCCCTCTTCTTGAAAAAAGTCAACGAGGAAAAATAAAATAGTTTGTTTGGCACTTACAAGTGAAAATAAAGATATTTATAGGTTAACACACATGTATAATAAAATATAATGAAAATAATTTATTTATTATCGGTTGGAGGCTTTCTCAGTGTTCTTGTTATTACCGATGTACCATGGCTATGTTAGATTTCGGTTGCTAACAATAGAAGGTTAATTACCAATCGATTGAAATACACCCCTAGAAGTATTGTTAAATGTCATAGTCTTTTTCTTATAATTATATCTCAAAGTTCTAGAAAAGTGAGATGAAGCGAAAAAACAAAAATAAAAGGGTGTTAAAGTCCAAAAGACCGTAGATAGAATTAGCTTTTAACACTTCACCTTCCAAGTACCTATATAAGAGATTTTAGATAAAATAAAATGAAATCATAACGGACCACATTGTACAAAATTTACTTTAAAGGAGTAAATATATAATATATATCATAGATTTCTAAAAGTTTGCAGAGGGCATGGCGCCCTTTAGCCATAACATAGCTTCGTTTATGTTTCTAACCCCCTTACAAAGTTTATTAATCATGATTAGGCAATACTCTCTCCTAAATTATGGATCGAATTACCTTTCATTTATAGTTTTTTTGTATTTAGTCCCATGTTCAAAGTTTTGTTAGGCTTCCCTCTCATGTATTTTTTAAATTGTATTAAGTCCTATAACCACCCAAAACCTCCCTCAACTGCCTTGTAACCGCCTCTCTTCCTCTTTGCAGAGAATGACACTTAACCTATAGTTGTTACAACAGGACCAATGACTACAAAAGTAAAAATATGGGAGTGGATACAAATGAATCTTTAAAAGTGAGACTAAATACCTGTGATCCCTTTAATTTATTCCACATTTTCCACAAACTTGAACCCGAATTTTTTCAAAAAGTTTACAACATTAAAAAATCTGAGATAAGACAACCCATTCTTTTTTTTAATTCAACCTGAAATGGTTCTTTCTCAAATATGAATAGCAGTTCAATTAAAACCCATCGTTTGGCAGCAAGATTTTAAGGGAGAGAAAGGAGTGTGTGTGGTGGTGGTGGTGGGGGGGGGGAGATGGGATTGAGCAAGGGCTCATATCTCAGCCTCAAAATTGGAGATCATAGTAGAGAAGCGGCAAAGAAAGGTATAATCTAGTTCGATTCGACTCAGTGGTATGCACATAAACAACCTACATATTTTAAAAATTCACCTGCAATTGGATTTTCTGTTAATTTTATAATTTTGTGGGATTTAGTTTTTAAGATTTGTTGAAAAGATATTATTTCTATTAAAGAACTAAGGTTCTTAGAAGAACGTTTTTATTGAATATCTGCAATTTATAGATGAGGAAAACATAAAAAAGGGCCTTGTATGCATATGTATGTATGTGTACATATATTCAAGAGTTCTAATTATATATGTGTACTGATGTAAGAATTTGATAATTTTATGCAATTGTTTAGGTTTATTGAAATTAGAAATAGCTTGTTACTTGGATATGAAGATAAAATTGGCAAGCATGAGGGAAATATTGTCTTTGGATAACGTGGAAGGTATCTCTAATCATAAGACATCCTTAGACCATCTCCGAGAATTGGAACATTCTTCGTGGGCAAGATGCCCCAATAATATTTTGCTTAACCATAAATCAGTTTCAACTGTAGAGCAATGGGTATTTTTGAAGACCTATAGGTTGTGGTCTTAGTTATCATTTTGGACCCAAGTAAGAACAAATGGCTAAGATTAGATTATGTATTTTTCGAAGAGGTTGGTGCGACATTCCAAATGGAGCATCATGGAATGTCGCGTGAAGACCCCTTTGATGAATTCTAGAGCAAAACGGCACCAAATTTTCCATGTTTGTACAAAATGCTATTGTTATACCATAAATATAGAACACCGCGTGGACCTCTCCATAGATGACACGTATCCTCATTGAAGTCAAATAAAGAGGACGGCCTCACATGTACATTCTGGTCATCCAATGACATTTGTGGTCGGCTCAGTTATTATTGTGCTCGACCTCGTTCTTCTGTTAAACTTACCATTGCTATTAAAACGGATTTGGGTAACAGTGTTTATTAACCCAGTCAATACCAATCTCATGCCAACTAACACATGTGGAGGAATATCAACAGTCACGTTTATCCTATTTGTGCGCGTGAGGAAGTTAGTCACTCTCCTGCCTCTATTATACTGTAACAAACTCATAATTATGTGTCTTCTGTATGTAAAAGGTGTAACTGCCTGCCCTATAAAGACACTCCACCTATCCCTTAATATTCTCTCTGAGATAACTAACTATAAATAGCACTGAATCCCACGAGATAAGGGATCCAGAACCACTTCATGGGTTGGGAAAAACATGAAAACAATCTTTATTGCTCAACCCGAAAACCTAGGGTTAAACACCCCGAAAACAATCTTTTTATGGGTTGGGAAAAACATGTGGAAAATATTTGAAATACCCCTCATATAACCCAACTGCTCACCCGTTCATTGTCACTTCATGATTTGTTCGCGCTAGCCAAAAAGCTTTGTTGCCTGCCAAACTTTTTTTCCCATAAAATTAAATTGTTGCCTAAACACCGCAGGTATTATTATGTCTAAATTCATGATTCGCGCCACGTCCCATGTCATCTGGACGATTAGAGTTTCGTAGTAACCTTAGGCTTATTGGTTACAGTTTGGCACCTTAGGATGTGAGATACTTACCATGATGACCTAACGCATGTTATGGCCCATATTTGGACTTAGTTCACATTTCCCTAGAGGTGCTTAAGCAAGACAAGTTGAAACAACGTTATTTCAAAAGGCATATCTTGGATTTTCTAGAACTAACTACCAATTCAAGCATCATTTTGCTTGTTCGAATAAGCCAAACATTTGAGCACTCAAAGTTTCTCTTTGTAAGTTATTGTTAACACATTTTGGGTTGTGGGAATAATAAAGAGATCTTCCTTACTTTTTTTGTGCGGTGTTAGAGTTTTTTGGGTGAGGGAGTGGTCTTATTTCCCACACTCTAACTGATAAGCTTGATATCTTGTCTAAATGAGGTTATTTCGTGTTCAAACCCTCTTTAAAAAAATCCTGATTTTTCTTAGCCATTATAAAGAAAAAGTTATGTTCATGAAAACATTATAATAGCTTAATTTTTGTATCTTAATGGTTGTTTTTCTCCATAATCCTTTCCTTTAGTCACCGGTTACATCCTACAAATCCAGGTTTTCAATTAATTTTGGCACAAAATATTCGCAATTATGACAATTGAACTATTAATCTTGTTCATCAAAGGGAACTTTCTTATTATGGATTCAACCTTATGAAATGAAGATAAAATGCGTGATTGGAGCTTTTTCACATTTCAGTTGGATTATGAAGAAAGAGAACGTTTAGCTATGTGAATCTGGAGGGGGGGGTCATGAACACGGAGTAAGGTTTGTGGTGGGTTCCATTTGAGGACTATAGTGATGATGATGTGAAGAGATAGATGCAACGAGGCTCGTGGGTGATAAATTTAGGCATAAGATTTGTCTAGTTTTAATTCTTCATTTCATATAGGGGTTTAGATTATTTACCCCTTTTTTTTGGAGATGTGGTTTGCATGTAATCTTGGCCTTCTATACATGCAAGCTCTTACATATTCTTATCACGCACACCACAAACTACAATGCCATCATTTCAATTAAGTATACACATTATGCTGATTTTTTTTAAGTAAAATTGTGGTTAAAGCATATTAGTTTGTTGTTGCATGCTTGTGGTTACTTAGTTTATTATGAAAGCAGAAGAAAATCAATACGACAACATTTAAAAATAAAGTTTTCTCTTTCTCTCTCTCCATCCATTCATTATCAATAGTTAAGTGCTTACAAGGGTTGGTTTTATAGCTTAAATGGTATCTTGCTAGCTAAGATATTCTAAAAAGGGTAAAATGACTTAAGAGGTCGCAAGGAATATTACCGTCAACCTAATATAGTAATTAAAATGTAAATGAAATAAAAAGAAACAAATACAATTAAATTTAAATCTCGTACACATTACTCAAAAACTTGGCTTCGAGCGTGCAAGTGTAAGGACTGATGAACGGAATCATACGAATTTTGCTATACTCTCCCCAACTGAGAAATGAAGCTATTTACGAAAATGCGCAATGCATCGGCTAGCAAACAAGGTTAGAGCGGGTAATTAGAATTCCCAACAATGGCCAATGAGCATAACCTGGCCCTCGAGTTTACTATAATGGCCACCGTCACACCAAATCCCCGGAGAGGGACTACAATGCCAGATGGGAGGCACAATGAACATCTTCTACTACAAAGCCTAAGTATTTCATTAGAATGGGACTCAAATGCCTCCAAAATTAGGTCCACATACCCGTAATCATTCACGCCATCCCATAAGAATTGGACAAACTCATCACTACTTGGACCAATCTCAGCAACATCAACATTTTCAAAAGTGGAAAGAAATCAACAATACAATACAACTCCAACCCTCATAAATGCATGTGAGTCGTCCAACCCATCTCTGAAAATATATCTAAGAAATCTACGATACATAAACCAACCTCCTCCCCTTGAATATGGGAAAGATGTTCTCGAGAGCAAACACCTTAGCCTCTCAATATCTGACTCGAGTAATCCAACGGTTCTCGTCGAATATGTTAAAGAAATTCGCAATATAATATGTGGGCTGGTCATCAACGACCATTAGCTCACCCTGCACGTCAATAGATGTCACAATAAAGGAAGGGAATTGGTCGTTCGAAGCAATGGTATCTAAGGCCATAAGGAATAACTCCTTGACATTATGATCGTTGGAGACTTCCACGATGGGAGCACCGATACTCAGGCGACCAAAACTTGGTCTCTTTTCTCCAATAATGGGCCTCTGTCATAATGCTCTATTTGCAGACGACACTCTTCGTACCAAAAATGAGTGATGAGTCCTAATCGGTGCCCCATGGCCTCGTTATTCAAGGAAGAGCGCCATCTCCACCATCTCCCGGAGAGATTTCCGATAGAAAGCGCTGTACTCCCTAAGTTATTCCTCGGTTGGCTCAACATAGTACAACCCAATGTACATGGCCTCTGAATCGTGTGAGCGGTGGATGGTGGGCTCCTAAAGGAATTTAGGAGGGGTTTTCAGGAATTCCGAAAGGTTAGGGGTGTGAATTGGAGGTTTGGAAAGATGAGAGGTTATTTTGTAATTTTCAGAACTAGAGGGGTCTGGCCTGGTGTGGATGTCTCAAATGCAGTGCATTAAAATTCTCAAGGGGGTCTTTTATAATTATTTGTAGCTCAAGGGTGGGGTTGGACTAGAACTTAAAATGAAGAGGGGATAATATTAGTAATTACCCCCCCCCCCCCCCAAAATAGGGGACGTTAGGTCCAAAATAAAGGGGTTGGAACCTTCCAGCCGATGATATATCCCTAACCAAGCCTATCGGAGCTTCGATGGGGTTTGATCTTGTCCGGCAAAGGTCGACATGGCTTGGCGAAGGCGGTGGACCACTGGAGGGGGCAGCTCTCGGCTATAGAAGGGTCAATTTAGAGTTTCGTGTCTCCTTTTTTATGTTGTGATCCAAAACAAAGCACATACGTCGTGAGAAGGGATAGTGGGGGTTGCCAGGGCGTCAGACGACCCCTCCTTTCCCCAATGGTTATTGCCTTCAGGGGAAGAGTGGAATGGTTGAATGGAACCGAGTGTTTTTTTTTTAGTTTGATGGAGGGGAGGTATTAGGGATTGCATGTGAGGGTTTGATTCCTCATATGGGTGTCACCATACGACAGTGAGAGTCGCGTCCGGGAGCAAGGTGGTGGTGGTGGTGGTGTCCAAATCCAGGGATTGAAGAGGTTTTGGTGGTTGTTTGGTGGTGGAAACATCAAACTTGTAGGTTTAGGGGTGGTATTTTCGGATGTGGTGGATACAGAAGGTTTCGAAGGAGGTGGTGCCGCATAATTGCGGACGACAGGGTTTTGATTTGGAGGAGTGGCTTGCCAGTTCCTCTCTACAACTTCTTTGGGGACTACAACATGAGCGAACATTTCTCTATTTGATGTACGCAAAACAACAACAATTTCAAATAAAGTTTTCTCTCTCTCTCTCTCATTCATTCTCAATTATAAAGTTCAATAGTAAAGTGCCTATAATGAATGGTTAAGTGACTTATTTATAGCCTAAAGGGTATCTTGGTAACCGAGATAACCTAAAAATGATCAAATTACTAAAGCAAGCATACTAGAATATTTTAAGGGAATATTATACTAACTAAAGAGAGAAATAACATATCAAGACACGTCATACCCAGTGCACAAGGCTCTCGCTTTAGCAGGGTCTGGGAGAGGTTGATGTAGGCAAGCCTTACCCCCATTTACAAGTGAAGCTGCCTCCAAAATAATCCATCAAGACACGAGACATTTAGATCTTCGAGTCTCTTGAACACATCAATTTAATTCTTTACTAGTGTTTTATAGTTTAACAAAGTGAAGTACATTAGTGTTTTAATCTCTCTTGTATTCTCAAAATTTTACTACTTCAGTTTGGTTATCATATTCCTACTATGGAGCATCCTATGGTTAGTTTTTTGACGAGATTGGGTACTGTGAAAAGAGTTTTCAACAACATTTTCAGAAGAACAATCAATTTTATTTTGGCCATTTTTCCGTGTGTATCCCATTCACCCCCCCCCCCCCCCCCCACCCTTTTAAACACTTTGGCTCACTTCTTGCACTATTTTAGGTCTATTGTAAATTGAATCCTGAAAGTATGCATTATTTGCAAGGTGATTCTTTATCTTTTAGTTGTTTGCACCTTGGAGTACAAAAATGTGAAAAATAACTTACCTTTACCCTAACCCTGTATTATGCCACACCGTGCCACATTTGTGGCACAAAGGTCAAGATTAAGATTCTTGACTTGCATTACTTCACTATTTAAATGGTAAAATACTACAACATTGAGTGTGACATTGCAAATGACCATAAACTATAGGATCTATTTTTTTTCTTGATAACCTTACGTATCCGGGCTTCGCCCGACTATATCCCATGGGGCGGATCTGTTATCCTTTTTGACCTTTTATGACTAATGGAGACTATATGTTTTCCGTCTTTTCTCAGGCATTACTCCAACTTTCACTAATGTCACCGAAAATTGTGGGGGAGAAAATTGAAGATGAGCGGTTGTATGACACTGTAGATTTTCTTCTTAGTTTACAGGTACACACATTTACTATTTTTATTTTGAAAATTGAAGTTGTGTAGGTAGCATGTATTTCTGTGTTACAATGACTTAAATCTCTGTCTTTTGCATCCCCCTCCCACTGTTCCCCTTTCTTAGAGTAAAAATGGAGGTTTTGCTATTTGGGAGGCACAACATCACAAGCTTGGATGGAGGTAACTTCTGTTACAGGAAAAAAGTGTAATCATTTGTCATGTGTAGCCCACAAAACTACTAAAGATAGATTAGAGTCCTCTAGATTTGAGTTGAAATCAAACGGCAAGAACAAAAACTAAGTCATTTTGTACGGGGAAAGGATTAAACTCTTGTGAAGTTAGTATTTCACATTTTTTTGTATGCATCTGACACGATATTTGATTTCGACTGAATCGATGAGGTTTAATAACTCAAAATTTTTGAGTTGTTTCTGAACTCTAGAAGATTCGAGATTCCTCAAGACTATGTATTAAGTGATGCTTTATTAACTTGAGTTTTCACTCTTTTCTCCCTTCGTCCTCAATAGTTTTTTAACGTTATAGAAGTTTTCGGCAATGCTTTCGTTGAGCACGAGTAAGAATCTATCTTTTCAATTTTACTATTTTTGAAGAATTTCATACCATGAATTCTCACTAATTTTGACAAGGTATTTTAGGTATGTTGAATGCACATCATCCATTGCCCAAGCTCTGGTAATGTTCCAACATTCATATCCAGGTTACCGGGAGAAAGAAATAAAAAATTCAGTCGCAAAGGCAGTACATTAGGCACAAGCTCCTGATGGGTCTTGGTAAATTCATTTTCTTTTGTAGTTCAAATTACAAACTATTTGCTATTATTCTAGAACTCTACTCTACTCATAATTGTAAACAAAGAAAATCAATTGAATCCTTTAACATTAGTATATGACTTCGACAGAATTCGAAACAACTTTGGCAGTTAATCCATGTTGTGCAGAAGTGTCTGGCAAGGATCTTCTAGATCAATAAATAAGATACACCAAAGATTGCAATCCAAATACAGATTACAGAATTAACTAGTACACCACAATGCAAGATTTATGTGGTTCACTGAATAGGCTCACTCCACAAGTAATAACGATCTGTATCCCTATAATAGAAGAAGATTAAAAAATTGAAGAAATTTTTGGTCTTACACAAAACATAGTCTATCATTAATCACAAAAAGTCCTACCATTCTCAATGGTAGAAGACTGTTAAATTTCATTAAAAATAAACTATCAGTTGGGGTTTGAACACCCACAGTTGGGACTCCTTTTATAGATCCAAAACTGTGTGTTCCAATTGACGTAACACAGGTGGAAACTAACTTTAAAATTCAAGTGCTAAATGACTTAAAAAACCAAGCGTGGACACTGTTCACTGAAATTTACTTTGCTTCAATACAAATGTATTAAATTGAATTATAGTTGGACATTACCTTATTTGACACCCCCTTGCATGCAATGTTGCATGTCATCATGAACTGCACCAAATATATTATCTACTTTACTAAAATCAAGCCAAATTTCTACAAATCTCTACATCAGCAAGATTACCTATAACACCACCATAGTCTTCCATACCTACATAAATTAGTGGGATCCATATATGATACGCGATCTTTATTACCATACCCAAATCATCAATGATATTTACCATAAAAATCTACAAACCCATATATGTTTTGCTCAAGAATTATCAGCAACCCTCATCAACGGTGAACTGACATCCAGATGAATAATGAATCCATCTTCTCATTCCTCTGGAGAATAAAACGTCCCTAACCTTACCTCACATCTTTTTTAAGACCAATTGCTTGCCCCCCATATATCTGCGCGTAATGGGCTGTCCTATTGCCACCTTATTATAATTTTAACTCTCTGCGCAAGCGCTCACAGTATCTTCAGTTGTTACTATACTATCTCAGAGAATACACACATTTCTTACGTTGGTTCCCCTTAATACCACCAGAAAACACACCCTTACCCTCACAGATCCACCATCTACTACCACCATGTGACCCTTGGCACATCGAAGTTAATATGGATCCTCTTCAGATTCAAAGCATGTCACACCTCACCAACCCATTTTGTTTCTTGGTCTTGACTGTTTCATATCCCAAGATTTTGTAGGCTCTCAAATCAGTCATCAAAGTAGAGCCATTTTCACCTTGTTGTCAGTAGACAAAGAATCAATATTTAGACACATGAATTAATCATTTAAATGACTCACCAGAATAAGGAGTTGGCTTGGGAACATATTTGTTCTCCTCTAGATCACTTTATGAAACCAGCACTGATGTCCTATTGAGCCCACTGTTTGAAATCACCATGCTTTTCATTCTGTTTGGGACAACATCCAATGATGTGACCAATATTATTTCAGTTGCAATACTCCTTGCCCCTATAACCCTCTCGCGACTGAGCATGTGGCCTTGTACTCACCCTTCACCATTTTCTCCATATTCTAGTTAGAGAGAGAGCTTGACGCGACCTTATGTAGAACTGTAGCCATCTTTGCATACAACAACGTATATATCAAGTGGTCATACATCCATGTTTAATAGTTTGAGAGAAACCTACTAAAATTGTTGAGGTTGTCTAAAATCAGAATACCTTTATGGTGTCAGTGATATTGATCTGACGATCCACCAATGACAGCAATCCATATAAAGAAGATAGATAATGTTAAAGAACACACCACAACACAATATTTACAAGATTCATCCTCTCCAATAATGTCCAATCCACATGTAATGACTATGTATATTATTATAATAGAAGAATATTAAAAAATTGAAGATATATATGTTCTTTTCAAATACAAAATAATTAATCCTGTTAAAAAAACTCATTAGAGATGACGGAACCCTTTTAAAATCTCACTAAAATTTAGCTACCGTTTCCTGTGTTTAAAACATGCGGTTGAGACCTCCTTTTATAGAGACAAAACTTTGTATTCTAAATGCCTTAACCATGTTGAAAACTAGATTTTAAATAAAATTTTAAACAAATACGAAAGTGCGAGTATTGTTCACCAAAACTGACTTTTACTTCAAAAGCAAGTTACCAAATCAAACTCTACTTGGACGCAGCTTTATGTGTGCACTGTTGCATGTCTTCATGGGTTGCAACAATATTATAATCTAAGTAACATAAATTGAGGCTCGTTTCTACAAGCCACCATTTTCTTTCTCAAAAAATTCTTATGTTTATTTTTTATGATTTATATGTATGAAAAAAAATAATACTGTAAATGTTGTTGAAAGAATCCTAAAAAATCGTGGGGTAATTATATCTAGGCCCCATTTATCGGGTCAACAAGCTTATAAGTCCTATTGACTTTTTAATAATCCCATAGATCCTATTCCAACTTTTTAGGAAATTTTTTCACAATTTTACCCTTTTAAAACCAACCATCCGTAACTTCCTTGAGGAAGTTACATAAGTGGTTGGACTTTTTTTTTTTAATCTTTAAATGATCATAACTTTTGATTCACAAATCCGTTTTTCGCAAAATTACTATTTTTGAAATCTGCTCGACGAGATCTATCAAACAAGAACCATGAAGACTATAAAATTCCATTTTTACACAAACAGTAAACTTTACTGTATGCACTAGAATATGAAATAGTTTTATATATGTGACATTTCACAAACACACAGTAACATTTACTGTGGTAATACTACACAGTATATATATATACACATCCGGTGGATCCAAACCCTCTTTTTTTAAAAATACCTTATATTTAAAGGTTCGCGCTAACGGCATCCAATCCTTACCACCATTGTTGGAGCTTCAACGACCTTCGTCAGAGCTCCGATTTGGGCTGGGCAAGGGTGGCATGTGGTGCCGCTGACGTGGACCTTTGAAAATAAGAGACTTTTGAATAAATGGGCTTTGGATCCACCGGAGTATCATGGGGTGCCCCTGGCGCGGACCTTTGAAAATAAGATTGGTTAAATGGGATCGGGATCATTTGGAGCGCCAATTTGGGGTGAATAGGGGTGGCACAAAACTTTAAAAATAGGAGCATATTGGATATATATATATATATATATAATTTGTAAAAATGTCATAGATATTAAATTTTATTATATACACCAGAAAATGAAATAGTTTTATATCTGTGACATTTTCACAAACAATAACATTTACTGTGATAATATATTTATGAAATAGTTTTATATATATAACATTTTCACAAACAGTAACATTTACAGAGTTAATATTACATAATATATATATATATATATATATATATATATATATATATATATATATATATATATATATATATATATAGAGAGAGAGAGAGAGAGACACACACACACACACGGTAGATCCAAACCACTATTTTTTTTTCAAAATTATCATATTTTTAAATGTTTACGCTAGCGACATTCAATCCCCACTACTACCCACCCCCAGTGTCGGAGCTTCAACGACTTTCATCAGAGCTATGATTTGGGTTGGTAGTAGTGGCATAGGGTGCCGCTGGTGCGGACCTCTGAAATTAAGAGAATATTAGATAAATGGGGTTTGGATCCACCGAAGCTCCGATTTGGGGTGAGTAGGAGTGGCATTGAGTTAGGTTTATATCTATAACATTTTCACAAGCATTAACATTTACTGTGTTCATATAACACAGTATATATATATATATATATTCAAACCTCTTTTTTCTGATATTATCTTATTTTTAACGGTCCGCGCCAGCGGCATCCAATCCCCACCCCCTTTATCGGAGCTATAACAACCTTCATCAGAGCTCTGATTTGAGGTGGCATGGGATGCCGATGTAATATTTTCACAAACAGTAACATTTATTATTTGTGAAAATATTACAGATATAAACCTAATCCAATGCTACCCCTAGCCACCTCAAACTGGAGCGCCGGTGTATCCAAACCCCATTTATCCAATATTCCCTTATTTCCTAAGGTCCGCGCCAGCGGCACTCCATGTCACCCCAAATCAGAACTCTGATGAAGGTTGTTGGAGCTCCGACAATTGGGGTTGGTGGTGGTTAGGATTAGATACCGCTAGCGCGGGCCGTTAAAAATAAGACAATATCAAAAAACAGAGGTTTGGATCCACCGTATATATATATATATATATATATACACTGTGTTATAACACAGTAAATGTTAACGTTTGTAAAAATGTTATAGATATAAACCTAACCCACTGTCACCCCTACTCACCCCAAATCGGAGTGCCAGTGGATCCAAACTCCATTTATCTAATATTCTTTTAATTTCAGAGGTCCGCGCCAGCGGCACCCTATGCCACTACTACCCACCTAAATCATAGCTCTGATGACAGTCGTTGAAGCTTCGACAATTGGGGTGGGTAGTGGTGGGGATTGAATGTCGCTAGCGTAAACCTTTAAAAATATGGTAATTTAAAAAAAAAAAGAGGTTTGGATCTACCGTGTATATATATATATATATATATATATATATATATATATATATATATATATATATATATATATATATATATATATATATTAACTCAGTAAATGTTACTGTTTGTGAAAATGTTATATATATAAAACTATTTCATAAATATATTATCACAGTAAATGTTATTGTTTGTGAAAATGTCATAAATATAAAACTATTTCATTTTATGGTGTATACAATAAAGTTTAATATCTATGACATTTTTACAAACTATATATATATCCAATATGCTCCTATTTTTAAAGTTTTGTGTCACCCCTATTCACCCCAAATTGGCGCTCTAGATGATCCCAATCCCATTTATCCAATCTTATTTTCAAAGGTCCGCACTAGCGCCCCCCATGATACTTCGATGGATCCAAAGCCCATTTATTCAAAAGTCTCTTATTTTCAAAGGTCCGCGCCAGCGGCACCACATGCCACCCTTACCCACCCCAAATCGGAGCTCTAACGAAGGTCGTTGAAGCTCTAATAATGGTGGTAAGGATTGGATACCGCTAGCGCGAACCTTCAAATATAAGGTAATTTTGAAAAAAAAAAAGGGTTTGGATCCACCGTATATATATATATATATACTGTGTAGTATTAGAACAGTAAATGTTACTGTCTGTTTGTGAAAATGTCAAATATATAAAACTATTTCATATTCTAGTGCACACAGTAAAGTTTACTGTTTGTGTAAATTTTTTTCTTTCGAATTTTATAGCCTTCATGGATCTTGTTTGATAGATCTCGTCGAGCAGATTTCAAAAATAGTAATTTTGTGAAAAACGGATTTGTGAATCAAAAGTTATGATCATTTGAAGATTAAAAAAAAAGTTCAACCACTTATGTAACTTCCTCAAGGAAGGTACGGATTGTTGGTTTTAAAAGGGTAAAATTGGAAAAAACGTTCCAAAAAATTAGGAATAGGACTTATATGTAAGAGAAAAACATGATGGGACTAGAATGTATATAAGAACGTCTAATAGGATCTAAACGTAAATGCCCCAAAAATCGTCCTTTAAAAACATGCCTTTATGTTACTTTGATGAAAGGAAAAGGAAAAATATCTGCAGGTATGGTTATTGGGGGTATATGCTACATTTATGCCGCGTGGTTCGCATTAGCAGCATTAGTGTCCGTCGAAAAAGACATATTTCACTAGCCAAACAATCCGTAAAGGTTGTCGGTTTTTGCTAGCAGCAGAACAATATTCAGGTGGCTGAGGAGAAAGCTATCTTTCATGTTACAAGATGGTAATTATTTTTTCTCATTCCAATAAAGATAATTGAAGGCTAAGCCATCCAATATTAGAGCTTAACTATTTCAATCATGTGGCCCATTTGTTTCATTTCCTTCAAATTGCTCGTTAGTGATTGAAGCTACTGAACAGAGGACTTTGTAAATGATTTTTATTAAATCGGGCGATCAAAAATGAGAATGGAATAGAGATACGATTGCAATCTATTATCTAATATTTAATAACTTAACAACCATTATTACTTTATGATTTCTTGAAGAACATATTCATTCCAGATTAGATACATAAATATTCTATTACTCAATAATACATCAATTTTAGAGAATCTCCACTCATTTTATTAGTTATTGGAAGCAAGAATTATATACATAAATGCATGTGTATTGTGTACATATAATTTAAACCTTGTATTTTTTATGAGAATTAGGGTTTATTTTAATATTTTATTGTAATTTTTCCTTTCTTTTTAGAGCTTAATTAGTTTCCAAGTATGTTTGGGACTAATATGTCATTTTTAGATATTAGTTGCCTTTTTTAGTCTTTTGGGGTATTAGCTTGATTAGCAAGCTAACTCTTCCTATAAATAGGCCTCTTGGTCCTCATTTGTAATAAACTTTGAATATTGAGAATAAAGAATAGAGAGAGAAAGAAACCCATTTCATTTCTTTAGTTTAGTTGTTGTTGTTGTTGTGTAGTATAGTTGTTGTGTAGTTAATTGTTGTATAGATAACTTCTTCTTTTACGCTTCCGCACCCAAATTCAAATCAAATTGGTATCAGAGCCGCGTTTGTTCTTGGCGCAAGGATGATTATCAAATACGAGTCAGATTCCGGATGGGACCACTCCGACTTCATTCTACGTATAACAAATCCCACCATCGAAACCCTAACGACCCATTACCAAAACCCTAACCCATTCCACCCCCATCTTACTACCAACGTCACAATACTACCACCACTACAAACCACTACTCCACCTCTCAAACGACCTTCCACCGACCAACCCCTATCATCATCACCTCTTACCGCCACCCAAACCCTAATACCCTAACCAAAACCCTAGAAACTCCCATGGTTGTCCCTAACCAATCTAAACCCGTCGAAAATCAACTCGAAAACCCTAGCCGACCTAATCCCTTGGCGTACGACCAACCCGAGAGCCCCAACCCCTGTTCGCCAACCCCGGACATCAGAAACAGCCCGGATGCACTCCTGTTTGTAATACCCCGTATTTTTGGCGATATTTATTTTGGGATTAACTAATTAAATGAGAATTAATTGGGAATTAATCCGGGTAAAATACTAGCGAGATGTGAGTTGGTATTTGACTATATTGAGTATATATGATGTTATATGAATATTGAATTATGAAATTTGTCGTGAGATTGATATACGGCAATTTGGTCATTTTATTGGGACGCGTGTGACAGTCGCGTCAGGATATAATTATTTTATTTATAAAAGTTAATTTAAATTCTATTAATCGTATGGTCATTTTGAGTGCGCCAACGCATCCGGAAGGGTCGAGATAGTCAGAAAACACTAGCCGGGGGTTTAGTTTGGGTCCCGGGGTATTTTTAGGCCATACCGGCATCTTATAAGGGTAGTTTGGTAATATTGTATTTTTGGGAATTAATAATGACGAAAATTAGGAGTCTTTATCTGATTGGGAATAGACCCACTAAACCCACTAACCAACCCTTAATGACCCAATAAGCTACGGGGGTTATCAAATTAGGTTTCCAAAACTTTCCCAAAGAAAACCCTAGCCACCATTGGAGATAAGCTTGGAGAGAGAGAGATAGAAGGGAATTCTGCAGAAAAGCTCCATCAAACCAACACCAAATTCAGAGACACTCGAGGCAAGTGATTTATTTCTATTTAATTCAGAGAATGTTTCTTCCATGTTAGATAAATTGAAAGATTTACATTTGTTCTTGGAAGTTAAATAGAAACCCATTTGAATTGACTTAGGACTTAAAGTTTGAGGACAAATTGCATGTAGAATAGTATGTAGATGATTATTCTGATGTTAATACATGTTGGATGTAACAAAAACGAATCTAGAACGGACTTATTGAGGATTTAAAATTCTAGGGTTTATGTTCTTGAAAATTGGGGAAAAGGGTAGAGATTTGATGAATTAATGATGGTTAGGATGTGTTAATTCCTTAAAAGATGTTAGTATATGATCTTAGTAAGTTTTAGGATGATTAGAGACCATATAACATTGTTGGGACGAATTTTGGTTGAGATTAGAAGTGTAGAAATTGTTGAAAAACGAATATAGAATTTCTGGGCTTGAATCTGGTCACTCGTTAGAAGACCTACCCAGGTCGTTCGAACGAGCTTCTAACGAGTTGACAGTTTGGGGTTCTAACGAGAGGGATGTTCGTTCGATAATCTTGTTCGAACGAGATCTCGTTAGATAGCCCAGTTCGTTCGAACGAACTCTCGTTCGAACAGCCTCGTTCGAACGAGACTTCTAACGAGCTGGCAGTTTAGGCCTTTTGGCCTGTTTTGATTTCGAGAGTCCCGTAAACTTGTTCGAGGATAGAGATAACATTCCTTTGATGGTTTATTAGTATACTTGGGACATTTGGGATATAATGAGGAGTAAATTATATAAGTGTGGATCAAATCGAATAGACATTTGAGTCGAGACGTGAGTGCCTACTACGACGTGAGAATAAATTATGGCGCGTATAAATATGGACCGGGATTATATAAGTTGTATATATATTAGGTTGGTACGAGAATGTGATAAGTACTACAATTAAACTACGGGATTACTAAGATATGTGCTTACTTAGTATTGGTATATGAATTGTGTGTATGACATACCTACCATACTTGCTATCACGGGAGGTTTGCGTTCGCTTAGAGCCCTCTAATCCTTGTGTTGCCCGGATTTAGACTGGTTACCTCGATGAACATAGGTCAGAGAAGGACTTATTGGGATGTTAATAAGTCTGCTGATCGTGGGAGCGCAGGTATGTGCGTGACCCATGTGATGTGACTGTGTTCGCCTCCATTATTTGTGATGTTGTTATCAGTGAACTATTCCTGAGAGATTCGGAATATGTGATCCTTATGTACGTGATGTACCGGGATGGATAGCAGAGTATGTGTGCACCTCAGCTTAGTCTCGGGGTGCTTATATTGTATATTTATGTTGTGGAAAATATACGCTTAATAAACTGGGAACTTTCATATGGTATTGTGTGTAACTATGGAATAACATAGAGGGATAATCTATAACGAGTTGTATTACTTTTGTATGAGAACCTGAATTTACATTAAGCCCCTATTTAATTGAGATCGTTATAATGTTAATGGGAACCGAGTAATAAGGGTAGAACCTATGGCAGTCTAGCTAGATATGATGTTACTTAGCTAGTGGGTTGTGTCATTTTTAGATGGGTACTTACGTTAGGAGTGCACAGTTAGACGAGAGGTGAGAATTTCATGTGAGTGCACGTCCTAACATGTACTTTGCATTTAATGTTTTAAATGTTTTTAAAGCACTTGCAGGTTTTTAAAATATCTCCACATTCGGGCTCTGACCCGTTTGCTTTCAAATCTATTTTTTGTAAAACCATTTTAGGTGCCCAGCCACAAGGATACCATGCATAGGATACTCATTCAGTGGACGAGCTGTAGCTGTTTGTGGAAGTTACAGGGATTTGCTTTTAGACGCTTCTATCATTTGGATTCCATCTTCAGTATTCCTCAGTTTTAGGGCATGTTGCCCAGTTCCATTAGAGTTACATTTCCATTGCAGTTTTCAGACTTTGGCATGTATTGATTCAGTATTCAGTTTAATTATTTCAGTTTGTGGATTTGTAGTGAGGAGTTTTCCTCCAGACTTTATTTACATTATGTGATGGTTATTCTATTTACTTCGGTATGGTGAATGGTGTTATTATTCTTCATTACACTTGTTGCATGTTAATCAGACTTTAATTAAAATTTGGCAACTTACTTTTTAAATACTAGGTGGTTAGAAATAATAAAAATGTTTTCGACAGTGATGCTATTAGCTGAGCCAACTTGGCATTTTGAATTAATTTAATAAAGGAGTAGCTACCCGGTATTTAATTAGTCGGGGTGTCACACTGTTCCCCCCGCCCTCCTCGGACAGCAGTGGTTTTGTCAAGAAAAGGGGTCGGCGACTTTCACGGTGGCCCAAGAAAGCCCATCAGCCTATTCCGAAACCATAGGGGCTGTTGCAGGAGTACGTGATCAAAAAAAAATGTCGTCCCACATCCAATGACGTCAAAATTTTTTCCAAGATCAGCTATAACCCCAATTAAATGCACCAATTCAGAAATTGACTCCAAAAAATGATTCCAATCCAAACCCTAACCATTTTAATTACAAACCCTAACTTCCCTGTCCTTAAGAAACCCTAAAACTCACTTCATCTAAAAACCCTAATCAAACTTTTCCACCACCCGGACCTTTTTAACACACTAATCCTCTTCCAATTTTTGAAAATTATAATTCAGCCCCCATCCTATCAAGACCCTACGATTTTATCCCTCCTCCACCCGAAGAATACCTTTCTTCCAAATTATAATGGGATGGTACCAAATACGGGCTTGATATGAATGCATGTGCCGATTTTGACAAGGTTAGTTGTGCCATCATTAAGAAACTCCAAAGTCTTTAAGCCTCTTGGGACGAGACGGATTCATATCTCTCTCGACAACTTCACATATTAGCGTATAGTTCTTACTCTATCGGGGAGTATGAGATGTACTGTCAACACCTAAATAGGTGTCGAGCCGAGTATTTTGAGATGGAGATGGCACGTGAACAATGGATACGCGTACGAGCAAGATATTTGGTCCCATATTTCGAGTCCACCGGTCCCCCTCCTACTACATCCGATGGCATTCCCGCGCACACCAATGATACTATCTCTTCGGATATGCTTCACGAGGATGTCTCCGAGGTTGTTGAGACCTTGCCGATGCTTGATAGTGACTCCGAGTTCCTTCCTTGTGACTTTTTTCCATATTCGAGGAGGATGGATGGCTCACTCGTACTCGATATAGGGATTTGGAGACATTTGAGATTGTGGACTTCATTGCTATCTTTGGGGAAGAAGATGATGGGTACTTTCTATGTGATTTTTTCGATTTCTTTGTTGAAGATAGTTGGGAGACTCACACTCATTATCGCAAGGTGGCAATATTTGATTTGATGGTTTTTTTCCCATTTTTGGTCACGATGATGAGCTCTGTGATGATGGTTTAGTGGTTGTTTCCATTGAGGAGTATATGTTGCGTAAGGAGATCACGATTGGTGTGGGATTTGTGGATTCTTTTTGGATTCCTTATGAGGAGTGCTCCACGCCTCTTTTACATGATTTGATGCTAAGAAGGCTCATCACAGACAGTTTGGATGAAATTTGGCATCGATGGCCTTCTCCGCGTCGATATTGTGTTGGTTCTTCATATGGACGGATTAGAGGCCGACTTCCTATTCATCAGCCATGGCATAAATTTCTGGTTTCTCTTCAAGGCTATTTTGTGAGTCGTTATGCAGGACGGTTTAAAGGACGACTTCCCTTTTAAGTAGGGGAGCCCCCGGATGTTGCCCTCACACATATTTTGTCGCTCAGGACGAGCTCTCTCAAGTAGGTGCAAATGATGAGAATTAGGGTTTATATTAATATTTTCTTGCATTTTATTGTAAATTTTGCTTTCTTTTTAGAGCTTAATTAGTTTCTAAGTATGTTTGGGACTACTATGTCATTTTTAGATATTAATTTCCTTTTCTAGTCTTTTTGGGTATTAGTTTGATTAGTAAACTAACCCTTCCTATAAATAGTCCCCTTAGCCCTCATTTGTAATCAACTTTGAATATTGAGAATGTAGAATAGAGAGAGAAAGAAACCCATTTCATTTCTTTAGTTTAGTTGTTGTTGTGTAGTATAGTTGTTGTGTAGTTAATTGTTGTGTAGATAACTTCTTTTACGCTTCTGCACCCAAATTCACATCAATTTTCTATTTCTCGAGTGTTCTCACCGACTCATTTAGTTTCCTGTAAACAAGCTATGTTAACTTTTCTTCTTATCATGGTATCCACTAGCTCCATCACTTTTCCCGTTTAACTCCCTACATTCCAAGTAGGAGTAGATCGTGTAGGAGATGAGAGGTTGCATGGATGATATAGTTTTGGAGGAGATAAAAACGACGATGGAGAGCCTATCTTATATTTTGCGATGTCTTGCGATCTAGTACTAGTAAATACGTGCTTTAAAAAGAGGCTTGAGCACTTGATAACTTATAAAAGTGGAACAAATAAGAGACAAATAGAATTTTTTATTACTAGAAAATGAGACCGATTAACATGTAAAAACTGTAAGTGTAACGACCCTAAAAATCATATGAGGCCGCAGCCTTGTTAGAGGCCACGACAATAATCAAGGTTCTAGAGAAGAAGGGCCACGACTTTGGAAGGCAAAAGACTGCGGAAGTAGATAGAAGGACATAACCTAAGGGATGATGCCACGGTCTACAGTGGCCTGGACTTGCTAAGGATCAACACGTGGGGTGATGACGTGGCCTCATTAGATCATAACTTGAGAAACAGGTTTTGGGAGGTTTTAGAAGCCTTTTTAAAGGGGTATTTGTGGAAAAGTGATGTCATAAGTAGAAACCATAGCTTCCCTGGTTATTCCTATAAATAGAAACCCTTGGCACACTTCCCAAAGCGGCTAAAACCCCTAATTCTAACTTTAAAGAAAGAGTGAGATTTTGAGAGAGAAGGGAGGTTCTGTTGGAGAGGAGGTCGTGGACATAGGATAATGGTGTTGGATAATAGTAAGGTTATCCCGGATAGAGCCTAACCTCACGACATAGGATAATGCTGTTGGATATAAATATTTAAAATCAAATACGAGTGTGAAAAGAGAAAATTAACCCACAAACTAGGCGATGGAACTTAAAAGGAGAGAAATTAGAACTATTTAAAGATAAACTATTAAATGAAGCGTCATGGAATACCGAAGATGAGACTAACGTATTGTGGGATAAGAATGCATTAGGAGAATTTCGAAAGAAACTGATGTGAATGCCATATTGGTATTCCTTTTATTTTAGTTCTTTTATTTTCTTTTATCTCTTTTAATTGGTCTCTAAGCATGTTTAAGACTAATTAGTTATATTTTTGTTAATACTTGCCCTTTTTAGTCATTTAGGTAATTACTTGGTTAGATAGTAATTTCGCACATATAAATACCCATATACTCCTCATTTGAGGACACTTATCCATTTTTTAATATAAGATATTCTTAGTTTTTCTCTCTAGAGTTTGTATTTGTTTTGTTTTGGCCTCTGACCTGTAGTTTACGTCAAATTGGTATCAAAGAAGGTGTCACTCCAAGATTGGTGTATTAGTGTGTGGATTATCAACAAATCGTACACTACATTCTCAATGTCCCCGAAGAAATCGAATCGATATCATGAAAAGATTAATCAAAAATTGAGAAAAAATAATCAAGAATTGAGACAAAAGATTGATCAACAAGCCATAGAATTCAATAAAAAATTTGATACACTTTTCCACCACCTCTCCACCATGAACGAACCAAAAGAACCACCCTTCAATAGACCCTGGAAAGGTCTCATAAATTTATTTGAACATTTTGGCAAACCCACCAGTCCACCCCACCCGAACACCAGGCCCACCTTCCCGTCGACGGCAGCACTATCAAGAACTTAGGTCGACCTGATGTACTTCTCGGATACCTAGAAATTCCAACCAGACTTGACCAACATGTAGGGCTACTCGACAGTTTATCTGAACTTACACGACCGAACAATGACCTTGATTTTAATCAGGGAACCCTCGGTCGACGTCGAAATCAATCCGTGCCCGGTGACAATCCTGACCGTCCCACCTGCAAAAGAAACCTCAGTCGTCCCGGCACATCCGTGCCCCTCGGTTGTAACAAAAAAAATTGGCCTACCCGAGAATTTTAAAATCGCCGAAAAAAATAGATTTTCGGCCTATTCGCCTCATCCGGACAACCAAAATCCTTCGAAAAAAACCAGAAGGTCCGAATCTCCCGCCTCACTCGGATATGTCGACCCTCCCGACTGTCGGAAAATCTCCGAAACCCTCGGTAAATTTCAGGCCCCCGAACACCTCGGTCGGCCACAGTATACTCGCCCTCCACCACTCTAAAATTCCGACCATCCAACCATTTCCCTCGACTTCGACACACACATCTTTGGTGGTGGGATTCCCAAGCCTCCTAAACCCCTTAACTTAAACCTATCCGTTCGTCAACCACCTCATCCATATTTGTATCCTCACCCACCACCATATATGCCACCACCCTCCCACACGCCTTCTCACCATGACCTATCTACCGGTCCTTCCTCATCTTCCACGCTGGAGACACCCACTGCAGGGCCTTGGCATGGATACCTCCCCCGTCACCCGACGCTCATCGCTTCACACCATTATCGGACTGCCAGTGCTTGTATTGCGGCGAGCGTGGCCATTTGATTGGTACATGTCTACATTATCACTGCAGCCCTCTAGCATAGTCCAGCATGTTCCTCCTCCTCATCCACCACTTGCCCAGATGCCGCCCTTGCATGTCGATTATGCTGCACCTATGCCAGATGATGTGATGGGCCTTAACGCACATCAGGATGGAGACCCCTTATCAATGGCACTCAACCTACTTTCTTGGAGTCTCCACGGGGATATACGCATCGATGTTTCGATATTCGACAAATGAATCTCCCCCGATGTCATGATTGATTGGCCAGGTGCTATGGAGACAGTATATGACTACAAGAAGGTTCAGGACCGCTCTTGTATTCTTCTTGCTACCACCAAATTTCAAGGATTTGCCTGAGTTTGGTGGAATGATCTTTATTATTGTTGGACGACAGCCGGGCTATCCCCTATCCAAAAATGGACCAAGCTGAAGGCCGCTCTTCAGGCCTCATTCATTCCGCCGACATACGAATGCGACCTCTTTTCTCACATTCAGTCCCTCCAACAGGAGACATCTACTGTGGTGGAGTACACCAAGCAGTTTTAGCTTCTTTGCACCAGGGCTCGTCTTTCTGAGACAGAGGATTAGCCGTTATATTTTGGGCCTCCATCCATACATTCAGCGCGATCTGGGATTATGAGAGATACCGACCATTCTGATGGTGGTTGAGTATGCTACCAAGTTCGAGGCTTACCATATGGCACCAGCAGCCCCACCATCTTCCCGAGATCTACCTGTATCGGTCCTTGATACTGCTGTTCCTCCAGTATCGGCTCCCTCTACCACTACCACAGTCACCTCTACTACCCCCGCAACGCCACATTCTGGCCCTCCCACATTCAGGTGCTACAATTGTGGCAACGTTGGACATTGAGCTTCAGACTACCCTCTTCCACCTCACCATGCCCTTTTAGTGATGGAGCACCCCCCGAGTATCTTGATGAGTCCTAAGATCCTCCTCGCCATGCATTGATTACCATTTTGGATCCTGACTCAGTGGTTATTCCTCTCTGAGTTCATGAACGGACTCTTTTTGAGGGGGGGAAGAGTGATGAGAATCCTATATTAGTTTTCCTTTTATTTTCTTTTATCTCTTTTAATCGGTCTTCAAGCATGTTTGAGACAAATTAGGTATATCTTTGTTAATACTTGTCATTTTTAATCACTTAGGTAATTACTTGGTTAGTAAGTAATTCTCCACATATAAATACCCATATACTCCTCATTTGAGGACACTTATCCATTTTTGAATTCAAGACATTCTTAGTTTCTCTCTCTAGAATTTGTATTTATTTTGTTTTGAGCCTTTGACGCATAATTTACGTCAAAAACTCTTGGAGAATCAAAAGTTAGGGTGCCATAAAGAAACTTGGTGGTGGAATGAAGTACAAAATATAGTAAAGATAACAAGGGAGTGCTTTAAAACATGGCAAACAACTAAAAATGAAGAAAATTTTGAGAAATATAAATGGGCTAAGAAAGAAGTTAAGAAAATGGTAAGTGATGCTAAGTTAAAAGTGTATGATGATCTTTATATAAAACTAAGAACACAAAAAGGGGGGGAAATATTTATAAGCCTGCTAGACTTAGGGACAGGGAAAAAAAGATTCTAATAATGTAAGTGTATTAAGATTGATGATTCGAGAGTCGTAGTCAAGGATGATGTGATTAACGAAAGATGAAAAAACTACTTCGAGATGTTATTGAATGAAGATAATGGAAGTAGATTAGATATAGGAGAACTAAGGAAGATTTGAGAGAAAATATTTTTTTTGCAGAATTAGGATATTAGAGGTTAGGATTGCTCTAAAAATATGAAAATATGGAGGGCTTTGGGATCGGATGATATCCCTATTACAGTTTGGACCTTAAGTATTTAGTCCCCTTTTTAAAGATGCACTTGTGGCCTCTCCCATGTTTTTGTTTTTTTTAGTTGTAAATCCTATTGTTTTGTAACAAATATGGGACAAGTGTGATTCTATGCGAAAAGAAAGAGGGTGGTTACAGAACAGTTATGAGCAGTTTTGAGTGGTTATAAGACCTATTAAAATTTTAAAAATACATGGAAATGGAGCCTCCCAAACCTTTAAAGATGGGATTAAAGCCAAAAAAACTCTACTTTTAAATGGCCAATATCCCAAAAATCGAGAGTATTTTTTGCAATGAACAAAAAAGTTCATGGAAAGTCATGTATTTTCCCTAAATATTCAAGTATTTTCACTAAAACATTTTCCCCGCATTTTTAACTTACCCAACACCACCTTATGATTTTTTCTTGCATAGAAAATAAAGGATGTTTTATGCCAAACCACTATTTCCTTTTACACGCCCCACTTTTATCAAACCCCACTTTACGGACATAATTAATGACCAACTATACAGAGATTCAATTAGTAGTTAAAATATTGATCCCTACACAGAGATCTAAGGATTGAACTGAGATATGTGCGGCCCATATATGTTGTTCCCTACATGAAGGACCTTACGGACATAATTTGTCTTGAGATAATTTATCTCAACTCGGGTATATGGACCATTTTACTCTCAACTTAATCGGGTTGGGATAAAAAGGTATATGGGGTGTGCAGAAAAAATAATTGGGTTGGAATAAAAAAACCTAAAATAAAAAATCTTCGCTGAAGACAGAATCCTCCCCATCCCAATATACGCGCAAAGGTTACCCATCTCAAACTTCAAAACCTATTTCATCAAAAACCCTTCTCGTTTATGCAATTACTGAACAATCCTAGAAAATAGAGGGCTTTGAAGAGCTAAAGAGAGTGTGAGAGAAGATTGAGGCAACCCTCATTACTGCAAACAATTTTGGCTTTAGTGGTACATAGTTTGGCAACGGAAGACAATTGAGAGAGAGAGAGAGAGAGAGAGAGAGAGAGAGTTCATTTTATTTTATTAGTATCAATATAGTTAAAGAGGGGAATAATTTTTTTAAATATTCTTCTGTGTCATTTTTAGTCTTTTGACTTGTAGAAATAATTATGACTAATAGATAACCTAACCTTATATATATCAATGCAATGCCTTATTTTTCTTCATCCATATGTTAATATAGAGATAATATTATATGGATTGAAGGTTTGTGTGTGCCACTGCAATTGCACTCACGTAGTAATGTCAATTGGTATCAAAGGTGGGTTGCCTCGCCTTATTGTGCGTGTAAATAATGAAAATATAAAAATACATCAATTTCTCCGAAGAAGAGTCAATAGTGTAGAATCAAATGACAAACCGTGAAGCTGTAATTCATGACAAACTCTTTAATCGAGAATCTTTGATCTCTCACAATAGTGGTGTACTAGATCTAAGAATAGTGGTTTATAACCCGAGTGATTCTAGGGAGACCCTCAAATTGTACACAAAATAAAAATTCGATGATGTGTCAAACATGTATTGGTTAATGCCGTTGGTGCGGAACCACAAACACAAAAACACATCACCAATACCCATGTCAAACATGTACAATTTTGAGGGTCTCCCTAGAATTATTCTTATAACCCTGATGTTTAGGATAGGAAGCACGAGTACTTATTCGAAGGTGACGTACCGGTGTCAGACACTCCGACACACGTATGATACGGCTCAGACACTTACTATAGGTGGGCGTGTCGGACTTGTTTGGCATTTTAAAGTAGGCGGACACTTCATGGACACAACTTAGACACTCCACGGATACCGCTGGGTGCCAAAAAGAAATGAACTTATAGATTCTAATGTCATTATGTAAAATCAAATCTTTTAGGAGTTTCTGAATAATAATAAGAAATGTTAAATATAATGAACTTAGGGTCTCGCTTGATGTGTCAGACACGACACCCGTACCCGTATCTGTGCTACATAGGTGTTATATAACTATTCTCGCAGGTCTTGTTTAAATTGCTTCAGTAACGACGACCTCATTTAGGACCAAATTATGGCTCCCTTAATTCTTTATTCGGTGATTCATTTGGAAGAGTGATGCATGAGTGAATGAAGAGATTGTGGATTATGACCTGGTATCTCATGTTTCACTAGGTTTCTTAAACACTCCACGAGAAGGTGGACATGGGTCCACTATTAGATTATGGGACCAAGAATTAACTAAAATTGAGAACTTAGCTACATACGGGGATTCAGTTCAAATATAATTTGGGTTGTCTATGGGATTCGGCTTTTGGTTCAGTTTGAGTCCTTTAATGAACTGCAAATATGTCTTATAATTTCAATAGGCGAACAAAATTCATTTCACAGTTTCTTGCAACTTCAACGTGTACTTTTCGCTTTTCATTAGTCGTAGTAGTATAGTTGAAGAGGGGAATCATCCTTATCTTTTCCACCATCTTTAGTCTTTTTAACTGTTAGGGTTATATTGACTAAATAGAGAACCTAGCTCTATTATATAGATGTAATTCCTCTTTTTTAATTATTTATATGTAATGTTTTAACAGAAGAAGGATAGTACTTGGATTGAGGTTGAGAGATTTTCTTTTGTATCGTCGGCGTTATTATGTGAGGAATAAGGAGGGGGAGAGAGTTTAAGAATATTACGGAGTTAAAAAATGTGTTAATGGTGTGAGAGTGTAATATTAATACAAACATATAAGGATAAGATGGGACTTTTATATCGCATTTAATAGTCAAACATTTAACTGGATGAATTCTGTTTACAAGGGTGTTCGTGGATGTTAGCTGTAAACATTGGGTGGTTAAGAGAATTTATGAAAAGCTAATGAAGATGAAACTCAAAAGGACAAAAAATTATTAACCTATTTTGCACATCCAAAATGTTGTTTCTCTTTCTCTCTCTCTCTCTCTACATATTTACAACCTCGAAGTGAGTTTTTCTTCTTTTTACTAAACCTTAAATTTTTGTGTTAACTAGGCTGAGAGAGATCCATCACCTTTACATAAAGCAGCGAAGTTCTTGATCAACTCACAGTTGGAAAATGGTTATTTTCCTCAACAGGTATTTTTCGTTTTCAAATTTTAGTAATGTCAAATTACCCCCGTCACTATCCAAATTCATGTTGACGGTGTCTGTTATAAAAATAATACAGTACGCGTACTTACAACGCATTCCTATGGCGAATTACACGTGTATGACACTAGTGGAATAGATTTTTAAAGTTAATTAAATGTCTATTCCTAGTGAATAAAAAATTAAAACTTTCCAAAATTTTACGAAAGTGAATTAATCTTCAAATTTTCAACAAGAAAAATAGTCCTTAGAATATTTTGGGGGAAGTAAATTTGATTTCCATTGGTAAAAAAATTGAAGGATTTGAATTGTTCTTGTTCTTCAGGTCTCTCCAGGCTTTTTAAAATATTGGTCATCTAGTGATAATATTTAGTAGATAAACGAATCATTCTCCAATTAAATTGGGGCCAACTACATCTATATAGCGTAATATCATCCATTAAATCACCAGTTATCATTTTTTTGTAATGATTTCCTAGTTACAGCTATGTGGATGTTTTCTTAATTTATCTTGTATATGATATACTTCTACTGTTTCACATACGTGTTCATTTTGAATTTCTATACAGTATAAATTTACCACATTGTAAGTTTTCAGAGATTTTAACTTGCCTAGATCATAAAATGGTGCAAGTAATATATTTTTACCCGACACACAATTTCTTGGGGCAACCTCCATCAACAATGATCCCGATATGATCAAGATATAATGGTAATAATAAACAAGCACAATAAAGATGAAAGACAAGATAGAACAACACCAAACACACCAACACCAATATATACGTGCTTCACCAATTTTGCTATATTTATGATGACCAATTCCACCATATATGAACAAGTTAAAAGAATAATAGAGAATAATACCAAGGATAAATCGCATCCCATATATTCTCGTACGAAAATCCCAGATAACCATTGTGCCCCAACTCTCCACCCCTCAATTTTTAGCTAAGAATCTTCTCAATCTCATGCCCTCGTGTGTTTCCCAAGTACCCAACGGGTGTATTCCAATCCCCATGTAATCCAGTGAGAAAACCCCATCACAATACATTACGAGCACACTCAATACACGAAACACACACACTAAGAATTCAATTTTCAGCTCAGAACCTTCTCAATCTCATGCCCTCGAGTGTTTCCCAAGTACCCAACAATCCCCATGTAATCCGGTGAGAAAACCCAATCACAATACATTAAGAGCACACTCAATACATGAAACACTCACTCACTCACCCTAAAAGCCCTTCCCCTGGATGAGCCTATGATTTTGAGGAAGATCACTTTGCCGTGATGATAAGTCTATTGATATATAAAGGTTCTTGCGCGAGATCCTGGGACCCTTAGATTAATTTGTACGAGGAACATTTTCCACTTCAAAACAGAGAGATTCAGGAATGCTCTTGATACATTAATCGAATCATCACGAGGGCTGGGGATCCAACATGTATGATTTAACCTAGCAACGTAGGAACCGTTATCCACGGACAACTACTACTAAAAATAATTGGATTGCATGGTTTAGGAGCCTTCAAGAGATCCAACAGAGACATAACAAGGTCGATCACGAGAGACATGCACCACCTCGTAGTGTTTCTTCAGCAACTGACTGTATAGGTGCATGCTCCCATGGTAACCGATGTATTGTCTCCAACCAGGACTGACAAGTGGACCAATTTGTCCCTTAAAACAGTTCAACTAATGAATATATTCGTTCTTTGATTCGAAAAGGGCTCAAAAGATAAATCCCCAACTCCTTGTGTGAAAAGTCTTTTTGGGGTCAGAGGGTGGTGACTTTCATCTAGGCAGTGGAGGAATCAAAACCGCTTAAGATGTTCACTTTACCATAGATGAATACCTGTAACGAGAAGTATGACCATGTGAATCACATTCTATAATCGACAATCCATGTTACTGTTATGAAACACTTTGAGTGCCTTGATGCGTCGAGTGTTACTATCTACTCTCGAGGATATCGCCACAAGTTATTTGAGAAACAAACCTCCAATCTGCCTGTGTTATAGATAAACATTTTTAGGAGTGCTATATGTAAAGATAAAAAGTTAAAAGACATAAATACTGAGGTTTTTGCAACTTTTAGAGTAAAAAAGCGTAATAAATTTGTACAAAACTGAAATTTAAAGCTATAACTTGTATAAAACTCGAATTAACCAAAACAAAATTCGCTCGTGAGTATTGTATGGGGATCAAGTGCATCCACTCCTGCTTTTATTGTGTATGGATCAAGGACAAACTGGTAGCTGGAACTCTTACGAGGATGATCTCTCAAGCTCTAACCAAACCGGTAGACTTCAAAAATAAAAATAATAGATAATTAAGGTAAATGTCATGTTCCTTCCTATATTTGAATTTTTAGGACAATGCTTTTCAAGTTTATAAATCTAGTCCCTGTGGTATAATAGCATTTATTTGTGTGGTCCCTTTAGAGTTACGAGTTCATTTTTTGGTCCGCGCCAGCGGCACCATTTTTCACCATTTTTCATGGTGTTTTTAGTACAGGGACTAAATTTATATAATTACGTGGAGTGTCCTACTTTTATACACTTTGATAATTATGAGGACCTTTCTCCAAAACTCCCTAAAAATAAAAAACTATATCCATGGAAGGATACTAGCCTAAGGCTTGGACAAATCCTCAACAAAGAATTTACAAGCCCACCTCAACTTTTGACACAATGTAAACAGAGAATATAAAATAGACAATCACAGATATACACAATTTAACATTCTTGTCTCAACTACACTCCTTTTTTGACCATCACAATTTCTGGCTAGTCTTGGATGGAGAAAGAAAAGATGTGCAAGGAAAAGAGATTCATAATTTGGAGACTAATTAATGAGGGGTTATTTTTTTCCTTCGTGTTAATGATGCTGGCCGGGGCCATTGTTGTCTTCAATGACTTGTTCACATTAATATTCATCGATAATTTTTTTATATAAAATTATTTTTATAGGAAATGACTGGAGCTTCCATGGGGAATTGCATGCTACATTATGCGTCACATAGGAACATCCATCCATTGTGGGCTCTTGGATAATATCGTAAACATGTATCATTTTCCAAAACTCTTTAGATTCCAAACTCTACATGGTTTATATTTACAGAAGAGCTTTTTATTTCTCTTAATAAGTTATCAAAATGCATATGTGCACCAATAGTTATTTCCATCTAAAAAGTTGTACGTCGAACGTATTTATGAATAATAGAAGCTCTTTCTCTGAAAGATGTACGTGAAACATAGATATGAATAATAGAAGCTCCTTCTCTCTCCCACACCCACACACACACACACACCCGCCACCACCACAAACTTTTGATAAATTCAAATTTTAACTCTGTACTTGTTAAATTTTGCTAATCTTTTTGATATCTTTATAGTTTTGTGCCTCACAAAAGTTTATATATATTGTTTGGTCCCTGCTTACTCACATTCATGCATCCGCCACTGCGCACGCACCAAGGCACCCCCTCACCCCCCCCCCCCCCCCCAAAAAAAAAAAACACTTTATTCCCTTTGTTTATCTTTAATTGTGCTTTTTTAATTTTTTTTAATCGATTGATCTCATGTGAAATTATTATCAGTTCACGAGTGAATTATTTATTTAAGATAGAAAAAAGTATATTTAATCATATATAATAAGTATAAAAATTTATCCTATAAGGAGATCTTGGCAAGTGGCAATATATCAATACCATCATTTAATAATTTTCAAGAACAGTAAAATTCTCTTATAATTAGAGCTTGACAAATGTCGGTATATAATATTTTAGGTAGGGTTGTCTGATTGCATTAGTTTTTCAAGCAGCAAATCCTGGTTTTAAATGAATAAAAAATTATAAAAAATAATTTTTGATATATAATTGTCTAAATGTTATTCTATTTATTTTAATTCATAAAAAATGTATTTCTTTTATAACAAATTTAATTTTTTTACTGTATGTTGTGAAATTTTAAAAATCGTACCTTAATCTTTTAATAGTTTTCTTTTATAAAAAAATTGTACGTAATTTTTCGTTTTTTTTCATTATAAAAAATAAATATTTTGAAGTGTTTTTTATAAAATGAAAAAAACTGTAAATAAAAAACATACATATTTTATTGTTTTAAAACTTCGTCTATTAAAGGAAAAAAATGTCATTTTAAAACTATTTTAAAACCTTTATTAAATTTAATTTTTTTAAAACTTTACATTTTTTAAAGTTGTTTTGTTAAAAGGAACTCTCTTTTAAAAAACTATTTTTTTTTGTACTTTTTAATTTTTTAAAATTGTCTTAGAACTTTATTTAAAAAACACTGTTTTTTAAATGGTTTTAAACCATCTTTTTTGAAACTATCTAAAAACAAATTTTCCTTTTTAAAAATGTTTTGAAACTGTCCTTTTTATGAAACTCTTTTAAAAGTGTTTAAAAAAAATTCATTTAACGTTTTTTTACTATGTAGTTAACTGTATTTAACATTTCTACCCGACATTATTTACTATTTTCTACAAAAATTGTATTTTAAAAAATGTTAAAAAGATTAAAACTATACATTAAAAAACTTGTATGAAAATAAACTATTGATTTTAACAAAATAAAACAACTTTATATTAACAAAAACAAAAGTGAGCAAATCTTGGGTGGAAAATTATTCACAAAAAGATGGAAAAACATAACGAATGGCATGTTGCATGGAAAAAAATTCATGACAAATATTTGCTATCAAATGCACATAAAAGTGGACGAAAACATTTTCTATTTGTATGACAAAAAAGGCCTATCAAGCACACCCTTAAGATTCTTAAGAATTTCCTAAAAAAATGTAAGGAATATTTTTCCGAGCTTGAACACCTTTATTCAATAATTTTTTGTAGCTTTAAAATTATTTCAGGCACCTAAATAACATTGCCAATATAAAATATCCGTGTTAAAATAACATTGAAACTTATAAAATAACAATATCAAAATACCATTGGGGATCGAAATCAGGAGTTGCAAAGTATATCGTGCTCATTGACAAAGTCTTAGGGATAATAGATTGTATGAACTTTTATTATAATAAAAAAAATAGTTTTTTTTGGAATTGGGCCCCCATTAATTATTCATTATTGAGTCAAACCCCCGTAGTATTCACTTCTTGGGGTATGGCCCCCATTTTAACGAATTTCGTGAATTGACTGTTAACTAGCTCATGCTCTTCATAAAAGTACACAATATTGAATTAAATTTGGGATCATTAATGTGTTTTTTTTTCCTACCAAGAGAAGAATATAGCTTTTACTCATTTAATCACGTATTTTTCTTGATTTTCCTTCTTTTTATATTCTTTTCTTTGTGGGTAAAGAGATAAGAAGACATCAATATATCTTTTGAGTTGTAAGTGTAGTATATTCCTAATAAAGGATTGGGAGTGGAATGTCATTTGATGTAACAACCCCCATTTTTTCACGTAAGTGCTGGCCAGACACGATATTTCAAAGATGGGTCTTGTTTGTCAATTAATACCATTCTCAGCATCAACATAATATAACTCATATATTCTTAGCTCGTAATTGAATTTAGGTCAAACCTCCAATAGTAATAAATTATAATCCAATACCAAGCATATTAATGTAATACCCCATAATTTCGAAATAAAATATTACGACATATAAATTCAATAATTATGGATTTATTTTGAGAATAAATTCAACTATGAGGATTTAAATTAAATGAGTAAAAATTTAAATTTTAAATAAATAATTACTTGTGATTATATAAAAATAAGACCCAATTGGACATAATGGGTTTGCTAGTGAAAAATAAATCGCACATAAATAAATTTATGGGCGCGTGTTGTTTAAACATAATAAAAATGTCTAAGTGAAACAAAAATAATTGGGACGCATTTTAGGAAGCGTTAAAGTCTCGTTTAAATGTTTAAAACCTTTAGAAATGGTCCCGGGGTATAGATATATAAGCTGGGAGGTTATTGGGCTAGTCTGGGTTTAGATTCGGGTCCATTTAAAGGTCCAAAAATGGGGTTATATGCCCAACTAGGGAATTGGGGTAAATTTAAGATTAGGATCAAGAGAAATAACTCCCCACTTCTAATCATAATCTAACCCTAGCATCATCACTTCAAGAGAGAAGGAACAAATGCCTAAGAGGAGGAAGGACAAGAGAATTCAAGGAAGAAATCACCCATCACCTTAACAAGGCGAAAATTCTCTTGCTCGATTTAATTTTCAATGTATTTCTTGATGCATTATAATGACCCTATATGATTTCTGGGTTTTAGGTTGGAATTTGGTAAATAAATGTTAGGAATAAAACTCATGTATGTAGAGAATAAATCGTAACATAGGTTATACCCAGAAATCTAGGAATCGTTCTTGAAATTTGATGATAGAAACCTTAGGGTTCTTGAGATGAAATTGGAAAATCTGGGAAACCTTATGTAAAGGATTTAATACACGTAACTCATCTGTAGATTGGTGATTTTAATTACATGTTATATACCCCATAACCTATTTTATATAAGTGATGATTATGGAAGAAATATAAATTAAAGTTTTAGTTGAATCCATGTGAAATCTGGGAATTTGGGGGTAATAATTGATGTAGTTACAGAGAATAAATGATCATATGATGTCACACTAAGTACTAGGTATCCCCCTACATGTTTATAATAAAGTAATTTCTTTTGGATTGATGCATGGGAATTCGTAACAGTGGGGAAGATGAAGTCCCAGGGGGCACTTTTTCTAAATGAGGCAAATGATTGCACACCCTCTTCCCACAACTCATTTAATTCTTCTATCAAAGGAGCCAGGTAGACATCGATGTCCTCACTTGGTGGCTTTGGCCCAGGGATCAACAAAGACAACATCAAAAATGCAAGTCTCATACACTGTGAAGGAGGGAGGTTGAGTGAGTCTAGGATCACTGGCCATACAGTCTGAGTGGTGCTTAGATTTCCAAATGGATTGAAACACTACAAAAAAAATACCTTTTATGACGTTTTTTAAAATGACATTATGATGGTTTAAATAAAATAGTCATAAAAAATATGCTATACTTATTTTTATGACAATATTAAATAAAAATGTCATTAAACGTTAATTTTCATGGACAAACATGATTTTTTTATATAAGAATCATATATGCCAATATCTTTTATGACGTTTTTTTTCCAATATTATTCAAAGTTTAAACAAAAACTCGCGTAAAACACTCAAAAAAAATGACGGTTACCAAATTTTCATTTCCCGCTAGCATTGGGTGGCTTCTTTCTCTAGAAAACCCTAAGGTAAAACTTCTCTACCCTTTCTCTCTATCCTTCTCCATCCACCGCGACCCTCAACCATGACCATATCTGGAAACACCTTCGAAGCTTTGAATTTCAGTAAGTTGTTGAGTCTCACCATAAATGAGCCGTCTTCGGATTATTCATTTTAGCTTGGGATTTAGGATGGCCGTAAGATTGTTTTCAAGATGATAAATTCCAAATCGAAGATTCCAATTGTTCAGAAAATTTTGGAGGTGCTTAATTCCATACACACGTTTCTTCTGTACGACTTGTCTCTTTTTTGAATGACCACCTTTGTTCAGGTTTTTTACTTTTACTCTCTCTTTTACCTACAGTTTCTTAAATTTAAATATATTAAATGTCTCATTTTGATCACACACAATATATGGTTGAGTTTTGTAATGGAATTTAGTGGAGGTCTCTACCTATGGGATATCATCTATTTTAAATTCCTTAACGAAAAGAAGCCCTAATTAGAATCTACTGTATATGTTTATATTTGTTGTGTTTGATTTTTCATGCTACCTATGTAGGCTACTGTGAACAAATTGAGGTACTATACGAGTGTTGAATCAAGGCCGATTTTCGAGACAATCGGTGACATGATTAAAAAGGCGGGCTTGTACAATTTAACAACACGACCATTAATTGATGAATTGGTTGATGTTGGTTTGTCTTTTTTTTTTATTCAGGAGCTTGTCATTATTTAACAACACAACCAAATTTTATCACTTGTTTCTTTTAAGCAACTATATATACACAGGTTAATTGTGTTTGTAATTTATAGTTGGTTATTTTTAGTGATTTTTTCTAATGTAGAAGGTCATTTGGTACCTTTAAAGTTTGCAGGATTTGAAATTATTGCAAGTCTTACAAGCACATTCATGTGCATAGGGTTGATATTTGGTACATGTTTATCTAATCCATCCTCATAACTATGTGTTTAATTGTGCAGATTTGACAAAATCATTAACATGAAAATACCGTCAAACATTGTTTTCAAGGATAATAAGGTATTGTTGTACTCTTAATACCTATTTTCTTAAGAGAGATGTTTTACATTTTGTTTTGTGTTAGACTATCTCATATATCACGTTAGTCTCCAAATTCCATATGTTTTTTCATGTTTGAGTATGAAACAATGACAAGGAAATCCTAACAACGTTATTTTAAAGAGTATAAAGGAGTGTTGCATTTTTTTTTTTCATTCCAATCATTTTAGTTTATGCCCTATTTTTCCTTTTATTTCGGCATCTTTTAGTTATGACCAGATATTTTATGTCCCATTTGTAAATAAGGGATTTGATTTTTTTATAGGGTCATGGTATGCCACCATCATAGTGATGCTATGACATCACATGGTTCTAGGACATTTCATTAGTTGTTAGCATAATAGGGGACTATTACCCTCCCCCATATTTAATAAGCCCTTTTATATTGAAATATATCACTCAATATGTTTTATTGATTTTATCTTGATTTGTGAGATTTTCTTATTGGCGTCATTGGCTAATTTACATCTATTTGTATCAGAGTGATGATCACTCTCAGGATGCATGCAGATCTTGTATGTAAAACACTATCGTAACTATACATCAATGATGCCAAAAAAGAGTTGACATTCCAAGATCGAATGTGGGATGATGAGGCTGCATCCCCTATGAATGACGTCTTAGAGGACTTGTTGCCCTTACCATAATTTCTCCTTACATCTGCCTCATTTGCCTCACTCTCCCTCACCCTCCCCATCCTCCATTGTTTCACAATTGCTCACCATACCACTGAACCATGCTTCCACCACTGTCTCTGTTGATTTCAACAACCACCACATAATTAGGGAGGAAAATATCCCTCCGTCAAACCTTTGACCGCCCCTCCTCACCTCATACTTCCACATCATTCCCATCATTACTGGAGAGTTTGGCAACCTTCAATTACGCGGACCTATTGGGAACTCGAAAAGGGTCATCTAACATATAACCCAACTACATAGTGAGATGTCTAAGTACAATCGGTTTTGCGGAGACATTGTAACTCGTCGTTGAACCACTAGAGCATTGATGAATGAACATGACTTCACAAGATGCCGTAATATTCCATTAGTGGTTAGGATATTAAGTAAATACTCGCTACCTCTCTCCCTATATATTGTATCATTGGATGTATTTCAATAGAGTTTATCGTAGTTTATGCGCTTTTTTATTGGGGCCATTGACTAGTTTATGTCACTATATAAAGCAGAGAGAGCCGTGGTATTTTTTTCATGAAGTCAATTCATGTCAATGTCTATGCTCCTTAGAGTTTTTAAGGATCTTAATGTTTGATTTTAAATCTCTATAATTCAGGGACTACTGTTTCTATGATACTTGGCCTCAAGTTATTTTTCCACAGGCCAATCTTGACTTATAACCCCCTTTATTTAATGTGCGAATCTGTTATCAAATGCATCTGTTTAGTAAGGGGTACATTGTTTTTCAATTTTATAATTTGAAAAAGTTGAATCTACAACACAAACATTATTTAAATAACGCCTTCTACTGGAACAAATATCTTGTTCATGAGTTGGTTTAGAAAGCCTCTTACAACCACTTCTCTCTGTTTTATTCCCTCTATAGTATGTCCTAAACTAAGAGTCCCAACTTGTGAATATTCAGATTCTTATTTTGGTACTGTGGGATTATACATTTTGTCTTTAAAGAACAATAATATTGAGCTCTGTGTTTTTGTTTGTTATAAGTGTCTTCGTGATAACTATTTTATTATGCATTAGTGGCTACTAATTTTGACGAGACGCGAGGAAATTCCTAAATACAATGAGACTCTGAATTGGGTTATTTGCCTCTATATTGGGATCATTGTATATATATATGACTCTGGATTGGGCTCTTAGCATGTATATTTCGCCTCCGTTACTTTTACCCATAAATTATTTATGGATTCAGAGAGTGATCTGGTGTATAGTTTGTTGGTCACATGGTAATGCTGCTTTTAGAGAAATTTTTACCATGTTTCTTAGAACGTGATGTTGCATCCTGCCGCATAATATATGAGGGATCTCTCTTTTCTCCAATTGCCACCTCAGTGTGTAAAAAAATGATTTGATTTTTGTGTAAAAGTAATGAAGAGGCTTTCCCTCAACTTTATACTCGCCCCTCAACCTTACAGTTTTTTATGACCATTTCATACTTCTAATAACTTGATTTTTTATCTGCAATACTAAATACCCATGAATTTGACCCTAACAACCACTGCGTGTTTCTTCCTGTTTAGGCTTTCAAAGCAGGATGTGCCAAAGTACAGGGCCAACGGCTATGAAGAGAGACTTCGGTCTCTTGCAGCTTCCAATAGAGAATTTTCTGGTGCTGGACTTACGGAGAAACCTTCATCTCGGATTGAGAAATACATTCAAAAGGATGACAACCATTTGGGAAAATCATCAGCCGAAAGACGCCCTAAATCAGATGTTGTATGCGGTTCACCCTTTCAAATCTTGGATAAATCTCCATCAACAACGAGTAATGATCGCAGACACTCAAACAGATCTGATGTTAGATGGAGTCTTAATGTTGAAGAATCGGGTCAGAGGAATAGTGGTCTCAAGGATGAGCTTTCCCAAGTAGAAGTATACAATTCTGTTTCATCACCTTTTACTTGAACTGGTCATTTTTCTGGCGATTCTAGGTCTTTCCTACCTCCTCCCCCTCCTCCCTTCAGGACAGGGGTAGACAGCCCTTTAGTTTTCGACTCTTCAAAAGAGGACAGCAGAGGCAATAAGTCAAACAACCATCATAGGAGACTTGATGATCCTAACATGGGTAGAGCTCAAGGAAATAATTTGAAAGGCGTCTAAACGTGGCCTTTGCCTGTGGGAAATGGTTGTATGCCTTCCCAACATGGCCCTCCACCTGTGGGTTTTCATCCAGTGATGCAGCAGTTCCTTGGCCCACCAATTTTCAACGTAAGACCTTCAGTGGATATGAACCACACCATTCCTTACCATGGATGTCCACTGTTACGTGGGTGGGATTCAAGTAATACCCTCTTTGGTGATGAATCTCATATGTACTGGAGGCTCGATTGGGACCATAATAGAACCCAAATGAGAAGTAGGGGGAGGGAAACAAGTGGATACATATGGAAGGGTCAGAACAATAGGGTAAGTGATGTTGTGTCATCCGTTCTGCAGATAAATGACAATTCAGCACGGGTGCCAGCTGACACAATTTGGACCCACCATTCAGATCAGCAAGCTCTGAACAAACAAATTCGACCGGAGCGTCAGGAAGAGAGTGGTGAGAAAAAACACAGTGATGCTCTTGAAAAACTTACTCCTGAAAATTTGCAAGACTACTCATGAGGAAAGCTTGAAGATGTCAAAGAAGGATGATAATCGCCTTTGACATTATTATCTTTCAAAGCTTGACATTTCAACGGATCTTACTCAAACCTGAGTTGTATGACTAGTGCGTTAGATTGATGGATATGGATCAGAACATGTCACCCGATGAAGATAATTACAAGATTTTATACATGGCGTGGCGGTAAAATCCGAGGACATTGACATTTTTTTCATTCTTATGAATAACAAATATTTGGTTCTAATATAATTATTTTCTTCCTCACAGCAGGAGGTTTTAGAAACCAAAACAAAGGTTCCTGGTAAAACTTACAGTACCATCCCTTTTCCTTCGATCATTGATTCTCTTTTGAGGTACGTACGTCAAGGGGTGTGCTTATACATGTTTATGATTAATAGATATTTTATTTCTTTGGATCTTATTTACTATGATATTGGAGTATAAAAAACACAATTGTTGCTTCTACCTGATCCATCAATCTCCTCCTCATAGTACACATTGAGACAATTTATTTTTTATTTTTCAAATGTCCGTTTCTATTTTCATCTAATCAATCAAATCTTTGCTTGTTTCTCATTCTAGCTAATAATAATAATAATAATAATAATAATAATAATAATAATAATAATAATAATAATAATAATAATAATAATAATAATAATAATAATAGTAGTAGTACTAGAGTTTCTGTATCTGATTTCTTTATATGGATGTGTCATGTATGTTCCAAGAGAGGAAATGGGCTCCCTTAGTTCCTAGAATTAGGACCTAAAAAAGGAAAACATAGTTTTATGCTTCTACTAAGTACAAGGTCTTCCTGATAAATTTTATTGGGAATTCTGTTGGCTCCTGCATACTACTGATGTTATTCCCACTTTAGAATCTCAGGTACTTGCACCTAAAGCAATTTTTTTTCCGGTTATTATTGTTACAGCTGATGTGCCTCTTAAGGCAGTTTTTCTCTTCGTGATGGAAAATTTAGTCTGGGTCACAACACGGAGGGCCTGAAAGATGGCCTTCCTGACCTTGTATGTATCTAGTTTGACGAATTTTCTATTCGGATAGCAGTGAAATCCTTACCTATTAAAATTTGATATAGGAGGTAAGCACTATTATCACCTTTCCTCACCTTTCCTGACATAAACTAGGCGCGTTTAAGAATCTAAATATCTAAAATGACAAAAAACTAATCATGTTTTTTCGTGTCTTGATTGCTGCTTGTTTATAGGTCACATGTACGCTCCCTCATGCCTCAAATTAAGAGTGGCTGTTTGAAAGTCATTTGTTTAAAAGGCACTAATTTTAATTTAACTTGAGGTCTAAGTAACAACTTATTTACATATCATGAACTTGGTATATTAATTTGGGTCCTTATAACATGTGCTTTAAGAGCACACACTAATAATCCCAAAATTTTAGGAATCGAGTTTCGACATAAATTTAATATGGCACATATATTCATATGGAACTCTCATAGTGATTCTAAAATTTTGATCTTTTAAAGGAAAAACTGTGACTAGTAATTTGTGTCTGAGGGAGTATTTTAAAGGTCACATAGAGTATTTTAAACTGTGACTATATATTTTCTCAACGCCATGCAAGTACATTGAGACAATTTCATTCATTGCAGAAACATCTATATTCCTTCATGTGGGTATGGATCCATTGGACATTGACAAATGGAAAGAAATCAGTGCAAGGTAATTTCAGTATTATTTTTCCTTTCAATACCTAAAGCTAGTGGTTTGAATGAAGACTAGTTGAATGTTCTTGTAGTTATATTCAATATAAAATATACAACACTGACCAAAATAAAACAATAAATTTTTTAAATTCCACTAACAATAACGCAATCATCATGTATGTAGGTGATGATGCTACACCATAGAGTTTTTGACCCTTTGTATGTTTACTATAAGGATTTGTCTGTGCACTCTATCATGTATGTAGGTGCTAACATACAAGTTTAAATTGATATAAAATAGTTAAAGAATGTATATATTTGTCCTCCTCACACATGGGGAGATAAACCCGACCATCAATATGTACACATAGAATATCGTGCAAACACTACTAAGATGGTGTTGGGGTGGGGGTAAGGTACATACTCTAAAACATTAAGTTGCTAGATAATGAAATAAAAAGGTATCTCAAGCTCAACAAAAGGAACATTTTGATTGGGGTTTGTCTCATAGGGTGATCATCAAAACCATTTAATTTTATATATATAACGAAGATTAACCCATCTTATAGAAAATATATTTGAAGTGTAGCTAGTTTTTGAAACATCTAAACTATGATGCACCGTGTGAAAATTTATTTCTCTGTGAATGTATGACATTAAGAGAACTCTATTAAATAGAGTTTTTCAGTACTCTAGAGTATCCCAATCCTTATAATTAAGGCAGTGAGCGATTTTCACGTTATCTTGAAATTTGGAAGTTCCATTATAGATTGAAACTGCTTAAAGGTCTATAATGTAACCAAATCAGTCATTTTTAACATTTTATTTAACTTGTAGAACAGTTAGTGATGGAATTTATGTTGGGTGATGATAGTATATTTTCACTCATCTAACATTCAATGCTCCACATGGCCAAATTTTGATGCTCTAGTTGAAGTATACATTCTACTTCTTTGTGAAACTAGTCTTGTTGTTGTTTCTGATAGTCCTGAATGTTCTCCGTGTGAGTGCTGTGACATGAAGTTTATTGGCGTTTCTATTTTTTATATAGCTGAAGTTAAGTATTATATACTTTCCATGATTCTCTAAGGTCCTAAAAGTTATCGAATGTTCTTCGGGCATATGTAATATAGTAATAAACTTTTTTATTATGATAGTAAATATATGATGAAAAGCTTACGCATAGTCATGTAATCCTTGATAAATAAATTGGCATTATGACAAAAACAAAATGAAATAGAAATGGGCAACATGCCCTACAACTGATATTATGATGGAATTTATGTTGGGTGATGATAGTCTGAAGCTGAAATATAAAAGATGCTCTAAATAGAAATGGGCAACATGCCCTACAACTGATAGAAGGTAACTCTGGAATCCAAAAGATAGAAGCGTCTATATGCAAATCCCTGTAGCTTCCACAAGCAGCTACAGCTCGTCACCTGAATGAGTATCCTATGCTTGGTGTCCCTGTGGCTGGGCACCTAAAAAATGGTTTTACAAAGAAAAAGAGATTTGAAAAGCAAACGGGTCAGAGCCCGAATGTGGAGTTATATTTTAAAACCTGCAAGTGCATTAAAAACATTTAAAACATTAAATGCAAAGTACATGTTAGGACGTGCACTCACATTATATTCTCACCTCTCGTCTAACTGTGCACTCCTAACGTAAGTACCCATCTATAACGACCCATACTACTAGCTAACTGACAACATAACTAGCTAGACTGCCAAAGGTTCTATTCATATTACTCGGTTCATTTATTATAACAATGCTCGTAATTAAATAGAGGTTTAACGTAAACTCAGTTACAAAATATGCCATTGATATAACTATCAGTTAACTCATTATATAACTCGGAACAATACCGTAATATTTTTACAACATTAACATGAGGATTCTATTAATATAATGTATATTTTTCACATCATAAATATACGATACAAGCACCCCGCAATCGAAGCTATGGTGCACACATACTCTGCTATCCATCCCGGTACATCACGTACATAAGGATCACATATTCCGAATCTCTCAGGAATAGTTCAGATAACACGAATCACAAATAGTGGAGGCGAACACAGTCACCATCACATGGGTCACGCACATACCTACGCTCCCATGATCATGCAGACTTATTAATATCACAATAAGTCCTTCTATGACCTATGTTCATCGAGGTAACCAATCTAAATCCGGGCAACACAAGGATAAGAAGGCCCTAAGCGAACGTAAACCTCCCGTGATAGCAAGTATGGCAGGTATGTCATACATAAGACTTTATGCTAAGCATTCACACATCTTAGATATCTCAATATTAATAAAGTTATACTCTACATCATTATAACATTATTCCGAATCCATATATTTCAAGTATCCCGATAATATATAATTTAAATGGTCGACACGTCTCACGTCGTAATTCCTTAAACTTAAAACCTATCTCAAATAGACTATTAAGTCTCCCATAATTCCCACATATGACATCTTTATACCTAAGGTCTTTGCTTCTGCCCCAAACCTTATTTCATCAACTTATTCAAATTTGTACTATTAACCCAAATATTATCTCACATGACAAATTTCATTTATCTAGAATAATTCCTCAAATTACATTCCAAATAAAGTCCCATCTCATAATCATGCGTACTGGTCTTCCTTAAAGTTAAGGGTATTCATAAAGTCTCTAATAATATTATCCAAGGGTTAACACCACTAAAATTCAATTAAGGGAAAACTTCATTTATTCTGGGAAGGTCGATCGATCGACCTTGACCTTCGATCGATCGATTTTGTCGATCGATCGACTGATGAATGTCGATCGATCGATTACACAGGTGTGGTTACGGACTGTTTCGATTTGCAGATTTGAAAACATCCCAAAACTTATTTTTAAAGCATGATTCTCTAATATAACGTTATAGTAATGTCATATAACCATCCTACAATATTACTAACGTCCATAAATCAATATTACAACAACTAAAGGCTACATATGGATCAATCTTCATCAAAAACCTAGTTTTCTAATTTATCTCAAGAACATTCATAAACCTCATCTTAAATCCGTTTTTGGTATCACAAAAGTCAGTAATTCTCTTAATATGACCTTCCAGTAACATTCTACATGCAATCTATATCCCAAAAATTAAACTAATAACTCCAATCTTATGGGTTTTTCATTATCTTCCAAGAACACATAAAGTTTTTGAATAATCTAACATGGAAGAAGCATTCTCCGAAATTTAAATGGAATAAATCACTTGCCTTGATTGTCTCTGGATTTGGTGTTGGATTTGTAAGCTTTTTCTGCAGATTTTCTGCAGAATTCCTCCTCTTTCCCTTCCTCTCTAAGCTTTCTTCTTCCAAAGGTGGCTATGGTGGCTAGGGTTTCCTTTGGGAGAGTTGGAAGACTAAATGATAACCTACGTAGCTTTCTAGGTTAATAAGGGTTGGTTATGGGCTTAGTGGGTCTTATCCACATCAGATTTAATTAACCAAATTTTCGTCACTTTTAATTCCTCAAAACGTGAAATTACTAAACTACCCTTTAAGTTGCCGGTATGGCCTAAAAATACCCCGGGACCCAAACTATACCCCCGGCTAGTGTTTTCTGACTATCTCGACCCTTCCGGACGCGATGGCGCACTCAAAACGACCATACGGATTATAGATTTTAAATTCACTTTTATTATCAAAATATTATACCGTGACGCGGCGGTCCCACGCGTCTCAACAAAATTTCTAAAATGCCGTATATAAATCCCACGACAAATTTTATAATACCAAGTACATATATAATCATATATGCACATAATCAAATACCAATACGCATCTCATTAGTATTTATAACCCGGATTAATTTCCAATTAATACGCATTTAATTAATTAATCCCAAAAATAAATATAGCCAAAAGTACGGGGTATTACATACTCCCCCCTTAATAACTGAATTTCGTCCCGAAATTCGAAACTAGAAAGTACCTGCTAAAAATAGCTCTGGATAACGTTCGCGCATCTCATCCTCGCGCTCCCATGTGGACTCCTCAACATTGTGATGTTGTCACTGAACACGCACTAACGGAACTATCTTTGACCGCAGTTTCCTCTCGCTTCGGTCCAGAATAGCAATTGGCCCCTCCTCGTGGGAGCTATCCGGCTGGAGATCGATGTCCTCCATAGCAATGTGAGAATGAGCCAAATTATCTCTAAGGTATTTCCTCAGCGAGGAAATATGGAACACGTCGTGAATCCGATGCAAGTGCTCCGGTAGTCCAAGTCTATACGCAACCGGTCCGATCCGCTCAATAATAGGAAACGGCCCCACATACCTCGGTGCTAACTTCCCCTTCTTCCCGAATCGCATAATCCCCTTCATCGGAGATACCCTGAGCAAAACCTGGTCCCCCACTTGGAACTCCCTGAAAAACCTCTTCGCATCAGCATAACTCTTCTGCCTGTCTTGAGCTACCCGAATGCGACTCCGAATCAACTCAATCCTTGCCGAAGTATCCTGAATAACTTCCGGCCCAAGCAGTTTGTTCTCCCCCACCTCCAACCAACATGCTGGGGAACGACAAGGCCTACCGTACAATGCCTCAAACGGAGCCATGCCAATCGTGAACTGATAGGAGTTGTTGTAAGCAAACTCCACCAGTGGAAGGTACTGCTCCCATCCACCCCCGAAGTCAATAATGCACATGCGTAGCATGTCCTCCAACATCTGATTGGTGCGCTCTGTCTGCCCATCGGTCTGCGGATGATAAGCCGTACTCAACCGCAATTCCGTGCCCATTGCCTCCTGGAAACTCTCCCAAAACCTCGAAACAAATATCTTGTCTCTGTCAGACACGATATTTAGGGGCACACCGTGAAGTCTCACAATCTCTGAAATGAAGAGCTGGGCATACTGTCCCGTAGTGTAGTCAGTCCTTACGGGTAAGAAATGAGCGACCTTGGACAACTTGTCCACAATTACCCAAACGGAGTCGTGACCCCTCTGCGACGTAGGCAACCCCGTGACAAAATCCAGTGGGAGGCACTCTAAGTCGATTCCTTCGCCCTGCGTTATTTATGATATTGATATTGTGGAGTGGGGTCACTTGTGGTGGACCCCCTCACCCTTTACATACTTCTTAGTAGCATTATTAGGGATGGGGCCACTCATGGTGGACCCCGTCGTCCACGTCTTTGTAAATTTACTAACAAACGAATGTCCCTCTACACCCTCTCTAAAATGATTGAAGTTACTCATAGAGTAGCTCCTTGCTGCTTTGGGTTCCTTGCAGAGCACCCCCTCGATAGCTTGGGGTTTCTCCTAGGGAATTCTATCTAGTGACTTAGGTCTATTAGAGTGACACCCCCTCTAAAATATTGGAGTTACTCATAAAGTAAATCTTTGCTACTTTGGGGTTCCTCGCAGAGCGCTCCCTCGCTTGGCACCCACTTCACTTGGCGCCCCTTCGCTTGGTACCCACTTCTTTTGGCACCTCATTCATTGACACCCACTTCTCTTGGCACTCACTTCACTTGGCACCTTATCTCTTGGCACACACTTAACTTGGCACCTCATTTATTAGCACCCACTTCTCTTGGCACTCATTTCACTTGGTACCCTCACTCATTGGCACCTACTTCTCTTGACACTCATGTCACTTGGTACCCTCATTCATTGGCACCCACTATGTCAAGTATCTTGAGAGGTTGCTATTGAAACCTCCTCGCATCTTTATCATTGCTCACTTGTAATTGAGGGATTTCTCATGTACCCCTCTACATTAGCTCCCTCGTACTTATGTCTCTTATTTTACGAGAGAGTTGTGTACACACAAAATCTGATTAATATGAATATTTTCATATTAGTTACTTTTGTTGAGCATAAAAACCTCAACATTTTTGCCCTTTCATCCTTATATTTTGTTGTTCCTACATGTACCGTATAGTGCTTAGGGTAAAACTCATAACTCGTACTTTACTGTTTCTGGACCACTGCAAATTTATAATGGTCTAGTGATGCTCACGATAGAATATTACCACATGGTATTATGTTTATCTTGGTTTAAATTTGATTTCTTGATCTTTGATGTGGAGCAAGATGCAGGAGGTTACAATCAAGACTATCGTGGATGTGGAAGGGGAGGATACAATGGAATGGGAGGATACAATGGCCCACAGCTTGATGTGGAGCAAGATGCAGGATGTTACAATCAAGACTATCGTGGTCGTAGAAGGGGAGGATACAATGGTCCCCGACCTGATGTCCAGCAAGATGTAGAAGTTTACAATCAAGATGCACCTGGTCAGGGCCGAGGTCGCGGACGTTGGAGAGGAACTCATGGGAGGGGTCGTGGATTCAGAGCTAATGTGCCGACGGTACAAGTGGCTACTGAAGTTGCCTAGATTGTGATGAGGCCATTTCCGAGTTCTATGTTTATGATCGGAGGGATGCCTGCTCCATTTCTATGTTTTTATTTTTAGTTTGTTATTGTGTTCCTTTTTACCTTCGGTAACAATACCAGCTGTAGGATATCAATGTGTAACATTGTAGACTAGTTTTAGAATTGGTGGCTTTTCCATATATTTAATTTTCCCCTTGTAAAAGTAGTCCATGTGCTTGATCAACTGTAAGATTTTGTTCAGTGAGCAGCACATTCTTTTATTTAAAAATAAAAAATAATGGCACGAGCTACTTTAATGACACAAGCTACAAGCTACCATGGCTAGATCTTCCATAGAGGGGAAGTATAGAGATCTTGCCCAAGTTACTGTTGAACTCTCCTGGCCTCGTATGCTACCTCATCACATTCACATTCAACTCCCATCCACTCCTATGTTGTGGTGTGACAATCTTTCAACTATTGCTCTAGCCTCTAATCCAGGGTATAACCAATTGGGAATGGGGATCTAAGGGGCCGTTTCGTTGTCAAAAATTGTTTTCTATTTTTCATTGCTACTTTTTACTCTATATCTTTGCCAATGGGCCATTAATAATGGAAGGAAGAGTGGAAAATTATTTTTCAACTTAAGCAATTATCGAAAAAATGTATTTTATGATTTCCAGATTAACGTAAATTGAAAAATAATTTTCCTTGAAATCACATTCTTACTCCCATTTAGAGGATATACTTTGTCAAATTATAATACGAAATATGAAATATGAAAAATGAAAACAGAAAACTATTTTTCACAACTAAACGTACCCTAAGTGTTTTGTTTTGTAATGGCATCGAGGCTGAGGTTTTCTTTTTGGGGAGGGTCTTTGTTTCTTCTTTCGAGTTTTGTTTTATGAGTCTTTATTATATCTTTGTATATGTGTTTCGGCTCCGTTACGAGGCTTCATTTTATAAACTTTACTTATCAAAAAAAAGTTCTCAATTAAAATGTTGTTATTCATCATGTTTCCTCCACTAATCAGGTAGATAATATATTTACCAACGCTATATCTCCTTCTCGCATTCAGTATTTGACACCCAGTCTCAAGGTGGTTTCTTCCCCTATGAGCTTGAAGGGGGTAAAAGAGAACCAAACAAAGACTATGGTTAGAATCAATTTAGTTAAATCAATTATTAATTCAGTTAGATAAGCTTTTAATTAGAAGAGCTAAATTCTTAAGATGAAACTATACTATGGTTAGAATCAGTTATTAGTTTAGTTAGATAAGCTTCTAGTTAGAAGAGCTCGATTCTTACTATGAAGTGTGTCAGTGGTTAAGATGCAACAAGGTATTTGTATGTATTCCTAGTCAATGGTAATGTAGCGAAGAAAATTAGAAATTGGAAGAATTAAAGGTTCTTTGAAATATTATTCGCTTCAGAAAAAACCCCATTACATATTGGGAAATTTACAATTAGGTCCCAATTTTTGAACATTTAAGGACAATTTAAAATTAAGTCCACTTGTTATGCCACTAGCGTGAATTTTTACAAGAAGAGAATTAGTGGACCTAAATTAAAATTTGTCAAAATTCCTTTAGTGTTTAAAGTTGTTTGTAAGGGGCTAAGAGTATTTTTCCCTTAATTATTTCACCCATAAAAAATTCCATCGAATTGAAATTAATATCAAATATAATATTTTTAATATTACGCGAGAAAGATTTTTAGTTATTCACTTGAAACTAGTTAATTTTGGGTTCGTTGTTCGCATGTTTAGTAGGATATTGGAGCAACCTGTTTGATCTACATGTTAGATTCAAATGTATAATACAACATTCCGATGTGTTTTACTCAATTGTACCACAATACACAAAATAAAGGAAAGAGTTAGAAAATATATTTGAATTGTGGAAAGGATAATGTTTGCTACATGTTTTAGTTACCAAGTCTTAAAACCATAAACAGAGAGGGGGAAATAATCATGTATGTGCGCTACAGACGTAAATCCCGAAAAATGAACAAGAATTCTAGGAAAAAAATGAGAAAAACCAAAACCTTGAGAAAGTAAAAAGCTCGACGTCGTACCCAACCTATATATATAGATAGATCTTGAAGTCTTTGTTTTGAGTTCATATTATAAGTCAATGCCCGAACCACTTATCCATGTGAAAAACTGTGACCTAGTATGGTGCGCTCTTGACTTCTATCTATTATTAAGGATCTTTGTTGCCTTCATTTGCATTATACTCTATTTGTTGCTCTAGACCTGCAACCAAAGAGGAAAGTGAAAAAGTTATTAAAAATGGTGTTTTATAACTTTTTTTTATCAACTCAGAATAATATTTTAATGCATTTATACTTTAATATATAATATACATACATAATAAATTAATATGTGTGTAATTCTTATATATATATATATATATATAGACACACATACACATAATACAAATGTAAGCGTACATACATATATTTATGTCTATATAATGATATTGCATATATAATTCACTATAAAATTATGTAGATACATGAATTGATTATATTTTTTAATACATATGTACTATATGTATATTTTATATTATTTCATACATTAATAATACATGTATAAAATTATATATAAGTATCATGTATTTATTGATAATATTATTGAGCATATAGATCTTAGTATATTATATATAATTTAATAATATAAATATACATAATTTTGGGTATATATATATACATATTTGTTAATTTTGTTAAATTTTTTAAAACTTATATTTAAAAATAAGTTTATCAAATATGCACCAATAATTATAAACATAAAAATTGAATTTTAAGATTATATTTAAAAATAACGTTTAAATCGAATTTTTTAACTAAAAAATAAAACTAAACCTAGATTTTCAACCTGCATTTACGACCACCTTGCACGATGAAAGAAAAAGGAAAACACACTATGCAGATTAATCGACTTACCCAAAGAACACATGTGGCCGATCAGGTGTTTTCATTTGCTAGCACAGCTTTAATCCTATCAACTGTCCATGTGATGAGACTGTTGACAGTCGCAACTGATCCAAGAGATAGTTTTGTTGTGGGAACAGAATCAACCAAAATTTGAAATGCAACTGTTAGTAGAGATCCATCAGGCCCAGCTTTACTAGTTGCAACCCCATTCTCTGTATGCCCATCTGGGAGTATGGTAAAGCCCGAGGGGAGAAGGGCCACATATTCTGGATCTCCACCGCCTAACACAACGTTCATTGGCACGATATCCACGGGTGCATATATCACAAAAGACGCTGTTAAGTCCGAGATGCTTTCTTGTAGGATTAGCATGTTGCTTTGGCTTGAGTTGGCACTCTACAAACTTCTAATGTTTAGTCGATTTGTTCAATATTAAAATACCCTCTTTTTTTTTACTTCTAGTTAATGAATATTATTCAAAAAATGGTTTTAAAAAAGAAGAAGAAGAAGAAAAAGGTATTTAGCAAAAGATCATATTAAAAAAAGTAGGGAGATTTTTAGCAATGAAGTCAAAATTTCATGAAGGGTATCCATTGAAAACAAAAACAAAAAATTCTTGAACTTACATTTACACGAAGCAATGAAACACAATTGCCGATTTCACAGCCATTTACGATGTGTGCCATCTCTTGAACAACACCTCCATTTGAAAGTATATCCCACTGTGATTATAAGGAAATAAGTCATGAAAACAGGTATTCGACCTCTAATAAACTTCGTTAACTAGGAGACTGAAGCAAAATTAATCAAAAAGACACATGGTATGGAAAATTTATTCAAGTATGTTCAGTTGAATTATGTATATAGGGTTGATTTCTTATACTTCCTGAGTTCCGAATTAAGATTAAAATATTTCTTTTTGGATTGTTTCAAATCATTAGTCAAGGAGAGAGGGAGTACTTGTAGTCCTATAATTTTTTGCATTTTTTTTATTTTTATTTTTTATTGAGGATTTAAAAATTCAATTTAACATAAACCAAGAAAGCAGTTAACACAAAAAAGAAACAAATTATTCAATCCATAATGCAAATTGATGGGAAGTAGTATTGTATTCTTGCAAAAAAGATAAAACAAGGGTCTAATCAACCTAAAGCTAACAGTCCACTAAAAGAGTAACAACAGCATTCCTAGTATCAAGAATAACTATGAAATAAGAAAGCAACTTATGTGTTAAAAAAAAAGAGCACAAAAAGTTCCAACTTATTAATCAAAATATTTTGTGCCAATTTGTAATATATGATTATTAAAAGAAAAAAAAATTGGTTCACTACTTCTATCAGTGTTATTAAACTGATTACAATGAATATATGATTCCGAAGTTATATTCTATACATAAAATGCTAAGAAAATTACTATTAGCTTATATGTGTTAACTATTGCAACCTTCACCCAAAACTATTTAGCTATAGTTATATGGACCTCACAATCATATATATATATATATATATTGTGATTCAAGACTATAGTTTCTTGATGCTACAAATCTTATCTGAACATGCATCCCTCAAATTTTATTCGACTTGATGCTACAAATCACGTACGACTTATACTGGATGATGTGGACTACTCAAATTTTATTCGACTTATACTGGATGATGTGGACTACTTAAAACTTCAGCTTCCCGCCCTCTCACGTAAGCCCAAAGAAACTAATAAAGTTGATATTTGCTATTGTGTAGTCAATATTAAGTGTTTACTCAACAAAAGAATGCTTTAATCCAACCTAAATTAGACACATCTCTAATCGACTATCATTTAAAGTGACATTACTTACCTCACTTCGAGAATTCTCATTGCGGAGGAAATCAAACACCCTCTTTGGTGAAATTGGAAGCCAAAATGATGTAGCAGCACTTAGAACAATACCAGGAGGTCTGCCCGGGTCGTCTACGCTCTTTCGGGTCATCACTCGAACATCATTAACTCTGGATCCAGATATTGTGGTCCAAGTGTGAGCAGCTGAGGCGCTCACTCCCGCGTAAAAGTCAATCACCATTCTCTCAGCTAGCTTCAACATACTCTTTCTCCCCTCATTTGTAATCACTGTACAGAAAAAATTAAAAACAATTTGTAAACATATTTTCATGTAAAAATTTAGAGTATAATTTTCTCATGATTGAATCATCAAGGGTGTACAAAATTGGAGTATAATTTTCGTATGACTGGATCACCAAGGGGAATTCGAAAGCAGTGGATCATTCTGGGAAATATTCATATTGGCAGAACATTTATTATGGAATAATAAAAGAAAATAAGTTCGACAGGATTTTGCTTTGAAACAATCATAAATTTTGAGTTTTGATTATCCAAATATTTTCAGGAAAATTATTTTTTTTTTAATTTTTATAGTGTCAAAACTAATAAAAGAAAGTTCGCATATAATTCAAGAAAGAGATGGGAGGCCTACCAATATTGGTAACACCATTAGTAGGAAAATTTGTTGCCATAGCACTCGCAAGACGTTCACATTGCCTATCTAGAGTGGCCACCCATCGTCTTGCCCCAAAAGCAAGACCAGAATCAACTAGTGTCTTGTATATATCATGTACACCCTTATCATCAACTTCTACATGCTCAACCCACGTAACCTACACCATAAAAATACATCCAAATTATAAACTAAAAAAAAATATGCAAGAAAACCATAAAAATAGCCATGATCACCATATTTAGATACTTATTGTGATATAAGAAATAGTGACCTTGGAGTATCCATTAGGCATTTCTTGAATTAAACATCCAGATGGCCTCCTACGACATCCCACTAATGGACCAGACCCCAAGTTGTCCAAAGAAACATCGACAACAGCCCACATCCCATCGGAATGTTGTTTACAGTACCTCAAAAATTTGCTCTCGCGAGTGGGAACAAGTGGCGAAGGGACTTGAAACTCTGCCATCATCTGAATAGGAAATCATAAAATGCGTGTCGAAAAATGTTAGTAACATCTCCAATGTAGAAAAATACCATAATTAAGTTTGGAATTACCACTTGTAAAGCGCCATTATAGCTCCCTGCTACCCCGGTTGATAAGACTTCCATTGTCACAGCCCTCGATACAATGCCAGAAAATAAAATCGACCATTGATTCTGCTCATCATTAAAAATAAACATTTTTTAGAACAATGATTTTTAAATTTTTTTAAATTCTTCCATGATAGAAATGATATTTTCTTGATAAAGCGAACGTTTGATGAAATACACACATGATAATCCAAAAAAGTTTAATTTTCCTCATTATTATCATGGTAAGCTTAATTCTTTCACAATTGTGCAAAAAATTGTGGATAAAGCTGTCAACTCTCATTGCGCATTAACTATATTAGGAAAATCGGAGTATGGGGGAAGAGTTTTCGAAGGAGAGCAAGATTAGGAGGGCTATCAGTCAGTCCTATGAGAGATTGTACATAGGGGAGGAAGGGTGGAGGCCAAAGATTCATGGGGTATACTTGGGGAGTATCTCTGGGGTCGAAGCACAAACGTTGGAAGGGCGTTTTATTAAATATGAAGTAGTGTCGATTTTGAAGACCATGGGTAGAGACAAGGCCCTTGGTTCAGCTAGTTTCACTATGGCTTTCTTTGAGCATTGTTGGACAGTTGTGAGAAAGGATGTGATGGCCTTCTTTAGGGACTTTCATGAAAAGGGGTATTTCCTAATGAATGCTACTTTCATTACTCTAGTGACTAAGAAAGGGGACCGCTTCATGTGAAAGACACCTATCAGTTTAGTGGGGAGTATGTATAAGCTTCTAGCTAAGGTGTCATCGGTGAGGCTTAAGAGGGTGATTGATCCTTTCATTTCTGAAGCTCAAGATGTTTGTGGGCAGTAACAGATTCTTGACATTGTTCTCATGGCAAATGATTGTGTTGAATCTAGGTTTAAAAAGTGGTGAAGTAGGTGCTATATGCAAGCTTGATACTGAGAAGGCTTAGGATCAGATAAACTGGGAGTTCTAATTGTATATATTGGGGAAGATGGGTTTTGGGGTTGGCTAGGTGGTGCTAGTGGATCAAAAGCTGCATATCCTCTGTTAAATTTTTAGTTTTGGTCAATAGGGTTTTAGAAGGGTTTTTCTCTTGTTCCACAAGGCTATGCCAAAGGGATCCCCCCCCCCCCCTAATTGTTTTTATTTTGGTGATGGAGGTATTAGGCGGGTGATTGGTCGGATCGTTGACGATGGTAGGATTAGTAGATTCTTAATCAATAATGCGAGCGAAAAATAAGAGGCGCTTGCGGCTAGACTAAAAAATTGAGTAGAAATGTGGCAAAAATGTCGGTTCTTCTTCCTTAACTCTCTCACTCCCCAACTCTCCCCCGCTCTCTCTCCTATCTCTCGTTTTCTATCTCCCCAACACCCGCGCGGCTCATCCACACTTCAACACCGGTTTGTGTTTTCAAGGTTTATCTTCCCTCCTACACTCGAGTCCCATTTTGGTCTTGTCTCAATAGTAGCATACACTGGTAAGAAATCAAACAACTTATGGTTCATTCTACGTCTTTGCTAAAGTTATATCTATGAATTTTCTCTAATATGTTCTATGTTTATTTGCTGAAGTTTTATAGTTACTAAGTTTTCCTGCGCATCAGATTATGCGATTTGTTTATATCCATTTAAGCTTACATTTCCACTAGGGGTTTCTTCGATTTTGTTGATATCAGTAAAGAATATGTCTATATTTGTATGGTTTTCCATTCTTCTTTATCTACATCTACAATTTCAATTTCATACAGAGAAAGAATATTACACACATGTTTTTTGTTTGGAAATGTTGGTAAGGGTTCAAAATTTTTAGGCTATATAAATAACACACATGTATATGTGTGCGTGTGATTTTAAAGACAAATTTGTCACTATTATGAGTTCTTCTTTAGTTTAAAGAAGTAATTGCCTCTATTGCTTGAGGGGTAACATAACCCAAGTTTAAATGAAATGAACATTGGTTTGTTTGTCCTTTGTTTTTTTAGAAACTAATTTGGTGTCTCTCTAATTTGTTGTTGGTTTGGATTTTTGGCTTTTAAGATGTCTAAGGTATGACATCTACAATTTGTGTTTTAACTTGCATGATTTTTTTTAGTTCAATGAATTATTAATGTTTACCTTTTGTATTTATTTTAATTTTTGAGTTCCTTTGTTTATTTTTAATATTGGAGTTCAATGGTATTCACATTAGTAGACCATTATATGGATATATATATATATATATATATATATATATATATATATAAATTAGGTTTTTTGGCTTTAGTCCCATCTACAAAGATGAATTTAGGCTTCACTCCCATGATTTTTAAAATTGTAAAAAGTCCCATAACCTCCCAAAACCGCTTATAACTTCCATGTAACCACCCATTATTCTTTTCGTAGAGAAAGACACTTGTCTCATATAGGACCAACAACTAAAAAAATAAAAACATGGGAGGGGTGATAAATAAATCATTATAAATAGGACTAAATACTTAACATTATATATATATATATATATATATATATATATATATATATATATATATATATATATATATATATATGTAGGGAGAGGTTCACAAGTGAACCTAAAAGATGAACTTTTTAATGAACCTTAACAAAATAACATCTAAGAAATCATTACTTTTAATTTCTATGTTGTAATTGGTCCGCGCCAGCGACAACGAACACGCGTGTCGATGGACCCCCAACTCCCTCACCCCCCCGGCACCCCATCCCACCCCAACCACCACCATCACCATGGAAGCCCTTATAGCAGCCCTTATGGCAGCAGGGCTGCCATAGGGGGGGTTGGGTGGGTGGGTGGGTGTGGGGGTGTTTGGGATCAATCGACACATGTCTCCATTGCCGCTGGCGCGGACCAAATACAACATAGGAATTAAAATTAATTAATTGTTAAGTATTTTTTGTTAATGTTCATTAAAAAGTTCATCTTTTAGGTTCACTTGTGAACCACTCCCTATATATATATATATATATATATATATATATGAAATTTGTTAGTTTTTTATGGCTTGTTGGTATTAACATTTCTACTCATCCTCGCTTCAATCAATTTTTATATGAAATTTGTATGGATATGATACCATCTTAAGTATACAAACAGGTCTAGTAAATTTTGGGGACTAAAATTTCCTTGTGTTTCAACAATTATTAAAATAAAGTTCCAATTTTAAGTTACAGCTCATGATGATTTCATGTTATAATATGAAGTTCAATTTTTATTTTAAAATTTCATGTTAGAAACGCAATTAATACAAAAACTATCAGATTGGGTGTTACTTAGATGTGGAACTTAAAGACCTAATTGGTATACATTTTAATTTCTCCCATGTTCAATTGGCATTAAATCGGTGATTAGATATATAGATGATTCATTATGACATGTAGGTTGATAGTGAGAAGCAGAGTACCTTGTTAAGGGAATAACAATTCAATCTCTTTAAGGCTCCGTTTGTTTGTCAAGAAAGTTAAGCGGGAAAATGATTCCGGAAAAAAGTGAAGTGAAGTGAAGGAAAACGAATTTTTTTTCTTTTGTGTGTTTGGTTAATAGGATGAAAACTACAAGAAAATTATAAAAAATAAAAATAAAAAATTATATACATATACACATATATAATTATAAATTCATAATAAATATAAGTATTATATATTTCTTATTTCAATCACTAGAAAATATGATTTAAATTAATAAACGTCCTTTAACTCGAACATTAGTAAATGTAAATAAAATATTATGAACATTTAATTAGTAAAAATATCAATATATAGCGTATTAGTATGAATATTTATTGGTAAATATTTTAGTACTAGTTGTAGCAATAACAACAACAGCAGCAGCAACAACAATGATAATAACTATGAAGCACGACACTTCTCCGGAGATGACGTACCAGTGTCAGACACCCCGGCATGCGTACGACATCTCTCTCTCTCTCTCTCTCTATATATATATATATATATATATATATATGTGTGTGTGTGTGTGTGTGTGTGTGTGCATAATTTTCAATATAATTTTTTTTCATGTCTCTACCGTGTCGTATCCTAATTTTTTTAGATTTGTTGTGTGAGCGTGTCCCTGTCCGTGCTTCATATAATAATAATAATAATAATAATAATAATAATAAAAGTAAAAGTAAAAATAATAGTAATAATAATTTATATGGTAATATAATAATTTTCCTTGAACTTTCCTGCAAAATCCTAGGTCTTTGGCAGGATGTGTTTTGTGGGAAAGTTTTTCCAGTAGAAAAGTTTTAGGATCATTTTCCCACAACTTTCCTACCAACCAAACACAATAAAAAGTGGAGGAAAGTTATTTTCCTTCACTTTTCCTTTCCTTTCCTGACAAACAAACGTAGACCAAGGGAATTGCAATTCAATCACATTGAACCTTATTTTCAATCTACTTTAAAATAATAATGTTCGTCATTATTTAGAAACCATGGTACTCTAGCTCTAGGGATCTCCATTGTTGCAAAGCAGAGCACTTTGATCCAACTAATATGTGAAAGTTTTATTTAAAACGGATTGAACAATTACTAACCGTCAACATGTAGTCAACTATAAAGAATTGAATCAGTTGGTATATAAAAAAGACGTATTTTCAATTGTTTTGGTAGATCGATTATTGTTCAATTTCTCCTTTCTTCTAGGGCTATGAAGCACATATGCGAGTACGACATGCGAGTGCGATACTGTGCGAGTGCGGCGATTAGAAAAATCTCAAAAAAGTAGGATTCGGGTGCATTAGGTAATATAATAAAAATAAAACTATATTATAATATTCCTTAATTTTATGTAGATTGTACATAAGGTTATATGAAAATTAATAACTACTTTTATAAATCTCCAACATAAAAATTGGACCATAACAAAAAACATTTAAGTGATAGTATCATTCTTGAAAAAGTTCTATTCTCAAATAACTTCCCACTAATTAATTTCAGCTTTCGTACTATGTATCTAACTTTCAAACACCACTCGTGTAAATCAGTATGGAACTAATATTCATTGTCACCACTCGAGTTCGAAAAATAACATGACAATGTTGAGCATAAAAATTCAAATCAATAAAATCCACGTCAATAATTTTCAATTCAATATGTAGCTTTCTAACCCTCGACTATCTTTGGCCAACTCTCACCCTCTCTCATTCTCAAAGTTTCATCCAATCTAGACAATATATCCTCCTATCTTCACAAAGAACGTTGATAAAAAATACCAGAAAAATTGGTTGACCTGATTATTCTTTACAAGAAAATCAGGATTCTTAAAGAAACTATGAAGAATCCGTGATTAAATTTAATTAAAATAATTAAATACGCGGTTGCTGCGAATCGAAGGAGAATCGGGTGAGAATCGAACCTGATTCGTTTACCATTTTGAAGAATCCATGCTTGATAGGTTCTGGGTGTTCGTAGATTTTTACTATTAACCGTGTACATATTGTTTATCAGTTTGGGCTTACTATTTCATAATAATTTAAGTTAATTTTGTTGATCTATTACTGTAAGTTAAAAGGGCAATCATTTATTTGTAATTATGTGTTTAAACTAATATTAAAATACGTGCGTATTTGTCAAATTTTATGTTTGATTGGTGTTCTTGAATTGTAGATGGACATAAGAGAAAACAACTTTGAGAGAAACATAAAATTGATAAGGCAAAGAACAATAAGGGTCCATTTGATTAACATGGAAGTATTTTTTTTTATGAAAAATAGTAATTTAAGTTTCATTTTTAATTTTGCAATGCTTGATTTCAACTTCATTATGTTAAAATAATGGTCATAAATACGAAAAGTGTCCCATAGTTTTATCATTTTTCATGGAAAATAGTTCTTACCTAAACCCCAAAGAATTAATTTCCACAAAAAACTTCAAAAGTAAGACATATCGCTCTTATTTTTTTCTACTCATTTTCCAACTTTTCGTGAATTTATACTGATGTAGAGTTATTTTTCAATTTTATTATCAAACACACCCTAAGATTACTAGAGGCAATGATGACTTGGACTTCTTCTCTTAAATGATATTACTTGGATCTTTATTGATGATTACCTATATTATATACCCTAAATATGTTGCTCTAAAAACGAAAAAAATAAAAAGAAATAGTATGATTCGAGTGCATGTTCTCCTGATGGTGGTTCATGTATTTCTACATTCATAGATGGTAGGTATGAGTGTTTCTTTTAAGCTTGATAATTTTTTATTTCCTTTGACCTGTAGGATGTTAAGATATCAACACCAATTAGTGGAGGAATTAGGCCACCACTAATTAAGTTCATTACCATTAGTGGAGAAATTAGGCCACCACTAATTAATCCCACTACCATTAACGGAGAAGTTAGGCCACCACAAATTGAACAAGTGGTGGAAGGGAAAATAAGAAATTTGTGGTTGTTACAATAACAAACTAAAGAGTAACTTGTATCTCGGTTGGTCTTCCTTATTTGTAGAGCAACACATGATAAATGTTGCATTGAGTTGGTTGGTCGTCCTTATTTGTAGGACAATAGGTGTGCATCGGCTGTGAGACTAAGTCAACTGCTTAGGGCCTACCATACTTGCTATCACGGGAGGTTTGCGTTCTCTTAGGGCCCTCTAATCCTTGTGTTGCCCGGATTTAGACTGGTTACCTCGATGAACATAGGTCAGAGAAGGACTTATTGGGATGTTAATAAGTCTGCTGATCGTGGGAGCGCAGGTATGTGCGTGACCCATGTGATGTGACTGTGTTCGCCTCCATTATTTGTGATTTGTGTTAAGTGAACTATTCCTGAGAGATTCGGAATATGTGATCCTTATGTACGTGATGTACCGGGATGGATAGCAGAGTATGTGTGCACCGCAGCTTAGTCTCGGGGTGCTTATATTGTATACACTTAATAAACTGGGAACTTTCATATGGTATTGTGTCTATATCTATGGAATAACAAAAGGGATGATCTCTAATGAGTTGTATTACTTTTACGTGAGAACCTGAATTTACGTTAAGCCCCTATTTAATTGCGAGCGTTGTAATGTTAATGGGAACCGAGTAATAAGGGTAGAACCTATGACAGTCTAGCTAGATATGATGTTACTTAGCTAGTGGGTTGTGTCATTTTAGATGGGTACTTACGTTAGGAGTGCACAGTTAGACGAGAGGTGAGAATTTCATGTGAGTGCACGTCCTAACATGTACTTTGCATTTAATGTTTTAAATGTTTTTTAAAGCACTTGCAGGTTTTTAAAATATCTCCACATTCGGGCTCTGACCCGTTTGCTTTCAAATCTATTTTTTGTAAAACCATTTTAGGTGCCCAGCCACAAGGACACCATGCATAGGATACTCATTCAGGTGACGAGCTGTAGCTGTTTGTGGAAGCTACAGGGATTTGCTTTTAGACGCTTCTACCATTTGGATTCCATATTCAGTATTCTTCAGTTGTAGGGCATGTTGCCCAAATTCTATTAGAGACTTTTCCATTTTAGTTTTTCAGACTTTGGCATGTATTGATTCAGTATTCAGTATTTCGTTACTTATTTCAGTTGTGGGATTTGTGGTGAGGAGTTTTTCCTCCGGATTTACTTAAATCATGTGATGGTTATTCTATTATTTCGTTATGGTGAATGGTGATATTATTCTTGCTTTAAATCTTTCACTGCATGTTAATCAGACTTTAATTAAAATTTGGCAACTTACTTTTTAAATACTAGGTGGTTAGTAATAATAAAATATTTTCGACAGTGATGCTATTAGCTGAGCCAACTTGGCATTTTGAATTAATTTAATAAAGGAGTAGCTACCCGGTATTTAATTAGTCGGGGTGTCACACAATTCGAGTGCTACTATCGCGATACTGATTTACTCATCCTCAGATTAGGTATGACGCGGGCTTGAACCTCGTATACATAATGCTTGGGAGTACTAAATTCCGGGTCAAATCAATCAGATAAATTTAAGATTAATATTATATCCCCACTACACTAGGGTTGGGGGATTGTATTCCCGTCCTATTTTTCCCATCATTTAAACAAAACGTTTCAGACTATTTTTCATTCATAATTTAGGTAGATTAGCGTAGTTGCATTTCTTCATAATTTCATAATCGCATTTAGCTGTAACCAATCTCAAAAACCAAATCATTTTTCCTTTTCTTTTTAGAGTCAAGGTTAGGATTTCTCCGTCTTTTCCCGTCGTCACAACTCTGTTGTCCTTCTTCCCTGAGGATTGATACCCGACTTACTGGGATTATTACTTGAGCGACAGGCTTACACTTGAGCCTAGAGTGAACGCACTTCTGAGACACATTTTCAGTCGCGTCAGTTGGTATGCATGAATGAATAGGAGAGAGATAGGATGAATGAATGTGAGTGAATTGGAGAATGAAATTTGAGGCAACTGAATTTGAATTTCTAGGGTTGGAACATGAATGTATTTGGATGCTTGGTATGTGTGAATGAATAGGAGAAAGATAGAATGAAATGAACCTGGGCATTTCGTAGGAGCTAATGAATTGGAGAGAGATATGTTGACTATTATTAAGGGTATAATAGGAATTTTAAATTTAGAGAGGGTCGTTTAGTCTTCTAACCATTGAAGAGGAAGTTCCCTCTTTCTAAGTAGTATATATATATATATATATATATAAACACCCCAAAATGTACTAGCAACAACAAAATACAAAAAAAAAAAAAAAAATCTACTATGAGAGATATATAAATCAAGGGCTGGTGAAAAAAAATCTAAGTGTGTGTATTAGAAAGGAGTGTGAGATCTGTGTATATCATGTTGGCAGTGAACTGCTTGCTTAGATTATGCGATTAATTAGTGCCGCTGACGCGGACCCAAATTCCGAACCCACATCATTTGTTGAATGTGAGTCTGCGCCAGCGGCAATAATTAATCGCGATATTTTTTTCAATAAAAAATATCGCGATTAATTAGTGTCGCTGACGCTGACCCACAATTCCGAAACCACTTCATTTGTTGAATGTGGGTCGCTCTAGCGACACTCATTAATCGAGATATTTTTTCAATAAAAAATATCACGATTAATTAGTGCCGCTGGCGCGGACCCCCATTCCCGGACCCAAATCATTTGTTGATTGTGGGAAATCGGAGAGACCAAGGTGAGAAGCGAAAGGAAATTTGAGGAGTTATAGCAAGTTGTGGCGGTGCAACTGCATTTATTACACGAGTTGTCATTGCGATTCAAATACTAAGGGAGAGGGAGAGACAGAAGACCCTTCGTCGAAAATGAAAATAAAAATGTTTGGACAAAATAAAAATTGTTATTTTTATCCAACAAACTCAACTCTTTTAAAATAAAATAAAGCATGATTATTTTCTTACATAATACGAACACGGTTAAATTAAAAAACAAAACCACACATTTTTTCATGTTTTAATTGAGTCATGTTCGTGTTACGTAAAACAAAAAAATGATGTCGTGTTTGAATTGGTTAGTGTTTCCGATTAGATAACAAAATATAATTAGTTGAGTCGTGTTCTTGTTATATAAAAAATTGTTCATATTAGATGCTAAAAAAATCAAGTGAGGTCGATCGCGATATATTAGCGTCGGGTTCTTGTTAAGTTAACAAAAAATATTTTTCTTTTAGTTGCATTTTAATTGGTTTGTGCTCATGTTAGGTACACAAATACAGTTTATTGTCATGTCGCATTTTGTATGGTTCGTGATCATTAAAAAATTTATATTCTGTCAAGTTTTACTTGGTTACTGTAACATATAAAAATACAATTTTGTGCCGTGATGTGCTTTAACACATAGTTTATATATATATATATATATATATATATATATATATATATATATATATATATCGGCTGGACTAAATTATCGATGTATCACCTAACGGTGAGTCTAGAAATTATCGGCCAAATTATACGCACTCTCTCTCTTTTCTCTGGGTCACCGCCAGGTGACACATGTCCTATCGATGTGTCACCTGGCGGTGAGTCTAGAAATTATCGGTCAAATTATACGCACTCTCTCTCTTTTCTCTGGGTCACCTCCAGGTGACACATGTCCACTCCGCACTATTAAAATACGGGATAGTCCGCACAAGAATAGTACTGTATATATATAATAAATTGCGGGTTTATATATATATATATATATATATATATATATATATATATATATATATATATATATATATATGCTAAAACTATGTGTTAAAACATATCAAGACACAAAATAGTATTTTTATATATTACAGTAACCCAGTAAAATATGACAGAATGTGAAATTTTTAATGAACACGAACCATATAAAATGCGACATGACAATAAATAGTATTTTTTACCTAACATGAGCACAAACCAATTAAAATGCAAGTTTTTTTTCATAAGTAAATGATTCAATAAAACAAACCCGCCTTAAGGGGAAGAAAGCCGTATGCAGGAAGTATACACAAACAACAACGATGGCCCATTACTCACAGGCTACTAGCCTAACACCTGAAATGCCTCTAAACACTCTAAAAATAAAGACAACAACAACTCATACTTTTTCCTGTGCCAAGAGAAAAGAAGGCTTGGGAAATTGTAACGAATACGAGTGGGATCAAGCTCAATACCCTCACAGCATCTGCGATTCCTCTCCTGCCAAACAGACTAAAAAATACAATGTGGAATCATCTTCCACACGTCCCTCGGGCCCATCCAACCCCTCGGGGGACACCAAGCATCCATAACCTCTTTCACCGATCGAGGCATAACCCAACGAATCTGGCATAAGGAAAATATCAAATCCCACAGCCCCTAGTCACCTGGAAATGAAAAAGAAGATGATCGGTCGTCTCCTCTTCCTTCTAGCACAACTAATATCTACTAGCCATCCTCCTCCCTTTTTTCGACAATCCCTCAATAGTCAAGATCGCCCGTGTGACAGTTGTCCACACAAAGAAACAAACCTTTGAAGGGGCTTGACTCTTCCAAATAGCTGTCCACGGAAAAGAAACTCTCCTACCCTGCCTTAATGCGGTATAATATTTCTTAACTAAAAACTGACCATCCTGAGAGCTCACCCATCTCAACCCATCCACCCTCTAAGTCGGGATTGGAGCCAAACGAAACCACTCAAAGAGCGCCTACGCCTCCTCTAACTCCGTCCCAAAGCCCCCTCCTAAACTTTGGATCCCAAACCTCCAGATCCCCTGCCCTCCGTCTATGATCCTCGATAGACCCCCCTATCGATCCGAAACATCCCCGGGAAGAGAACCTCCAAAGAGCCACCCACCCTCCTATTATCCTTCAAAAACCTTATCCGATTCCCTTTCCCTAACTGGAAGGAAGTACGTTGAGAAAACTACCCCCATCCTTGCGTTATGCACCTCCACAACCCCACCCCACAAACACGAGCACGACTCAATTAATTGTATTTTTTTATCTAACAGGGAATGGTGGAAGAAAAGGTAGAACTGAAATGGGGCTAGTATGATGTCAGGGTAAAGGATAAAGGGGGTAATATTGTCCATTCACAAAATTTTGGAGTGTTTGCAGACTATTTGGAGCGTTTTTGGTTGTACCCTAAAATTTTTATAAGGTTATTTTTGGATCCCTCGTCGTTTCTCTAATTAACTTTTATTTAAAATAATTTTTATTTTCTTCTAAACAACAATTCACAAATACTTTCTCTTCTCTTATCATAAATGTTACTAAAAAAAACTTGCTAAAAAATAGAGAAGAGACTTTATAAGAGAAAAAAAGATAAACTAAGTAAATAAATGTACTTAGCTCATAGGAATTAAATATTAATTGTTTTGTTTTTTTACATTAGTACAAGTGAATGTTTTAATCTCATAATTTTCTTTTCAAATCAATTGTTAAAAGTTATAGTATTCTTTCGTAGAGAGAATTTCGCAACTGCAGATAATTTAAATTTAAGAAATATGTTTTACCATTAAAAAATTAAAAATATAATTAAAGGGAGTGTATAGTGAAACAAATGGTGACTCATAAATTATATAAATTTCAATCTTTTTATTACAAGCCGCTTGATTCTTACAACACTATAGTGATTTATTTTTAGTGCAAGATTTTCGATGTTATTGTTACAATTTGAGTATTGCATGGCATATATCGGGGCAGAATATGTGTTGCATAGTTGAAAATATTATATATCTTCATTTATAATCAACAAAGTGCATCCCCTATGGGTATACCAAAAATGAGTTTGATGTTATGGGTATGTAATACAGGCATTTCAAAACATTGCTATTTAAAAGGCTCGTCAAATATGGCAAGAGTGAATCAACTGAAAAGAGTGAGTTTTTTGGGCTCCAAATGGAGCGAAAGAAGATGTTCCGTGGGGAAATGAAGATATAAGATAAAAAAATTAGTTTGTTTGATATTGTAGGGTGAAAAATGAATTAAATGGAAACCCCCCTATCTCACATGAAAACTGAAGTTTCGTTTGAGAGCGATCCACCTTTCCTTCGTATAAAATAACCCTTCTTAAGAAGCCACTGGCGTAAAGTATTTTGAGCATCCGTTATGAGTATGCCAAAATGAGTTTTTGTCCTAAAACCCATGTTATGGGTATGTCATGTGGAAATTTAAATACATTGCTAGTGCAAAGGTTCACCAAATATGACAATCGTAAATCAATCGACAAGAACGAGTTTCGTAGGTCCTAAATGGAACGGAACAAGATATTCCATTTGAGAATGAAAATTAGTTTCTTTGATCTTGTATGGGGGAAATAAATTAAATGGAAATTTTTTTAATTCCGTTTGAGAGGGGTCCCTCATTTCCTTCTTAAAAAGATACAACAATAGGTTATATACAAGGTAAACCCATTGGAGGGAGCAGATGTTTGGTAGGATATTTATTTTAGCAATGAACCTTTATCCCTTACTCATAATGGATGCTCTTATAAGGTAAACCAAATGGAGTGAGAATATGGTTGGTTAGTTAATATTACTTTACCAATGAGCTTTTATCCTTAACCAAAAGGATTGCTCTAATAGTGATAACTATTGTAATTTTTCCTTTCTTGTAAGCTCATATATCTTTTTCCTAAATATAATTGTAAGTTCCGACATTTGCAATATCAAAAAAGATGAAGCTATGAATTTATTGTGGCACTTTTTGGATTCCAATGCTCAAGATACAAATGTAAATGAGATAAAACGGTGAGTAAGAAATAAAATCAATATCATGTGATTGGAAGGAATATTGTTTACATTTTTTGACGTCGAATTTGTGAAAATGTAGGATAACTTCAAAAAAAAAGTTACTATAGAATTTATATGATATTTAAAAAGACCTTTAACCGTTAGCATGATACTAGCTTTTCAGTATACATAATGTGCGGGTATTGTATTATTTTTTTAAATATAATATTATATACATATACACGCGCGCACGCGCGCGCACACACACACACACACACACACACACACACACACACACACACATATATATATATATATATATATATAGTGTTCGGAATATAGGATTACAGTGATGGAAATTTGAGAGAATTTAAGGACTTCTGGCGTAAGAAATTACTATCATTAAGATGTTATCGCCCCCTACTCAAAACCGAGTTTGATAATGGGTGTGTAGTAAAAGTAGCTCGAAAATACAACAAATTCACGAGACTCTTCAATTTGAAAACCTTGAAAATTCTCATAAAACACTGAATGAAATTGATAAGAGGAAAGATAAAGAATAAAGGAAACTTTTTAAATAGATAAAATGACAGAATATGCTTGTTTCTATAGGTATTGTTTTTTTCCTAACATACATCAATCCAATAATGATTTAATTATAGCCATTGGATCCCGATTGTTTATATCTAATGCCCCAAATTAATCAAAAAATGGCGCGATCATACAACGATCACTTACCAAGTGTCACATAAAATACAACCATTCAGATCAATATGCGTGTGTCTAAGGAGAAGTTAGGGGGTATTAGAATGGGGTGTCTACAGGGACACTCGTGGCGGACCCACTTACCCTTTACATACTTCTTGATAGCCTTATTGGGGATAATGACACTCGTGGTGGACCCCATCGCCTAGGTCTTTGTGAGATTATTAACGAGCTAGTTCCCCTCTTCACCCTCTCTAAAAAGATTGGAGTTACTCATAGGAAAGCTCCTTACTACTTTGGGGTTCCTCGTATAGCACCCCTTCGATATCTTAGGTTTGCTCCTAGGGAACCCTCTCTAGTGACTTGGGTCCATTTGAGTGCCACCCACTCTGAAAAATTGGAGTTACTCATAGAAAATCTATTTGTTGCTTTGGGGTTCCACGCAAAGTTCTCCCTTGCTTGGTACCCACTTCACTGGGCACCCCTCGCTTGGAATCCACTTCACTTGCACCCACTTCTCTTGTCACCCACTTTAATTGACAACTCATTCATTGGCACCCGCTTCTCTTAGCACTCACTTAACCTGACATCTCATTCATAGGCACCCACTTCTATTGGCACTCACTTCACTTGGCACCTCATTCAATGACATCCACTTCTCTTGGCACCCTCATTCATTGGCATCCACTTCTCTTGGTACCTACTATGTCAGGTATCTTGAGGGGTTGCTCGTGAAACCTCCCTGTCTCTTTATCATTGCTCACTTCACCCTTAGGTAAATAAGGGTTTGCTCATCTACCCCTCCACATTAACCCCCTCGTATATAAGTCTCTTATTTTGCGAGAGAGTCGTGTACGCACAATCTGATTAATATGAATATTTTCATACTTATTACTTTTGTTGAGCATAAAAACTTCAACATTGTTGCACTTTGACAATCTTTCAACTATTGCTCTAGCCTCTAATCCTGTTTTTCATGCTAGAACCAATTAAGAATGGGATCTAAGCCTTTTTTTTTTGTGGTGGCGTCGGGGCTGAGGTTTTCTTTGTTGAGGGGTTTCTGTTTTCCCATTCCATTTTTGTTTTATGGGGCTTTATTATATCTTTATATACATCTTTTCGCTCCCTTATGGGGCTTCATTTTATAAACTTTACTTATAAAAAAAAAGTTCTCAAGTAAAATGTTATTATTCATCACGTTTCCTCCACTAATCAGGTAGATAATATATTTACCAAAGCTATATCTCCCTCTCTCATTCAGTATTTGACACCCAGGCTCAAGATGGTCTCTTCCCCCAATGAGCTTGAAGGGGGTAAAAGAGAACCAAACAAAGACTATGGTTAGAATCAATTTAGTTAACAATTGGTTAGAATCAGTTATTAATTCAGTTAGATAAGCTTCTAATTAAAAGAGCTCGATTCTTAAGATGAAACTAGACCATGGTTAGAATCAATTTAGTTAACATGTGGTTAGAGTCAGTTATTTGTTTAGTTAGAAAGGCTTTTAGTTAGAAGATCTCGATTCTCAGGATGAAACGTGCAAGTGGTTAAGATGTAACAAGGCATTTGAATGTATACCTAATCAACATTAATGTAAAGAAGAAAAATACGAAGTGAAAGAATTAAAGGTTTTTTGAAATATTATTCGCTTAAAAAAAACCCTATTAATTTTTTCACCCATAAAAATTCCATCGATTTGAAATTAATATCAAATATAATTTTTTTTATATTACACGGGAAGATTCAGTTATTCACTTGAAACTAGTTAATCTGGGGTTTATTGTTCGCAAGTTTAGTAGGATATTGTAGCAAGCTGTTTGATCTACATGTTAGATTCAATTGTATAATACAACATTCCCAAGTGTTTGACTCAATTATAACACAATACACAAACTAAAAGAAACAGCTAGAAAATATATTTAAATCGGGGTAAGGATAATGTTTGCTACATGTTTTAGTTACCAAGTCTAAAAACCATAAACAAAGAGAGGGGGAAACAATCAAGTATGCACCCTACTGATGTAAATCGTGAAAAATGAACAAGAATTCTAGGGAAAAAAAGATAAACCAAAACCTTGAGAAAGTAAAAAGCTCAACGTTGTACCCAACCAATATCTAAATATATAGATAGGTCTTGAAGTCTTCGTTGTGACTTCATATTAGAAGTCAATGCCCGAACCTCTTATCCATGTGAAAAACTATGTGACATAGTAGGGTGGGCTCTTGACTTCTATTTTCTATTATTAACGATCTTTTCTTCCTTCATTTGCATTATAATCTATTTGTTGCTTGAGACCTACAGCCAAAGAGGAAAGTGAAACAATATAATAAGTATAATTAGAAAATGACAAACAGTAAAAATCAATGAATATTTTTTCGCCCAATGACTCGGGGTCTCCCGTACTAATCCTATTGGAGACTCATTAAAAATTTCTTTTACTTTGCCTTACATCCCATTTAATTTACAAAAAGCTTTTGGGTTTAATAAGTATAAAGAAAAATAACATGAAAATTCCAACAAATTCTATCAAGATTGAAACCTATAGTACTACACCAATTAAAATAACTTATGATAAAAATATACTAGCCTCCCTCCTTTTGTTCCATTTGATTACTATATTTCAAGATGAATTTGCAAACACCTTGTATGATGAAAGAAAAAAGAAAACACGCTACACAAATTAACGACTTACCCAAATAAGACACGTGGATGATCAGATGTTTTCATTTGCTAGGGAAACTTTAATCTTATCAACTGTACATGTGATGAGATTATTGACAGTCGCAACTGATCCAAGAGATAGTTTTGCTGTGGGAACAGAATCAACCAAAATTTGAAATGCTACCGTTAGTAGGGATCCGCCAGACCCAGCTTTACTAGTTGCACCCCCATTCACTGTAGGCCCATATGGGAGTATGGCAAAGCCCAAGGGGAGAATGGCCACATATTCTGGATCTCCACCGCCTAACACAATGTTCATTGCCATGATATCCATGGGTGCATAGATGACAAAAGACGCTGTTGGGTCCGAGCTGCTTTCTTGTAGGATTAGCATGTTGCTTTGGCTTGAGTTGGCACTCTACAAATTATTAATGTTTAGTGAATTTGTTCAATATTAAGATACCCTTTTTTTACTTCTAGTTAATGAATATTATTCAAAAAATGGTTTTAAAGAAAGAAGAAGAAGAAGAAGAAGAAGAAGAAGAAGAAGAAGAAGGAGAGGAAGGAGAGGAAGAAGAAGAAGAAGAAGGAGAAGAAGAAGAAGAAGAAGAAGAAGAAGAAGAAGAAGAAGAAGAAGAAGAAGAAAAAGGTATTTAGAAAAAGATCATATTAAAAAAAGTAGGGAGATTTTTGGCAATGAAATTTCATGAAGGGTATCCATTGAAAACAAAAACAAAAAATTCTTAAACTTACATTTACACGAAGCAATGAAACACAATTGCTGGTTTCATGGCCATTTGCGTTGTGTGCCATCTCTTGAAAAACAACGCCATTTGAAAGTATATCCCACTATGATTATAAGGAAATAAGTCATGAAAACAGGTATTCAGCCTCTCATAAACTTCGTTGACTAGGAGACTGAAGCAAAATTAAACAAAAAGATATGTAGTATGGAAAATTTATTCAAGTACATTTAGCTGAATTATGTATATAGGGTTGCTTAATTGTACTTTCTGAGTTCCGAATTAAGATTAAAATATTTCTTTTTGGATTGTTTCAAATCATTATTCGATGAGAGAGGGAGTACTTGTAGTCCTAGAATTTTTGCATTGTATGTAACAAGAATAACTATGAAATAAGAAAGAAACTTATGTGTTAAAAAAGAAGAGCACAAAAAGTTCCAACTTATTAATCAAAATAGTTTGTGCCAATTTGTAATATATGACTATTAAAAGAAAAAACATCTAATTCACTACTTCTATCAGTGCTATAAAAATGATTATAATGAATGTATGATTCTGAAGTTATATTCTATACATAAAATGCTAAGAAAAGTTACTATTAGCTTATATGTGTTAACTATTGCAACCTTTACCCAAAACTATTTAGCTATACTTATATGGACCTCACAATCATATATATATATATATATATATATATATATATATATATATATATATATATATATATATATATATATATTGTGATTCAAGACTATAGTTTCTTGATAGTACAAATCTATTTTTTTATGGTATGGAGGGCAATCCCCAGGGCAGCTTACGCGCACCTCGAGACTAATCCCTTCGCCCCAAACAAGACTTTCGAAATAGGCGGTGTGGAATCACGCAATTAAGTGCACACATAAACATCCCGCCGTCTGTGGCTCTATATACATAATTCAGCTAAACATACTTACGACGTGATGCTACAAATCTTATCTGAACATGCATCCCTAAAAGTTTATTCGACTTGATGCTACGAATCACGTACGACTTATACTGGATGATGTGGACTACTTAAAACTTTCGCCCTCTCACGTAAGCCCAAAGAAACTAAGAAAGTTGGTATTTGCTATTGTGTAGTCAATGTTAAGTGTTTACTCAAAGGAAAGCTTTAATCCAAGCTAAATTAGACACATCTCTAATCGACTGTCATTTAAAGTGACATTACTTACCTCACTTCGAGAATTGTCATTGCGGAGGAAATCAAACATCCTCTTTGGTGAAATTGAAAGCCAAAATAACGTAGCAGCACTTAGAACAATACCAGGAGGTCTTCCCGGGTCGTCTACACTCTTTCGGGTCATCACTCGAACATCATCAGCTCCGGATCCAGATATTGTGGTCCAAGTGTGAGCAGCTGAGGTGATCACTCCCGCGCAAAAGCCAATCACCATTCTCTCAGCTAGCTTCAACATACTCTTTCTCCCCTCATTTGTAATCACTGTACAGAAAAAATTAAAAACAATTTGTAAACATATTTTCATGTAAAAATTTAGAGTATAATTTTCTCATGATTGAATTATCAAGGGTGTACAAAATTGGAGTATAATTTCTTATGACTGGATCACCAAGGGGAATTCGAAAGCAGTGGATCATTCTGGGAAATATTCATATTGGAAGAACATTTACTACGGAATAATAAAAGAAAATAAGTTCGATAGGATTTTGCTTTTAAACAATCATAAATTTTGAGTTTTGATTGAAATCCAAATATTTTCAGGAAAATTAATTTTTTTAATTTTTATAGCGTCAAAACTAATAAAAGAAAGTTTAATAAAAGAAAGTTTGCATATAATTCAGGAAAGAGATGGGAGGCCTGCCAGTATTGTTAACACCATTAGTAGGAAAATTTGTTGCCACAGCACTCGCAAGACGTTCACATTGCCTATCTAGATTGGCCACCCATCGTCTTGCCCCAAAAGCAAGACCAGAATCAACTAGTGGCTTGTATATATCATGTACACCCTTATCATCAACTTCTACATGCTCAACCCACGTAACCTACACCATAAAAATACATCCAAATTATAAAATGAAAAAAAATATGCAAGAAAACCATAAAAATAGCCATGATCACCATATTTAGATACTTATTGTGATATAAGAAATAGTGACCTTGGAGTATCCATTAGGCATTTTTTGAATTAAACATCCAAATGGCCTCATACGACATCTCACTAATGGACCAGACCCCAAGTTGTCCAAAGAAACATCGACAACATCCCACATCCCATTAGAATATTGTTTACAGTACCTCAAAAAATTTCTCTCGCGAGTGGGAACAGGTGGCGAAGGGACTTGAAACTCTGCCATCATCTGAATAGGAAATCATAAAATGCGTGTCAAAAAATGTTAGCATCTCCAATGTAGAAAAATACCACAATTGTTTGGAATTACCACTTGTAAAGCGCCATTATAGCTCCCTGCTACCCCTATTGATAAGACTTCCATTGTCATAGCCCTCGATACAATGCCAGAAAATAAAATCAACCATTGATTCTGCTCATCATTAAAAATAAACATTTGTTAAACAATGATTTTTAAATTTTTTTAAATTCTTCCATGATAGAAATGATATTTTCTTGATAAAGCTAATGTTTGATGAACTACACACATGATAATCCAAAAAAGTTTAATTTTCTTCATTATTATCATGGTAAGCTTAATTCTTTCACAATTGTGCAAAAAATTATGGATAAAGCTGTCAACTCTCATCGCGCATTAACTATATTGGGAAAATCTAAGTAGGGGGGAAGAGTTTTCGAAGGAGGGCAAGATTAGGAGGGTTATCAGTCAGTCCTATGAGATATTGTACATAGGGGAGGATGGGTGGAGGCCAAAGATTCATGGGGTAGACTTGGGGAGTATCTCTGGGGTCGAAGCACAAACATTGGAAGGGCGTTTTATGAAAGATGAAGTAGTGTCGATTTTGAAGACCATGGGTAGAGACAAGGCCCTTGGTTTAGCTAGTTTCATTATGGCTTTCTTTGAGCATTGTTGGACAGTTGTGAGAAAGGATGTGATGGCCTTCTTTAGGGACTTTCATTAAAGGGGGTATTTCCTAATGAACGCTACTTTCATTACTCCAATGACTAAGAAGGGGGATCGGTTCATGTGAAAGACACCTATCAGTTTAGTGGGGAGTATGCATAAGCTTCTAGCTAAGGTGTCATCGATGAGGCCTAAGAGGGTGATTGACCCTTTCATTTATGAAGCTCAAGATGCATTGTGGGCAGTAACAAATTCTTGACATTGTTCTCGTGGAAAATCATTGTGTTGAATCTAGGCTTAGGATCAGATAAATTGGGAATTCTAATTATATATATTGGGGAGGATGGGTTTCGGGTCTAGGTGGTGCTAGTTGATCAAAAGTTGCATATCCTCTGTTAAATTTTTAGCTTTGGTCAATAGGGTTTTAGAATGGTTTTTCTCTTGTTCCACAGGGCGTTGCTAAGGGGATCCTCCCCCCCCCCCTCCAATTTCTTTTATTTTGGTGATGGAGGTGTTCGGGGGATGATTGGTCGGATCATTGAGGATTGTAGGATTAGTAGATTCTTAATCAGTAATGCGAGCGTGCAATCAATTAGGATTTCTCATATCCTTTTTGCGGGTGACACTATTATCTTCTATGAGTCTATTGAATTAGGTGAGAACGCTGAGATTACTAAAGGAATGATTCGGGGCAATGTCATGTTTGCATATAAATGCTAAAAAATGTGACACAATCCTAATGAAGGACTAAAGAACGTGGGTCCTCTGGCGAAGGTGTTAGGGTGTAAGGTGAGCTCAATTCCTGCATTGTATCTAGATCTTATGTTATGGGGCTAAATTCAAATCTAAAGCTATTTGGGATCTAGTCCTTAAGAGGGTGAAAAGAAGATTTGCAAGATGGAATAACTGTTATCTATTAAAAAGGGGGAGGTTGACATTGATAAAAAGCACTCTTTCAAGCCTTCTGACCTACTTCTTGTCGATGCTTCCTCTCCCAGGCTCAGTGCGTAAGTAGTTGGAGAAATGATGAGAGTCTTCACGTGGCGAGGAAATGAGTATGACTTTAGATTTTGTCAGGCGGGATGGGAGGTTGTTAATAAGCTATTTAAGGAAAAGGAAGCAGGTGTGAAAAATTCATATTAGTTTAATAAAGCCTTATTAGGGAAGTGGATGTGGCGCTTCAACAGAGATGGAGACAGACTATAGAGGATATTAGTGGTAGTTAGAGGTGCGCATTGGCACTATGGGTGGGGCCTAGGTTTGGGGCGTGCCATTAATTGGATGGTAATATAAAATAAAATTTCGAAGGGTTATGCAGACTTCTCTCGTTTCACGTCCTTCCACCTTGGGTGTGGGAACATAATTAGATTTTAGCAAGATAGATGGGGGAAGGACGGTTCCTTGTTGCCAGGGATGTTTTGCATTTGTAGTGACAAGGAGGGGTTGGTGAAAGATCATAGGAGGATGGTGGTGTATTGGGTGGTGTGGAATCCAAAGTTTAGAAGGAGACTACGGGACTGGCAGTTAGAGTAGACGGAGGCTTTTATTAATTGGTTGGGAACAGTGCTAGTCCCGTCCTTCGGGTAAGTAAGGTATCTTCACAGTGAAAAATTATTACTTTGTATCGAGGGGTACTAGTAGTGTTTTCTTCCTGTGGAAAGAAGTATTGAAATCGAGGGTTCTTTCTAAAATTATTTTCTTCACGTGGATAGCTGCGAGACATGTTATTCTATCGACATAAGGGTTGCAGAAGAGAGGAAGGAGGATGGACATTCGGTGTTGGTTGTGAAAGGAGGAAGAAGAGATGACTAATCACTTTTTTGTGCACTGATGGATGATAAGGACCTAATAAAATGTCTTTATATCCATTTTTTGAATATTGTAGGTTATGTCCAAGTCGATGAGTAAGATGTTATCAGCCTGAAGAAAAGGGTTGGAAAGGGGAGAGGAAGACTTGGAAGATAGTCGCCCAGTGCATCATTTGGACGATTTGGAGGGAAATGAATTCAAAATGATTAGAAGTGAGGTAGCTATCACCTACTAGGCTCCATTGCAAGTTTCTAACCTCTCTTCTTGTGTGGCACATAAGGGTTGTCATTTATCCTCAATTGCTTTCTTCATGGACATCATGGAAGAAATGTAGAGGATTGACTAAACGTGCATCCACTACAAGAAAAACAGTCATTTATGCCAGTTTTAAAATTAAATTAACGTTATGTTAATTAAGGTCTAAATGACATAAATATTTATATTTATATTTATATTTATATTTATATTTATATTTATATTTATATTTATATTTATATTTATATTTATATTTATATTTATATTTATATTTATATTTATATTTATATTTATATTTATATTTATATTTATATTCATATTTATGACAGTTCTAATTTAATATGTAGTTTTTATCTCAATTATAATACATTTGCTATAAAAAAGAATTATTTATGTCATATTTGTTTATAACCATCCTGTACCATTTTTAATTTATTAAAGTGAAAAATAAGAGGCGCTTGCGGCTAGACGAAAATATTGAGTAGAAATGAAGGAAAAAATGTCGATTGTTCTTCCTTAACTCTCTCACTCCCTAACTCTCCCCCTCTCTCTCCTATATATCATTTTCTATCTCCCCAACACCCGCACGGTGCATCCACTCTTCAACACCGGTTTGTGTTTCAAGGTTTATCTGCCCTCCTACACTCAAGTCCCATTTTGGCCCTGTCTCAATAGTAGCATACACAGGTAAGAAATCAAACAATCTATGGTTCATTCTACGTTTTTGCTAGGTTTATATTTGTGAATTTTCTCTAATATGTTCTATATTTATTTGCTGAAGTTTTATAGTTACTAGATTTTCCTGCACATCAGATTATGCGATTTGTTTATATCCACTTAAGCTTACATTTCAATTAGGGGTTTCTTCGATTTTTTTTATATCAGTAAAGAATAAGTCTGTATTTTTATGATTTTCCATTCTTCTTTATCTACATCTACAATTTCAATTTCATACAGAGAAAGAATATTACACACATGTTTTTTGTTTGGATATGTTGATAAGGGTTCAAAATTTTTAGGGTATATAAATAACACACATGTATATGTGTGCGTGTGTGTGTGATTTTAGAGACAAATTTGTAACTATTATGAGTTCTTATTTAGTTTGCTTGAGGGGTAACACAACCCAAGTTTAAATTAAATGAACATCGGTTTGTTTGTCCTTTGTTTTTTTAGGTACTAATTTGGTGTCTCTCTAATTTGTTGTTGGTTTGGATTTTTGGCTTTTAAGATATCTAAGGTATGACATCTACAATTTGTGCTTTAACTTTCATGATTTTTTATTAGTTCAATGAATTATTAATGTTTACCTTTTGTATTTATTTTACTTTTTGAGTTCCTTTGTTTATTTTTAATATTGGAGTTCAATGGTATTCACATTAGTAGACCACTGTATGGATATATATGAATTTTGTATGGATATATATATATATATATATATATATTAGGATTTTTGGCTTTAGTCCCATCCAAAAAGATGAATTTAGGCTCCACTCCCATGTATTTTTAAAATTGTAAAAAGTCCCATAACCACCCAAAACCGCTTATAACTTCAATGTAACCACCCATTATTCTTTTTGTAGATAAAGACACTTGTTTCATATAAGACCAACATCTAAAAAAATAAAAATATGGGAGTGGTGATAAATAAATCATTATAAATAGGACTAAATACTTAACATTATACATACATATATATATATATATATATATATATATATATATATATATATATATGAAATTTGTTTGTTTTGTATGGCTTGTTGGTATTAACATTACTACTCATCCTCGCTTCAATCAATTTTTATATGAAATTTGTATTGATATGATACCATCTTAAGTATACAAACAGGTCTAGTAAATTTTGGGGACTAAAATTTCGTTGTGTTTCAACAATTATTAAAATATAGTTCCAATTTTAAATTACTGCTCATGATGATTTCATGTTATAATATGAAGTTCAATTTTTATTTTAAAATTTCATGTTAGAAACGTAGTTAATACAAAAACTATCAGATTGGGTGTTACTTAGATGTGAAACTTAAAGACCTAATTGGTATACATTTTAATTTCTCCCATGTTCAATTAGCATTAAATGGGTGATTAGATATATAGATGATTCATTTTGACCTGTAGGTTGATAGTGAGAAGCAAAGTACCTTGTTAAGAGAATAACAATTCAATCTCTTTAAGGATCTGTTTGTTTGTCAGGAAAGTTAAGCGGGAAAATGACTCCGGGGAAAAGTGGAGTGAAGTGAAGTAAAGGAAAAATATTTTTTTTTCTTGTGTGTGTTTGGTTAATAGGAGGAAAACTACAAGAAAATTATAAATAAAAAAATAAAAAATTGTATACATATACAGATATATAATTATAATTTTATAATAAATATAAGTATTATATATTTCTTATTTGAATCACTAGAAATTATTATTTAAATTAATAAACGTCCTTTAACTCAAACATTAGTAAATATAAATAAAATCTTATGAACATTTAATTAGTAAAAATATTAATATATAGCGTATTATTATGAATATTTATTGGTAAATATTTTTGTACTGGTTGTAGCAACAACAACAACAACAATAATAATAATAATAACTATGAAGCACGAACACTTTTCCGGAGGTGACGTACCTGTGTCAGACACTCTGGCACGCGTACGACATCTCTCTCTCTCTCTCTCTCTATATATATATATATATATATATATATATATATATATACATGTGTGTGTGTGTGTGTGTGCATAATTTTCAATATTTTTTTTTTCCATGCCTCTGCCGTGTCGTATCCTAGTTTTTTTAGATTTATTGTGTCAGCGTGTCCGTGTTCGTGCTTCATATAATAATAATAATAATAATAATAATAATAATAATAATAATAATAATAATAATAATAATAAAAGTAAAAGTAAAAATAATAGTAATATTAATTTATATGGTAATATAACAATTTTCCTTGAACTTTACTGCAAAATCCTAGGTCTTTGGCAGGATATATTTTGTGGGATAGTTTTTCCGGTAGAAAAGTTTTAGGATCATTTTCTCACAACTTTCCTACTAACCAAACACAATAAAAAGGGCAGGAAAGTTATTTTCCTTCACTTTTCCTTTCCTTTCATGACAAACAAACGAGGACTAAGGGAATTGCAATTCAATCACATTGAACTTTATTTTCAATCTACTTTAAAATAATAATGTTCGTCATTATGTAGAAACCATGGTACTCTAGCTCTATGGATCTCCATTGTTACAAAGCAGAGCACTTTGATCCAATTAATATGTGAAAGTTCTATTTAAAACGGATTGAACAATTACTAACCGTCAACGTGTAGTCAAGTATGAAGAATTGAATCAGTTGGTATATAAAAAAGGCGTATTTTCAATTATTTTGGTAGATCGATTATTGTTAAATTTCTCCTTTTCTTCTGGGCTATGAAGCACATATGTGGGTACGACATGCGAGTGCGATACGGTGTGAGTGCGACGATTCGAAAAATCTCAAAAAGGTAGGATTCGGGTGCATTAGGTAATATAATAAAAATAAAAATATATTATAATATTCCTTAATTTTATGTAGATTCTACATAACGTTATATAAAAATTAATAACTACTTTTATAAATCTCCAACATAAAAATTGGACCATAACAAAAAACATTTAAGTGATAGTATCATTCTTGAAAAAGATATATTCTCAAACAACTTTCCTCTACTTCATTTCATCTTTCGTACTATGTATCTAACTTTCAAACACCACTTGTGTAAATCATTATGGAACTAATATTCAGTGTCACCACTCGAGTTCGAAAAATGCTGAAATTTAATTTGCAATAACACGATAATGTTGAGCATAAAAATCCAAATCAATAAAATCCACGTCAATAATTTTCAATTCAATATCTAGCTTTCTAACCCTCGACTCTCTTTGGCCAACTCTCACCCTCTCTCATTCTCAAAGTTCCATCCAATCTAGATAATATATCCTCCTATCTTCACAAAGAACATTGATAAAAAATAGCAGAAAAATTGGTTGACCTAAGTATTCTTCACGAGAAAAATCCGGATTCTTAAAGAAACTGTGAAGAATCCGTGATTATATTTTATTAAAATAATTGGATACGCGGTTGGTGCGAATCGAAGGAGAATCGGGTGAGAATCGAACTTGATTCGTTTACCATGTTGAAGAATCCATGCTTCATAGGTTCTGTGTGTTTGTAGATTTTTACTATTAACCGTGTACATGTTTTTTATCAGTTTGGGCTTATTATTTCATAATAATTTAAGTGAATTTTGTTGATTTATTACTGTAAGTTAAAGGGACAATCATTTATTTGTAATTATGCGTTTAAACTAATATTAAAATACGTGCATATTTATCAAATTTTGTGTTTGATTGGTGTTCTTGAATTGTAGCATGACATAAGAGAAAACAACTTTGAGAGAAACATAAAATTGATAAGGCAATGAATCTCACTACTTGTATTTTTCGTTTTATAAATCACAATCTTTATGTCGTTCCATGCTTCTTTAACGATTAGACAAATTTATGTCTTTGACAATCACCCCCTTACTATCATATTTTTGCATTTTAAATTGACTTTTTTTATATCTTTCTACTCACACACCAAACCAAACCTTTCATTTCACCTCTGCTGTTGTCGCACAGGCAACAAGAGTAAGCACGACCACTGTCAATGATTCAATGCCAACTATTGATTTCATGAATTAATTGTTCTTAGAAATATCAATGGTGCAACCGTTTTTAAATAATATCATTGTAGTTAGAATCACGTTTTACTAGTCACTGTTTATTATTTTTTAGAGTTCATCTCCATCGTTAATTTTTATCTCTGTTTAATTATATTCGTAATTTATCTAAAATATTTTGTCGTATTTGAAGGTAAATTTTACTTAAGATCTTGTCACACCTTACTGTAGGTGTTGGTGGTCTAGAACGTCCCCTTTATGTGCAATAAATGATAAGAGTATGTAGAAAATATATATAATAAAAGACAAAACATCAATAATTTTAATATGGAGAATATATTGTGCAATAGAAGTGACATTTTAATTGAATTTGTGTAAATGATTTACGAAAAACATGGCAATCTCAACAAGATTATTAGGAATAATTCCTTACTTATTTTATCAACATATTGTGCAATAGAAGATATATGTTGATGAAATTAAAATAGAAGTTGCACAATAACAGAGACATGGTGATGAAATATAATTTAGAAGACATACCACATCCATGAGAATCTCAACAAGGTTAATGTGGATCATTATAACAACAACAGTCTGCCTTGATGCTTCACATCTGCAGCCTGAAGTTTTTGGACCAAGGCCTCTTGGAAATGCCCTAACATAGTCCTCCTCACTAACAAAACCTTTAGAACCATCAATGGATGTCATCCACAATTCCTCCCCCATATGAGCCATTTTCATAAGCTCCTCCATGGCTGCAATTACAAGCTCGATGATATTAGGTTTATCAGTTTTAGTTGGCCCGCCGATTGACCTAAGTAGGTCTCCTGCTCCATACACCTCTCCTTCAAAAGTACCAAACCCTTGATGGTTGAGTGAACGAGGAGTAATTGAATCAGATGAGATAAGAGGGTAGTTCGTCATTGGCTTTCCGGCGTACTTTGCAGCTATTGCTGAAATCCGATCAACCTATAATAAAATTATCCAAAATTAGTTCCAACTCAAGAAGTGAAACCCAAACGATATGAAAATTTTATTAAAATATAGTCCACTCGAATTAGGAGCCAAATTCTTTGGAATGCCCCAAATTAAGATTCTACTATGTCTTTAATGTAAGCAATTAAACAAATTTTTATGACAATAAAAAAGCCTTCATATTTGACTTCATTAGTATGACTAAATCGTATTAATATGAAACTCAGAGCAAGTATTATAAAAGCCTGCACAGAACTAATGTGCATGCTATTCAAATAACGAATTTGATCTAAATCTAAAATATCTCTTTTAAATTACTTACTCACATGTTACCAACGATATTTTTGTACACAGTTTAGTACAGATTTCCCTTTTAATTTTAACATCGCTAAAAAAAGTACAAATAAAATCTCTATAGGTTTAATACCTCTTCTCTTAAACGATCATTCTCCAGCCTTAAATGGTGTTCATCAAATGGCATCTCTCCTAAAGCAGTTGGACCTCCACAGTTGGGACAAGAGGCGTTGCTAAGATCTTCTCTATACCTTATGTTATCAGCCCTAAGCTTGTTGTTATCTGCTCTAAGTTGTGAGTTCTCATGGCACTCATGTTGGGTCTGTAAGAAATCAGGTGGCATGTGTATGTTACCGAATAAAAAAATTACAAGAGTAGAGTGGATGGATAGAAATTTCTTGCGATTAAGAATATGTTATTGCCTTTTATATTAATATTTTTTTTATCAACTTCAAATTCTTCATGAAACTATTCCATGTGTTTAAAATATACAAATGCAAATAGAAAAAGAAAAAAATGTTATACCTTCGTTTGAGTGCGCTTGTTTTGAAAACCAAAATTTTACTTGCAAGGGCTCTAGCCCTAATCCCTGACTTAGTTCCTTCCTTTGTTTGTCCTCTGGGTGGGGACACTCCTTAAAAAACCTAAAAAAAATCAGTAAAAAATTGTCAATTTAGGGTTATTCAGCGAAAAGTCCCTCTTTAATTAACGTAAGTCGAAGTCCTTTTATTTTATTTAAAAAAATCTAGTAAAAAACAAATTGCAAAATAATAAGAGAAAAAAAAATTGCAAAATAATAACATTTGTATTTCCATTTGTGGTTCCAAACAAACCGCAAAATAATAATAGAAAAAAAAACATTTGTATTTCTATTTGGTAGAGTCGAAGTAATAATAGTGTTAACAAATGTAAATTTGATCTCACGATTCCATTTCTTGGATTAGTGCGGTGTGTGACGATGGTACCGCTTTCTTTTTGCCCTTTGATTAAGGCCTTGACCATCACCCGATGCACCATCTTGATTTTCACATCCGGATCTGCTTTCAAACTCATCATCTCTCATCCCTCATCTTCGGAGGTACTTTGGGCCATTTCCAATTTGTGAAGCTGACCGTAAATCATACTTGGCTGAAAAGTATTTACATATCCTTTAGATAGCTGAAGTTTTTTGTTTATATTTTCAAAATAGGAGGAGAGTTAAATTACCACTCAAAACAAATAAAATGCGTGCATGCTTTTTTTGGCATGTAGATAGAGCTAATATCTTTATACATGAGGTTATGATATAATTAGTAACGTATGGACGAGTTATTGTAAGGGTAAAATATTATATTCACGTTTTACGAAAAAATCTGTCAAAATGAGTAAGAAGCAGTTGACCAATATTTATATGGCACAAATCTTTCTCCAACCATACGCGTTTTCCTAATTTCGAGACGGATTTACTTGAAAAGGTGACTTTTGTTAAAAAGGAACTCACTAATTTAGGGAAGTAATAAACCAATTCCAATAAAAAGAAAATGAAAAAAAGGGTATAAAAGAACAATTGCATTGTGTATGAGGCCATGAATAGAGTATATATAAAACATAAAAATAAGGGTCCGAGAAAATGCATTGCGTATGAAGCCATAAATAGAGTATATATAAAACATATAGATAAAGCCAATACTCAAACAAACACAAGGGTCCGAGAAAATGAACCTACAAATTAATTGATGAAGAAAAACATAACAATGAACAAAATGGGTGGAAAAGTAAACCATACATTGTTACAACGTAACCGCACTACACACGGAAAAAAAATATAATTAAATAAAGAATGAAAGGTTTCCAAGGAATATAGGGATTGACCTGACCAAGAGAGTGTCCCGAAGAAGACCCAAACATTTCGGCATTCATATTCCACTTCCCCGAAACCCTATACAGTGAATATGTAAGAGTTATTGCATATTATGTATATATGCATATATATGTGAATTTTTTTTTTCTTCACTTCCTTATAAAGGGGTATGAGGGAAGAATATTTGTTGTCTGATCGAACTAAAGAAATTAGTATGCACATATAGTAAAAAAAAACAGGCAAAGCATCCTGATGTTTTTGCTTTTTGAAATGGGTATGTACTACTATATTTCATCTTTGTGAGAAAAAGAGTAAAAAATCAAATATAGGGTTGTCAATATATTGATACCTCCTTTGACAAACAAAGGCTACCTTATTATAATGTTTGGAGATGTAAAAATAACTTAGACTTGTTTTTTGAGTTGTCTTCTCGTTAATGAGAAAGACCAAAAAATAATTTCTATTTATAAGATGAATTAAAGATCATAAACAAAATTCAAAAGAATTCAAAACAGAGAAAAAATAGGAAACGAGTCTAGCCTATTCCTAACATTATGGGTTTGTTACAGTTTGTTACAATAATAAGTCAAAGAAGAGCATAAAACAGAGCATGCACTGCACTGCATTGTCTTCTAATACTCCCCCTCAAGTTGGAGATGTGGGAGAAAAGGCAACCACACCCAACTTGCGTGTGAGACGTCGAAAAGCTTCGGCACCTAATGGTTTGGTGAAGATGTCGTCCAACTGGTCCCGAGATCGAACATAGGTAGGAGAAATTAGATGGGACTGAATTTTTTCACAAACATAGTGACAATCAAGTTCAATGTGCTTAGTTCGTTCATGAAAAATCGGATTTGCAGCGATATGGATTGCAGCCTTGTTATCGCGAAATACAGTAATAGGCTGCGAAAGAGGAACGCCGAGATGAAAAAGTACGTATTTGAGCCATTGAAGCTCACAAGTGAGAGTGGAGAGAGCAAGATATTCGGCTTCAACAGTGGATTTTGAAACTGTGGACTATTTCTTTATTTTCCAGGATATAGGACTAGAGTTGAGCATAGTGAAATAGCCCGTAGTTGAATGACAAGTAATCGGGCACCCCGCCCAATCAGAATCAGAATAACCTATGAGGTCGAGCGAGCTAGAAGAAGATAAAATAATACCTTTTCCCGATAGAGCCCTTGAGATATCGGATAATACGAATGGCGACATCAAAATGAGATGACCGAAGAGATTGCATGAACTGGCTAAGAGTGTTCACAACGTACTGAATGTCAGGACGTGTGATGGATAGATAGAGAAGATGACTAATAAGCCGAAAAATAGTAGGATTAGGTAGATCATCACCATCCGTGGGTGTTAATTTGAGATCCCATATGAAAATCAGAAACACGAGCTCCAGTTAAACCGACATCCTGAAGAATATAAAGAGTATATTTGCATTGAAATAAGAAAATGCCCTGAGAAGATCGAATAACCTCAATCCCTAAGAACTGTTTGAAATTGATGACGGAAGATTCATCATTTCCAGTAATAATAATGTCGTCAACATAGATGAGAACAAAAAGAGAAATATCACCCTTTTTTAAAGAGAACAAACTGTAATCAATAATGGATTGAGAGAAACCTTCATCAAGAAGGGTAGAAGAAAATTTAGAGAACCATTGACAAGAGGCTTGTTTTAAACCGTAAAGAGACTTATGAAGTCGACAAACACGAGGCTCCCCCTTATGAGAAAAACCAGGTGGTAGTTTCATGTAAACTTCTTCGTCAAGGTTCCCTTATAAGAACGCATTAATGACATCCAATTGATGTAGAGGCCAATTTTTAATAGTAGCAATAGAAAGTAAAACACGAATAATAACCAACTTTGCAACGGGAGCAAATGTATCATGATAATCAATCCCTTCAATTTGGGTGTAACCTTTTACAACAAGACGTGCTTTATAACATTCAATAGAACCATCAGACCGATATTTGATTTTGTATGCCCACTTTTAACCAATTAGTTATTTTCCTGGAGGTAATGAAATCAGGGACCAAGTATTATTAGCTTCCAAAGCCTGAATCTCCATTGCCATAGCATTTTTCCAAGCAGCCGATCACATTGCTTGGGTGAAAGAAGTATGTTCATCATTAGTGAGAACCTGAGAGAGAAAAACACGATGGGAGGAAGGAATATGAGATATATCTAAATAATTAGCAAGTGGATGAGAAGTGACGGGAGACATGGAAGAACAATAATAATCGCCCAAATGCAATGGAGCTCGCTTAGGATGAGACGGACGTGGTGAGGAAACCAGAATGGATGGAGGAACTAGTTGAGAGGAACTAATGGGCGCATCAGAAATGACTGGTAATGAACCATCAGGAGAAGCTGAGGGCAGCCCCGTAGACGAATCAGAAATGGATTCAGATGCAGAAGATGTTGAATCACCAGGAGAGTCCAACAAGGTGGGAGGAGGTGAGTCAAATGCATCATTAATTTGAAAAGGATAATCAAATTCAAGACCATACTTAATAGGATCAACATGGACACGAGTGTCCAAACTCGAAAAAATCGCATCATGAAATGGAAATTGAGTTTCATGAAAAGTTACATCACGAGAACTGTATATCGTCTTAGTATGAAGATCGTAGATCTGATAACCCTTTTGACCGTGAGGACATCCAACAAAAATGCCCGGTTTGGCACGAGCGTCAAATTTATTAGAAATTTCTATATTTCGTGCGAAACATAAACAACCAAAAACCCACAAATGCGAATAAGAAGTACGAGAACCAAGGAGAACTTCATGTGGGGATTTATTTCCCAATAACGGGGTGGGCATTTTATTTATCAAAAAAGTCACCGTGAGGATACACTCACCCCAAAAACACGATGGCGTGTGATCTTGAAAACGAAGAGCACGAGCAACGTTTAAAAGATGTCGATGCTTTCGCTCTACAACACCATTTTATTGAGCGGTGGATCCGTAACTTTGTTGATGAACAATTCCATTTGCATGAAACAAATTTTGAAGAGAATTATATAGAAATTCAGTTCTGTTATCGGACTTGAATGTTTGAAGTTGAGGCAGTTAAATATCAGTGCCACCAGAGATGATCTTAGAAAATTTGGATTTGTGTTGACGTTGAACCATATTAAAAAAATATAAAAGAAATTTTTGCGTTTCATATTTCAATTTCATGAGATACACCCAAGTACAACGTAAATGATCATCAACAATCATTAAAAAATATCGAGCACCACTATGAGAAGGTACCGAAAAGGGACCCCAGATATCACAGTGAATTAATTCAAATGGAAAATGAGAAATTAAAGAATTGTTATTATATGACAAACGAGTCTGCTTTTCGTGCGGGCAAACATTACAATCACATGAAAAAGAAGACTTAATATAAGAAATTTCCCTAGCTAAAAATTTAAAATAACATAAAGATGGGTGACCAAGGCAGATCAAAGTTATTAGAACTGGATAGAAATGAAAAATGTGACGCAGAACGTAAAAAATATAATCCATCACGGGAATCAGCCCGACCAAGTATCTGACCCGTCATGCGATTCTAAAAAACATAATGAGAAGAAGAAAACCGAACATCACAAGGTAAAGAACGGGTCAATTGAGATATAGAAAGTAGATTAAATTTAAATTGGTAACATAAAAAACATCGTCAAAAATGAGATGCAGAGAAAACTTAATTGTTCCTATATTTAAGACCTGAGCATTAGAACCATCAGGAAGTTGAATAAAAAAATCAGCAGGAGCAGGGCGATATGTTGAAAATAACTTTAGAGAAAAACAAACATGATTACTAGCGCCCGAATCAACGATCCATGTTGTAGGTGAAAAAGAAAAGGAAAGAGACATACCTGTAAGGTTAGCATTGTTTATGGCTGAATGATCTGATAGAGAAGCTACGAGGAGAGTAAGGAGGCGATTGTACTGATCTATAGTGAGGGTATGAGCCAAAGGAAAGGCCTTCGGGTCAGTAGCGAGAGCAACCACATTTTTTTTTACTTTGGGTATCCATGGAGCTTGTAGCAGGTAGGTCTAGTGTGGCCATGCCGGTTACAGTGTTCACAAAATGGGCGCTGACGCTTATAAGAAGGTGTTGGTCATGAAGGACGACCAGTGTGGAGAGCAGCAGATTCCATAGAAGGAACGATGGAGATATTTATTTCTCGTTGTTTTTCTTCTTTTAGTATCAAGGAATAAATCTTTCTTGTAGACGAAAACGGGTTCATGAGAAGAATTTGACTCCAAATAACAGAAAAGTGATCATGAAGGCCTTGTAAAAATTCCATCGCACGATCTTAATGGAGTCGTTCAACAAGGTCCTTTTCGGTGCCACACATGCAAGGAGAAATGGTGGTAATTACATTTAGCTCATCCTAAAGAGATTTTAATTGAGTAAAATAAGAAGAAGCAGAAGAGTTTTCCTGTTTCAATGCCGAAATGGACTGTTTAAGTTGATAAATTTGGGGAGCATTGGATTGAGAAAAATGATCCTTGAGGTCAATCCAGATGTCACGAACAGTCTCGGAATATAGAAAACTAGCACGGATTTCGGGAGCAATGGAATTGAGAATCCAACTGTTAACGAGATCATTACAGCGATTCCAAGAAGGAATATCAGTGGCATCCTTTGGTGTAACAATGGATCCATCAACAAAGCCCAACTTTTTTTTTTCTCGTAAAGCCATGGTGATGGCACACACCCAAGTGGAATAGTTATCACCGAAAAGAGGTGGCAAAACCAGAAGGGCAGTAGGACTGTCGGAGTGGTGGATCGAATAGGGATCCTTGATAGATGAGGAAGAAACAGTGGAATAATTTTCGGTCATGATTGAGATGAGAATAGAGGATTTTGGAAGAGTTTGAGTTTAAAAAAGAACTTCCGATACTAGGTAAAAATAACCCAGACTTGTTTTTTGAGTTGTCTTCTCATTAAGCAAAAACTAAATTCTATTTATAAGATGGATTACAGATCATAAACAAAATTCAAAAGAATTCAAAACAGAGAAAAAATAGGAAACTAGTCTAGCCTATTCCTAACATTATGGGTTTGTTATAGTTTGTTACAATAATAAGTCAAAGTAGAGCATAAAACAGAGCATGCATTGCACTTCATTGTCTTCTAATAGGAGAAAATAAAAATTAGTAAAAATAACTCACACTACGATCCTAGGGATATATATATATATATATATATACCCCAAAATGTACTAGCAACAACAAAATCCAAAAAAAATATCTATTACCCGAGATATATAACTCTAGGGATGGTGAAAAAAAATCTAAGTGTGTGTATTAGAAAGGAGAGTGAGACCTATGTATACCGTGTTAGCAGTGAACTGCTTGCTTAGATTATGCAAATGGGGATTGGTCAGGTGAGAATGGTATAATTTAATAGGGAGACGAGGATGAGAGACAAAACAACACACTTGGGAAACCGTAGAGACCAAGGTAAGTAGTGGCGGTGCAACTGCATTTATGACACGAGCTGTAATTGCGATTTTACTCGATATGAGAAGGTTTATATGAACCGCATTTTAAACCAGCGACCGCATCCTCTTTCCTTCCTTTTTTTTAAGTTTCTTGTTTATATCTAATAATATACAAATTATTTTTTATATAAAAAAAAAGTTTTCCTATTAGAATAAAAAAATTGTTTTTATAAAGTAAACAGTTTTTTTATTAAAAGTATTTTTTTTTTCAGAAATAAAAAAAGAATTATTTTTATTAACATGATTTCGGGGGGGGTATTGATTTCTGGATCAGCTTAGAGTTCAGTTATGTTAGGCTTCATGGTGAGAGTTCGGTTTTACAATTAGAAATGGGAAAGTATGTCCACGGATTTCATTGTTGGGTTACCAAGATCGCAGCGCGGTCATGATTTGATTTGGGTCATCGTCGACAGAATAACAAAGGTGGCTCATTTCCTTTAAGTGAGGACGGATTATATGGCAGCATAGTACGCCATGGTGTTTATTAACGAGATTGTGAAGTTGCATGGGGTACCGCGTGATATCTTGTCCGACCATGGTAGTGCCTTCATCTCGTACTTTTGGGGCGGTCTTCAGGAGGCAATGGGAGTTCAGTTGAGTTTGAGTACTGCGTTCCACCCTCAGTTTGATGGTCAGGCGGAGCGGGTAAACCAAATTTTAGAGGACATGTTACGAGTTTGTGTGTTGGACTTCAAAGGTGGTTGGGATACACATTTGCCACTGGTGGAGTTCGCATACAATAATAATTATCAGCAAACTATTGGCATGGAACCATACGAGGCTTTTTACGTCAGGCCATGTCGATCCCCTACATGTTGGTTGGAGTTCAGAGAGCACTGGATGTTGGGTCCGGATATTATTAGGGAGACCTCGAAAAAGGTTGACGCGATTCATGCACGGATGAAGACCGCACAAGATCGTCAGAAGACTTATACTGACATAAGACAGAGGAAGTTAGAGTTCGTCGTTAGGGACCAAGTGTTGTTGAGGGTCTCACCCTTAAGAGGTGTTGTTCGCGTTGGTGCCAAAGGGAAGCTTTCACCATGATACGTGGGGTCGTTAACAGTGTTTGGTAGGGTGGGGTCAGTTGCCTACCGTTTAGGCCTACCCGACCAACTCCAGCGGGTACACGATATTTTTCATGTATCCATGTTGAGGAAGTTCTTACGTCCCGAGAACTGACACCTACACATAGAGTTAGATGGGGTTGAGCTGCAAGCCGATGGAACCTATGAGGAGAGGTCGGTCAGGATCCGAGATCGTCGTGAGCAGCAGTAGAGGTCAAAAAGTATTCCTCTTGTTCGTGTTATGTGGTGTAATCATGATGAGTCTGAGGCCACTTGGGAGAGAGAGGATGACTTGCGAATTAGTCACCCATATCTCTTCATGGAAGGTACGTGAGAAACTACCTTACTTGACTTGAATTGATTTGTTTTAATTTGGATTTCAAGGATGAAATCCCGTTCGTAAAGGGGGAGAATGTAATACCCCGCATTTTTGATTGAATTGAAATTGAAAAAAAAATAAAACTATGTTAGTATATATATATTCGAAATGTTTGGAAATAAAACTATGTCAGTAAATATATTCGAAATGTTTGGAAATGAAAAATTAAAATGAATTCATTGAGATACGAATGTGCGACTTAAATATTAGAAGCGAATTAATGCGTAAAAGGATCGAGAGGGTTAAAATTGGGGGCAATGGCATTTTTGTAAATAAACTAACCCTAGGTATAAATAGAAAAGAAGAGAAGAAGTCTTCATTTTATCATTTCACAAATGGGGGCTAGGGTTTGGAGGAGAGAGAGAGAGAGAGAGAGAGAGAGAGAGAGAGAGAGTAAGAAGAGAAGAAAGCTAAGAGGATTTCAAGAGGGTTCAACTTCTCCATACAATCCAAGGCAAGTTAATAACCTATATGTGTATATTATGTGTCTATAATGAAATTTCACATGAACATGTATTTGGATCCCTAAATTAATATGATATTGATGTTAAAAATGATAGGAAATGTATTAGGATCACCCTCCATGTAGATTCAAATGCAATAACATCATTATAAGGATTGAATTGTTGAACAACCTCTTGAATTTGAGAAATCTATGAACTTGTAAATCGTCATATTAAAAACTGTTTTGAGCTGTTTTGGTTGCGAAAATGGATGTTTCGTCCACGATGTCCGACAGAAAATTATATTTCGAACAACTTTGTAGTTATAAGTTTTTCCGAAAACGGATCGAAAAAGTCTCAAATCGGCGTTTTAAAATTCTGGGCAGAAAGTTGTCGTGAACAGGTCCGAATTGTATATGTTAGTTTCGGGTCTGTTTTATGTAGACTACGGTAGCATGCTCGCATGTCCTTGTAGAAAATCACGTTCCGAACAACTTTGTAGTTTTAAGTTTTTCCAAAGACGGATCGGAAAAGCCTCAAATCGGCGTTTTAAAATTCTAGGCAGAAAGTTATCGAAAACAGGGGCGAATATTATATATTAGTTTCGGGTCTACTTTATGTAGGCTATGGAAATGTGCCCGCGCTTCTTTATAGAAAATCACGTTCTGAACAACTTTGTAGTTTTAAGTTTTTCCAAAAACGGATCGGAAGAGCCTCGAATATGCATTTTAAATTCTAGGCAGCATGTTGTTGAAATAAGAGTGATAATATTTTTCATGTTGTTAGTAAGATAATTGCGGTGTTGTGCCAAATATCCTAACTTGATCACATACTTATGGTTATTAGGGATATATAACCATGAAATGATTTGATGTTGAATTAGTAAATTAATGATGTAAATTATGTTATATTATAAATAATGACTATTGTATAACTCGAGTAAGAGACTTGACATGATTGTATATATACATAAGCGTGAAATTGTTTTACATGTATATTGTTGAGTATACACTAGACTAGTCCTCCGGTCGACGTAGGCACATGTTGAATGCAATTTTTTGTGATTGATCCGGTTAGGTTCCGCTCGTGTGCCGTGACGGAGATAAACCACCGGAACCGGACACATGGTTGTAATGCGGGTCGGATAGAAAGACCTTGAAACGCCATGTGATTTAGGACTTAGTACGATTGCCCTTGCCACGTAATATTGGGAGTATTCGTGTGTAGCCTAGTGTTACGACTTGTTCCCCCGGGTAACGATAGTGACCCGATATGACTTGTTGTGTGAGATATTATGCTTGTGTCTTAAAATTATATTCCGAATCGATGCATTTGATATTATACTTGAAGGAAATATTTTGATACGTTAAATACTGAAATGAGATTAATAATGATTAATCATGATACGATATGAGACTACACGTTACTCGAGTTTGGGTTGGGTAGTCACGACATAGGAACATTGGTTGGGTAATTGAACAACTTAATTACTGGAGACGAGTAATGACTAGCGTGATTTCATTATAAGTACATCTTATAATCTTATAGCTTGTTTTCTTGCTTCTTGCTTCTTGCTTCTTGCTTCTTGCTCCTCTCCTATATATATAATATATGACAGGTCCTCGTCCCGATGGACAATAGACTATAGAGCTTGATGAGATCATATCAATCTTAGGATTCATGTAGCTGTGGAGTTATTCTATTTTAATTTATGTCGCTTGTTTCCCTTTTCTTGAGGGTGGTATCAGAGATTAATATCACGTTGTTTTTACTTGGTATTTGAGAGAATTGTTGTATTATTCTTTCCCATTTTGTGTTGGGCCGCATGTATTGGCATTTTATATTTTTCAGTTTGAGATTACTGATGGATTATTGCAGTTAATAGTTATGAGTTGGTTTCACTTGTTATAGTTGTCATCATATGATTTGCTTACACGTATGAGAGTGTACATGTTTACTTTACTGTATTTATTTAAATTTTGTTTCTAATGCCAACATATTGACGCTCCGCTTTAATTTAATTGGGCGTAGCTAACCTAATTAGATTTAAAAAGCAGGGTTGTCACAGAGTGGGGTGGGGGTGGGGCTGTGGGGGTGTGTGTGGTGGTGGGGGAAAGGGGAGGGGTAGGGCTGGGGGTGGGGCAGGGGAATGGGGTTGCGTGTGTGTATGTGCATGTGTGGTGTGCGTGTTTGTGCATATTTACAGGAGGGGGAAATGATGCGGGGGGTGTGACGGGGGCGGGGCTGTGTGCGTGTGTGTGGGGAGGGGGGAGGGGGTAGGGGTGGGGCAAGGGAAATGGGGCGGGGTGGGGCTTGTTAATTTTTTTTATTAAATTTTGATTGGTTTATTAGATATTTTGCCTCATATGCAAGTAGTGTCCCTTGTAAACTAATTGATTGATTATTGATTTTTTTATTAAATTAATATATGAAAGTAGGATTGTCCCTCATTGTAAATTAATAATTGTATACTTTAATTGTTAGTTTAATTGATGAAAAGAATTAATTAAGTAAATGAATTAGAAAGAGTACGGGATACACATTTGTTGTTGCCATTGTGGTTGGATTATAGTGGATCGATGTTGGGTTGGGTAATTTTAAAAGTGGCATGACCACTGGATTATTGTCCATATGGGAGTGGAATTTTTTAACTTTTTTTTAAAATTACTTTGTATAACGAACAATATATATATATATATATATATATATATATATATATATATATATATATATATATATATATATATATATATATATATATATATATATATATATATATATAGTGCGCATAGATACTATCCTTGTAGTTCTTATGCGTACGTATTCAATACTCCTTAGACCCATTCGATAGTCATTACCCCTGTAATGAGATCTCTCGAATTGTCCTGTTTGGAAAGTTTGGGACTGCATAATTTCTGTATAATAATATTTTTAGTGACTTAAAGTTGTTACTTTTGGAGGAAGTTTTGCAGTCGTATCCTAATGTTCTCTGGGTACATACTAGATTGACAAGTGTGAGTGTTATTTCAATTGATCAATTGAAATAAGACTCACACTTGCCAATCTACATCGTGTACTTGGAGAACTACGGGGATATGCTGCCAAATTTTTTTCAAATCATAATAATGTGCATAAGTTGTTAAGTATACTACAGAAATATATGGTCTTTAATGGGATAGGACCACTCACCCTTTAGAGGAGATGGAGGAAATAGGAATTTCTACTATAAATTGAATTTAAATTTGAAAATTAATAATCGAAGACATAATTAAATAAAACATACTAAAAATCTAAGTTTTGTTTACACTAATCCATGAATATACGCTTCTTACCTTTAATAGGTGATTAGTTGTGGTAGCTGTGATGGGATATCCGAAATACAAAGAGTGGATGGGTGAGACAAATAGAATGGGGGATGTGTTTCGTAGAGGTGCTAATGAATTTGTGAAATACGCAAAGAGATGTCATAATGATGACGAGTTTCTGTGTCCGTGTTCTAGGTGTAATAATGGTAAGGCGTTTGAGTGGAAAATAGTTGAACTACATTTGTTAAGATCGGGTGTGCAAGATAGTTATCAATTTTAGAGTTTTCACGGTGAATTAAAAGTTTCTTTTGTCCCCGAAGAACCTTCACAACAACCTTCAACAAGTAGGATAGATGTAGAAGGGGACGATGCAGATCATAATATGTTAGAGGATTTAGTTGATGATGCGTACGGAGTTTATGAAGCATAGGAGAATGAGATTACTGATGATGTACAAGGTTCAAGTGCTCGGGAAGATATCAAGATAAACCTTGACGATGACTACCAAAGTTTAAAATTTAACGCGACCCAACCGTTATACTCTGTCTGTGAGAAAGATCAATTAACTTTACATGCCATGGTTGGTCTGCACAGTTTGAATACGCAGTACGGTTTATTTAGAAATAGCGTGACAGGAATTCTGAAATGGGTGAAGGGGTTACTACCCAAGGATAATACACTTCCAAATAGCTATCCTGTTATGAAGAATAGTTTGAAAGGTTTGGGAATGAATTATAAATCTATTCATGCTTGTGTGTATGACTACATACTATACTGAAAGGAGTATGAAAATCTCAATCATTGTCCGGTTTGCGATGAACCTAGATATGTCCAATCTACTAGTAAGGAAGGCACAAGCTCAAAAGTGCCTCAAAAAGTATTGAAATACTTTCCCGTTGGGCCTAGATTAAAGCGATTTTTCACAATATCATGGATACGGAGGCAATGACTTGGCTTTCTAGGGTAGAAGTAGGGGGTAATCTCATGCGTCATCCTATTGATTCTACAGCTTGGGGGAGGACGAATTATGAGTATCCCGATTTTGCTCAAGAACAACGCAACATTCGTTTGGCTATATCAACAGATGGTTTCAATTCATTTGAAAATCTAAGCACCAATCAGAGGGCATGGCCAGTGATCCTAGCCCCACTAAACCTCCCTCCTTCACAGTGTATGAAACCTGAATTTTCGATGATGTCTTTGTTGATACCTGGCCAAAGGCATCAAGTGATGACATCGACGTCTAACTGGCTCCTTTGGTAGAAGAATTAAATGAGTTATGGGAGGAGGGTGTGCAATTATTTGACTCTTTTAGAAAAAGAAGAGTTTACGCTAAAAGCTATGTTGATGTGGGAAATTCATGATTTTCCCGCTTATGGGACATTATCCGATTGTGCAGTACATGATTATTTGGGGTGTCCTATTTGTGGAGGGGAGACTAAATCTCTTCGTCTATTGTTTAGCTCAAAAAATGTATACCATTTCCATAGGAGGTTTTTACCCCCGGCTCATAGTTTCATATTTGAGAAAGGTTCTAATTTTTTATTGGGAGGGGTTTAACATAGGCTACTGCCAAGACAATTTTTCGGTTCAGAAATTGAAAGTAAATCTTTTGAATGTAGCCCTAATATGCCAGGTAAGAATCCAAAATTTAAGAATGTCAAGCATAAAAAGACCCCAACTGGGAATAAAACTAAGACAAGAAAGGCATGGTCTAGGAGGTCAATTTTATTTAACTTGCCTTATTGGAAGAATAACCTGGTGCACCAAGTATTGGATGTGATGCATGAAGAGAAGAACTTCGTTGAACATATTGTGGGCACTTTCCTTGGGGGAGTCATTCGAAGGATGGAGAAAATGCATGAAAAGACCTTAAATCATTGAAACTTAAGCCACGACTATGGTTGAAAGAAGATAGTAGGGGAAGGACAATAATTTCCCTTGGTGCGTTTACTTTGACGAGTGGGGAAAGGAAGGTGATTTTAGACACAATATATAATTTGAAGGGCCCATCTAATTTTTCGTCCAACATGCAAAAGATTCTAAATTATACTACTCATGATTTACATAAGTGTAAGTCCCACAATTGGCATGTGATCATACAATTGGTTCCTCTATTGTTTAAGCACTGTTTCTACAAGCACAAGGATTTGCGGAGGACTATTATGCAAATTAGTATTACCTTCTCACTCATGTGTGAGAAGGTAGTCAATCGAGAACACATAGTGGTCGCAAAATTGGCGGTGATCGAAGCGATTTGTGTGTTGGAGAAGTACATTCCCCAGCATTATTTGACATAAGTGTTCACTTGTTGGTACACCTATGCGACGAGGCACTTCTTTGTGGTCTAGTTAGATATCGGTGGATGTATCCGTTTGAAAGATTGATGAAAGTTTTTAAAGATTACGTCAAGAGTACGCGATACATTGCAGGATCAATTGCAAAGGAATACATCATCGTGGAGTCACTGACTCGACCAGCGTTGATGACACTGATGAGTTCATCGATGATGGTGGTCATGTGATGGGAAAACGAGTGAAATTAATGAGTTTGCAACATGAACAAGTAGTTCATTATCTATTTGACACACATGAAGATGTCGAAGAATGGAAAAAGTAAGTTTCAATTATTATAATGTTTAACACTATTTTAGATTATTTTATACATGATTAATTTGGTAATATGCAGAAAATATGAAACCTGTGAGAACAATAAAAGACGAAAAATAATGGTACGATTAGACAGCGAATTTAGGCTGTGGTTGACACAAGAGACAATTATAATGAAAACAGTCGTTATATAACGTTACATTACACTCAAATTTTAAAACTAATATAATTAATTGATCTATATTCTCAGCTCTTAAAGACGGGTGATGCGACATCAAGGCTTTCTCGTCTAACCACTGGATCCTTGTTCTTGGCACACGAGTACAAAAAGTATCGATTGAACGGTTACGTTTTCGGCGCTAAAGTGTACGGGGAAAGTACAAATATACAGAACTCGAGCATTTCATACAAGGCTCTTACTTTCTTTCGAGCGAGCGCAAAAGATAAAAACCTCGTTGAAATTGAAATGACTTACTATGGTGTAATTCGAAATATATTTGAATTGGATTATATAAGCTTCAAAGAGGTTGTATTTTACTGTGACTGGGTAAGAGTTGAGGATAAAAATGCTTGTAAAGTTGATCATGTCACCAATTTGATCATGGCTGACTTGTCCAAGTTTAAAAGCAACGACCACGTGAGCAATGAGCCGTTTGTTTGTGCATTTCAAAAGGTTAACCAAGTGTTTTACTCGGAGTATATTGTAAGGGCATATTTTTATATGTCCGTTATCAATTTATTATGTCTTATACCGCTACACCGTCGAAGAGCATTCAAGCATCAAAGACAGATCCGAATATCAAGTTCTTCATTATTCAAGACTCCGCGAAGTTTACTTGGGTAAGGTTATGTTTTTAATACCTTAACTTTTCACCTAGAGCTTTTGGAATATTTTTACAAAATATTTTTCAAGTGTTGGAGCGGAGTTTTTCATCAAAATTTGAGAATGAGTATTTTTCTGTGTTGAAGAGGATATTAAAATATTATTTTTTCGAAACTGTCGTTCAAACAATATTTGTACGTCGTTCAAATGACAAGCAGTGTTGTGCGATGTCGTTCAAACGACATCGCTGTCTCGTTCGCGCGACATGTAATCTCGTTCGAACGAGCTCGAATTTTGAGGCCGTGCAGTTTTTGTATAAATACTCATTAATTGGTTTCGTTTTTCATAAGAAGTCCCAGCGTTTTGACGAACAGAAAAACTATGAAAGCATAATTCTTTTAGGCTTCTTCCTTTAGGGTTTTAATCCCGTTTTGGTTTTCAATTCACAAAACTCCCATATGCTTTAGTGAATTATTTTGGTTTTCAAGAACACTTTGCTTTTGTTCATCTTTCGTGGAGTGCGTCTCTACACCGCATGGCTGCGTGTCATTGAGGATCTCGATGTGTGAAGATTATTTGCTGAAGATTGGGTTGCGAGTCCTTGGAGGGTGCTGCGTGTATTCTCTTACTGAGTTCAAGACTGAGAGTCTTTGTGGGTTGGTTGCGGGTTGATCCATTGCATATTTCTCTATGTAGTTGTAAGTTGCGATTTATAAATTCATAGTGAAATAAAGGTTTTACCCGAAAGGGGATTTTTCTTGAAATCTGTGTCTCAGCATATTTATTGTGTCGCATGCTTTATATTCATTTATGGGTTGACACACGCACTTTAGATGCTTGTTTAAGGGATGAATTAAATAAGGTTTGATTGGAAACTTGCGAGTTAGTTTTAATCGGTATCACACGTCACGTATTTTTCAAATTGGTATCAGAGCGGGTTACGTTAATTTATCGCGTGATCCTGATTTTTCAAGCATTTATTTTTTGATACAATTTGACTTATCACATCGTCAAATTGGTATCAGAGCAGGTTGCACTAATTTATTGCGTATTCCTATTTTCCGCAAAATTGTGTGATATTGATTTTTTTTAAATCAAGTTTGTGAAAAATTCGCAATTTTTCGCTGAAACGCCCATTTAATGAGGAGCCTATTTTTGAAAAAGTTCACGACCACGCTGAAACTTTAAAAAAGTTTGAATTTGAAACTTTGCAAAAGAATTAAAGTTTTAGAAAAAGAAAATTATCTCCTTAAAAGTAAGATTGAATATTTGCAAAGGTTTTCAACTCAAAGTAATACTTGTCGTGAGCACTTTGGTAATGTGTATTGATTTTGATTCATTAAAAATTGCCAAAAATAAGAGTGATGAGAGAGTCCTTGTTTTAGAGAAGTAATTAGAGGACTTAAAAAATTCTAGGGTTCCCGTTTGTGCCGTCGAGGATAAAAAATTAATCGATGATTTTACGGCACGTCAAAAGACTCTTAGGGATAAGTTTGTTTTAATTGAGGGGGAGCGTGATAAACTGTTAAGTTTAATTTATAATTTGAAAAAGAATTCCTTATCTTTGGAAGAGTCTAATTCTTTGCTTGAGTCAAAAATTTTGAAGTTAAAAATAATTTGACAAACTCAAGTAGGTTTGATAGTGATGGCAATGGCTCATCGTGTTCTCATGCTTCTAATGTTAAAGCCAAAATCATTATTTATTTTAGAGGGTCAACTAATTTCAAGGACATTAGAAAAGATCACATTTTAGGTGTCGTTCCACCCGTTTACACATGTTCATATTGTGGTAGGAAAGGTCACCTTAGAAGATTTTGTTTTAATCTTGGAGAAGGTCCTAGGAATAAAAAATCTAGTGTTTTGTTAGTTCCCAAAACTCTGTGTCGACGTGTTACATCCATTTGGGTTAGAAAATCACTTTTGGATACGCTGGATTTTATAATAATTGATTCTCATTTCCTTGCACATGATTCTTCTCTTGCCATATCATATAGATGATTGTGTTTGCATGTTTGTTATACACTAGTTGTGGTTTCATGATATATATTTGCTAGTGTATTGACATGTAATTTTTGTATAAAAAAATTCTTTTGAAAAATACAAAAAGATTTTTTTTATAAATTTTGAAACATCTGGAAAAGATTTTTGTATTTTGTTTTGCACCGTTTATGGATGAACACTTAGGATGACCGAGTCACAACATCATTCCATTTTTCATGCTACTATTTGATAGTATTTTGAGACAATAGGTCAATTCATCCATGTGCTTTATAATATTTGGAGTCATTGAGATGTAATTAAGTGTTACTTCCAACATGTTTGACTCATGATTTCCTTTATTGCACACATGCACGGATTTGTTTGATTATTGTGCTTATCTTATCACATGTTGATTGGGTGTTTTCACTTCAATCCTGTCCTTAAAACGAACCAAGTGCAATAATACGAGAGTAATAAAAGTAGTGCATGTAAAAACGATTGCCCGTGAGGAATTTGTTTAGTTTGAAAAAATGATGATTGAACACGGGAAATGGCTGCGAGTGAATAATAATCACGTCGTGAAATCCACCGTTTGAAAAGAGCTCACACAAAAAATTAAGGCAATAAAAAGATGAAATATGCCAAAAATTTGGGCCAATAGGTTTTCTCTAAGTTGAGAATTTAGTACCTCTTTAGATATACAAAAATTGCATTATTATATATGAGGGAGTTTGGCTGGAGATTTTATAACGGGTTTGCACGTCCTTGAAAATCTTGAAAAAGCGCTAAATAGTTTTGGACGTTATTGGTGTGGAAATTATTTGACTTTGATTTGTTGATTTGTATAAGACAGTGTCATTTAAATTGAACAAATTTTTACACCTAAGGATACTTTTGATGTTCATTCGTTAGGAGTACACATGCATCGTGCACATATGATTGATTGAGTTTATTTTCCTATCGAATGTGTTCACACCCATTCATTACGTTTCCATGACTTGGTTGCTTGAGTTTAAATCCATGGTGTGATTTTTTTGTATCCTATTTTTGTCTAAAAAATTGAAAAATCCAAAAATAGTTTGTGGATGTTTTTGGGACATACATTTGCATGCGCGTAGCTTGATCCATATTTGCTATGAAATTTTATCGTGACACTCCATGTTTTAATTCTTTTTCTTATCTGTCTATTTGGGGACGTCATAAAAAGGGGGAGAAAGAATTATCATTTTATGGGGGAGTTTTTGCATTATGGGGGAGATTTGATTTACTAATGATTTATTCTTATATCATTTCAAACTAGATACGTCACGAAGGTATTTTGCTTTATCTCATGTGTGTATATACAAAGATTGAAGATCATGATGTTGCATACCCTGATAAGAAAAGCTTTGAGAATTGACGAAGATGATTGAAGAACTATTTTGAGATCTTGCAAATTTATTCATGGGAGGGTAGATTTGTATAGGAATTTTTGTTTTTGATAATTCGATTTTTTTATGTATGTACCGGCATAGACATAGGGGGAGATTTGTAAGGACATATTTTTATAAGTCCGTTATCAATTTATTATGTCTTATACCGCTACACCATCGAAGAACATTTAAGCACTAAAGACGGATCTGAATATCAAGTTCTTCATCATTCAAGACTCCGCGAAGTTTACTTTGGTAAGGTTATGTTTTTAATACCTTAACTTTTCACTTAGAGCTTTTGGGATATTTTTACAAAATATTTTCCAAGTGTTGGAGCGGACTTTTTCATCAAAATTTGAGAATGAGTATTTTTTCTATGTGTTGAAGCGGATATTAAAATATTATTTTTTTGAAATTATCGTTCAAACAATATTTATACGTCGTTCAAACAACAAGCAGTGTCGCACGATGTCATTCAAACGACATCGCTGTCTCGTTCCCGCGACATGTAATCTCGTTCGAACGAGCTCGAATTTCGAGGCCGTGCAGTTTTTGTTTAAATACTCATTAAATGGTTTCGTTTTTCATAAGAATACCCAACGTTTTGACGAACATAAAAACTGCGAAAGCAGAATTCTTTTAGGCTTCTTCCTTTAGGGTTTTAATCCCTTTTTGGTTTTCAATTCACAAAACTCCCATATGATTTAGTGAATTGTTTTGGTTTTCAAGAACACTTTGCTTTTGTTCATCTTTCGTGGAGTGCGTCTCTACACCGTATGGCTGCGTGTCATTGAGGATCTTGCTGCGTGAATATTCTTTGCTGAAGATTAGGTTGTGAGTCCTTGGAAGGTACTGCATGTATTCTCTTGCTGAGTTCAAGACTGCGAGTCTTTGTGAGTTGGCTGCACGTTGATCCATTGCAGATTTCTCTATGTAATTGTAAGTTGCGATTTATAAATTCATAGTGAAATAAAGGTTTTACCCGAAAGGGATTTTTTTCTGAAATCTGTGTCTCAGCATATTTATTGTGTCTCATGCTTTAGATTTATTTATGGGTTGACACACGCACTTTAGATGCTTGTTTAGGGGCTGAATTAAATAAGGTTTGATTGGAAACTTGCGAGTTAGTTTTAATCGGTATCACACGTCACGTATTTTTCATATATCAACGAGTCGTGGTCAATTGTCCTACACGTGCCAAATCGTATAAATAGTAGTGTGGATGACTTGGCTACTCCTACCGAATATCGATCCATTTTTTATGATAAACCAAATTTGAAATAATTTTTCAGTTTGTAATAAATATTCCAATTTGTACTTTATCAATCCATTTTTAATGCTTTTAATTGATTTCACTTTATCATTTTCTCTCTAGTGTAGTGTGCGTGTGTGTGGGTAATAGGGGTGGGGGTGGGGATGTTCCAGGTTTGTAGTAATTCTACATATTATGAGCTAGATGCTATTGTTTTGGAATTCAGAATTGAGGTGTTAAAGAGTAACAGCTCATTTGGATTTGTAGTAATTGTACATATTTGCATGTCTTCTTCTAATTCATTTTGATTTGTACAAATAACAACATTTTTTCACAGCAAATGTCTCCTTCAGGTATTAAGGTGAGGATGATGATGTTGGTTATGATGATGTCGTCTGGGCTCGGTGGTAGCGAAGGCGACGAGGGCTCCACGGCCCCTAGGCTCCCCAAATATGGCAAATTGGGGATGGCCGTCAAGAACAAGACGGGGCTATTAGCGAGATCCTTCGAGCTGGTAAAGACGATCATGGGCCCGGGGTACACTAGTTGGAGGGAGGTGCCAAATGAGCTCAAGTTAGCTGTTTGGGTGGCACTACAGGTAATGTATTTATATTTATATTTATATTTATATTTATATTTATATTTATATTTATATTTATATTTATATTTATATTTATATTTATATTTATATTTATATTTATATTTATATTTATATTTATATGGATATGAATATTTCAATTTCAATTTCAATTTCGATTTCGATTTCATTTTATATTTATATTTATATTTATTCGCAACTAACATTGTATTTGTTTGACAGGAACAATTCAGCCTGGATCCAAAGCTACGCGATTCCGTCTTGGAGTAGTTGAGGGAGCAACACAAGGTGTGGAAGAAAAATATACGGACCCGGTACTTTGGAAAGACCCGAGAGTCCGTTATTCGTATGCGTGAATCCATCCCGCCGAAGGAGCCAATCTCATTGGCAAAATGGCAACAATTCATTGACAATGAGATCGGGGAGTGACAATTGGCATCTCGCCAATCGGGGAGGGAAAACCAGGCAAAAAATACGGACGTGCACTACTCCAGTCAGACGTCTTACGCCGAGGTGGAGCATAGGATGATGGTAAGATTTAATTTTTCTATAACTACATAAATATATTATTCTGCATTATTTTACTTTGCGGGGCCGATACTAATTTTACTTTATTTTATTTCAGGGGACAGGGAGTGGCCCTGGGGGTAGGCCACATAGGCTCGATACTTACGTGGCCATTCAGACGAAGAAGGGGAAGGATAAGGAGGTGTCCCCGAGCATCGCGGTCACGATTGTAAGTAATTCGACAATTTACTTTTTGTTAATAACGTTATAATTTTTTTATTTACTTATTTTACTAATCATGTGCTTTTTGTCTTTTCAGTCAAAGTTTAAGGAAGTGCATGAGTCACAGTCTGATGCCGACAAGGCATCTTTTGCCACAAACGCACTCAGCCAAGTGCTTGGCGCTGATTGCAAGAGGAGGACAAGGGGTGAGCTCGTGGGTGGCCAAATCTAGGATCATCGGATTGGAGACGAGCGACACCAGGTTGGCTCGAACGGTGGACTCGCATGACGCGAAGCTGTCCCATTTGGAGGCGACTGTCCAAGATATGTTCTCATTCATAAAGTGTTCGTTGGGCGGAAACCGTAAGGATAAAGTGAAGGAGGAGGTGGTGGAGGAGGAGGTGGTGGAGGACGAGGTGTAGGATGATAAGGACGTGGACCTCGCTGCTTCATCGTCGACACGTGCGGACTTTGATGATCCACTCACCTATTTGGCTCCCTTTAACCAACCGATGTCGACACTTGGTTGGAAGAGCGTGTTTATACTGGAGATATTTGATGGTCAACGGATAGGGTGGGGGTTGAGGGACCCGAATACCGTCCAGGGTATGCCAGTTCATGGACATTTTCTTTAAGACATCGAGTCCAAGGTGCTCGTCACGCATGTGATACCCGGGAAGGAGAACTCCCCCTTGTGGTTGCACAAAAAATGCGACACAATGTATTTTGCTGGATGTGTCAATTTGTATATCGTGTGGCCTACTGACCTCCTCAGAGTTAACCTTACCCCAGACATTGTCATTATTTGAATTGAATTGTTGTTTTAATTTGTTATATTTGAATTCTATTCGGATTATATCGTGATGCATATTGTTTTGAATGTATATTTGCATTATATCCATTTTATTTGGATATATAATGTTTGAACAGGTACAACGTTTCTATAACAGGTAAAAATATACTGTTGGGCAGTGGTAGTGGCAATACTGCCCAGCAATTTTTTTTTTAATTCTACCCAAAATTGTCACGGTCATTGACCATGATAATTTTTTAAACATTGTCACAAGTTTGTCATGGTCCTTAACTGTGACAAAACTTGTCAAGTTCAAGGACCGTGACAAGCCTAATGAACTTGTCAAGGTTAATGACCGTGACAAGTCCGTAATAACAAAATTTGTCACCCCTAAAAGTATCACGGTCATTGACCTTGACAAGTCTAACTTGGCATGGTCAATGACCGTGACAATTTGGAAGATTTGGTGTAGTGTCTCTCCTTAGGCTCCTAATGCTTCCCCCTTCCACCGCAAACCTAGGTCGCACTCCGAGTGCCCATCGAGCACTCCTGGGCCCCGAATCGACCCCATTTGACTCCAGTCAACTTCATCGTCAAAGCGAAAGCTTTTTAAATATTCGAAAGGCACTGAAACCCCTTTCCAACAGTTTGCCCCTGCATGAACCAGCATAACCGTTCGAACGAACGATCAGTTTTCCCCTAAAAATCGATCCGGAGGCCACTAGGGGCTCCCGGACTCTATTTGACCAAAGTCAACTCTTCAGCTAGAACGAGACTGAATGAATCTCAGAAGGCTACTGAATACCCTTTCTAATGATTCACCCCGTGCGCGATTATCACCTAAGGTACGGACGAACAATCTGTTTTACTCCTAGAGGTCACCGGGCACTTTCGGGACCCAGTTGACAAAGGTCAACTTTCTGAACCAAGAGAAACTCCTTCGAATGTTGAAGTACATCTCCTAACCTTTCCAACGGTCTACCCCATGCACAATTTTGACTTACCATGAGGACGAACGATCCGTTTGCATCCGACGATTTCTCGTCCAAAGGACCGACATGCGCTTTCGAGCCACATTTGACCCAAAGCCAACTCTCGTACCCGGGAGAGGTCCAAAGGACACTTGTTGGTCTTTGAAATAACTTTCTAACAGTATGCCCCGTGCATAATTCGGATCAACAGTTTGTTCTCTACAGTCATTTTTCCAAAAAGGTCCGCATGGGACTGCCAATTGGCAGGTCCTGAACCCTGCCTATCGGAACAGTGTCAAGGGTGACCTACAGATAGGCACCCTCAGGAATACGCCGATCGGCACCCCCTGGCCCTATAAATAAGGGTCGTGACCTCGTTGCTAGAGAGGGAGCACAAATCCATCAGCACCACTAATCTCAGCAACATTCTCTCGAATTCTGCGAAGTTCCATATGAGAAATCTCATTCAAGACTAAATACCCATCCTTTTCACACCCAATTTGGCAAAAATACTTCTCTCTCATCAACATCCATCATCATATAAAGGAGTTCATCCAAGATCCAAGCTCAAGCTCCAAAAGAAGGTCCAAATACTTCTCCCTCTCTTTCAAACCTCTTGTTTTACATAAATTACTTTAGATTCATAATTTAGTTTCATTCTATTTCATACATATTAACATCTACGCTTTTATTAATATATCTCACATACTCTATTTCTCATAAAAAAAATCCAGAAACAAATAAAAGAGGGTTACGCCCATAAATTCTGAACGAAATTATCCACCACACTTTTTCCAAAACTAGAAACAAATTTTCTACACGTGTACACCTAATAAAATTCCGTTTGAATCTATGGGATAAACCCCACCCCTATTCTATATTCGAACTACATGGACTTTGATGCCTTTGTAGTCTACGTAGGCATCTCGAATTAAAATCCGAGACTCGAGTCCAATTTTTTAATTTTCTAATTTCTCTTATTTTTCATAATCCTCAAAGTTCCTCATTATCATCATGCATATATATATTATATTTGTTCGCATCTCATCCTTCACATATTATCGTTTCCCAGTAACGATCAATATCACATTGAACGCTCATATTCTATCTTCTACATTTATTATTTTGGGAATATTCCTATGGATGACCTCACCCTATCTTTTCCATGGTATGGGTCGAATAATTTCAATCTCCATTATATAAACACATGCATACACTTCACGGGGATAAAAAGGAAAATATAAACATTTGCCCATGAGAGACCGAAAGGGCGGGATGGGTGCCTAACACCTTCCCATTTCATAACTTAGCCCCCGGACCTCCGATCTATTAGTTTCGTACGTATCAGTTTTGTCCTTGATGTCTCTCTCTTGAGATGTCAACATATTCTTTTGCCTATTTTGAGCAAAATAAGTTGGGGTCTCTATCTCTTTACATTCATCCCACACCGATGACGACCGAAGCCCCATTTTCGAAGAGAAGGGTGCGAGACCGCGTTGTAGTTTTCTTCCCCGGGGGGATCCTCTTTCTCCCTTCCCCCTGGAACGAACATCGTGCCGACCGGGATGGACATAGTGGCAACTCTGTTGGGGACTATATTTAAGAGGGCTAGACTCTATTTACATGGCTGTTTTATTTTCTTGTAAATTCCCCTATTTGCATGTTCCCCTTTATTATCCTTGTATACCTCATGCTTATACTTCTATTCACACACTTGTAAAAGATTCTCCATGTACACTTCACACCACGTGCACTTAGGATTACGTACATCCACATATTGCACGCACCATTTATCCATGTTTAGTATACTATTGGTACTTGTGCTTTGCTCCCTGTTTGGCATAATCAAGAAAGATACTCTCACCATAAGATACTAATAAGAGAATCATGCATGATTCACACGACATCACCAAAGAGAATTGTTATTGACCAAATTTTTTACCGAAACTAGAGAGTCACTTCATGATGGGCGCTGGTCCGACAGGGCGCAGTTAGCCTAAGTGATATTACTCTCACCTTCCATTGGCCAAGTACCTTCGACGTATATCGAACGGTTCCCCCGCATAGTACCGCTTGACCGAAGTCATGAAGGGAGGTATATAGCAGGGGACTCATTCACGTACGTCGAGTATATCGAATTCGCTCTCACACATATCGTCCTCATGAGGTATATAATGAGGCAATTCATGTACACTCGGGTATATCAAATAGCTTGTCCACACGTACTGATTGCCCTCAAAAAGCAAGACGTATATCGTGGAAGTCAGTAACACCAAAGGACGGAAACCTTTCCGATTCATCCAACCAAACTTCATACTCGCATATAGGTGTCAAGACTAGGACACTCATGTTAGATTCTCAGTTTTGACCCGAAATTCTGCCAAAATTTCGGGTCAGCCTGCCGCCTAAATTTTCGTACATTTCTAAAATGGGACCCTGTCCATGAGCCTGGTTACAAGTCCAACCCTAGATTTACATATGTTGCAAACCTAATTTTTCCAGGCTTGGGTCCCGTCCGGCATTTCATTTTTGCATTTAGGAGAATTTAATACAAATGAGAACCTAATAAATATAATAATCATGCTGAGACATGTCTCTAGTTCCTCTCTCTTTTTCCCAAAAAGCGTCCAAAAACATTTCCTCTTTTATCAAAAATGCCAAAAACATTTCGTTCTCATCTTATCCAAAAATGTCAAAAATGTTTTCTTCCTTTTTTCCAAAAAATAACGAATTTCCCTTTTTCTTTTTTGAAAATAAATTCCATTTTTTCTCAGGTTGATCACATACCCTTAGCCTAGCTCCTTATTGGCTTCGTTCCTCAGTCAAACTGCCCCGAAGTTTTGTCAATCCCTTTGCATCCTTCGAGTCCAAGACTCGGTCACCTTCCATGGAGAACACGGATCAAGTGCCGAATGTACAGCTAGCTTTGTTGACGATTCTGGCTCAGCTAACTGCCAAAATTGATAACCTTCAAATCGAGTTTCATGAGATGCAAAGAAATTGGGTCCCTGTCCCGAAGATCCTGAGGTCATTTTCCCTCGCTCCATGGGTCCGCCTTAACCCGAGCCTATCTGGGTTCCTGAAGAATACCATTAGGCTCCGCGTGCTCCTCCTGCTAATAAGCCGCTACCAACCTAACTTCCTATGCCAAACCTTGCACAGACCAGGGTTAATTCACCCGTAACTATTGATCCGAAAGAGGAAGAACTGAACAAGGTTAAGGAAGACCTTTAGATGCTAACCAAGAAATTTGACCAGGTCTGAATCTCTGGGAATTACATGGACTACACCCATATGTCTCCCTATTCTCCAGGTTACCAGAAAAATTCAAGATGCCCAATATCGAGAAGTTTGGAGGTAATGGACCTCTGATCGTTCATCTCCATAACTATCACCATGCCATGACTCTCCTAGCAGACTTTAAAGGATAGCTCCCTCCGTTGGTTCCTATCCCTTGAAGAATCCAAAATTTACAGTTAGGAAGACGTTCCCTATGAGTTTATGTCCCAATACAAGTACAACGAAGATCTAGAGGTTACCTGTCGTGACTTAGAGCTCCTCAAATAGAATCCTGGAGAATCAATCAGCAACTTCATAGCAAGGTGGAGAGAAAAAGAAGCTACCATGACTAATCGGCCTTCTAAATAAGAATAAGTCGGCATTATGAAGAACTTTTTACCCCATGTTCGAGCAATAATGGTAGAACAGTATTATCCTCACTTCCGAGCCCTCCGAGAAGCAAGAGTATAAATTAAAGAAGGTCTTGCCAAGATAGAAGTAGAACCAAAGAAATTCTCTGGACAGTTTGCTCCTAAAAAATTTGAAAAGCCTGCTAGTACCTCAGTCTCTACCATCAAAATTATCTCTCAGCCTATCACTTCATGGGCACCAAAAATCCACCCAAACCCAATCTGGAAATAATATACCGAGATTTTTGCTCCTCTCTCCAAAGTCTACCAGACTCTCTTGAATTAAAACCTAGTCAAACCCTTGGACCCTCGTCCATTACCAAACCCGCTTCCAAAGAATTTCAAACCTGATGCCCATTGTGACTATCACCAAACGACTGGCCATACCATCGACCAATGTTTCCATCTCCGAAACATAATCTAAAGCCTGATTAACCAGGGTATCATCACCCCACCAGCTAATCCTAAACCAAGAACAACCCATAATCCACTCTCAAGCATACAAATGCCATCTTCCTAGAAAAAGACTCAGAACTTGACCCATCTACACAAATTATGCCAAGTAAATCACCAATCATGACATATACTCTCCTAAACCTCTGCAAATATGCCCATGTTTCCTCTTATAGCCTAACAACCATGTCGATCAATCCTTATCACTCACCAGAGCCTACATCGCTATCCGTACTCGTTCTGGAGGTAAAGGTATGGAATTATCAGAAGTGTTGAACCAACTCCTAGAGTTTGGGCTGAAATTGCCCTCCCGGATAACCATCGACTGTTAGAGATTCAGTGGGTTATTCTTAGAAGCTCAAAAATGGGCCCCGAGTCAAACAACTGGGTAGTGCCAATCGACGAAGTCAGTCTAGATAACCTGGTCCAGATCATAGCAGATTTATTTCAATAGACTGGTGATATTTGTAGCATATTTGAGATGCTCGATGCTTTGAAATTACAAGGATACCTGCTTCCCTCAGTCTTGCATTTCCCTATCGAATGGGAGGAATTATACAAAAAGGCCATAGAAGTCGTAGAATGTACTGGCTTTGCATGGAAAGACAATATCATTGCAACCGGATGGGGAGATGATTCTGAAGATTCAGATGAAGAGACAGATGCAAGAAAGTCTAGTCTGATAGCCAACCTATGCGGAATGATATCATTCGAGGAGCTACTAGGAGAGATCAATTAGGTAGCTGAGCAACCCGACAACGATGAAGAGATGGGGTTTCTATTTTTCCCCTCTTTCGTGAACTACATGACCATGTCAGGGAGACATTACCAGAATCCAAGCTTACAACCATCAGCAAGCGCTAAAGGGAAAGGTGTTGAGAATATCCCTATGCCAAAAATTACCCTTGAAGAAAGAAAAGTCCTTGATCAACTGAAGAAAACTCAAGTGAACATCACTCTATGGGGACTTTTCATGTCTTCCTAACTGCACCGAAATGCCCTAATCAAGCTACTCACAGGACCCACAGTTCCTCTCTCAACCACACTATAAAAAGCAGTGAACCTATTTGGATCCTTAACCTCTACTCGAATGCTCTCATTTTCTGAAGGGGAAATATTTAAGAATGGTCCCAACCACAATCATGCTCTCAATATCTATGTCTAAGTCATGGGGAAAATTGTTTCCCTCCCACTCATCGACAACGAATCATCTCTGAATGTTTGCCCGTTAAGAACCCTCAACTGTTTGGGACTAAAAGTGAGCGACCTTGCTCCAACCTCTACTGCCGTGCGTGCCTACGACAACACATGTCGAGAATTAATGGGATCTATTAAGCTTGCAATAGGGGCTGGCACTATAAATCATGTTGTTGAATTCAAAGTCATCGATATCCCAGCCTGTTTCAACCTGCTTCTCGGACGACCGTGGCTCCACAGTATCAAAGGGGTGTTTTATTCCCTTTATCATTAATTGAAGTTGTTTACCAATGGACAATTTATCACCATCTTGGGAGACAGTGACAACACCGAGAATATAAGCACCAGTAATCTGGTACTCGAGATACAACACGGGGTGAACGATATGTTACTATCAGGCTTCCAGGTCAAACCACTCCTACTCCCAGTAAGGGACGACTTCAAAGACATGGTTTGTCCAGAATATAATAATCATGGAAATGTCAATGTAATCCAAATGTTCTTATAAAAACATGCATGTCCTCCCATGTTAGGACACTCGTTGGTGCCAAATAAGAGTACCACATATAAGCTTTGTCGATTAATGATTTTGAGAACTCCTTAATCCTGAGCTTCTTATTATTGCAGTAAGCCCCTATATATTCTATAAAATGTTTGATGTGCTCCTTCGAGTTCCCCCCTTTCCTATGTACTTTTTGAAGGTAGGAGGAGTATAATCTTTTAGGTAAGGCTCATCATTATATTCCTAAGAGTAATGCGTCCGAAAGTCATCATAAACCGAGCTACCTCGCCATCAGATTACGAGGAAGCTTACATGAATTTCAGTATCTCCTTCTGCATCTCTTTTTTTATCTCCTCCATAGCCTATACCGTTGACAGAACAGCTAGAGGGACCATAGGTGGCGCGCCCACTTCACCTGGAATAACCACCACAGTTGGAATGCTTGTTACTCCTGGGGTTCCCACCGTTGCAGTCACAACAGGGGGTATGCTTGCTGGGTAAGTTCCTGTTGGAACTGTACGTGGTGGGGCCGTTGGTCATACCCCTGGCATCTCAAAGGAGTTGGCCTCAAATCCTCCCAACACCGTTGAAGCTACAGGCATTTGCAAAAACTCATAGAATTTATTCATGAGGATTTGAACTTGAGTTGGTCTCAACCCGGCGCTCATGGAGTCTTGCATCACCCCTGGAATCCTGTCGCCATTTGAACTAGAGGTACCTTCACTTGAGAGGCTCCATCTCTAGAAGCCTCCAGCTCCCTTGCCGCTTGTTCTTTATTATGTTGAATATCATCAAAGTTAAGTCTTTGATTAACATTATCCTGCGCCATACTCTTTGCTTAGAAGAATACCTCCCCAGCAGAGTTGCCAAATATATGAGGATAGTTTCGATAAGACGGAGGTGTAACCCCTTTTGGAGTACAGTAATGATAAGTTAATCAAGAAACCACCTTTGACTGAGTAAAACACTCAATCACGATCTGGTGAAAATGAACTCAGTTTGATCTTAAAAATCTCTCATGTATAACTCGAAAGATAATAATGAACTCAGAAGTAACTCATATGGAGAGAGAGAGAGAGAGAGAGAGAGAGAGAGAAGTAATCATCCTAGATACACCTTGGCAGGTAGCCAAACACCCCTACCACCCTCAAAGATCTCTGTTAAGTATTAAAAACTTCGTGATCAATGGCCATGGTGGGTGAATGAACTCTGGATTGTAATAAATCTCTCTCTCTGATGTATTTTCTCTCTAGCAATAACTTCTGAACTCTCAAAAGAACCTCTATTTCCTCAGAGGTGGTTGGGGCCCTTAAATAGCCCCCACACCACTCCCGAGATAACTCAGTCATTCATAAATGTGAAAGACATCCCTCATACTTTATGTCACAAATTATAAATGCATGATGCACTAGTTAGCTCCACGTCATAAATATTAAATGCAAAGACATGCCTTTTGCCTAACCACTGTGTGTCAGGGGGCTGTCGTCACAAAGGTGGAACACCAACTATCTGACAACCCAAAATACCATGGTGGTTTGCTCAAGTGCAGATTTGACATTGCCTATATGTCTAGTGATATCTCATAGAACAGATGTGACATTTAAGAAAAGGGTTGTTTGGTTCACACCTCAACGCCTGATGGAACTCATGGCTGCTCCACCCAAGGTTCCACGATCAAGGTCTTTTTGTATTTTACCAGATGTATCTAAGATGGTCAGGACAATCCCCAACGGTGCCTCACTTCTCAATCCTCAAAACCAAGTCCCTCTGAAGTTCCCATGGCGAGGTCGCTCGAGCATGAAAGCTCTCCCAGGCCCTACCAATCCTGGTTTCTAGCGAATACCGCTCAACCTCACACTAAAAATCATTATAATCATTACAGCTTATGGTTAAAATAAAAGACACAACAAGATTAAGTAAAATAATAGAACTAAAGGATGATCTCTCTCGGCCAGCTTCTTCGCTAGAAGATCCCTCTGGCTGCCATGCTGAACTACCTCGCTTGAGCTGCATCGCTACCTTACTGACATGCATCGCTTTGAGCTACCTCGCTGCCTTAATCCCTTGAGTCTGTTGTATTAGCTGGGGGGATTAACTCTAATTTCAATATTATCTTCGATCCCCGCTTACAAATACAACAATAAATTGTCGATGTTTGACAAGTATTTATATGAAAATACATATTCGAGGATGCCTTCATATAGACGGGCTTTGTTATCTCAGATAAGAAGTGGGAGTAGTCCAATTTTAGACTTTGGCCTGTGCAAAGTTTCGGGTTGACTCGGATCACCGACATTTTCCTTAAAGCGGCTTTGAAAAGTATGTTCTCATGTTTGTATTTAGTCGTTGTGGCATTTGATTATCATTTATTTAACGTATGAGCATGTTAATTCAATAAATAGAGGTGTTGGGTTGAAAACTAGGCCTTAATATATCAATGTTGTAAAGTTCATATCGGGTCCCCTAAACGGAGGTCGGGTTAAATGAGATAAGCAGATATGGACAGTTTATCACAATATGTATGGGGTATTTGACATGGGATTCATGCAAAAAAAAAAAATTACCTTTATAGCGTGAGCCAAAGTTTTCCTGGGGGAATGTCCCTTCTTAAGGTGCCCAATTGGGCAAAGCTCCATTTAGCCGGAAAAAGCTTCATTTTAAAGAAACAACTTTTGTGAAATGTGCACAGAGGTTTTCCTTTGTTTTGGGGGGGAAGCTACTTTTTATAAGTACGACCTTCACTTGGGGGACGTGACTTCTCATAAGTACAAGCTTTCATCGGTGGAAAAAGACTTTTCTGAAGTACGAACTTTTTAGGAATTTTCAGAATGAGCTCAAGTATCTTGGGTACTCATGTTGAAGAAAGTTATAAAATCGAATCAATAATGGATTTTAGGGTCCCTTTCAAGGTTAGTGGGGACCTCTATTTATAGGATCTTATTTGGCTCGTTTAACCTATCGGTTATCCATGGCCTTTGACCGATCGGCCATCCACGGTGACATGAGTATGGTTTATAGGGGCTAAGGGATACGTGTATGGTAAAAAAAAGATATATAAAGATCTTGTAATGATTACCATGGGATGGATGAACGATCGCTCAAAGCCCGGCTAGGGGCCTTTAACTGATCAGTTAAAAGAGCCTTTTAAAGGGCTTTTCTCTTATTTGTATTTTGTCCCCGCGAAGTATTATTCTTGAGGTTTTGGAGTGGGTTTGGGGATAAGGGTATTTAATTAAGGAGACAAGATGATCCACACCCGATTGCAAATCGAGGTGTCCACAAATATGAATGAAACTAAGAACAATATCAAATTGATCTTAATGTGAAAGATGAACTATATACATATCGTGAATTGGTTACATCTATGGATAATATTTTCTGGAAGGAAGTATTTAATGATGAAATGAACTCAATTTTCTCTTATCAAACTTAGGATCTTATAAATTTTCCTACTAGAGAAAGACCAATTGGGTTAAAATGGATGTTTAAAACGATATTAAATCATGATGGTTTTATTAGTAAATTTTGAGAGTGCGTATTGCATTTCGAAATAGAGACCTACTAAAAATTATTTGCACACCTAAAAGTCAATGTTCAAATGTTTACCAAAATTTTAATCAAACAAATCAAGTTTTATCTTGTTTAAGCATATGGATCAGAAAAATATGTGAAAGAGGTATATAAGAGCACAACAAGAAATGTACGAGGGAAAAAATCCACTAACGGGAACCAATGAAAAAATCTCACTAAAACACTAGTAAAGACGTACAAAGGGAACTAACGACTAACACTAATTTTGCGCTAACTCACAACTCTCACTTTTTTCCACCAATTTTTAGCTAGCCGGAGATTCCTATTAGTCGATGGAAGATCTCGACATCTCTTATGTCTTGACACCCTTCAACAATGTTTCACAAGCCTTCATATTCAAATATGGGAGATCACAAATGATATGGACCAAGATAAAGAACCTCAAATATTACAATACTTCTTGTTGGGAGAAAAACGCAAAGTGTATAGAAATTTTTATTCTTAAAAATGAGTTCTTACTAAAAATCTCCATCTTCTTTAATATTAATCAACCTCTATAAAGAGAGATGATTAAATTCAAAGAATAAAAGGAGAAAAATGAACTAGATTTTGAAAATGGGTTCACTCATTCACAAGTTTGTTCTTATCTTCTTAAAAAGAAGAAAATAATGCACACAAAAATCCCTCAATATATTTTGCTCTTAAAAGATTTGAGAGGTTATTTTAAAATGAAGACCACTGAACGTTGAAATCAGTAAAACCACACAAATAGGTTACCTAGTTCTAAGACAAGCCAAAAGACACATTTCTTACGCAAAGCATGTTTAAGAGAACTGTTGGGGCTACTAGTTTAATCAGCACCCAAGAAGGAACTTTTCGCACAAAATCTAGAAGATCCGCAAAGATTTTTATGGAATATTCGTAGACCTATACGTGTTGCTGGAGGTGTCATTACAATATGTAAGATCTTCACTAGAGCGAACCTGTTGTCTAGCTAGTCACAAGATTATCTAGAGATTTCTGTCGGAACCTTCAAAGAGCTTGGTGGCCAGCGAGGGAAGTATTTTTGCAACTAAAAGCGTTGTTTCTGGGATAATGTTGCTCGCACCAATTTCCAAATACTTTTCCAAAGAAATTATCTCTTTTTCGTTCATCGATGGAGATCATCACTGTAGAGAAATTGCTCAATTTTGATTATCTTTTGATTTTTAAAATATTTTTACACAAGCAAGATCAAGATAGAAAAACTATAAGTTTTACACACACAAAGTTTTTACCAAAATATTTTGAAATTAATTTGAAAAACCCCGTGATGTGTGTGGGGGAAGTATCCAATATACCTTTGAATAATTTGATATATGAGATAAAGAGGATGATCAAAACTAGCTTTAAGATCTTGAATGTTAATGAAGATTTTTGGAGAGGTAAATCAAGAATCCAAAGTGTTTAGGAAAACGAGAATAAGACAACTACCTATGAGTGCTCAAATGAGTACAATTTCCCCCTTTGTCTATTCCATTGACAAAGCACAACAACCAAAGGTTACAAGCAACACAGTGAAATTCCTATCAACTATGACATAAGTCCAGACTAAAGGCATAATAAGATAAAAATTACAAAAGCTTACAACACCACAAGATACTTCATCAAATTACTAGGAGAAAGATTTCCTTAAACACACTAGCAAAGTTCATCAAAATACCAATGTGTGAAAAAATTCACAATATTCAAAATTTAGTCATAAGAGATAGATATATAAAATTCTATACTAACAAGCATATGAGACAACATTCAAGTCTCCGCTAAATATGAAAACTCCCCCTTTCAACAAGAACTTATCCCCGGAACTTCTCCTCCTTTTTGTCAATGAAGTAGACAAATAAAAGTAACAAGAAAGGAGAATCATGAAATCATAAGGAGCACATGAAGCCAATAAGATAGAGCAATGTAGCATACTCTGTAAGAAAATTTTGTTATTCACAATTTAGGTATGAAATACATAGTGAATAAAACTCCAAAAACTCGTATTTGGATAAGGAAAAATATATATATTAAAGTTTCCTATATACCAAATGTTGTGAGGTGTATGACAAGTGTTCATAACCAATTAAAGATTATCGCAAAGGCTAATAACATGATGAGGTTTATCAACTAATAACATAATATCATATCTAATACGTGAAAAATACAAATAAATAATGCCATTGAAAAAATAAAACCAAGCTCGAGTTTAATTAATAATAACAATTCAATAACAAATTACTCAACGCTTCAATACTAGTGAAAATTTTTAACAACATTTGAGATATTTTAACTAACACTTTTCTCTTCCTTCATGAGAGATTTGGATACAACCTTTAGTTTCATATCCTTGATGTTACTAATTTTTTTATGGATACATATCTTTAAAACATATATTTGTTCAAAATGTTTTTGCATGTGGCGGCTTTCACTCAAACATTACTATGATGGTATACTATTTCTAACTTTTAAAGGTAGCATCATCCAATCAAAGTTGTATCCATAACCACATCATCTATCACGATTTTTTATGTAGCATCTAGCTTTTTAACTTCTTTTAATCTTGAATAATTCTCACATAAACACATTTGAGGATAATGGATGCTCTCTCACAAATATTCGAAGCTTTAAACCATTTGTAATTGTAGAGATGTCATCTATACAATCTATAGTGCGATGTAAAGTGTAATACGATATGAGCATGTGTTCCCAATAATAACTTTCTCAAAGTTTATAAAACTTTAAAATAAAATAAATACTTTTTTATGATGTATAAAATCACTTTTATCCAAACAAAAGGAAAAAGTATTCAAAAATAATGATTTGATATACAAAAATATGGCAAAGAGTATATCATCTAAACAACATATAAATGATTGTATTTGAAAAATCTTGTTATGGTAAAGAATACAACCATATCTTGTCAAAAAGAACAAGATGGCATAGGATGAAAAAATGCAACAAATAAAAAAAGCACTAATCCTAGACATGTTATCATAACATTCAATCAACGATGCAAATACCTAATGATGACCTAATAAATTGAAATCTAGTCCAATCAATAGGTTTATTTAAGATATCCACTAATTAAAAATCGATAGAAAAATAGCTTAAAGAAATGACTTTTTCTTCAATACGATCTTTAATAAAGCGGTGTTGAATGTTTACATTCTTAGTTCTAGAGTGTTGAATGGTATTTTTAGACATATAAATAGCACTAGTATTGTAATAATATATAACCATTCAATATTGATCAATACTAAAATCCTCTAACATTTGCTTCATCCAAATGACTTAATCACAACAACTTCCTATCGTAATATAATTTGCTTTGGACATAGAAATTAAAACACAATTTTATTTCTTGTCTTTCCAAGAGACCAAAGAACTTCCAAGATGGAAGCATCCTCCCAATGTACTTTTCCTCCCATAAACATTACTCACCCAATCGGCATCCAAATAAGCCAACAATGATGTATTGGTACTCCTAGATTAACAAAGCCAATGGTCCCAAACAGATACTTGATAATGCATTTAACAACTTTCAAGTAGGACTCCTTAGAATAAGATTGGTAGCGAGCATAAACTACTACACTAAAAGATATATCAGTATGACTATCTAGGGGTAACAAACTACCTATCATACTATGATAAAGCGTCCCATCGATATATTTTCCTTATACATCCTTTCCAAGCTTAATAAAAACACCCATGGGGGTACGTTTAGGCTTAAAAGAGTCGAGGTCAAATTTATTTACAAGGTCCTTTTCATATTTAGATTCCGAAAATAAAAACTTCACCATCCATTTGCCGCGCTTAGAGATCAAGAAAGAAAGTGAGTTCCCCAACCATTCTCATCTCAAATTGTTTTTGCATGATCAAAGAAAAGTCTTAATCATGTTCTTCATTTGTGGAGCTAAAAAAATATCATCAACGTATACTTGGGAAATCACAATGTCTTTCCCACAAGATCTTAAAACTAAGGTCTTGTCCATATTTCCTCTTTTGAAGTCTTTCCCCTTAAGATATGAGGGAAGTCTTTCATACCAAGATTTAGATGCTTATCTAAGGCCATACAATTTCTTTTTTAGGCGATAAACATGTGTTGGAATTTGAGGATCCTCAAAACCCTTTAGTTGTGACACATAGAATTCCTCTTGAAGATTTCCATTAAGAAAAGTGATCTTCACATCCATTATGTTTAGCTATATATCTAAGGCACATGTTATTACTAAGAGTAAGTGAACCAACTCTATCCTATCAATGGGGGAAAAGACTTATCAAAGACTACACATTGTACTTGTGTTTAACCTTGAGCCACTAGCCTTTCTTTGTTCCTCAAAACGGCACCATCTTCATCACACTTGTGTTTTAAGACCCACTTAGTACCGACGACATGAACATACTTAGGCAAGGGCACATGAGTCCAAACTTCTTTTTTGGTGAATAAGTATAATTCATCTTGCATATCATTGATCCAATATTCATCCAACAATGCATCCTTCATATTATTGAATTCGATAATGGAAGTGTAACAAAGAAAGTTAACTTATCTTTAGAGTTGAGATATATTCCTCACTATGACATTAAAACTACCAATAATTAGAGTAACATCATGTTTTTCCAGCCCATAGAGGTGTGTCTCCCACATTCACAACCTCACTAGGTGGTGAGGCAACCACTTCACACTCATTTATTTCTTCTTCCCACCTTCTCCAGTGTGTGGAAAAATGGAAGTTTTGTGAGAGACACAATTAAAAACATGATAGGCATGACTATTAATGGAATAACCAAGAAAAATGGTTACATCACCTCTAGAGTCAAGTACTGTCTATCCTTGAGTATGTAGAACTTGCTTCCAAAGACTCGAAAGTGTTTGAGTATGGGTTTAATTACTTTCTAAATCTCATAAGGGGCTTGGTTGGTACCGTAACTATAAACTCGGTTGGCAGTGTGACAAGCCGTATGAAAAGTTTCTACCCAAAATCTTTTCGAAACATTCTTACCAATCAACATGGACATAGCCATATCTTGGATAGTTTGATTCGTTATTTCAACTATTCCATTTTGTTAAGGCATTTTAGGGGCATAAAATTCATGGTGTGTTCCAACTTTACTACACCACTCTGGTATACCCGTTCCTTCAAATTCCTTTTTGTAATTACTACGGACTCTCATGATAGTGCATACCTTTTAATTTTTAAGTTGTTTTCACTTGGGAATGGAAATTTCCTTAGCATTAGACTCGCTACACTAAAAAAATTTATAAAAGTGAATCTAAAGAAATCATCTACAATCACAAGAACATAACGTCTACCACTTATGCTTTTTGTACGCATTGGACCCATAAGGTCTATATGTAAAAGCTCAAGTACTTTCAAGGTAGCAATAACATTTAACTTCCTATATGGCCTATGAATTTATTTTCCTATTTAGTATGTCCCACACACATGAAAAAAATTTGATTTAAAATTAGCCAAATCACGAATAAGTTCATTCCTAGCAAGTCTACTAATATCTCTATAGTTCACGTGACTTAACCTCGTATGATAAAGATCTTATACATCTTTCTTGGAGCTATTACAAACTTTAATCAGAGCGACTTTGTTATGTAATAATTCTACGTGGTTCTAATTACCTTCAAAATGAGTTTACCCTTAATGTTAAGGAGTTAAATTTATTTTTTGGTAAAATCACGTTTTGAAGATCATTGCACTTGAATTATGCTAAGAAATTTAGCCTTTAATCCATACACCAAAAGAAAATTATCTAACCTACCATCAATTTTTATGGTACCATTCCCGACTATGTTAGATTTGCTCGCATCTCCAAACTTAATGAGATCGAATTCCTTCTAAATAATTTTGGAAAAAAATGATTGGTTTATGGTCATATGCTTATATCACCCACTATCAAAATACCATTGTGAATCATATTGGGTGAATAAGGTAGTGTGAATAATAATACATTTTTCTTTCTTAGTCCAAATAACTTTGGACTTGTTATTCTTCCCTAAATCTTTCGAACTATCGTCAACATGTTTAGAATTTGAAATTTTCTCAATTTTTGACAAAATAATTTTAGATTTTTCAAAATGGGAACTGAAAACTTGTTTGAAGGTAGAAACTTCATCCAAGTTAGGTTTCTTATTCACCTTGGAGGTTTTCATAAGCCTATACAAATAATCTTGCAAATGACTATCACGATTGTAAAAAGTGCATTGATACACAAAGGGATGACTAGTTTTATTCTCAAGAGACAATGAAGAATCTTTAAATACTTGAACCTTTTGAGAAACTTTCATAAAAATAGTTTTCCCTCGGATTCATATTTAACACGAGGGTTTTGAAAACCTATACCACCTTTACCAATGAAGGATGCAGTATGGACCAAAAGTAATTATCCCATCCTCTTGGATATATTTTCAAAGGTAACCATAACATCCTTAGCCGAGATCAACTCATTTTCAAGAGAGGTTATTTTCTCATTTAAAGAGTAGTTAGAACTTTTACATTCTTACAACTCACATTGTAAAACTTTTAACCTTTCTTGAAAAATTCATTCTCATTTTCAATCAGAAGGAGACTCAAACTGAGAGATGCACGTTGAGATTTAACATTTCTCAAAAGAGACATTTCCATTTTTAAAGGGGCATTTTATTTTTCACATTTTTTCAATTTGATAGAAGTTTTCAAAAAGCTCTTCTTAAGTCATTCCTTTCTAGAAAAGAGTTTATCATAAGTTTGTTGAAGGTCACTATCTTCTTCATCTAAAGAATCATCACTGGAATAGCTAGAAGAAGATAAAGTATCAATCCTAGAAGAACATTTATCCCTAGTGGACAAAAATTGACTCAACTCTTTATCATTTGATGAAAGACCATCTAAAGACACAAAATTATAGGTAGGTTTAATATTGTCCTAAAACATGTCCATACCCCTAAACATGATGATAATATCCATATTAACACAAAAATGAATGATCCACCTCTAGGTTTTTAAACTTGAATAAAAGATGACCAAGATCTGATATCAGTTGAGCGTGTTGCGTATCAAATTGGAAACCCGCCAAAATTTATTTTGCACACCTAAAAGTCAATGTTCAAATGTTTACAAAACTTTTAAATAACCAAATCAAGTTTTTCTTGTTTAAGCATATGGATGAGAAAAGGATGCAGTATAGGTAAATAAGAGAACAACAATAGATGTAGGAGGATAAAAATCCACTGAAGGGGAAAAACCCCGGTTCAATGCAATAATCTCATTAAAAACATAGTAAAGTGAGAGGCTAATGAATAACACTCCTTCTACACTAACTCACGCCTCACACTTTTTCCACCAATTTATAGCAAGTCGTATATTCCTATCATTCGATGGGAGATCTCAACATCTCTTATGTCTTAACATATGCCAACAATGTTACACAAGCCTTCGTCTTAAACTTGGGAGCTCACAAATGATACGAACCTCGAAAAAGAACCTCAAATATCACAATACTTCTTGTTCGGAGAAAGACACAAAGTGTATAGAAATATTGATTATTGAAAATGAGTTCTTGATAAAAATCTTTGTATTCTTTGATATTAATCAACCTCTAAAAATAGAGGTGATTAAATGCAAAGAATAGAAGGAGAAAAGATTAACTAGATTTTAAAAATCGGTTCACTCTTTTTCATAAGTGTATTATTATCTTCTTTGAAAAAGAATAAAAAAATAATGCGCATAAAAATCTTTCTATGTATGAAATAACGAGGATGATCAATCGGCTACAAAATCTTAATTGTTGATGAAGCTTTTTGGAGAGGTAAATCAAGAATTCGAAGTGTTTTGAAAAAACGGAATAAGACAACTACCTCTGTGGGCTCAAATGAGCATGTGAATAGTCTTACAAATTTTAATGAGTATTAGTTTCTAAGGGATGCAAGGAGAAATATATAATTGATTAAATTGACCCATGAGCGTGTTTTGCACATACCACTTCCATTATAATCTTAATATATCTTATTTTTATTCATAATTTAGTGACTCGTCAAATGGATGTTAAAACGGATGTTCATAAATGGTGAATTATATGAAGAGATTTATATGGCCTAGCCAATAAAAATAAAGTGTGTAAAGTAGTAAAATCTCTTTATGGACTAAAAATAGGCTCATATGCAATGGCATGAAAGGTTTGATAAGATAATAAGATCTCGTGGTTTTAAAGTAAATGATGCTAACAAATTTATCTATAATAAAATTGAAAATAGTGTTAGTGTCATTATTTTCTTTTATATGGATGACATGATTGCATTTTGTTCAATTCTCCTAAATATTGAAGAAACTAAAAGGTTTCAATCATCAATATTTTATATGAGGGATCTAAATGAATTGGATGTGAGCTAGGAATCAAAATGGTAAGAAAATATAATACCATATCATTATCTCAATCTCATTTTATAGAAATTTTCCTTAAGAAGTATAATCACTTTGACCTCAAGACAACATCCACCACAAAAAATCTTATGATCACTTTAATAAAAAAAATATCAAGCATTCTGTGGACAAACCAAGATATGTCAATGTAATCAGTTGTCTTTTGTATGTTATGCATTGCATTAGAATAAACATCGACTACGCAACAGGCATGTTATATATATTTACAAATAATCCAGGACAAGAGCATCATAATGCAGTTTTTAGAGTTCTCAAATACTTGCAGAGGACTATGGATTATGGCTTACATTATGTAGGGTATTCACACGTATTAGAAGGGTCTAGTGACTCAAGTTAGAAAAACATGAAATAAAAATCTAATTCAACTATTGGTTGAATATATACACAATGAGGAGCGAATAACTGATGAGGATCCAAGAAACAAATGTGTGTGTTTTCTTCAATAATGCAATCAGATTCCATAGCCCTATCAGACATATGAAAGGAATAAGATTGGCTCATAAACCCATTATTTGATATGCTTTATGAAAAAAGTCATCCTAGCCTATCATAATTCATTGTGATAGTCACGCTATAATATACAAAGTTGTAGTAAAAAGTATTATGCAAAGTCTAGATGCATTAGTGTCATACATCAATTTTTCAGACAATTACTCAATGGAGCAGTAACTATATCCAACTACTTGCAACGAATAAAAATTTTGAGAGATGATTTATATCAACTCAAATGGCATTGCCAAACCAGATATACATATTCGGTATATATACCTCCGAACCATGTACCACAATTCATAAGGTTCACCCTGAATCGGATGATTTAATTCATTATGTTCACCCCGAATAATCTAAAACAATTTGTCATCTTACCCCCAAAAAAATTAAACCAGTTCATATATTCATTCCGAATAGAATTAAAACATAGAAAATGTTGCAAGCTTGTTATGAAATTTAATTATGTTACGATTAAAATTCCATTTATTCCCACCTAATAATAATTTTACCTATGTCGGATGCCTTCATGGATTTCAATTCCTTGTTATTTTATTAGGCTTTAGCGAACATCAATATACCCCATAACGGGGAAGGTGGTGCGGTGTTAGTAGATGTTAGTACGACGTTCTTTACGGATCAGGTATTATAATGTCTATTATTGATGTAATATATTTATATATTTTAATTATATTGTAATGATTCATTATATTTTTAATTCTCAGGTATTTTCCACTCAGTAAGACTTGGTTTCTTGGACTTAAGAGGAAGCCCGATTCGTTAAAATAGTAATAGTCATCACCAAGTTCGACGCACCTTCTTCAACGCATAATGGACGTCTAAACATGGGTTGCAAGAGAGGTAGCGAGTACCGTAATCATCACGGGAATAAAGATGGGAACATAGGGAGTAGTCAAGGGAAAAAAGTCAAAAGAGGGACACGGCCATTCGGAAGTGCAACTGTCTGTTTTATTGAAGGTCATTCCACTTGACAATGGATAGTAGTAGTCGTTGGCAGCGCTCAAAATCATTAATTTTGAAAAAGTTAGTTGGACATGCATACGTCAGTCGACTTACTTCGGTGGAGAAAAACATTATTGAAGAGATTTCCTTGAGTGGGGTAAAGTCGGCCGCCATTCTAAAGACGATTAAAAGTCATAATATTAATAATGTTTCGACCATGAAAACAATTTACAACACCAAGGGGGAGTTGAGTATTTCCAAATGAGAGGGTAGAATGGCGAGGCAACAGTTAATGAAGTTACTTAGGGATAAACATTACATCTATTGGTATACAACGAATGACTCTACCATGGAGGTGGAAGACATTTTTTGGGTTCATCCAAACTCAATCCAACTAGCCAAGTGTTTTTCACCCTTTGTCATTATTGACTACACCTATAAGACCAATCGATAAAAGATGCCTTTGTTCGAGATGGTTGGTATAACGTCGTGCGAAAGGAATTTTAATATTGCCTTCTCTTTTTTAGCAACGAAGAAGGTGGAGAACTATCAGTGGGCATTGGGATGTTTGAAATCCCTATTCGATCCGTTTTTATGTCCCACGATTTTCATCACAGATCGGGAGTACGCATGCATGAACGCATTGCGAGTTGTGTTCCCTAAGGCGAGATCTATGGTTTTCACCTTCCACGTTCATCACAATGTTGAGCTCCATGCTAGAAAATAGATCCACGATGAGGATACATTGAAGAAGATCATGAAGGACTGGATGAATTTGGTTAAATCCCCCACTAAGAATGATTTTAACGAAGAGCGGGCTCTTTTTCTCTGTGATTGGGTTGCATACCCAAACACGCTTCACCACATAGATTTCACATGGTACAATCTAATAGAGAGATTCATTCATGATTGAGCAAATATGATTAGGCACCGGGGCAACTGAACTACTAACCGTTGTGAAGGACCACATGCTAAGTTGAAGAGGCACTTGAAGATTTCTCAACATCCATTTGACAAGGTTCTTGCCAGCATGCACAACTACATTAAGTTGCAAGTGACTGAGATTAAGAGGGAGTTTGAGGATTCTTTTCAAAAATCAAAGCACTCCCACATTATTCCTATCTTATATGAGCTCAAAAGTCGAGTTTCTCATTATGTCATTGACCTAATTATTAAGGAGTTGAAGACTTATGATACCGTTGGCATGAATGTTAAATCATGCCTACAGTTGGCACGCAACATCTATGATCTATCGTGTGCTCATGAATTGGTCTTCTACCAGATGGACGGTACGGCAATACTATGGGGGGGTGTCCATGCACATTGGCGTAAATTAACAATGGTGCCCTAATTAGCAAAGTACCATATGGTTGACTACGAGCCAAAAAATGATATGTTTTAAACAAAGGTGGGAACGGTTAACAATTGATGAGCAAAAGGCCATGTTACTAAAACTCAAGGACATCGGCTGTCACGCCACCGCTAGGCTATCTGAGCCATCCATGCTTAAGCATTACAAGGGTCTCCAAAGAGGTCGAAAACCAAATGCTAAAGAGCAAAGGCATGAGAATTCAACTAAAAGGGATCCCTCGTGCTTCGAACTTGCTACTCAATCAATAGAAAAGGAACACCTAGTGGTCTAAAGGCTTAAGAAGAAAATTGATTTCACGAATTTCACCCACCCCGCCCCATGGTGCCCGAACTACTCCCCTGTGTATAAACAGCATATTAATGATATACCGATCTTTTATAAAGATTTCGTAGAAGATATCCTCTAGGTTGATGCTGACAAAAATTATGGGTTTAGATGTGTTGCTAAATGCTGCAGATTTGGACCCGATGGATAGAGGCAGGTGAGATCAAACTTGATTGAAGAAGTTACAGCAAATAATGACTCCTATGCACATTATTTTGGTGATTGGTTTTTGAACACTATTCTACATATGTTGGACGATTATTCAAGCCCATGTATGTTGAAGTCTTGGATGATCATCCCCAAGTGAGGCTATCTTTTGGCGGAAATTTGAAAGTGCGTGTGCGTCCTCATCTCGAAGAGACAGTGTCTCACATTTTTACTAATGAGACATGAACGAACCATGCATCCAATGTTCATAGATATTGCTTTGCAAGAATCACTTTATAGCTTTGAAGTTGAAGTAAGGCTGTCCAATTCCCCAGTAGCAAGTCACTGGCATAGTTGTTCATTACCCGAAGCAAAATATTGGACTAATAAATACACTCAACAAGTAGCAGAGTTCTAAAAAATCTTCCTAGAGAATGTAGCAACCAACGATCAACCTGTAAGAGGGTAGTCCCCTTGTAGCCAGGGAGTATGGTAATACTAGTTGAGGTGTAACCCCCATAAGTATGGTGATAAATGATAATCCAAAAAATCTTCAATGGGATATAAATAAACACACAATATTGTTTTTTATAAACACACAGATTAGACTCACAATACACTCGTGTATAACCCAAACAACAATAAAGAAAACTTAGAAATAACTCAGTCAGAGGGAGAGAGGATTGAGCACCCTAGATACACCGTGGTAGGCAGCCAAACACACCAACCAACACTCAAATATCTCTAGTCGGCTATTAAAAGCTTCGTAATAAATGACAATGGCGGGTGAGCAAAAGCTCTGGTTTGCAATAACTTATGTCTGATATCTTTTTTTCTCTAATACTCTCTAGAAAGAACTCTAAAAAAACATCCTCTACCCCAGAAGTGGTTGAGGCCCATAAATAGCCCCTCACACCACTCCCGGTATGCCTCAATCTTTCACAGCTGTGAAAGATATCCTTCATACTTTATGTCACAGATATTAGATGCCTGGTGGACTAGTCAACTCCACATCATAAAAATTAAATGCTAAGATATGCCTTTTGCTTAACTATTATGCGTCAAGGGGATGTTGTTATAGAGGTGTCTTACCAACTATCTGACAGCCTCAAATACCACGGTGGTTTACTCAAGTGCAGATTTGACATTGCTTAGCTGGCTAGTGACATCACTTAAAGTAGATGTGACATTAAGTGTAGGGTTATTTGGTTCACAACTCAATGCACGATGGGACTCAAGGCTGCTCCGCCCAAGATTCCACGATTAAAGGTCTTTCGGTGTTTTACCAAGTGTCTCTAAGATGGTCATGACAAGACCCAATGTTGCCTCACTTCCTAATCCTCCAAACCAAGTCCCTCTTAAGCTCCCACGGTGAGGTCTCCTGTTAGATCATGAAAGCTCTCCCAGGACCTACCAGGAAGGTCTCTCGCGAGTACCGTTTGACCTCATACTGAATAGCATTATAATCGTTACATCATTACAATCGTTATAGATTGTATTTAATGTAAAAAGATACAACATGGCTAAGTAAGACAAAAAACTAATGGATAGGCCCTCTCGGACAGTTACTTTGCTGGAAGATCTCCTTGGGCGACCACGCTGAGCTGCCTCACTTGCGCTGCCTCGCTTGAGTTGCCACGCTGAGCTACCTTACTTGAGTTTTGTTGATGAGTTGCCTTATTCCCTTGAGTTTGTTGTATTATCTTAGGGGATTATCTGTAATCTCGAGATTATCTTCAAGCCCCCTCTACACAACCTATTGAGATCAACTAGTCAAGGATGTCTCTTATTTTACGAATCATATAAAGTTTGGTGCGAAACAAAATTTTATGATATGAAATGAAGTTGTATTAAATGAAATGAAGTTTTATCATATTCAAATGTAGTTGGTTGATATTGAAATGAAGTTGTATGTTGTAAAATTAAAATATTGAAATGTTATAATATTAAAATGTTGAAATGAAGTTGTATGATATTCAAATGTAGCGGTTAATAATGAAATGTAGTTGTATCAAATCAAATCAAAACACGTATATTTAAATATAGTTGAATGAAATCAAATAAAAATGTTGTAATAAAATTCCATTGTTCGCTATGTTTATCTCGAATGAAGCCAAGCATTTTTTTGTCAATAAGGTCATTGTTCGCTATGTTTATAACGAACCAACTTCCAATAGTCCCCTGTTCGCTATGTTTATGCCAAATTAAGTGACCTTATTCTCTATGAACATAGTGAATGAATCCAAGTATTTTTTGTTAATAAGGTCACCGTTCGCTATGTTTATAACGAACCATATTCAAATAGTCCCTTATTCGCTATGTTTATGTCGAATTAAGTGACCTTATTCACTATGAACATAGCGAACGAAGCCATTCTTTTTTTGTTAATACCAACAGTTATACAAACATATTCATATAATTTCAACATATTCATAAAATTAAGTTCAATATATACCAATATTAATACTAATAATAATACCACAATATATACCAACATATTCATATTATTTTAATCTTAAATCAGCATTTAAATTCAAATTAAGTTCAAAATATTTGGGACCCCTCAGCTACAACTTCAAAACATTTAATCAAAACTCTTATTTTTTTTCTTTTACTTCTATGGGACCCCTCAACTACTTTTTCTTTTCCTATGCCTTTGCAGTTGCTTTTCTTTATTACCCTCTCCTTAATGACAACTGGCCAGCCTACCCTAATGGCCGCAGGTAGGATATCATAAGATTGGACACTACGTGCAATTAATTTACCCGGATCAGTAGCAATTCCATCGTCAATATTATTTTTCAATAAATCCATGGCCTTGCGCACCTCGTCCGCCTATCAAAAAGATAATAACATGAAATTAGTAACGAAAGCAGAACACCCGAAAGTATTTTACACATAAAAATTACCAACGATGTTTGTTGTTGTTTGATCATATGAAACTTGGGGTTTGGGACTCTAGGATGGGATTTGGAAATGAACCAAGACATATAATCACTGCTACAATCCCATGGGCTCAATATGGGCATAGACCGAGACTTCTCGGATAGAAGGTGGTCTTGCCTGTTTTCTTCGTACCATTTTTTCATATCAAATTTTACTTTGTATCGAATCGCCTTGTCTCCACTATCCTTCTTCAAGGGTGTTATGGGCTAGCGAGGTATAATTTACAGTCGTTCGAATTATCTAATGCATATTTTTGGGTAATAGGGCTCCCCCACCTCAAAACAAACCATAATCACGCTATACCATGATGCATTTTGAAAAGGATAAGTAATCTGAGCATCTCGATAAGGTTCCCAAATGACCTACACGTAATCAATACATAATTGAATGTTATAAAATATCAAAGTCAAAAGAAAACATTATAAACAATCCAAAGACTTTACTCACATCACCAACGTTCATATCAACCAACTACTCGAGATAATCTATTAGGTTTTGATATGCATTTTTCTGAGACGTGGATTGCAATGACCAATGTGAAATCCTTGGCGTTCTTTCATCGAACTCTATGTCGACACATCCGCCAACCCCTGGAAAGTGCTCAAATATCCATGACTGAAAAACACACATATTACAAATTTATTATGAAAAGAGGGGGAAATTGATTAACATACATAACCGAAATATGAATTTAGATTATTAGTTACCTATATAAGACATAAAGGAAACCACTAATTTCCCTCACACCTGAGTGAAAAGCAAGGCCCAGCTAATGATACACATGCACCAGGATACCCATCCCCTGTGATAGTTTCCCAACCTTCTTCATTCCTCTAAGAACATGAAGGTAGAGAATGGAAATCTTATTATTTGACTTGTCGGGGAAAATTGTGCACCCGATATGTAGAGCAATGGGCCCTAGTGCAATATTCTTTGTCTGCACTTGAGGCATTGGCCTCCGGAGATCGTTCCTTAAAATTCACAGTGAGCTAGTTCAAGCGGACGGTTGCATGCTCGCCACATTCTTTCAGGGCAACATCCTTGATCACTCCCAACAAATCCACCACAACGTCCACAACCAAAGGGACCACTACATCCTTATCGTCCTCCTCAACTATGAGATACGGGTAATATAGAGGTAATCCGATGATAATAATACCCAAGACCGATGATACGTCATCGAGGGTGATTGTCATCTCCCCAAATGGCATATGGAATGTTTTAGTTACTGGATTCCACCTTTCGACAAATGCATATATAAGGACGTAGTATATATAACGGTGTCTACATATTATAAGCCCGTCCAACTTAGCACTTTAGACCCTCCTTTGTACACTTGGAGAAAGATCACTGAATTCTTACTCCCTAATTTTCATCCAGTAATTGATGAACAATAAAGGCACCCGCTCCTCATACAATATAAGAAAAATATTTATCAAAGTAATGAATTATTTAAAACATTAATGATTTAATGTTGTAGGGAAATGTGATTACCACTGAACCGATCCAAATACTGTAGCCCACGTGATGCTTGATATGTTTTAATAGGCTGAGATCGATGGGGCCCACGTATGCCGCGGTAGAGGTGCTTTCTTCAGACACCTTTTTCTTCTTGCTATATGATGCAGCGGTCTTATGTAAAATGGTAAAAAAAATTCAGACGGTTCGGGTAATACACCCCTCTCAATCTCATCCTCCTGTATGGCATCACCCTCCACTGCATCATGTCCTTCCTCCTCACCCTCGTCCTCCTCCTCACCCTCAATGTCATTCTCATCCTCAACCTTAATGTCATCCTTAATATCATCATCCTCCTCCTCGGGCATCCACCTCTATCACATCCGGGACAGCGCCCTCGAAGGGAGTTGTAGTAGTAGTTGCAGTTGCAGTTGCAGTTGCAGTAAACAGAGCATGGATCTCTTCTCGACGCTTACACTCTGAGGCAGTCAACTGCTTTTGATTCTTGAGATATGAGGATACTAGGTTATCAATGGTAGACCTACATTAAAACAATCAACACACTAGTGAGTATAATTAAATATAGCATTTCATATAGAATTTATAAACATAAGTCACTAAGGAATGTGTATTGTGGTAAACATAAGTCATGTATTATTGTAAACATAAGACATCTACTGAAACCTAAACATGGAGAGAGTGATTAACACAGTGAAATATAAACATAAGTCACAACAGTGAGTGCTTAACACAAAACATTCAGGTTTCAATGTCCATTTGGTATAAACATAGAGAATGTGAAGTGATGATTCAGTATAAATATGTCGACATATGATAGTTCATTCGTTATGTTCACAACGAATGTATAGTGAGGATTCGGTATGTTCATAATGAATTAGTTTAATACACTCGTCATAAACATAGTGAATAAAGCCTAGTAATCAGGGGTAAACATAACGAATGAAATCCTAGTTCTAATTGCATTGATTCATTATAAACATGAAGAATCAATGCAATTATTTCGGGTTATTTAGACCAATTGCAACCCTAGTTTGACACTTAAATAGGTCGAGGTTCATTTTGATTGCAAAAAAAAATTGCATAGCACATTTGGAAGCTTTCGTTCAAGCAGTTTAAATAAAATTCAATGGATTGATGAGTTTTTATTTCAATAATCAAGGTATTAAATTCATATAGTTCAAACCTGTTGCGAAAATGGACAATCGAACAGTTCAATAAGATTGTTTGAAAGATTTCGTTGGTTCGTTTGTAACCTAGGATTTTAGTTCTAAATGAAAAATGTTAACAGTCACAATATATATATAGGGTAATTAAAAGGTTAAACTCATTTAGTTAATTTGAAGATGAAAGGTTATTTTGTTCAATGTATCAACGTGATTAGCTTAATCTTTACTTGAAGATGAAAGGTTTGGAAGGTAAAGATGAAAGGCTTGAAGGTTTGAATGTGTAGAGAGATGGAGGGAAAGTGTGTAAATGAATTTTAACACTGTAAATATGTGGTATCCCTTTTGTGGTATTTGGAAGTAACTACTAAAATTAAGTGGTATTTTGGAGTAAAAAAATAGTAATAGTATTTTGAAGAAATTTTTATGGGGCCCTTAGAAACACCTTTTGGTAATGGGTGTAGTTACTTTAGTTCAGTAAAGAAACCTAATACAAAAAATGCAAGGATATATAAAGATAAAGTATAATAATTGTCATATGATCAAAAAGGCTAAGATATGGTGCTTCATGGTGGTGCGGGTGATTGGGGGTCTTAAGGTGCATTGGGTATTTTTATGTGTATGTGGTACTTTATGCATGGAGCATAGTAGCCTTTAGTTTATCAAAGTCAACAAGATTGGATGGTTGTGATGGTGTAATCCTATCAAAGACTAATGCAACCGAATCGGTTTAATCTAAATCATTGGATTAACTCTTGACAATTTGTAAAGGGTGCAACAAATCGCTTACGATGAGACGCTAAACCTGGACCGTGCAATTGATAACCTGGACCATGCAATCGGTTATAGATCCAAACAGATACAATCCAACGATTATTAAATAGTCTGAATCAAGCCTATTTAGTGATTCATGAAAAGTCACAAAAATGACTACACAAAGGGTTTTATACCTCTGTTTCGAACACCGAAAAATCATGTGTTCTTCTCACTCTGTCTTTTATACTTTATCACTATCACATTTTCATTTTAAAGTGCTCTTAGTTCAATAAAATTATATTTCGTTGACTTCGGTATATTAGAATAACACGAGGACATGCAAAAAAATTGTTCAATGATTTTCATGGATCTGATTGCATAGAAAAAAAATGCAAAAAATCAATTTACTAGTGCATTTATTTCCTTTATTTCTACAAATATGTTTACATAGAAACTACATGCAAAAATATTTTTTATGCCAAACTTTTTCGTTCATATGAATAGAAAAAACAAGATGCATGCAAAGTAAATCGAGTCTTCATTTATTTCGCTACAAGTTCATCAAATATCCATATCTATATTATAATAGTATTATAGGTTTAATAGAATTTAATGGTCTTTAACTCTGCACATATATTAAAGCCTTCTTCAACCATTCAAATCTCTACCCCTTTCTCTACTCCCACCGTTTTACTCTCTAGATTCCCTTCCCCTCCCCACGACTTTTACCCTCCCCAAGAATATATATATATATATATATATATATACGGTTAAAATAAGATGGACGAGAGTAATAGTAACACTAACAGCAATAGTGAAAAGTGGACCCACTATAGTAACACTAAGAGTAACAGTTTGCAGCTCTCACATATAGTCTCTGATTGTGTGAAATGGTGGTTCCAAGATACCTTCAAGGAGGCCAAAGCAGGGGATTTATCTATGCAGGTTTTGGTGGGCTAGATGAATTACATCGTTTAAGGCATCCCCATAGATGAACACAAGTGAGAAATTTGGAACAAATGTCCAGGTTACATTGCAAGTGATTCTAATTCAGATAAATTGATAGTTGATTACTGATATGAGGAATTTCAATTATGTCTAATCCAATACACCCACCACATATATTTACACTAGCATGCCTATACCTATACATAGATACACCCTTCAAAGCATACCAATTTTCTTGCCGAAAATTAGATAAATTTTTAGTGAAAATGAAATGAAAAGTTGGAAAAATCACAAACCCATTATTGGCCACCAAGTTGACTCAACACAACCCACAAAAAGAGAAAAAAACTGAGAGAATATTGGTAAAGTACAAGGCTTTGCCAGATTATTTAAAGGACGACGAATTTATTTTGAAATATTATAGGTGTGCACGCATTTGAAGGATGTTTTCTCAACGTTTTTGTTTGGCGCAATGAAACCTTAAACAATTGGACATGAGTTGATTTAGTTTTTAATGAATATTTCGTTAGTTATTCTGTTTTGGGTTTATTTGATTTTGGGTTTTCGTTTGTAGGCGTTTGATTGGGCTCTTGATATTTGTTGGCATTGTTGTGTTGAGCTTAATGGAGAAGACGATGATCAAAGGTTTATTCAGGTTCGTTGTTTAAGGAATTAATTTGTTCATGTTATAAGTGGATTTTTCGTAAAGTTTTTTTTTTATTTTTTTTATTTTAAAAGTGCCTTTTAAAAGGGTTTGACAGATATTGTACCCCTGTCGCGGAAGCTACACTATAGCAAGTGATATCTTCTTACTGCCGCAGATCTATCTCCTATAGGCTATTAGATGAATGCCTTAATACATGTCGCAGCCCCTTTACATATAGATTGTGGCCCCTTATACGCTACCTGTCACAACCCTTGAACATACATATTGCGGCCCCATTTACAAGATATAGGTCGCGGCCCCTAGGCTCATCAATCAACTGTCCGCAGCATCTCTCATCATAGCAACAATGCCTACACCTCCTATATATAGAGGTACAGACCTCAAGATATGGAGTTCAGTTCATTACAAGTGCCAATACATAGATCAGAGATCAAGACGCTCTCCAAACCACTCGATCTAGCTTGGGGGCTTCTCTCTAGCATCGCAGTCACCTCTCCGACACACCAAAATCCTCATAAACATGTACTACATTCTACTGTCATGCTTGTATGCCTTTTTAGGGCTAATAACTATGTACCAAACAGCATCTATAATGAGAGTGTGGCACCAAAGTAGACGTGAGCTCATTTTTATCGCTGAACCACTCTATATCTTGTCTTGTATCTTTCTTCACTTTCTTTATTTGCTTATTATGCACTTTATGCTTAATTTGTTGGTACGAGAAAGACAAGTGGACGATTTCTCGTATCATCAATTTGGTGTCGTCTGTGGGAAACGAGGTATTTCAATCTTGTTTATCTATGTTTTGAGTTCTTAAACGCCTTATTTTTGTTCATGGGGATCCTTTGGATCGTCATCTCATGAGTAAATTTTGGTTATTGAGCTCTATTTTACATTCACACCCTTAAATGGGTATTTCGTATATTCAGATCTGCTCTTGGGTCCCCATTTTATGACCTTAGATCTATTTTACATACCCCCGTGATATCATTTCATCTAGATAATGCTGAAGAGCATGATGGGTTTTAGCCCCGTAAAGGTGAGTGATTAGGGAAGAATTAAATATACTCCATTTTTGTTGTTCTTTGCCTATGATCTAAGGTTTATCATTAGAATTGTGTCATTTTATTCACCATGAGGGTATGCTCTCATTGATAGACCCTAGTAGGTATGCTCTCCACGTGTTTCGGGATAAAAACTCAGTTTCTAGGTTTCAATCTTGGGATTGTTCCCTTCACTGCCTATAAAGGGATGCGACCTAGTAGTTCAACTGCCTTTCTTGTCGCGTCCTCTACTAGTGAGACTGCATTACAGCAGATTCAAATCATCGGTGAATGGACTCATATGATCTCCCGCTCAAACTTGGTGAATATCGTTCAAAGGCCACGGCAGTACACATATGTGCCTCACTGCACGCGACATCAGCAGTAATATCATGCAGCAGTACAAGTGCTGCATCCCAACTTTATACTTTGTTCATCCTATATTTTTGTGATCACTCACTTCTGTTAGTTTTGTTTCAGATTATATATATATTTTTAAAGACTAACAAAGAAGATAATGGAAGGAGAATCCAACAAGAGCACAAAAGTCAAAGATGAGATTATGCAATTGTACAATAACCTCAACCATCTGTACGACAGTCATGCTTCACTCCAAACCCAAGTAAACTATTTAACCCAGAGGGTCCTCATACTAGAGGTCGCAGCAGCATCCAATGTGGGTGAGACAACCAGGATCATTGTTGCATCAACCATCTTTGTCGCGGCCATACCAAAAGCTCAAGCCCTAGAGGCAGCTAGCAAGACCCAGAAAAGGAAAGTGGATAAAGCTGAAAGATTATTCTAGGTCTACACCCCATTGGCCTTCCCAGTTGAAGACATCTTTGAGTTCATAAAAGAGGATAAGCTGCTGAAGTGGCCAGAGAAACTTAAAGATCCACCCCACAAGAGGAATAAAGCCAAATGGTGCAAGTTTCATCAGAACCACGGCCATGACACTGAGCAGTGCTTTACCCTAAAAGATGAAATTGAGAGGCTCATAAAGAGGGGATGCTGCAGCGCTTCCTAAATGATGCCTAAGAGATGCAGCTTAGTCTGACAGGACACATTCCTCTTTTTATGCCCATATTCATGTTTCATCTATTTCAGTTCTTAGTGAAAACTCTTTTAAACAGTTCCATATTAACTTTGTATTGTCCTAACAAAGTCCTGAATATATGAATAAATATATGAAATCAAGTTCACTTGATAGTACCATATTTTGATTCTCATTTCTATTAAAGGTTATCTTATAAAATACTATTTGTCTTAAACAAATTCCCAATTGATACAATATGTTATATCGGGAATGATAATATCTAAATAGGCCCACAACTCCCGTCGTGACGCCTGATTGTCTGAAAGCAAATGATAATTGAAAATGGAAAAAGCAACTATTGAGAGAAGTTATCTAAATTAGTCTACAACATCACTCATAGAGACTATATTCCAGTATATTATGGCTAAATTCTTGAAAGCATTTATCAGAAAGCGTTATTAGCCACGGGGCTTATAATGTCCGTTCTTAGCTTTCGGGACACGTCATCAGCCACTAGGGCTTACAATGCATGTTTTTAGCTTTTAGGATGCGTCATCAGCCACGAGGGCTTATAATTCCCATTCTTAGCTTTCGGGACACATCATCAGCCACGAGGGCTTACAATTCCCATTCTTAGCTTTCGGGACACATCATCAGCTATGAGGGCTTACAATGCCCGTTTTTAGCTTTTGGGATGCGTTATTAGCCTAAGGAGGTTACTCCCCGGGAAAACATCATTAACTTGGTGGATAGAGATAAAACATCATTAACTTGTTGGTTTCATATTATCTTGGGTAAGATTTATAATACCTAGCTCGGGAAGGCCTGATAATAACCCACAGGGGCTGAAGACATAATTATCTATGGATAATCCTATATTTGAAGGGGGCGAAGACTTAATTGTCTGCGAATAGTCCTATTATAGCTTGGGAAGGCATTATATATATATATATATATATATATATATATATATATATATATCCAAACATAGCTTGGGGAAGCTTTATAATACCTAGCCCGGGGGCCTGATAATAACCCAATTGGAGCAACTAAAGGAAAGCCATGAAAGGTAATCGAAGCGACTAAAGGATGTTGTGTTACTGTCATCATGAAGCATGCTAAAGCTACAGCCCAGCATGCTGTCATCAATTTCTCAAGGGCTAGAAAGATGTCACAACCTTATCAGTATGGCTATATCCGCTAAGTTCATTCCGAAGAAGAAGTGACAGAGAAAGGCACAGGATTGTTAACATATCACAGCTGGTGCAGTGGTGACTTGGATTTGGATCCAAATAAAGCTATAGCAGAGGGTATTCAAATATTCAAAATGGTTACAGCCCATCAATATGGCTGTAGCTCATTCATTCACTTGGAAGATGAAGCAGAGCGAAATGGACACTAGTGCCAAAGTGATAAAGCGTCGCGGCACCTCAGCCTCAGAGATATAATGAAGGCTTGGAAATTAATTCAAGTTGTGAAAAGTCCAAAGTAAAGAGCAACAGGTCGTAACCTTTTTGGAGAAACCATTTATACAATGTTGTCGCGACCTTATATTTGCATCAATTATTGAAGTATTTCAAGCTCATCCAAGCAGGCAATAATTCAAATATGAAAGCGGTACTCATTCAAATATAAATGCAGACAACAAAGAAATAAGGAAACCAAGAGGCTAAGAAAATGTACTGGTATTGATTAAGGCTGCAACCCTATGTCGAAGGGTGCAACATCTTCTAAGTTTAGTAATCAAAGGCAGCATATCAATAAAAGTGTAGGAAAATTAAGTGGATGCAGCGTATATTGAGGCAAGCTTACAAAAAGGGATGCAGCCCAAATGAATCAACAGTTTAGAAATTGTAAAATTGTTCATAAAAATACATCACAACTCAAGTAAAAGAAGAAAAAAGATGACTTAGGACGTCACGTCACCCTCTTCCTCAGCTTCATCATCATCAGTCGCAGTCTCAGTAAGATCACCTTTCGCACCCTCCTCGGCTATCTTTCTGGCTCTTTCTTCTGTGACAACCCTAATCTCAGCCACACATTGGTCATGCTCAGCATCACCCAGTTTTCAGGACATGATTTTCTCTTTGGACTCCGATAAATTTTTTATGACCCTATGCCTCAGTTCCTGGAAGCCGCGGAGGTAGGCTTTATTGTTAATAATGAAGAAATCTTTGGAGCCTTTGAAGGATTCCACAGTATGGTCAATGGCCAATTAGATAGCCTCAGCATGGTATCCATCCTTTTTCTTAATGGCCGCAGCATGATCTTCCTCCATTTTCTTTATGGCCTTAGTGTGATCCAGAGCATCATTAGAAGCCTTGGTCTCCAGTTCATCATACTTCTTATGAAGAAGTTTAAGCTTGCTATTTGCAAATTTCATGTCCTTGGAAGCTTTCACAGCCTGAGATTGGGCAACCTTGAGGGACTCCGCAGCCTACCTGAAATTCTCCTCAGCATCTCGCTTGGCTTGTTCTGCAACCTTAATGGTGGCATCTGTATTCATCTTACGTAACTCAAGGGACGTAATAGAAGACTTCTTTCTAGCGTCAAAGGAGTCATCCCTTGCCTTCACCAAATCAGCATTATGAATGTTATCAGCATTGTGAACGTTTTTCGCAGCCTCCTTAAGCCTATATAGACTCTCATACTTGAGTTTTTGGGTCATCACAGCTTATGCAGTCTATAAATGTACTGAAAGTTAGAAAATAAAACTCAAGCTACAAAGAATTATTGGAAATATGGAATCACTTACTCTCAGCAAACTGTGGAGGGAATAAGTCTCCACGTCCTCGTGGTCCTCATCCACCAACCAATATGAGTCGGGTCCATCAACCGCCTTTTTTATCCTATGGACAGCACGGCAGTTGTGTCCTAATAAGACTGAGGATCTAGCCTGTGTAGTTGTGGGAGCGGATGTCTACTTTGTGGAGGTGCTAGATTTGCGTTAACAACAATTATTAATGGAGGAATAAGAGAATTTGTCACATGAACGGGTGAAGTGCCGCAGCCACCTTGGTCAGAGAGAGATAACATTAGACCTGCCGCTTTCAAGTGAGCTCCAATGTCATCGTCAAAATTACCCTCGGGCCTCTCATGAGGATCTACTTCCTCAACTTGAGTGATAGGTGCGGCATAAGTTATTTGACCCATAGGCTGGTTGAGGGAACGGCAGGATTATTTTGATCTGCGGACTGCATAGTGGGAGCGGGAGGCTCAACTTGGTCACTAGAAGTGACTGCGACGGGAGCTTTGGACTTTGTCCTTTTCCTTTTTCTTTGCCTGGACGTGTTATTGAGGACAGATGCATCCTTATCCATCTCAGCAAATGAGCTGCTAACAGAGATCTATCAATCCCCTCACCTGAGAAGAAATAAAGCAAGGTCAATATCCAAGTTTGAAGCAAATGTCGCGGAACCAAAAAACAAAGAAAATAGTATTACCTTCAGCACCCATCTCTTTGGGAATAGATTTGTTGGTAAAGAAGCCTCCCTTGTAGATTGAAGCATAGGTTACAAGAGTTCTGAACTTATTCTTATCAGCAGGAACTGTTGCGGCCTCACAAACCCTCTTCTCTTGCCGCCCACTCAACTAAAAATTGTCAAGAACTGCAGAAAAATGCAAAGGTTAGTACAAATGCAAAATATGGAGAATTAAATGCAACTATAAAAAGAGGACACGACCATAATTTATTAAGATTTACTAAGCTTAGAGGGACACCCCCACTGCTGCGGCATCCTAAATGTTCTCTCTATCTCAGTCTCTTGGGTGTGGATCTCCCACCCTTCTCCAGAAATGAAAAAATATTTGCCCTTCTAGTTCTTTACACGGGTAGGCCTCCCAGAATAAAGTGTCTTATCTCTGTCGCAGACAGAAAAGTAATAGTACCCCGCAAATTTTATGGAGTTTTCCTTTGGGCGATAGAAGTAGAAAAACTCCGCAGGAGTAATGTCTCTCTTGAATTTCTTCTTCCATGGCACAATAGCTACAAGAATTTCCCTCCAGCCATTGGGATCTAATTGGGATGGGGCTAACTTCATCATCTGGAAAATTCTTCCAACTGGAACAGGGACAGGTAGCCGCAGCCCATAAATGAAAGCGTGGAGGGGGAAGTAGACAACCCCATCGTCAGTAAGTGTCGTGCATGGCCTTTGTTCCGTGGCGGGTACTGAGCACATCAAACCCTCAGGAAACTCCAAGGCTTCAACCACCTGATCAACCCACTCTTGGGTCATAATGTTGCGGATAGTAAGGGAAGCAAGAGGTCTCTCATCTCTACCAGATGGGCCCACAGGTGCGTCCCTAACGTTATATGTACCCACTTCCGCTGCATCTATATCCATTGGTTGGTTTCTTGAATTAGCCTCTTCCTCCATGATCACGGAATTTGAGTCTGAATCTAGCACTACACAGTTTGGGCAATCTCTCAACTGGCAAGGCTCTATTGTCCTCAAAGGACGCACTGAAGGAAGCTAAGGGGGATGAACTCCAAAGTGTGTGTTCCAAAAGTTGTTGAGAATTCGTTACGATCAAAAATCATATGGATGCTGCAACACCTGTCCGCAGTTCGGTGCCGCAGTCAATATGGTCAAATAGGCCTCTTAGAGGCCACGGAAGGATTAATGATGTATAAAGTTTAAAGGATAAAGTAGAAATGTTAGCAAATTTGGCCAACTACACTGTATTGGGCTTTGGAATCCTAAAAATCAACTTCTGTCGAGGCATATTATTTCGGGAAATGAGACGTGTATTCTTACATGTCGCAGCCATCATTTGCTTAATGATGCCGCAGCCATCCATACACAGAATGCAACCCTCATATGTTATAGGGTACGTCCCTAGTTTGTTTACTTAACTAGCCGCAGCTCCTTTTATTTACTAGCATAAGGTTAAGTTGATATTAAAAGCATTTTTATGAGGCTGCAGCCAGACATGCCACATGCTACGGCTAAATTCTTTATCAGCTTAGTACTAAGGGCTGCCTAATTTAAAGATCAAAGCCTAGAAGGTGAAGAGTTTGCTCAAGAACACCAAGAACAGAGTATTTAGGGCAAAATTTTCATTCATTGGGTTTATTACATGGATATTAGCAGTAGCTTATTTAAAATCGATTGAAGATCAGTCATTACAAAAATTTGAGTTTTGTTACAATATTAATTCGTCATGAAATGGGCAGATACAAATTCAGATGAAAAATCATTCAGCTACAACACTTATTTTGCAGAAACATAAGTTCAAATGGATTCATGTGATAATCAGTCCAAATTCAATTCATTTACAATCAAAAACAGATGAGACACAAGGGTATTTCAACCAAAACCCATTAAACGGGTCTACAATTCAGTTCATATCCCCAAAATTACAAATACAGATCATCAGTTGTGACACAAGGGTTTTTTATTACCAACTAATTGGGGGATTTCTTACGTTTATTAGCGTACACCCTAAATTTCTACCCATACACGAAAAAGGGGAGTCATCCACAACGTGATTCACAGAAATGCGTTAGAAAAATGAGAAAATGGGTTAAAAAATTACCCGAAAATGGATAAAAGCCGGTTTCTCATCCTCAAACCGCCTCACACACTGGACCGAAAGGTCACCGGAAAAGTCAAGATGAGGAACGAACAAAGATTTGCCTTCGATATGCTCTCAAGGGTTTAGGAAACGTAATGAAGTCCACGGTCGATTCTATTATATAAGAGGGCGCGGGAAGATGAAGCGTCATTTTTGGGAAAGCTACCATAGAGTTAACTTGTCGCGGCACTAGTAGAATCAAGACGCAGCACCAATTCATTGGCACTATACCTTGGGGGCTTATTGATAGCACAGATATTGTGCCCCTGCCGCGGAAGCTACACTATAGCAAGTGATATCGTCTTACTGCCGCAAATCTATCTCCTATAGGCTATTAGATGAATTTCTTACATACATGTCGCACCCCCTTTACATATAGGTTGCGGCCCCATTTACAAGATATATGTCGCGGCCCCTAGGCTTATCAATCAGTTGGCCGCAGCATCTCTCATCACAACAACAATGCCTACACCTCCTATATATAGAGGTCCACACCTCAAGATATGGAGGCCGGTTCATTACTAGTGCTAATACATAGATCAGAGATCAAGACGCTCTCCAGACCACTCGGTCCAACTTGGGGGCTTCTCTCTAGCATTGCAGTCACCTCTCCGGCACACCGGAATCCTCATAAACATGTACTACATTCTACTCTCATGCTTTTACGCCTTTTTAGGCCTAATAACTATGTACCAAACAGCATCTATAATGAGAGTGTGGCACCAAAGTGGACGTAGGCTCATTTTTATAGCCGAACCACTTTATATCGTGTCTTTTATCTCTCTTTACTTGCTTTATTTGCTTATTATGCACTTTATACTTAATTTGCTGGTACGAGAACGACAAGTGGACGATTTCTCGTATCATCAGGGTTCATATATTAATTTAGGTAAGCTACAATAAACTTCAATAATGTAAAAAATTAATATTTTTATATGGACGCGATTATTTTTTTTTATCAATTTGTGTGTTTACTGTAATCTTTATTATACTTCTAATACGATAGTATCAAAGGAGTTAATGAGGCTTTAATACTTATTATCTTTTTTTCTCTCATCTTAACATTGTATTCTTTGAAACACAAAAATAGATAAATCAAAAATCTCTCTGAAACAAAAAAATGAATAAATAAAAAGTTGATTGAAAAATAAAAAAGATAATTCGTTCTAGACTCCATGAATTAATCTCTCGATCCAAAATAATCAAGATTAAATTAATCTCTTTTCATTATTCTCCACTCAAATCACATTACACAATGCTACTAATACTACTATGTCTATATAACGTTTTTATTTCTAGAAAAAAGTTTTAAAAAATTTCAAAATTTCAAGATTATTTTTTATATAAATAAAAAACGTTTTTTTATTATAAAAACATTTTTAACGATGTATTTATAGAAAAAAAATTGTGTTTTTATCTATGAATGACATAAAAAAAATTAACTAAACACAAACAAAAATATGTATATTTTTCACTGTTCTAAAAAACCTGTCTAGGCTTGAGGCTTGGGAGATTCACCCCACCTTAAGATTTTGACGCCTTATGCTTGGTAAAACCCTTAAGGCGTATTTTTTCTCTAAAAATAACAATGCTTTAGTGAAACGATATCGCCTTTTAAAGATTTTTTTACAAATCGGACCATTATCTCATCCAAAATAATCAAATAGTATTTTTATTTGCAAATATTCAGACATATTTTTATGATATGTATAATTTTAGTATTTCAATAGCCTTGTTATGGTTAAAAAATATTAAAATATATTAAAAAGGCCTAAACGCCTTTTCACGCCTTTTTACGCCTAGGCCCGCCTAGGTTTCTAAGGCTTAAGGCTTCGCCTCCACGCCTCGATCACACCCCGCGTTTTTTAGAACCTTGATATTTTTTTATATAAAATACATGCAGTTTTTTTGAAGTTTTTATTTATAAAAAATAGTTTTTAAGTTAAAAAAAAAATTCAAAATTTTAAAATTAATTTTAATATAACTAAAAAAGTTTTTACTCATAAAAATATTTTTAATGCTTTATTTATAGAATAAACTTTAAGTTTGTATCTATAAATGACAGACAGTTTTTTAAACTAAAAACAAATAAAAAAAATATGTATAATTTTTTTTCATATAAAATACGTACAGTTATTTTAATGTTTTTATTTATAAAAAATAATTTTCATATAATAAAAATATTTAAAAATAATAAACAAATTTTATTTATGAAAAAATAACTTTTTATTATGACTTTAAGATAAGATATTCAATTTATGATATATACTATTTTTTATAATTATCACTATATTTGTTTATTAAAGATTACGATTAAGTCTGCTTAATTTACAAGGTGTCCTCGTAGGCTCTTTTTCCTTCAATTATCATTCCCATTAACTTGACTTTTATTCTTCAGCCTCTTTTATTTCTTTCCATTTTTTATCTTCCTTCGTTAAGTTTGCCAACCTAGCTTACTTCGGTCATTTCGCTTCCCTTTGTTTTGTTTTCTACAACAACGGGGAGGTGTTTGGGGGTGTATTACTATTTTGTCACAACTTTTTTTTGTATGTTAGATACAGCTAGGCACCAAACGACAAGTTGGAGTGTTATTTGGCTCAATCTCATTAATATTGCAAAGAGAGACATAATGAGAGCTTTTATATGTATCAATTGTTTGTAGACTAAATTGCATTTGGAGATTGAGTTTAATCTTCTCTTGAAGAAATTTTATTAGCTTGTGTAAATGATTTTCATTCCCTATAAAGAAATTTTATTATTGCTCCTGCTCATGAGCAGTTCCTCTTCGGTTCCACATCTATGAGAAAAATGTTCGAAACTTCAATTATGCAATTTCTTTTTTATTTTTGTATCTTGGAGCAATTTTTTCCAAAATGGGAATAAGATAGAGACATGTTATATTATTCGACATGAGTTTGGTTGTGAATCTTTTATTCATGTATTCATGTACAACTTTTTTTTACAAAAAGTTAGGATTGATTTTATTTTTTATATTTATTTATAATTTAAACCGTATTTTTTAATGGTTACTATGTTTAACCATAATTTAAAATTTGTAATTAACCCACAGTCAACAAATAGTCTTTCGTAAGTGTTCTTTTATAGTTTGTTCTTTACTTAATTAGTCAAAAAAGTTATATTTTTAATCAATAGTATATTACGCCCTCGCATTGCGCGGGTTATATGTTAGTTATACCTTTAATACAATAGTATTAGAGGTTAATGAGTTATTTATTGTTCAACCCAACTTCCCATGAATCCCCTTTTCACTCATTCTCCATTTTCTCCACCTGTTTTTTCTTCTTCTCAATCTCTTCTTCTTCTCTAATACGGACTGCAATTAAATCTACCCCTTAATTAGAGTTCCACCGGGCACCTTAACAGAACCCAACTTTGCGAATGATAAATTAAGTCTCTTCTAATAACCCACGACCCTCCTCTTTCTCGCACACGTTTTTCTTCTAACTGTGTGTCCATATAATTCCCCTCCATCACACTTGGATGTTTCTCAAATCGTCCCTTTATTTAAAAAAGAACTCATTGGAGACTTTCTCTCTCCCTAACCTTTTAGGTCCCCAAGTCTTAAACTTCTACATCTCCTAATTGTCTATGATCATCATGTATAAAAATATTGAACTTTGGAACATAATATCAATGGGTTATTCTTCTTCTATAAACACTTTAGCATATAATTTTCAAGAGATTCGTTTTTCATCTTAGAAGATTCTTGACGGTATTATTTGTTGGAAAAGTTGATGGTAATGGATATATAGTGAGAGAAAGTACTATTTTGTAGTGTAACAGAGGTGGTACACTCTTTTATGTTGATACAAAGTTAAGTTGAAGCAGATAAGGATTTGTACGGTCTGATGAGTGTTTTAGGTTATGAGCTTTGGTTGTGTCAATGGTGGAGGGTTTGGGTTATTATATTATGGTATTATCATTTGTCGGTCAGGTTTGAACATGTTGGCAGATACCATAACCTTCACTCCTACTCTAAATTTTTCACCAAAATTGCGACACTTCCTGCCAAAAATCAACGTTGGTTGACAAAAAATTACTTTTTCCTTTCTAGGAATGAATACCAAAAATTTGTTCAGCTCTGAGTAATTATTCTTCCTCCACCGTCTCTGTCCCGATTTGTTATGTATCCAAAATAATAAGGAATTTTTATTTTTTTTGTCGATAGATTTTCGACAGTAAATTGAGTCAGTAGTGAGGCCTTAATATCGCGGGTCCTTAGCGATCATCGGTTGCAAATTATTTGCATAGTTGGGCGTGTTCTCTCTCTCTCTATCTCTCTCTCGAAGATGTTTGAAAATCTGTTGTTTTGTTTTGGTGTTTGGTTGGGTAGCAGACAAAGTTTCATAGTGATTCATTTCTATTGGCTAGCTGGGTGGTGGTTTGTGTTGGAGATTTTTAAAATAAGAGAGTAAGAGTTTTTTGGGTGTAAAAGCCTTAAGAGCTTGTCCCACATTGGAAGTGTGAGGAAGAGGTGGGAAGCTAACCCAAATATAAAAGGGGATAGTGTCCCACATTGGAAAATGTACAAAGCTAAGTGTCACCACTAAGCTATAAAAGGGGTGGGCAACCTTTGAGTCCCACATTGGAAAAATGTTAAGAATTTGTACACTTAATAAGTACAAATGGAAGATGAAGAGTTAATTCATCTAGCATTTAAGAGGCTATTCAAGAGACCTCAATACGGTGCGAAGCACCGTACGCACACTCGCGCGCGTGCGGGTGCGGGGCAGTGGGCTGTAGAGGCGCTAGTGGCGCACTTTGCACTTCGCACGCCGCTGAAGACAAACCCTTTCATTATCTATAAATAAAGGCTGCCTAAAAACGGAATTACATTGATAACAAAAATCAGTTTCAGATTTCCAGACCCTGCTATTACTCTCTTACAATTTTTAGGAGATACAAATTCTCTTATTCTGTTTTGTGCACATAAACAGAATAAGAACTTGATTGACTGTTCTTCGCTGCTACATCCAAGGGCTGTCTTCAAATATACAAGTTGCAGACAGTGCAATTGCTTCATTGTATCTTGAGTACGGATTTGTTGATTCCCGTTTGTATACCGAAATTCTTCGTGTGGGGCAAATACTGTATTTAGGAAAGTGACATCACCCCTTGAAGTTTTATAGTGACTATTCAGAAATTACATTGTTGTATTGAAGTTGACATTTTTGAGATATACAAAGAGTTCCATTTCTGTATTTGCATTCATAATATCCAACAATCTAAATACAGTATTTTTGGAAATGGCCGACTCTTCCAAATCACTTCGACAAATAACAGAAAGCTTTGTCAAGTTGGACCGTTTTGATGGTGGTAATTTTCTGCGTTGGCAGAAAAAGGTTCATTTTCTTCTAACAACGTTAAAGATTGTATATGTCTTGTCACAACAGAAACCAAATGAAGATGAAGATGAAACCGTGGAACAGACTAGGCAACGCACAAAATGGGAGACCGATGATTACTTGTGTCGTGGTCACATTCTCAATGCACTTGCTGATAATTTGTTCGACTTGTACCAAAATGTTGGGACTGCAAAAACTTTGTGGGAAACATTGGAGACCAAATATCTAACGGAAGACGCTACAAGTAAGAAGTTCCTTATCGGTCAGTTTCTAAGCTTTAAAATGCATGATAATAGGCTTGTGCTAGAACAATTTCATGACATCCAACGCATCATAAATCATTGCAAACTGAAAAAATTAAATATGGATGATAATGTAATTGTTGCTGCCATAATTGAAAAACTTCCTCCTTCTTGGAAAGACTATAAGAAAGAACTCAAACACAAAAAGGAGGATCTTTCACTTGAAGAATTAGAGACTCATTTAAGAATTGAACAAGAGTCTCGAATTCTAGATGGTAAAGAGGAACAAGAAAATTCTGTTTCTAAGGTCCATGTGGTGGAGGAAGGAAAGGAGCAAAAATATGGCAATCATGGAAAAAATAACAAGCGGAAGAATTTTTCAAATAATTCTAAAGCAAACAAAAAGAAGAAAGGAAATTGTTTTCATTGCAACAAACCAGGTCACTTCAAGAAGGATTGTCGTGAGTTCAAGAAACTAAAGGAAAAAGGAGGGACATCAGACACAAAGCAAAAATTTGCTGCTATGATATCCGAGGCTAATATGCTTGGAGAAGACAACTCTTGGTGGGTTGATTCTGGTGCCACAAGGCATGTTTGTAAGGACAAGAACTTGTTCTCTGCCTATGAAACAGTGGAAGGAGATGTTCTCTATATGGGAAATTCATCTACAGCTGCGGTTAAAGGCAAAGGGACAGTGGATCTCGAATTCACTTCCGGGAAAATCCTTAGCCTCACCAATGTTTTTCATGTTCCTGATGTTAGGAAAAATTTAGTTTCTGGAAGTCTTCTTAACAAATTTGGCTTTAAGCTTGTATTTGAGTCAGACAAATTTATTCTGACTAAGAATGGTACCTTTGTAGGCAAAGGATATTTGTATGAGGGCATGTTTAAGCTCAATATCAATGAAAAGGATTCTTCTGCTTATATTGTTGATTGTCTTTCATTATGGCATAGTCGTTTAGGACATGTTAATACAAAGAAAATGCATTTCATGGTTAATTTAAATTTAATTCCTAAATATGAGAATGATATGAATGAAAAGTGTAAAATATGCATGCAAACAAAAATAACAAGATTGCCTTTTCCTAAAATAGAAAAAACTACATCTTTGTTGCAATTAGTACATAGTGATGTTTGTGATTTGCATGGAACGCCTACTAGAGGTGGTAGTAAATATTTTGCTACATTTATTGATGACTTTTCAAAATATTGTTACGTATATCTTTTAAACTCTAAGGATGATGTGCTTAATAGATTTAAGACATATAAAAATGAAGTTGAAAATCAATGTGATTCTAAAATAAAATGTCTTAGATCTGATAGAGGTGGTGAATATCACTTTCCTCAATTTTGTGAAGATATGGGAATTATACATGAAGTTACTGCACCTTATACACCACAACAAAATGGAGTAGCAGAAAGAAAAAATAGGACACTAACTGAAATGGTTAATGCTATGCTTTCTTATTCTGGTTTAAGTAAAGGGTTTTGGGGAGAAGCACTTTTAACTGCATGTCATATTCTGAATAGAATACCTGTTAAAGATAATAAGAAAACTCCTTACGAATTATGGAAGAATAGAAAACCTAATTTAGGTTATCTTAAAGTTTGGGGTTGTAGAGCTATTGTAAGACTACCTGAAACTAAGAGAAAGAAATTAGGAAGCAAAGGTGTTGAGTGTATTTTCATAGGTTATGCACAACATAGTAAAGCCTATAGATTTTTGGTTAGTGAACCTAATGATTCTGTTGAGGTAAATACAATAATTGAATCGAGAGATGCAATTTTTTATGAACAAAGGTTTTCTTCTATTCCTAGAATTAATAATGAAAAAGAAGTAAGCACTCCTTCACAGTTACCTGAAACTCCACTAGTAGAACAAGAAGAGATTAGAAAAAGTAAAAGACCTAGGAAAGAAAAAAAAACTTTGGTCCCGACTTTGTAGTCTATCTTGTTGAAGGAACTAGAAACACATCTTGTAATCAATATGCTTTGACTCTTAGCGTTGAAACAGACCCACAAACTTATAATGAGGCAATTAAGTCTGTAGATTCAGCATTTTGGAAAGAAGCTATAAATGATGAAATGGATTCAATCTTGGGAAATAAAACTTGGAAATTAGTAGACTTACCTCCAGGATCTAAACCCATTAAGTGTAGATGGATTTTTAAAAAGAAAATGAAAATAGATGGAACAATTGATAAATTCAAGGCTAGATTGGTTGCTAAAGGTTTTACACAAAAAGAAGGAATTGATTATTTTGATACCTATGCACCTGTTGCTAGAACCGCCACTATTAGAATTTTAATTGCATTAGCATCTATATATAATTTTGAGATTCATCAAATGGATGTGAAAACTGCCTTTTTAAATGGTGACTTAGAAGAAGAAATTTACATGGAACAACCTGAAGGGTTTGTTATGCCTGGACAAGAAAATAAAGTATGTAAACTTATTAAGTCCTTATATGGCCTAAAACAAGCACCTAAACAATGGCATGAAAAATTTGATAAAGTCATTATTTCGTATGGTTTTAAAATTCATGAATCTGATAAGTGTGTTTATAGTAAATTTGCTAACGGTAAAGGTGTGATCATTTGTTTATATGTAGATGACATGTTAATTCTTGGTACTGATTTAGAAAGCATTAATAATACTAAGAGTTTTTTGTCTTCTAAATTTGATATGAAAGATATGGGTGTAGCTGATGTCATATTAGGAATGAGAATAATAAGGAAAGATAAAAATATAATTCTCACTCAATCTCATTATGTTGAGAAAATTTTAAAGAAATTTAATCAGTTTGATTGCACACCTGTTAGTACACCTTTTGAACCACAGCTAAAGATGATCCCTAATAATGGTAGAGCTATTTCACAATTGGAATATGCACGAGTAATTGGTAGTTTAATGTATGTCATGACATGTACTCGACCTGATATTGCTTATGCTGTTGGTAAATTAAGTAGATATACTAGTAATCCAAGTTTATTGCATTGGCATGCTGTCAATAGAATATTAAAATATTTGAAAGGAACTATGGACTATGGTATATACTATAGTGGATATCCTTCAGTATTAGAAGGGTTTTCTGATGCCAGTTGGATAACTGAGCGGGAGGATCATTCCTCAACAAGTGGATGGATTTTCACTCTTGGTGGAGGAGCTGTTTCTTGGGGATCAAAGAAACAAACTTGTGTAGCTGACTCTACTATGGCAGCTGAGTTTGTAGCATTAGCTGTAACTAGTAAAGAGGCAGAATGGTTAAGGAATTCATTGATTGAAATTCCAGTTTGGCCAAAACCAATGCCTCCAATATCTATACATTGTGATAGTGAGTCAACACTTTCCAGAGCTTATAGTAAAGTGTATAATGGAAAGTCTAGACATATTGGACTGAGACATAGTTATGTCAGACAAATGATTACAGATAGTGTAATCACAGTGGATTATGTAAAATCAAGTCAAAATTTAGCTGATCCTTTTACAAAAGGTCTTGCAAGAGGACTGGTGTCTAAGACATCAATAGGGATGGGACTAAAGCCCATTAATAATAATCACTCTTGATGGAAACTCAACTTGAAACTTGATATATTCAAGTCTCAAGTTCAATGATTAAAGTACATCATACGACGTGATTGTAAGCACTATGAAATTTAACATCCCAAGGATAAGTTCTTAGAACATGTAATGAATAATGAAAGAGGATGGGTTTAACCTTAATAGATTTATGGTGTTTTAAGTTACATGGACACCTATGATAATCTACCTATATGAGTGTGGAAGTGGTGCCGCTTCCTATGAGTATTGGGCTTGACTCTAAAGCACTCATGAAATCAAGGTACAGACACAAGGCCTAATTCATGTGTCGGCTTATATGGATAATCAGTGACTAAAAGATTTGTGTGTGAAGAAAAATCCGGATAATCAATATAGATTGATAGTTCAAAGACAAGTCTACTATACTTTCATGGTTAACCTTGACAAACCTTCACAGGGTATTGGTTCAAGTCGTGAGACACCAATACTTATACACAGTCTTACAGACAATCAAAGATTTACAAAACTTATTTTGAAAATGGTGGAGGAATGTTGGAGATTTTTAAAATAAGAGAGTAAGAGTTTTTTTGGTGTAAAAGCCTTAAGAGCTTGTCCCACATTGGAAGTGTGAGGAAGAGGTGGGAAGCTAACCCAAATATAAAAGGGGATAGTGTCCCACATTGGAAAATGTACAAAGCTAAGTGTCACCACTAAGCTATAAAAGGGGTGGGAAACCTTTGAGTCCCACATTGGAAAAATGTTAAGAATTTGTACACTTAATAAGTACAAATGGAAGATGAAGAGTTAATTCATCTAGCATTTAAGAGGCTATTCAAGAGACCTCAATATGGTGTGAAGCACCGTATGTACACGCACACGCGCGCGCGCGCGTGCGGGTGCGGGGCAGTGGGCTGTAGAGGCGCTAGTGGCGCACTTTGCACTTCGCACGCCGCGCGTCCGCAGTGGTAGCGGGTTGCCGGGATTCGTCCAGCTCGGGCGCGGTCACTTTTTGGTTGACCCGTGCAAAACCGATTCGGTATTATTATACCTGTTCGGAAAGGACTTAAGACTGTTGGTAATTAACAGTCATACCTGTTCGGAACTGACTTAATTCAACAGTCATGACTCTTGAAGACAAAGCCTTTCATTATCTATAAATAAAGGCTGCCTAAAAACGGAATTACATTGATAACAAAAATCAGTTTCAGATTTCCAGACCCTGCTATTACTCTCTTACAATTTTCAGGAGATACAAATTCTCTTATTCTGTTTTGTGCACATAAACAGAATAAGAACTTGATTGACTGTTCTTCGCTGCTACATCCAAGGGTTGTCTTCAAATATACAAGTTGCAGACAGTGCAATTGCTTCATTGTATCTTGAGTACGAATTTGCTGATTCCCGTTTGTATACCGAAATTCTTCGTGTGGGGAAAATACTGTATTTAGGAAAGTGACATCACGCCTTGAAGTTTTATAGTGACTATTCAGAAATTACATTGTTGTATTGAAGTTGACATTTTTGAGATATACAAAGAGTTCCATTTCTGTATTTGCATTCATAATATCCAACAGTTTATTTTGGCAAGACATGTGGTGCGAGAGATGTTCAGTAAAGATAAAGATGTGTTGCTTTGTTTGTTGATGTGTGCAGGTTATTGGGAGATTTGATGGGTTAATTGGCATGAGTGAGATGTTTATTGGGTTGGGTCTGTTTTGAATGTTTTGGGCTCCCTATTTCGGCCTGTTTTGGGTGGTGTTTGATCTGATGTTTTGTTTTGGGATGCATCTTTTGTCTTGCTTTGGACTTCTACCTTTTGTTTAAGGGAACTCAAAGATTTAGTCCTCAAATGTCAGTTTTTTTAGTGCCCGATCCCAAGTATTTTCACTTTTGATGTTAGTCCTTTTATATAATGGGATTAATAAGAACGTGGGAGAGAGGGCAGGGTCATTTTCATCAAAATGACAGTCTAAAAACGTGAGAATCACTCTAAGGGTCCGTTTGATAACCTCTTAATTCCAGGGCAAATTCAAAAAAGGTTGAAAATTCTGGTCTTTTCCAGCTTTTAGACTGTTTGATAGCGTTCATTTGCTTTGAAATTTGTTTTCTATGTACAACACCCCTTAAGCACAATTTGCCACCCTAGGGTGGAATTCAATTCTTTGGGGGGGGGGGGGGGGGGGGGCAAATTTTTGTTTGCCACCTTTGGGTGGCAAATCACTAAAAACCATTTTTTTTTTTGTAAACTCTATATATTTTATAAATATATGAATATATATTGTTAATAAATATGTAAATATATATATTTTCGTATATTTTATATATTTTAGCACATATATGTATATTGCGTATATTTCGTTACATATATATATTTTATATATTTTAGCACATATATGTATATTGCGTATATTTTGTATATTTATATATAATTCATATATTTATATATTTCGTACATTTATATAATTCATATATTTTAATATATATTTATATTTCGTATATATATTATATATATACTGAATATATATTATATATATACTGAATATATATTATTTACAGAATATACACATATATTACATAAATACTGAATTATATAATATATGGATATATTCTGTAAATAATATATATTTAGTATATTCAATATATAATATTATTTACAAAATATACACATATATTATATATATACTGAATATATATAATATATGGATATATTCTGCAAATAATATATATTTAGTATATTCAATATATAATATAATATATATTCATATATTCCATAAATAATTATATAATATAATATAATATAATATAATATATATATATATATATATATATATATATATATTCCTCAAATAATATATATATTAATAATATATACAAAATATTCGAATATATACCGAATATATATATATATATTAATAATATATACTTAATATATGAATATATATTACAAAATATATGAATATATATATATATATATATATATATATATATATATATATATCAGAATATATATATTCCGCAAATAACATAAACAAAATATATGAATATATCAGAATATATATATTCCGCAAATAATATAAACAAAATATATGAATATATGAATATATATATATATATATATATATATATATATATATATATATATATATATATATATATGAATATATATATCCGAAATAATATAATATATATTCATATATATATCACGAATATATATATATATATATATATATTTATATATCACGAATATATATATTCCGCAATAATATATATCCGAAATAATATAATATATATTCATATATATATCACGAATATATATATATATATTTATATATCACGAATATATATATATATATATATATATATATATATATATATATATATATATATATATATATATATATTTATATATCACGAATATATATATTCCGCAATAATATAATATATATTCATATATATATACACGAATATATATATTTCGCAAATAATATAATATATATATCCGAAATAATATAATATATATTCATATATTTTGTATATATATATATATATATTCCATAAATAAATTTTCCACATTTATATCTATTTTACAACTTTTGCATTTGATAGAAAATGTGGAAAATTGATGATTTTCCAACTTGTATCAAACAGACACAAGTTGGAAAATATTCATTTGCCTTGGAATTGTTTGCCCTGGAATCAAATGTCCTGAAATCATTTGCATTTTTCCAGTTTTCTATCAAACGGACCCTAAATGGAACAGTTACAAACAAAACAACTTAACAAATGGGAATGAAAACAACAAGAAAAAGATGATGGGATTGCAGACAAATAATTCTATAGAAACAAGACTGAAGGCAAAATATATGTTTGTTTAATTAAATCATATTTCACACACAGAAAAAAGATTTATGCCAATCATTTAATTAGTCTCCACATATGAATTATAATTGGATCCTTTATTCAGGATGTGATGCAATTTAGAGATTTTTTTAATCCTTATTCTAAATATTTTGTAATGAAGATGTGTTACTAAGATTTATGTTTATATCTCTGTATTTTTTTTATCTTTTTATTATTTTGTTTTTTTGTGTCTGTTGGGAGAGAGCGGGGGGGTATTTTAAGAGAATACACAATATCGATTTTGTGAGATCAAAATTCTATTCGAAACAGTACAAATTTTAAAAATTCAAGTCACTTTTGGAATTTTATTATTTTTAATAAATCTTCAATAAATCGTATAAAAAATATTTTAGATTTAAAATTGCAAACGCACTATTTTGGAGTATAAAAACTTATTAACGCCCGCGCATCGAGTAAATTATATTCTAGTATTTCAACTATTACGTCCCTCTTATTTGATTTCAAGCATTTGAATAGAAAGTTCAAATCAAAAGTATTTCAAGTGCCACATAAATTTGCTTGAGAAATATTTACTCCACATATTAAATAAAAGAATTAACAAAAAGGGGATTGAAACACGTTTTTATATTTGGCCTCAATCCTCTTGCGAAAATTGATTTAGATGTTCAATAACAAGCCTAGTAAAGTGTAATAACCGAAATCTTGAACGGAAACAAAATTCTCGAAAAATTACTTAATTATAAATTAGGGACTATATTTATGAACACTATTAAAAGAAGGGTTTTGTAAATTTAGGATCTATTATAATATGTATTTTGGAAATAGAAAAATAAATATTTTAATTATAATTTTTGTCCCTATTTTTTAATAAAGCCGCTAGCGCAAACTCATATTCATAAAACGTCAACCAATCACAGTATGCCACGTGTCCCTTTAATTTGAAAATAGGGATTAAAAGTGAAAACGGAATGTTTGTTGTCCTATATCCATAATCAATACTATTTTAAGTCCTAAAAGTACATAATCTATTAAAAGAATTCATGTTACAAGAAAGAAATCCCAGGAGCTCCATCAAATATTACTAATAAAAGCACAAAGAATTTAAGTGCAACAGATATATAGGATTGGCAATCCCCCTTCATGACTTCTTTAAAAAAAAATAAGAACCCTTCTAAGAACAGCCTCGCTTTATAGTTTTCATAAATTATGTGCGTGCAATCCATCAATCAACTATGCCTTAAACTAATAATATTAATCTAGTTAGATCACAATCCCATTGCGGATAATTTACTTTAAAAGTTCATTTGACAACCTAATTCCAAGGCTTGGAATTAAAATTGGAAGGCAATTTCAATTCCGGAGAATTAAAATTGGTCTTCCAATTCAGACCCTAAGCAGATTTAAATTACAAGTAATCATAAAAATGGTTTTGTAATTTCATAGACAATTCATAGTCCACTGAAAATAATTATCCAAACGAGGCATGTCTGAACCATTTCCTTTTCACTCTAGACACAAAAGCGTCCAACTTAACCAAAGAGGTCAAACATTTGTATCCATTTTTCATGATAGAGATGCCCTTCTCGACCTTTTATCTTTATGTTAAGATCCACATATGCTGCCTTCATCTGCAGCCATCTTCCATTTGGCTTGGCCCTTCACAAAGTCAAAGGCCCAAACCACCCTGACAAATTGTAGAGGCAGTCTATCTGCAAAAAGTTCAAAAACAGAATTATAAACAGGCTAACACTGAAGCCATAACCCGTTTTCCAAATCCCTACTTTCTTCAAGTGAATTTGAAACGTGCAAACTTAACGGATTATAATAACAGATCTTACAATAATCTAAAATATGTTTTTTTATTGATAGGGAGCTTGGACGAAATAAGTCTTCAATATGTACGATATTTCGTAATTTGTCCTATTAAAAGATTTTTTTCTAATAGGTTCTATTACATGTTTTGCACGGGTAGTAAATGTTACTACATTCCACATTTTTACTATTTGTTTCCATGAGTAGTAAATATTAATATCTTTGTTTTGCACAACTTGCATAGGTAGTAAATATTTATTAATTGTTTTCTAATGGAACCTATCGAAGAAAAAATGTTTTCTAATCGGACCAATATGTGAATAAACAAAACTTATGACCTAATTTTTCAAAACAAACCCACAAGTACTCTTTTGTTCAAACATTCTTTACACATCGGCAATTCGTGTGCGTCGAGTCGTGTTCGGGTCGTGTCATGTCGGGTTCGTGTCAAGTATTAGTCAACCCTAACCCGACCCATTTAACTAATCGTGTCAGATAAGCAAACACTAACCCGACCTATTTATTATCGTGTCGTGTTCGGATTGACCCGCATAACCCATTAAGTAAAATATAAAATAATTTTTTTCTTCTCTCTTGACCAATCATACCAATCATAGGCCTACAATAACTTAAATTTAATTAATTTCAACTTCTTTCAACACAAAAATAATTTATCATCCGATTCTCCATGAATTTTATAGTATGCCTATCAAGATATATAAATTATCTAATATATTCTCCATAAAATACGAGTTAAGCGGGTCTATTCGTGTCATTTTCGAGTTATACGTGTTTGACACTGACCCAACCCGTTTATTATTCGTGTTGGCGGGTCGTGTCATATTCTGGTTCGTGTCAAGAAATCGTCAACCCTAACCAGCTAACTTCGTGTCGAGTTCGTGTCGGGTTATCGTGTCGTGTCAAAATTGTCACCCCTATTTACACACTCATGTTCAATAATATTGTCGCGCGCATGGACCAACTCTAAACCACCCCCCAAATTATTTTCCAAATTGCTTGGACTCGGCCCACCGAAAATTTCTTCAAATGTAACACTGATGGAGCAAAATCTCACACTTCAGGCCAGGCAGCTATAGATTATACGAAATTTCCAGGGGGATTTTACATGTGCTTTCACTAAAGATATTTGATTTGCATCCTGTCTTTGCGAAACTTTGGGCAATTAAATTGCGCATGGATATTGCATATCAACAGGACATTACTTGCCTCGAAATTGAAACAGTCAGATTATTTTTAACACGATTTACAGGAGTAGAGTGCAGTGGGAACACCAGAGTTTGATCCGGGAACTACTTGAAGGTCTCCAAAGATTTCATCATATAACACTTTGTTTTTTGCTTCCGGGAGGCTAACTCGCGTGCTGACGCCTTAACGGGTTTTTCAGTATCGCATCCTTTCTATAATATGTTGTTTACTCGGTTACCGATGTTTTTGTTTATGTTTTGATTCCTTGACTTTTGTAATATATTTGCTTTCCATTTTGCAACTTGTAATCGTACTTGTAAAATACCTATAGTTTGAATAAAGCCTCCTTTCTGATTTATATATATACTAGTGTGCGTCCCGTGCCGATGGCACGACGATACCCCACCCCTCAACCCCCTTAAACCCCCCCTTTTTAAAAAAAACAGCAAAAAACAAAACCCCTTTTTATCAAGAAAAAAAAAGAAAAAACAAACAACCAATTTTTAGCATGACATTTCATGCATGGGCATGAAATGTCAAAATATCATACATATATTTTGTTTTATCATGCATAAGCTACTTTATATAATAGATATATATATATATATATATATATATATATATATATATATACAGTCATTAGGCCTTAATATACAGAAAATCACCCAGCATCGCACACCGTTTTCGCACTGCCCGCCCCTAAACTGAAAGCCAGATCAACCCAGCACACTAGACCCAGTTCAGCAGCAACCTCAGTCCCTATTCACACTTCGCCTTCCTTAATGATGTCAAGGTCGCTTGCATCAGACCGGTCTAACAGTCCCAAATTGGTCCACACCAGCCTATTTCACACCCACATTACCTCAAAGGCCTATCTACCATTATCACTGATGGCGGCTCCAGCTTAGGGGCACAAGAGAAGGTTAACAAGTTGGGCTTACAGGTGGAGACCCTGCCATAGTTGGAGGAGAGTCACTCAGGCTGAGCAAAGAATGCCCTCCTTGTACAAGAGCTCCGGCCCAACTGCTGTCCATGTTACTACCCTCCAGCTTCAATAGGATTTCAGAGGCTTAGAGATTCACAACTGTTAAATATTGGTTAGCCCTATTACGACACCCAAGAGGGGCACATTCTGGTGATGCTGCAACTGCGACTGAATTTGTTTGCAGATGCTAACAACCAACCCTGCTAGAGCACAAGTATCGAACCTTCCCCACTACCGCAAGTCTCCCAAGAACATGTCACCATGTGCCATACTCATCATTTTAATATTCTTCCCTTTGTATCGGGCCTCCGTGTTTTGGGCATTAGTTCTATAGGCTCGACTTTGTAGTCGCTAACCTTCAAGAATTGTAATATTTTTCAGTATAGATACAATTATTGGGTTCTCCAATTGGGTAAGACATCATATCACAAAATTCTTCTCTTCTTGGTAACCGTAACCACTTCCTCTCCCTAGAACCTCTCATTTTCTCTTTCTTACATTAGTCCCATCTACCTAGGGTCTTCTCTCTACTAACATCACCCAAACCTTACCTCAATATATCAGAACCCACCTAGGGTTTCTACCTTTAGCTTTACAGGCTCAAAGCGGACCAGTCGAGGTCGTTTGTTCACAAACGAACTGGCCTAAGCCCTTGATCAATCCATTTCGCCTTTATTTCTTGCGGATTTGCGTTATCAATTTAAGTTGATTCTAGTCAAATCTCTATTTTTTCTCGAAACCGACAACTTTGTTCATCTCGGATGGCCAAAATTGTTGATACTACTTGTTCGCAGCCTGCTCTTGCCCACCATTCGCTATTCATTCCTCTTCCACTGTCACCATTACTTCAGGTACCTCTGTTTTTCATGCGCAGGGTAAAGACCACTTCAAATCTAGATTCCTAAGACACTAATTACGTGACAGTGAGTCATCAACCACCGCTCCCATTTATCAGTACGTTCCCATTGCAGACACCTCATGTGCGCATATTCATAGCAAGGGGATGTGTATTTGTCTTCCGATATTATTTTTTCCTCAATTTTGCATCGCCTTAAAGCATTTCTTTGAATATTTTACATGTTTGCCAACTATGGCAAACATCTCAACTGAATTGTTGTACTCTTTCCTACCCATTGTCTCTTGCAAGACGAGAATTCAACGAGGAATCTTGGTAAGGGTTGTGAGCGCAACGGGGTGTACTATTTTGCATATCCTCTACCACTAGAGCCTTAGTGCTTCGATCTTGCCAAATTCCACTTCTTATGATGTTTCCGTCTGAGCCTTCTATTTCTGGCAAGGTCAACTAACAAATGTCAATTTTCAGTACCTATGTCTGTCATTTTGTTTTTTTCTAAGACAATAAATTCTTTTGTGATACATATGAGCTCTCTAAGCATACTAGGACTAGTTATATACCACATATGAGTCGTGCTCCTAATATGTTTGATGTGATTCATTTTGATATGTGAAGGTCATCCCATGTTACTGCCTTTTTGTTGCCGTCTTTTTCTAGTTATGGTTATTATGTAACATTTATTGATATTATACTCAATGTACTTGGGTTTATGACCTTAAAAATTAATCTAAAGTCTTCCCATTATTTGTTCAATTTCTTTGAATGCTTTAAACTCAATTTAAAACAATGCTTTGTAATATCCGATCAGAGGTAAGTAGTGTGAGTATGTTTCTAATGAATTTCGGTCTTAACTAAATCAAAAAGGGATGTTGCATCAACTCAATTGCCCATATAACCCGAACAAAATGAGTGGTGAAATGTAGAAAGTATCATCAAATGGGGGTGGTTCAATACTTGTTGAGTGGTACGAAGATGCCCAAGTCCTATTGGGCCTTTCTGTTCTTACAACCGCTTTTATCATAAATAGCACACCAAATCGGGTTTTTCGGGAGGAGGCACCCCTTTAAAGACTTTAACTCGATAGCACTTTATTTCACACTAAATGTAAACCCGCGTGATGCACGGGCTAGACTATCTTATAAATAATTAATTTAAAAGTGATGAAAAATATGTGCTAACTCGAGGGATGTCTAGTTAGTGAAGTTGCTTACATAAAATAACCATTATTAAATAATTATTCCAAAAAATATAGTTGCATAATCTTTGGGATTATATTATAGCTTAAAATGTATTTACATTGAAGTTTAATACAAACAATTATGTACATCTTTAATATGATTCTTCAATTGACATGGAAGTAGAATGCAACGATTTAGAAGAGGAAGAAAAACCGAGTAAAAAAATAAAATAAGCTAAAATAATAGTAAATTTAATATAAATAAGGAACATTTTTATGTTAATTGAGCACTTTTTTCGTGATTATCAAAATACCATGGGTTTTCACGATCCTCTACTGATCGGATATGGTGGCATACCTATGCCATTTTCGATATGCGAGTCTATAAACAATATTACCTTTTTCTAGGCATGCCACCAGAATCCGTTAATTTCGTCCAAACAACCAGATCTGATATCTGGGAGGCAATGTAGAAAAACTTGACGTGGAGTTGGTTTTTAGTCCAGAGTTATTCGAACGGACTTTAGGGGCACTGACGGATATTTGAAAAGTCTTAACTATTGAGTGAGTTTACAAACGTTTTGTTTTACCTTAAGAATAAAAGATGGGAAGAGTTCATTTGTTCAGAATTATTATACATTCAAGGAATATGAATAGCCGTCATATAATGAGAAAGAGAGAAACATAGAAATGAAAAACATAATGTTTGGGGAAGTAAATGGGTTCTAAGTTAGTGTTCACATGGACATGCTAAGTGTAAAGTAAAAATAAATGCCTGATATTATATAGATTCTTCCTCGAGTGTTTAGGTGTACATGTTCATGACCGTAACCCCTCTCAACACAAACTTGACGATGAAACTATTAGATAAATTTTTGGGGGGTACTCCACAATGTTTAAGTGGTATCAGTGTTATGATCCGGTATCCAAACATAGCTATCAGTCTATTGATCTATGAAGCGCGGACATGCCGTCACGACAAATCAAAAGCAAATACAACATGACACGTCGGGGCACGGATGAAAATAGATATTTTTTAATAAATTCCATATATAGTTCAATCTCTTTACACTAAAAGAATTAGTAGTCAAACTAATTATCTAATTATCTAAACTAATACGGTCAAATATTTCATAAAAACATTTGAACCATATGTCAAGAATTATATATGCACATAAAGTCTTACATCACAACTAACTTCATTGCTAGTAACGTAATAAGTAGCAATCAGTATACAAAAAAAAATATTATAAACAAAAATTTGATAATAACTTCAATAGGCTAAGTAAGTGCTTCGATGCTCCTCATTCCTCACCATCTCGGACAGGACCAGAAGCTTTATCATCAGTCTCAAAAGTGTCTTCGAATTGTTCGTGGAGTGTCCCAGAAGTGTCAGACTTTTTTAAATGCCAAATTAGTCTAACACACCACGTGAAGTGTCAACGGAGTGTCGAAGGAGTGTTGAAGGAGTGTCGTGTCTGTCAGAGTGTCCGACACAGGTACGGCACCTCTGACAAAGTGTCCGTGCTTCATAGTTGTTGATGTTCTTTTTTATGAGGATGTTCCATTTTATAAGGGAACTTTGCAGGCTCCAGGCTCCCCATCTTTTGAGGGTGAGGCTTTATCACTTGCCTAGCCTATTCCTCTATTTAACGAGGCTCCTCATCCCGCATGATCTTATCTACCATGTAGGTATCCCTTTACTTTACCACCCCTAAATCTAGTTCTAATTATCTTTACCATTCTGGTAATTTGGCGCTCCCTCCCCGATATGATTTTGTTAGTAGTACTAATCATCCCATCACCCAACATCTTGCCTATGATAGTCTCTCAAGTCCATAGCTTTTCTGGGCTTAACTTAACTCCATTTCCATTCCCTTATTAGTTGTTGAGACAATCTGGATTCCTAAGGGGGTGGAAGAAATGAAAGTTGAAACGGATGCTTTAGAACGAAATAATACATAGGAGTTCATTGTTTAACCTCTCGTAGAGAAGACAGTTCATTGCAAATGGATCTTCAGTGTGAAGTATTTGGCCAATGGCTTTATTGATCGCTTTTAAGAACCAGTTGGTGGCTGAGAGGTTTACTCAAATCCCTAGGAAAAATTTTAGTGCTACATTTTCCCCGGTGGCCAAGCTTAGTTTTGTACGACTATTAATATCTCATAGCTTCTCACTCTTGACCTTTACATCAGTTAGACGTCAAAAATGCCTTTTTATATGAGGATCTCCCCAAGATCATCTATATGGACTCGCCTCCAGGTTTTCGGGTTGAGGAGAGTATACTGAGAAAGTGTCATCTTCGAAAATCTCTTCATGACCTTAAGCAATCACCTCGGGCGTGGTTCAGCAAATTTAGTGAGGTGGTTATATCCATAATCTTTACTTCGTGTCATTCCAATCACATATGTCTTATCTGTCGTCAATCCAATGGTGGAGGTATCATTTTGTTGGTACATATGGATGATATTATTATTACAGGAGATTAAGCTAATGGGATTGTCCATATAAAGTGGGATATTGGCAAGGTCTTGCAACTTTCTTAGGACTGAGGTGGCTCGGTCTCGACTCGGGATCTTTATCCTTATGTAAGTACACTTTGGATCTTCAAGCTAGTGGTATAATAGGTTATCTTTACACTTAAAGACCCTAACCTAAAGCTCTCGGCCAAGGCAAGTTCATGGTGCTTCAATTTTTCAAAGATTGGATGGTCGCCTCATCTACTCGGCCAACACGGGGCCGGATTTGGCATTTGTTGTTATGGTTAGTTTATGCATGCTCCACGAACCACACTTGGATGCCGTTTACCAAATTTTGATATACCTCAAATTATGTCTAAGACTTGGGTTGTTTTACCTTTGGAAGTCACTTGGATGCAGATAATGCGGGATCACATCTAAACATTCCACTTCAAACTTTTGTACTTTCTACAGCTTTCACCTCATCTCATAGAAGAGCAAAAAGCAAAAAGAAGGCAGTGATTTGACGATTTTCAACTGAGGTTGAGTACCATATGATGGCTCAGGGCTGGTTCAAAGTCTCGATCTCAGTCCTCGTATCGGACACCCGATTTTCAACTCGATATCGATCGCGATATCAGGCGATTACGTATTGATCAGCTAGTTAAAGAGGTCAAAAAATTCCTAAAAAAATATAGAAAATTTAAAAATATATATATAATTGACAGTGTGGATAGGGATGGCAATTTAACTCGATCCGCAGGGTTCCCGACCCGACCCGACCCGAATGGGGCGGGTTAAAAACCCGTTTAAAATCATTTTGGGGAGGGGGGGGGGGGTTTAAAAAAAAACGTTTATTAAACGGGGGGGGTTCGGGTTTTATCAGAATAGGCTCTCCCCACCCCGTTTAGCATATTTACTATTATATCCTTATTATATTATGTTAATATCACTCCCACCTAATATATAAGTAAACTTGAAAAGAAAAGAACCCTAATTGTGAAAGGTGAAACCTCTCGCCGTCTGCCCTATCTCTCTCTCGTCTCATTGAAAGTTGAGACGGTCTCAACCTCTCTGCATTCTCTCTCTCTCGCCGTCTGCCCACTCTCTCGTCGTTTTCGACGACACAACAGTGATAGCACCGGCGAACAGCAGTGACAGCACCGCCGACACAACGGGTTTGAGGCTCGTTTTTTAATCACATTATCTGTTGTTTTTTAAGGCTGAGATTCTCAAAACCCGATCATGTATGTAACCCCTGTTCTTTGATTTGATAAAAGATGATCCCCTGTTCGTTTAACCCCTGTTCATTGATAAAAGATGAACCCCTCTCGTTTAACGCCTATGAAAGTTAAAGCATGAGAAACAATCTCATGCTTTAACCCCTGTTCATTTTTTGCTTAAAAGTTAAAGCATGAGAAACCATTTCCTATTTGCTTTTCTACTGAAAAAAGTAGATAAAAGATGATCCCCTAATTGCCCAGCCAATATGTACTGTATTGGCAAAGGATAAATTATGTTAGTTGTTTCAACTTCGGAGCTATCAAAAGAAAATAAAATTTGTTTTACAGTTAATTTGTTTTATAGTTAATTTATTTTAAAATTTGTTTTACAACTAATTTGTTGTTAATTGAATTTATTTTATATATTGTTCTGAAATAAAATATATGTTGAGGATTTATATAATTAAATCTGTTTTTTCAATTAAATTAAATTTCGGGTTTTAACTCGCGGGGCAGGGCGGGTTTTGACCCGTTTAAAGCGGGGCGGGGCGGGGCGGGGCGGGAATGGGTTTGAAGAGGTTATTATTAAACGGGTTCGGGGTTTAAAATCATAACCCGTCGCAGGGCGCGGGGCGGGGCAAAAAAAAATCGCGGGGCGGGTTTGGGTTTTAACAAACCCGCCCCATACCCGACCCGTTGCCATCTCTAAGTGTGCACCAATCAGGTAAGTTCAAAAACCATCAATTACTATGCGTAGCATTGTTGTGTGTTGGACTTTTCAGGTTCAATATTCCTTAATAAATCAAGGTACATAAAGTTACATTAAACCAACATTATTTTCATCATTTTCATCTACCTAGCTAGTTGCGACGATGTGAGCAAAGGTGATTTCCTCTAAGGGTAAAGGAAGAAATATGAACCATATTGCAACTCAAGATGATTAACTAAATGACCGATAATTTGGAAAATACGGTAGACAATCTCCTGGCTAACCACCATAATGATAATATCCAAAACCTCTGTACTCAGCCTTGATTATATCCATAACAACCAGCACTAGTTGTTGTATTGCTGCTAGTAAATCCATAATGATCTCTCTTATGATCATAATATCCACTTACACTAGAATCGATAGATCTCGAAAGTTATGCAGGACCATAACTATTAGTCCTCTCCCAATCCCTGAGATACTATGTCTCCTCCCACCACGGTATGTTTGATATGTCACTAAATCCAATGTCCGTAACTGATCATCAAGACATGGGGGTCGTATCTGCTTGAATACTCATCAATACTAGGGAATCTCGTCAAGTTGTCTAAATGCTTACAATGTTCACTAATTCCTGGACGATACAATCTTGTGTGGCATATCAGTTTTCAACTCGACTTGAGGTTATGTCATACCACCACCATGTTGACTCTCACCAACTCTAGTCCTTTGTCAGTTCACACCACCAGCTCCCCACTAACATCTGACCTACCACCACATTGATCATCATCATTACCATAAGTATAGGAATATCTTGCCTGCCATCATTACCATTACCACCTTGATCATCACCGAAACTCGAAAGAACACTAATTGGTTCCGGTTGATTGTGATTGCCCTCTCCTCTCTGACCCTCACTTTGTTTAATACCTTCATCTAACAAGTAAAACCCCACCGTCATTCTTCCAAATTCACTCATCCAAGATGTCATCGTCTTTAAATATATTGTTCAAGTCTATTGGGTTGTAATAATCTTCAGTATCTCGCATGTACATCAAATTCTTAACTCAAAGTCGCAAATTATAATGCACATACACCAATTTATGCAACTTCTTTATTACCAATTGGCTGCGAAGTTTTATATGGATAAGAGACCATATGCTCCAGTTTCTTTCACAAACTGAAGACGAGCATGTTTTTAGGACTTTGATAGTAATGCGCCAAAGATTGGAGGCTTTCTCATCATAATTGATCCACCATTCAGCTTGAAAAGAAGTTGATTGCTTGTTTGGCAAGAGTTGAGTCAAACTCCCCTTTCCCATACACAAAGTTTAGTTAACTAGTACACAAATCAATTTAGAAACAATACACATGAAATCAATATAACTCGATGTAAATAAATGTGATAACTCATTTATTTCCATGGTTTGTTTCGAGTCTTTTAATGGGCTCTTTCATTCCATCTCTCACCTCAAGATGATTTGAAAAATTCTTGGAATACTGAAATATCAGATTTAATAAATAAGTTGCAGCATGCAAGTGTAGGTGCAATTGTCTCTCCTATCTTCCATCAATCACCTGCCAATATTTTTTCCAATTTTTCACAGTTGCCTGGATCGCTAGCTTTGCTTTGTCCACCCCTTCATATATAATCGAGAGTGTAGGGTTTTGATATTGATTCACGATCCTCGTTAGAAAAAAGTAGGGGCTCTAAAATCTTTGCAACTTCAACAGACAAAATCGATCTGACAGAAATAAATTCAACAACTTAGGCACTGCACTCCTTCGAGTCCTCTCACAATTGAAGCCACGGCATTCATTTGTGGTGCGCATTCGCTTCAACTCAAATTGATAGCCAAAAAGACTCTCAACGGCAATAAACTTTATCGCAAATCTCATAATGCCCAGTCTTAGCAACTCCCTATCTCTGGTATCCTCCATTAAATTCACAACTCTTTTACTATTGTATATGAAGGATGTAATTGATTTCAGATCATTATATTGACTTGATAGACTTCATTTTCCCTATGTTCTCAATCAAGAAGTCAAGACAATGTGTTGCACAAGGTGACCAAAATAAACATTGCCTCTTCTCCATCAATAACACGTCAACCTCCTTAAAATTATGCTCATCATCAGTGACAATATATACGTGAGCCTCGCCTACTTCTTCCACAACTTTATCCATAAGGAAAAAAATATAATCAGTCGTCTTGATTTTGTTAGAGTATACCATGAAGTTAGTGATAGGCTTTTTCGTTCGTGAACTCCACCTGGCATACATGATTGTGCAATCATACTCGGGTTATTTCCCCTTCAGAGTTGATATGTAAGCATCAACCTCTTCTACCTCCTCTTCTAGTACACATCCTATTTAATTACCAGTAAGGCCTTTAATTCTTGGACCTTGATTAAAAGAGAAAAAGAGAGAAATAATGAGGTTAGAGATATGGGAGGTAAGGCCTGCAGACATTCGCCTCTCCCCGACCCTGTAGTTAAGCGGGAGCCTTGTGCACTGGGTGTAACCTTTTTTTAGGATTTTTTTAGAGCAACAATGGGTTTCATTTTTCATTCTCTATTTATACCCAAAAGAAAGAAACGTCACCATCATCATGGGAAATTTATTTCAAAAGTCCATTTTCCAATAAAATCGTTGATTAATAAAAAAATACAACGGTTGTTTCGGCTAGTTAACTTTTTTTGCCGCCTTGCCCCTGCTTCGCACCTAGGGGCCACCCAGGCTGCTTTTTTAGAACATTGCTTATGATGATGACAACACTCCTCGATGATGAAACTAAGAGCACCACTAATTTTATACCAATTTGACGTAAGCAACAGAATTCATACGCACATGAAGAAATATTCATAAAATTCATATCAAAACCTTCACAATGTCATTATAACACTGAGTGTAATTCGTCTTGTCCAACAAAGGACTGCAATATATAAAGCGAAGGACAAAGGGAATATTCCCTACATGACCTAACTAAATGGGGAAAGTTCTAGATTAGTGTGATGCATCACAGTGCCGAGCATGAATCCCCATGAGCCATGACATCATAGAAGAATCATTTAAAACCCCACATAATTTTAAGATATACAAAGAAAAGATTGGTGTGCCCCTCAAACAACCCGCTCAAAAGTTGATTGTGTTGACGGTATTCTCGACTCTGAGATAGATGCTTCCCTTACTTGTACTTTGATATGGGTGCCCAGGGGAACACGTGGATTAACCCCCTCTCCAGCATGTCGATCACTATTTCAATCCAGTACTGAGGCTCTTCAAAGAGGGAGAATGATTTCGGAGCATTCCTTCGAGGGCTAGTTTATGAATATTCTTGGTAAGGGTTATTTTATTGTTTTTTCACCTCTGGCTTATAAAAGGGTGTCTTCACCTTGTATTGGGCATTATTCATTTAAGATTATGAGTGAGAATTTATATTTGAACCCTAAACCTTGTGTTGTTGTTTCCCTTTTGCTTCGGCTAACATGCATCAGAAGTGATATCCTTTTTACTACTTCTTTCCTAATTTTTTACTTTTGAAATATGTTCTGTTCTAACAGGGTTCTTTGTGGTGTTTACCTTTCGAATTCTTTGTGTTTTTTCCTTTTTCTTCCGCTAATACAAATCAAAAGTGATGTCCTTTTTGCTACTTTTTTAATCTGAATTTTTACTCTTGAATTATGCTTTTGGCTGGATTCTTCATCCATCATATTAACATTTTCCTTCTCTTTTATTAAATAAAAGTTGCGTTTTCTAATTTAAAAAAATTGGAAAAAAGCTATTCAAAGTGAAATAAAATAGCACCAAGTATAACCTACTTTCAAGATACAATACAGTGTAATTGGAAATAATATGCTTATATAGTAAATTGATCCAACAGAACTGTAAGTTCACACGCAACTGGAGAATAAGACTTAAAAGTCATATAACGGTTTGGCCTTAAAAACAACAAATAGAACTAATAACATCCTATGGAAGAATAATATATTCCATACTTCGTATTAGATTGACTGAGAAGCAAAACAATAAAGCGGTTTAATAAAAAAATATTTAGCACATGGCTAATAACATCTTTGTAACTTCATCAGCCTCTTTAACTTTCAAACAATATTATTTTGCAACTATCTTAAGAAAAGGAAGCAGAATAGATAAATAAACTAGGGACAACAGAAGTACCTTCAACTAGTATTATGCAAGCAAAAAGGAGAAAAGATATATACTTTTCCTCAATGAAATTACCTTGGGATTCCTAACAGGCATCTGATAAAAAGGCTTCACAATCCCCAAGGTTCAATGTCAAATTGGAAATTATCTGGATGAATTCTATGTCCGCATTGAAATCAGTTCATCAACTCCACATTGTCTTATACCAACAACTATTGTTTTATTGAAAGATGATACAATGTCACAGCAGTGCCGACGAGGTGTCTTCATCTGAGGTGGAGTAGAAGAAAGTAGCACTCAAATGACGAGAAAAGAAAAGAAGAGAAATAAAAGCGTAAGATGCAAAGAACTTTTTCAAACTCCTCTCTGACTAAATACCCCCAAACTATCCAAGTGTTGCAGCTACCTCCGTATGCGTTGTTAAGAGGTGACACCAAAAACTAATTTTTACAATAAGGGGAATTACAAGCAAAGGGAATAGTTTAAGGAGCTTTCTTTCAAAATGAATAGTTCAGGAAGTATTTTCAATTCGTATCGTATGACAGTTCCCGTTTTGGAAGGGGGGGTGTTCTTGAAATTCACCCAATAAAAGATTAAGGTCAATTTAGGAATTTCTGAACTGACCACCATAAAATCTATCTTCATACCTGTTCAACGTCAAAAAATAGCTTCTGCGAGAAAACTCTGATGAGTTCGACGTTCTGTATTGTTTTGGTACTTGAGCAATTTTCAAAAATGTGTCTGGTGTAATGAGTATAGACCCCATTGGTAACTGGGACAACACTTTCCAGGAAGAAGGCAACAGGTTTTTCGCATGGATCATTAGGGTACTCCCTCGTGTTGAACATATAGCGGCTTGATGCAGTTACATCTCTACCCCTCTTCCATGGCCTAAACGTTCTTTGCAGCCGAAGATGTTCTGGAAGGAATAAATTGCCTTCGAACATCTGAACAGCATAACCCCACGAAATTGACATAGTAAGCGAGTTGGAACGGTCATAGCAAACGGTTTGCTGCAAAATCCTGGCCGGGTCAACATTCACAGCTTCAAAAAGATGTTCCAAAGCTTGAGTCCTGCTCAAGCCGGGGAAGATAGGCTCCACAGCATCTAAGTGATGCAGTGACAAGAGAGCTGATAATGGATGTGCTGAAAGCATTCCAAACAGATCTCCTCGAACATCAACCTGGTAACAAATGTGATAAGTTCAATAGATGTCTACTTAAAAATCTGAAATCCGTATGTTATTAAAACACTTCTAATATAATATGAAGGTTTTCTTACAAACTATGAAGCACAAATGCAAGTGTTACACGGTGTGGAGCTACAGGAAATATATAAGATAATATTATATTATTTCTTCAATTTGTATGCTTGAGAATGAAATGTCAAAGCAATCAATAATTTAAAATTCTTTTTATTTATTCATTTCAGTTGTAACAACATGCATTTGGAATAATGGAAATATTTATATATGTGTTTAATTAAAAAATAATACTCACAGAAAACAAATCATGTGAAGGGCATTAGACTGAATGCAATGTGGCACTATGAAGCACGGACTCGTAATACACGTTTCGACATGTGACACGTGACCATAGTTGTCAAAATCGTACAATTCGATTCTATTCTCACGTAAAACGATTCGAATCGAGTTGAGAATCGTATAGGGTTAGAAAATCGGACTGAATCAGCGATTCATGATTCGAATCTTCCGATTCGGATTCGATTCATGATTCAAGCCCGATTCAGTTTTTTTTTTTTCGCGATTTTTTTACCTTATGACCATACGTGTGTTTTAATAAATCAAATAAAAAAGACGCAAACAACAAAGGATACCGTTAAGAAACTGAGTTTTAGAGAAAAACAAGTTCTCTTGGCTCGGTTATTATCAACAGACTTTTCTAGTCTATTCTCTTGGCTGAGTGTCTTCTATCTTTTGCTTCTTTTTTTTTGTTATACAACCCTTGTTTTTGTAATAATCTTTGAAGGTATATTTGTTTTGTTGTTTTAAATTAATATGAAGGTTGTTTTAAAATTAATATTGTTTTACAGTCAATCTTAGTATTTATTTTATTGTTTTAAAATAATATGGTTTACTGTTTTAAATTAATATTGTTGTAATTTTGTAGGCTGTTTTAAATTAATATTGTTAATCTTAGTAGGTAGGCTGTTTAAAATTTTGAAGTATTTGTTTTACAGTTATACTGTTTTAAATAAATCTTAGTATTTATTTTATTGTTTTAAATTAATATGTAGGATGTTTTAAATTAATATGTAGGCTTTTTTATGATATATTTTTGTTTTTTTACATTTTTAAGCTTGAAATGAATGAGAACATGTGCTACCGTTAAATTTTGTGATATATTTTGATATATTATCATGTGCTATGATTAGTTTTTTGTCATATTATGCTTAATTATCAATTCTATAGTGTTAAATCCCATTTACGTTTGTTTTACTACATTCTTATCATTTGGTTCCGATTCGATTCACGATTCGCGATTCGGGGGGTAAATGATTCACGATACGATTCGCGATTTGACAACGCGCGACACGTGATTCTTCCAAAAACTAGGATACGACACGCTAGGATAAGTATAATATATAATATATATTTAAATATTTATATTAATGAAATGAAACATATTTTTCCATAAAATACCTTATTAGAGCCATTCGTAACATGAAGTTAAGAAAATGGCCTATACAAAATAAAATCCGAATACACTTTAACATTAAAAATCATAAATAAAGCAGAATCACCATCACAAAATTCAAATACACCTTGACGTGTCGGAGCGCGCGCATAATACGTGTTTCGACACGACACGCGACTCATGATTTCAGAGAGAGTGTATGTGCTTCATAAATGTGGCAACAACTCAAGCAGAATTAATATATGGAGAATGCAATTTACTCATTGTAGATCATTACTAATACCTGTCGGTAATTATTACACAACGTTGGAGAATTTTTTGCTTCTAAGGAAATGATATTTATTAAAAAGAAAAGTTTAAGATCTGGCACATTTTAAGATTCTTCACGACTCGTACCGAAATCTAACACAAATTCTGACCAGATAGAACACGAACATAAAATCAAAAATTCAGATACTTGGTGAGTGACAATCACACACGAATATGAATTTAAATTGCACCCAATTTGGATTCTTTGACTATTTTGAAGAGTCATGGGTTAATAAAATAGCTAGAAGCCGAGTACCATGGCTCATCATTTCTCAAATAAATAACAAGGCTTACAGCTAATGAGAGATCAACAGAACATGCATCCAAGATATATCCAGAGATGCCAAGAATAGTCATCACCGTGATGGTCATTGGTAGTAGTGGCAAAGACAACCTGTATTTATTGGGGCCCCCCATATTAGCCCATTAAGGGCTGAAATTGGACCATTCCATTTTTTTTTATGGGCTAAAAGCGGATAGAGAACACACTAGAATATGTAATAAAACATATTATGACCTAAAACCAAACTTAAAACATGAATACATTGTTTAGGGGTATTGTAACGACCCAAACCATAAAAGGCCACAGTTGTAATCCTTAAGATGCGGCCTATGATACGAGGCCGCGAAGTTTACATTTCGGAAGCACAAAGAAACCCAACACGTGGATTAATGATGTGAGCCAATCAGGTTATTCCTTGAGGACCAAGTTTTAGAGCTTCTAGAAGCCTTTTTGAAGGGGTTGTTTAGGAAAAGTGGTGACGTGATTATAAACCCTAGGTTCCTCTCTCTCTTCCAATAAATATAACTATTAGACTCCAGCCCTAAAGCTACTAAAACCTTTGAGAATATTTTTACCAACACTCTAGAGAGAGAGTGAGAATTTGAGGGCAAGTAAAGGTGTTGTCGAAAAGAGGTCAAGGAGTGTTACTGTTAAGGACGTGGAGTAGTGTTGTTCAAGGGGACAGAGCGTCAATGTTCATCGCCGAACTAAATCCTTTGGTAAAGGATTCCTTCCTCGCCTTCTTCTTCTCTTTCATAAACCCTAGAATCTATGTTTTGTTGACTGAGATGAGCCCTTTAATGTAAATCTAAGTTTTTGAGTAATCGCCATACACTTTTACTGTTCATCATATGTTATTGTTATAAAACATTTTACTTAAATACCATGGATTTAGGTGCCTAGAGGTTAAACCGATTTTAGAGACATTTATGCTTTCTTAAGAGTATTAAAAGGTTTTTCCACGTTGATCCTTGAGAATCCCAATTATGGATAGCTTTTGGGATTAAACTATCATTTTACTAAAATAAACCTTGTTCTTTGAAGATTTGTTATTTGAAGATCAAGAGTTTTAACTCCTCCTTTGAGGCGGTGGACTTAGATAGCATAGCACCGTATCTTACTTTGTTTACATGTTTGTTGGATTCCGATGTTTGTGACATTGACGCGCCAGGCCGAGGCATTATGTTTTGAGTCTTGCCTCCTTTATGCTTGAGGCCAGACGGCTACCCCAATGGAGATAGAACCTGGAATAGTTTTGGGGCTTGCATCTTAGCGGAGCTCGACAAAAGTTGTAAAGCTGACTGCTGACCACAAATCGCTCATCCTGGAAATGGGCAAGAGAGGAGGCCACAACTTGTGGCATGGCTGGTCAAGAGAAACTCAAAATAAAGGTCATAGAGCAATGAAGTTTATTCAAGGTCAGACTAAAGGCTGCGGAAGATAAGGAGATTGGACGAACCCAAGGAGATTGGGTGAACCAAGGGAGATTTAGCCTTGGGGGAAGCCTGAGATTGGTGGACCAAGGGAGATTGAGTATTGGGACGCCAAGGGTAGCTATTTACGCAGATTTGAGCTCTCGATCGATATTCCTTTATCACTCTTTAAGGTTAAAAGTTGGCTTTTGGGAAAAAGGACTTCTTTCCTTCTTACATTTAAATTTTGTCATATATTACCCTTTTAATTTTGTTTCATAATTCTGTTAGTATATATGTGATTACTAACATTGGCAAGTTAGGTTGAGGACATTTGAGTTAACCCTGGACTATCTGAGCTAATCTATTCCTTGACTTCCTCGGTTCAGAGGCCACAGCGAGGATGTAGCCGCGAAGAAGAAAGAATCTCGAGATTTAGACTATTGTTAAGCTTCCATACCTAGTTGTAGTGAAAGCATTGTATTAACACATTTTTAATTGTAAAGCTTTTCATTATCATGTATTGATCCAAGTGATTCCCTAATGCATGTATCAAGGACTGTGATTGTTTGCTTTTAAGATTAAGATTAATACTTTATGCCTGTTAGGCTGTTTATTTGTGATGAATCAGATGTGATATTAACTATGCTTGTGAGGCCTAGGCCTACTTAAGGGTCGTGGCCTAATAAGATTGCCATCTTTAAGATTAATTAAACTATTATCGCGTGAGGTTAAGAGAATTAACGATCGGCCTGATATGGTGTTACATAGGGTGTGCTTTTGTGACATAAAATGTGTGTTCAAAGCCAATATTAAAATAAAAGAAACACAACGGTAAAAGAAATAAGATAACCAAAATGAATTTTTGGCTTCATCAAAAAACCCAAAGCAAAAACCTATATAAAATAAAATACAATCACTTTAGCTCCAACAAAAGAAGAAATTATCTCAAAGGTATAAATGTAACACAATATTACAATAGAGAGGAGAAAAAAAAACGAACCATTAACTGTTTAGATGAAACAACCAAACGAAGACCAAGCTTTAAACCCTAATGGTTGGAAAATTCCAAAATACAAAAAGTACCTTTGTTGTTTTGAACGGGCCACAGGGAGTTATGCCCAAAGGGTTTGGACTACCAAGATAAGTAGAGAAGAGAAATTGCATCAAGAAGAATGGAGGGTTTTAAAAAGTCGAAGGGCTCTCTTAACTTTCAATGTTTCAAAAGTTTTCTAACCTTTTAGCCTCCTTTTATGTTTTACCACCCGCTAAACTCTTTAGCTAAACAAACAAAGGTGGTGTTTGTTTTTACCTCTGAACCATTCAGACTTGAGAGGTACCAAATAGTGTTTGTTTTCTTAATGATTAAGAGGCTAAGTGCTATTTTTGCCTCTGAATGATAAAGAGATAAATGTACATCTGAAGTCTGAATCTGAAGTTTGAATCAGTCTAAATACATTCATTCAAAGGTCCATTCGGATATAAAAACAAACATATTTTTCAAATTCAAATTTCAGACATCAGATTAAGACTTCAGATTTCAAATTTAGACTTCATAGATGCAAAAACAAACACACCAAAAAAAAGGTCCAAGACACGTTTTTGTAAATAACTGTGTCAAATAAGTACCCAAAACTAACCAACATCACGAATCGCAAATGGAATCGTGAATTTGTCCGATTCACGATTCACGATGTCAATTGACCTATTCACCATACTTTTTGAGGCCCTTGTGACTATGTGTGATGTAAATCTTTTAAGGGCTGAATCGAATCGATGTGTATGATTCGAATTGCAAATCGTATGATTTTGACACTATGAAGAGAATATACTAACAAAAAAGATGTCTCTAAACAGTCTAAGGTCTAAACCTAATCTCTTGTCTCTCTCTACCTCGCTTTCTCTCTCTAAGCTACTTTCATACATTATTTTGAAACAAACTTTAAAGTTTTATCTTCCAAAATCTATGCGAAGAGATTCGGTAAATTTTGAATTATAAAAAAGGAAATTTCAAATTGAACTAATTTCTTATAATCCAATAAAAATGATATATGGATCCGAAGTCCTAGTAATCTTTCCCATATTGGTTACATACCTTATGTTCTAGCTTCTTATTTGTGCATAGTTTATACATTTTTATATCTTGCTTTGAGAACCAATATTTGACTAGTTGGAATTCTTTAGTTTATAATGTTGAACAAATCCTCATGGGTTCGACTCGTACTTGCAATAGATATACTATAATAACTCGTGTACTTGCGGTAATTCTAAATTTGACAAAAATATTCAACAAGTTCCAAGTCGCTCTCTTCTCTCTCTACCTATCGCACCCTAATTGACCCCTTCTCACTCGCAAGTTCCAAACTGATCAACACTCTCCTCTCTCTCTCTCCATCTCTCAAAGGAACCGATGTGATTTTTCAATGGGGCATTGTTAAACAAACTAGCGTAGAATAAATTTGAGGCTCTTGAATCAAAAACTACAAGCAGGAAGTTTTAAATTGCATACTAGGAATATTATTCAAATAAGTGTTTCAATTTTTATATTATGTTGATTTCACATGTTAGTTTTTCCATAGTTCTATTAATTTGTGATATTTTATTGATACAGTCTTTGACTTTACGAAATTTCTTTTTATTAGAATTTCAAAGGTTGTTTTTGCTAATAGAATTTTGTAAGAACAATTTTTCCAACATTATTCATAGAATAGTTTTAGGTTAGTTTGGCGTATCATGTTACAAATCGTCACGCATCGTCACGACGAACCGAACTCGAGCATCTCCAAATTTGAAGACTTCCTGCTAAGGTATAAAACAATTTAGAGTTTAAATTAATTTACGGAATTATGTTTTGGATGTTTATTTTTTATCAAAAACGAACGGGTCTTTTATTTTCGAAAAAGTAAAATTATTTTATTTTTTATCTCGTTTAAACGAGATTGAAAGTCATTTGATAGGTCGTTTCTTTTATGTTTTCAAACGAGGCTTACTGTTTTGTTTTTCTTGAGGTCGTTAGAAGCGTGATACATGTCAATCGAACGAAATGTATATCTCGTTAGCATAGTTGTCAAATCGCGAATCGTATCGTGAATCGTTTATCCCCCCGAATCGCGAATCGTGAATCGAATCGGTCGAATCGGAACCAAATGATAAAAATGTAGTAAAACATACGTAAATGAGATTTAACACTTTAGAATTGGTAATTAAGCATAATATGATAAAATATTAATCGTAGCACATGATAATATACCAAAATATATCACAAAAATTAACCGTAGCACATGTTCTGATTCATTTTAAGCTTAAAAATGCAAAAAAACAAAAATATATCATAAAACAACCTACATATTAATTAAAAACAATATTAATTTAAAACATCCTACATATTAATTTAAAACGATAAAAATAATACTAAAATTAATTTAAAATTGTAAAACTGTAAAACAAATGCTTCCAAAAAATTTAAACAGCCTACCTACTAAGATTAACAATATTAATTTAAAACAACCTACAAAATTACAACAATATTAATTTAAAACAGTAAACCATATTAATTTAAAACAATGAAACAAATACTAAGATTAACTATAAAACAATATTAATTTAAAACAACAAAACAAATATACCTTCAAAGATTTTATAACAAATACAAAGGTTTTATAACAAAAAATAAGCAAAAGATAGAAGACACTTAGCCAAGAGAATAGGCAAGGAAAGTCAGTTGATAATAACCGAGCCAAGAGAACATGTTTTTCTCTAAAACTCAGTTTCTTAACGATATCTTTTGTTGTTTGCTTCTTTTTTATTTATTTTATTAAAAAACACGATTTGAATCGGATCCGAATCGTAAGATTTGAATCGGCAGTCCGATTTTTTAACCCTATACGATTCTCAACTCGACTCGAATCGTTTTATGTGAGAATCAAATCGAATTTTACGATTCGAATCGCGAATTGTACGATTTTGACAACTATGCCCGTTAGAATGAGACTGTTAAGTCGTTCGAACGACCGCGCCACCTCAAAATTTGTGAATGGCCTATAAATACCTTATTCGTGTTCAGAACGTTTAAGACTTTTGTCGGATATGTTTCTGCATAACTTTTGCGAAAGTTCTTCATTGTTTTGTATTCTAAAACACTATTTAATTCACAACAAACATCCTTGAATATTGTTCTTCTGCATTTATTTAAACCCAAAAAAGTTTTGTATACTTTCAAAGACCTTTGTGGAGAAGGCATCTCCATGACTGACTTGTGGAGAAGGCATCTCCATGACTGACTTGTGATACCTGAGGGGACTCATTGCTGAAGACGAAGGCTGAGGCTGACGGAGGACTACGGTCTTGTGATTCTTGCGAGGATCATAGTTGTTCACTAAAGATTTACGAAGATTAGCACTTTATATTTGTGGCGATTATCAAGTAATCTGTAAGTCGACTATCCTGTAGATTTCTAATGTGAATGAAGGTTTTTTCCTTTGGGTTTTTTCCCTAAAACTTGGCCTTAGTTGATTGCTTGATTTGATTTATTTGTTTTATCACATAGATGCATGTTTAAGATAAAAAGATAAAATTGGTTTAAATTGTGCACTCTCAAATTGGAATCCTTATCGAGTATATTTACTTCCGCATTTACAAATTGGTAGAGCACTAATTATTTCAACCCTACAAATTTCTTATTACCCATATGTGACTTGATCTGTTAATTTTTTTCAATTATTCATTAAGGTTGTTTTTTTTAAATCAGTGTTGCAAATAATACATAAATAAATAATTGGGTTGACCCAGCCTAACCCACAGTCAACCCAAATTTGGCCTGAGCACGAATTTGGCCCGCCCATTTCCACCCATACTCGCTCAAATGACAATGCTAGTCATTTATCATCACAGTTTGAGAGGTGACGGATACAATCAAAAACGAAAAAGAAAAAAATAATTCAAAGGCGCAAATTATTCAATCATTTGAAAAATTCTACACTACGAAGGTCATGGATGATGGAACAACATGCTTGTGTTTTATGTTAACCACTAAAATGTAGATGATGTTGCGCTAAAGCAAGACTACTCTAGCGACCAAGACGATAAAACTCACTCGGGAATTTTATCAAACACTTGGTGTGCGGAAAACACCCAAGACCTTGTTCCGAAAATGAACTATCGTGCAAACTCCCAATCAAATCAACCAAGCATCAATGAAGAAACAATAAGAACATACGAGCAATCATCAAAGCAAAACAACAACGATATACCGTGGTTCACCCAAATTTGGGCTACATCCACCAAGGAGGATTTCTTCTTTCTATAGATAAATGGAGGAACCCAAAGGTTATACACACATAATTTATCTCTTAGAAAGTCACTCACAACCTCACAAGAACTAACCCCTCAAATGGGAGCCCTATCTCTCTTTGCCTTTGATTAGCTCTCAAATATGCCCTCTCACTGGTCCTCTCTCAAAACCTAGAAATAACACTTGTATTTATAGATTTGAGCCAAAATGGCAAATTTGTAAATAAACCAAAACTCAAAATAACACAACACAAAGTTGCCTCAATCTCAGTTCTGCCACAAACATCATAGGAGAGCCAAAACCAACAAACTCCACCTTGGCGATCCTGACGATCCAACCAAACTCTAGAATGCTGAAATTAAACCTGCTTGAAGACCATCCCACCATCTACCAAGCTAATGCGATTCCTCCCGGCGATCCTCACGATCCAACAAAACTCGGAATACAAACATCGAATCCGCTCGAAGATCATCCCGACGTCTAACAAGCCAATACGCTCCATCTGACGCTAAGCCACCTCAAACTTCAACCATGAAGTGAGCTACCGCAAGTCTCCAACCCAAGACTCCAAATGACTCCACCCACTGAGGAACCAAATTCTAAACTAAGAACTCTCCATCTCATGCATCTGAATGCTTCCCATGTAACCATACAGTGAATCTTGCTCCTCATGTAACCCGATGAGTACACCCCCACACAATACATATAGCATACACCCTATTTACACGAAACATTCAAACATATCAACACCATCTTCCACCATGAGAAATAAACACGGCTGAGAGGGAAAATTCCTCACCTCTCATACCCTCCAAATCTCACCCTCGAAAGATGTACTAAGTCTTTATCACGAAAAACTCCCGTTTGCCAATGCTCGCAAACAATAACCCATCGGTCTTCCTTGAACTAGCTACACACACCTCGAATCCATCACGGTCCTACACCTCCTCGATTCCAACCGGCCAATGCATGTCTACAACTAAACCGAGTCAGCATCATCCGTTGGCCCTGGAGGAGGATTTCAATCCATCCCCTCCACTAGTAGGTATTCTCCCATCACTAACGTCTACTCTCGAAAAGCTAGCACCCAATGTCTCCGCTTTGTTCACAAACGAGACATGCCTCGAACGTTCGATCACTTGTGCACACTGCTTCCCCATCTTTCTCGAAGTCTGATTTAGACGATACAACCCCTCTCTCTCCTCTCCCCTCGCTAGGACCATACAACCGCGTGTGACTTTCAAGACTCCACCCGCCACCGACACCCGGCAATACTTGGAATCCAAACGGCTAATGGATATCAAATTCTTTCGCAACTTTGGGACATAGGCCACACCACCCAAAGTGCGCTCCACCCCATCGACCATCTTGAGTTTCACCATCCCGACACCTTCAAAGGCAACCTTCTCGCCGTTAGCCAAAGACATGGAGCCTTTTCCATTTTCCGTAAAAGTCTCAAAATATTCCCTCTTGGAGCAAACGTGATCCGACGATCCCGAATCTAATATCCAATCATCTTGGGAAAGAGAGTTAACCTTAGATGAGAAGTTCTCCAAGTTCATCTTCATAATTCGCACTCGCTACCGTTGCCCTCTCGAAATCAACCTTGCCCTTAACCTTGTCGTTCCACAAAGGACATTCTCGGATCATATGACCCCATTCCCGGCACTTGTAGCATTTCGGCCATTTACCATCAACACCCCTCGATCTAGACCTACTACCGTCATTAAATCCTCGGTTGGAGTTCCTCCCACCATTTTGTCCACCTTCGTCTCTCGCCGTAAGGCCTTCATTATGGGAATACCCGTCACCTCCACCTTCTTTCTTTCTCATCGTGACATGAGATTGAATATCTTGCACAACCTCGTTGCATCGGAGCGCCAAACATGAGAGTGGTCACAAAATGCTCGTATGAATCGGGTAATGATGCAAACAACAACAATGCTCGATCCTCATCAATGAATTGAACGTCTATCCGGTTCAAGTCATTTATCAAGGCATTAAAAACGTTGATATGCTTCATCATATCCTCACCCTCCTTCATCTCAAGCTTGAAGAGTTTCTTCTTGAGGAACAATTTATTTGACGACTTTCCCAAATAAATCTCTTCAAGCTTATCCCACCCACAGGCCTTTAGCCGTGGTCTCCGTTATCATGTTATTAATGCGAGCAATCATCAAAGCAAAACAACAATGATATACCGGGGTCACCCAAATTTGGGCTACATCCACCAAGGAGGATTTCTTCTTTCTATAGATAAATGGAGGAACCCAAATGTTATACACACACAATTTATCTCTTAGAAAGTCACTCACAGCCTCACAAGAACTCACCCCTCAAATGGGAGCTCTATCTCTCTTTGCCTTTGATTAGCTCTCAAATATGCCCTTTCACTGGTCCTCTCTCAAAACCTAGAAATAACATTTGTATTTATAGATTTGAGCCAAAATGACAAATTTGTAAATAAACCAAAACTCAAAATAACACAACATAAAGTTGCCTCGATCGCAGTTCTGCCACAAACATCATAGGAGAGCCAAAACCAAGAGATGATAATTTTTTTTTTAATAGAGAAGTTGACAAAAGGCTGTGGCCCCTAGTTTTGTAAGTGTTTTTGTGGGGCGCAAATAGTTACATGTCCGAGCCATTCACGCTTATGAGATAGGCTTGTTATTTAAAATGATTAAGAGGTTACTATATTTCTTTTTAATGAAAATTCCATAGAAATAAAAGTCCTTGAGATGAAAGAAAAAAAGTTTGTATCTTAGTTATGATGACTAAAACAGCAATTATAGTGAATGATTAGAGTGAGTAAAAACAGATGAATTGAGATGAGAATGTAACCTGGTGAAAGCCCGGTTGATGAGTTAACCCAACACCAAGCTCAGCCAAGCAAGAGAAAACCCTGGCATCACTCCCATACAAATGAGAATACCTCATAAGACAGGAATCCAAAACCCTGCCCAACACCCGCGCCAAAGAATAGCTAATCGCGAAGCCCCCACCCCCAAAACCCATATCAAACGAGTATTTGTCATTCTGCTCATAACTCTCCGAATTTGCCCCCACGTAATACCACTTATCATGATCATACTTGGCCAGCGTCTTCACCAAATTATGAACAAAAAAGACGGTATCATCGTCACCCAAGATAAACCAGCGAATGTCAGGCTGGTTGAGATCAACGGCTTCTTTAATGATCCGGGCGACGCGGATGGCGGAGCGGAGGCCGCCCGGGAAGGTGTAGGGGAAGTGGGAGGTGTTGGAGGAGATGAGAATGGGAGGGAGTGTGGGGTCGGAGGGGGTGGGCGTGGGGGTGTCGAGGAAGAGGAAACCGCGGGTGGAGAGAGGATTGTACCAGAGGCGGAGAAAGGGTGTGCGTTTGGGGAGGGAGATGGAGGAGGATGCGATGGAGAAGAGGAGGTGGTGGAGGGTGGTTGGGGTGGGAGTGGGAGTGGGAGTGGGAGTGGGGATGGTGGAGGAAATGGGGTGGCGGTGGGTGAGGAGGTGGAGGATGAGGAGAGTGGAGATGAATAAGCCGATGTCTTTTATGCGAGTTCGGAGAACGGTAATCGACATTTTTAGTTTTTTTATTAGAGACACAATTTGATGTAATAAAATGTCTCTTCTTCTTTTGCACTTTCATTCGAGAGTTGACTTTGATCAAACGTTCGGCTCCTTTCCGTTTGTGCGAGGAACACTCCATGAATACTAGGGTGCAATCAGTACGGTACGATATGATCGGTAACGATTCTTTATTAATATCAAAATTATATTTTATATGACAAAATTATATCGTATTAATTTATCAATCGGTACATCAAAATAAAAGTCAAAATTAAATCGATCGATTTTTCGATTTTTTCGGTATTTTCAAGTTTTTTTGGTTTCGGTAATTTCGGTTTCAATTCTATTTTTTCCCGATAAATACCAGAATTTCAAATCGGTTTATGCATTCGGTAAATCTTGTATATATTTCGATATACTCATTTCTAGCTGTTACGATTTCTAGCATTTCTAGCTATTACAATTTCTAGCATTTCTAGTTGTTTGGAACAATTAGAAACAGACACAAACAGGTACAATTTCTAGCATTTGTAGCATTTGGAATAATAGATTTAAACAGATACGAGACCAAACTAACTGGTTTGCTTTTGTTGGAGCCGGAGGAGAGTGAGACGAGACCAAAATGACCGGTTTACCTCCGTCAGAGACGGATGAGAGTTAGACGAGATCAAACTGACCGGTTTGCCTCTACCGAAGCCGGAGTAGTGTGTGATGAGATGAGGGAGCTGGTGCCTGAGGAGAGTGAGCCAAGATGATGAGCCTCAAAAAATGAGGGAGCTGTTACCTCAAAAAATGTTCACCGGAAAGTCAAAATCATCCACACCTCCAACATCGAAAAAACAAACCTTCGCCGGAAAAGCCAACTTGTCGAAAAAAAAATCACCGGAAAACACGGAGGGAACTCAGATCTGAATACAGCTGGCGCCAAAAAAATTGTCACAGGAAACCCGATCTCAAAACAAAGTAACCACACCAAATCGAAAGTCAAATCTCAAAACAAAAAAAAATGGTGTTCTCAAATAAAAGTCCCCAAAAAATTATTTCTCAAAATTAACCCAAGGTTGAAGAAGAAAAAAAAATGAGAGAGAGAGAGCTCAATCAAAAATGACGGCCACACTTTTTAAGAGAGAAAGAGGTAAAAAAAATGAAATGAAAACCCTAAAAAAAAATCTCTACACAAACCACAAAACAAACGGCTCTTTTTATTTTAACAAAATGCTGCCTAATTCATTTTGTGTTAAATGTTTGATTAATTAAACAAAATATATATTTAATTAACATGATTATTTAACACTTAAACCAAATACTCAAATAAATAAATTTAAATTCAAAGAGAATATAAAAACTCAATCATGAGAAATAAAATAAATAGAAGTAGTATGATACCCAAAATAATTTGACACTGCACAAAAAGTTTGGTACGGTATTTCGGTACGGTAATTTTGGTACGATATCGGTACGGTAAATTTGGTAAATCAGTTTTTTGTATCTAAAAACCAAAACCTACCAAATTTTTTACGGTATTTTCGGTTTCGGTAAAATCGATTTTCGGTATTTCATAATATGAAACCAAAACCATTTTTTTTCGGATCAAAACAGTACGGTGCGGTAAAAACCCGTACCGGTTGCACCCCTAGTGAATACACGAATTTCTATTTTCTTGGCCCGTCCGTTAGACATATAAATAAATGGGTTGGATCACCAATGATTCCGAACCGATTTGGAACGGTTCAAAATGTATATTTGCATGGGTCTGGTAAATACCTCCAATTTTTTTCCCTAACATTAAACGCCCCCAATTTTTAATTTTTACCACTAAAAAGATAATTTTCTTTTAGAGATGCGAAAACGAGATGGTTCAACTAAACAAGTATATAAATAACAAATTTTAATTTCTTTCAAATTAAACATAAGTCAAGTGAAATTAGATTAAACACACACATATTTTTAAATTCACTTAAACCAAATTAATTTAACTCAAGTTCTAGAAATTTGCCTAACAATATTAATACATTTTTGCAAATTAGGCATGTGGGTACCTCGATTTATCACCTTGGGTCTAGACGAGTAGCCCAACAAGTTACGGCCCAAAGTCTGGAGGCCTCACGCCCCCAACTTATTCAGTTACGACCTAGTTTATTCCTAAAATCTCGTAAGGAGATATTCTAGGAGTTGTGAATTGACGTGGAGGAGTCCAACACCCCTACTCCCCAGAAACGAACATGTATATAACAAACCCTTAGCCCGGGGTAAAAGACATGTATTATTTTTCCTGTAAAACACTCCCCGGAGTATAGAGAAATAATATCGAGAGCACCACCGTGGACGTAGGCATTCTTGCTGAACCACGTAAATATTGTGTTGTGTGATTGGCGTTCTTTACATTCTTTATTTGTTTTGGTGATTGTCTTTTCTTCATAATTTGTGTTGAATTTAATTGTCACCACAATTGGCGTCGTCTGTGGGAAACGTTTATCTTCCTCTAAGAAAGCCCTCACCAACAAAGAATTTGGAATGTCTGGTCACAGTAGCAATGCCCCTCAGGCAGGGGATATCCAAGAGCAGCCTACCCCTCGCGGGATCAGATCTGAAGTTCGACGTTCAGATCAGAGGGCTCGCCTAGAGCGGCAACCCTCAGAAGAAACTCAGGGACCAGCGAGGTCCACACAAATCTCCAGGTTGATCGATGCCTATGAGACAAGGCTCCAGGATCGAGAAGAGGTTGGTCGCAAGAAAGAGGCTGAGAATGCTCGCCTCAAAAGGAGATTGGAAAGGATGGAGAAAGAGCTCCATCATAGCTCCAGGCGACGTCAATACAGCACTCCTAGCCCTCAGGCGAGCAAATCTCGCGGCCGAGGAAGGAGCCCAAGATGCGGATCCCAAAGAATTGAAGAACACGTGCCAGATAATGACTTGCTCGTTGATTAAGGGTGAAAAGTAGCGTCATGTCAAAACACTAATCGTTGAATTCGTTTCACCGCATTAATACAAAAACCTAAATTACGACTGCACTTGTGATACAAGTATAGAGGTAAGTCGGGTATCGAAAATCCACAGAGACGAGTTGCTAGAATTTATAGGATTTAATACTCCTAAAATAAAAGTGGAACTTGGGTACAGATAAGTTCAGTTCACTACTTTGGTTTTAGTTAGCTTGAGAAGTATGGCTAGATAAACTAAGTATAGAACGTTAGGTGTGCACAAAAGATGAGGGGTGAGTTAACTCAAGAGAGTGTACGAGAACCTAACATGTGTAATAAATAATCGCATTTTATATTGTGATAAACGCTTGCTAAATATTTTCAAAATGTTTTGAGTACTAACTCTTGCTATAAAATATTTTTAAAACCTTTTAGGTGTCCAGCCACAGGGACGCCATGTGTGATGATTCCATTCCAGACTCGGAGCTGTAGTACTGTGGATGCTTACAGGATTTGACTAGACGATATCTCTCATTCAGATCTAGCACAGGATCTCGCACTCTTCTATGTATGGACTTGTTGTCCGGTACTAGTCTCAGATGTTAGATTCAGACTAGTGGTTATTCTATTGATTGTTTGGGATTTTTAGCCGATGGTTTATTCGGTAATACTTCTGTTCTGTTGTACTTTTACTTTGTTGTTTGAATTACAGTACATGATTATTTGTACTTTGTTCCGTTTGGTTGATTTATCTGTTTTAAAGAAAGATAAAATTTGGCACCGGTCTAATTTTACTTAGGGGATTAGTAATTAAAAAGTTTTCGACAGTGATGCTAAGAATGAACCATTTGAGAAACCTGTTTTAATTTAATGAAGGCCTGATCACCCGATGTTTAATTAGGCGGGGTGTCACAGATGGTATCAGAGCATCAGGTTCTAGTGTCCATAGGATCTGTACGGTTTACTACGTTTTCAGCGTATCGTTTGATTGATATAGAGCCCTATCTTAGGATGATTGTACTCCTCTACGTATGTAGTTTACGTTCTCCTGCTATTTGGTAGACGTAGTGTTATATATACGAGTCCGATTGGGCACGGTACGTCGAATATGGTGGTAGGACCGGCATTGGCGTTAGAAGGACTACAGGAGGGAGGAGCTCGGCATAAAGCATGGGGTGTTCGAAGATGGCAATCATAGGAGAGATGACCATGGTCGAGGTCACTCCTAGCGGGTAATGGAAGTAAATGTTGCAAGGGTTGTTGAGGCATAGCAGGCATTTTCCAAGTGTCGCGACGGCAAGAGGGATGCTAGTCTAGACCGCCCAATGTAGTGATAGTGGGAGTAGGTCTGAAGAAAATTTGATGAGAACGTGCCGTAAATGTGATAAAACGGCGACTGTGCATGTTAACCAATGGAAGTAGTATGTCCAGAGGTTTTGGCATTTAGGACTGACTAGAAATACTCAGAAGTGAAAATTTGAGTAAATTTTCAGGCAACGTGGCGGGGATACCAGTCACTACATTCGGACCGAGGGTCCGTATATATAAATAGAAGAACTTTACGTATAGTTTAACCGAAAAGTTCTCCAATGATAATTCAGAAGCGTAGTGAATGGGAATATATGAACCCCCACGTGAAAACCTGGTATAGGCCAATCATGAGAGAGAAATTATTCGTTGAAGGGAACTTGTATCGATGAGATGGGTACGAGGGAAAAGAGCACTTGAGAGAATAGACTCTCGAGTTATGATTCGCAATTTTGGTAAAACTCTTCTTGGACGACTTATGTATATGAAGGCAGTATGGTACTTCTTACAAGGTTGGGGTAAATGCTCCTAGGGGGCGAAGTTAAGAGAGTTTAAAGATTTAGTCAAAGAGTAAGACTGAATGTAATGGGGCTGGTGCAAGCTATAAATGGAAACCCACTAGAGGATTTAATGATTAGATACTAAGTCGGAACTGTTAAGCCCCATAGTGCGTTCCTATTGGTCGCAGAACTAAGGGAACCAGGATGATAGTGCGCAAAATCGAGGCTACCAAGTCCGAGAGGAGGGAGACCCCAAAACGGTCAGGGTGGCCTGGAGTAAGGGGATTTTTGTAAAGATGTCTAGTGTGGCTGGTAGAGCCACGCCTTCTAATTTAGCTTGAAGTTATTTGAAGAAATAATAACTCCAATAAGTTTTACATTCCGGAGAGGACAAGCGTGTTATGTCCGGAAACCATCTAAATCACCAGAGCGATGGTTAAGGAAGTATATGAGTTTTAGCCTCGAGTGAATGGGGTATATGACGACTCCTCACCTGAAAAAGGGTATAGTTGTCATTATTCATCAAAATGTGAGAGACTTCGGAGATTATGAACATCTCTTAGTAATTGATTTCGGTGTGTGGGAACCTAAATGATGTGAGTCAATGTTTATCGTATGACTGCTGAGCGGAGAGATCGAGCTCACTGTTGTAGTTAGTGCTAAAGACTTAGTGATAGTATAAGCGCGGTGCCACTTGACTCCGTTAGAAATATTGGAGTATGGTTGCACATATTATCGAGGAATCGAATTTAAGTATCTTGACTATGTGTTGTTCCGACAATGCTCAGTAAGAATACATGGGGAGAAGTCCCTTGTTTAAGTTCGGTTGCGAAAGGGAATACGACTGAATTTTTGCACGTCAGGAGAAGTGGCATTGTTAGATGTTAAGGCATCAGTGGAGCCGGTAGTGTTGAGGAGAAACACTGAAAGGCTTACCTCACCACGAAGGGATAAGTGGAACTTTGTGGGCAAGGATTTGATTTTTGGCCTATAGGGTATTGAGAATACCCACAAGATTGTAGTCACGTCGTGTAGACTAGGCAGGAGTTGAAGAAAAGCATGATACGGGTGCGACATTTGCAATGTTTTTACAAATGTGCATGGAGAAAAGGGTGTATGGGCGCCCTAGTCAATTGGATTCCTTAGACATCCGAGATAGAGGGATGCGGAATATTTCTGTACGACGGTGGGGAAAATAGGAGACAAGTCGTATCGATGAAATGGGTTGAACGTCATGGGAGATTGACGATAATCCAAGATTATATGTGCTGAGAGATCCAGCACACTCTATGGGATGAAAGTCGGTGGGAAACCGTTCAAAGGTTATCTCTTGATATGGGATACCTAACTGTGGTGAAGAAGTAGCGCAAGGTTCTACTTGACTGAGTGTTGTGAGTGACTTACGAGTTACTAAAATGTTGATTCTTATAAAGTAACCAACCCAAAAAGGTGCGCCAATTGCGAAGAGTGCACAGATTGTAAAGTATAATAAACCCGGAGAGAAAGGGGAATAGAGTACCACTTGAGGAAAGATGACGTAAGTGGGAAGAGATGTTGAGGAGAGACATAGTGAGATTGCCTCGAGACACACCTCTAGTTAATAGAGCGAGATGGACTCGAAATGAGCAACTGGAATATGGTAATGAACCTGCAATTCCAATGATGGAATGAGGAGACAGACTTATAAATTATTGATGGATTGTGAACATCATAATTAAGCCAACATTTCGTTGGGGGTAGCGAAATGGGGTGACCGGGATGGATTAGTATGTAGTTGAAAATGGAGAGTGAACGGTGCCGCTCTACATGATTGTGAATCAGGATGAAATCCTAAAATTCCACCGTGTGAGAGAAGGTCAGGAAGGAATAGAGATAAAGTTTTATTTTGAGTACGTAGTACTACCTACGACTCAATGTTAGTGAGAAAGAATGATGATACGCCCTTATGATAGTGAAATTTTGGAGAAGCCCACTGATCAATTCATAGGTTGAATGTATGCCTATAAGAGCATATTTATAGGTAGAGTGAGTGCCTATATGAACTGTGCATGAGGATTAGGTTCGTGGGTTCCGATTACGAACAATACATGTACTTTGGGTGTGGTTCGAGGAAACATTTTGAACTTTTAGTCCTTAACGCGCGGTATGAGGACATTCTATTGAAGTGTGACATTTTAAGGTATATGAAATGTGAAATATATGGCTCACAAATTGTCTACTCATGTGAAATGAGATATATATACATATATTGGTCAAGGTTCTAAAAAAACGCGGGGCGTGATCGGGGCGTGGAGGCCAAGCCTTAAGCCTTAGAAGCCTAGGCGGGCCTTGGCGTAAAAAGGCGTGAAAAGGCGTTTAGGTCTTTTTAATATATTTTAATATTTTTTAACCATAGCAAGGCTATTCAAATACTAAAATTGTACATATCATAAAAATATGTCTGAATATTTGCAAATAAAAATACTATTTGATTATTTTGGATGAGATAATAGTCCGGTTTGCAAAAAAATCTTTAAAAGGCGATATCGTTTCACTAAAGCATTGTTGTTTTTAGAGAAAAAGTACGCCTTAAGGGTTTTACCAAGCATAAGGCGTCAAAATCTTAAGGCGAGGCGTTTCTCCCAAGCCTCAAGCCTAGGCGGAGCCTAGGCGGGTTTTTTAGAACAGTGATATGTTGCGCTAAATCAAGACTATCTCTAGCGACCAAGACGATAAAACTCACTCGGGAATTTTATCAAACACTTGGTGTGCGGAAAACACCCAAGACCTTGTTCCCAAAATGAATTAGTGTGCAAACTCCCAATCAATTCAACCAAGCATCAATGAAGAGACAATAAGAACATACAAGCAATCATTAAAGCAAAACAACAACGATATACCGTGGTTCACCCAAATTTGGGCTACATCTACCAAGGAGGATTTCTTCTTTCTATAGATAAATGGAGGAACCCAAAGGTTATACACACACACAATTTATCTCTCTTAGAAAGTCACTCACAACCTCACAAGAACTCACCCCTCAAATGGGAGCTCTACCACTCTTTAGCTTTGATAACTCACAAAATAGCTCTCAAACTTGTCCTCTCCCAAAACCAAGAAATAACACTTGTATTTATAGATTTGAGCCAAAATGGCAAATTTGTAAATAAACCAAAACTAAAAAAATAGGAGAGCCAAAACCAACAAACTCCACCTTGGCGATCCTGACGATCCAACCAATCTCTAGAATGCTGAAATTGAACCCGCTTGAAGACTGTCCCACCATCTACCAAGCTAATGCGATTCCCCCAGGCGATCCTCACGATCCAACCGAACTCGGAATGCAAACATCAAATCCGCTCTAAGATCATCCCGACATCTAACAAGCCAATACGCTCCACCCGACGCTAAGCCACCTCAAACTTCAACCATGAAGTGAGATACCGCAAGTCTTCACTCCAAGACTCCAAACGACTCCACCCACCAAGGAACCAAGTTCTAAACTAAGAACTCCCCTGAATGCTTCCCATTTAACCATACGGTGAAGCTCGCTCCTCATGTAACCCGGTGAGTACACCCCCACACAATACATATAGCATACACCTTCTTTACACGAAACATTCAAACACATCAACACCATCTTCCACCTTGAGAAATAACCACGGATGAGAGGGAAAATTCCTCACCTCTCATACCCTCCAAATCTCACCCTCGAAAGATATACCAAGTCTTTGTCACGAAAAACTCCCGTTTGCCAATGCTCACAAACAATAACTCATCGACCTTCCTTGAACTAGCTACACACACCTCGAATCCATCACAGTCCTACACATCCTCGATTCGAATCGGCTAATGCATGTGTGCAACTAAACCGGGTCAACATCACCCGTTGGCCCTGGAGGGGGACTTCGATCCATCCCCTCCACTAGTAGGTATTCTCCCATCACTACCGTCTACTCTTGGAAAGCTAGCACCCAATGTCTCCACTTTGTTCACAAACGAGACATGCCTCGAACGTTCGATCACTTGTGCACACTACTTCCCAATCTTCCTCGAAGTTTGATTTAGACGATACAACCCCTCTCTCTCCTCTCCCCTCGCTAGGACCATACAACCGCGTGTGACTTTCAAGACTCCACCCGCCACTGACACCCGGCAACCCTTGGAATCCAAACAGCTAATGGATATCAAATTCTTTCGCAACTTTGGGACATAGGCCACACCACCCAAAGTGCGTTCCACCCCATCGAACATCTTGAGTTTCACCGTCCCGACACCCTCAACGGAAACCTTCTCTCCGTTAGCCAAAGACATGGAACCTTTTCCATTTTCTGTGAAAGTCTCAAAATATTTCCTCTTGGAGCAAACGTGATCCGACGATCCCGAATCTAATATCCAATCATCTTGGGAAAGAGAGTTAACCTTGGAGATTGTGAGAAGTTCTCCAAGTTCATCTTCATAATTCGCACTCGCTACCGTTGCCCTCTCGGAATCAACCTTGCCCTTAACCTTGTCGTTCCACAAAGGACATTCTCGGATCATATGACCCCATACCCGGCACTTGTAGCATTTCGGCCCTTTACCACCAACACCTCTCGATCTAGACCTACTATCGTCATTAAATCCCCGGTTGAAGTTCCTCCCTCCATTTTGCCCACCTCCGTCTCTCGCCATAAGGCCTTCATTATGGGAATACCCGTCACCTCCACCTTCCTTCTTTCTCATCGTGACATGAGATTGAATATCTTGCACAACCTCGTTGCACCGGAGAGTAGACTTCCCAAACATGAGCGTGGTCACAAAATGCTCGTATGAATCGGGTAATGATGCAAGCAACAACAATGCTCGATCCTCCTCAATGAATTGAACGTCTATCCGGTTCAAGTCATTTATCAAGGCATTAAAAACGTTGATATGCTTCATCATATCCTCACCCTCCTTCATCTCAAGCTTGAAGAGTTTCTTCTTGAGGAACAATTTATTTGACAACGACTTTCCCAAATAAATCTCTTCAAGCTTATCCCACATGCCTTTAGCCGTGGTCTCCGCTATCACGTTATTCAACACATCATCCGTGATAAGCATCTCAATACACGAAGCCGCTCTTTGATCAATGTCAATCCACTCGGCATCGGTCATGCCTACCGGTCGTCCCTCTACCCCCAACAATGCTATTTGCAACCTCTGTTGGACAAGAATGCCTCGCATTCGTCTTTGCCATAACCCGAAATTGATCTTCTCATCAAAAGCCTTCATGTCCGTCTTCATTGAGCCACTTGATCCATAACTCGGATCCCATCTCTTAGAGACTCCGCTCGTAGAGGTTGATTCTCGAGTACTCTCCACATTTTCCGTCATTTGGAACAAAAACAAAAGCTATGCCAAAATTGCCAAAATTGATTCAACCTCGAACCAAAATACCGGGCAAACAATGCAACCAAAGCTCTGATACCACTTGTTGCGCTAAAGCAAGACTATCTCTAGCGTCCAAGACGACAAAACTCACTTGGGAATTTTATCAAACACTTGGTGTGCGGAAAACACCCAAGACCTTGTTCCCAAAATGAACTAGTGTGCAAACTCCCAATCAAATCAACCAAGCATCAATGAAGTGACAATAAGAACATACAAGCAATCATCAAAGCAAAACAACAACGATATACCGTGGTTCACCCAAATTTGGGCTACATCCACCAAGGAGGATTTCTTCTTTCTATAGATAAATGGAGGAACCCAAAGGTTATACACACACACAATTTATCTCTCTTAGAAAGTTACTCACAACCTCACAAGAACTCATCCCTCAAATGGGAGCTCTACCACTCTTTAGCTTTGATAACTCACAAAATAGCTCTCAAACTTGTCCTCTCCCAAAACCAAGAAATAACACTCGTATTTATAGATTTGAGCCAAAATGGCAAATTTGTAAATAAACCAAAACTAAAAAAATAGGAGAGCCAAAACCAACATGATATTGGTGCTCGAGATGTGATCCCGAGACAAGTAATTAATAACTATTGGTGATCAAGGTGGAATTCCGAGCCAATAACCCCAAAAGTGTTATAGAAGGGGGATGATTATAAAATAAGTGTTGGTAGTATATGTTATGTGTAAGATATATATACCTATTGATTTTTCCTACTTATGTACGATAGTAAGTGTGCTTAATCTCTGTATTGGGGTCGATGATATTCCGGACCAATACAGGGGGGATCGATTTGGGGTCGATAATTTTCCGAACCAAATCGATGATAAATATTGGGATCGACGGAAGGTCTGAACCGACATGTGCATTACATTTACCTTGGGGTCGAGGAATTCCCGGACCAATGTAAATGATAGGATTATTGGGGCCGATGATTTTTGCCGGACCAATTTTCCTTAAAAGTATATATTGTATGTGAAATATATACCTTATAATATTCTACTTATAAGTGATAGTAGACACTTAGATGTTATATAGAGATATACATCAAATGGGTAAATTAAGTAGGGAGAAACTTAATTTCAAGAATTAACGTTGGATTGGGAAAATCGATGAGAAATTAAGTAGTGGGACTTAATTATGATATATGCGGCTTGGGTAACAGGCGATAAGAAATTATAATGAAATGGTCATGTGCTTGGGACGACCGTTAGGATGTTATGATTTGGTATTGGGTATTAGAGGGTGCAATTATATTTAAGGTCCTTAGCCTCAATACCAGCCTTATCCTAATTTCGAGGACGAAATTCCTTTGCAAGGGGGGAAGTATGTAATACCCCGTATTTCTGAATATTCCAAATATTCCATTTAATTAGATTGGAGAATTAAATGAGAAAATATCGGCTTGATTTAAATTACGTAAGAGTAGTAATTTAAAGAGTTTTATTTAAAATTGTAATTATGGTATATTAATCGAAAGATAGATACCGGTATATATTGCATCATTTTATTTACTTAGTGCGAGTGGTAAATAGTTACTTAACGCGTATAGACCGCGTTCGGGTGAGAACGAGTAATATTTTTTAAGTGACTCAAATGATAATTTAGAGGCCACCAAAGAGTCCAGAAGGGTCAAATTAGTCAAAATAGTATACCCGGGGGTACTAGTTGAGTCCCGGGGTAATTTTGGGCTAAACCGAGACCGTTCGGGGGCATTTTAGTCTTTTAACATAAGAGGGTATGGAGACCTACGAAATTGAGAGTTTTATATCTGTCGTATGATAGATGAATTAGGGTTAGAACACCCATGACAACACCAATACCATTAGAGAGAAGAGAGGCACAACTTTCTAAAGCAAAAAGAAGATTTGGGAAGGATTCAAAGGGATTCCTACCATCAACTTGTTGGGGAAGAAGGATTGAAGGATGAAGATCATCAATCATCAACAAGAACCACGAAATCAAACCCTACTGATCATAAGGCAAGTTGTTTATTGCAAATTATAAAGTTATAATACCCATGTGTAGGGTTTTTGAATAGTTTTGTTTAAATCAATATTTTGATTGGAGAAAGATGATATTTATACATGTTGGGATAGGAATCGCATGTAGAATGATTTAAACTATGTAGAGAATTAATATTCAGATTAGACTTGATGATTTTCGGAATAAAAATCTGGATTTTGAATGATAATATGGGAAGAACACCATAACTAGGGTTTCAAGAAATTCTGGGTTTTAATTCATTAATTCTTTAAAGTAATTGGAGTTTTGATGTATTTGACATGTTAGAAACTGTCCTAGTATATGTGGAAAAATGTTAGTATCATTGGGTTAAAGTTTGGTGGACTATAATGGAGTTTGAAGATTTGTTAATGGAGGGAAAATCTTAACGAAGAAGAAGACTGCGTCTGCCCCTGTTTGATCGATCGATCGATCTCGGACTGTCGATCGATCGACTATGTCGATCGATCGAACCCAGCCGTCGATCGATCGACGAAAGCTGTTTTCCGAAAATTTTGTGTTTAATCCTTCGTTGAGTTCGGGAATGAATGAGTATTCTAGGATTTACATTATACTTATTTGGGAGTAAGAATAAGACCAGTAGGTATATTGTTGAGGTCCAATAAGGCCATTGGGTGTAGGGCTTGGATTACGGACCGAGGAGAGTAATCCGATTTAGTAGAGTATCGGGGACTTCGGAAATTGAGTTACGGGGCGAAGTAAATTCAATTTAAGTAATAGACCAGTAGGGTAAGAAATAACTACTGAAATTATATGTAAGGGGTAACTAGGACCCTTAGAGTTGTGTGAATACTCAAATAAATACGATTAATGAGATAAATCGTAAAGCGAATATTGTACGGTAGATATATGAGATTAAAATATTGCGTACGTATATGATTAATAGGTCGGGCGTGTACCTACTGAATTATGTGATCTTTTAGGTAGGGAGATTATACCTAAATTAATTATGTTAGGGTCGATGAGACATTCCGAATTAACATAAAGTTATTATGTGTTTGGGGTCGATGAGAAATGCCGAACCAAACTTTGAACTGGGGTCGCGATGAGAGAGTCCCGAACCAGAATATGTGTATATATATATATTTTTAAAAATAATTGGGGTCGATGGATCATTCCGAACCAATTCTTACTTGGGGTCGATGAATCATTCCGAACCAAGAGTCCTTTACGTGTATAAAAAGAGCAAAATAGTAATGACTGATATTTAGTATATATTATGTGTGAAATATATATACTTGACGATATTTTACTTCCGTGTATTAGTAGATTGATATATAGTATGTATTTAAAGATACATACTGAAATGGTAAGTTAAGTAGTGAAACTTAATTACGAAATGCACCTTTAGATAGAGAAAATCTATTTAGTAATTCAAGTAGTGAAACTTAATTACATAAGTGGGAAAGTTAACAATTGTGAGAACTGTAGTAATTTTAGTAGTGAAACTAAATGAGATGTCTTGAGAAATAACATAGATTAAATGTTACTTGGGAATTATTTAACATACGCGAGATGTTAGTAAAACGGTTGTACTGTATGGGCGGTACTGGAACTTGGGTACAGATAAGTTCAGTTCACTACTTTGGTTTTAATTAGCTTGAGAAGTATGGTTAGATAAACTAAGTATAGAACGTTAGGTGTGCACAAAAGATGAGGGGTGAGTTAACTCAAGAGAGTGTACGAGAACCTAACATGTGTAATCAATAACCGCATTTTATATTGTGATAAACGCTTGCTAAATATTTTCAAAATGTTTTGAGTACTAACTCTTGCTATAAAATATTTTTAAAACCTTTAAGGTGTCCAGCCACAGGGACGCCATGTGTGATGATTCCATTCCAGACTTGGAGCTGTAGTACTGTGGATGCTTACAGGATTTGACTAGACGATATCTCTCATTCAAATCTAGCACAGGATCTCGCACTCTTCTATGTATGGACTTGTTGTCCGGTATTAGTCTCAGATGTTAGATTCAGACTAGTGGTTATTCTATTGATTGTTTGGGATTTTTAGCCGATGGTTTATTCGGTAATACTTATGTTCTGTTGTACTTTTACTTTGTTGTTTGAATTACAGTACATGATTATTTGTACTTTGTTCCGTTTGGTTGATTTATCTGTTTTAAAGAAAGATAAAATTTGGCACCAGTCTAATTTTACTTAGGGGATTAGTAATTAAAAAGTTTTCGACGGTGATGCTAAGAATGAACCATTTGAGAAACCTGTTTTAATTTAATGAAGGCCTGATCACCCGATGTTTAATTAGGCGGGGTGTCACACCTACCACTAGAGAATCTCTCTTTTGCACTAGTGGTAGCCTCAAGGAACCTAAAGAACTACTTTGAAGCACACTATATCATCGTTCTTAGGTCACACCCCCTTAAACCAATCCTGCGAAAAGCAGATCTGTCCAGCAGACTATCGAAGTGGTCAGTCGAGCTTGGATGATTTGACATCCAGTTCCAACCAAAGAATGCAATCAAGGGCTAGGTCCTCGTCGACTTCATCACAGAGTTTACAGGCAAACAGACTTGCGATCAACTGCAAACCGTGGATAAGAGGGAAAATCACTCAGTAGAGAGTATTTGGCGACTGTTTATTGATGGAGCCTCCAACTCCAAGGGGGAAGGAGTAGGCATTGTGATTGTTACTCCAAAAGATACAATCCTCGAGCAAGGAATCAGACTTGGATTTGAAGCCTCTAATAATAAAGTGAAATATGAAGCATTAATAGCAGGCCTGCAAAAGGCACATGCATTGGGTGCAAAATAACTACAGGTGTTCGGCGACTCACAATTGGTCTCCAATCAGATAAGTGGAGATTTCAATGCAAAGGATGAGAGAATGGAAGCCTACCTCGCCTTAGCAAAGAAATTAATGTCCAACTTCGAGGAAGTCAGTGTCCAACAGTTTCCCAGAGGATAAAACTGTCATGCTGATGCCCTAGCAGCCTTGAGTTCAGTAATCAATTATGACTTAAAGAGAACAATCCCTATCGACTTCCTCGCTCAGCCGAGTATCAACCAGAACGACGAGCTACTAGACATGGGCCATATTCTTCAGATTGAATCAACACCTAGTTGGATGGACCCCTTAAGAGACTATTTGAAGGATGGTGCGCTACCAAATGGTAAGAAGGTCGTTTATCAGATAAGAGTCAAAGTTGCCCGCTTTCACTTATCTCCTGAGGGCAAGTTGTATAAGAGATCATTCACCGGCCCTTACCTCCAATGTGTTCACACAAAAGACGTCGAGCAAGTTCTGCACGAGCTTCATGAAGGCATCTGTGGGAGCCATATGGAGGCAGATCGCTAGATTTCTGAGCAATGAAGGAAGGCTACTGGTCGCCATACATGCAGAAAGATTCTGGGGCATATGCTCGCAAGTGCGAAAAATGTCAACTACATGCTCCTATGGTCCACCAACCTGTCAGTGACCTAAGATCACTTATTATCCCTTGGCCTTTTGCCCAATGGGGAATGGACATTGTGGGCCCTCTTCCTACCGCTACCGGCAATCGCAAGTATTTATTAGTCGCGACAGACTACTTCACCAAATGGATTGAGACAGAGCCGCACGCAAATATTAGAGACGCAAATATGATGAGATTCATATGGAAGAACATAATTAATCGCTTCGAAATTCCCAGAACCATCATCACTGACAACAGAACATAGTTCGAGAGCGGCCTCTTCCAGAGTTTCTGCAACGACCACGGAATCAGACACCATTTCAGCTTGGTAGCATACCCTCAGAGAAACGGCCAAGCTAAAGCTTCCAATAAAATAGTGATCGATGGACTGAAGAAGTGATTAGAGCGAGCCAAAGGGGCATGGGCGAGCGAGCTGCCCCATATTTTATGGGCTTACCGCACCACCGTATGGCGAGCAACTAGAGAAACCCTATTCGCACTGACATGTGGAATGGAGGCAATCATCCCTTTAAAAGATGGCCTCCCAACCATGAGATCCACCTTGGTAGACCAAGGCCATAACGATGCAGCATTACTCGTTGAACTTGACCTAGCTGACGAACACAGAGAATTAGCTCTAGTGAAACTAGCGAGCTATCAGTAACAGCTAGCAAAGCACTATAACAAGAAGGTCAATTCAAGAACATTCCAGGTTGGGGACTACGTCCTAAGGAAAGTTCTTGGCAGCGCAGTAATACCATCTGATGGCAAGCTGGGTCCAAACTGGGAGGGACCATTCAAGGTGACAAGAGACGACCTACAAGGAGCCTATCACTTAGAAATGCTGGATGGCAGAGAGATACCTCGTGCTTGGAACGCGGCCAACTTGGAGAAATTATATTTCTAGTTTCTCTTCATTAATCTTTTATCACATTACTGGAATTGACAACTCATTTTTATTATGTTTGATTAATAAAAGATTATTTGGCAGTATCGTTCCATAAAGTGTTAATTGTGTATTATGAATTTTATAACTTGCACATCTTTTCCAAGCGACAGGCACATTACTCAATATATAAAAGCAGGGAGGCTCCCTCCTCAGGTTTTCGTTATGAAACACGAACAACCTCTTAGCATTGCCCCTGGCAATATATGAAGCCCTACAGGGGACCCCTAGGCAGCTCAGCTAAATTGAATTGGTCGCCAAATGATGTTTGGGTCAGAAAACCTGATCGAATAGAACATCCAACACCAGGTGTATCCTCGCCATTGCCACACTTAGGCCTAAGGGAGTGTGATGGCACGACTTAAAAGCTAAAGTAGGGCAGAATGGTATCTCATAAGCATACTGGACTGGGAGGATACTCACGCAATAAAATAACTCTACCCACATCAAATTTTATCGCCTATGAAGAGCCCAAGATAATCAAATAAAAATCAATGAAGTAGAAAATATACAACGCATGTTTAGTCGGCGAATTGCCCAAAACATAAATATTTTATTACTTCACTGCATTTACAACAAGAGTTACATTGAATAAATTAAGTAAACCCTATTGGGGATTAGGTCTTCGAGCAAGCTAATCAGCTACTTGTGCTCTTCGACCGTCATCTAGATGGGGAGCTAATTCCAAATCTACTTCATTTGCATCCGACTCCAGTAACTTCCTGGGAATAACATCTATGGGGATCCACAGGGCATCCCTCCGGAAAGGGTTAGGCATCAGAGTCAAAGGGGAGATCTCATGACGATACTAGAGGACTGAGTTCCTGTGGACTTTCAGCTCCCTCATAGCATTCAACCATCTCCTAATAAAGGATAATTCTTCAAACTCTGCCAACCTCGTTGGAGTATCTGCCCAACCCTGATCATAATCGTCAGCCCACACTCACCGAGGACCTTTCTTAAACAGGTGCCTTAGCCGCATGACATCTCTTTGGAGCCCGAAAGCTATCACATATGCTTGACGAACATCTTCTCGAAGCTCATCCATCTCCCTAGCGGGACCCCGACATCTGTACCAGCTCGCGGACTGGCCGATGTAGTGAAACCCCATAAAACTTGAGGGGTGGTGCTCGGCACTATACCAGCTATGAAGTGGAACCTCGCAAAATTTAAGGGGTGGCGCTTGGTGCTGTACCAGCTCACGGATCAGCCGATGAAGAGGAACCTCGTAAAACTTGAGGTGCAACGTTTGGCGCATACTCCTTGAGTTACGACACCTACCTCCTCGGAGTTTTATTCACCTGTTGAAGAAATATTCCGACTTGATTGATCTCAAGAAATCCAGAAGTTTATCCCTCAAAAGGTTCACTTCTTCTTGAACAGAAGCACCAACCTCTTCCTTTTCCTGAAGTCTATCCTTCAGTTTGGCGACGAGCTCAGACTGATCTTTAAAGCTCTTGTTCCTCGACCTAAGGGACTTGGAAATCCTTATAAAGGCTTAGCGAACTTGAATGCTCGCATTAGGACCGAGGATCCTTCCCAGTTGAGAGGTAGTAGGTATATACTCATCCATATCAATCAAATACAAGCCATAAAAAGCATTAAAGAGCAGAAGAATCAGTATGTAGAAAGGAAAGTATTTTCATTTCATTAAAATGGAACGTTCCAAGTACAACAGTAATCAGAAGGAAAGTGCACACAAAGAAAAAATACAAAGAAGTTCCTCAAAATAGGCTAGTTAGCAACCTCAGTTTGCTCTAAGGTCGTCGATTATTGTCCCTTGTCTGCAGCAGTAGGGACACCTCCCTCAGGTGGAGCAACTATTATTCCCTGGACAGAAAGAGCATCAGCAGTAACGATCTGAGAAGCAGAAACACCACCATCAATGGTTGGATCAGGTGCCTCATCCATAACAGACTTCAGGCCTGGACCATGCTCATCAAATAATGGAGAATCGATATCCACTCCAGCAGGAAAAAGAGCCTTGTTCTAGCCCTTCTTAAAGTTCAGTTGGCTAATGCAGCCTATTTGAACATCGGCATCCTCGTACGCAGCAGCCCATTCGGCATTGTACAAGCTTTCCTTTAAGGTGGCTGCCTCAGATTGCACCTTCTTCACCTTCTTCTCTAGCACTTTATTCTCCTCCACCACAACCAACTTGCTCGAGCAGACCAGGTCATAGGACTGCCTCAACTCCCTAAGATCCTTGTTCACCGCCTCCTTTGTTCGGTTGGCTTCGAACAGAGCGAGATTAGACGACTTTTGGACAGCATTGGCAGCCTTTAAGCTGGCCTCCAGCTCGGTATTCTCCTTCTCAAGATCATCATTCCTCCTTACCAGCTCACCGGGACTGCGGTAGAGGACGGAGAAGTCGGTCACAAACTGCAAAGAAGAAGAATATTAGAAAAAGAAGCATTAAACAAAATATGGCAAGCATAGAAAATAGAAAGCAGACTTACCACGTCTAGCCTCTGACTCGCTTGCAGAGCTAACTAGTCGGTCCCCATTGCTTTCTAACGATCAGTAGGCAAAATCGCTCTTTCGAGCAACGCAGGAGCCAACTGGGGAGAGAGGGAAACATAGGCCCTCTCAGGTAAGGCGGACATAGTCACCCGAGCTTGCCTCGCCTTCGTCCTCACCTCCTCTCTCCTTTTCTCCTCTTCCCTCTCCTTCATCTCCTTCTCAGCTCTTTTTCTCTCCTCCACTCTCTTCCTCCGTTCTCTCGCTCTCTTTCAACTGCTCTTCTTCCCTCTTCTTCTTCTCCTGCTCATGAGCAGCAGACTGAGAACCAGTTGAAACCTCTCCACCTCTAGATTTATTCTTTTTTGACCGGTGGGAAAGGAGCACATCATCATCATCATCGTCATCGCGAATCAGATTATTCCTTGGAGGAGCCATATCTTCCTCGCTGGAACTACTAGATTCACTCGAAGACTCCTGAGCCTCTGAAACGCCTTTCGAACTGGAAGATTCTTCACTAGAGCTCTCTTCACTGGAACCACCCTCAGCACCGCCCCTGTCAGCAACCTCTCTCTCCTCACCAGAGCTGCTTTCTTCCTCGACCAATTGGATGGGATCGACAGCAGCCTCTTCAGTAATGTCTAGCTCAGGGATGCTGTCTACAGGTCGCACAATAAAATTGGACCCAGCGTTCTTGTATTCCAAGAGAAAAGCCACTAATCGAGGGTGTTCATCGTCAACCAAGAGCTCCCTGATGTTCCAGGCTTTGATTAACTCAGCAGCTCAAATCTCACTGAGAGCAGGTTTCGAGTTCTTTATCCTCGCTGAAAAGAAAAAAAGAAAGAAAAATATCAAAGAAATTGTACATGAACAGAGGATCGATAAGCAGAGCAAAAACTAAGCCTACCTACTCACTCCTCCCCATAGAAGGGGACCTTAAACCTGCCAGATCTTGACCCCTCAGTATGGGGAGGAAACTGCCAATTTCTAGCAAGAAAAACCTCATGCCAGTAATCCTTGTGGGAATCAGGTAGATTTACTACCAATACCCTATCATGACTCCTGGACTTGAGGTAAAGAAGACCATAACTTATTCGCGAGAAAGAATAATAAAAATAACTCTAAGCAAGTCCTAAATTGGTGCCATAGAGCTAATTTATTCTATGTATACCATTAACAATCTTCCAGACATTGGGCGAACACTATGCAGGGACAATATTGAAATAACCAAAACAAATTGCTTGGAGGAAAAGTAAGACCCCCTTGGGACAACAAGAGAACGTGAATCCAGTGAGCATCCTCAACCTCCATAACATTATGGGGGATAGGGGCACACTCGATGTCTACCCAATTTGGATTATTATAGAACTTCCTAAATTCGGATATTGATCTATTGCCTATTTTTGTCATTAAAAGATATAAACCCTAATTACAAATGCGAAGAAATTTCAACAGAAAAAGCAAAGAGAGAGCAAGAGGAACTTACGAAGTAAAAACTTAGCTTGGGACGATGCAAAGTCACAAGCGAAGATGATGAAGAAGATTGAAATTGGAAGACGAAGACCTGGGAATGAAAGAGAAATAACGGAAGCTTGGAGAAGTTTAGAAATATGGAGAAACTTGAAGTGACAACAAGAAAAGACTTCTCCGGAGGATTTTTAAACGTTTCTAATTATAGCGCACAGGCAACAAGACAGGTTGCCGCCTAAGCCAGTTCAGAAGAGGCGCTTCAATCTTGAAAAGTGTTGCACAATTTAAAAAATAGCCATTGTGACAATTCATTTAAAATTATTGAGCCCAAATTATGTCCCAACAACTTTAGGGACAATTGTGGGTACCTCAATTTATCACCTTGGGCCCAGACGAGTAGCCCAACAAATTACGGCCCAAAGTCTGGAGGCCTCACGCCCCAACTTATTCAGTTACAACCTAGTCTATTCCTAAAATCTTGTAAGGAGATATTCTAGGAGTTGTGGATTGACGTGGGGGATTCCAACACCCCCACTCCCCGGAAACGAACATGTATATAACAAACCCTTAGCCCCGGGCAAAGGGCATGTATTATTTTTCCTGTAAAACACTCCCTGGAGTATAGAGAAATAATATAGAGAGCACCACCGTGGACATAGGCATTCTTGCTGAACCACGTAAATATTGTGTTGTGTGATTGACATTCTTTACATTCTTTATTTGTTCTGGTGATTGTCTTTTCTTGATAATTTGTGCTGAATTTAATTTTCACCACAAGGCCAAACCAAATTTTATCAAATAAAGTTAATGACTTGAATTAAATTAATTTTTTACCCAAATAAAATTAAGCACCAATTTAATTAAGTGTGACAATTAAATCGAATTTTATCTTGAATTATCCTAAGAATGCATTTCTAAGTTATTTTGCAAGATAAAAGTAAATCAGCACTACGCCGCGATGTACGAGGAAAAACTCACAACGGGAAAAAATTTCGGACGACCCTAGCCTTAAGTCCACTAAGTATGGTATTTTTACAAGTACAAGAAAAATGACTTACTCAACTTGACTCGACTTTCTTCAAGCCCCTGATGCGTCTTCTTGTACCAACCTCCGCTTAGTTGACAATCCCGGACTCCATCGAAACCTTGGAATCCACCAACGAGGCTTTAGGAACAACCGGCAACCACACATGGTGCCTTTCACCATGTGAGAATGCTGCAGCCAAAACAAAACTTCTTCTTTGAGGGATATAGAAGTAAACCCAAACGAACTCTTCAATTCGTTAGAGTAAAATCAGTGCCAAAACTCCACGCAAAGTACATATATTAAAGAACTTGGATAAACTAAACAAATGGGTGTAAACAAAAGTGTTTTAGAATTTTTCTTAAAGAGCAAACACTCAAACTTTTCATTTGGAATTGAAACTCTCTAAAACTCTCTCTAAGAGATGGAGTAATGTGAAAAAGTTAGTTCCAAAATGTTGGTTCCCGCACTTAATAAATTCGGCAAAAGATAGCGGGGAAAAGAAGTGGGAAAAGTGGATAAACCGTCAAAAACTGCCAAAATACCTATTCCCGCCAAATCTCGTTCGAACGACATTCTCTTTCGAACAACATTCTCTTTCGAACAACTTAACTAACGATGTTCCATAGGAGAAAAAGTAATTTCATTAGAAGTCTCATTCGAACGACCTGCAATCTCGTTCGAGCGAGATGCCAGTTCGTTCGAACGACATGGTAATCCCGTTTGAACGAGATTCCAGTGTGTTTCGAACGATGTGCCAGAAAATCAAAAAATAAAATATTCATTCTAAGTCCAAAATTTTTTATAACAAGTTCTAAAGAAATATTTTCTGAGTAAAACAAAGTCGTTAAAAGTTATTTATAAAAATTATAAATTACACCAAATAATTTCCAAGCTCCTATATATATATATATATATATATATATATATATATATATATATATATATATATATATATATATATATATATATATATATAAATTGCATTCATACCTTAGGAGCATGGAACAATGTTATTGACTTAGAAACGAGGCACACTAAACTCGGCATATGATGAAGCTTTATACTCTTGGCTGCTATGTCTTCAACTAACACGTCATAGGCTTGGGTGGATACACATGAACACTATCCTATGACTCAAATATTTTTGTCCGTAATTGAGCCAACACTAAATTAAGACTCAATCGGAGACTTGTGCCCTTACAAATCTCCCCCTTTGGCTATTTCGGGATAAAAACTAAACAAAAATCCTAAAGGGCCGTCAAGCTCTACTAGACTTAAAAAATATCCCACCAAAAAAAATACGTAGCTTGACTCAAAAACCAAGGATCAATATCTTTGCCGATGAAAGTTGCCATTTAGAAGAATTCCTGCACACTTAAGCAAACTGTCAAACGCATAGGGAATATCAAGAATATTAAATGCATGTAAAATAAATACTCCCCCTACATTAATTCTCCTCTTTATCAACTATGATCAACTTAGAAAGATGTCTCCCCCTAAGATAAATCTCCCAAACTAACTAAGGTACGATTACAATAGGATTAGATACCATTTCTCCCCCTATCATTCTCCCCCTTTTTGTTCAGGAATAGACAAAGGTGATAGAATTAATAAAACAAAAGTGTATGCAAAGCATATAACATGAAAGAATATAGGCAACAAAAGCACAACTAATCCATACAAAGAATATAGGATACCAACTAAGATGCAAGAAAATGATACCAATATGATACATAAGTATTAAGCATGCGATATCAACAAAGAATGCAACAAGATAGATACCAATTATGAAGTACAATCATAAATGGACTAGAAAGCAAGGAAAAGACAAATAAAATACCTCGTATATGAGTACATAATAAATATCATTAACGCACACGCACACGCACATATACTAGGTATAAACACCACACATGACACAAAATACAATAAGTTTTTCACACTCGTATGACAAAAATGTGTCATATGGAAACAAAAGTGTTGGGATGTGAACTAGTAACAATTAAATTTAGACCCAATCACTTAAAATATGTTCACGGAGATCTCATTTGATTGCAAACTTTATCACATTTGAATATAACCTCATGTGACAATATAAATTGAACTCAATGAAGAAACATACACAATACATACAAGCCTAGAGTTTTGATGATTCTACAAATCAATAGAGTTATGACATTGAAAGAACAACTAGGATAAACGGACATTGTGCAAACCGTTGATATACCATCCAAACTCCCTCAATTTAAGCATATTATTTTAATTTTTTGAACGAATAAATCAACTAAACAAAATAGGCCTTGGCAAATATTTTCTTTTAATGTCATTATTCTTTTAGGCCTTTGAACCACGTATTTCTTTTAGGTCCAAGCAAACGGTGGTTTACTCGCAAACGATGATATCTCCTTTCGGAGCCCTTTCTCGTGCACATTTATATACATATTTTTTATATCTCACACAAATCTCATGTGCAACGAATTTTAACATGCACTATTCATCCTAGGTCACATAAAATGTAGATGACAAGATTGGTAGGAGAACACCTCACAAAGCTCAAATATACATATGAAGTTATAGTTTCAAATGAGCTCGTGCATGTGTGAATTGAGGCATATAAAAATAAAATCCATTATATCAACACAAAATTCAACTACTCCATGTAAGCATGGTAAAGAACATTTTAAGGATTGATAATCTAAACCAAAAGTTCTAGCCACATGGGAGCGAAAAAGAAGGTATTCAAACACAAGTATATGCCACATAGAGTGTGTCAAACTAAAATACACACAAACCAAAAATCATTTTGAGTTTTTGACAATTTTTTAATCAAAAATAAAAATATTTACTCAAAAGACACACAAAAGTCATTTGTATTTTTCATTAATCTTAAATTACTAAAGAGGTAAAACACAAATGATAAATAAATTTTTTTTATATTTTTTATTTAATGCAAACTACAATTAAAAGAAAATATAATACAAAAGATAAACAAGTCATGATTTCTAGCATGAGATATGAAATAAAGCAATGACTAGAAAATGACTAAACATGCATACACCTAGCAATGATATATAATATGAAGCACAAAAAGCTAGATTATGCAAACAAACTAACACATTCAACCTTTAAATTTAGCAAGGAAGGTTTCATGTGAAAGCAAATGAGAATCAACAAATCTAATATCTAGTGCATCTAAAAATGATTTCCTAACCCATATAGATGTATATTTAAAATGATGGGATTTGGAAACTAATGAAATGCTAGACATAGACTTCCTAGGACTTCTTTTAAGATCAAAACAAAATGACCTAAGGTGACCTTTCCTACCACAATGCAAGCATGTGAAAACACAAGGAATGATACCTAAGGTGTGACCTTTTCTAAAGTCCTTGGATAAAGTTGACCCTCTAAAATAAACAATGATCTTAGCTTTAGCAACGGAAATATTTGAACAAGATGAGCTAGAACCATTACAACTACTACTCGAGTCTTGTAAGTCATTTTTTATTTTTAAGATTTTGGACTCAAGTATTTAGACTCCTCAATTTTACGGGACTCCTTCTTTAAATTTTCTATAACACCTAGAAGGTTATCACGCTCCCCCTCAATGTGAGAAAACATGTCCCTAAGAGTCTTTTCTCGACTATCACTCTCTTTCTTGGACATATTTAAAATATTAAAGTTGTGATTTATGTCCATGAGCGTTTCACGAAAATATCTTTTTAAGATAGCGAGGTTTGCAAAAGTTCAATTCTAGATTTAAATCATAAATTTTCATTTTCAAGGAACTTAATTCTTTTTGCAAATCTCACATTTAATTCTCTTAAATTTTCATTACACTTATTAATCCCATTAAATTGCTCTCGAATATCAGAAACTTCATTATCAGTAGAAATGGACAAATTATCATTAAAACGTCCCATCGAGAGATACAAAGCAAAAATGATAGTGAGTAAAAAAATGAACCACCTAAAAATACAAGGAGCATAAAAATTATAAAAGCCGAAAAACGAATCTTTAACGCGATAAATTAGCGCTCCGGCTCTGATACCAATTTGAAAATGATAGGACCCCCAATTTTTCAAGTCCTTCCCATAAAAGGATAATTTCCTTTTAGAGATGCGAAAGCGAGATGGTTCAACTAAACAAGTACATAAACAACAATTTTTAATTTCTTTCAAATTAAACATAAGTCGAGTGAAATTAGATTAAACACACACATATTTTTAAATTCACTTAAACCAAATTAATTTAACTCAAGTCCTAGAAATTTGCCTAACAATATTAATTCATTTTTGCAAATTAGGCCAAATCAAATTTTATCAAATAAAGTTAATAACTTGAATCAAATTAATTTTTACCCAAATAAAATTAAACACCAATTTAATTAAGTGTGATAATTAAACCAAATTTTATCTTGAATTATCCTAAGCATACATTTCTAAGTTATTTTGCAAGATAAAAGTAAATCAACACTACGCCGCGATGTACGAGGAAAAACCCACAACGGGAAAAAAACCTCGGACGACCCTAGCCTTAAGTCCACTAAGTATGATATTTTTACAAGTACAAGACAAATGACTTACTCAACTCGACTCCCTTCAAGCCCCTAATGCATCTTCTTGCACCAACCTTCGCTTAGTTGACAATCCCGGACTCCATCGGAATCTTGGAATCCACCAATGAGGCTTTAGGAACAACCGTCAACCACACATGGTGCCTTTCACCATGTGAGAAGGCCGCAGCCAAAATGAAACTTCTTCTTTAAGGGATGTAGAAGTAAACCCAAACGAACTCTTCAATTCAGTAGAGTAAAAACGGTGCCAAAACTCCTAGCAAAGTATATATATTAAGAAACTTGGATAAACTAAACAAAATGGGTGTAAACAAAAGTGTTTAAGTTTTTTTTTTAAAGAGAAAACACTCAAACTTGAACCTTTTCATTTGGAATTAAAAGTCTCTAAAACTTTCTCTAAGAGATAGAGGAATGTGAAAAAGTTAGTTCCAAAATGTTGGTTCCCGCACTTAATAAATCTGGCAAAAGATAGTGGGGAAAAGAAGTGGGAAAAGTGGGTAAATCGTCAAAAACTGCCAAAATACCTGTTCCTGCCAAATCTCATTCGAACGACTTTTCGTTCGAACGACATTCTCGTTCGAACGACTTAATTGACGATTTTTCAGAGGAGGAAAAGGAATTTCGTTAGAAGTCTCGTTCGAACGACTTGCAATCTCGTTCGAACGAGATGCCAGTTCATTCGAATGACATAGTAATCCCGTTTGAACGAGATTCTAGTTTGTTTCGAACGACGTGCCAGAAAATTAGAAAATAAAATATTCATTCTAAGTCCAAAACCTTTTATGACAAGTTCTAAAAAAATATTTTCTGTGTAAAACAAAGTCATTAAAAATTATTTATAAAAATTATAAATTACACCCAATAAATTTCCAAGCTCCTATATATATATATATAAATTGCATTCATACCTTAGGAGCATGGAACAATGTTGTTGACGTAGAAATGAGGCACACTAAACCTGAAATATGATGAAGCTTTATACTCTTGGCCGCTACGTCTTCAACTAACACGTCATAGGCTTGGGTGGATACACATGAACACTATCCTATGACTCAAATGTTTTTGTCCGAAATTGAGCCAACACTACATTAAGACTCAATCGGAGACTTGTTTCCTTACAAACATCTTATACTAATTTAATCTAATCTAATCCAGGTATATATATAAAATTATAGTCTTAAATTTTATTGTGACACGTGGCTCTTAATAATCAATTAATTTCTATTCTAGCATTTTAATTGGGAGATGTGAGGTTTTCTTTTCCCATTTCAATAATGAAGGTATTAGATCTTTCAAATTGTTCTCCCTTTAATTTTCTCCTTTTTCTTCCATTTCCCTCTCCCCCATTTATGAGATTGTCCCCTTTTTAACTGTGTCCTTTCCCTTTCTCCAAATAATTTATGAATACACTCTTAACACATTAAACTTCTCTCTCATTCTATTTGTGAATACACTCAACATTGAAGCATGGATAAATTTGGTCATCGGGAGTTTTCGTATTGAAACTGGTGGAGTGATGAAGATCTAAAGTTACAGATTCATAATGATTTGTTTAGTTGATTTTGTTCTCACTTTCCATAGATATGTTGTTGATTTGGAGAATAGGATCATAAGTAGTTTGTAGAGATGTGGGACGGTTGCTACTCCGATTTGGATCACAATAGTTCTAATTGGAAAAAGCTTGGAAATAAATTCATTTTGCCTCCAATTAAAGATCAACAAGAGACGTTCAAAAGAAAAAAAAATAACTTTCAAAAGATATTAACACAACAGTTAATCTTTTACTTGAAAACATCACAATGTTAACTAAATTTTTTCCATACTATATTCTAACATTTTTTTTTGTAAAGCATAAATATTTCAAGTGCCCTATAATATCCAAGTACCCATCATTAATATTATAATAGATCCCTCAAAGAAATTCTCAATCAACCAAAGAAAAACTATATATTATAATATCTAATTATTGCAAAAAAAATGAAGAAAATGTGTCGTCAGTATACTATAATATCTAATCATTCCAAAACAAAATGAATAAAGTGTATCTTTAAACATCCCAAAGTTGTCTACTAATAAGCCAAAAATTTGTATTCAAATATTCCAAACAAAATATGAAACATATATTATCATAAAAAAATGCTAGAATACTATTCAAAACAGTCAATTCGATGTTTTCGCGACCATTGGCATGAAAAAATCACCTGTAAAAAAAAGAAAGAAAATAAGTATTAAAAAGTAAATAAGTCAATGTAAAAGTAATGCACCAAAGAAAAATGAAAGGTAGTTAGTGACTTACTTCTGAATTCAAACTTTTCAATTAGTTGGTATTTTTTGCCTTCTTCATACGCTCCTAAAATTTGAACAAGAAAATAGTTGGAAGAGGGATAGTAATTAGCTTCAATGTTTTCAAATCAACAACTTATATAGTAATAATGAAAACTTGCAACTTGTATGAGCAAACTGAAAAATAGTCATGTATACAAATTTTCAAATGTATAACAAAAATGTAATATGTTAGCAATTAATATTTTCATATAGCTTATGAAGTTTGCGACCCGACCCAAATAAAAACTGTAATAACTTTTTTCGTTGTTGGACACTACAATATATACTATTTTTTCCATGCAATCGAATAAGTGAAATGAGAAAAACATGTTGATAAAGTAAATAATTATATAGTACCAAAACATATTTAACACGCTTATTATTTTCAAAACAATTCGGCAGAGTTTCCTTTATTTATTCATGAAAACCAACTTATTTTAACATTTAAATTTAATTCAACAACAACCAAATTAAATCACAAATAAATCCCTTCCACCAATTTTGACATATGTAACCTTATAAACTAGTTCCATCAACATATGTTCAACGAATTACCATTAGAATGAGTATAACTATCATATATATAATGGATCTTATATGCATCAAACGATGAAAACATTAACGTTCTTGCTTTAAAATGTGCCATGAAGAATTTTACAGACAAAAATACTAACCCCACAATAGTTACGAAGTTGAGTTCGCGATATGATTTGTGGTGGTTCCTTCATTGAGGATTGCGATCGACGTTGCAATTGAGCCTCAGATGCTAATGGTGGCAACTCTGGTGATGTTCCAGGATTAAAATTGGCGTTGACATGGACCTAGCAATTAGAATACATAAAAATATTATATGTAATGCATAAAATTAAGAAGTTGTACTCATACATCCAATGATTAATAAAAGTTGACCTTTTTAGCGCCTAAATAAACATCTCATGTAGATTGGATAAAATCACCCGTAGAATGCATACAAGACTCCATAAAATCCCGTATGTGAGCTTCCACCCGTTCATTCATTCGAGATTCCATAGCAAATATATTTTCTTGCATCTGAGCTTCCATTTTCTCTTTCATTTCAGCTTGCTTCCTCTCATAATCTGCCTCTATCTCACGTCCCATTCTCTCATGTTCAACCTCCATCTCACATCGTATCCTCTTTAGCTCTCGTTGATGTCATGTCTCAATATCTCTTAACTTAGATTGGGACTGCTTATATGATAGTCCAAATATCATACTCAGAGTGACACGAAGTCCAAATATGCGCACACGCCCATGTCTTTCAGATCCCATCACTTGCCCAAATATATCATCTCATGCAACACCGGTCTCCGCGGTCTCTGGATATTACAATTCTAGATCATCCATTTGATTCTGCAAATATTAACCCCAGTTGTTATACAAACTTTAAATTATATCATACATATGTAAGAATCCTTATATACATATATGCCTCTAATATTATAAGAAAGAAAGTTAAGCATTAAAACCAAATAAGGTAGGTTCAGAAGCTGATCTTAGTACTCCGTCTGTAACACAAATAATTCTCTTCTTTTTTCCTTCCTGCTTCTATTGGTGCAAATCTGTTATTCGGTATAAACATTACAAAAAAGGTACCAGTTTTAAGGTTGACTAAAAAATTTCAAATCATTTACAGATTGGGTAAGTAGACATCCTTAATGGGTGAAAGAATTGACATTATATCATCTATGCCAGAATATACATGGATAAGGTTGAGTTAGAGAGCTAATTTTGATAATACACTAGGTGTAAACCCGCGCGATACACGATCTAGTAGGCTATCATGAGAAAATGATTAATCTCAAGCACCACATTCTTTGAGTTATATTACATTGCATAAGAGTTGCTTCTTAACAATCCACTATAGGTCGGGTTGGTTAGGCTTTACATGTAGATCATCACTGATAATAAAAGTGGTTGTTTTAGTCGTAAAAATTCCCGTGAGTCCTCCAAATACTTAGTTTTGAAAAATACAACAGTGAATATGGAATAAGACCAAATACAACAGATTTAATCTTTAATTCTATTTTACCAAACTCAACAAAACAGATCAAGGACTTGATAAAATAAATTTACCAGTTCAAATTTGTTCAAGAATATACAACAATTTTTATGCGTACATATCAGATCTATAGAACGCAAACTGATATCAGAGTATATATACTGATAAATCAGAATAAAATTTAATAAACCGGTACCAAAAGTTTCGATCTTACACAAAAACAAAAGATTATATATATATATATATATATATAGCAGATGTACAAGTATATGTGTATAAATACGTATATATATGTATGTATAAGTATATATATAAAGAGAGTAAAGAGATCTTACAAATATGTATATTTATGTATGTATAAGTATATATGTTTATAAATACGTATATTTATGGGAATTTCACCTGTTAAAATATTATCGCTCAAGTTCATAGCTTTAAGCCTGGCCAATCTGCCAAGCTCGTGGGGAATTTCACCATGGAAGGAGTTATCTGGGAGGTTGAGGACTCGAAGGAATGAAAGACTTCCAACATGGGGTGATATGGGTCCTGCCAAACTGCACTTTGATATGAAGAGAAGTAATTCTCTGGTATTTGGGCTCACATTTAACTCCAGTCCAGTTACAAAAATGGAGAGAAGCATTCTAAGAGGAAAAGATTCCCTGAGGATCTTCAGTTAACTGGGATTTGAAGTCGAGCAATGCAGTTCCATGGCACTGCAGTGGACCAGGCCATATCAATTTTTACATTATAATGTTTAATTGATTGTGCTGGTCAATTTTGTCAAGATTTCCTAATTTATTTTTATTGTAAGTTTATATTTTTCTCTTCATATAGTTTGATATTGTTTTATTCTTAGTGAAACACAATAGGACAATCTTAAAAAGTACTTCTTAACTATGGACAAACTGAGTTTTCATTTTTTTAATTGTATAATTTGTAGGGTAGATATCAACTTTAGTTTTCTTCTTTACTTTCTTTTATTGCTTCAAAATCGGATATGTAGAGTTTTGATTAGACCCAATCTACCACATTATTTGTTTTCTATTATTCACCACTGCCACATTCATTGTTAATGTTTATTTGTTTAAATTAACATTCTTGAAAAATGCATTTGTCAAGGGCGCAAGTGATCTTTGGTGTTGGTTGACAATCCTGTCAAAATAGTTTGGTCATATGTTGGGATAATTATGTTTGATTTCTCTTTTTAGGAGATTTTGGTCTGTTTGGATTTCCTGTACTACCCTTCATCTTCTATCAATTTAAATTCATCCATATTGAATCATTTGTTAAGTTTATACTAATGATTAATCCCTTTTAGTTAGGTAATTTTTAGTTATTTAGCTAACTCTAATATAGTTTTATCTTTTCTAATTCTATGCTCTGATCCTACTGAATCTTACTTTTTTCCCTTTATTTTTAAGGTTTCCTTTAGGATTTTCCCCTAAGTTTTGAATCATAAGCTTTTTTAGGATATCATCACTTCTAAGACATTAATGTCTTAGAAGTGAGGTATTGAATGTATTTTGATCATAGGGAAAGGGGCCCCACCCTTACCCTGCTAAGGCTTGTATATCTTGAATGAGGTTGATTCCTTAGTGACAATGCTCTGCCAAGCCTTTGTTGAACCATTCCCAAGGTATGGGATGATGGATGAATTTGTGATGATGGTCTAGGAGTTATGTTGACCTTATAGTGGCATAATGAATCATTTGCAATCCTTCAGACCTTAGCATGGCTACTTGAACCTTGGCAGCAATCCTATACTTTGCATAAAACATATTATGGGCGTCATAAAGTCAATGGACCGTTGTTGTAAGACCTACCAATTATTAATGTGGGTCACAACAGTTGAGCCTACTGCGTGAGGTTCCTTTTAGGAGTTTAAGGTTAGAGATCATACTTGGTATCATCGCATAGTTTATATTAAATACACCGGTATAAAATTTCAGATAATATCAAATTATTATTCATTAAATATAATATTTGAGAAAATATATGGGTCATATGGATCCCCCATGGTCGCTTGTTGCGGTGTGCTCTCAATATTATTCATTTAAAGGAAGTTTCATCATTGGGGCCAAGGGACCTATTTTAGCTGAAACAAAGGGCATTATTCATCTCAGTTGCATTAAGTTTATAAAACAATAAGAAATAGAATACAAGCTCCATTGTATCTTATGAATTCTGGAGTCGAGGTTTCGACTTTGTGAGTAAGCATTGTCGAGTGTACGAGTTGTTCTTGGTCGGCTTGGTCGCTATCTGGATTATATTAATACCATACCAAATTTTTTAGGAACGTTTGATTTCGATAGTTCAGTTTTATAAAATACTTGTCAATACCAATCCATATGGTACATCAATATTTTTGGTAACTTTTGCATTCGATATTAGAGTTTTTCAATATTTTTAGTTTTGATTTTCTTTTTTTTTTCATTGTTTTTTTTTTTGGTATTTCAATTTCCAAATGCATTAACTAATTAACACACAAACTATTAGATAACGTACAAGGAACATTTTTTACAACATACACATAAATTATCAATTAAGTAGACAAAACAAATGTACTATGTATTACTTACACTTTGTTAAAAACAAAATGTAGAGAAAAGTAACCTATAGTTTTTTATGGGAAATAAAATTAACAGTTGAGATCACTTTTAATATTAATAGAACTATGTATTACTTACACTTTGTTAAGCAGTTTGTGTATATTTATATTTTCAAATACAAAACATAATAATGCACTCATCTAACTTCTACAAGTATGTGGGACCATACTACTTTTAGATTTATAAGTTTTGGTCATGAGGCATTTATGTTGAGAACACTTAATTGCAGCAACAGTAAGCACAACAGCAAGCATAATACCATTGAGGCTCTAAATCAGGTTTATTGGGACCATACTATTTTGATCCCCATGATCACCAGTTTGAATTAAATTAGATTGTTTTTTTTATCCTCGACTAATCTCCAGTAACTGTTGTGATTTCATTATGCCAAAATCGTGTTTTATGACATCCAATCAAAATTCGAGAAAGAAATACTTTCAGCACATCCAAAAAACTATAAATTCAACACATCCAAAGAACTCTACATCTATGGTTAAGTTACGAAATGAAAAAAGGGAAAAAAACTCAAGATTACCATGCCTTGAGATAATGACTGACAACATAGTTTATTGACCCTATCTCCTCAGTATCATAAGTGGTAGCACATTTTTTTGGCAAGTCTTTCCATAACTCTTTAGCGGTTTGACGAAAATATACGGGCTAGGAAGGTCAATTAATATGTTGTTTTGCACTAAAATCTTTTACAATCCAAGTCCCAACTTCTTGTGTTTTCAGCATTACGTAGGTCAGCAGCAATAGGTTAATCCGTGTGCAATCAGTGGCTAATTTCTCAATGCTAAGGGAGGAAAACATATTATTTCTCCATTGTTTAAAGTGTGATCCCTCAAACTTTAAGGCCTTATTAATGTCAATGGGGACTAAGGAAGTATATTTCGCTCTCAGTGAAAATGTCTTAAAATTGATGAAAAAGTAATGAGCAAAAATAAGACCGGGCTAATGAATTAGTAAATATATTTTGGGTTTGAGTCGCAGACGTCGTCAATCTCATTAAGACCTCATTTCTAATTAAGGAGTGGAGCTTTAATGATGGATAAAAAAATGTTCTTTTTTATATTATTAATAATGATTAAAAAAATCACAGTACAAAAGATACATACAATCGCTCTTGCAACTGCTTCATTAACTAGCCCCTTCCCTTTGGTTACATGTGTCTCCTTGTACACCATCCTATGAGTTGGTTTGAATCCCATCGATTTAGTCATCTACAAGTACAATATATTAAGTGTCAAAGCATAACATAATAATATAATAATAATAATAATGAACTAGTAAGTACAAAATATTTACCGTGTGTCTAACTTGAGCATGAGTTTTTCTACCAGATGTGTGCGACGTTTGCAAAAGTGCACGGATGGCTTTGTTCTTCACACTTTTGGCCTAATACAATGGAAATGCAGTTAATCGTATAACAAATTTTGATTAAAATCTAATATTAATCTTTTTAATAAATTAATTCGTTTCATGTTATTCTTTATAGGCGAGATAAGCATAGTGTGTACACGTAATTCATGACTAGACTCAATAACTAGTATATACATGTGCTCGGGCGGAGTTCCAGTAATAGACGAGCATTTTCCACTAATCTTCCTTGACTCATTGGGGACAATTTGCCAAGCGTTCCTCATTAGTTCTATACTTAGTATAACCTTGGAGCTTTGTTATGGCCTTCCATTCCTTCCACTTTCTTCCGACGGACTGCATCATAAATTTTCTCATCTCTTCAGTGGCATTCGTATTCTCCTACATTAAATCAACGTGCGAGAGAAATAAACTAGAAAATATATATTCATGTATACAAATTAGGAACCCTATGTTCATTTTATTAACATTATACCTTGATATGAAGCCAAATCATGTTCTTGTCCTCTTCGGGTACTTGTCTCCAATCAAAAGAGGTTAATGATGCTAGTTGGCCATTGCGTGCTAGAACCCCTAAGTTTGAAGCAAGTCTAAATGCGGGTTCTTTATTGGGTTGACCAAGCTCATTCACCTCGATTTCTAAAATGCCACCATCTTTACCCCACCTGTTATGCATTAAAGTGGGGCCTCAAACTCGTCTACGCTCCTCCTCTTGGCCGAAGCTCGGATCTAAGTGTTAAGTAGGATTGACAAAAAAAAATCATTCATGAATTACTTAAATGTCAAGAATAATACTTTTCATCAATTACAATTATAAATAAGTCAACTAAAAACCATACCTATAACTTCTTGTTATTCGTTGCTACCCGACAACGGAGGGATCAATGGTGCAATAGGTGGCCAATTCGATGGAGGTTCAGGCATGGTAGGGTTGGCTCCTACATGTTCTTGTTGCTGCTCGAAGGTTGGCATAACTCCTCTAATGTGTTGGGTTTGAGATCTATTGATCGTCATCGTACTGAATGAAGCAACATGAGAAAAATAGTTAATAATGCAATACCAAATGAGTGGAGGAACAATAATATAATACCCTATTTACATAACAAAAGAGATTAAATCTAACATACAAAATGGGAAACATTGTAAAATGATAATGATTTATGTTCAACCATTCAAACCTCTATACAAATTTATTTTCCATTCAGTTCTTATTAGTTATCTAAAGCTAGTACCAAGACCTATTTCTTTAGATGCATTAGTGTTGAATATTTTCCAAATGGATTTGATCTCAATACTTCTGCTCTGGTAGCAAACAATTTTACTTTTTAACAGGACTAAATGAGGCAAATATATTAGTTTTTATGAGCAACACACAATGTTAGTTTAGTTTAGTTTTTATGAACAACACATAATGTTTAAAAAATCATCAACCACGTATTGAAAACATTGGAAATTAGAATAATCAGCAACATAAAACACGTGAAAAAAAACAAGAGCTTTTGATAAATTACATATTGGAGATGGATTTGATGTTTCTCAATACTTATACTCTAGTAGCAAGCACTTTTACTATTTAATAGGACTAAATGAGGCAAAAAAAATTCTATTTTTTTAAATATTTCTGTGTTATAATCAAGGAAGAGACCTCCTCCATTTCAAGTGGAATACGCTCTAGAAGCTGTTCACAAGGGCAATGCCGCAGTAGGCTTCAGAGGCACTGACACCATCGTTCTGGGCGATGAAAAGAAGTACACCCAAAAACTTCAAGACTCTAGATCCTCTTTCTACACACATTACTCACCCAATCTTCATTTTTTACCTCATATACCATTGATGATACGCAAATATTGCGTATTTCATCCTCCAAATGGACGCATTTTAGCCCCCTCGGGTATCTTATTCCCTATATTTATGATCTTTAACTAGGCAACCTCGGATTTCTACGTTAATATGTTTTGTAGGGGTTAATTGAGCTTTTATAGGTATTTGGATGCTAAGTGTGAAGTTCAGACGCATTCCGCTCGATTTTCGTATACGATCGCACGTTCAAGGGCATTTTAGTCTTTTCACAGATTGAGCACCTGGCCTAACATCTACACGGAAGTTGTATCCCTCCTTGCAAGATTCGCATGGTCGCGAATGGTGCTCGACTCCGATTCAGAATGAAGAAGTTACGGGAGTTTCAACGGACGGGAAAACCACTCAAGCCAAAACAGCAATGCAGTATGTAGCTTGGCCGATACCTGCTTGATCGATCAATCGATGATTTGGGTCGATCGATTGATCCTTCTCGATAGTGAGCTATTTTGTTCATGATCGATCGATCGACGGTTTGGGTCGATCGATCGATCCCCTGTTTTCTGCAGATATTTTGCCTTTTATTTTATTTTCTTTTCTTTTCTCTTTTCTTTTCTATTTCTTTTCCCACTTACTATATAAAGCATTTTTGTTGTAATAATCAGAGATTAACATTTTAGGATAGATTTTAGCTGAGAATAGCTTAGGGTTTGGGGGATTTGAAGAGTTCTTCTTTGATTCTTCTTGGTTTGACACCCAATTGGGTTGTAAGTTGCACTATTCATCTTCCTCTCCATTAATATACTTGTTTTTCATTCTTTATTGCTTTGATAATTAGGTTTACATGCTTTCTTTACTTGCTTTCTAGTATAGATTTACCGCGTTTATTTACTCGCTTTATTTATCGAGTTTTTAAGATGTTTTCTAGGTAATTTAAATTAGGTTATGTTTGAATTGAACTCGCTCGAGTTGACGCGTTGCTTTGCTTTGGTGATGGCATTTACGGGTCTATTTTGAGTGCGTTGCCCTAGTTATTGCGCCTAAGAGATTTGACGGGGCATATCATGTATGTCCCGTGCTTACGACCTTTTGTGTGCAATTTCTGAGGTATTTATTAACGCCAAAATCTTATTAGGTTTTTATGCGAATTTAGGGGCGTGACATTCAATTAACTGTCGAAACGAGACACATCCGAAATAACTCGTCGACCCATATATCCATTTTATACAAATTAACTCGGGTGAGGGATATTCGACGCAACTTATAGTTTTACTCGCTTTGTTAATCTAGTTTCAATACACTCGCCTAGTTAAACATTTCTCTTTTATGCATCTTTTACTTTTTAGTTTGTAATAAACTTTTGCACTTTTATTTTGGAATATTAAATCATCTAAATTATAGCAACTAGTCTCAATGGATCTTTCGATACCCGACTTACCTCTATACTCACCAGTTGAGTGTAGTCGTAATTTAGGTTTTTGTATTGTCGTGGTGAAACGAAAATAATGACTGTGTCCTTACACAAACACATTTTTTACGGGCAATCAAAATGGCGCTGTTGCCGGGGACTTGCTTGTTTTAGACTTTATTTGATTTAGTATTTCATAGTATTTTCGTTCTATTTGTATTATTTGCTAATATTTTGCAGGACTTCCACATTTGAGCACTTATTTTGTGGAATCCGCCACTTCGAGCCATTTTGGGGTTAAGCATGTCTTATTCCAATTCTTTCGGTAATCATTATTATAATTCTCAAATTTCTCGCAAACCTATGACTTTCGGTGAATACTTAGAATCCCAAAGTATAACAAATTCAAATATGACTTTGGGCGAGTATAACGAAAGTCAAAATTTGGGTTATTAGAATTTTGATGACGATGATAATGATTTTGGGCCTTTATCTCCTTATAATAGGAATTTTGAAACGAATTGCAATAGTTTTCAAAATTCCTATAATAATGAGTTTTCGTTTAAGTCCGATGGTAATTTTGAAAGTTCCCATTTTCATGCATCCACACCTCGACCTATGACATTCGGTGAGGGCTTGTGTATGTATAAGAATGAGAAAATTAAAAATCATTATCGGAGAGAAAAATGTTGTTGGGAACATGAATTGAATTTATTATTTGAGTCCGACGACGATTTTGCTTTCGAGACTTTCGAAGTCGAGCAATGTTTTGAACCAAATGAGGTACTTGTGCCTACTTTGGAACAAACCATTCTAGACTTTGCCCATTGCATAATAGATATTGAAAGTGAGGATGAAAATGACGTAATATCTATTTGCAATGAAATGATTTCTTCTTTGGCTCCCAAAGAAGAACATTTCATTAGAAATGATATTATTTCGTTCGAAACTCAATCTTCATGCGATGATGATTCATCTCATGAGATTGAATTTTTTTCATCCCCATTTTCATTCTCTATTATCACACCGTCTCAAGTACCCGATGATTCGATTTTAAACTTTAATGTTTTAAACCTTTTCGCCGATGAGGAGTACTTGCTCGAGTCGCCTTCCACGATCGCATCCGTACCTTTGTGTGTGCCGTCTCCCATTCCAATTTCAAAATCATTGGGAGGGTATTCGGCTTTTCTCGGTCCCCACATATTTTTGTCACCCTTCAATCCAAACCCCCCATCGTCCCTCCAGAATTTTTAATTGGTGATGGTTCCTTTCTTACGCCTTACACACGCCTTCCGTTTTTCAAACGGAATTCATATTTTTCGGAGGGCATGCTTGAATGTGAGGGTACACCGGTTATCCTCCAAAGTCAAATCGTTTTCACAGTGGACCCTCAGCTATTTAGACTCCTAGTGTATAGTTAGTGTGAAGCCTAAATAGTAGGTTGTATATAGTTAGCTTTTTATTTTAGTCTAGTGTAATTAGTTAACTTTTTATTATTTGTTTTTGCTATGCTCGGTACTAACTTGTTTTGTAGATTCTTTGGACTTGTTCTTATGGGGATCGCTCCACTTTTGGGTAATATCGCTCTTTTCCTTCTTAAACTTGGTTCTTAATTTACATTGAGGACAATGTCAGGTTTTAAGTTAGGGGGTGTGGGATATTCTATCCATTCATTGTTAGTGTCCATATTTTTGCTCACATGTTAGTTACTTAGTATGATTTTCTTAAAAAAATTGAAAAATTCAAAAAGATTTTCTTTCCTTTTTCTCCTTTTTTGGGCTTTTTGCCTTTGTTTTCGATGATAAATTGCCCGATCCAATAGACAACCCAATGATGCATGTTCTCGATTTTAGAAGTTATTAGACTTTAGTCTCACTTACTGATATTATGAATAACTTCATGAATTAAACTTTAATCCCATGAGCACATGCACTTTTATCATTCTATTGATTTGGTTTAAGATTTTTATAACTCGATAATCTTTTGTTGTATTGTATATACTTACACCGAGTAAGCTTTGTACCTTTCGTCGTTTGTGAGTGTATACACTATTCTTTTCTCATTGAAAACGTTGAATTCGTTGGTAATCTCACTATTCTTTCATTTGATTGTTCATTAATTGAGTTCATACTTGAAATGTGTTACTTGATCATGATTTTTATATATTCTTTTGATTCGAGAATTGCGTAAACTTTTGGAAATGATCATAGGTCATCTTTGTTATATCACCCATATTAGCCTTGACCTCACCCTTATATGTTTACCCTCGTTAACCCCTTTGAGCCTAAATATAACCTTTCGTTTCATAACCCAATTCCCATAACCAATTCTAAATTGGAGTTTAAGCCCATATATACACTTTCCACACCTTTGTTTGGAATCTTACTTGGGATTGAATGTTGTTTTTGTGATGTCAGTTACAATATAGGCATATAAGAGTTTGAAAAGTAAAGAAAAGAAAGAAGTGAAAAAGTGATGAAAAAAGAGAAAGCAAAAAGCAAAAGAAAACAAAAAAAATGAGAAAAAGAAAAAAGAAAAAAGAAAAAGAAAAAGAAAAAGAAAGTTGTAAATGTTGTGTATATAGTTCAATGAGCTTTGATTACTCTCCCCAATGATATATCTAATGCCTTTTTGGAACTTGTTTTCCAATTTTGATATCGCTCGCATTATCCCATTATCCCGAGTTTTCATTTCTAACACTTTGAAACCGTACATATACATTTCTTCATTTCGCACCGTAGCCTAACCTACATTACAACCCTATACAAGTCCTATGTGATCTTATGTTGATGTAATTTAAAAGTTTAAATAGTTTTGATAATCTGTGAAAATGCATTTCGCCTCCTTTAATGAGCGGTATCTTTCATTGAGATTACAGTTTTTCATTTTATATATGGCGTTCTTCATTTCTGACATGTGTGCGGCGTAGTTTCCATTTACATTTGCTCTTTATGCCTGCATGTTCCGTGTGTTACCTCCCTGTTTCGAGTGAATTTCATTTGATGAGTGTAATGCCCGTAAGGTTTGAATATATGCTTGATTTAACGTTTATCCGGTTTATATAAGTTTTTTGCCAAATCATACTTTCCATGTGCTCGCTCACCCTCCCACATTTTAAAGTTTCAATTCTATGAGGTGCATTCTATAATGTTAATGATTTCAGACTTTAGTTTGAATTCGTTCAATTTTCTAATAATACGTATGAAATATTTTTCGCCATTATTGGGCTTGTCGCATGTTGGTTTGGGCTTATTTTGAAGAAACCATGTGATGTTTTGGGTATCATCCTTGAAAACCCTCACGAGACGACACTCGTCCACTAGGGTGACTTAGGGGTTTAACGGCTTATTGCATACGCTAAATGCAATCAAATCGCCCGCGAAAGTGGCCTTTTGCTTTTATACCATACTTTTGTACCTATCTCCTGCTTTTGGTTTGCTTGTAGTTCTTGTTGCATCCTATTTCATTGCTAGGAATTAGCAATGTGTAAGTTAGGGGGTGTGATGATACGCACATATTGCGTATTTCATCCTCCGAACGGACGCATTTTAGCCCCCTCGGGTATCTTATTCCCTATATTTATGCTCGTTAACCAGACAACCTCGGATTTCTACGTTAACATGTTTTGCAGGGGTTAATTGAGCTTTTATAGGTATTTGTATGCTAAGTGTGAAGTTTTGATGCATTCCGCTCGATTTCCGTAGACGATCGCACGTTCAAGGGCATTTTAGTCTTTTCAAAGATTGGGCACCTGGCCCAACATCTGCACGGAAGTTGTATCCCTCCTCGCAAGCTTCGCGTGACCGCGAACGGTGCACGATTCCGATTAAGAACGATGAAGTTACGGGAGTTTCAGTGGACGGGAAAACCAATCAAGCCAAAACAGCAATGCAGTATGCAACTTGGCTGATACCTGCTTGATCGATCGATCGACGATTTGGGTTGATCGATCGATCCTTCTCGACAGTGGGCTATTTTGTTCATGATCGATCGATCGACGGTTTGGGTCGATTGATCGATCCCCTATTTTCTGCAGATATTTTGCCTTTTATTTTCTTTTCTCTTTTCTTTTCTATTTCTTTTCCCACTTACTATATAAAGCATTTTTGTTGTAATAATCAGAGATTAACATTTTAGCATAGATTTTAGCTTAGAATAGCTTAAGGTTTGGGGGATTTGAAGAGTTCTTCTTTGATTCTTCTTGGTTTGACACCCAATTAGGTTGTAAGTTGCAATATTCATCTTCATCTCCATTAATATACTTGTTTTCCATTCTTTCTTGCTTTGATAATTAGGTTTACATGCTTTCTTTACTTGCTTTCTAGTATAGATTTACCGCGTTTATTTACTCGCTTTATTTATCGCGTTTTTAAAATGCTTTCTAGGTAATTTAAATTAGGTTGTGTTTGAATTGAACTCACTCGAGTAAACGCGTTGCTTTGCTTTGGTGATGGCGTTTACGGGTCTATTTCGAGTGCATTGTCCTAGTTATTGCGCCTAGGAGATTTGATGGGGCATATCATGCATGTCCCGTGCTTACGACCTTTCGTGCGCAATTTTTAGGGTATTTATTAACGCCAAAATCTTATTAGTCTTTTATACGGATTTAGGGGCGTGACAACCCTTGATTCAATTAACTGTCGAAATGAGACGCATCCTAAATAACTCGTCGACCCATGTATCCATTTTATACAAATTAACTCGGGTGAGGGATATTCGACGCAACTTATAGTTTTACTCGCTTTGTTAATCTAGTTTCAATACACTCGCCTAGTTAAACATTTCCCTTTTATGCATCTTTTACTTTTTAGTTTGTAATCATCTTTTGCACTTTTATTTCGAAATATTAAATCATCTAAATTCTAGCAACTCGTCTCAGTGGATCTTTCGATACCCGATCTATCGCTATACTCACCAGTTGAGTGTAGTCGTAATTTAGATTTTTATATTGTCGCGGTGAAACGAAAACAATGCTTGTGTCCTTACACGAACACACTTTTCGCGGGCAATCAACCATTCACACTAACCTTAGGGATATCTGTTTGCTATTTGATGGAAATCTGTCCTCATTTTTGGTTGTTAGTTTATTTTGTCAACTTTAGATTTCCATATCAATGAGGAAGGTATAATGTTAAAGGGAGAAAACATCTCCAATAGGTAAAAGTTGATGGTGTTACTGAATATTTGGTTGATTGTAGTTTTCCAATGAAGATTAAAAGGAAGTAGCAAGCAGAGAATATAAAGATAATTTAGAAAAGAATGGATGGAAATAAGTCAACTTAACCATCAACCATGATTTGAGGAATATAGGCAATCTTGTTCCACTCGCTGCGTGTTCCATTGATGCATCGTTCTGTTAAAAGAGGGCAATTTGCAAAATCTTCAACGTCATAATCGCATGAGGCGTCCCGTTGCAGAGTATATATTCAGGCGTTGAAGAGATGAGAGGTTGCCCAGCCAAAACGGGAGAAACTCTAACCTAGTAGTGGCAAAATGTGGCCCAAATAATAAAACAACCCATATTAGTCCAAGCATCTAAATATGGGGCCCATGTTTAAAAGCTATGACTTAAATATGGGCCCATATTTCAAAGCTATGAGCTTTTGCCACCAAACTTTCTAAATGCAGATATGTTAGGCAGATTGGTGCTGAAGTTAATTAGGAAGAGACCTGAGCTTTTGCCACCCAATAAATGTTATTTCCTGTAGGTGTTGAATAGAAGTAGAAGTAGAGCATGAGGGGAAGGGAAAATAATCAAGCTTCTCCGAGAACTGACCTAGTCTTAATTTTTTAATACATTGAAAGTCCGATAGAGACACCATAGAGGGGCAGTCTTCAATGGCCATTTCCTCCAGAGACATACAGAGCTTTGGTAGCGGAGTTAGGTTTCGGCAACCAAATATCACTAAATTCTCAAGAGATACAATTTTTTGAAGGCCAGTAAGCAAATACGATAGCTCATGACAAAACTTAATTGCCAAGTCTCTTAGTGATGTGTTGTTTCTTAACAACTCATCCACTACCAACTCGATCTCCGGGCTATTAATATGGCCTAACTGAAGAGAGGTGAGAGTAATGGGATTGTTGCTCATCATTCTGAGTGTCGACCACTTGGATTTAAAAATTCTCAATTCCTTAATCGACGAAAAATTACGTGGCACTATTCTCAGACCTTGAAACTCTGTAACTAACAGAACCTTTAGGGAAGTAAATATGAGCAATGGGTGCTCTGGTTCGCACCATTCCACTAGCTTTCGCAAGTTTTTAGGGTAAATTCCCTTAGAGACATATATGATACTGCCACTGCCCTAATTCTGCTACTCGCAGCACAACTAGTTGTAAGCGTCCAATCCTTTTAACATTATTAATCCTGGATATCTCAAAGGCTAAAATTAGAACTTCGCTAAATATTGTACGAACATTGCAATAGCTATGACTACCTGGTTCCAATAAAATTAATTACAGAGCATTCCTACGGAAGAATTTTAGGAAGAAAAGAAAGAATGAGTCAAATCGTTTCAATGTGATACAAGGGTTCTAATACATGAGTTTGTTGTATCCTGATGACATCAGCAAATAACATCGTGAAGATATTAAATCCCCAACAACTAGGGGAGCAACGCCAACAGCAGATAATTAAAAAAATACATCCAACAGGTCAATACTTGCAACGGCTTCCATGATATCATAACTTGGGATATATCAAGTAAAATATTAATTGACAAAAAAAGTATCACACACCAGGATGCTTAATTTAAACATACTAGTTGTGCCTACGTGCGTTGTATGTGTGGGTGAGTCCAGATGTTCGAAATGATGAGATAACAAGGGATATAAAGAAAAAAAAGTAAAGAAAAGTAATGTCAGAAAAATAATTTATATTCCAGGGCATAATAAGTTAATAGTAAAATTCCTAAATCTGTACCAATGTAAATTAGGCTTCCTGGGGTGGAAATTACACTAGAGTTTCAATCACAGTTCGTCGCGTTGTTAAATATAAGTAACATCATATCAAATATGCATTTATCTTTCTCTTCGGCGCAACAACGGAGCATCTTTCTGTCCAATGCAACAATTGAGTTCTTGGTTTGTCGATTTGGGAGAGCCATTTGGGAAATGAAATATCTCACTAACAGGAGAATGAGGGTGGGAAAGTTAAATTGGGAATACATTCCATATTCAGTTAATTAAGTGCATAGTTTTGAGACGTATAAACTATTAATAATTCACAGAACTTTAAATAAAATATATGTCAGAAAAATTTTAGACACTTCACAATTACAAATAAGATTTGTATAAAAAAACATGCAATTGAATTGAACTTGAGTTTGGAAGAGACAAAGACAATTCCATATTCAGTTTATTAAGTGCATAATTTTGAGCCGTATAAACTATTCATAATTCAACGAACTTTAATAAAATAAATAAAATCAATACTAGTTAACAAATTATACCATTGTAAGCAGCCTATGGAAAAAAAATAAGAAAATGGACTAAGAAATACAAATCCACACAAGTTCTTAATGCATATTAAAATGCCTAGCTAATCAATATTTCTATTCATCTTCATCCATCTGCCCCGTGGTTTCCTCATCAACTAATGCTTCATCCACACCTTGTCTAACCCAACTAACATCATCACCACTTGTCAATGTTGCATCGTCCAAACATTGATCACTCCATACCTTTGTTTCATCATTCATAGTGTTCTCGCTTGTTAATTGTTGCCCAAACACATCAAAAAAAGTCTCGAGGCTTTGTTTTAACAATAGTATGCCAATCTTTCTCCACTAGGTCTTGTACATAAAATACTTACTTTGCCTGAGATGCTAGTATGAATGGTTCATCGATTTTTTGATGCCTAGGATACCACAAATGGTTGAAGTTTACAAGTGTGAATCCAAAGTCATCTTGCTCAATGAGACCTCTACTATTGTCAACCTAGTCACACTTGAACAATACGAACTTATTGTCTTTTGAATAATGCAGCTCAATGATATCCGTCAAAACTACATAAAAATTAACATCTCTAGATACGGGATGTTTGTCTCTTGCACTTGCGTAACTTTCAGTCGTTGCATTTAACACGACTCCACTATTTAGCGTAGCTCTTCTCCTCTCACGAGCCTTAGTGTGATACCTAACGCCATTGATAATATATCCAGTGAATCTTTTTGCCTTTTTAGGGGACCCATAGCTAAAATCTGAATTTCTTGTGATACATAGTGTTCTTTGCCTGGACTAACTTCCTCACCTATTTTATTACAAAAAAAAATGTATTACAAGCCATAGTTATGTAATAATACATGTAAATGTAAAACATTGTTTTTAATGTACATTTTACTTACATGATTTATGAATGCGGTCCACATCATGTGGTATGAGATGGGAATCACTCCTAATTGATGCACGATGAGTGCTGCATTAAAAGAAATCATAACATTATTCTTTACATGGCTAAAAACGAAGGAATTTTCTTCAAGAAGATACCTACTCTCTAAACGGAGCAATTGTATATGTGTTGACAAGCACATATCGATGTGCTTGTAAATATGTAATATCATTAAGCATAAACCCCTCCGTTTTTCCTAATTTACGACCACAAAAGTGATCAAAAGAATTACCATCATCATTCCTTATTGGGTGATTAGACTTCGTCTCAACATCATCACGTAGGTAACTTGAGCAAAATGTCAAGCATTCTTCTACCCAATATCCTTGTGCAATTGAACCCTCTGGATGACTGCGGGTTTTCACATAATTCTTCAATGTGAACAAGTATCTATGGTGAGGGAAATTTCAATTAGTAAGAAAAAACTACCGTTAAAAATATTTAAATATATATATATATATATATATATATATATATATATATATATATATATATATATATATATATATATATATATATATATATATATATATATCAAATAATACCACACCTCTCAATAGGATACATCGATCGGTATTGCGGTGGTTCTCCAATCTTGGCCTCTTCTGCTAAATGAATAACCAAATGCTCCATGACATCAAAAAATTAAGGTGGAAAGATCCTCTCAAGTTGGCATAGCGTGAGCTCAATGCGATATTGAACACAATCTAAGTTGGTTACATTCATCACTTTCGAGTACATATTCCTAAATAAGTTACTTAGCTCAACTAATGGTCCAAGCACATTCTTAGGTAACACATTTCTTAACGAAATGGAAAGTAGTTCTTGCATTAAGATATGGTTGTCATGACTCTTGAGTCCCGATATCGTACGTTGTTTAAGGTTAACACAACGCGATATGTTCGAAGCATAACCATCTGGGACTTTCACCTCCTTTAACATTTTACAAACTATGTCTTTACCCTTAGTGTCCAAGGTGAAACATGCAGGTGGCAAATAATATTTATTGTTCGGCGGTTTTTGAGGATGCAACGGCTTATGAATACCCATATCTTCCAAACTATGACGGGATTTTAATTTATCCTTCCCCTTTCCATCAACATTTAAGAATGTCCAAAGCACATTATCACACACATTCTTCTCAATATGTATTATATCAAGATTGTGGCGTAACAAATTGTCCTTCCAATAATCTAAATAAAAAAATATACTTTTTTTCTTCCAATTATGTGTTAAGGTTTCATCTCTTTCATCAACCCTTTTCTTCTTACCTCCTACCTCAGGATCCTTACCAAAATTATTATTGAAATTTTTTACCTCATCATATGCTTCAGTTCCAGATAATCGGGTGGGATTTGTACCCAACTCAACTGTACCATCAAAGGAGTTTTTATTTGTTCTAAATTTATTCCCTTAAAGCAACCATCAACTATGACCCAAGTAGCAATGCTTACCTCCGTTAAATAACCAATGGGGTTGAGTGTACTTATGACAATGGGGACACACCAATCTACCTTTTGTGCTCCACCCCAACAAATTTGCATAAACTGGAAAAGCAGTAATTATCCATAACAATGATGCACGCATTTCAAACATCTGATTACTGGATATATCATAAGTGTTTACCCCAACCCATAATTCCTTTAATTCATCAATTAAAAGGCACAAATAAACATCAATGTCATTTCCAGGGCTGCGAGGACCATCAATAATTATTGGTAATATCATAAATGGTTGTTTCATACACAACCATGGAGGCAAGTTATATATTATTACAATTACGAGCCACGTGTTATAGACAATACTCATGCTCCTGAATGGCTTGAACCCATCACTGGATAATCTAAGCCTAACATTCCACGGTTCTAGTGCAAAATATGGATAAATATCATCAAATGTTTTCCAAGCAAGAGAATCAGCTGGATGCCTTACATTTTCATCATCAACACGCTTATTGGCATTCCATCTCATCTGTGATGTTGTCTTTGATGACATAAAGAGCCTTTGAAGTCTTTGTATCAAAGGGAAGTATCGTACCACCTTTGCAGGAATTTTTCGATTTATAATGGCATCAGCATCTGATTGACTATTTACTTGTTTGTACCTTGGGGTATGACACTTTCGACATTCATTCTCTCATTCTGTCTCATTCCAATAGAGCATGCAATCGTTAGGTAATTCATGCAACTTCTTGTAATTTAGCCCTAAGTTTGTAATCAACTTCCTTGCTTCGTAAAAAGACTTTGGCAATGTTTCACCACCAGGAATTGCATCTTCTAATAATTCAAGCAACATTGTGAATGTCTTGTCACTCCACCCACCAAGGCACTTTAAATGCAATAATCGGACAAGAAACGAGAGAGTTGTTTACTTCTTACAGTCTGGGTATAACTCTCTTTCAGATTCTTTTATCAAATTAAATAATTTCTTCGTCTCTTCATCGGGTCTATACATATGTTGATGCGCATCACTACCACCCATAAAGTTAAGTGGATTTGTAGGAGGAATTCCAAAAGCATTATGTATCATCTCTCGCATTTCATCACCAATAACTGAATCTGGAGAAGGAATTGAAGATGATGCAGATTCCCATGCTAAGTCCAACATGTGTAGCTATCTAAAAATCGATTTAGCAATATATGTTCTATAACATCATCTTTCTTCACATATAGCATATTGCGGTATTTCTTACATGGACACAATATTTTTTCAGCATTCGGTTTATTATCAGAGGCAAACTTAACAAATTCTTCTGCTCATTTCTCATACAAAGGATGACCTCTATGTGTTATATTAATCCAACTCTTATCCATCAGTATGAATCGATTAACTTAATAAAATGAGTAAGTAAACACAATAAAAATTTGTCAATTGACAAGTTCAACAAAAAGGTAATAAAAAAGTAACACGCAACATGACTTTTGTTTCTTACTAAACATCATAGTCTAAGGTTGTTAAATATAAAAAGTAGAGGGCAAAAAAAAAATGGTCGACTTATTATTTTTTTTTAAAACAACATAATAAGATGCAAAAAATAAAACATTACACAACTTGTCAAATGCAACAGAAATATATAAAATCTACTATTGAGATGAAATTTACAAAATTGAACACGACTTATGACAACAAGATTATCTACCGAAACATCACTTCGTCCCCACAACAAACATAATCCAACATTTGAAATTAATTCAATCCCTCCGATAAAATACACCCTGATGGCCTAAAAAACTTATTTTCCATTACAAATAAGAAATCTTACACATTTTCTAACTTCTGAGTGGTTTTGATATCATTTATTCACCTTCCAATTTATATTGATGTATTATTAGTCAATGCACATTTTAAAGATGCTTTTGATATTATGTATTCATTACTATTTCATTGGATGCAGTCGTAGATGTGAAAATGATACCTGAACAAGAGAGGGTCTCTGAAGGCCGATATTAGAAAGAGCTCGAGATAACTGGTTTGATACACCTATTGATATCCAGGTCAAGTTTGCTTCACCAAAGAACACAACAATGTAAGAAATATAATTTTATTCCATTAAATTCAAAATACCATACCCATATATTTGATTGTTGAAAGGTAATTTTATTATTAATTGACTCAAAAACAATTTATTTTCTTGAATCAAAATTTTTTACATTCTTGAATCATAAAGGTTTAACAAACTAACCCTTAACCCAATGTTAACAGACTAGTTTTAATAACACGCATAAGAATAAATCTACCTTCAATATCTTTATATTTTTTTCAAAGGCAAACTAAGAGTGGAAGCTTAGGATTTTTTTTCTTTTGTTTTTAATAGTTTTGTTTCTTAACTAATCATTATTTTATACCGGTATGATCTGTTTGAAAAATTCAAATCTATTAAATTTTTTATTGGATTCTGTAAGGAGAAGACTATCTAAGTTGTCTTCATTCTACATGTTATGTTGGACTGAATTAGGTATTTGGTTAGCATTGAAGGTCTGTACATACATGTGGATTCCTTAATTTGTTATTGAAAGTTATACATTGGCCACAATAGACTTTTTTATGGAAATAGTGGTAGTCATGAGAAGAATCAGAGCTTTTTTAATGATACCACCGGAGTTTTTTTAATTAAAATGAAAATATAATTATTTTCAGACCTTTAATTTTCCTTTTCGGTTTAAATTTATATTGAAAAAACTGAATGGGAATAATGTTGTAATGGTTAATTACACTTGGGTCCTTGAAATTTACCCTCCTTATCACTTCACCACCCGAACTTTCAGCTTTTATACCTAGCCCTTTGAACTTCCAACACGACTTCAAGTAACCTCGTACCGTTAATTTTTAGACGGGAAAAAGGGTCATCTGTCGGTCACGTGTCACTTTAGAAGAGTATTTTGATATTTAACCTCATTTTTATGTTTAAAAAGTAAAAATAATCGTGTCTTTCTACCCACATTCTCTTTCACACTCTCTTTTACGGCCATAGCTCTCTGCCTCCCCTCTACCCCCTGCCATGGCTGCTGCCCCTCCCCTACCCCTTGGTTTCGTCTCTGTCTTTATCGCTCACTTCTCTTACACGCGTGCGCACACACACCCACACACGTGAAATTCACGTCTCTATCTTTATTACTCACGTCTATGCCATGGAAATTTGATTAAAATGAAACAGGGGCGATTTCTTAGAATTGATACCATCATAGCTTTTTTAATTAAAATTAAAAAGGCATGTTAGGATACCATGTGAATCACAAATTAATACCATTAGAGATTTTTTTAAGGTAATCAATGATTTATAGAGATTTTTTAATTAAAATGAACCTTAAAATTTCATTGTGAATGAAATTAAAATTTCATTAAGAGATTTCATGAGAGCTTTATCGCTTATGAGAGCCGTATGTATCGATTTTGATTTTAGGTTGATGACGAAGATTCAGATTCAAGATTAAATTGCTAATGAGAGAGTAAATGACGAAGATTCAGAAAATTCAAGATTTACCTTGAGTCCTAGATGCAGAAGCAACGGTTGTATTCAGAAGATTCAAGCCTAGGGCAACTTTGAAAAACAATTGAGAGCTGTATGCGAATACATGTTTTTGTGAATGAAGGAAAGTAGCGGTTTGTCTGAGGGAGATGAAAAATTAGAGGGAGCAGCGCTGGGACGCGCGATAAAAAATAATTAGGTACCCGACGCTTTTATCCCAAAACGAGGGGAAATAGTCCACGTTTTTATAAAAAACGTCGAGCTTTTTTGACATTTTTAATAAAACGCTACTAATATTTCGACACTTTTATAAAACGTCCATAAATAGCCCACGCTATTAAATAAACGTCAACATATATACTATATCCCAACATTTTTATAAGCGTTGCAAAAAAAACATCGTCATATCCACTTTTTTTTGTAGTGTGACACAGACAAGATGAAAAACCAAAGATTTATGATTACCTAAGGAGTAAATTACATAAACCCCCTCAAGCTTTTAATATTTTCAAGAAACCCTATATATATATATATACACACACACAAACCCTATTTTTTTAATAATGGTTTTAGGAACTCTATGAGATGAAGAAACGGTTTAAGGAGATGGAGGAGAAAGCGACAACTCTCCGTGAAATACATGCTAAAGTTGATAAAGAAATGGGTGCTTATCAAGGTCATTTTTTTTCGAATTTTGGAGTTGTTTCTTCACTTGGTCATGTTTTTACCTCATTTATAATTTAGGGTTATATTCGGCAAATTTCTTTACGCATGAATTTATTTTTCACTGAATAATTTTTTTCTGATTTCATGAATACTTTGTTTTCCCGTAGTTTTAGTGTATATTTGTTGCACCACTACTTAATTAGGTTAAGATTATCATTTTATATCGAGATAAATCCCCATTAAACAATAATTTACTTGAAATCTCTTTAAAAATAGCACAATAATTTTTTCCCTTTCTTTGGTATGTTTAGATGAAATCATAACTACTTTTACACATAACTTACAAGTACCAAAAAAATTTACTTACATAAGTTTTTTAGTTTACTATTTAGCCAAAAATCTTGTTGATATTCAACCCACATTATTTATCCTACACTCCCCTATTTAACTTCCTAACTTGGTAGTGAACTCCAAACGATAGGCATACCTGAAATATAACATTATAGGAGTGTAAGTAATAAAACCTTAGTGCGTGACCATATACACACACATACCACACATATAACCAATTTGAATAACCATTTTTATTTTCTAATGATTAGCCCAACAGGAATTGTGAAACTCTCGCAAGCCAGGACCCGCCACAGTCCAATTTACTCACCACAGTTAATGGGAACCACCACATCCCTTTATTAGTCCTGAGTAAACAAATCTTTAAGTTGGATTAACGGGACCGCCACATCCCATAGGACACACCACAGTCCTTAACATTAGATAAAGGACGCGCCACAATCTATAACATTATATAACATCGCTTAACATTTTTTTTATCATATGCATATGTTTTATAATTACCACATCATTCCATAAATATTCTAACACATGTATTTAACTACACATTTCCATATGAAAATATAAGCATTTATATTTCATAAGACGGGTAACTCACCTTGAAGTAGTTACTAAGATTAATATCAAAACTATTTCCTTAGTATGGTAGTATTAGCCGCTTCTCCACCTAACAATTCAGCATCATTATTATGTGGATACACCAAATAACATTAAACCCAGTAATACATCACAACATTTGGTCAATCTGAAATAACTAAAAAAAAATTAAATATGATACTTCACATTTCTATAACACCCTATTCATTATGGTTCTAAAACAATTTACGGAAACTAAATTACTCATTCTCTAGAGAAAGTTATGCCCATTTTATTACAACCTTTTCCAAATTGTTTCTGTAGAAAAACATCAACAAAACTTAAACTTCAACTTCAACTTCAACACAAACCCTGAGCCAAACCAAAAGGTATTTTATTCTAATATTTTAGCATGTTATACTCGTACATGTTCCTTAATATCTTCAACTGAAATTTCTTGATTCCAGTGACTATTAAATGATTTATTCTTTTTTAACACAACTAGATCTGAATAAGGTATTAAAGCAAAACCTAACATGATTAGGCCTACATACTCTCCACGTCGGGCATTAATAGTGGAAACATATACTAAAAATGTTTTTAACATATACACACATCATATACAAGAATATTCCAAATTAAAAAGCTCCATAAAAACGTAATTCAAATCTAGGACTTTAAAGTTAACATTTACGATCCTAGCCCTTGTTTTCACGTATGTTCTTAAGCCCTTCTTACTTTAACACAATTTGGAAATATGGGTATAATTCAAATATTAATAAATATCAAAAACAAAAACATACAAAGTGTAAAACTCATTCATGTGACCAACTTTAATAAAGAGGTCATTACCTTATAAGAACTCCTCGATTTATAGTAACTTTCTAAATTAATTCTTCCTTGACTTTCTTTTTTTCTCTCCATAAGCATATTTCTTCCCAAACTTCTCATTTCACATGAGGAAGAAGATATAAATCTGATTTATAATAAGAAAATACGTTCTAAGGGGTCCAATAGCACTTATCCTTGTGCTTACGTATGATTTGTTGGACAAAAGGTCCAATCAAACCATTACACTAATGATAGATTTGTCCCATATTGGTAGAATCATCATAACTCATTGTTACGGACCCTGATTTACTCCCACCTTGCGTCTACGCATAGATGACTTATATATCTACAACTTTCATATTGTGTTTTTCCAAAATCATAAAACTAGTATGCTTAATTTGGGTTCGAACAGGAAAGTAGCAATTTGCCGACAATCTAAAAACTCACATTTAGTGACCAAACATTCCCAATTTCGCACCAACGCCCTAGTTTACTTTTATAAACATAATGATGCATTAAAAACATATTTTACTATTCATTTAACCAAATAACTAATCATATGCTCTAAACATGTTATCCCCAATCATAAGCTCTATTAGTATGTAATGTAAACAACATTTATATCACATGAGTATGCATCCCCTAAACATGATCATTAACATGTTTAACACAAATAACCAACTTATAACTCGTAACTTATACTTAATCATATAATTAATATTCTTAATCACGTTTTAGGGCCTTACAATATTTTAATAACTTTGTTAAAAAAATGGCCCCTCGTTACTGAGTTTGCATGCTAGTCTATAAATATAAAAATAATGTCTCTTAAAATAGTTTCACCACGTGACTCATTCAATTAACTCCCTCAATATATTATTTGAAATTTAAGAGAGAAGATGAAGGGTTAGTTTTTCCTTTAAAGAATTTGTTAATCATTTAAGTAATAGACATTATATATATATACCACATATACATATCACATGTGCAGATTATTTTTGTTAAATAGTAAAAAAAATATTTGAATTCATTTTTCTGTGTGGTATTTAAACATTTCAGGGAACCTAAAAAAAATCAGCTCAAAATAATTTCTTTTTGTTATTTAAAAAAAATCGGTCAAACTATGTCAGTTTTTAACAGCTTAAAAACTCACATAATTTGACCAATTTTTTTTAAATAACAAAAAAATTTATTTTGAAGAGATGTTTTTGGTGGAGTCCATCAACTATCTCTAAATCTCTTGATGTAATCCATAACCTCCTTAACTGGGTGCAACAATATTGTGAGATGTAATGGGAATTCCCATTAAAGGAGTGACTGGTTGCACTGCTTGTGTAACGAAAGAACTAGGGTCCATCGTGGAACTGTTCCCAAGTTTTATTTGTTATAAAACTACCGTAAGTGCACGGGCTATTGAAATATAGCGGGTGTAAGTACGGGTCGAACCCACATAGATTTCGTCAATTTTTTTAAAGTATTGACTGTCCAACTAGACATATGAATGTATGAAAGTGATTAAGTTTCTAAACTAAAATTAAAGACGGAATAAACGAACAACTACAAGAGATAATATTATATGTGGAAGAAACTAGAACGTCGGTTCCGTTTGTCAATTTTAATTAAATTAACACATCAATTTAATTTCGTAGTTCTAAATTTATAACACAAAATATACCGACTCTCGTCGCGTACATTTCGGAGAATAAAACATTACATGCGCTCAAAATATTTTAACGTCTCTTGAATTATACACCATAAATCCCTATTCCCTCAAAAATATCATGTTTAAAATTTTTACCGTGTATTTAAGCATGAGGTATCAAAAAATCTAAGTGCAAGCATAACCCATCAAAAATGATAACTTTAAATTTTTTAAAATATGAATTTATAATTAATTCGTTGAGGTTTAAAAATACACTCTCGTGTAATTTTAAGCGAATACCGATTTTTTTTTATTTCAAATTGGAACACGTCGGAATATGTACGAAATTAAATTAACATGCGTGGTTTAATTAGTCACGACAAACATCACCTAAGTCCTAGTAATTAAACTACTCACACAACATATTTGACACACAAATATTGCAAAGTGAAAAAAATAATTTTCATCAATAAATGTCAACTTACAAAATTTTGGGTCCAAGACTTGAATTACAATACACAATATGTTCCTCCAAAGTGTGTCTCAAAAATACTCTCTACACAGATTTTGTTTTTATCTCTCAAAGTGTGTCTTTTTTTTTTCTATCCAAAAGTGTAAAGTGTCTCCTTCGGGTGATGTAGGTAATGGGTATTTGTAGGGGTTTTCTATGAGCAGGTTCGATTTTTTTTTTACTTATGGTGGGTAGTGGGGTGTATGGTAATGTGGCATGTAATGGGAGTAGTGGGTAGGTGGGTTTGTGGGTAACTAAAGTGGGAAGGTGGATTTGTGGGTGTGGGGGTAATATGCTTTCGGCAGAAGGAAAATAAAAGGAAGAAGTGTGGGTTGGATGGGTTTTTATTTTTATTTTTTTTCGCCAAAAAATTTTAGGTCAAAGAGGGGAATTGAACCCCTAACCTCACACTCCTTTACTTCCCACTTCCCAGCCACTGAACCAAGCAATCCCTTTGGTAATAATATGCCTCCAATAAAACATAAACCCTTACTTTGACCAGTTTCTAAAATTAGAAAACACATCCCCAAATTCAATATCTTCTTTATACGACCTCCGATCGATGAATCGTAAGAATCGTCATGACCCTCATTTTGTGCCCAACAATATTTTAATAGTGTCCGGGTCACGACATTGACTTGGGGCTTTGACTTTTACTTTCTTCCGAAATCAAATTTTGCACGGCCATAACTTCTTTGTTTCAACTTCGATTGTCACGCCGTTTGAACCCAGGCGTCCCTTGATTCAAGGCCTTCAATTTCTCTATTTGGTACGAGTTCGAAATCAGTCATTGGAAATTACAATTTTTCCCCTGAAGGTGCGGAAGGGACCTTTTCATGCTTAATTTGCCTCTGAACTTCACTGCTTTCTTTTTAAAGCCGTTAATACTAAAAAAAAAACCTTGTACAAAAGATTAGCAATGAATATAAGATGTGAGCATGAAGTTCTCAAAATTGCATTATTAACCCCATTTATTCTGAAATTTGTATTTTTCTTTTAAATAATAAAAATGACTTTAAGAACTATTTATTAATGATGCAGCGGAACTAATAAGGCCTAGATTTGGGTATAATTAATACCAAATAATGCACTCATCAAAACCTAAACTTTGCTAGTCCTCGAGCAAAAATTAAAATCTAATGCACTTTCATAGGAATCACGGTTGCACTTAGCATGTGCAACAAGCCGTTAAACCCCTAGGTTACCCTAGTGGAAGAGTTTTGTCTCGTGAGGGTTTGCAGTGAATATACCCAAAAAATTCAAAGACTTGACTCTATTTACAAAAGACACAAATGTAATATAACCAAGTTTGAATGCAAACTTCATAAATATAGTAGAACTTCACTTTTCAATTTCAACTTAGCGTGTGTGTGTCCATAGCCAATATAACCGTCCATTTCAAAAAATTTAATCGTTACATTTCTTATTCGAAAGTTCATTTTGATTTCAAAATCTGACGGAATGCACTCACAATCGAACACTCGAAAACAAGTAGTTTATCTCGATATATGTGAATAAAAGAGTAAATTTAATGAGCAACTTCACATATATATCATGTAAGACGTACATTTTATAATGGATGCTTATGATCTCATGAATGAAAAATCGATTACATTTTGAAAACATTGAATCACACCATATATCCCATTCATTCTCTCCACACTATAACTAACTTCACTTGAGATCAATTAGGACTTTTATTCGGTTGTATTGTAGGCTCGGTTTTGGCTATAAAGAACATATTTTGGAGTTTCAAAAATTTTCTGAGAAGATAGAGATTTTCGGGATTTTGACTTTTTAGGCACTTTCCAACCTCCATTTTCTTTTCTTTTTCGACTCACATACTTCTTCTTCTTCTTCTTCTTCTTCTTCTTCTTCTTCTTTATTCTATTTTTATTTTATTTTTTATTCTTTCTATCTCCTCTTTTCTTCTATCTTTTCTCTTCACATATTAGTCTTACAGACATTCTTCTTTTGGCCTTTTACCATATTTTTACCCTAATATTCTCAGAAAAATGGGTATGGATTTTTGGGCTTTCAATAAAAGGATCATTTTCATTTTGGCACAAATGGGTTATAATAGAATAATGTAAAAAGGTCGATTTAAGCTTTATTTTGGGGCTTTCAAAACGATGGCCTAATATCATTTCTCAAGTTCCGTTCGGTTAATTTTGTGTCTCAAGTCAACTTACTAGGGCATTTAGTGTATACGATTCTCATTTTGACTTTCAGTTTTCAGTAATCGAACAAAACAAAGATTTTGAGATCGTCGACGAATTAAGCGTTGAAGGAAAGTTTGAGTTATTTGTGACACCCCTACTAATTAAATACCGGGTAGTTACTGCTTTATTCAAATTAATACAAATGTCAAGTTGGTTCAGTTAATAGCATCACTGTCGAAAAACGTTTTAACAATTTCTAGCCATCTAATATTTAAAAAGTGAGTTGTCAATTTTAATTAATTTCGATTGACATATAATCTATTTAAATTATGAAATACTAATACCACAACCACAACACAATCAAAATAGAATAACAATGAATCTGGAGGAATACTCCTCTAAATAATTCGAATACTGAATACAACCAAATACAAAGTCTGAATCACTAATTAATTAAATTTAAAACTGAAATAAAACTAAATAAGTAAGATGTCTCTAAGAGAAAAGGGGCGACATGCCCTACAGATAAATAAGTCTGAACGGGAATCAAAGTAGAAAGTGGAGGCGTCTATATATCGAGGTCTTGTAACTTCCACAACAGCTACAACACGTTACTGGAATGGAACTCCTAAGATTGGTGTCCTTGTGGCTGGGCACCTAAAAGGTTTATACAAAAAAATAGATTTGGAAGCAAACGGGTCAGAGCCCGATTGTGAAAAAAGTTTAAAATACAGCAAGTGTTTAACATCATTAAACAGTGAATATAAAATACATGATAGTGCGTGCACTCACATGAGGTCCTCACCTCTCAACTAATTGTGCACTCCTAACGTACCCGTACCCATTCTAGTTATTCCACTATCTAACTAGTCCAATCCATAACTTGACTTTACTATACGTTTCAAAGTTCAATTCCCGACATCTTAATATAAACTGAGGGTCTTACTTTTTATACCTCAAAATTAGTTATAATGATTATTATGAATCTTCCCATTTTATCTCTACTAAAAATGTTACAATTATTCACGCTTACACTTTAATAAACAGTCCATTCCAATTATTAGTATACTAATCTCATCATAAATATACAATAATGGCACCCCTAGGCTAAGCTGCGGTGCACACATACTCTGCTATCAAATTCTGGTACATCACGTACATAAGAACCACGTATTCCGAATCTCTCAGGAACCGTTTCAATAAATAACAATCACACATAATGGAGTCAAACATAGTTCACATCTCATGGGTCACGCACATACCTACGCTCCCATGATCAGAAGACTTATTAACTCACCAATAAGTCATTCCATGACCTATGTCCTCAAGGTACCAATCTAAATCCCCTCGTAGGCACCTAAAGATTAGATGGCCCTGATTGAACACCGATCTCCCGTGATAACAAGTATGGTAGGTATGTTATACACAGATAAACACCTATACTATGCATTCACATATCTTAGATATCTTATAATATTAATAGAGGTATATTATACATTCCTATATCGTAATTAAATATTTCACACTTACACGTCCCCGAATAATATACAATATAGATTGTCAACTCTTCCTACGTCGCATTTTCAAGTACTTACAACCTAACCCATAGAAGTCACCCGGTATATTATATAATTCTAAGTTTCAATCCTCAACGTACTCCAATTTCACAACTATACCCACTAATCACAAGGGATGAATAACACTCAATTATATAAGCCTACAGAAGGTTCAAAACTAAAATCGGGCATAAAAAGACCATTCCGTGAACTCGTTAGAAGTCACTGAAATCTCGTTCGAACGAGGTCATTCGAACGAGTGTCGTTCGAACGAATGGCTTTGAACGAACTATAAACTCGTTAGAAGGGGTACTGGAATCTCATTAGAATCTCGTTCGAACGACCTAGGTTGGTCTTCTAACGAGATGGCAGAGGATGCCCAAAAATTTCCCAACTTTGTTTTTCTTCAATTCCTCTTCTCTAAATCCATCCTAAGATCATCCCAATTAAGTTTTAATGTTTTTAAACTACTCTAAGTCCTCCTAGGTCGCTCCTTAACATATTTTTGGGATCAAATCCTCCTAATCGACATGCAATTATCATAAATCCCTAAATTTTGCCCCAAACCCTATGAACATGAATCTAGAATTTAATTGACTACAAAGACTGCTTATTAATCCATTTTCAAATCATCAAAAGTTACATTTTTAGGTATTGAATTCGTCCATAACCATTCTACATGCAATCCCTATCCAAAATCATGAGTTTCACAACAATCCCTTTGGGTTTTTCATCAAAACTTTCAAGGCATAAACAGTTTCTATACTAAACATGGAGGAAATATTCATTGAACTTAATAACATCAAATCACTTGCCTTAGGTTTGTTCTTCAGATTTGTTGTCGGTGATTATAGGCTGATTCTCTCCTCTTTCCTGTCACAAATCCTTCCAGAATGGTGGTGATGGGTGATGGCTTTGGTTTGGCTCTCTTGTAACCTCTCTCCAACTTCTCTCAAAACTTTCGTAGCCCACTCTCTTGTCTTTTGCTGATAATGGCCTTAGTGGTCTCTCTAATAATATATAATTAAACTCTAAAATTCGTGGGTTTTAATTCCTAAATTTTTAAAATTACCGAAATACCCTTATGGGTTGCCGATTTGGCCTAAAAATGCCCCGGGACCCAAACTAAACCCCGACTAGTATTTTCTGACTATCTCGACCCTTCCGAACACGTTGGCGCACTCCAAAGGACTATTCGGTTGATAAAAATATAATTTTCTTTTTAATCTAATTAAATTCATTCACAACGCGATTGACACACGCACTCAACTTAATTTCCCAAATTATCGTATATTTGCCTCGCGACAATTTTAATATTTTCAATACTCATATATTACCATATATTCCCAGTAATATTTTATTTTAACATCATACTCAAATACCAACTCACATCTCGCTAGTATTTAATTCCGGATTAATTTCCAAATAAATTCTCATTTAATTCAATTAATCCATTAAATAAAAATTAATAAAATTACGGGGTATTACATTATTTTAACTCGGATTGATTTAAATCTCTCGAAAACGATGAATGGCACAATAGCTCAACAGGTTAAATCTCCACATTTATTCGTTAAGTATATTAACTTTAGCCTCAATGTCCATTTTCGATCATATTATATGGCTAAATGTCAAAATTTTTATAAGTTGAGAGATTTGTGAATTAATTCTATATTAAGAAATCGTTTCAAAACTTACTTATATTGAAAATATTTTTGAATATACTTTTTTATTTATTTAATTTTTTCTTTTTTTTTTGGAGGAGAAAAATGACCTCATTACCCCCAAACCTAATTTCTACATTGTCCTCAATGTACAAGACAAAAATTGAAAAGGTGGAAAAGATATAAAAGATATTACCGTAATGAGGGACTTTCTCCAACTCATGTTTCCTGGAAGAAAAAGAATTACAGAAAGAAAGAAAGAAAGAAAAAAAAAACTATGATACAAAAATATGACCCAAGTTATGTTTACTCGTGGTACACTGGGTCTTGGAAGAGAATGTCCTCCACTTCTCGATCTCGCAATTCTAGATACGGTTTCAGCCTTTGACCATTAACCTTGAAGATTTCTTCATTTTTAGGATTCTTTATCTCAACCGCCCCATGTGGGTAGATTATCCTAACAACAAAGGGACCGGACCATCTAGATCTCAATTTACCAGGAAAGAGATGCAGCCTAGAGTTGTACAAGAGAACTTTTGACCAGGTTTGAATGAATTTCGTAGGATGGACTTGTCATGGAACATTTTTGTTTTCTCCTTGTACAATTTTGCGTTTTCGTACGCATCATTCTGAATCTCCTCTAACTCATTGAGTTGGAGCTTTCGGACCTCTCCCGCAGCGGGTAAATCAAAATTGAAGTTTTTAATGGCCCAGTAGGCTTTATGATCTAACTCTACCAGAAGATGACAGGCTTTTTCGTAGACAAGCCTATACGGGGACATACCAAGTGGGGTTTTATAGGCAGTGTGATAAGCCCACAGTGCATCTCATAATCGTAAGGACCAGTCCTTTTGATTTGGATTCACTATTTTCTCGATGATTAGCTTGATTTGCCTATTGGACACTTCGACTTGTCCACTGGTTTGAGGATGATAAGAGCATCCTACTTTATGCGTGACTGAATACTTTTTCATGAGACTCTCAAATGACTGATTATAGAAATGGCTTCCTTGATCGCTAATAATGGCTCGAGGTGTACCGAAGCGGAAAAAAATATTTTCTCGAATAAATTTGACCACCACATGATGGTCATTCGTCCGGCTCAGTATAGCTTCAACCCACTTAGACACATAATCAACTGCCAAAAGGAAGTAAAGATTACCGTAAGAGTTCGGGAATGGACCCATGAAATCGATGCTCCAATAGTCAAAAACCTCAATAATCAATATGGGATTTAAGGGCATCATATTCTTACGAGTGATCTTTCCTAACCTTTGGCATCGGTCACAACTTCTACAGTAGTCATTTGAATCACGAAAAATTATGGGCCAATAGAATCCACACTGCAAAATTTTGGCAGTGGTTTTCTTAGTACTGAAATGACCTCCACAAGCTTGGTCATGGCAAAAAGAGATTATGCTCTGAATTTCGTGATCGGGGACACACTTCCGAATGATTTGATCGGGACAATACTTAAAGAGGTATGGATCATCCCAAAAGAAATGCTTGGTTTCTTTAAGAAATTTGGAATGATCTTGCTTAGGCCAATGTGTGGGCATCTCACCCGTCGCAAGATAATTCATAATATTGGCAAACCACGGAAGTTGGTTAACAAGCAAGAGTTGCTCATCGGGGAAAGATTCATTTAGTGGAAACAAATCATTAGATGATTCAACAGTTAACCTAGACAAATGATCCGCCACTACTTTCTCACATCCTTTCTTATCTCGGATCTCGAGCTCAAACTCTTGCAGTAATAGGATCCACCAGATGAATCAGGCCTTCGCATCCTTTTTAGATAAAAGGTGTTGCAAGGCCGCGTGATCGGTGAAAATGATGACTTTGGATCCTATCAAGTAAGACCTAAACGTTTCTAGCGCGAATACGACAGCCAATAACTCTTTCTCAGTGGTGTAATAATTCAATTGAGCGTCGTTAAGAGTTCTGCTGGCATAGTATATAACATGAGGAAGTTTCCTGTCTCGCTGACCCAGAACCGCACCTTGTGAATAGTCGGAAGCGTCACACATGATTTCGAAAGGTTGACCCTAGTCGGGGGGTCACATAATAGGTGGTGAGGTAAATTCCTTCTTTAGACTCTCAAAGGCTTGAAGGCAATCATCGGTGATCTCAAAGGGTGTGTCTTTGGCTAGAAGATTGCATAAGGATTTTAAAGCTTTTGATGTCAAATTCTGACCCAAAATGGGTAAGGCATGCCGTTAAAGGGTCATCATTATAAGTCTGTTCGAATGTTTCCAGGACGATACTATCAATCATGACAACTTCTAGACGTTCATCATCATCAGGTGGTTGTTTGACTAAATTAAATACATTCAGATCCATGGTCAGGTTTCCAAATGATAAATTTAATTGTCCACTATGACACCTAATAACTGCATCAGAAGTGGCGAGGAATGGCCGACCCAAAATGACAGGAGTTTGTGCATTAGGATTATGCACATGTTGGGTATCCAATACCACAAAATCAACTGGAAAGACAAACTCTCCCACCTTAATTATGACATCCTCAACAACACCTCTTGGAATTTTAACCGATCGATCGGCCAAGGATAAAGTAATCTTAATCGGCCTTAAATCTCCCAAGCCTAATTTCTCATACATAGTATACGTAAGAAGATTCACGCTGGCTCCTAAATCCAAAAGGGCTTTCTCAATGGTGTGTTCCACTACACCAAAACAGGTCAATTGTAATGGGCAAAAACCATTACAAAAAACATTTGTAACAGATTAAATCCATTAGAAAATTGGTTTTATTTATTTTACTAACATAATTTGTAACGAATAAAATCCACTACAAAATTAATATTTGTAACGGATAGAATCCGTTACAATTTATTTTGTAACGGATTTAACATTGGTACACATACTATATATTAGTAACGGATTTTCTGAATTGTAATGGCGTTTATCCGTTACAATATAGAATTTGTAATGGATACAAACCGTTAAAAAATACATTGTAATGGATTGGAAGTGTCATATATTTGCAATGAATGTTTTGATTTGTAACGGTTAAAGTATGTTAGCAATATTAATATATTTTTGAAAATTTATTAATTTCTCATTAAATAAATATATATAAATACACTAGTTAAAACTCGTGCTCAACAAATGGCCATCCACTACACTTAACCAATGCCCACAAATTTCACTCAAAACATAATCACACATGACAAAATGTATGAAACTATATTTCGATGACAAAAAATATTTCTGACATTAAACTAATCTAAAACTGTATTTTATTCATAATCATTAAAATTCCAAAAATAAAATGTAGTACAAGATAAATCATCTAGCTTATAACCATAATAGTACTCAAAACGAAGTAACTACTTTAAAGTTTTAAACATAATATTCTCCCCAAAGTAGTCTTCGTGATATTTCTTGCAAAAGTAGAATTCATTCTCCAAAAATAATCTTCATATTTTCCAATAAGAACCTATCGAACAAACTTAATCTTAGTATTGGAAAAAACTAAAGTATATGGAATTCTTTTAATTAAAAGATACAAGGAATTAAAATGGTAGATTATTTCAAATCAAAACTATAAATAATTAAATTAGTGGTCATGTGTCAAAACAACACAGGGTTGTTCATCAGATGGATTTATGCATACGATTATTGCCGTCATTTAAAAAGATTGAAGTGGGAAAAGAAATCTTTTTCCCCCCAAAATGTAAAAAATCTGAGAAACTAAACAAGTGCTTAATATGAATGCAAATTCATAAAGACATCATCAAAATACAAACATTTTCCCAACATAAAAACATAATCTTTTTTCATTTCATAATTAGAAAGCAATTCAAACACATCCCAAACATGCAACAAAGATCAAGTGTCATAAGCTTCTTGATGGCAACATAATCTTTTTTCATTTCATAATTAGAAAGCAATTCAAACACATCCCAAACATTGATGGCAAGCATTTGATCACTGCTCTTCTTCACCTTCTTAAGCTTCCTAAAAAAGTACCCCATAATAAAAACCAAAATTTCAAAGGAATATCAAATAGAAATCTTATTATTTCATAAGATCCCTGTAATTTAAATGAAATGTAGTTTCCTACATAATAAATTAAAAAATGGAATGTAGAAAGAAAGTTCATTCCCATGAATATATGCATGGAACGGAGAAATATTAAAAAATGACTTGTATAAAGTGTAAATGTCAAGATATTGCATTTAATATTTGGTAACTCAAATTTTAATATATCATAATAGATGTTATAACTCTCTTGTAAAGAAAAAGATAATATGAGTTGATAAATAAAATATTTGTATGAACGTACATAATACAATCCCGTAAAACTTGTAGTAATGGTTCACAATCACACTCTTATGGAACAAAGTTGCTTTGAACTTATAATTTTCCTTGAATTCTTCATTTCTGCCAAGAAGAAAGTAGACAAATATATAACCAATAAGAAAATGCATTTGAAAGTGGACATGAAGTAAAAAGAACAAATGAAGTTATCTTCCAAAGGAAGCATGTCGCTGCTCTAAATAGAAATCCATATGTAACAATATCATTTTATAAGAATTTCTAAAGAAATTCATGTCACTAATATATAGCTCTATCATGAAAAAATGGCATGTAAAAAGTTTGAATATAAATGCATTAACTGTATAAACAACTTGAACATAATTCATCAACCAAGAAATAAAAAATATGACTAAATAAGCGCAAAAATCTCTTATGCAATCACAAAATCAACTGTAAAATCGATAAACTTGGGTAAGAGTGGACACAACATCCATGTACCCTAGGCAAATCTCACCTAGAAAATACCCCAAAGTGCCGTTACTAAACCAATAAAGGCTTCATATCACATCTGCTCAAGAATTAAAACAACGTTTTAAGATACATGCATAAGTTTATTAATGACAACGAGAATGATTATATTTCTTTTGTTGAACACATTTACCATTTTGTGCTTGTTAAATTAGATTAAGGCCCCATTTGACATATATTATATTTAGCTGATTATGAGCTATAGATTAAATTGTAAACCTATTTATACGTAATAGTTATTTTGTAATTTTATCTACATTTGATAATCAACTGAAATAAGTTTTGTGAAATAGGGACTAAAACGAATGAACTTAAATATATATAGAATTGAAGTATGTCTCGGGATCTAATATATGCGTACACTTACCGCAATAAAAATGTCAGTGTTCTCAACAGATTAGTGTATTCATCCTTATTTATAACTCTTCATTATTCTGCAATAAAATTCTTTTCTTCCAACATATATAAATAATAAATGAAAGAAAAAGAAAAACGGAACTTAAAGAAAATATTTAAGCACATCCAAGATGATATATTGAAGAGATGGGCAAATTTAAGCACAATGTCTTCCTTACCTTGGACTTTCAGTAGTAAAGAAGCCATCAAGGTGAAGATCATATGTTCGTGGATACGTCAAGTAAACCTCACACCTATAAAATAACCAACAAATAATCAACGAAAAATCCCATACAGTTAAATAAAGAGGCATTTGGCCTCTGGTACCAAAATTGTAGGTTTAAATTGACTTTATCCACATAAGTTTTAGTTATTGGACTTTGGTTCTCAAATTACATGGTTCTGTCAATAACCATAGCCCCATTATTTTATATAAAATTAGACATTAACCCCCACCACTTTATGTCTAATTAAACATTGACTGCAATATTTTGGTCTTTCAATAACCTGCAACAGCAAGAAGACAAATAGTAAAAATTAGGGCCAAAGTTAAGTGGAAAAAAAAAATAGAACATAACAGAATAGTATAACACTCGATTGATCCTTTGAATGGAATAATTACTTGATATAATCCTATACATCGTATATAAAAATTAAGTTGGCTCGTATGAGATATTGCATCTCATGATCTTTAGTCATTAAGAGTTAAAACTACTACCACATTTTTAAATCTTGTGGGTTCTTGTTAATTTCCCTAGTTGGGATCTTTAAATTTTCTGATTATGGTTTTCTTTTTACATGGGTTCTCAAGATTTTTCTTGTTCTATATTGGCATGAATATGACGTGTTCCTTTTCTTTTAGTTTACAAGAATTTTATTTTTTTTGTGGGTGATCATCATCTGTCCATTTTACAATCCAACACTTTTCCATATTACATATTCCTTTACCATTTACCTCTTATGGAATTATGCATTTTGGTGTGAAGTAGAAGAGTTTTGATCATTTTCATTGCAACATATAGATTGATTTCAGGTTTGAGCTAGATTTACTCTTGTTTTCTTTTATGTTATATGGACAATTTGGATTATCTACCTTCTTCAGCCAGATATTTAAGCTTGCCTTATGCCGGGTATTAGATCAAACTGATATCTACATAGTGAGCATTTGAAGATTGAAATTGCAAAAATATTATATAATGAGGTATTTGAATGAATGAGAATCGGGGTGTCGAATGGACTTATCAAATTGTAAGCATATGAGAATCTTTGGGCTCAATTAAAATCCTTAACACGCAAGTGTCTTCCTTTGGTTGTTATTGTTTTTGTTCTCAGAACTGTTTTTCTCCCCATATCCCATGGCTTTGTTGGGTTGGAACCTAGCAAATTTGTATTCAACCAAAACAGTTCAGTGAATTGGGAATTGGAATAAGTAAAAACTGAAATACTTAGGGTGTTGGATAATTTTTAAAGACCGCGCAAGAAGCCAAATTGGATGATGATGCCGAGAAGTGAGTATCTGGTGGCCCAGGTTTATAAATGTGTGTTACAGTTCATAATGTGTAACTTTCATGCCTTTAATGGGGAGGGACCAAATACTCACTTGTATTTCTTGACTCTTGTAACTGTTTAACTCGACTCTTGTTTCTAAGGTCATGTGGCTATTAGTGAACATTAATGTGACTTTGGGGATGACACATAACCACTTTAATTATTTTTACATGGACTATTATTATCACTATTATTACCATGGGAATATTTCCCCAAGGATGTACATATTTATTTTCTTTGATCTGTAAACAATTTTTAAGTGGGTAATCAAAAACATATGTGTGGGAATATTCTTTAATTAGATCATGAGTTCTGCCAACTCTCTTCAGATCTTAATAAACAAACTTGCATAATTGATGGTGAAGAAGGATGACTGCCTAATTGGCAATCATGACCCATAAAATATGGACTTGCTCTAGATTAATAACAAAAATAAAAAAAAGTAAAGGCTAAAAGCTATTATATGCAATGCCATAGATGATAGAATTAGAGGTTAAAAGTTAAGAGACACGCATACTTGATCGATAAACTAAACAGATTTACATCTCTGTTTCACTCAAGGTGAAATACTTTTCACCTATGTGAAATGTAAAATGGGAAAAAGTAACTTTCACCTATTTGAAGTTTTTTTTTTTCGAATTAAAATATTAAATAAATGTACGAGTCGTATAATGTGATTTCAGATAAAACTATGATTTTTTTTTTTAATTTTAATACATTAGGATACTTTTTACCTTCCTAGGTAAAAAATATTTCATCGCTAACCAAACGAGGTCTAATTGCCAATCCTTAAAATGTAATAGAAGCAGCAGCCATGTAGCATACTAGAGATAAAAACTTTGAGAAAATACGTGAGACGTACCCATTATTGTCCACGTCAAACATTTTAAATGCCACCGAAAAGCTCGACTCTGGTATGCTTAATAGTGTAATAAAAAAGATGTACCTGTTACCAAAAAGGCATGAAATATTAGTCCAAGATCATAACTTTAGTGAACAAATTTTTTTTTCATATTGCATTTGGAGTGTCAATTCAAATTGGTCCGGATAATATAAATAAGACCCCTTTGAAGAAAATCAGTTAAGTAGAAAAATTGGTACTTACTCTAGAAATGATATAAATCCATCATTGTTAGTATAAAAAAGCATGAAGAATTTCAAATTTTCCCACCGTACCCACTCTCCTTTAAGATATCCTTATCTAACATGGGTTGCATCATATGGAGGAAATACAAGGACAATTGCCCTCATTAAGTCTGCAGGGGTCATAAATAACTCCCCACTCGGAGATTGGAATGATGCAAAATACTCAAATACCTGAAACAAAAAACAAGGTGCCAAATATTAAGATATAATTTTATATAAAAAGATGGAAAACATACTTACATAATTGATGGGGGACATGTTGTTGGTGCACTATATTATATATATATATATATGCTTGGGGCTTAAGGTGCAATTGATGTGCTTAATGCTAGTTTATAGGCTAGAAAAGGTGACATCCTTTTAGAGATCCTTGTACCACTTATAAAATAAATGTATACATTATTACCAATAAAATAGTAAGAATAAACAAAGAAATCAAAATATCCACATATATATAAAGTAAAGTTTTCTTTTAACTCTGTAATAGTGAAAAAGGCTCTTTAGAAGCCGTGAAATCACAAGTTAATTTCATGATAATTTCGTAGTACGTTTCTTCTAGATTTAAATTTACCAATCAACACTGGAAAAGAATTTTATAAGTAAAAAGTTACAAATCATGAAATCATAAGTTAATTGTATGATAATTTTGCGATAACAAGTAGATTTCTTTGAGATGTTATTTTACTACACAAATAAACATGTGCAACTTGTGGAAAATATAAAAAATTAATTTCAAAGGGATCCATGATTAATTTATGGAGGATAATGTTAGGCATATTCAAAATCTGCGTAAAAAATTTCTCACAAAATGATGTGGCTACAATAGTGATTGGTTAGTAAGTGAAAGATATCGAAGCCACAACATTTTGTGAGCAACTTTTTGTACCCATTCTTATATCTAACATGATTCGTTTACTAGTGTGTTGCTATTGTAATGTACATGATTGTAATATTGAAACTTATCACTCAATTAAGCTTGCATACCTTTTCAGGAGGACTTTGTGTTCTTATGCATTTTTCATACTTAAAGAAGACTTTTCTCCTGTATGCATCTGAAATTACAAGACCAATGCTAAGAATCAATTATTAACCAGGTTTTATTACAGTTATCTAGATGGGTATAAAACTAAGTGAACCATATCCATAATTAAGTGTTTTTGGACAAACTGAACCATGGTTAAACAAATCTTCAAATGCAGTTATTTCAGATCTGCTATGAAGATTTTGGATTATTTTAACAGTATCAATTCGTGCCCGGGACCATTCACCCATCTAATCATGTGAAGAGAACCCCTTTTTATTTGATATGATGAATTGAAAAAATCAATAGTTTGGATATTTAATACCTCATAGGGGACCTTTGTGACAAAATTCATAGTTTAATGGAATTTTTTGCATTACAAATAGTTCAAAGAGTTTCTTCACTTCACTCTACCCTTTAAAACTTATTAAACAGTTACAAGAGTCAAGAAATACAAGATGAATGCCAACTTCAGATTGTATTCAGGAATAACAGAACCAAGCCCAACTTCATTTTTGTTGAATATTTCAAACTAATCTATAGTAATCCATAAAATAAAATGAGTATGGTCCTTGTTAAACATGACCATTTCTGGACAAACACCATATCTTAACGAAGAAAGAAGGAAGAGGAGGACCAACACGCCCAACAGAATTGTCATCAAACTCGGGAAAAGCATCTCCAGCATATGTTTCTGTCAGGCCATATCCTTGACCAACAGGAGCCCTGAAGATCATTGTGTGCACAAACATTGATGTAAAAATTGAGATGGTAAAAGAACAAAGAATAAAATCATTTGTGGAAGCAAGCTAACATGTTCCCTAACATCTTTAAATAATTTGCATTCATTTATTAGCACAAACACATTCAAATTACAATTTTCTATCCATGTGCTCTTAAGGCATTAGAGCCTCTATTTTTATCAACCAACTAAATCATAGGACTACATATTTCTTTCTTATCATGGTTCTAGTTTTTCTTTTATAGAAGAAAGAATGAATTAGATCCTAAACAGTGATGAAATCCCTATTGTTAACAAACACGCCTTTTAAAATTGAATGATGTGTTGGATTAATTCCAATATTTATTGAGTTTAATTTTTAGTTGTTAATATTTTATTATATTATTTGTGTTTTATTTTAAACATAGTTTGGGTTTTAATTTAGAAAGTAGAAACATGAGCAAATGGGTGTGAAAGATATGGGGAATGCTCAAAATCCCATATTGTCCCACATTGGAAGAATACTACAAAAGGTAGTGGTATATCAACTAAAGGACAACTAAGATTCTTAGTTGACAAGTCAAATAAGAGGCTATGATCCTACGCATCGCGGTGGTGCTTAAGCACCACCAATCGCGACACGCGTAAGCGCGACACGCGGCGCGCGAAAGGGCGATTGGGCGACTTAGGGCGCATTGCGCGCTTTGACGCGCACTTGGCACTTGGCACGTGCGCATCGTCGCTTGGAGCGTTATGGGACGCCTAATCTGAACCGTTAGATCGTAGCTGTTCCAAACAGGCACGATCCAACGGTTGCTGAGTCACTCCATGAAGAGTTGTGACTGTTGAAGAACAGTCACAGAAATGGCTATAAAAAGAGTTCCAGGCCTCTGTTTTGGACACCGAAAATTGCTAGTTTCTCCTCTCTCCGTCCTCTATACTTTGGCATTATCAAGTTACAAATTCAGAGTGTTCTCGGGTTTGATCAAACAGTACATAGTTTGAATCAAACAACTGTTCATACTGCATTGTATCCTGAAGGCAGGTTCTACTAAACCCATTGTGTACTCGCGGTTCTGGTTCTGTCTCAACCGGATTGGGAGAAATTTTGCCTAAAAGAAAGCGTTCCAAGAACGTGCCTTGCAGAAATTAATTATTATATTTCGTTCTTTCCATAAGAAAACTCCAACAGTTTTAGGCAAAAATTTTATATTCTTATTACTCCACTCAAATGGAAGGAACTGTGGCACAATCTATCCAAGTCATGACTCAAGACTTAATTCGACTCGACCGTTTTGATGGCGGAAATTTTACCCGTTGGCAAGAGAAAGTTATGTTCTTCCTCACATCATTAAAACTTGCATACATTCTAGATGATAACCTTGAACAAATTCCCGAGCCCACACCCGAAGACACCGAAGGAATAAAGCAAAAACGTGTGAAGAGGAAAGAAGACGAATTTATGTGTCGAGGACACATCCTCAATGCTTTGTCTCAAACTGTTTATAGCGCTCATAGAATGATTCCGACGGCAAAGGAATTATGGAAGGCTTTGGAGATAAAGTATCAAAACGAGGAAGCGAGCAATCGTAAGTTTCTAATTTCAAACTATATGAATTTTAGAATGAATAATGATAAATCTATCGTTGCACAAGCCCATGAACTCCAACAAATTGTTGGTGACCTTAAAGCCGCTGGTATTAATCTTCAAGATGAATTTCAAGTAGGGGTGATTGTTTCAAAACTTCCATCCTCTTGGAATGGCTTTAAGAAGAAAATTAATCATGATGAAAAGACTTATACTGTGGAATCCCTTCTTCGTCACCTTCGTATTGAAGATGATACTCGTATTCGAGAAAAGAAGGATGAACAAAGTGAGGGTCATTCAAAAGCTAATATGGTTGAGGATCAAAAATCCAAGATTACCAAAGACTCAAAATTTAAAGCAAAGAATGATTCCAAATTCAAGAACCAAGGTGCAAATAAGAAAAAGAAGGGAAAATGTTTCTTCTGTGACAAACCGGGCCATTATTCTCGAGAATGTCGTCTTAAAAAGAAGGCATTTAAAGAAAAACAAGGGTCGAAGGAAACCAACAATGTTGAAGATCTTATTGCTACTGTTTGCGAAGCAAATTCAATTGATAATGAAAGTGGATGGTGGCTGGATACCGGCGCAACGGTCCACATATGCAAAGACCGCTCTTCATTCAAAACATATCAAGAAATTGATGGAAAAGAAGTGAAGATGGCAAATAATCTTCGCGCAAATGTAGTTGGAAAAGGCACAGTGGAATTGAAGCTAACCTCTGGAAAGACACTTACTCTAATTGATGTACTTCATGTACCTGATATGTGTAAAAATCTTGTGTCTGGGGACCTTCTCAATAAGAGAGGTTTCAAACTAGTGTATGAGTCTGATAAGTTTGTATTGTCTAAGAATGGCCAATTTATTGGCAAAGGGTACTCTTGTAACGGCATGATTAAAATTAATGTAATCAATGATATTAGTTCTGCTTATATGGTTGAGTCTATTTCTTTATGGCATAGTAGATTAGGTCATGTGAATTATAGAAGTATAAAAAATATGACTAATCTCGGCTTAATCTCGGATTGTAAATTTGATAACCTTTCTAAATGTGAAATTTGTGCTCAATCGAAGATAACTAGAAAGTCGTTCAAATCTGTTGAGAGGAAATCCGAAATGCTTGATCTTATTCATAGTGATGTATGTGATATGAAGAGTAATATGACTCGTGGTGGAAATAAATATTTCTTAACTTTCATTGATGATTACTCTAAGTATGCATATACATATTTACTTAAAAGTAAAGATGAAGTTTTCGAGAAATTCCTAATTTTTAAAGCAGAAGTTGAAACTCAACAAAATCGAAAAATTAAAGTCCTACGATCCGATAGGGGTGGTGAATATTACCCGAGTGAGTTTATACAATTTTGTAACACTCATGGGATAATCCATCAAGTTACGGCGCCATATACGCCACAACAAAATGGAACGGCGGAAAGGAAAAATAGGACTTTAGTTGAAATGATAAATTCAATGTTAATCAGTTCTGGTTTACCTTTGTCAATGTGGGGAGAAGCGGTTTTATCCGCATGTTATATTTTAAATAGAGTTCCATTGAAAAACAAGGATATTACACCATATGAATTATGGTTTAATCGTAAGCCTAATCTTAGACGTCTTAAAGTTTGGGGATGTCTTGCTTATGTAAGAAAACCCGAACCTAAAAGACCTAAACTAGGAAATAGGACTTACAAATGTGTATTTATTGGATACTCTAGTAACAGTACGACTTATAGATTTTTAAACCTTGAAACTCAAGAAATCATTGAGTCGGTAGATGTGCAATTTTTTGAACATCTAACAAAGTTTAGTACTTTGAATCAAGGTTTAGAAAATAATAATTCGACTGTTGACTCCTCAAATTTAGAAGAAAATTCACAACCTATATCTTCTTCAGAAACAACGAATGACGTTGAACCACGAAGGAGTAAAAGACAAAGAACTGAAAAAACATTTGGGCCTGACTTTGTTATTTATTTAGTTGAAGGGGATTTAAATGAGACTAAGAACAAAACTAAATTTGTTCTTAATGTAGAAGATGAACCGACCACATTTCATGAAGCGGTAACATCTAGGGATGCTGTCTTTTGGAAAGAAGCAATAAATGATGAAATGAACTCAATTTTGTCAAATCAAACTTGGGTTATTTCCGATCTTCCCCCCGGGTCTAAACCTATTGGGTGCAAATGGATATTTAAAATAAAATTAAATCCGGATGGTTCTATAAATAAATTTAAGGCAAGACTAGTTGCTAAAGGCTATAAGCAAAAATATGGAATTGATTACTTTGATACATATGCTCCTGTTGCTCGAATCACTTCCATTAGGATATTAATATCTCTTGCTTCTATTCACAATTTAGTTATTCATCAAATGGATGTTAAAACTGCATTTTTAAATGGTGATTTAGAAGAAGAGATTTATATGGAACAACCCGAAGGGTTTGTATTGCCTGGCCAAGAAAAGAAAGTGTGTAAATTGGTTAAATCTCTTTATGGCCTTAAACAAGCTCCTATGCAATGGCATGAGAAGTTTAATAATATTGTTATATCCCATGGATATAAAGTTAATGATGCCGACAAATGTATATATAGTAAATTTGAAAATGGTGTTGGTGTTATTATATGCTTATATGTGGATGACATGTTAATATTTGGGTCTAATCTCAAATATGTTGAAGAAACCAAAAGGTTTCTTTCATCAAAATTTGATATGAAAGATCTTGGAGAAGCTGATGTGATTTTAGGAATCAAAATTGTGAGAAAGGATAATTCTTTAGCGTTATCTCAATCTCATTATATAGAAAAAGTTCTTAAAAGATATAATCATTTTGAACTTAAGCCAGCTGCTACACCAGTGGATCCTAGCATCAAATTAATAAAAAATACTGGGCGTGCTATGGACCAACTTAAATATGCTAGTATTATTGGGAGTCTAATGTATGCCATGCATTGCACTAGACCAGACATTGCTTATGCAGTGAGTATATTGTGTAGATTTACAAGTAATCCAGGACAAGAGCACTGGAATGCAATTTCTAGGGTGCTTAGATATCTGAAGAGGACTTTGGATTATGGCTTACATTATGTAGGATATCCATCTGTTTTAGAAGGATATAGTGATTCAAGTTGGAATAATCTTGAATCAAAATCAAAGTCAACTACTGGTTGGATTTTTACGCTAGGAGGAGCAGCTATCTCTTGGGGATCCAAGAAACAAACATGTGTATCAGATTCAACAATGCAATCTGAATTTATAGCCCTAGCAGATGCATGTAAAGAAGCAGAATGGCTTAGAAATGTGTTGTATGATATTCCTTTATGGAAAAAGCCATCACCTTCTATTATGATAAGTTGTGATAACCAAGCCACAATTTATAAAGTTTCGAACAAAACTTACAACGGAAAATCTAGACACATTAGTCTAAGACATCAAATTATAAGAAAATTACTCAAGGAAGGAGTAATTACAGTCGACTATATTAAAACGAACAAGAATTTAGCAGATCCTCTGACTAAAGGTCTTGTAAGAGAGATGATATATATCACCTCAAAAGGAATGGGACTAAGGTCTATTAAATAACACAACTATATTTAATGGGAACCCAACTCATATCTTGAAAATATAGATAGAGTTCAATGTGGTACAAACAAGTTAAATTATAGTTATGGAACACTAGGAATTTATACAAAAAGTTCCATTCCTATATGCCTAGTGTTGGTTTTCTGCATGTTAGAGGATGAAGTTCACTTCTTAATAAATCATATAAGTGTGACTCGCAGAATCACTAAAGTTGATTTACCTATTCGAGTGTCGAAAGTGTGGCCGCTTTCTATGAAATCAAGACCGATCCTAAAGCGCTCGTGAAATCAGGATTAGCACAAGGCCATAAAAGTGCATGCTAGAAGAACACTTATAAACTCAGAAATCGGTATGTGTGATAGTTCCGGCTAGTCTCAAAAGGTCCTTGGTTCAAGATACGTTCACCACAGCACCTTGATGAAGCTTTGAATTATTTTCACTATATGAAAGTTCAAGTCCGAAAGACACTTCTCATTTATGTACTAGATTTTAGCGATAATGCCAAAAGTTATTTATTGTCTTTTTTGCTTTGCTCTCTTGTGTATATTGAAATTGGTGGGAGAATGTTGGATTAATTCCAATATTTATTGAGTTTAATTTTTAGTTGTTAATATTTTATTATATTATTTGTGTTTTATTTTAAACATAGTTTGGGTTTTAATTTAGAAAGTAGAAACATGAGCAAATGGGTGTGAAAGATATGGGGAATGCTCAAAATCCCATATTGTCCCACATTGGAAGAATACTACAAAAAGTAGTGGTATATCAACTAAAGGACAACTAAGATTCTTAGTTGACAAGTCAAATAAGAGGCTATGATCCTACGCATCGCGGTGGTGCTTAAGCACCACCAATCGCGACACGCGTAAGCGCGACACGCGGCGCGCGAAAGGGCGATTGGGCGACTTAGGGCGCATTGCGCGCTTTGACGCGCACTTGGCACTTCGCACGTGCGCATCGTCGCTTGGAGCGTGGGAGCCTAAAGTTTTGACGAGGTAAAACAGATCAACGGTTGTGATTAAACGATCCGATCAAAGGGTTTAAAATCCGAAACGGCTTGATCTAAACCGTTAGATGAACTCGTAGCGTTTCGTGTAGGGGATGTCCATTCGCTTACGATGGGACGCCTAATCTGAACCGTTAGATCGTAGCTGTTCCAAACAGGCACGATCCAACGGTTGCTGAGTCACTCCATGAAGAGTTGTGACTGTTGAAGAACAGTCACAGAAATGGCTATAAAAAGAGTTCCAGGCCTCTGTTTTGGACACCGAAAATTGCTAGTTTCTCCTCTCTCCGTCCTCTATACTTTGGCATTATCAAGTTACAAATTCAGAGTGTTCTCGGGTTTGATCAAACAGTACATAGTTTGAATTAAACAACTGTTCATACTGCATTGTATCCTGAAGGCAGGTTCTACTAAACCCATTGTGTACTCGCGGTTCTGGTTCTGTCTCAACCGGATTGGGAGAAATTTTGCCTAAAAGAAAGCGTTCCAAGAACGTGCCTTGCAGAAATTAATTATTATATTTCGTTCTTTCCATAAGAAAACTCCAACAGTTTTAGGCAAAAATTTTATATTCTTATTACTCCACTCAAATGGAAGGAACTGTGGCACAATCTATCCAAGTCATGACTCAAGACTTAATTCGACTCGACCGTTTTGATGGCGGAAATTTTACCCGTTGGCAAGAGAAAGTTATGTTCTTCCTCACATCATTAAAACTTGCATACATTCTAGATGATAACCTTGAACAAATTCCCGAGCCCACACCCGAAGACACCGAAGGAATAAAGCAAAAACGTGTGAAGAGGAAAGAAGACGAATTTATGTGTCGAGGACACATCCTCAATGCTTTGTCTCAAACTGTTTATAACGCTCATAGAATGATTCCGACGGCAAAGGAATTATGGAAGGCTTTGGAGATAAAGTATCAAAACGAGGAAGCGAGCAATCGTAAGTTTCTAATTTCAAACTATATGAATTTTAGAATGAATAATGATAAATCTGTCGTTGCACAAGCCCATGAACTCCAACAAATTGTTGGTGACCTTAAAGCCGCTGGTATTAATCTTCAAGATGAATTTCAAGTAGGGGTGATTGTTTCAAAACTTCCATCCTCTTGGAATGGCTTTAAGAAGAAAATTAATCATGATGAAAAGACTTATACTGTGGAATCCCTTCTTCGTCACCTTCGTATTGAAGATGATACTCGTATTCGAGAAAAGAAGGATGAACAAAGTGAGGGTCATTCAAAAGCTAATATGGTTGAGGATCAAAAATCCAAGATTACCAAAGACTCAAAATTTAAAGCAAAGAATGATTCCAAATTCAAGAACCAAGGTGCAAATAAGAAAAAGAAGGGAAAATGTTTCTTCTGTGACAAACCGGGCCATTATTCTCGAGAATGTCGTCTTAAAAAGAAGGCATTTAAAGAAAAACAAGGGTCGAAGGAAACCAACAATGTTGAAGATCTTATTGCTACTGTTTGCGAAGCAAATTCAATTGATAATGAAAGTGGATGGTGGCTGGATACCGGCGCAACGGTCCACATATGCAAAGACCGCTCTTCATTCAAAACATATCAAGAAATTGATGGAAAAGAAGTGAAGATGGCAAATAATCTTCGCGCAAATGTAGTTGGAAAAGGCACAGTGGAATTGAAGCTAACCTCTGGAAAGACACTTACTCTAATTGATGTACTTCATGTACCTGATATGTGTAAAAATCTTGTGTCTGGGGACCTTCTCAATAAGAGAGGTTTCAAACTAGTGTATGAGTCTGATAAGTTTGTATTGTCTAAGAATGGCCAATTTATTGGCAAAGGGTACTCTTGTAACGGCATGATTAAAATTAATGTAATCAATGATATTAGTTCTGCTTATATGGTTGAGTCTATTTCTTTATGGCATAGTAGATTAGGTCATGTGAATTATAGAAGTATAAAAAATATGACTAATCTCGGCTTAATCTCGGATTGTAAATTTGATAACCTTTCTAAATGTGAAATTTGTGCTCAATCGAAGATAACTAGAAAGTCGTTCAAATCTGTTGAGAGGAAATCCGAAATGCTTGATCTTATTCATAGTGATGTATGTGATATGAAGAGTAATATGACTCGTGGTGGAAATAAATATTTCTTAACTTTCATTGATGATTACTCTAAGTATGCATATACATATTTACTTAAAAGTAAAGATGAAGTTTTCGAGAAATTCCTAATTTTTAAAGCAGAAGTTGAAACTCAACAAAATCGAAAAATTAAAGTCCTACCATCCGATAGGGGTGGTGAATATTACCCGAGTGAGTTTATACAATTTTGTAACACTCATGGGATAATCCATCAAGTTACGGCGCCATATACGCCACAATAAAATGGAACGGCGGAAAGGAAAAATAGGACTTTAGTTGAAATGATAAATTCAATGTTAATCAGTTCTGGTTTACCTTTGTCAATGTGGGGAGAAGCGGTTTTATCCGCATGTTATATTTTAAATAGAGTTCCATTGAAAAACAAGGATATTACACCATATGAATTATGGTTTAATCGTAAGCCTAATCTTAGACGTCTTAAAGTTTGGGGATGTCTTGCTTATGTAAGAAAACCCGAACCTAAAAGACCTAAACTAGGAAATAGGACTTACAAATGTGTTTTTATTGGATACTCTAGTAACAGTACGACTTATAGATTTTTAAACCTTGAAACTCAAGAAATCATTGAGTCGGTAGATGTGCAATTTTTTGAACATCTAACAAAGTTTAGTACTTTGAATCAAGGTTTAGAAAATAATAATTCGACTGTTGACTCCTCAAATTTAGAAGAAAATTCACAACCTATATCTTCTTCAGAAACAACGAATGACGTTGAACCACGAAGGAGTAAAAGACAAAGAACTGAAAAAACATTTGGGCCTGACTTTGTTATTTATTTAGTTGAAGGGGATTTAAATGAGACTAAGAACAAAACTAAATTTGTTCTTAATGTAGAAGATGAACCGACCACATTTCATGAAGCGGTAACATCTAGGGATGCTGTCTTTTGGAAAGAAGCAATAAATGATGAAATGAACTCAATTTTGTCAAATCAAACTTGGGTTATTTCCGATCTTCCCCCCGGGTCTAAACCTATTGGGTGCAAATGGATATTTAAAATAAAATTAAATCCGGATGGTTCTATAAATAAATTTAAGGCAAGACTAGTTGCTAAAGGCTATAAGCAAAAATATGGAATTGATTACTTTGATACATATGCTCCTGTTGCTCGAATCACTTCCATTAGGATATTAATATCTCTTGCTTCTATTCACAATTTAGTTATTCATCAAATGGATGTTAAAACTGCATTTTTAAATGGTGATTTAGAAGAAGAGATTTATATGGAACAACCCGAAGGGTTTGTATTGCCTGGCCAAGAAAAGAAAGTGTGTAAATTGGTTAAATCTCTTTATGGCCTTAAACAAGCTCCTATGCAATGGCATGAGAAGTTTAATAATATTGTTATATCCCATGGATATAAAGTTAATGATGCCGACAAATGTATATATAGTAAATTTGAAAATGGTGTTGGTGTTATTATATGCTTATATGTGGATGACATGTTAATATTTGGGTCTAATCTCAAATATGTTGAAGAAACCAAAAGGTTTCTTTCATCAAAATTTGATATGAAAGATCTTGGAGAAGCTGATGTGATTTTAGGAATCAAAATTGTGAGAAAGGATAATTCTTTAGCGTTATCTCAATCTCATTATATAGAAAAAGTTCTTAAAAGATATAATCATTTTGAACTTAAGCCAGCTGCTACACCAGTGGATCCTAGCATCAAATTAATAAAAAATACTGGGCGTGCTATGGACCAACTTAAATATGCTAGTATTATTGGGAGTCTAATGTATGCCATGCATTGCACTAGACCAGACATTGCTTATGCAGTGAGTATATTGTGTAGATTTACAAGTAATCCAGGACAAGAGCACTGGAATGCAATTTCTAGGGTGCTTAGATATCTGAAGAGGACTTTGGATTATGGCTTACATTATGTAGGATATCCATCTGTTTTAGAAGGATATAGTGATTCAAGTTGGAATAATCTTGAATCAAAATCAAAGTCAACTACTGGTTGGATTTTTACGCTAGGAGGAGCAGCTATCTCTTGTGGATCCAAGAAACAAACATGTGTATCAGATTCAACAATGCAATCTGAATTTATAGCCCTAGCAGATGCATGTAAAGAAGCAGAATGGCTTAGAAATGTGTTGTATGATATTCCTTTATGGAAAAAGCCATCACCTTCTATTATGATAAGTTGTGATAACCAAGCCACAATTTATAAAGTTTCGAACAAAACTTACAACGGAAAATCTAGACACATTAGTCTAAGACATCAAATTATAAGAAAATTACTCAAGGAAGGAGTAATTACAGTCGACTATATTAAAACGAACAAGAATTTAGCAGATCCTCTGACTAAAGGTCTTGTAAGAGAGATGATATATATCACCTCAAAAGGAATGGGACTAAGGTCTATTAAATAACACAACTATATTTAATGGGAACCCAACTCATATCTTGAAAATATAGATAGAGTTCAATGTGGTACAAACAAGTTAAATTATAGTTATGGAACACTAGGAATTTATACAAAAAGTTCCATTCCTATATGCCTAGTGTTGGTTTTCTGCATGTTAGAGGATGAAGTTCACTTCTTAATAAATCATATAAGTGTGACTCGCAGAATCACTAAAGTTGATTTACCTATTCGAGTGTCGAAAGTGTGGCCGCTTTCTATGAAATCAAGACCGATCCTAAAGCGCTCGTGAAATCAGGATTAGCACAAGGCCATAAAAGTGCATGCTAGAAGAACACTTATAAACTCAGAAATCGGTATGTGTGATAGTTCCGGCTAGTCTCAAAAGGTCCTTGGTTCAAGATACGTTCACCACAGCACCTTGATGAAGCTTTGAATTATTTTCACTATATGAAAGTTCAAGTCCGAAAGACACTTCTCATTTATGTACTAGATTTTAGCGATAATGCCAAAAGTTATTTATTGTCTTTTTTGCTTTGCTCTCTTGTGTATATTGAAATTGGTGGGAGAATGTTGGATTAATTCCAATATTTATTGAGTTTAATTTTTAGTTGTTAATATTTTATTATATTATTTGTGTTTTATTTTAAACATAGTTTGGGTTTTAATTTAGAAAGTAGAAACATGAGCAAATGGGTGTGAAAGATATGGGGAATGCTCAAAATCCCATATTGTCCCACATTGGAAGAATACTACAAAAAGTAGTGGTATATCAACTAAAGGACAACTAAGATTCTTAGTTGACAAGTCAAATAAGAGGCTATGATCCTACGCATCGCGGTGGTGCTTAAGCACCACCAATCGCGACACGCGTAAGCGCGACACGCGGCGCGCGAAAGGGCGATTGGGCGACTTAGGGCGCATTGCGCGCTTTGACGCGCACTTGGCACTTCGCACGTGCGCATCGTCGCTTGGAGCGTGGGAGCCTAAAGTTTTGACGAGGTAAAACAGATCAACGGTTGTGATTAAACGATCCAATCAAAGGGTTTAAAATCCGAAACGGCTTGATCTAAACCGTTAGATGAACTCGTAGCGTTTCGTGTAGGGGATGTCCATTCGCTTACGATGGGACGCCTAATCTGAACCGTTAGATCGTAGCTGTTCCAAACAGGCACGATCCAACGGTTGCTGAGTCACTCCATGAAGAGTTGTGACTGTTGAAGAACAGTCACAGAAATGGCTATAAAAAGAGTTCCAGGCCTCTGTTTTGGACACCGAAAATTGCTAGTTTCTCCTCTCTCCGTCCTCTATACTTTGGCATTATCAAGTTACAAATTCAGAGTGTTCTCGGGTTTGATCAAACAGTACATAGTTTGAATCAAACAACTGTTCATACTGCATTGTATCCTGAAGGCAGGTTCTACTAAACCCATTGTGTACTCGCGGTTCTGGTTCTGTCTCAACCGGATTGGGAGAAATTTTGCCTAAAAGAAAGCGTTCCAAGAACGTGCCTTGCAGAAATTAATTATTATATTTCGTTCTTTCCATAAGAAAACTCCAACAGTTTTAGGCAAAAATTTTATATTCTTATTACTCCACTCAAATGGAAGGAACTGTGGCACAATCTATCCAAGTCATGACTCAAGACTTAATTCGACTCGACCGTTTTGATGGCGGAAATTTTACCCGTTGGCAAGAGAAAGTTATGTTCTTCCTCACATCATTAAAACTTGCATACATTCTAGATGATAACCTTGAACAAATTCCCGAGCCCACACCCGAAGACACCGAAGGAATAAAGCAAAAACGTGTGAAGAGGAAAGAAGACGAATTTATGTGTCGAGGACACATCCTCAATGCTTTGTCTCAAACTGTTTATAGCGCTCATAGAATGATTCCGACGGCAAAGGAATTATGGAAGGCTTTGGAGATAAAGTATCAAAACGAGGAAGCGAGCAATCGTAAGTTTCTAATTTCAAACTATATGAATTTTAGAATGAATAATGATAAATCTGTCGTTGCACAAGCCCATGAACTCCAACAAATTGTTGGTGACCTTAAAGCCGCTGGTATTAATCTTCAAGATGAATTTCAAGTAGGGGTGATTGTTTCAAAACTTCCATCCTCTTGGAATGGCTTTAAGAAGAAAATTAATCATGATGAAAATACTTATACTGTGGAATCCCTTCTTCGTCACCTTCGTATTGAAGATGATACTCGTATTCGAGAAAAGAAGGATGAACAAAGTGAGGGTCATTCAAAAGCTAATATGGTTGAGGATCAAAAATCCAAGATTACCAAAGACTCAAAATTTAAAGCAAAGAATGATTCCAAATTCAAGAACCAAGGTGCAAATAAGAAAAAGAAGGGAAAATGTTTCTTCTGTGACAAACCGGGCCATTATTCTCGAGAATGTCGTCTTAAAAAGAAGGCATTTAAAGAAAAACAAGGGTCGAAGGAAACCAACAATGTTGAAGATCTTATTGCTACTGTTTGCGAAGCAAATTCAATTGATAATGAAAGTGGATGGTGGCTGGATACCGGCGCAACGGTCCACATATGCAAAGACCGCTCTTCATTCAAAACATATCAAGAAATTGATGGAAAAGAAGTGAAGATGGCAAATAATCTTCGCGCAAATGTAGTTGGAAAAGGCACAGTGGAATTGAAGCTAACCTCTGGAAAGACACTTACTCTAATTGATGTACTTCATGTACCTGATATGTGTAAAAATCTTGTGTCTGGGGACCTTCTCAATAAGAGAGGTTTCAAACTAGTGTATGAGTCTGATAAGTTTGTATTGTCTAAGAATGGCCAATTTATTGGCAAAGGGTACTCTTGTAACGGCATGATTAAAATTAATGTAATCAATGATATTAGTTCTGCTTATATGGTTGAGTCTATTTCTTTATGGCATAGTAGATTAGGTCATGTGAATTATAGAAGTATAAAAAATATGACTAATCTCGGCTTAATCTCGGATTGTAAATTTGATAACCTTTCTAAATGTGAAATTTGTGCTCAATCGAAGATAACTAGAAAGTCGTTCAAATCTGTTGAGAGGAAATCCGAAATGCTTGATCTTATTCATAGTGATGTATGTGATATGAAGAGTAATATGACTCGTGGTGGAAATAAATATTTCTTAACTTTCATTGATGATTACTCTAAGTATGCATATACATATTTACTTAAAAGTAAAGATGAAGTTTTCGAGAAATTCCTAATTTTTAAAGCAGAAGTTGAAACTCAACAAAATCGAAAAATTAAAGTCCTACGATCCGATAGGGGTGGTGAATATTACCCGAGTGAGTTTATACAATTTTGTAACACTCATGGGATAATCCATCAAGTTACGGCGCCATATACGCCACAACAAAATGGAACGGCGGAAAGGAAAAATAGGACTTTAGTTGAAATGATAAATTCAATGTTAATCAGTTCTGGTTTACCTTTGTCAATGTGGGGAGAAGCGGTTTTATCCGCATGTTATATTTTAAATAGAGTTCCATTGAAAAACAAGGATATTACACCATATGAATTATGGTTTAATCGTAAGCCTAATCTTAGACGTCTTAAAGTTTGGGGATGTCTTGCTTATGTAAGAAAACCCGAACCTAAAAGACCTAAACTAGGAAATAGGACTTACAAATGTGTTTTTATTGGATACTCTAGTAACAGTACGACTTATAGATTTTTAAACCTTGAAACTCAAGAAATCATTGAGTCGGTAGATGTGCAATTTTTTGAACATCTAACAAAGTTTAGTACTTTGAATCAAGGTTTAGAAAATAATAATTCGACTGTTGACTCCTCAAATTTAGAAGAAAATTCACAACCTATATCTTCTTCAGAAACAACGAATGACGTTGAACCACGAAGGAGTAAAAGACAAAGAACTGAAAAAACATTTGGGCCTGACTTTGTTATTTATTTAGTTGAAGGGGATTTAAATGAGACTAAGAACAAAACTAAATTTGTTCTTAATGTAGAAGATGAACCGACCACATTTCATGAAGCGGTAACATCTAGGGATGCTGTCTTTTGGAAAGAAGCAATAAATGATGAAATGAACTCAATTTTGTCAAATCAAACTTGGGTTATTTCCGATCTTCCCCCCGGGTCTAAACCTATTGGGTGCAAATGGATATTTAAAATAAAATTAAATCCGGATGGTTCTATAAATAAATTTAAGGCAAGACTAGTTGCTAAAGGCTATAAGAAAAAATATGGAATTGATTACTTTGATACATATGCTCCTGTTGCTCGAATCACTTCCATTAGGATATTAATATCTCTTGCTTCTATTCACAATTTAGTTATTCATCAAATGGATGTTAAAACTGCATTTTTAAATGGTGATTTAGAAGAAGAGATTTATATGGAACAACCCGAAGGGTTTGTATTGCCTGGCCAAGAAAAGAAAGTGTGTAAATTGGTTAAATCTCTTTATGGCCTTAAACAAGCTCCTATGCAATGGCATGAGAAGTTTAATAATATTGTTATATCCCATGGATATAAAGTTAATGATGCCGACAAATGTATATATAGTAAATTTGAAAATGGTGTTGGTGTTATTATATGCTTATATGTGGATGACATGTTAATATTTGGGTCTAATCTCAAATATGTTGAAGAAACCAAAAGGTTTCTTTCATCAAAATTTGATATGAAAGATCTTGGAGAAGCTGATGTGATTTTAGGAATCAAAATTGTGAGAAAGGATAATTCTTTAGCGTTATCTCAATCTCATTATATAGAAAAAGTTCTTAAAAGATATAATCATTTTGAACTTAAGCCAGCTGCTACACCAGTGGATCCTAGCATCAAATTAATAAAAAATACTGGGCGTGCTATGGACCAACTTAAATATGCTAGTATTATTGGGAGTCTAATGTATGCCATGCATTGCACTAGACCAGACATTGCTTATGCAGTGAGTATATTGTGTAGATTTACAAGTAATCCAGGACAAGAGCACTGGAATGCAATTTCTAGGGTGCTTAGATATCTGAAGAGGACTTTGGATTATGGCTTACATTATGTAGGATATCCATCTGTTTTAGAAGGATATAGTGATTCAAGTTGGAATAATCTTGAATCAAAATCAAAGTCAACTACTGGTTGGATTTTTACGCTAGGAGGAGCAGCTATCTCTTGGGGATCCAAGAAACAAACATGTGTATCAGATTCAACAATGCAATCTGAATTTATAGCCCTAGCAGATGCATGTAAAGAAGCAGAATGGCTTAGAAATGTGTTGTATGATATTCCTTTATGGAAAAAGCCATCACCTTCTATTATGATAAGTTGTGATAACCAAGCCACAATTTATAAAGTTTCGAACAAAACTTACAACGGAAAATCTAGACACATTAGTCTAAGACATCAAATTATAAGAAAATTACTCAAGGAAGGAGTAATTACAGTCGACTATATTAAAACGAACAAGAATTTAGCAGATCCTCTGACTAAAGGTCTTGTAAGAGAGATGATATATATCACCTCAAAAGGAATGGGACTAAGGTCTATTAAATAACACAACTATATTTAATGGGAACCCAACTCATATCTTGAAAATATAGATAGAGTTCAATGTGGTACAAACAAGTTAAATTATAGTTATGGAACACTAGGAATTTATACAAAAAGTTCCATTCCTATATGCCTAGTGTTGGTTTTCTGCATGTTAGAGGATGAAGTTCACTTCTTAATAAATCATATAAGTGTGACTCGCAGAATCACTAAAGTTGATTTACCTATTCGAGTGTCGAAAGTGTGGCCGCTTTCTATGAAATCAAGACCGATCCTAAAGCGCTCGTGAAATCAGGATTAGCACAAGGCCATAAAAGTGCATGCTAGAAGAACACTTATAAACTCAGAAATCGGTATGTGTGATAGTTCCGGCTAGTCTCAAAAGGTCCTTGGTTCAAGATACGTTCACCACAGCACCTTGATGAAGCTTTGAATTATTTTCACTATATGAAAGTTCAAGTCCGAAAGACACTTCTCATTTATGTACTAGATTTTAGCGATAATGCCAAAAGTTATTTATTGTCTTTTTTGCTTTGCTCTCTTGTGTATATTGAAATTGGTGGGAGAATGTTGGATTAATTCCAATATTTATTGAGTTTAATTTTTAGTTGTTAATATTTTATTATATTATTTGTGTTTTATTTTAAACATAGTTTGGGTTTTAATTTAGAAAGTAGAAACATGAGCAAATGGGTGTGAAAGATATGGGGAATGCTCAAAATCCCATATTGTCCCACATTGGAAGAATACTACAAAAAGTAGTGGTATATCAACTAAAGGACAACTAAGATTCTTAGTTGACAAGTCAAATAAGAGGCTATGATCCTACGCATCGCGGTGGTGCTTAAGCACCACCAATCGCGACACGCGTAAGCGCGACACGCGGCGCGCGAAAGGGCGATTGGGCGACTTAGGGCGCATTGCGCGCTTTGACGCGCACTTGGCACTTCGCACGTGCGCATCGTCGCTTGGAGCGTGGGAGCCTAAAGTTTTGACGAGGTAAAACAGATCAACGGTTGTGATTAAACGATCCGATCAAAGGGTTTAAAATCCGAAACGGCTTGATCTAAACCGTTAGATGAACTCGTAGCGTTTCGTGTAGGGGATGTCCATTCGCTTACGATGGGACGCCTAATCTGAACCGTTAGATCGTAGCTGTTCCAAACAGGCACGATCCAACGGTTGCTGAGTCACTCCATGAAGAGTTGTGACTGTTGAAGAACAGTCACAGAAATGGCTATAAAAAGAGTTCCAGGCCTCTGTTTTGGACACCGAAAATTGCTAGTTTCTCCTCTCTCCGTCCTCTATACTTTGGCATTATCAAGTTACAAATTCAGAGTGTTCTCGGGTTTGATCAAACAGTACATAGTTTGAATCAAACAACTGTTCATACTGCATTGTATCCTGAAGGCAGGTTCTACTAAACCCATTGTGTACTCGCGGTTCTGGTTCTGTCTCAACCGGATTGGGAGAAATTTTGCCTAAAAGAAAGCGTTCCAAGAACGTGCCTTGCAGAAATTAATTATTATATTTCGTTCTTTCCATAAGAAAACTCCAACAGTTTTAGGCAAAAATTTTATATTCTTATTACTCCACTCAAATGGAAGGAACTGTGGCACAATCTATCCAAGTCATGACTCAAGACTTAATTCGACTCGACCGTTTTGATGGCGGAAATTTTACCCGTTGGCAAGAGAAAGTTATGTTCTTCCTCACATCATTAAAACTTGCATACATTCTAGATGATAACCTTGAACAAATTCCCGAGCCCACACCCGAAGACACCGAAGGAATAAAGCAAAAACGTGTGAAGAGGAAAGAAGACGAATTTATGTGTCGAGGACACATCCTCAATGCTTTGTCTCAAACTGTTTATAGCGCTCATAGAATGATTCCGACGGCAAAGGAATTATGGAAGGCTTTGGAGATAAAGTATCAAAACGAGGAAGCGAGCAATCGTAAGTTTCTAATTTCAAACTATATGAATTTTAGAATGAATAATGATAAATCTGTCGTTGCACAAGCCCATGAACTCCAACAAATTGTTGGTGACCTTAAAGCCGCTGGTATTAATCTTCAAGATGAATTTCAAGTAGGGGTGATTGTTTCAAAACTTCCATCCTCTTGGAATGGCTTTAAGAAGAAAATTAATCATGATGAAAATACTTATACTGTGGAATCCCTTCTTCGTCACCTTCGTATTGAAGATGATACTCGTATTCGAGAAAAGAAGGATGAACAAAGTGAGGGTCATTCAAAAGCTAATATGGTTGAGGATCAAAAATCCAAGATTACCAAAGACTCAAAATTTAAAGCAAAGAATGATTCCAAATTCAAGAACCAAGGTGCAAATAAGAAAAAGAAGGGAAAATGTTTCTTCTGTGACAAACCGGGCCATTATTCTCGAGAATGTCGTCTTAAAAAGAAGGCATTTAAAGAAAAACAAGGGTCGAAGGAAACCAACAATGTTGAAGATCTTATTGCTACTGTTTGCGAAGCAAATTCAATTGATAATGAAAGTGGATGGTGGCTGGATACCGGCGCAACGGTCCACATATGCAAAGACCGCTCTTCATTCAAAACATATCAAGAAATTGATGGAAAAGAAGTGAAGATGGCAAATAATCTTCGCGCAAATGTAGTTGGAAAAGGCACAGTGGAATTGAAGCTAACCTCTGGAAAGACACTTACTCTAATTGATGTACTTCATGTACCTGATATGTGTAAAAATCTTGTGTCTGGGGACCTTCTCAATAAGAGAGGTTTCAAACTAGTGTATGAGTCTGATAAGTTTGTATTGTCTAAGAATGGCCAATTTATTGGCAAAGGGTACTCTTGTAACGGCATGATTAAAATTAATGTAATCAATGATATTAGTTCTGCTTATATGGTTGAGTCTATTTCTTTATGGCATAGTAGATTAGGTCATGTGAATTATAGAAGTATAAAAAATATGACTAATCTCGGCTTAATCTCGGATTGTAAATTTGATAACCTTTCTAAATGTGAAATTTGTGCTCAATCGAAGATAACTAGAAAGTCGTTCAAATCTGTTGAGAGGAAATCCGAAATGCTTGATCTTATTCATAGTGATGTATGTGATATGAAGAGTAATATGACTCGTGGTGGAAATAAATATTTCTTAACTTTCATTGATGATTACTCTAAGTATGCATATACATATTTACTTAAAAGTAAAGATGAAGTTTTCGAGAAATTCCTAATTTTTAAAGCAGAAGTTGAAACTCAACAAAATCGAAAAATTAAAGTCCTACGATCCGATAGGGGTGGTGAATATTACCCGAGTGAGTTTATACAATTTTGTAACACTCATGGGATAATCCATCAAGTTACGGCGCCATATACGCCACAACAAAATGGAACGGCGGAAAGGAAAAATAGGACTTTAGTTGAAATGATAAATTCAATGTTAATCAGTTCTGGTTTACCTTTGTCAATGTGGGGAGAAGCGGTTTTATCCGCATGTTATATTTTAAATAGAGTTCCATTGAAAAACAAGGATATTACACCATATGAATTATGGTTTAATCGTAAGCCTAATCTTAGACGTCTTAAAGTTTGGGGATGTCTTGCTTATGTAAGAAAACCCGAACCTAAAAGACCTAAACTAGGAAATAGGACTTACAAATGTGTTTTTATTGGATACTCTAGTAACAGTACGACTTATAGATTTTTAAACCTTGAAACTCAAGAAATCATTGAGTCGGTAGATGTGCAATTTTTTGAACATCTAACAAAGTTTAGTACTTTGAATCAAGGTTTAGAAAATAATAATTCGACTGTTGACTCCTCAAATTTAGAAGAAAATTCACAACCTATATCTTCTTCAGAAACAACGAATGACGTTGAACCACGAAGGAGTAAAAGACAAAGAACTGAAAAAACATTTGGGCCTGACTTTGTTATTTATTTAGTTGAAGGGGATTTAAATGAGACTAAGAACAAAACTAAATTTGTTCTTAATGTAGAAGATGAACCGACCACATTTCATGAAGCGGTAACATCTAGGGATGCTGTCTTTTGGAAAGAAGCAATAAATGATGAAATGAACTCAATTTTGTCAAATCAAACTTGGGTTATTTCCGATCTTCCCCCCGGGTCTAAACCTATTGGGTGCAAATGGATATTTAAAATAAAATTAAATCCGGATGGTTCTATAAATAAATTTAAGGCAAGACTAGTTGCTAAAGGCTATAAGAAAAAATATGGAATTGATTACTTTGATACATATGCTCCTGTTGCTCGAATCACTTCCATTAGGATATTAATATCTCTTGCTTCTATTCACAATTTAGTTATTCATCAAATGGATGTTAAAACTGCATTTTTAAATGGTGATTTAGAAGAAGAGATTTATATGGAACAACCCGAAGGGTTTGTATTGCCTGGCCAAGAAAAGAAAGTGTGTAAATTGGTTAAATCTCTTTATGGCCTTAAACAAGCTCCTATGCAATGGCATGAGAAGTTTAATAATATTGTTATATCCCATGGATATAAAGTTAATGATGCCGACAAATGTATATATAGTAAATTTGAAAATGGTGTTGGTGTTATTATATGCTTATATGTGGATGACATGTTAATATTTGGGTCTAATCTCAAATATGTTGAAGAAACCAAAAGGTTTCTTTCATCAAAATTTGATATGAAAGATCTTGGAGAAGCTGATGTGATTTTAGGAATCAAAATTGTGAGAAAGGATAATTCTTTAGCGTTATCTCAATCTCATTATATAGAAAAAGTTCTTAAAAGATATAATCATTTTGAACTTAAGCCAGCTGCTACACCAGTGGATCCTAGCATCAAATTAATAAAAAATACTGGGCGTGCTATGGACCAACTTAAATATGCTAGTATTATTGGGAGTCTAATGTATGCCATGCATTGCACTAGACCAGACATTGCTTATGCAGTGAGTATATTGTGTAGATTTACAAGTAATCCAGGACAAGAGCACTGGAATGCAATTTCTAGGGTGCTTAGATATCTGAAGAGGACTTTGGATTATGGCTTACATTATGTAGGATATCCATCTGTTTTAGAAGGATATAGTGATTCAAGTTGGAATAATCTTGAATCAAAATCAAAGTCAACTACTGGTTGGATTTTTACGCTAGGAGGAGCAGCTATCTCTTGGGGATCCAAGAAACAAACATGTGTATCAGATTCAACAATGCAATCTGAATTTATAGCCCTAGCAGATGCATGTAAAGAAGCAGAATGGCTTAGAAATGTGTTGTATGATATTCCTTTATGGAAAAAGCCATCACCTTCTATTATGATAAGTTGTGATAACCAAGCCACAATTTATAAAGTTTCGAACAAAACTTACAACGGAAAATCTAGACACATTAGTCTAAGACATCAAATTATAAGAAAATTACTCAAGGAAGGAGTAATTACAGTCGACTATATTAAAACGAACAAGAATTTAGCAGATCCTCTGACTAAAGGTCTTGTAAGAGAGATGATATATATCACCTCAAAAGGAATGGGACTAAGGTCTATTAAATAACACAACTATATTTAATGGGAACCCAACTCATATCTTGAAAATATAGATAGAGTTCAATGTGGTACAAACAAGTTAAATTATAGTTATGGAACACTAGGAATTTATACAAAAAGTTCCATTCCTATATGCCTAGTGTTGGTTTTCTGCATGTTAGAGGATGAAGTTCACTTCTTAATAAATCATATAAGTGTGACTCGCAGAATCACTAAAGTTGATTTACCTATTCGAGTGTCGAAAGTGTGGCCGCTTTCTATGAAATCAAGACCGATCCTAAAGCGCTCGTGAAATCAGGATTAGCACAAGGCCATAAAAGTGCATGCTAGAAGAACACTTATAAACTCAGAAATCGGTATGTGTGATAGTTCCGGCTAGTCTCAAAAGGTCCTTGGTTCAAGATACGTTCACCACAGCACCTTGATGAAGCTTTGAATTATTTTCACTATATGAAAGTTCAAGTCCGAAAGACACTTCTCATTTATGTACTAGATTTTAGCGATAATGCCAAAAGTTATTTATTGTCTTTTTTGCTTTGCTCTCTTGTGTATATTGAAATTGGTGGGAGAATGTTGGATTAATTCCAATATTTATTGAGTTTAATTTTTAGTTGTTAATATTTTATTATATTATTTGTGTTTTATTTTAAACATAGTTTGGGTTTTAATTTAGAAAGTAGAAACATGAGCAAATGGGTGTGAAAGATATGGGGAATGCTCAAAATCCCATATTGTCCCACATTGGAAGAATACTACAAAAAGTAGTGGTATATCAACTAAAGGACAACTAAGATTCTTAGTTGACAAGTCAAATAAGAGGCTATGATCCTACGCATCGCGGTGGTGCTTAAGCACCACCAATCGCGACACGCGTAAGCGCGACACGCGGCGCGCGAAAGGGCGATTGGGCGACTTAGGGCGCATTGCGCGCTTTGACGCGCACTTGGCACTTCGCACGTGCGCATCGTCGCTTGGAGCGTGGGAGCCTAAAGTTTTGACGAGGTAAAACAGATCAACGGTTGTGATTAAACGATCCGATCAAAGGGTTTAAAATCCGAAACGGCTTGATCTAAACCGTTAGATGAACTCGTAGCGTTTCGTGTAGGGGATGTCCATTCGCTTACGATGGGACGCCTAATCTGAACCGTTAGATCGTAGCTGTTCCAAACAGGCACGATCCAACGGTTGCTGAGTCACTCCATGAAGAGTTGTGACTGTTGAAGAACAGTCACAGAAATGGCTATAAAAAGAGTTCCAGGCCTCTGTTTTGGACACCGAAAATTGCTAGTTTCTCCTCTCTCCGTCCTCTATACTTTGGCATTATCAAGTTACAAATTCAGAGTGTTCTCGGGTTTGATCAAACAGTACATAGTTTGAATCAAACAACTGTTCATACTGCATTGTATCCTGAAGGCAGGTTCTACTAAACCCATTGTGTACTCGCGGTTCTGGTTCTGTCTCAACCGGATTGGGAGAAATTTTGCCTAAAAGAAAGCGTTCCAAGAACGTGCCTTGCAGAAATTAATTATTATATTTCGTTCTTTCCATAAGAAAACTCCAACATGATGAGCCAACAGTTATGCAGAGGAGAGGCAAAGAAAAGGGAAATTAAAAATATCATGTTGCCTTATTTGAAAGTGCCTAATATAAACTTATCCTTGTGGGAATTCCTAAGCCACAAAAACTCTTAATCATTACCACGTCATGCTTTTTTAGGAGGAATGGGATCATAAATAAATCTAAGACCAACAGTTTAATGCAACTGGATGTTTCAGTTAGAAATAAAAAGTGTGCAGGGGAAAAATAGGGAATGTTCAGACCAAATATAAAGATATGGACAGAAGTATATATAGACGGTTATATGGACACATTTTATTCATGAAATCTACAGCATAAAGTACCTATAGCATTCAAAAAATAATATATAATTGAAATTAAATTGAAGTGATACGGAGCATGCAATTTGAAACAGTGCTAAAGTAGATACTATGTATGATAAGAGGGTACCAAATGCATCATATGATCCAGGTTTTCAGGAACATCATGATCTTGATAAAAGTTAGAACTTAAAAGCCAAATACACATGAACAAGTAAAGAATATGTTAAAATGTTAGGTTTTTAAAGGAATTGATTTTCGTATTAACATTAAACAATTAGGATGGCCATTTCCAGGAACGTTTAATCCATGCCTGGAAACTAATAAATAAGCCAATAAAATATGAAAAATAACCCCAAACAAGTGCAATATCATAATATATGAAATTCAACAAAATAAAAGGATGGTCTTACATACATGTCTTAGGATTTGTTCCTTTACAAAACTAATGAAGAATGTTATCTTCAGCAAGCACATCCTTGTCATATAAAGAACTTTATGGAACCAATGACCTCCCCTCCTCCTTTATCCGGGCTTGGGGACCGATAATGCAAAGATAAAACATTGCATTGGCGGAGTTAAAAGGGTTTTACCTAACATAGCAAGCGAGATTAATCAGAAAACTCTTCATCTTCATCTAAAAACGCTTCACGAGTACGTTTGTGGTTTCCATTAAGAGAATTAGGCATGTACTCCATGCAATACCTAACAAATTCAACAATAACATAGGACTCCGCAATTGAACCTTTAATGTATCGCTTATTGCTAAGTATATATTTAAAATACCGCATTTTCCTATTCGTGTGAATAAGAAAAAAGTATATGTGACATATTCATTAACAAGGATCTATACGTGTATGCTTGTGTTTGTGTTTGTGTGAAAAAAAACTTAATATAAAGAGTTTACCGTTCAAACGAATACATCCAATGTGTTCCTGTAGGAGCATAAACCAATGTTTCATCGGCTAAATGAACAGTAAGGTGGATACTAATATAAAAGATGCCGACAAAAAGTGTTTCTCCAACACACACAATGCCTCTGCAACCATAAACTTGGCCCTTTGCATATCCTCGCGAATTAAGTCTTTTGAGCACAAAATTTTAAAAAATAGGCTCAACTGTTGAGTAGCTCTTTACAAATCTTTGTATTTCGAAAATGCATGTTGAAGTAATATGGGCAACAAATACTCCATAATAACATGATAGTCATGTGGCTTCATTGAGTGCAAACCAGGTGGATTAAGGGTGACGCTATTTCTCAGGTTGGACAAAAAGTTGGAAGGTAGCTTTAAGTCTTTCAAAATTTGATAAAATTGTCGTTTCTCTTCTATATCCAATATAAATGATGCTTTCAGTTTCATCCCTTTCCGGTTTTGCTCATCTTCTCGCATCCATTGACCACTATGTATGCCCAAGTCTTTCATATCCTTTTGCGCATTTATTGTATCTTTCGTCTTCATTTTATCATCAAGAATTGTACTTATTAAATGCTCTGCAACATTCTTCTCGATGTGCATCACATTAAGAACGTGTCAAATTTTATGAGTACTCCAATATTCCAAGTCAAATAAAATTGACCATTTATACCATGCCTCCTTAACTTCAACATTACAATTCTCATTTACATCACCCATCTTTCGCTTCTTACTGGAAACTTTTGGAGACTTTCTTGGTGAATACTCGATGAGATGTAACTTCGTTAAAAGTGCGTCTCCATTCAACCGACGTGGAGGAGGTGTAAGCACTGCTGACCTAAGACCCAAACTCCCACCTTTTCGAAAAGGGTGATCCATGTTAAGGAAAAATGATCATTTGTATAAACTCTCTTACTACCGGGCATCAGTCGAATGGATGGAGTATCATCCCCACAAACAAGGCAATCTTTATAACCATGTGTAACAAACCCAAATTAATTTCCATATGTAGGGAAATCGTGAATACCCCACATTAACATAACTTTCAATGTAAAAGGTTGCATCTCATACATGTCATAAGCCGAAACACCTACTTCCTAGAATTCCTTCACTCATCAACTAATAGCTGAAGAAAAACATCGATGTGTTGACCCGATGCCTTCGAACCAGGTATTAACAAAGACACCGTTTGAAACTCGATCTTCATGCACAATGAAGGTGAAAGATTATCCGGCGCCGTGATAACAGACCAACAACTATAACTCGCAGACTAAATGCCATAAGGATTAAACCCATCGGTTGCTATTGAGAGCCAAACATTGCGTCCTTTAAAAAATTTAGGCCATTTTAATTTGAAACTCCTCCATTGGTAGGAATAACATGAATGTCGTTGGTAATCCCATAAAATGGTTGCCCTATGGTGCCATGTCATCCCTCGGGCTATCCACGGGATAAAATCTCAACAACCTTGGAATCAGAGGGAAATGTCTCAGCACCTTTTTAGGTTCTTTGGAAATCCTTCCCCCTTTCCTCATAATAACTGAATACCTTGATTATCCACATTAAGGACATTCATCCATATATTCATTCTCCTTCAAATATAAGACACAGTTATTGACGCCTGCATGAATGTAATTGGCCTTCATCCCCAAGTCTTTCATCATACTCTTCATTTTTGGATATTTTTCTGGTAGTGTATTACCTTTTGGAAGCTACCTTTTTAAGATAGACAAGAGTGCTATGACACTATTTCCTGACCAACCAAATTATTTCTTTAAGTTGTGAAGTTCTATAATTGAAGAAAGAGTTGTTTCAGGACCCTCGCATGAAGGATATAATTTCTCAACTGATAATCTCTTATATTCATTGTACTTATCATTTCCAACATGATGTTCTTTGAAAACTCTCGACTGACCGCATTCAACATCGACATAAGGTTCCCCATGCACTCCGTAACAAACATCAATAAGATTTTCCACCCTAACATCTTGTTCCTCGATGTTTCTTTTTCTATGTTCTCCTCAACTTGTTCTACCGGTGGGGGATCAATAGTGTTCACGGATGTATTTTTACCGTAAAAAAACATATACATACCTTTCCTCCACAGATGTCTCTCTACTTCTTTCGATTTCAGACGCAATTTATTGCGACACGTTGAACATGGACAAGGTATTGTTGTCAATCCCTAATTATTGTTATCTTTCACAAATTTAATAAAATCTTCAATTCCCTTTAAATACAACAAGCTGCCGTTGTTCTCTTCGATTATCCAGTTTTTGTTAATCGGTCGTGACATTCTATAAAACAAGATAAAACACACATTAATAATAAGTTGCAACTGTAATCTTTGGTAATGGTTGGTGTCTATTTACGGTAACTAATTATATCACGACTTATGCTAAATTCATGATTTCTAAATTCTAAACACACTTTTGATGAATAAAAAGAAAATTTGAGCATATTGGTCATATCAAGTAAATAAAACACATAATTCATCATGATTTATATTTAACTAACGTGATCATTCATGGGATTCCTTTTGATTTACCATAAAACTTAAGATGTGTATCGCAATAGTTAACATTTATTGCTCTGAATCGATTAACTATAACTTCATTTCTCTCTATATATTATTCTTTATAATGGTAAGCAATGGTTAGTAATTTTTCACCAAGAATGGTAGAAGAAGCCAAAGCAGAGGTCAAACATTAAGACAAAGAAAATTGCTCGAGGTTAGAGAATGATGATATTATTATAGATTACTTTTACAAATTAAAAGAACGCAAAACACATTTTAAGATGACAAACTTTACCCGACGAATGGACTTATTTTTTATGTTTTTTTGTGTGTAATGGAGATTTATGGGACACATTGACACATAATTGGGTCATCCTTTTGTAATTATCTGTCTCAATGGTGTTTACATTAATGACAATTTATAGGTAAAGAATGTTTGGTTTAATATTTCATTGACTTCACAAATTTATTTATATCACGAGTTGCATATTATAGCTTTAATATCCATCCAATTACATACTTTAAACTTTCTTAGTAAAAAAATTGTACTTAATACTTTGGCCCCAATATTGAAATCCGTCACTGATCTTGGTCAAGTGGATTACGAGCATAAACGTGAATTACATGTTCTATCACATATCTGAATGGCCCGAAACACTATCAGATAGCATACATATAAGGAGATACAAATGAAACAAGGGTATGCTGAAAACGAAATCAAGAGATAAAAAATGAGGGTTTTTATTGAAAATGAGGGTGAGCATACCTTCTCTTCTTTTGAGTCTTCTCTTTGTCTGCTGAAAATGAGGGTATATCTCGACCGACTTTATAACAATAGAAAATGGGTTTTGCTGTGCGTGAGAGGTAGCGAGGAGAGAGAGAGTTGGAGGGGGAGAGGTCGAGAGGTTGAGATATGGGAGAGAGTTGGAGAGTGGGTTTGGAATTTGGGGAAAAATCCCGCCTTTATAATTTTCTTTTTTTTCTTTAGAATTTCAATATATTGTAACATTTTTTTTCTATTTGTAATGGATTTTTTCCGTTACAAATTTATAATGGATAAAATCCGTTACAAATAAGAAAAAAATCCGTTATAATTTTCTTATTTTAGTGTAGTGTTCCCCGATCTTGATGGAGATCGTCAGAGTCCTGGGATCTTTATACTTGATAGGGGTCCTATATGAGATGATCGAGCTTGCTTACTCAAGGAGAAAAGATTTCTTCAGAACCATTGTGCTTCTCTTAAAGGTACAGAGGTACTTAAAAAATTTAACGTATAATGGAACTTGTTGTATGGCATCAAGCAACGGGATATTAATTTGTACTTGCTTAAATACTTCCAACATTTTTTCCGCTTGCGCCTTTTTCTTTTGTGGCACTAAACGTTGTGGAAATGGAGCTTTCGGGGCGTAGGTCTCAACAGATGGTTCGGAAGATGAGGGCGAGGAAGAAGTCGGATCCACAGGTGGGTCCTTATTTTCCTTACCTTTCTCGGATTCACTCATGGTGGGTCATGAGATATTATTCTCAACTTCTTTACCTGACCTAAGCGTGATTATAGCCTTAGCATGCTCTTGGGTAGTGGACGTGCTAGTGTTGTCTTGGACAACATACTGACCCCTAGGCATGTTACCCTTAGGATTAGGCTCAAGTTGGCTTGGGAACATTCCTTTATTTCTCTCGCTCAAAGCATTGGCTACACTACACCAAAAATGCCAATCTGGCATGCTTAGGCAAGGAGATTCTGGCACTGTTTAAAACCGTGCCAGATTCTGGCACGATTTTATCATAATCTGGCACGGTTTGAAATAATGCCAAAATTTGGCACGGTTTTTAACTGTACCAAATATGGGTACGCTTTGTTAAAAAAATAACTCTCCAAAATTTGGAGCGGGGACCAAATTTTCAAGACATTCCAATACCCCCCTCTCTTTCTCTCTCTCTCCCGCTCGCTCTCCTTCCCGGCTCGCTCTCCCTCCCGGCTTCCTCATCGTTCTCCTCGTCGCTTCTAATGCTCCTCGTCGCCGGATTCCTCATCGTTCTCCTCCTCGCTTCTACTGCTCCTTGTCGCTGCTATTGCTCATCATCGTAAGGTATTACATCTCTCTCTCTCTCTCTCTCTATATATATATATATATATATATATATATATATATATATATATATATATATATATATATATATATATATATATATATATATATATAGAGAGAGAGAGAGAGAGAGAGAGAGAGAGAGAGAGAGAGATTTAGGGTTGCGATTTAGGGGTGCTGTTTAGGGTTACCGATTTCGGGTACCCGATTTAGGGGTTGCGATTTAGGGGTTGCGAAATCGCAACTCAGCAAAATCGCAACTGACTATATATATATATATATATATATATATCAGTAATATTAGTACATATATATATATACACATCAGTAATATTTGACTCACTTGTACCTCTAATTTGGCAATCGATTGGGTGTTGGCATGCAAGTTTTGTTGTGTAGATTGGAGGACACTTTGCGTGGTCTGTTGAAATTACAGGGTACTTTGGGCAAGTAAATTCATCGTTTGTTCTAAAGATTGAATCTTTTGGGGTGAAGGGAACGACGGTGCGGAGGTGCTCTTTTGGAAACCCGGGGGTGGGTTACTCAAAGATTAGCCTCCACTACCCTGGTATTGACCTTTAGACCATGAAAAGTTAGGATGATCCTTCTAACCTGGATTGTATGAGTTGGAAAATGGGTCGTACTTGGGCTTGTTTTGATAGAGGGCATTTGCTTGCTCGGTGAGAGCTTTATGGGCCGGAAGGGTGGGGCAACTTTCGACGAGGTGGTCGAAACTATCACAAAGCAAACACATAGGTGACCCTACATATTGCACAATGGCATGCGTGGCTCGGTTACCCTCTTTATTCGTTTTTAAGGCTTCTAAATGCCGGGTCAAGGTGGCCACTTTTGCATCTAGTCCAAAACCTTGTTCTTCTGGGTGAGCATTGACCTCGTTAATTGTGGTGGTCTTCGAATCTCGGTGGGGTGCCCATCGCTGGAACTTTTGAGCAACGGATTCTAAAAATGACCATGCGTCGGCCTCACTTTTTTCTGTGAAATCTCCACTACACATAATTTCAAGCATATATTGAGTAGTGTAATTAAAACCCTCATACAAAATCTGGATTTGACGACCTAATTCAATTCCGTGGTGAGGATATTACAGGAGCAAGTCCTTGAATCTTTCCAAGTACATCCACAAATTCTCTCTCTCTTTTTTATTGAAAGTATTGATGGCGTGACGCATTGCCGCCGTCTTTTGGTTAGGGAAAAACTTTTGCAAAAATTCAACACTCAACTGATTCGATGTAGTGATGGAATTCGATTTAAGTGAGAGTAGCCAACTCTTAGCTTTGTCCTTCAAAGAAAATGGAAATAGTTTTAGTTTAACAATCTCATCGGTGAGTTGTTGTAACCTAACCGTTCCACGAATTTCTTCAAACTCACGCACGTGGAGGTATGGGTCCTCCTTTTCTGTGCCTCGAAAGATGGGAAGTAAATGAATTATTCTCGACTTGAACTCGAAATTATTTGCATTCTGCGGGGGAGAAGTATACATTATGGTTGGCTTGCCCTATTGGGATACAAGTAATCCTTTAGGGCACGAGTTGCTAGCTCATCTCCGATCTCGGTGAAAATCGAGGTGCTACCTATAACAATATCGGGAATACTAGACTCCACTCTGGCTAAAAGAGTAGGATCTCGAACCCAACTTACCATACACCGTACTCACTCGATTTTTTATTTATTTATTTTTATATAGAAAGCAAATAATCCGACACAGGACCACAAAATTCCTAAGCTAACACAAAGCAATTTGAGTTTATCTGAATTAGGTGAGGGAAAGTTCAATTTTTAAGATCTAGTTTTCCGAGATTATTCGACGACAATGGGTCTCCGAAATAATATCCCTAATTAAAGAGCTCCTAATTCTTAACGAGGGAGAATTTAAAAGACGATTAACTCTGGACTATCGCCTCAATTATCAAATTTTTCCTCCAGGTAGGTGGTCGGTACAAAGACTCATTAAAAACCATCAATCCTAGTCAAGGTCAAAATGGCATCGATTTGAAAATTCCGTGTTTGGATTAGCTTTTAATCCTAGCCTTGAAAAGAATATGCCTATGAGCTATGTGGCACCCTATGGACAACATCTAATAAATTTTAAATTAAAATTATGGCTTGGGTTATGCAGATGCTCGGGTAGCTTAATGATTTGTGGGCCAAGGAAGGATGATTAAATCCCCACCTTATCTTAAAATTGGGTTTTGCCCTTAAGTAAAATTATGCAACGTGCTTATTAAAATTTGCAAAAATAGTTTCACGTAAGAGCACACAAGACTTACCTCCAGTGTGGACTTTTTACGGTCACTTATTTACGTCGGGTCGAAGTTTATTTGACGTCGATCGGAGGAAAACGTCGCCTTCGTTTCAGTCGTCTCCGAGAGTACCTTGTGTGCGTGACAAGATTGCACAAGTAACTAGCGCTTTTCCCACGGTTGCTTTCTTTTTCGTTTTTTTTTTCTAAAAAAGAACAAAAAAACTATACCAAGCGTAAAGTGCAACAAAAATTATTAAATACAAAAATAATTACATATGCACTTACAATGTCTCTGTTTTTTTTTTTAAAAAAGGAAAAATAATAATAAATAAAAGCACACTATAAGATTGGGGGAAAAAATATAATGAAAAAAATGCTCTTGGAAATAAATAATAAAAAAATATATATTTATCTTTTTCGATATTTTTTTTTATTTGAACTTTTTTTTTTGTTTTTTGTTTTGCTCCAAATGACAAAATCTTGAAATTTTTTGAGAGATAATATTTATTTATTTATTTTTAATTTCATTTTTTTTGTCGTTCTTCAAAATTTTGGTACTTTTATGACTTAACTATTGTCTAAAACAACTATTTAAGCTCTAAAAGACTCAATTCCAATTATTTTTTAATTTTTTTTTGAATAAAAAAAAACTACTACTACTGCTATTTTTTGTTTTTTATATATTTTCTGATTTTATTTTTTTTGTGTGTATTTTTTAGTACTTTTAAGGCAAAACTAGTGTAAAAAAATAACTAGTTATTCATAAAAGACTATAAGTATGATTTTTTTTTTTACAAATTACAACAGCCTTGAAATCTGAAAAATTCCAGAAAAGAAAAAAAATCTTTTTTTTCAAATTTTTAAGTAGTTTATGACAAAACTAGTGCAAAAACAACTATTTAATCACAAAAAAACTTAAATATGATATTTTTTTTATAATTTTTTCTTTGGGCAAAGTAAAAAAAAAACTTTATGCAGGAAATTTGAATTTTGGGATTTTATGATTTTTTTTTTGAGTACTTTAATGACAAAACTAATGTTAAAAACAACTAGTTATTCATAAAAGACTTAAAATGTTTTTTTTAATTCTGAAAATAAATAAAAAAATAGTTGCTGAAATATTTGATTTTTTTTCGTAATTTTTATTTTAAAAAAAAACTAGTCAAAAAATCAATATTCTTAAAATCGACCGAAATCCCCGGAAACGTCGCCAAAAACTTGTTGTCAAGTTTTATCTGTTATAAAACTACCTCAAGTGCACGGGCTATTGAAATATAGCGGGTGTAAGTACGGGTCGAACCCACAGAGATTTTGTTAATTTTTATAAAGTATTGACTGTCCAACTAGACATATGAATATATGAAAGTGATTAAGTTTCTAAACTAAAATTAAAGACGGAATAAACGAACAAGTACAAGAAATAATATTAAATGTGGAAGAAACTAGGACGTCGGTTCCGTTTGTCAATTTTAATTAAATTAACACATCAATTTAATTTCGTAGTTCTGAATTTATAATACAAAATATACCGACTCTCGTCGCGTACATTTCGGAGAATAAAACATTACATGCGCTCAAAATATTTTAACGTCTCTTGAATTAGACACCATAAATCCCTATTCCCTCGAAAATATCATGTTTAAAATTTTTAACGTGTATTTAAGCATGAGGTATCAAAACATCTAAGTGCAAGCATAACCCATAAAAAATGATAACTTTAAATTTTTTAAAGCATGAATTTATAATTAATTCGTTGACGTTTAAAAATACACTCTCGTGTAATTTTAAGCGAATATCGAATTTTTTTTATTTCAAATTAGAACACGTCAGAATATGTACGAAATTAAATTAATATGCGTGGCTTAATTAGTCAAGACAAACATCACCTAAGCCCTAGTAATTAAACTATTCATACAACATATTTGACACACAAATATTGCAAGATGAAAAAAATAATTTTCATTAATAAATGTCAACTTACAAAATTTTGGGTTCAAGACTTGAATTACAATACACAATATGCTCCTTCAAAGTGTGTCTCAAAAATACTCTCTACACAGATTTTTTTTATCTCTTAAAGTGTGTCTTTTTTTTTTCTATCAAAAAGTGTAAAGTGTCTCTTGGGGTGATGTAGGTAATGGGTATTTGTAGGGGTTTTCTGTGAGGAGGTTCAATTTCGACAGAAGGAAAATAAAAGGAAGAAGGTTGGGTTGGATGGGTTTGGGTTTTTATTTTTATTTTTTTTCTCCAAAAAAATAAAGGTCAGGGAGGGGAATTGAACCCCTAACCTCACACTCCTTTACATCCCACTTCCTAGCCACTAAACCAAGCAATGCCTTTGGTAATATGCCTCCAATAAAACATAAACCCTTACTTTGACCAGTTTCTAAAATTACAAAACACATCCCCAAATTCAATATCTTCTTCATACAACCTCCGATCGATGAACCGTAAGAACTATCGTGACCCTCATTCGGGCCCAATAATATTTTAACAGTGTCCGGGTCACGGCATTGACTCGGGGCTTTGACTTTGACTTTCTTTCGAAATCTAACTTTGCACGGTCATAACTTCTTCTTTTCAACTCCGATTGTCACATTGTTTGAACCCAGGCGTCTCTTGATTCAAGGCCTTCAATTTCTCTGTTTGGTACGAGTTCGAAATCAGTCATTTGAATTTATAATTTTGCCCATGAGGTGCGGAATGGACCTTTTCATGCTCAATTTGCCTCCGAACTTCACTGCTTTCTTTTTAAAGCTGTCAATACTAAAAAAAAACCTTGTACAAAAGATTAGCAATGAATATAAGATGTGAGCGTGAAGTTCTCAAAATTGCATTATTAACCCCATTTATTCTGAAATTTGTATTTTTCTTTTAAATAATAAAAATGACTTTAAGAACTATTTATTAATGATGCAACGGAACTAACAAGGCCTAGATTTGGGTATAATTAATACCTAATAATGCACTCATCAGGAACCAAGAAACATCATTCCTTATTTTTTAGGGAACTCCATAAACTTGACCATGAGATTGGTGATATAGTTGGGACCTTAAAACAGATCTCATGGAACCTTTCCCCTACTGACACTCCTCGTAGCAACAGTTACTAGTAGAATGCTCTTCCTTATTAGGCGCATAATCAAATGCAAGAGTATGGTTTATATTTTCATTCACCATTGCTAAGAGAATACCTCCATAGCAGAGTCACCAAATGTACGAGAGCACTTCTCTTCAAGTAATAAGAAGAAGCCGTAATTTCTCTTATCACCTAAGCATTTGTAATAGATTTGAGGCGTAACCTCTATTGATGATAATGTAAAAATATGCTTTGCAAGAGTGATGATAAACAAACTCGATAATGAGGGGAAAATATGCTAAGGAGAGGAAATCAACTGTAAGGAACATACTAAATAACGTTGTTCACCCAACTTTGGCTACGTCTATAGGAGCTAGAGTTTTATTTCACTTAAAATGGAAATCAATGTTTGAAAAAACTCAATCTCAATTAAACTTCACCTCAATATCTAAATAAACTCTCTCAGAATCTCTTAAAGTCTCTTGAATTATACTCCCAAATCTCTTTTCACTGTATGTATATTCTCTATCTGAGTACTATTTTCTTTTTTGTGTGCTCTTAGTCTTTTTTGTTAAATGGAATGAAGTAGCCTATATATAGTTTGTCTTCATTTCATGGGACGTTTCCTCTTTTTAAATGCTTTTGCTGGTAAACCACCATTAACCATGTAATGGGGGACAAAACCGTTAAGTGTGGTATAAAGTTATCTTAAACATGGGCATAAGTATTATTCAAATAAAGCATGCTGATCGCATTGTCCAATACATTATACAAATTCTATCAGTCTGGGATCATGTTTAAAAGAAATATTCCTTTATATCAGATAATTATTTTTAAATCGTCATTTTTTTACATGTTATGATCATCGTTGATCGTTCAAGCTTGTGGCTGCTCGCAACATGCTTCCTCGGGGGAGCTGTTTCGCAGCGTGCTTGATCGTGTGGAGTTGTTTCAGTCTTGGTGTTCTCGGGGTTAGTTTCTTCGGAACCTTAAGCTTGAGATTCTTCGTTTCTTCCTCGAGCTTTTTCGATTCATCCAGAATTGATCTTTCAAGTTCTCTGATTAACCTCTTCCAAGTAACATCAAACGAATTTCTTATTAGCCTTCTTAAAGTAATTTATCTCTGAGCAAGGAATTCCACAAATAAGCCTCTCCTACACGACTCATAAATTTTTTATAATAATATCCAAAATTATTATGATAATAGTTATCCAAACTATTATAATAATAACTTTTAAAATTGTTGAGATGAAAATTTTGAAAATAGTTACAATAATGGTGCTCAAATTATTAGTTATGAAGAACTTGCCTCCAAACTGATGTCTTTTAGTGAGTATTTATAAAACCAGAAACCGAAGAAATTGATCGTCATTCTTATGAGATTATGGAAAATATAAAATCTTTTGACACATATGACGAATCTGAGGATTTTGATCAAATATTGACTAACGCGGAACAAAACGTGTCCCGAATGATCCAATGATGAAATGAAATGGAAGCTTCCCTCACAGAGTTGCTTCAAATCCTAAGAAAATTGAAAAATAATGAGGTGATTAAATTAGAGCCACGTGCCAATAGATTTCTTTTTTCTTTTCTATCTTAAAAAACTTAGGCTCTACTTCACAGTCACAATCTTAATTATTGACGCGGTTCCAATGCGATGTAACGCCACGACCGTGTCCTCGTGCTTGCAAAGCCCATTCCCCTTCGTGTGTTCAATGCGAACTCCAACGCCTAGCGGTCTCCGCGCAAAGGACCAAATCCAAACTCCTAAATATAAGACAATGCTTAGCCGGCGACTCATCACTACACGACCAATCAAACGAGTCGGTCTTAATCTCGGGGACCACGACAGACAATATCGGCATGCCAGTATGGTACTTAGCCACGAGTTTCGTCGTGTTCCCTCCTCTGGTTAAGACAAATATCAGAATGGCCTGACACTAGTTAATCATTCGAACCGCAGATGAGGCCAAGCTCTCTAACGAGCTCATCGGCACTGGAGCGGACCATGATACACTTGAATACATCTGGGTAATCGATCGTGCCCTGGACTTCTAAGCAAATTTCAGCCACGGTTAGGACTGTGAGCTCTGGTAGGCCCCGACAGCCGTTTCGCCGGAGAGCATCACATAGTCGGTGCCGTCGAGGACCGCTTTGGCCACATTGGTGGCTTTGGCTCGGGTGGGACAAGGGGACTTGATCATAGACTCCAACATTTGGGTTGTGGTTACCACGGGCTTGCCATGGATGTTGCACTTGTAAACCATTACTTTTTGGGCTAAGAGCAACCCTTATGGGTATGGTAAAAGTGTAAAAATGAGGTTTTAGTGTATGCTATGGGTACCGCAAAGATGCATATTTAGACTTTCATAGGGTAAAAAATAGCAAATATAGAATGGACTAGTTGTTTTTTTGTGGGGCCCGGCTTAGACGGAAGAAATTGTTCCGCGCAAGAATGGAAAAAAAATATATCAAACCCTAAAGCGGAACATCTTGTTCCGCCTAAGCAATCCAATAAAGTTACACTATTTATATTTTGTACCCCATATGTTTGAACGGTTTTATTAATGTATGCATCGGCTGTTTTTTTTATTGCAACGGCTACTCTTTTTTTTATGGCAACGACTATTTTTTTTTTGGCAGTAACTATTTTTATTGTAGGTGAGGTTGGTGTGGTATTTAATTTTGAATTAATCATAATAAAATAAAACTCTTGGGGAGAAAGTATAAAATTGTATAACTCTTAAGCGGAATTCCGCCCAAGGGGGTTGCTTTTTCCGCCAAACGACATCGTTTTACTGCTTGTATGCTATATTTGATCTATCTCATTGTGCATAAAGGCTCTAAGAAGATCTTTACAATTGGAATTTCCATTCCGAGGTGACCTCGAGCAACCATAAAGGCGTGGGAGTTGATTTTCAACCTTTGACATGAGAAGGATAGTTTTCGCATGCTTGGCGAGCAACTTTCGAACCTCCACAAGATGAGAACCCTTTCGGACAAAAGAGAGAGCAATCATATCGATGTTATTAGGAAGCCCCCATTTTAAGATATCTTCCTTGTCTTTCTCGGTCAAAGTTGGGAGATCCACGATAACCCCCGGGAGATTAACATTCTTTCTCTCTCCTACCACTGCCGTGTTCTCACAACGGCATTTAACAATACCCTTTTCTTTGTGACAAGACAAAATGATGCCGTCTGCACAGGGTATCACCATCTGAGGCTTCACGTCCTGGGCCAACTTTTTGTAGCTCATACAGATCGTGTTAGAGTTTCCCTGGATAGTATAGTCGGTAGAGATAGTGATCTATTGACCCTTTTTCCATTGAACAAGCTTTCCGTCTTTCAGAAATCCAGTTCGGATCTCTGGACCTTTGGTATCGAGCACAACAACACAGAGCGTTTCCCATGATACTTGTTGGATAAATTTCAATATTTATTGATATTTTATTTTTTAATTGTTAATATTTTATTATATTATTTGTGTTTTATTTTAAACATAGTTTGAATTTTAATTTAGAAGGTAGAAACATGAGTAAATGGATGTGAAAGATATATGAGAGTGCTCAAAATTTCATATTGTCCCACATCGGAAGAATACTACCAAAAGTAGTGGTATATCAACTAAAGGACAACTAAGATTCTTAGTTGACAAGTCAAATAAGACGCTATGATCCTACGCATCGCGGACCACCAATCGCGACACGCGACGCACGAAATGGCGACTTAGGGCGCATTGCCCGCTTTGACACGCACTTGGCACTTCGCAACTTGATCTAAACCGTTAGATGAACTCGTAGCGTTTCGTGTAGGGGATGTCCATTCGCTTACGATGGGACGCTTAATCTGAACCGTTAGATCGCAACTGTTCCAAACAGGCACGATCCAACAGTTGCTGAGTCACTCCATGAAGAGCTGTGATTGTTGAAGAACAGTCACAGAAATGACTATAAAAAGAGTTCCAGACCTCTGTTTTGGACACTGAAAATTGCTAGTTTCTCCTCTCTCCGTCCTCTATACTTTGGCATATCAAGTTACAAATTTAGAGTGTTCTCGGTTTGATCAAACAGTATATAGTTTGAATCAAACAACTGTTCATACACTGCATTGTATCCTGATGGCAGATTCTATAAAACCCATAGTGTACTCGCGGTTCTGATTCTGTCTCAACCGGATTGGGAGAAATTTTGCCTAAAAGAAAGCGTTCCAAGAACGTTCCTTGCAGAAATTAATTAATATATTTCGTTCTTTCCATAACAAAACTCCAACAATACTCAATGAGAGAAATTGATTCATCCCCGCTCTCAACAACTTCTCCGCCATCGCCACCGACCTAGCGTACAAACTATTCTCGTCTCCATTCTATTCCCCTTCATCATCTCCATGCTTTAAACTATCACACAAATGAGATTTGGGTTTGAGCGTTAAAAGAGGGGAGAGAATAAATGGTGTTTGTTTTGGTTTGCCGTAGAGAGTGTAATATTATTGGGAATGGAGCCACGTGTCAATGAAATGGATTATTTTGCCAAAACATAAAAAAAAAAATCAATTCATTATAAGTGATTCTAACTTTTGCTAAATTATAATATATCGAGGTTGAATTTATTTCCTCACATTTTTTCCAACTATTATCAAACCGTTACTATTAGCGCAAGTATCGGTTGAAAGCTCTTATGCTTTTGACCTTGTTATAGTTAAAGAGTGTTTTCTTAAAATGCTCTCGATGATGGATATTTTACCTACATGTGCTCCACCTCTAATTTCATTCGAAAAATATTTGGGATAAATTTTTTATTTTCTTGGGAGCAATTTGTACTTGTACCCCATTGAATCTAAACCAACCATAACCCACCTATTTGTTATTCCTATAGTTGGTGATGGTTCTTTTTCTCCACACCAAATATGGCCCCCATTGTATTAACGAAATTCTTATTTTACGAGGGTCATGAAATCAAGTGGGATTCCCCCATTAATCCCACAAGCTCAACACATTTGGTGGGTGGACCCCCAAATTTTCTGACTTTTACTATAAGGTAACTTACTAGTTAAATGGTTTATAGTACATAATTGTTTTTGCTAGTTTTTAGATAAAAAATTAAAAAGGAATTTTTTTATTTGTTATGTCTAGTTCTAACATGTTTTGCATAATCAATGGACTTGTACTATTTGGGGGATCGCTTCATATGGTGTAATATCTCTCTTTTCCTCTATCAAAGTGCGTTCTTAATCTCATTACGAAAAATGAACGTTTTAGTTCCCATTTATTTTTTCAATTTTATTAATTTCTTTCATGTTACTCACAAGCATGTTTTTGTTATAAAAAAAATTAAAACATTTTCATTCTTTTTTTCCTTTATTTTTTCCATTTTGTTTCTAATAATCTTGTAATAGTTTCTCCAATCCGTTGTGAGAACAATGATGCATATTTAGAAAATTTTCTAGATTATCTGCCTTGAGCACTATCTTTATTATGAAAAATTTCATGTTTTAAATCTTGATTTTTCGAGCACATTTTACAAATACTTATGTGTGTTTCGTTTAAAACAATATAATTCGATAATCATACAAGCATAGTGAAAATTATTTACCTAGTGAGTTTTTGAGCCTATTATTCCTTTAGAGCGTGCATACAATAACTCTGATCTCATTTGAAAATTTAATTCATGTCATTGGTGATCTCATTATTCTTTATTTGATCCTTCAATACATGATAATATTGGGAAATTCAAACTTTAGGATATTTGTTGATTTTATTGTGATCGAAGAATTATGTAAACCCTTGGAAATGATCATTGGTTCTCTTTAATATATAACCTATATTAGCCTTGACCTCGCCGACTAAATAATTTCCTTAGTCAACCCCTTTTAGCCTAAAATATAGCCATTCGTTTCATCACCCGAATCACAAAACCAATATTACACAAGAGTTTAAAACCTATTTACACCTTTCTTACCTTTGTTTAGAAAATATACTTGAAAAAATGGCTTATTATGTGATGGAATTTGAGCTTGTGAGTTGGCTTAGTTTTTTTGTGTTGTAAAAAAAGAAAAGAAAATAAAAATAGTAAGTAGAATAGAAAAAAAAGAAAAGAAATGGGGATTTTTAAAAAATTGGAATCCCGTTGTTGTTGGAAGAAATAAAAAATCATACTGCATTTTTGGTTGTTCGCCACATGTGCTTAGATTGAGTAACTTATGTTCTAACTTTTTAGTCTAGACTTTACCATTATCATAATTTTTATTCACAAACAACTTCGCATCCTAAATTCCCTTCATCTTATACGCCTAACCTAACCTACTTTACAACCCTATGACATTCCTATGTGATCCTTGCGTAAATATGATTTGAAAGTCATTGTGATTGAAATGGGTTTCTAGGGTTTATTTATTTTATTATAATTAACGGTATATTTCATGAGATTTTTTTCCAGTGTAAAATTTATCATTTTTCATCATTTTCACTTTCGCAACCTTGATTTGAATTTTAATTACTCTTTATGCCCACATTGCCCGATTGTTACACCTCTCTTTATCATTTCATTTTTGGAGTGTAATCCCCGGTGATAATTGAGTTGATATGCGCTTGAAATTTTATCGGGATTATAAGATTTTGTTAACCAAAACTTATATTAGTGCTACCTATACGCTTTTTAATGATTTTATCATATGAAGTATTTCTACTAAATTGATAGTTTAAGAACTCTTTTATAATAATGTCTTATTAAAAAAAATCTTGATAATATCGAGTTCGCATTATTGCTTCGAAAACCATCTTGAGAAAAATTCGATGTTTATGAGTAACATCTCTGGAAACTCTCACGAGACAAAACTCGTCCACTAGGGTAACCTAGGAGTGTAACGACTTGTTGCATAAGCTAAATGCAATGGTGTTGTCTCGAGAAAGTGGATTTCATTTATTCTTATTTGTAATAAGGCTTGAATATTTTCAAATATACTTTTCACTTCATTACCAGGGTCCAGCAACGCATTAGTTAGGGGGTGTGATTATCGTCGAATATTGTATTTTATTTCCCCTATTTCTATGCAATGTTGCATTCCCATGCTTGTTAAATCTCATAATTATGCTCAATTAATATATAAACCTTTATTTTCAACATTAGTCGTTTATAGAAGGTTTATTTGAGTTTTTATAGGTATCTATATGGTTAATGTAAAGATCGAAAACATTCTGAGCAAGAATCATCCACGAACGTAAATTTTAAGGGCAAAATGGGAATATCATAAAGTGGGTTCCGAACATAGATTCTTTATGAAAGAATGTCGGGTTCAAAGAGAGGAATGACTCACTTCAAACGACACATTAATTCGATGTCAAACGAAGAAGATGCAAAGATTCAAAGTCATAAAATCAAAAAGTCCAAAGTTAAACTCAGCATCCCGAGTCTACCTAATGTCAAACCAGGTCGGATCGACCCGTCCCTATTTCGAATCGATCCAATATGGTCAGTGCCACTCGCCTCCTTGTTTTCCTATAAATTTTAGCCTCCCTCTTCATATATTTTCACCAATTCACCAACTTTTATTTCTCTCTAGAAATTTTTGTTTCCATTCTTTAGTTTTTAATAAATTTAGTTTCTTTTATTATTTTGTTAATTCATTTAAGTGATTTATTAATTAGTTTATCAATTTGATAATTAGTTTATTTATTTGTTATATATTTTATTGCTATAATAATTTGTCTATTTATTTAATATTTAGTTTATCGCTTTGATAATTAGTTTAATGCGCTTATAAATATGTCTCACTAGTTAATAGGTTTTGGAATATAATCCCACACATTTTAAAATAGTGTTTTCCTTCGAGATTTTTGAAGTAAAAAAGTATATTTATAGATTAATATGTATATTTAATTTAACACTATGGAGGATTCACATATAATGTCAAGCATGATTTGTTTTAAAACTCTTATTATGAGATGCAGTGTATGTTAGAAGTTAACACTCTCACGATTAAAGTTTTCATCTTCCATGTAAGGTTTTTATCCTATATGTTCGATTCTTAAGAAAAAAAATTGACATTTCTATCTCGGATTCACATATTTCAGAGTTCGAAAAACTAATCCACGACCTCCCTCGCTTTTATATTATGAATAGAATCATGTTATCACGAAAATCCAAAAATTCCCTTTTACACTTTATTTGAAGTTATAAATCAATTTAATTCTAACATGGGTTCCCCGTGGGGTTGATATCCTACACACCACTATACTCATAAAAAAGTACAGTAAAACATTAGGTTTAGTATTGAGGCAACAACTCGATTTCCCCTTGATCAATTAATCAATCCAACTAATAGTTAATCCCAATAATTCGTAAGGATAATTTAAGGCCCCCCCCCGTTCATTTATTTCCAATAAGGGTACCAATTGCATTAGTTAGGACATATAAGGGTTCTTAATCAAATTTATATCATAATTAACATGTGGATAAACACAATTTATAACTTAAAATCTCTTAATCATAGGGGTTTCCATCAATTACACATTAACGTATGGATTCATAATTAATTAACTACCATTGTGTATTTTCCTACAAGAATTAGGTGTTTATACATGAATGTACAACATGTAAATCTAAAGGTACAAGTCTAGAATGGGGCTCATATCAATTCCAAATATACCTAATTTTAACGTGGGTATTATTAATAAATACTACAAATCTAATTATATATCATATATATTTTCTAGTTACACAACCATAATATGAGGATTGATAATATTTAACACTAATCTGATTATTAACTACATTAATAGATAATTCATATTAATCATGTGAATCATGAGTCATATTAAACAAATAATTAATCTAGATGAGAAAGTACGAAAACCCTAGTTATATCTACTTAATTTTATGCCTAATTCATTAATTTAGGCGAGTCCAACATTTATATATGTGAAAAGTGAGGAGTTGAACATAATTATTTCTCTTAATTGAAGAACTATAAAATTAGGTTGAATTATCTTAATCTAGTTTTGAATCTCCTTGAATTTCCCCTTGAATTCCGATAGTTTTCTAGTGATTCATCATATTCATCATTGTATTCTTGGATTTGGGCTATTAATGGTGTATTTTTTGTTATGTGGAAAATATGTAGATAATTTTATGGTTTCTAATCTCAACGAACAAGTGAGCGAGAGAGAGTTTTAAGTTAAATATGATGTTAAATTAAACCAGTTCAAGCACGACAAGTCTTTTAAGAAAAACCAACCAGAATGATCCATGGCTAGCCTGCAAGTGAACCATGACCTAACACACCCATAATAGCGCATGCCAACCCACATTTGCGGTCTATAAACCTCCGACAGTGGCCAAGTCGTGTAGACCAATTCAATTTGAAATCTAACTTTTACCCATATGATTAATTATCTAAAACCCTAATCTTTCTACTTAATAAATCTACCAATGATTATCCTACCCTTACGATTTCACCCTATTGACCCTTATAAGCATGCGAGAATATTCTAACCCAACAAAATAACTAAAGTAAGTCCATTAAGAAAATTTATTCCATAGTTCATTTCAACGCCCAACTAAATTACACAACTTCAATTTAATGCCAATAATATAAATCCAATATTATTATTTAATTATTAATATTTCCAAAATCCATTTTAAATTCATTTAAAATGCACAATTCTATTTTAATTATTTATTTTGCCATTTATTTAGTTTTAAAAAAATACGGGTTATCACATCATGGATCTGTGCTCTTGTTTTCTTTGTCTTCATTCATAATAGTTATTTGGTTCTTATTCACCCCATTTTTCTTTCAACGGGTCTAATAAAAAATTCCTACGTAAAAAACCTATTGACTCTTTTTGTTCCTCAAACTTTAAGTTTCATAATTTTCTTTTATTAACAAATTTCCAAACCATTTCTACAATTTATAAGATTTTCAAACATGTTGGAGTGTTCTTACCCATGAAGCAAGATTCTATAAGTGACATGACAATGGGCACAAACATTTGTTTTTTTTTTGTCCACCCTAGGGTGAGCTTCAAAACAACTTTGGCCTTAGAATGGACAATTTTCAAATCAAACTAAAAATATATCGGATGGCCAATTTTATGTAATTATGAACACACATACACATTATTAGGTCTCTTGTGATTAACCATTTTATTTCCATTAGAGAACATGAGAGGAACAAACTCATTATATTTTCAAATCCACTCACAACATTTTCTTCGTTTACACTAAATTTCAATGCAACCTTTTACTTCATGTCATCCTATTTTAAGAAGAATATTTCAAAAATATAATTCTCCTTTAGAAGTTGAAACATTAAACTTGTTTAACGTCAACCCACTTTTTTTTTTATTTCCATATTAAGTTGGTATAAATTTTTTTTTCTATCTCTACCCTAAATTAAGCTTCCAAATTTGAGAAGAGATTATATTATTGTCAAGATACTCAAATTATTTATTAAAACAATATCGGACTCTTCACAAACTTAATTAGACATAATTTTTCGAAAGATATGACCAATCGTTTTCTTTCTTATTTCTAATTGAAATTTTTTCATCCTTTTTCTTTTGAAGCAATTTTCTCTTATTTTAGATTATCGAGAACTTTTAAATGCTCATGAAGTAAAATATAAAGAGCATTAGGTTTTTCAAAGTGGATAGGTTATAAATGTTGCAAATTGATATTTGAAAATATTTTTTGTGGAAAAACTTTGATTGATTAGTTTTCATAATGAATAAGAAAATAACTAGATTTAATGAAAGATATAGGGTTTGGATCACACCTTTGCTGATATTGGAGGTGATCTAAAGTAGGAGAAAGATTTGATGAAGAGTATGTTGCAACTAATTTTATTCCATCTTTAATTTTTTTCCTAGAATTTGTTTTAGGCTTTAAATCTTCTAATGTAAAAAACATGATTGAATATGAGAGAAATTTCCACCTCTTCAATCCTTCACAATAAGTGTGAATAGTCTTTCTTTCTTTCTCCCTCCCTCTCGCTCTCTCTCTCTCTCTCTCCCCCCCTCTCTCTCTCTCTCTCTCTCTCAGGTGATTATATAGATTATTCCCATTCCCTAAGTGTCTTAGGCCAATTAGGGGTTTGAGATAATTTGAGCTTATTAATTGGCTAAATAGACTATATAGAGAACCAAGGTTAATAATTAAATTGACTTCCAAACAAAAATATGATAATCCCATATCACACCATATGACATATTTTTTCTTTGTTTAACCGTAATAAATTCCACTAAGAATTATAATTGCACTCCAATTTAATTATCTCAGGATTACTCAAATAGTAAGGCCTTGTATGAAAAAATAAATAGCACATAATGTGATTCCACCCATGAAGAAGATAATACCTACTTGGTGAAATTCGATTTGACGCTAATCGATTTCCACTAATATCTTTTTTATCCCTTGATCTCAAACTTAACTTCTTTGATACTATACCATATTATAAAATAATCCACTGATCAGGCTTGCTGGTAGTTATAAATTTTTTATGTTTATCATAGGTGTATCACAATCCAGGATATCTCGTGGATGATAGTTCCTCCGCAATATGATCTCTGACATACCCAAACAATGATTGCCCAACTTATCAATATAAATACCCAATAAATTGAATTTCACCTCTAATAATCAAATAAATAATTGTGTGAATATTTCAATCCTCATAATTATCATGATTGTGAATCTATGCACCATTTCCTTACATTATGAGATTGTGCAAGTACAATCTACTTAGAACACTACACTTTAATCAAACCCATGTTCTGGTTAATACATTTTGATGTACCAAAATAGTCCATTTTTAACTATCAAGCAAGTTCCTAAACCATTAAAGGTTCTTATAGTCAAGATAAACTACCATAATTGTACACAAATCTTTATCGATCGGATGTCAAAGCCCTATCTAGGATGTGAAATGTTTAATTGTATTAGAACCAAAATTCTGATCTTCTCTGATTAGGTCGAACCCAACTCATCATAATTTCTACTAAGTCCAATTAACCAATATAGAAACAATATATTTAAGATAAATATAAGGCATTATCACAAATATTATTATTATTTCAAAATGAACTTGACACTTCTTTAGAAAAATTAAATAACATACATGGTTTTAAGAATAAAACCCCAATAATAAATTTATTTTCTTCTTAATATAAGCAAGCTCACTTGAAATTTCATCTTATTCATTCTTAAGAGTTTTGACCTTTTTGAAAAGTGTACCATTGTTAATCTCCATTAACTTAACGCAGTGTAATAAAATTTTAAACCTCCTTTTATATTTAGTGTAAATTTCACACACATATTAGCCCATCATATTCAGATTCAAGAACTAAAGAATCATTTTCATCACATTATTCCTCACTTAAGTCATTTTCATTTTTGGAGGAATTATGATAATAAATAGTAAGGGTGACAAGTCCGTTAAAAACATAATTATCATTTGGACCAATTAATTTGACCACTCATGCCTACTCCATGTTAACATACACAATTAAATGATCAAATCAAGATGAGAAAACCTTTAAAAGAGTAACCTCTTTAATACCAATTGAGGTTTTTATAGAGATGGGGGTTAGGAATCCGAGAGAGACAGATGCAAAATGAAACTAAACAATTTTAATTAATTACCCATCAGAGCATATATATTTTTTTAAAATTAATTTGAAAGAAATATAAAAAATCGTAGGAGTAGGTGATATAAAGTTTCCAATTTGATTGAAACTAATTTTATCTTCAAACTTAATATAATGAATTAGACTGAGAAAAAGTACATTAATCGCAAAACACAAGGATGTAACGAGCAAATACAATATGAGGGAAAACTTGAGCCAAAACGATAGATAAATGGATTATAGTAGAGATTTAAAGGAAGGAAACTATGACTAATAAGACCCGTGAACAACTTTCATGACCAACTCTTTCACACTGTATACTATATATAGAAGACATCAACAACCAGATAATAATCCACAATGACAACACGTTTTAGTCAAATTCACGTCTTTAAAATAATCTCGAACAAAACCTTAGCCTCGTGAAAGTCCCAGTTTCTAAAACATATGGTTGTGAGTTTTTTTCCTTTTCAAAATTCTAAAATCTGTAATTTTTTACTAATTAAACAAGACTTATATATATATATCATTATTCACGAGTTATAGTTTTTAAAATGTCTTTGTATTTTATATGACTGCACCCAGTTTTTGTTATACTTATCCAATGAAATAATTTGAAGGTATTTAATGTTTGGCTCTTATTTATTTGTTCATATTCAATTCAACCCCATAGGCTTTAATATCAATTTCAACCCCATAGGTTTTAATATCCCAAAGTGTCACAAATAATTATTTATGATAATTTTGTGACGCTTTATGAGTAATTTTTATACCGTGGGTGCCAACATATAGGAACATTTTAACTGACTTATGTTGGTTTGCTCAAACTATTCACATCATCACACTTCTTCCAATGAGACATGGTAAGAAGCCAATATAGTTAATTCTTATTTTAAATTTGATAACATATTTTGAAATATGTAAATTATTTCATCGTTATTTCAAACTTATTTATGTATTTTTTATATATCACCTGCGTTATATATTTTTCAAACATAACAAAATTATTATAGCAACATCTTGTAGAAATGAGATTAAGGTTCATATGACCTTTAACTTGTAAATAAATCATTCGAAAGACTTATATTTTTTCCTACCAACATAAATACCTCATAATCATATAATGAAAATGTCATTCCAGCGAGAGATAAAATATTTGAAGTTGTTAATTTAGTTTATAAAAATCTCTATTTAGCTTATTTGAAAAAAAAAACTAAATTATACTTATGGCCCCTGAACTTTGGTTTTGTAAAGATTTTTTGCCCCTAAGCTTTTTTATAACTATTTAGACCTTAAATTATAGTAACTTTACACCATTGGCCCCTTCGTTAAATTTTCTGAACGTAAAATCATAAAATATCCATTTTAACCCCTATTTTGCACTAACTTATAAAGTGATACATTTATCAATTTAAATAAGTATTGATGATGCCTTTTTATGAAAAGTTAAACTTTAATCATATTTTTATGAAACATGATGAATTTAATTATTTAAATTAACATATGGAACGTGTGCAATGACAAAAGGGTGTTGCTAAGGCACCACATATTTTACTTCAAAATACCATAATAAAACTTTAAAAAGTGTTGTATAACTATTTTCAAAGGTAGTGGTATTAATGTTTTTGGGTTGTCTTTTAGCCTAACACAATACAAAACTACAAGCACCATTTTAACATGAGTATGACATGGCATGACATGACACGAAATCCTGTTTTTTGTATCTAATATGAACACAATTAATTTAAAATACCCTAACAAGGTTAAATATTTTTCACTCAATTAAATACGACAAATATAAGAAATCACGAGTAGAAAACAAATAGAATGACAAACATAATAAAATGAGTCATAGTTTGATACACACAGGGCAGTGGCGGAGTCACTTTACAGCTGACCTAGGCATATGCCCAGGATAGCTCTAGTAAAACCCCTTTTTTCAATATGTACACATATACTATTAAGGACATACATGAAAATAAAAATAAAAAAAGCTTCACATATATCACGGCCAAAAAAGAATCCCACAAAATCAAAACACCTTTTCAGTCTTTGCTCTTCCTATTCTTTCTTTTTCTCTTCCAAAATTTTGAGTTAAATCTTCACTCTAAATCAAGATTTGTTCTTCAATATCTCTCCATTTTATCTAAAGTTTATTATATTTTTGTTCTTCCTCTTATTGTTTCTCCCTTTTTTTTAGCAAATATCCATTGTTAGGGTTTGTTAGGATTTGTTGAAATTTTGTGTAGCAAATATTCACTATTAGGATTTGTTGAAATTTTGATAATATGCTTATTTTTTGCTTTACCCCTTTTAATATTATTATAAATGTTGTTGTTATTGGTTTGTAGTAATTAATTTTTGGGCATGGAGTTATTGAAATTAATGTTGTTGAAATCAATGCTTATCCATTAAATTAATGTTATTGAAATTAGTGACAAGTATCTATTTTTGTATGAACTTATATTATTCTCGTTTTGTAATGATGTTTAATTTCTGAAATGATTGTAATTCATCTATTAATATGTAATTTCCTATGCATTTAAAAGATTATTATAAGTAGCCCTAAAAAAATAAATTCGGAGGCTCTCCCCTCCGAACTCCCAAAAATTTCCTTTTGTGCGAAAATTTCCTTTTGTGCGAAAATTCCTAATTCTGCGACTGGCACAGGGCACAAATTTTGCCAGGGTGAACTATCTTGAGTAAACTAGGTGGTAACGGGATTGACAATCGACTCTATGATAGAATCGAGGTGCTCAGGGCCTGTGTGAACTGATGCATCATCCTGCTCACGTACTCTTGAAGACTCTCCCGTACTATTGGGGGTCGAGGAACTGTCCTCTTACATGCATTAGTCATAACACAGGTGGAGGTTATGTGTAAGAGCATGATTAACGCATCCAAATCTATAAAATGATCAAATAAACTTCATAAGACCAAAAAGAAACCCAAATAGAGTGTGATCAATAAGAGAATTAATTAAATATAACTTTAAAGTCATAACACTATAGAATATGGCAAACGAGGTGGAAAAAGAGCATAAGCGAGTCTAAAAACACATGAAGTTGAACCTAAGATGAAAATAAAAATCTAAGAATGATAAAATAATGTCAATCAACTCAAAAATATCCAAATCAACCTAAAGATTCGAGAAAAGTGGAATACTTGAGTAGAAATTGAAAAAATTCCCAAATCTGACACAAATAGGGTTTTAACTCTAAAACCTTTAAACACACCTCAAAAGTGATGAAAATCCAATATGATATGATCAAAATTAGATTCTTCACAATATTTTTCTCTAGGAGGTCTAGATTATATAAAGAAAAAGTTTTTGAAATGAATGAAATTGATCTAACTTGTCTTATTTTTAAAATGTGCATAGAACACGTGACAACATCCGAGTGAAGATATAAACTATGTCATGCAGACAAATCCAAATTCCTGCTATGGAAATGACAAAAGGCAGTAAGTTAATAAGGGCCAGTTTGGTTTGCAACTATAATTCGGTTTTCTGTGATTAAATATAATTATGATAAAAAATTGCATTGGGCAATCTGTTTTTAAACACTGAATTAAAATATTTCAGTGTTATAATCAAGTTTTTTAGATAACACCAAAAAGGTATTTTATAGCATTTGTTTTTTTATTTTATTTTTCAACTCAGAATTATTCATTCTTAATATTTTAATGCATTTATACCTTAAGATATAATATACATACATAATACATCAATATGTGTGTAATTCTTATAAATAAAAAATATATATGTATATGTATATAAAATTATGTATATTTATATTACTAAATTATATAATATACTAAGATCCCTATGTTAAATAATATTATCAATAGATACATGATACTTATATATAGTTTTATACATGTATTATTAATGTATGGAATAATAAATAATATACATATAGTACATATGTATTAGAAAATATTATCGAATCACGTATGTATATATTATTCCAAATATGATTTATTCAAAATATTATTCCAAATATTATTTTTACATGAATCTGATGAACATATTATTTATACATGTATTATTAATGTATACATTAATTATTCAAAATATTATTTCAAATTCTAATCGTATCAATTAAGAAAATTTTCATTTCATTGGCATGATATGAATAAATAATAGATCACAAGTATTTGTTTTAGATCTTCAAAAGGTAGATTCTAACCATGTACACTGCCTAAAAATGATGTTATAATACCCAAAGTGGGTACTACAACAATAAAAAAAACCTTTTTTTCCATGAATTGTTTTGGCCCTTGGCTTTGGCTCTTTTCATCATTTAATTTTCCTTTTCTACTTCGACTTTCACACACACAATGGTAGAAACTTATTAATGATACTGAAATTCAAACCAACTTTATCTTATTAATGGTATACATTTCCATTATTAAAAACTTCTCATGAATAAACTCCATCAAATATATAAATTTCAATCAAATCTTTCAAATGGTCCATAAAAACGTTTATCAAATGATTTTGACTAATATTTGATATCGAGATTTAATCATGAGTTAAAAATCAATCAACCATTCAAGCCACGTAATAATCTCATATGATTCAATGACGTGCAAAATGCATGCACAAAAGGAAATCAATATTTTAAAAATCTGAACAAATTTTACTTTTCATGTTTTTTCATATCAATTCTAACTTATCATTGAAAAAATTATCATATTTTTAGAATCTATTTCAATCTTTGTACAAAATAAGTCAATATAATGAATCACATATATAAACATAACTTAACTAAAAACCACAAAAATAACAATGAAAAATACTTTTGGAGTTGGTCAAGGCTAATGATATCTTCACACATACTATGTAAGGAACAAGCATATAGAAAAATGGATTAAATTCATAATGCATGATAAAAATCCTCACCAAAAGTATGTAAAATATCAAAATACAGAAATAAAAGCTCTACACCCCTCAAATGATCCCAAATGAATCAAGGAGTACTTAGGAATGTACCTACAACCAACAAATACCCTAGGTATCATATTCATTTACCTATATAAGTAAAATACGAAGATGCCCCTCCTAATTCCTTGGGATGCACAAAGCCTACTTACTTCTTCCTTTCAACTTTCTTTTTATGAATCATAATCTCAACTCTCTTTATGAGCATTCATAATTTTACCTCTCATAGGTACCCAACATTATCTCCTTAAAAAAACTCTATTCTTACAAACTATTTTACAATACCTTGGTAAAAGAACTATTCTCCAATGATTTTGTTGATTCACCACAAATTCAACCTTCCCTATGATATTTTGATTCTCATTCCTAACCTCTCTCAAGGAATCTATCTTTTCAACAACCCTTTGATTTTTAACTAAACTTTTGTTCTTACCCAACAATCAACAACATGTTGCATTACAATTCCCATACTAATTGCAATGGAAGAAATATAACACATTTCTTCTATGATTAGGCTTAGTATTAGGTTCATGAGCTTTCATCTCTTTTTGTTTCACAAAGTTCCTTATCTTGAGGCAAAAGTGAGTAATATGATTCGCTTTCCCACAAAATGAGCAACTAAAGGCACCAAAACTTAGTAGAGATTTAGTGACAACTTTCTTTTATTTCCATTCGAGAGTATGTTCCCTGGTCATGCTCTTGCTACAAGAAGATGATTGAAATCTTAATTTCAAAATTTCTTTTTCTTTCGCTTTTAACTCAACAAACCGAAGACCATGTTTATCACATATTTGAAAGGAATGTTGTCAAGAAAAATTATTCATTCAACCTAATAAAATTTTAATTCCTTGGCATATTGTATTTAGAGAGTCAGCTTTTCAAATCAACTTTTAAAACTTCCTTTTTAAGCACAATATCTTCTTTCTCTTTCACAAGAATTTCATTTATCTCACTCAATGAAGAAATTTCTTCTACCAAGCTATTTACATTTTCTTTAAACATATCATTATTTAATTGAACACATTCAAAATTTTTAGGTCTTTTTCCAATTCATAACCAGTATTTTTTTTTATCTTTGCTCAAAGCTTGATATTTGACTTATTGATCTTAAGAGATTCTTGATAAAGGTTACCAAACGCTTCATGAATGCTTACCTATACATCATCACTATCATAGGAAGATCTTTAATAAGATGTGTGCGAACTACATTAGCACAAGAGGAGGAATCACAAAGAGATATAAGGTTATACCTTTTCTTTATTTCTTTTTCCACTATCTCGTCAAGATAGTCATTATATTTTCTAAATCTTTCTCCTTCACATTTGACTCAGCTATGAAGGCTATCTCACTTCCACTCTCTTCACTAGAGAAACACTTATCCAATTCGCTATCAAAGTCACTCAAGATAGCTTGATAAACTTTCTTCTTTTATTAAAACCCTTAGACTTCTTTAGCTTTCTCGAACACGTAGGGCATACATTCATATGGTGACCTACTCAATAATACAAAAAAAACGTATTCTCATCTTTCTACTTTCCTTTTATAGGTTCACTCAGGTTCAAATATCTTTAAAAATTTTATTATCTGTTTTTACATAACTTGCTAAACCATTTACCAAATAAAGCTACTGACTTTTTTCTTCTAAAAATGATGCAATGAAATTTTATTTATTAATAAAAGAACTATCTAATTCATTTGAAAAGAGAATTATGTTTGTGAGAATGCTTTATATTTATGTTTTAAAAATATTGTTCTATATATGTTAGTCAATTTTACTTAATAGGAATTCTGGTGAGTTAGGTTCATCTAAATCATTGGAGATCAAAATACCGATTCTATTACAATTGAACAGTTCATAACCTAGATAGGGAGTTAACATCCTATCAGTATAGTTGCATGTACAATCCTTATAGTTTATCTCAAACATCAGAAACCTGTCTGATGGTTCAAGAACTTGTATAATGTTCGAAAAAGGATTAGTACATCCATGAATATACTAAACATGACCACCCATGAGATTTAAGTCTAAGGGTTATTTTGATTATATTTAGGTGACATCACATCATTTTCAAAGGGTGCATTGCTTCTTAATCCCTAGAGTCATGAGGATTAGAATGCATGCACAATTGTTGCTTTGACTGTCATGGGAAAGAATCTTTATTGAATCTCAATCTCCGCTGATTTATCGATCATTATGTGAGTAGGTTTGAGATCATAATTTAGAGGAATACGTGGCTAAGAAAGATCTTAGATTACAATACCCCTTCATAGACTTACAAGATTTTTTCAACCAGTTAAACCAGATCAGTTGATTATTTAATAATCTAATGGAGTAGCAAAATAAGTTATGTCTAGGAATCAATGAATTAATTAGATGTTGGTTAAAATCAATTAACGACAAATATTTACCATAATCAACTTTAAAAATAAGATCTCATTATATTCGAGAGGAATTAATTCTGATTATATAAAGAAAGGAAATAAATTATGGGGTTATAATTTGGGGTTTCCGAGTATTTATTTGGAATCCAATTCAATTATTTATCCTGGGTCTTTAGTATAGTCCATATGACCAAGTAATTAAGACCAGACTCTCTGGAATCCTAGATTATCCCAAATCCATAACTTATACTAATATATATTGGTATAAACTAGGGTTTTAAGATGGATATTCAATATTAAAGGTTATAGAGGGGGAAAGAAAACACTATTTATGTTTTGTGAGAGTCTAAGAGATAGGTCCATATCTCACTCAAATCCAAGTGTTTTAATCTAAGAATATGTCCACACATCTGCTTAGCATTGGGAGGATTATATACTAGAAGACCCAAATGTTTAGGTTGACACAAGTAGTCTTTTTAAGGACCAAAGAAGGCATCCGTTTATTTTCAACAAATGCATTTCTCCATATCGGATTGAATCTAGATCCACAAAGGTATTATATTCATAACCCTATGTTTGGGTTATCAAACCTAGTTTTTTATGCTATTTTTTTTTATCACATAATCATTCGTGGTTTCATCGGCTAAATTTTAAATTTTTTTATTTTGCATATATTGATCCCCATCAATTGGTATCAGAGCCCATGTTATAGAATGGTTATGTTTTAGGAAGACCCATGTTTTCCACCTTCAAACCCATCGTTGTATGTTAAAAATATGTGCATGGACGTATACACTATTGTACAAACATGGTTTTTATAGGATGTGTATAATTATATCCCTTTCAATATGGTCATTTGATTGTATATTGTGTGATTGTATCATATAGTGGTTTATCCATTGTTAATTTCTTCTCTAGCTCCAATTTGGTTTTATGAATTAGGCTTTTTATAAATATTTCCTTTAATCGATGTACTGTAGGAGATCGTGAGGTGATGTTATTTTATTTTTTCTTATTTAATAATTAGTTTGGATACAGAGGATCTTCATGGGTTTTGCTCAAGTTTGGAGACCGTCTATGGAGGTTTTGAGAAGTTAACAGAAGGTAGAAATAAAGAAATAAGAAATAAAAAAGAAGAAATAAAAAGAAAAGAGTCACCGACGCATGTACCAATATAGCGGTGAGAAGCTTTAGGCAGGTTATAAATTTTTTTAGGCCTTCTCATTGTTTTGGTTTGATGGGATTCTTCTTCACCAATTTGCTTAAACGAAAAGTTAATTTTGCACTTGTTTCCTCATTCTTCAAGGACTATATTCCAGGAAAGATTTCGGCCATGATGGAAATGGGACAATTATGTCCTTTCATTTCATTTTTATAATTATTTAACTTTGCGTGTCTCTTTATTATATTCTATTGCATGATTTGGTGTGCTAATTATTTGGATAATTAGGGACACTTGATTTCGTGGATAATATGGTTTATTATTTAGAGACTGTCCTAGATATTTTTTTCTTGATAAGTCATTTCATTTATTCTTTTCTAAACTTAATTTAATCGGGATATTAATTTAAAGGTGTAAATTAAATTTAGTTTTAATCATGACATTCCAAAAATTTAAAATTCTCAAATGATAGTTCATTAAAAGTGAATATGAGTGAGTTCTATCATCCTATTGAGGAAGTTCTACATGTGCGATTTTAATTTCGTTGAACGAACTGAAGGTATAGACTTAAATACAACTAATGATATTCCCCTTGAAGTCACTCTCAATAGGTTTGGGACCAAAAGATGCTGACTATTCAATTATACTGGATAAAAGTTCCTCAATTTTTTAGATTACATAATCAAAATACGAAAGACTGTCTAGTTCAAAGTGAAGTGATTTAAGCTCCCATCCCGAAATATCACTTCATCAGGAAACTAGAATGTTCGATGGGAATTATTTAATTAGGCTGTAAATGGATGCCGATATAAAATTAAATCGAAGTTAATTATCATATTTATATTTTAAAATTAATTATGCTTTCAAAATTTTTGATTCTCATATTTCAAAATAGGCTCAACATTCAATCCACTTGCTTTAATATTAAGGGATAAAAACTTACTGGCATGAACTATATTACGTGGAAAATAAACATAAACATTCTCTTAACTTGTAAGTACTATAACTTGTTTTTAACTCAAACCTGCACTTCCAAGCCTGATTAGGGGGTGCCCTAAAAGGATGTCCAAGCTTATCAGAGGAGGAAAAAGGGTGGTGATCGTTGATACATAATGTCCTATACGTCCAATATTTTGTAACACTAGCATTAGCACATGTCAAGCACTTATAATTTGATTTTGATCCTCATGAACATGTTTGAGGATAAGAATTATGCCACGAGGCTAAGTGCTATGGCAAATATGGTTAACAAGAAGATGCTAGATATTACTCCCATATGTGATCACGTTTCTAAGATGGTGTCCATCTTAGCAAAACCGGAGGTCCTTGGAACTAAAATGGACAGGGAAACCCAAGTTAATTTTGTGATCCAATCACTATCAGAATCCTTAAAATAATTTTATCTAAACTATTCTAGGAACAAGTTTGATTACTCTCTGGCACAACTATTTTAAAAACTCCAAACTGCAAAGAATATTACCAATCATAAGGTTTTAGTTCAGGTTACTGAGAAAGGCTCATCTTCTTCTATACCGCAAGGTAAGAAGAAGAAGGGAAAGTCTCAAGCATAACCTTTATTTTTTAAAACTGCTTTTTAAACCTTAGGTAACTAGTAAGATACTGAAAGGAAATTGTCATATCTGCACACGATTTGGACATTGAAAGAAGAAGTGCCAGGTCTTCTTAGTAAGGAAGAATGGAAATAATAATTTCTCTTTAGTCATTAAAACATGTTTTATGATGAAATATACCGGTACTTGGTGTGTAGATTTTGGATCCACTAATCGTGTTTGAAATTCTTTGCAGGGATTCCAGGTAACCAGGGAGGTTTGTGATAAAGAAATATTTCTATTCTTGGGAGGTCATCACAAGGAAATAATATTAAAAGTAGAAACTTTATTTTTAAATTTTGGTGAAGACAATAAGTTAGCATTTGTAGATTATTTTTCAGCTCCTAGGATTAGAAGAAGTTTAATTTCGATTTTGCAGTTCTGATGAACAAATATTTGGTTTATTTTAGTAAAAGTGTTTTTGATAAAAAAATGGCAAATCTTTTTTTTGTTCTGGTGCATTGAAAAATGATCTTTATATTATAAGACTTGTCTTACCACTACTGTTTAATACTAAATTAATTAAGTTAAATGGAAACAAACTAAATTAAAAATAACCTTCTAAATTGAACCAAACATAACTTTCTCAGTTCAACTTAGGTCATATTAATCTAAAATGAATTCAAAGATCGGTTTTAAATGGACAATTGAGTTCATTGGAAGTGAATGGACTTCCAATTTGTGAATCTTGTTTAGAGGGTCAGATGACAAATATGTCTTTCATGGCCAAGGTCAATAGAGACAAATTTGCATTGGAACCGATTCATTCTAGTTTGTTTGGACCTATGACTATCCGAGCAAGAGGAGTTTATGAATACTTCCTCATTTTCATTGACATACACTCGAGGTTCGATTATGTTTACCTTATGCATAACAACTTTGAAGCCTTTGATAAGTTAAAAGTATATAAGGCTAGCATGGTATACTAATTCGAACTCTACAATCTGATCATGGAAGAGAGTACCTCTTCAGAGAATTTATGAATTACTTATCTTAGATTAGGATTACACCCAATTTTCTACACCTGACACTCCATAGCAATGATGTGATGAAAAGAAGGAACATTACTCTTTTAGACAGGGTTATGTCCGTGATGAGTTATTCAGATCTACCGCATTCTTTTAGGGTTATGCATTAGAGATGTCTACTTATTTACTGAACTTAGTTCCTTCTAAGTCGATATCAACAAATCCCACATAATTGTGAACTAGGTGCAAATCTAGTCTATGATGTGTTTGGATTTGGAGTTTCCTGGCATATGTAATGTAAGGGGCCCACAAAGTTTGAATCGATGACAAAAGTATATCTCTTTGTAGGTTACCCAAAAGGAACTAAAGGTGGTTTATTTTATAATCCTAAGAAACATGGTATTAGTAAGCACCAAATGCCCGGTACTTAGAGGAAGGTTATTTGATAAACCACAAGCCCAAGAGCAGGATTATCTTAAAAGATATGAGAAGGAAAGACCAATTAATTACTTTTGAACCACCTGTACAAGATGAGATACAACTTGATATCGATAGCACACTATCTAGCGGTGGAGGGAGTATCAGGATATACAGTTCACTTATACTAGCTCACAAGTGGAACCATGTTGTCGTGGAAGAGCCAGGCGTCAACCTGATAGTTTAGTGTATTTAGGTGAATGCTTCTATAAGATCCCATGGGAACACGAATCGGATATTGACAAATAAGATGAGTCAATCCAAGATAAGTATGTTAGGAAATCGGGATTTACATTTAAAATGCAAAAAAATTCTTCCCTAAGATCTTTGATTAATCATGCATTGGAAAGAAAATAAGAACTAGGTTTAGAGCTTTGAAAAGTAATACCATTGTGAATCTTGTTGTGGTTCACTTGAGGAGAAAATGGTTGAAGATGTTGTCGATCTTTCTTCCCATCCAAGCTCTCCAAAAACCTTGATAGAATTCTCCGAACACCTCGAATCTGCTAGTGTATGATCTACCCAAAGTAAGACTTGTGTGTAGGCTATATTTGAGATGACACCATGGTGAAATATGAGAGAAATGAACTTATCTCTCCTCACCCCTTTACAAAATCATAAATATTATTTCTCTCTCTCTCTCTCTCTCTCTCTCTCTCTCTCTCTCTCTCTCTCTCTCTCTCTCTCTCTCTCTCTCTCTCTCTCTAACTTTCCATAATGGATCATTAACCTAAAACCATAGCTTATAATAATATAAATATGTATAAGTCATGGGCTTAGCCTTAACCGGGATTTTAGAGAGAGTTGGGCCTACTACTTGGGTATTGGACTATACTAGAGACCCAATACAAATAATAAAATTGGCTTCCAAATAAGTAATCAGAACTCCTAATTACATTTACCATAATTATTTCCCTTATTTTTTAATCATGATTAACTATATAAAATAATCACAGCTACACTCCAATTTAATTATCTCTAAAATCACTCGGATATAATTAGGTCTTATTTGCAAATATGATTATGGTACATAATATGATTACATGCATTAAATTTCTGACACGCGTTGTTCAAATTAATTTGTTGCTAATAGATTTTAACCAACATTTAATTAATTCCTTATTTATTAGATGTAACTTATTTGTTACTCCATCGGATTATAAAATATTCTACTGGCCGGGTTTAACTAGTGAAAACAAAACATAAAAGTCTATTAAGTGGGTAACACAATCCAATATATCTTCTGGACACAAATTCCTCCAAATTATGATCTCACGCCTTCTCACATAACCATTGCCTAACTTGCGGGGATCTATGGGTCCAATATATAATTGAACTGCACCCATAGCAATAAAATCAACAATTATGCCAGCATTTCAATCCTCATGACACTCGGTATTAAGAATCTATACACCCTTTGCAAATGGTGTGAGATTACTTAAGTATAATCAAGACAATACTTAGACTTAAAATCTAATGGGTTGTTATGTTCACTACATTCCTGGATGTACCTATCATAATCCTTCTTCAAACTATTATATAAGTATTCAAACCATCAGAAATCTTCTCGTAGTTTGAGATAAATCACTAGGAATGTACCGTAACCATTCCAATAGGATGCCAACTCCCTTTCTTGGTTGTGAATTGTTGAATAGTAATATAACCAAAATTCCTATCTCTTATGATCAAGCCAAACCCAACTCATCAGAATTCCTACTAAGTGCAATTGTGTGACATGTCTACAATATATTTATATAATAAATAAACGGCGTTCTCATAACCATGATTCTTATTTCAAAATGATCTGACACACATTTACTGAAAAGTGAATGTCATCCATGGTTTAAAGAATAAAACGCTAAAAGCCCCTACTTATTCTTAAAGCTATGTATCCAACTCCTAAGCATTTACTCGAAATTTTGCTGCATATATTTAGAAGGACTAATCGGGTATTATACTTGTAAGGACATATTTTTATAAATTTCCGTCACAATTAATTATGTCGTATACCGTTACAACCGTCGAAGAAGTTCAAGAGCAGTCTACATCAAGACGGATCCGAATATATCAAGGTTCTTCATAAAAAAGCCTCCGCAAAGTGTACTTTGGTAAGGTTATGTTTTAAATACCTTATCTTTGCACTTAGAGCTTTGGGATATTTTTACAAAATATTTTCTAAGTGTTGGAGCAAACTTTTTTTCATCAAATTTGAGAATGAGTAATTTTGAAGTCCTGTAGCGTTCCTCGATTTTGACGCTTATGTCGTTCAAGCGAGATCCCATCTCGTTCGAGCAACATTGAGATGTCGCGCGATGTCGTTCACATGACACGTGTACTTCATTCGAGCGAGATCCCATTTTCATTCTAACGATCGAGGCGTCGCGAGTTTCTATAAATACTCAATAAATGGTTTTGTTTTCATTATGAAGTCCAAGCGTTTTGAAAGACAGAAAACTGCGAATCTGCATAATTATTTTTGACTTCTTTTTTTAGGGTTTTCATCCCTTTTGTTTTCAATTCACAAAAATCCCATATGCTTTGGTGAATTGTTTTGGTGTTCAAGAACATACTTTTCTTTTGTTCATTCTTTGTGGGGAGAAATCTACAACCTGACAGTTGCGTGCTATTGTGGAGGGAGTCCTTGTGAAGATTTTAGACTGTGTGTTTGGACTGCGCATCCTTGTGGTATAGCTGCGTGTGAACCACTGCTGATTTCTAGCCATTACTTTGAAGGTTTGGCGAAGACATCGTACGTTACTCTTGTGGGCGAAAGCAAGATGGTATGTAAGTCAATGGTCTGGTAAACTTGTCAGAGTTCTAGAAATAAAAGGTTTTTCCCTTCGGGGATTTTTTCTGAAATTTTGTGTCGCATGCTTTATCTTATTTGGTTTGATACGTAGTTGCATGTTTAGGGGCGCTGAATTTATTTGGTTTAAAAATAGTCTCGAATTAAATAAGTGTGCCAAATTAGAAATTTGCGAATTTAATCAATTATCACACAATCATATATTCTACAAATTGGTATTAGAGCAGGTTACACTATTTTATTGTGTATTCCTATTTTCCGCAAAATTTGCGTGATATTGATTTTTTTTGAAAAATCATTTTTGTGAAAAATCACAATTTTTTCGATGGAGCACTCATATAATATGATGCCTATTTTTGACGGGTCTAATTATGACTATTGGAAAGCTCGTATGAAATCAAAATTAAAGGCTATTGATGAACGCGTTTGGTTGTAGTGTGAAATAGGGTGGACTCCTCCCACTGTCACCGTTGAAAATATCAACTCTTTAAAACTCGTGTCGGCCTGGACTGAAGATGATTTTAAAATGTATAATTTTAATTCACGTGGTTTGAGTGCTATTTCTGGAGCCGTCACTCCCGACGAGTTTCGCCGAATTATGACGTGCACCACGTCTAAAGAGGCATAGGATGTACTCCAATTGACACATGAGGGTACAAATACGGTTAAAGAATCAAAATTACAAAATCTTGCCACCCAATTTGAGACCATTACTATGTTAGAGTCCGAAACTTTTGATGAATTTTATGCACGTTTGTCGGACATTGTCAACACTAGTTTTAATTTGGGTGAGGTGATTGATAACACGACCGTCATTAAAAAGATTTTGAGATCTCTCCCAAAACGCTTTATTCCTAAAGTCACTGTTTTAAACTCTTTGGGAAATTTGAAATCATTTAAGTTGGAAGAACTTGTAGGAGATCTTCAAACCTATGTGATTGACATGCTTCCCCAAACCATTAAGGCTAAGTATAAAAGCATTGCTTTAAAGACTCATTTTAAGAAAAAGAAAGAAAAAGTTTGTGAGTCCGATTCTGAGGGAGATTTTGATTTTAATGATATGTCCTTATTTGCAAATTTTTAAAAAAAGTTTATTAAAATTTCTAAAGAAAATTCTTCCAATAAAAAGAGATTTTTTGAGAAAAATAAAAAGAAAGGAAAGGCCAAAGAAAGCGATCAGAGGGAAAAAGAGAATGACTCAGATGAGGAGTGTGAGGAGGATTTTGAGAACGTTACTTGTTTTAATGTGGGGGTAAGGGGCATAAGTCGTTTGAGTGTCCTAAGTGGCTTAGAAAGAAAGGGAAGAAAGTAGCCATGCCCGCCACACTTAGTGATAGTAGTAAAGGTAAGGGTGATGTGTTTAGTGGTGAGAAGTTTGTTGCTTTTTTAGCAAGTCGTGTGAGCACACCCACTTTGTCCCATAATAGTGCAAACGGATGCGATGGTGATGATTTGAGTGCTTCAAGTGAGGGAGAAAGCGAGAGTGAAAGTAGAGATGAAAGTGTGCTCCAAAAAGCATTTAGAGATTTGTACACCGAGACCTTAAAAGCAAAGAAGTATAATAGGGATTTAGGTCATCGAGTGTTAAATTTGGAGAGAGAGAAGGAGGTTTTAAGAAAGGAAAAATGTGATTTGACCGACACGGTGTCTAGTCTGACGACACGTGTTTCCCAACTCGAGAGTGATATCAAACGTGACAGGGAGGTCAAAGTCAATTTTGAGAATGCATCTAAGAATTTTGAAAAGGTGGTTCTTAATCCCGATAAGGGTAGAGTTGATGGCCTAGGAAAATATTTTGACGGTGCTTCCACTTCTTTTGTCGCACCCGATCCGGTTTCCACTTTAGTGACAGATTCTCATGGCCCAAAAATTAACCCACCTAGGCGTCCGTTTCCTGTTAGGAGAGAACGTTTTAGAGTTTTTGAGAGAGGTGTTCCTAGGCCTATTTATATTTGTTCCCATTACAAGAGGAGAGGACACCTTAGGGAATTTTATTTTAAGTTGGGTTATATGTCACGTTTTGCTACTACACGTGTTTCTCCCACACATGCACCCACACATGATACTTTACATGCTCCTGGAGACTACATGATAGAGTTTGCACATCTATGTGAGCAAGTTAAGTTTTTAGTCAAAACTTCACAAAATTTGATGGAGGTTTTTCATGAGTTGGCACCACCTTTGGAAAACCCCTACGCACCTAATGATTGAGGTTTGACTTGTGTACTAGCATAGGATGTTTTCCATGATAACATTATTTACCTATTACTAGTATGTATCATTTTTGTATGTTTTCCATTTTTTTAGAAAAATTTTGAAAAATACAAAAAGATTTTATTTTGAAAAAATTTGTGAGAAAATCCAAAAAGATTTTTGTATTTTGTTTTCACCTTTTATGGATGAACACTTAGGATGACCGAGTCACAACATCATTTAACTTTTCATGTGACTATTTGATAGTGTTTTGAGACAATATATCATGTCATCTTTGTACTTTATAATGTTTGGAGTCATTGAGATGTAATTAAGTGTTACTTCCTACATGTTTGACTTACGATTTCCTTTATTGCACACATGCACAGATTTGTTTGGTTATTGATAGAGTTAACTTTTCGGTATGTATTTTTTTGTCATTTCTTGAAAATCTCTTCTAATCAAAATCCTAAAATACCTACAAAATATAACAAACTAAAGTGTAGAGGTAAGTAAGGGTATCAGTCCACATCAAGGGGGTAAGCTAGAGACAAACTCAATTGTAATTCAATTTTCTTTTCTTTTTGGGCTTTTGATTTTTCTATTTTTTTTAACCTTTTCAAATATTAAAACAAGTAGGTGAGGTGAGGATGTGAAATAACACTAAACTATATGGAAGGTCAAATTACAAACTAAAAAGTGACTTAAATGAAAGATAAAGTCTAACACAAAAATAAGAGATAAAGTGAGGTAAATAAATGTGAGAACAATCAAGGAATGGAATTACACCATAAATTTTAGCTATTCTACTTAATTAATTTAATTAATTGAATTCTCCTAAATTACTATTAAACTTACAAATCAACTCTCGCTGCAAATGTAATTTTAATAGTAACCTTTAAGAAAATTAAGTTTAACACCTCACAACTCTAGAAAATAGAACTACACTCCTTTTAATTAATCACTCGCTAGGATCGATCAATTAAAATTTATGTAAATCTTAGAAAATAAATTTAGAGTTGAAATTCAAGTAATAATACCCCACTTAAGAAACCACTATCTCTAGTTCGAATCTAAAAGGGGTATTATAACTTAGAATTTCGATTTTCTCTCGAAAATCATTTACCCTCTCTCGAGGCGTAAATTTAAGGGTGAGGGATCAAAATTAACATTCAAAGAGAATTTTCAAGTAATCAAACTAATTAAATTAAAATAACATCAAATAATGGTTCCCCCACCCCTTGAAAGGGGATTTAGCCTAACATGGTATGAAATTTGACAAATTAATAATCAAAGGCATATAAAATAAAGTAGAAGATAAGAACCATCAAACCAAATCTCTTTGAGTGAAATTGGACTTCAATCCTTGAATTTGCAATTTATATCCCTCCAATTTGTGTGATCAAACCAAAATTACATCAACAATTACACTCAAAAATGAATTCTCACTAATTTATTTATTGAATCTAAACTAAAAACTACAAAATAAAAATAAAAATAAAAATAAAGGATAATGGATGAGTTCAAAATGGACAATTAAATAATAAAAGAGATTTGCTAAAAATGCAAATCCTAACATTATAAAATTGTACATTAGAACTCATCCAAAGAAATAAATTCTAGATCATTACTTTATATTGAGATAATTGCTAAAAATGCAAAATCTCAACATAAAGGAATGGATTAGAATTTACCTCCCATAAGGGATAAATTCAACTACATCAATCTATTTTGTACTAATTGCTAAAAATGCAAAAAATCATTATAGAGGGGTGGGGTTGAATTTATCCTAGAGATAAATTTCACTACACACCTCTATATTGAGATATTTGCTAAAAATGCAAATACTCAACATAGAAGGATGGAGAGATTTTTATCACACAAAGCTTAAAAACTAATTTGGAGATCCTCTCTTCAAATGGTCTTCATCTCCCTTAAATAGTAGGTATGGAGCATGGGGGTAGTTTGGATAGGTTTAATGTGTAAGAGGTGTGTAAGGTGTTGAGATGAGGGTATTTAGGAAATTATACACACATGATCATGGGTTGTGCAAGGTCATGTGGGAAGTGAGGTGGTGAGGATAAAATCAGATTTGGTTTATGAGGGGTAAGGTGGGTAATTTAGGTGGGGAATAAAGGAAATGAGAGTGTGGGGGTATTTTGGGTATATGAATTAAAGGGTTAAATTAATGTGGCTTTTATTTTGTCTTTGGTTTGGTTTTGAGCAGCTAACGATTGAAGACTTTGGGAATGAAATGGGTCTTGGTGGATTTTTTTTTGAGGAAATGGGATGTGGGTCTCGAAAGATGGTTGATGGGTGGAGGTTTGTGCAGGTCGAGGTTTGGAGGTTTTGTGATTGCGCCGGGTCGGGCAGGAATAGGTGGTTCTGGGTTGCAGGTTGAGTTTGAAAGTGGTCGGTCGACTTTGATCAGGCCGGGTCACGGGTTCAGATTAGGATGTCGCCGGCTAAATGGGCTGAGGCAGGGGAATGTGGATGAGGGGGTTTAGGACTGGCTACAGCAAGAGGTCAGGTGGATGTAGGGGTCGGAGAGGTTGGGAGAGGGGTGTCACGAGGTGTTTCGCTGGTTGGGTTCAACTCCAGCGGGAGATGGCAGTGGTGGAAGGGGTAAGGTTTATGGGTTGGACCGGGTAGCAGGTGATAAGAGAGAGATAGAGGAAGAAGAAGGTGGTGAGTTGGTTTGTTAATGGTGGAGGAGAGAGAAGGAAATGGGTGTTGGGGTGAGGTTGAAGATGAAGTGAGTTTGGTTAGGTGTGAGTGAGGAACATGGAACTAGTGTGTAGGTTGGGGAGTATTTGGGTGTGTTTGAGTGCAGGGTGTTGTGTGTGTATAATTGGGTGTGTGTTTAACTTATGACCCCTAAAAAAATAAACTAAAACCAAAAATAAAATAAAACAAAATAAAATTTTAACTAAACTAAAAAAAATAAAAATAAAATAAAATAAAAATGACACGACACACTATACAAAAAACACATACACGGTTATAAGTTAAAATAAAAACTTTAAAAATAAAAAAAACCTAATAAAATAAAAAATAATAATAAACTAACCAAAAATAAGAAAATAAAATAAAATATAAAAACTAATATATGACGCGGTAAAAATATAAAAATCCTAAAAATATATACATGACTCAATAAAATAAAAATAAAAAATAAAAAAATAAACCCTAAAAATAAATTGACACAAATAAAATAAAATGGGACAAACTAAACACACACGGTTCGGGACAGGTTTATGTCGGCTTAGGGTAGGCTAGGGTACGGGACAAGGGTAATTAACTCCATAATCCGCACAATTGCCTTGAAATATGTGTTTGAACACCGCAACGTGCATTCGACCTACAAAATAGACAATAAAGCGCATAAGACCCAAATTGCCGAAAATTAGCAACTAAAATACGTCTATTCAGGGTATAAAATGTACACTTTTGGGTGCTTATCAGTTATTGTGCTTGTATTATCACATGTTGGTTGGGTGTTTTCACTTCAAGCCTGTCCTTAAAACGAACCAAGCGCGATAAAACTTGATAAAATGTTGTGCATGTAAGAGCCGTTGGTGAGTTTGTGTGCTTTATTTAAAAATGGGGAAGGGTTGCGAAAGGTTCACATTTGACCTTTGCGAATACTAAGCCCGTGTTATATCGGACCTAAAAAATTAAGGAATTTTATTCTCCGGGGTCTAAAGAGGTTTAAAAGAGCCCGAAAAAATTTAAAGGCAATAAAAAGAAATTCATGCCAAAAAGGGGCCATTAGGTTTTTGCACCAATTCTCCAATGTTTGAGAATTTAGATTACCTCTAAACGAAAATATGCATGAGGGAGTTTGGATGGAGAATTAAAATGGGTTTACACGTCCTTGAAAGTCTTGAAAAAGCGCTACATAGTTTTGGACGTTATTTGTGTGGAAATTACTTTGACTTTGATTTATTGATTTGCATAAGACGATGTCATCTAAATTCAACAATTTTGACACCTAAGGATACTTTTGATGTTCATTAGTTAGGAGTACTCGTATTCATCTTGCACATATGATTCATTGAGTTGATTTTACGATCGAATGTGTTCACACCCATACATTCCATTTCCATGACTTGGTTGTTTTAGTATAAATCCATGGTGTGTGATTTTTGGTATCTTATTTTTGTACGAAAAGTTTGAAAAATAAAAAATAGTTTGTGAAAGTTTTTGAGATACTCCTTTGCATGCGCGTAGTTTGATTCATGTTTGCTATGCATTTTGTCGTGATACTCCTTGTTTTGATATTTTCTTCTTATCCGTCTATTTGGGGACATCATAAAATGGGGGAGAAAGAATTATCATGTTATGGGAGAGTTTTTGCAGTATGGGGGAGATTTGATTTATTAATGATTTATTCTTATATCATTTCAAACTCGATGAGTCACGAAGTTTTTTACTTTATCTCATGTGTGTAGGTACAGAGATTGAAGATCATTATGTTGCACACCCTGATGAGAATAGCTTTGAGATTTGATAAAGATTTTTGAAGAAAAGTTTGAGCTCTTGCAAATTTTTACCCTTTTAGTTTTGAGATTTATGGGATGGTAGATTTGTATAGGCTTTTTGGTATTTGATAATTCAGATGTTTTTATGTATGTACCGGCATAGACATAGAGGGAAATTTGGAAGGACATATTTTTATAAATGTCTGTCACAATTAATTATGTCATATACCATTACAACCGTCGAAGAAGTTCAAGAGCAAACTACATCAAGACGGATCCGAATATATCAAGTTTCTTCATAAAAAAGCCTCCACAAAGTATACTTTGGTAAGGTTATGTTTTAAATACCTTAACTTTGGGATATTTTTACAAAATTGTTTCTAAGAGTTAGAGCGAAATTTTTTTCGTCAAAATTTGAGAATGACTAATTTTCTAAGTCCTGTAGCACTCCTTGATTTTGACGCTCAGGTTGTTCAAGCGAGATCCCATCTCGTTCGAGCGATGTTGAGATGTCGCACGATGTCATTCAAATGACACGTGTACTTCGTTCGAGCGAGATCCTATTTTTGTTTTAATGATCGAGGCTGTGCGATTTTCTATAAATACTCATTAAATGGTTTCGTTTTCATTAAGAAGTCCCACCGTTTTGAGAGACAGAAAACTGCAAATTTACAGAATTTTTTTGACTTATTCTTTTAGGGTTTTCATCCCTTTTGTTTTCAATTCACAAAAATCCCATATGCTTTCGTGAATTGTTTTGGTGTTCAAGAACACACTTTGTTTTTGTTCATTGTTTATGGGGAGAACTCTACAACTGGACAACTGAGTGCTATTGTGGAGGGAGTCCTTGTGAAGATTTAGACTACGTGTCTGGACTGCGCGTCCTTGTGGTATAGCTGCGTGTGAACCACTGCTGATTTCTAGCCGTTACTTTAAAGGTTTGACGAAGACACCGTACGTTACTCTTGTGAATGAAAGCAAGATGGTATGTAAGTCAATGGTCTTGTAAACTTGTCAGAGTTCTCGAAATAAAAGGTTTTTCCCTTAGGGGATTTTTCCTGAAATTTTGTGTCGCTTGCTATATCTTATTTGGTTTGATACGTAATTGCATGTTTAGGAGCTGAATTTATTTGGATTAACAATAGACTCGAATTAAATAAGTGTGACAAATTAGAAATTTGTGAATTTAATCAATTATCACATAGTCATATATTCTACAATACTATTCAACCTTCGTCAAAGACTTATCAACTACTTCTTCAATCTTTGAACTAGGTGAAACCTATGCTCAATGTGCTTAACTATTTTATGAGTTATGGGTTCTTTTGGACTTGACATTGTATCGCTCTATACACTCAAAGTGTCATACCTAATTACATTTTAAGGAGCCCCACCTAAGTTACTTAGAAATTATCTGAGCAATCGAAATGACAACAACATCGGCCTCCTTGGTAAAGTTATCAATCCACGATTACTTCACACTTCTCCAACTTATAAATCAACCTCCATGGGTAAGCACATATTCTGAGGTAGTACAATTGAACCTCATCTAATTGAAAAACTTAGCCTTTGCACCTAAAAGTTATAAGACCATTAGAATGAAATCTATTGACCATGCATAACAAATTTTGGTCTAGTACACAATATAACACACCTGAGGCTCCCCACTAGCGAAGCATTAGGTATATTCATCATATTTTCTATCTAATCAATTGTTGCCACTGATTTTGAGATGGAGTGATTCCATACACGAAAATAAAATATTTTTATGGATTCCGATGCTAATCTTATGAATACAACTTCGACATAAGGAACTTTGGATAAGCCCAATATCCTTTATAACCCATATAGTAAAAGATTATTCATAATGATGTGCCTAACTTGTCCTAAGTACTTAATACCGAGATACTTGAATAAAAACTCTTATGTAAGATAATATCCCCACCTATTTCCCAATTTGGACAAATATCATCCACAAATTATACTAGAAATACTACCACATTTTTGGTATGCTTCTTATACAAACATGTATTATTTAGAATTTGATCAAAATCAAAACTTTATTAGTTGATCAAACCGAATGACCCAAGACCTTGACGTTAGCTTAGATCCATAAATGTATCTCACACTCTTACTCACTTTGCTTTCTCAACTTATTACTATGTTCGTGTTAAGACAATCATTCAAGAATGTTGTCTCGACGTTAAAAGAATATTGACAGACTTTAGCATGGCTATCTCTAGATAGTTTGGTCATATTCAATTCCTTTATTTTTGAGTAAACCCTTTCACACGCCTTTCCTTGAAGGTTTACAACTTCCTATCCATATGTCTTTTAACTTCTTATAGCTCCACTTTCACCCGATAGGTTTACCATGAATAAGTTTATAAGTTCCAAAACTTGATTTGAATACATTGAATCTCCTTTTGGTATCCATAATCATAAGTCAAATATAAAATTTTGTTCCTTGGAAATACTCATTGTAATTCTTGGGACCCGATTCATTTTTTAACGGGGATCTCATCAAAATAATCACCTGAATCACTAACCTTTCAGTATATCTTCTTATGCTCCCATTATGACGTGGCACAATTTACTATCTAGTATAAGTGACACATTTGTCCTTGTCATCAATAATACTCCCACTACCATTAGACAGTGTATTATCGACACCAAGTTGTATTTTATCATTTACGGGTGGTCTAGAACGTTGGTAGTATGATGTTCTATTTTATCTTATAAGTCCAACTTACACTTAGTTTCGTGGTTTATTACATAGTCATTCTTCAAGAGCTGGTCATTAATACAATTGATGATCTTCTTATAATTAGAAATATGATATAAACTACCTTTATAATCTTTGGGATGACTAAGAAAGAGACATACCTCTATCCATAATTTAAACTTCCTTTTCTCCATCCACAACACGAGTGCTGCGCATCCTCGATCCGAACATACCTTAGAATTAACTTGTGCCAACTCCAATATTTAATAGGAGTTGAAAAAGACCGATTAAGAAGAAATAAAATTTAGAATGTCTATGTTGTCTCTTACATAAAATCTCAATAAGAATATTGCAGTCCTGAATAACTAATCATGGACTTTATTATAGCCAAAAGAGACTTATTCATCCGTTTCCTTTACACCATTCCAAAATGGAATACCTAGTGTAGAAAAATGGGATAGAATCCCATGACTCCAATAAATGATACCTTAATTGTCCCAATAGGTATACTTTCCCATGATCAGAGCGTGGAGTTTGGATTAGCTTATCTCACTCATGCTCCACCCTAGTCAAAGACTTCAGACTTGTGGGTCATAAGGTAAACACATATATACCTTTGAGTGATCATGAATGAAATACATGAAAAATGAAAAAAACCTATTGACCAGATAGTCATAAAACCATACACATAGAAATGAACCATTTCCATCACATCTTTGGCTCTCCATTTTCAAACTAAACTTTGAATTCCTTTTAGAATAGTATAACCTAAACACATGTGCCAAAATTGTATTTGATTATAGGAATACATTTTCTCCTTAATGATATGTCAATTAATGATATTCATTTCCAATAGAGGTGAGACACAACTTATATTGTATAAATTACTTTCCAATGTACTAGAACAGATAAAAGATATCCAATTTTGATAAAATAATTTTTACTAAAATAATTGAATATATGTTCAAAACCAATTTGGAAACCAAAACAAACTTTTTTAAAACTAGGTACATTAAATAATTTACCTAAATTATCTTTATGTCTTCACCAAAATCTAAAAGATCTCGTACTGATTAATATTGATGCCTTATTATAATTACCCATTATTAGAAATATATGTCTTTTAAGTAATTTACAATGTACTTGAAACTATACAACGAGTTGTTATCTTAATTTGTGGTTCCTGAGTTTACACACTGGGTTATCATAGATTCGACCATAAATCATGCATTTTCTTTTAAGATAAAAACCATTACCGTGTCATTTTCATTATAAATAAGGAAAAATTGGACACCGTTGCTATAAAAGTTCTAACTACTTGTAGTGAGAATACCTGCCTTTCTGCTATTTCATTACGACCCAGGAATATGAGATTTTCTTAACCCAAAATGTTGTACTTGAGACTTATCTTTAACCTCCTACTTCCCTTTAGGGAAAAAAGTAAATCTCTTCTCAATAACTAACACCATCCATTGGTTACCGATAATGCTCACTCACAGATTATTAAATTGATTCGGGTTTTCCCATCACATCTAATGAAATGAATTCTTAGTTCAGTCAATGGTGAAAATCATTTTATGAACATAATTGTTCCGTGAACGTCATCAACCAACATAGGTGTTAATGAATTTCCATTGCTCAATTCTTTATAATTAAACATGTACACAAATAACTTCCCCATTTTGGGGACCGAACTTATGTAATGTTCAGTTTAAAATAATTACCACATTTTTTAAAATATCATAGTTCCGTGATTAATATCCATTAGGGTGGGGGGAACATGCTCACACCAAGAGTTGATCATATCATAGTTATAAAATATTGATGGGAATTGATGGTTAAATAAGTTTCTTATCCCTTTAAGTTAGAACATTGTCCAATTATCATTTCAGTCCTAGAAATTATTCAAATTAAAACTTTAAGAGAAAAACCAGTGAGTAAAAATTGACTTCATTTTTGAAATCTTAGAATCATCATTGAAAAAAATAATTTCCAAATAGAATGCGAGAATTAGTTCGATTAAATTTTAATGTGGCGTTCCTCTACGGGAAATAAAAACTAATCATGTCGGACATCCTAGTTCCCTTATAAAGTGAAATTTCTCGTTGGGAACTTAAATAACTGCACCTTGAAATAAACATATTTTATTTTTCATTATGTTGTAGGACGGTTTACGGAACTTATGTCAAACATAATGAGTAAATAACATCTTTTGGTCCCATAATTAATGACCGTGACTCCATTAGGGAGGATATCATTAATTTTGTTTAAGTGCATACCATTACTTCATTCCTCGAATTTGAATCTGCTCATGAATAAATTTTCCGTTGTGGGGACCGAACTCACTCACATTAAATTCTTGTAACTATCACTTAAGAGTTTTAAGAATGCTGGGTACCCTACTTAATTCCATCTATTAAGGGGCTAACTAGCTAACACAAGAAATTAATCACATCACATTCATAAAATACCAATGGAGACCACAATGTTTATGTGGAAACCTTCACCCACTTAATATTTGAAACTTCAGGGTATTTAGAAAAAAATTCATTCAATTCTAAATATCCAAATTAAATCCTTGCTAATTTCCCAATTTACTTGTACAAATTAAATTATCTAGCACGATTCCAATTTTTCAAAAATGAAACTATTTTAAAAGTAAAATAAAACCCTTGGATTAAAATTTAATTTACATCTTTATATTTATTACCAAATCAAATTCTATTTAGAAAAGAACAAATGAAATCGGGATTCCAGAAAATTATTCTAATCTAGGTTGGTCTCAAAATTAAATTTATGTGTTTATAAAAATGGGTGTCCCTAATTAATTAGCACAAAAAATTATCAACATACAAGACAGAAGAATCATAATAAAACACAAAATATTAAATCACAATTCATATTGGAATGAAATCCCCTTTACATCATGGCCTAGAGTTCCTCTTAAAGTAGAACTCTTAAAGAACAAGAATCTCTCTTGAAGTAAACTTCCTTTTGATCAGGAATCCTCTTTTAAATAAACTTATTTATAACTCGGAGTTCATGGGCCATTGGACCCTATGTAAGCACTCAATTTTGTCTCGAGGAAGATTAGAATGAAAAAACGGATTAAGAAACATCAAACAATATAAAAAATCCTCAAAGAAATTTACCCATGGGTCATTGATTGATTGACATAATTCTTCGATTGATCGAAGATTGTCGCTTTAGTCATCGATTGATCCACGATGTCGAACATAGATTCATCCCAACTTCGTAAAACTCATGCAAAAATGACCATAACTTCCTCAAAACATCACCAAAATCCGTGAAACTATGTCCAAGACCAAAACCCACATAAATACATTATTATAAATGTAAAAAACTATTACAAACCTCTTAGAACTCCTTTATTTAGAAAAGCGGTAATTATAAAATACTAGATATGACAACCATTTCGAATTCATGAATAAATAACTACGGATAAACCACCGTAGGGTCAATTCACACAAAATAAATATACATGACCATGATGGAGGGATATAAACATATAATTTATATAAAGTCATATTATTAAGCTACCATCCATAGTATTTTTTAATCATACAACATCAAAAACTAGGGTTTTCAAGGTTGGACAACATGGATCAATTATTGGCAAACTTGAATTGAATTCTAAAATACAAAACACTTCCATCCCTAAGATATTTGATTAATTATGAATTTGAAAGAAAACAAGGACTAGGTTTAAAGTTTAACCTAGGGTTTCCTGAAACAATACCATTACGAATCTTGTTATGATTTGTATAAAGAGAAAAAGGTTGAAGATAATGTTGATCTTGCTTCACATTCAAGGTCTCAATAAATCTTATTATAATGCTCCAAACGCCCATAATCTTTTAATATGTGATCAACTCAAAGCAAGCTTTGTGTGTCAATACTCTTGGAGATAACACGGTGGTGATATATGAGAGAAATGACCTTCTCACCCCTCACCCCTTCACAAAATCATAAATAGTGTTTTTCCTCTCTCTCTCTAACCCTCTATTATGGATTATTAACTTAAAAACCTAGATTACACTAATATAAATAGGTATAAGTCATGGGCTTAGCCTTAACTTGGCTTTTAGAGAGTTTTGAGCCTGCGACTTGGGTATTGGACTATATTAGGGACCCAATACATATAATCAAGTTGCATTCAAAATAAATACTCGGTGATGATACCATATTTTACTATTGGAATTATGAGGACTGATAACCCCTTCAACTTCACTCATACAAGAAAAGAGGTCTTAAGGTCAATTTTAGACCTCTACTAGACCATTGTAATGCTCCCAGAACCATAATTTCGTTAAGGAAGGGAGCAAGATAGTGTCACATGCCTCATCCACCTCACTAATACCTCAAGGTGATCATTCTTTCCTACCAAGCTTAGTAACTAAGGCCAAATACATCAACACCAATGTCCCGTTACATCAGACTTGAACATCGAACCTCGATATAAAGAGAATTGCCCCCCAGAGGTCCCATAACACCTCTTTTAGGGAAATATTATTGTGACATACCATGAGACAACCTAATGAGTAAAATTTGATGATTCTAAACCCCAAAGACGTCAGGTTAAGCCCATACAATTTGTATATTGGGCAGCAGAAAAGGATGACACTGTTTACCTACCTTCACCACTCATTTTCATGAGCATTAATAACTCCCATCAGCATTAAATTCACCCATCAATTACTTTCCACCACTTAAAAGTCTTTCTCCCACACTTCACCTTGCCACTGTAGCCGTCAGACCTCAGAGAGGCCCCAACCATGTTTTCACAGTTGTGACACCCCGCCTAATAAAATACCGGGTGATCAGTCCTATAACAAATTAAAACAGGAATTCCAGTTGGATCATCCTTAGCATCACTGTCGAAAACTTTTTAAAACATACTAACCACCTAGTATTCCAAAAACTGGTGCCGAATTTTTAACTTTTTAATTAAAAAAAATAGTACATGTGGAAATAAATATAAACCATTCACACAACTGAATGAAAATAAACTGTTACACTACTTACCGAATAAACCATCGGCCACCAAAGTGAAATAATCCAAAACAAATATCCAACACGGGAATAAAACAATGTGAAAACTGAACTGAAAGTCTGGGCGACATGCCCTAAATGAAACTGAAACTGATACAAAATTCCTACTCTAGGAATGAATAAATGATACTCTAATCCAAACTCCTGCTAGCATCCACATATGCCGCAGCTCCGTGTCCCTAGAATAGAATATCAATCCTGGCATCCCTGTGGCTGGACACCTAAAAGGTTTTGAAAATAGTTTTATAGAAAGGGTTAGAACCCAAAACATTTTGAAAATATTTATCAAGTGAATTAACTGCAGTAATTTAAAATGCATGAATGCGCTTCATATTTAAGTTATTGTCGCACTCCTTTGTGAACTTTCTCACCCCTCCACTATTGTGCACAGATACCGGTTACCTTAACCCCCACCTAGTTGTACTAACCCGTCCAACTAGTCCTGGTATAACCTTCCCTTGCCATACTACTCTAACTTGAGTATAATGATTCTTGAATTATAAGTTATATCACAATTAACTTAATTAATTCCTCTTAAATAGTATCATATAACCGTGTCACAAGTTATCTAAAGTAAATACATCACACACTGTATTATTACCCGCATATAATATTTTCTACCATTATATACGTACCTTTACCACAACATCCACACATATAATATACGTATATACATCCCTTCGAGTATACCCTCGCCGGATGATTCCCTCTAAAATGCTATTTCACTAGGTGTGCTCACAAAACCAAGTTCCCCAAGTTGGAATCGCTCACCAACTTGGCCCAAAATATAAACATAGTGGAGGCGGTCATATTCCTTTCCTGAAAGTGAAATAAATCCCTCAGCCATATATACAGGACGCTATGACCTGGGGATATACTTGCCATACTTCTCAAGCTAGGGGATTCACCCACATCGCGCAACCTCCCTTGATAGCATTAGAGTATATAAATTTAAATAAATATCTAATCTTTGATATTTAATATCACACACAATATATACACATATATATATATATATATATATATATACTATCTCTACACCGTTTATATATATAATATAAACTCCGGCTTTACCGTGTACTCAAAATCCCGTACACTGCCTGTAATTTAATATCACAAACAATATATACACGTATATATATACATATATACTATCACTACCCCGTATATATATATAATATAAACCCTGGCTTTACCGTGTACTCAAAATCCCGTACACTGCCTGAAATTTCCTAAGTCTGTGGCCCGACTCAATGTAATTAATTTTCTCACTTAATAACTTATCATCTTCCCGAGTCTATGGTCCGAATCTAATGCATTTAATTCACATCTCAATTCATATAATATTTTTCCCCGAGTCTGTGGTACGACTTTAATTAAATTAATTAACACACTTATTAATTTAATACCTCCCCGAGTCTATCGTCCGACTCTAATTAAATTAATCAACACCCATATTAATTTAATACTTATTTGAGTCTACAATCCGACTCTATTTAATTAATTTACAAATTAATTAATCAACACAATCCGAGTCTGTGGTCCGACTCTAATATAATTAATTAATACACCTATTAATTTAATCCTACCCAAGTCTATAATCCGACTCTAATTAAATTAATTATCAACCTTATTAATTTAATCCTACCCGAGTCTACAATCCGACTCTAATTAAATTAATTATCACACCCATTAATTTAATTCTACCCGAGTCTACAATCCGACTCTAATTAGATTAATTTTCAATCTTATTAATTTAATAACTTGGTGTCACCCAACCATTATCCCCGGACTCGCTCACTTGGCCCATACCTTAATATTTCCCGAGTCAATGTTCCGACTCCAAATTAATTACTTTCTCTCAATAATTAATTTACTACTTTGATGCCACTTAACCAATAGCCCTGGACTTGCTCACTCGGTCCATTCTACATCTCAAAATTTCATTTTCACATTTTCACCCACAATGTGTCACACATTTATTTTCATAATTCCCCCAATTATATTACCTATAATTGTTAGCACACCCGGACTCACCCACTTGGTCCATAATTAAATATTTTACCTAAATTCCTTTAATAATGTAGTGTCACCCAACTACAATACCCTAATATCATTCCTTGGCCCAATATCAATAATTGAATTATTTCTCCAAATTCGTTCATCTCATGACATACCGTTCACACCCTCCTAAACCCAATTATATCACCCTATAATTGTTAAGGAAATATGTGTCCCATATAAATTTCTCACCAAATATAATTAAGGGAATTAAAACTTAAATAAAACCCTCATTATAAACAACCTGGCCGAACTGTCAAATTCCTGGGACCGTTGATCGATCGATCCCCCTGGGTCGATCGATCGATCGAGCAGGTGATCGTCTTCCCCAGCTTGCTGTTTCAGCCATTCACGAACCCTTAAGCTTTTGGTTTCTCCCAAACCCTTACCCATTTCACAACCAACATATCCTCCTCACTAGAAAAGGTTCTAAACACCCTAGAGACCTTAATCCATCAATAAATTTATACCAAACCCTAGGTTTATCCGATTTGGGTTTTCCATCTGGGTCTACCCTACTAAATACAACCCTACCATTTTCAGTCCTTGTAATCGCTATACATATTGCAATCCACTCTACAATTTAATCGTAACAGATTCAAATCATAACTTAGCATCCATGAAATAATTAAATATGCCCATTACTCTAAATTCATAAAAACCCAATGTTAATCTTGGTTACACACCCAAAACGAATTTTCATATACACATCACTATGATATGAATTGATTATCATAATTTAGAAATCAAAACAGTTAACCACTTGCCTGAAATTGTTCGTAGGGTCTGATCCGTTGTTGTAGTCCCTTAATTTGGCTCCAAAATCCCCAAATTGGCTTTTGATAAGCTTTCCCCCAATTTCCCTCTCAAGCCCTAGGTTTAGATTTGTGATGGCTGTTGATTTTATAATCCCTCACTTAGGTTAAAACTCTAAATCCCGTTTTTCACCTAATGGGCTTAATTAAACTGACCCAACTCGCCCCGTGTGGGCCCGACTATATCCAAAAATACCCCGAGACCCAATTGCTACCCTCGGATACTCTTTTCTGACTATCTCGACCCATCCGGACGCAACCGCGCACTCGAAATTGCCATTCGAAATACTTTTTGACATTTCTAAATTTTAACCTCAAAATGTGACACACTAGATTTTGAACCATTAAACTTAAAATTCGCCAATTATAAATAATTCGGCTCACTCAAATAAATTCTCCAACTCATGAATTTAAGTTTCTCCAATTTAAATATTTTTCTTCACTCCCAAAAATAATTAAATATTACATCCTCAAAATTACGGGGTGTTACATACTCCCCCCCTTACAAAGGAATTTCGTCCTTGAAATTAAGATGGGCATAATGTTCTAAGCTTCGCATATTACTCTCTAGTTATGTGCCTCCAAAGACCGCTATATCTATCCCATTCGTTTTTAACCATACGTTACACAAGAATGCAATTAAATTAACCAGGGTGCCCATACACCCTATACCCATGCTTAACCGCACAAAATTTTCCTTAATTAGCCCGGGTGCTCACACACCCTATCCCCGCGCTCTACCGCACGATAGTTACTCGACTATGCTAGTCGTAACTCGCAATATAACTTCAAACCCGTAGTCATATCACATATATATTTATATATACATATATATATATCTACTTCCCGGGTACCTAACCCATGTACTAACATCCAAACATCTTCCCACAAAATACTTGTCTCTCAACACAAAAGTATAAACGCTTACCCTTATGCTACCGAAGACAACATAAAATACCGCTCCCTTACTATCACTAGTCCTTGCGCAAAATAAACCCCGAGCTATCTCTCTTTGCTAGAAAATAAATCTAACCACCCTGATTCACTTCAGTAAACATCCCAACTTACCGGGATAAAACGTGAGAACACAAAACCTCACTATGTGCTATTGCACCACACAAAACATCATATATATCCACATATATATAGGCTATACACCCTCTCCGGTAATACCTAGTACCAACCATACCCTGGTGTCGCGAACACCAAAATTTTACACCACTATCCACCATAATTCAAATCTCATCACCATCCATCCGATTTTTAGGAAATATTATCAACCCTACTCCCATAATTCTCGGAAGTAGTAACTCCTCGCATAATTCAAACCTTCACTCAGTGTACACCTCTACTCTCCCGTGAAGAACACCAAGGAACTCCGCTACCCTACGAAAAGTTTATCCATATACTATGGCTTCTACCGCCAACGTACTCGCTAAATTCGACTCACCCGCGAACTTTAGTGAAAGATAAGTCTTATTTTATGACATCCTCTTTGTCACTCAAAAATATACCCCATGCCCATAGGGTAAAAATAATTACCTTTATACTCCAGCTGCAATGGATGGTTCTCGAGTTTTGGAGCATCTTCTCCTTGCCCGAATGCGCCTATGACTTGCTGTAGTGGATGTACATCCAGGACCTCATCCTGTAGTTGACCCCTTCCTTCCTTAAGATAAATTCTCTTCACGTGTCTCGCTTTCCCCACAAATGAAACACCTTCTAATGCATTCACCCTGCCACGGGTCCCTTCTATGCCGACCTTGTTGGAATTTCCTACCGATAGTCTCTAGTTCTAAATCATTTGGCATGATTTCTCTACCAGAAATCCTGCCCCTAATCTCCCCAAGTCTTCTGCTGGGATACCCTACTGGTATTGTTCCCTCCTACCTTATCCGACTGGCTAGTTCCCACTCCCCTCCCGATTCCTTTCACGTGGAAGCGATATTCCTGACCGTGTCGGAGTGCTGCGTTAATGGCATCAGTATAATCTACTAATGCGGAATTACCAATTAAATGTTGTCTGATTCTCCAGACTAACCAATTCACAAACCTTATTTTCTTTACCCCTTCATCACTTACCTCATTCGGTACAAAATTTTCTAACCGAGTGAATTCTTCCTCGCAATCGACCACTGAACGGTCTCCCCGAGTCACCTCACAAAATTTTCTCCATGTTTCGGTCTCAACCGCCGGAGGAAAATACTTGCGGTCGAACCGCACTCAAAACTCTGCAATAGCTAGTGTGTCCCTATCCTCAACTGTGGTGACTGACTCCCACCACTGTAGCGCTGCTCCGACTAAACTAAAAGTGGTTAGCATTTGCTTTCTCACCTCATCGCAATCTCCCATGCGTAGGTGACGCTGGATATCTCTCTTCCTTAACACGCTAGCACTACATCTGGACCTCCTAGTAACTCTGGTGGGTTCCCACAAAAAAATAACCTCTTTTTCTTATTTCCACCCCGACGACCCCGCGTGAGTCTGAACATCCGACGCCACTAACATTTGTGGCGAATCCCGTGGAAAGTACCCTGCCGTTGTGACCACCGTCGCTTCAACTGCCTATGCCACTATTTCAGTTACCTGTGCTGTCAAAATCATTCTCGGTCGTAGTTGCGGTAACTCTTGCTCCTAACGAGTCTCACTCATCTCATCTCATCTCCCCCTGCTGCCCTAGCTGCTCTCTCTCTCCTGTGCGTCATCTGGAATGAGAATCGAGTTGGTATGAGTTCACTCTCAAATATAAATTTGGCAGAAGAACGTATATACGCATACGTATGAGAATACAACAATCCTATGATAGGGCACTATATCAAAGATTGCTAAGCTGAAACGTGAAAAGCTGCACAGATCCTAAGGACAGTAGAACCTGATGCTCTGATACCATCTGTGACACCCCGCCTAATAAAATACCGGGTGATCAGTCCTACACCAAATTAAAACAAAAATTCCAGTTGGATGATCCTTAGCATCAGTGTCGAAAGCTTTTTAAAACATACTAACCACCTAGTATTCCAAAAACTGGTGCCAAATTTTTAACTTTTTAATTAAACAAAATAGTACATGCGGAAATAAATATAAACCATTCACACGACTGAATGAAAATAAACTGAATAATTAATTACAAAACTTACCGAATCAACCATCGGCCACCAAAGTGAAATAATCCAAAACAAATATCCAACAAGGGAATAAAATAATATGAAAACTGAACTGAAAGTCTGGGCGACATGCCCTAAATGAAACTGAAACTGAGACAAGATTCCTACTCTAGGAATGAGTAAATGATGTGTCTAATCCAAACTCTTCTAGCATCCACATATTCCGCAGCTCCGTGTTCCTGGAATAGAATATCAATCCTGGCGTCCCTATGGCTGAACACCTAAAAGGGTTTGAAAATAGTTTTATAGCAAGGGTTAGAACCCAAAATATTTTGAAAATATTTAGCAAGTGAATTAACTGCAGTAATTTAAAATGCATGAATGCGCTTCATATTTAAGTTTGTGTCGCACTCCCTTGCGAACATTCTCACCCCTCCACTATTGTGCACACCTACCGGTTACCTTAACCCCACCTAGTTGTACTACCCCGTCCAACTAGTCCTGATATAACCTTCCCTTGCCATACTACTCTAACCCGAGTATAATGATTCTTGAATTATAAGTTATATCACAATTGACTTAATTAATTCCTCTTAAATAGTATCATATAACCGTGTCACAAGTTATCTAAAGTAAATACATCACACACTGTATTATTACCCGCATATAATATTTTCTACCATTATATACGTACCTTTACCACAACATCCACACATATAATATACGTATATCTATCCCTTCGAGTATACCCTCGCCGGATGATTCCCTTTAAAATGCTATCTCACTAGGTGTGCTCATAAAACCTAGTTCCCCAAGTTGTAATCGCTCACCAACTTGGCCCAAAATATAAACGTAGTGGAGGCGGTCATATTCCTTTCCTGAAAGTGAAATAATCCCTCGCCCATATATACCGGACGCTATGACCTGGGGATATACTTGCCCTACTTCTCAAGCTAGGGGATTCACCCACATCGCGCAACCTCCCTTGATAGCATTAGAGTATATAAATTTAAATAAATATCTAATCTCTGATATTTAATATCATATAAATATATACACACACATATATATATATATATATATATATATATATACTATCTCTGCACCGTATATATATATAATATAAACTCCGACGTTACCGTGTACTCAAAATCCCGTACACTGCCTGAAATTTCCTAAGTCTGTGGCCCGACTCAACGTAATTAATTTTCTCACTTAATAACTTATCATCTTCCCGAGTCTATGGTCCGATTCTAATGTATTTAATTCACATCTCAATTCATATAATATTTTTCCCCGAGTCTGTGGTACGACTTTAATTAAATTAATTAACACACTTATTAATTTAATACCTCCCCGAGTCTATCGTCCGACTCTAATTAAATTAATTAACACCCATATTAATTTAATACTTATCCGAGTCTACAATCCGACTCTATTTAATTAATTTACAAATTAATTAATCAACACAATCCGAGTCTGTGGTCCGACTCTAATATAATTAATTAATACACCTATTAATTTAATCCTACCCGAGTCTATAATCCGACTCTAATTAAATTAATTAACAACCTTATTAATTTAATCCTACCCGAGTCTACAATTCGACTCTAATTAAATTAATTATCACACCCATTAATTTAATTCTACCATAGTCTACAATCTGACTCTAATTAAATTAATTATCAATCTTATTAATTTAATAACTTGGTGTCACCCAACCATTATCCCCGGACTCGCTCACTTGGCCCATACCTTAATATTTCCCGAGTCAAGACTCCAAATTAATTACTTTCTCTCAATAATTAATTTACTACTTTGATGCCACTTAACCAATATCCCCGGACTCGCTCACTCGGTCCATTCTACATCTCAAAATTTCATTCTCACATTTTCACCCACAACGTGTCACACATTTATTTCCATAATTTTCCCAATTATTTTTACCTATAATTGTTATCACACCCGGACTCACCCAGTTGGTCCATAATTAAATATTTCACCTAAATTCTTTTAATAATGTAGTGTCACCCAACTACAATACCCGAATATCATTCCTTGGCCCAATATCAATAATTGAATTATTTCTCCAAATTCGTTCATCTCATGACATACCGTTCACACCCTCCTAAACCAAATTATATCACCCTATAATTGTTAAGGAAATATGTGTCCCATATAAATTTCTCACCAAATAAAATTAAGGGAACTAAAACTTAAATAAAACCCTCATTATAAACAACCTGGCCGAACTGTCAAATTCCTGGGACCGTCGATCAATCGATCCCTCTGGGTCGATCGATCGATCGATCGAGCAGGTGATCGTCTTCCCCAGCTTGCTGTTTCAGCCATTGACAAACGCTTAAGCTTTTGGTTTCTCCCAAATCCTTACCCATTTCACAACCAATATATCCTCCTCACCAGAAATGGTTCTAAACACCCTAGAGACCTTAATCCATCAATAAATTTATACCAAACCCTAGGTTTATCCGATTTGGGTTTTCCATCCGGGTCTGTCCTACCAAATACGACCCTACCATTTTCAGTCCATGTAATTGCTATACATATTGCAATCCACTCTACAATTTAATCTTAACAGATTCAAATCATAACTTAGCATCCATGAAATAATTAAATATGCCCATTACTCTAAATTCATATAAACCCAATGTTAATCTTGGTTACACACCCAAAATGAATTTTCATATACACATCACTATGATATGAATTGATTATCATAATTTATAAATCACAACAGTTAACCACTTGCCTGAAATTGTTCGTAGGGTCTGATCCGTTGTTGTAGTCCCTTAATTTGGCTCCAAAATCCCCAAATTGGCTTTTGATAAGCTTTCCCCCAATTTCCCTCTCAAGCCCTAGGCTTAGATTTGTGATGGCTGCTAATTTTCTAATCCCTCACTTAGGTTAAAACTCTAAATCCCGTTTTTCACCTAATGGGCTTAATTAAAGTGTCCCAACTCACCCCGTGTGGGCCCGGCTATGCCCAAAAATACTCCGAGATCCAATTGCTACCCCGGGTACTCTTTTCTGACTATCTCGACCCATCCGGACGCAACCGCGCACTCGAAATTGCCATTCGAAATACTTTTTGACATTTCTAAATTTTGACCTCAAAATGTGACACACTAGATTTTGAACCATTAAACTTAAAAGTCGCCAATTATATATAATTCGGCTCACTCAAATAAATTCTCCAACTCATGAATTTAAGTTTCTCCAATTTAAATATTTTTCTTCACTCCCAAAAATAATTAAATATTACATCCTCAAAATTATGGGGTGTTACAACCGTCCACTCATTTTCTTTCTAAGAGATTAATTATATAAGGGAGGCTTGTGAATGGTTAAGGGAGAGGAAATTCCAGCCGAGAAATGTTGAAATCATCATACAAGCATAACAAAGGGCAATCAACTAAAACAACTGTCTACTCATTTTTAGATACGGTTTCACCCCGCTATTGTTACAAACCATCACAGATTAGATAATGTTTTACTATTTTACTTACTGTACAATTGAATCCCAAACTAAGACTTACAGAAGTCCATTAGTTACTTCCTAAGGTCCTTTGTTTTAGTAATAAAGATCATAGGAACCTCATATTTTTTTGACCAAATCTTAATAAATCTCTTAGATTGTAATAACTATTTTATGATGTAATACATAGTGAAACACCCTTTGAGAGTGGATGCAGGATCCTCATCTAAGGTCTGAACTACTTGATATACTTGTCTATAACTTTGACACATTTCCTTACTAACCCGTATGAGGTTTTGTGAAGAGCACCGATCTTGCATGAGGTCTCTTATGATTTTAACACCCACTATATTAGCACCGTCTATGAGAATGAAGTGTTTTATTGATTTCATATACTAACTCTACCTTCTTTGGCATGATAACCAATGCCAAGTTATCCTTCTCTTTCAAAGATATGGAAACTCGATAAAAGGATCTTTAAAAAAAACTCACCGATATTCTTAGAAGGCTTCCTTTACCATTAATAGTGAAGGATCTGACCGGATCATAGTGGAACTGGAGAAAATCATGAGACCCTGTTGGAAGGAGGAAATGATCCAGATGATGTAGTTAGGGATCCACAACGTTCATAGACTCGTATTCCTACCAGGGATAGGTTGTCACTCCTCGAAGATCAATCCTATGTTGGTTCTAGGGTGCATAGGCCCTAGGATAATAAGATCTAGAAGATGGAAGGCCCTAGTATAATATGCAAACTCCCAATACCATATAACTATCCCTCTAGAAGACATTATCTTATTCTTCAAGGAAGTTTAACATTAAAATCTTCCCCCTAAGTGGAATATGACTAATATTGAATCGTTTGTTGGATCTAAACATCCCATAGATCGTATGAGACTTATAGGTCACTCATGCTCCTTCAGGGCATCTTAGATGAGGTTTTATGTAGAGCATTTCTCAGTACCATAGGGGAAATTGCTATGCACTAGTTTGACAAGCTTAAACCAGGGACCATTGGAAGTTTTATAGCACTAGAAAGGACTTTTGTCAACCATTTCATATAGGTCCAGAAGGTAAGGAAGACCATGATCTCTTTCCTCCAATTCTTACGAAAGATCAGTGAAACTCTTAGAGAGTACACCAAGAGATTCAACTAAGAGGCTCTCTAAGTTGATGATCAAAATGATACCATCGATATGGAAACCTTCATCTCAGGCCTTACCTCTGAGGATCTCTTAATATCCTTGAGTAAGGACCCTTTAGATCGATGACTAAGTTGCTTGAGAGATCTTAGAAGTACATTAATGTTGATAATGAAGTTATGATGAGGTGTTCCATATCCTCCCACACTTGGGAAAGATAAAAGATGTATTCTCCCGCTTTGGATAGTCCCTAGAGATAACGAAGTCCAATAAGAGGAATAACAGAGGAAAGGAGAATATTACTCTAGAAGGAAAACACTTCACCTCTCTAATAGACACTATAGAAGAGGTCTTCATTATAGGAGAAGACTAGGATCCCATACCTCCACTAAAGCCCATAAGTGGTATGTAGGACATGAGGATAAGTTTAAATATTCCAAAATTCATAAAGACCGCGAGAACAATACCAATGATTATTTCAGATTCAAAGAAGATATTGAAGGGGTAGTTAAGAGAGGTTATCTCAAAGAGTTTATGGCAAAACATGTAGGCTAAGGTTAACACAAAAATAATAATATAATTACAGGCGATGTCGCTTTGATTAGTGTGAAAACCATATTTAGATTTTTTATGGTGGATGAATCTCTTTCATAACCAACGAGGCTCACCTTAGAGGCATCCAAAATGAAGGGGTGAAAGTTAAAATTTTTTATCATAAAATCCAATCCAAAAAGGGAGTTCCCATTATGGTCTTTCCAAACATAGACCTCAAGAGGGTCTTCTCGCTCATAACGATCCTCCAGTAATCATAATAATTATAGGCAATGCTAACATGAATAGGGTATCGGTCGATATCGATAGCTCAACTAACATTATGTTCTTGAATGCTTTCAAAGCTATGAGGCTCACCACAAAGAAGATGTAACCACTCACTAATCATTTTATTGGGTTCAATAGGGAACAAATCTATTCCATACTATATATCACTCTCCCACTCACAATTAGTTCAAAATACTAATGCGCTATCATTAGGGACAAGTTCCTAGTGTTATACCTACCCTCATCATATAATGTTGTCTTGGACAAATCTTTATCAATGATTTAGATGCCATTTTGTAACTTGCAGGATGGTTATGAAGTTCCCCACCTCCATGGTATCGAACAAGAATTTGGGGATCATAAAAAGGCCAGGGAGTGTTACAACATTTCTGTGATAGAGAAGAAGATGTCACTTGAGACCTCCCAAAGCTTGTTCGAAGACCCAAAAGGTTAGTAAAGAAATCACACCACCCCAACAGAGGTCCTACCTCCTCCATCTAAGATACTTGAGCTCCCACTAGAGATTTTGGGCGTAGAGCTAATGAATGTGAAGACTTTTGATAATACGTAAATATTGCATATTTCATCATCCGAACCGATGCATTTTAGCCCCCTCGGGTATCTTATTTCCTATATTTATGCTCGTTAACCAGAAAACCTCATATTTCTACGTTAACATGTTTTGCAGGGGTTAATTGAGCTTTTATAGGTATTTGGATGCTAAGTGTGAAGTTCGGATGCATTCCGATCGATTTTCGTACACGATCGCACGTTCAAGGGTAATTTAGTCGATTCACATCTTGGGAACCTAGACCAACATCTCCACGAAAGTTTTATCCCTCCTCGCAAGCTTCCCGTGGCCGTGAACGGTGCACGATTCTTATTCAGAACGAAGAAGTTACAGCAATTTCAGCGGACGAGAAATGCAAACATCCCAAAACAGCATGCAGGAGGCTCATACCTGCTTGATCGATCGATCGAACAAAGGGGTCGATTGATCGATCCTTCTTATTTTTGCCAAATTATGGGAGACAATGGGCTGGATTTTTGAGCATCGATCGATCGAGCCCAAGGAACGATCGATCGATTCCCTGTTTTCTACAGATATTTTGGGCTTTTCTTTTCTTTTCCCTTTTCTTTTATAATTTAATTCCATATAGTATAAATAGCATTTTTGTTGTAAATATCAGATATATTAAGTTATAGAATTCATTTTAGATAGATTAGGTTAGGGTTTTGGAGATTTGGGAGCTCATTTCTTGATTTCTTCTTGGATTGACACTCATTTGGGCTTGTAATTTGTGCAACCATCTTCTATCTCCATTAATATAGTGTGTATTTAATTATTTCTTGTGTTCTAATTTAGTTTACATGCTTTCTTTACATGCTTTGATTTAATCACTTTCTAGTGTAGATTTACCGCGTTTGTTTATCGCTTTCCATTTATCGCATTTTTATCATGCTTTCTAGCTAATTTAAATTAGGTTGTGTTTGAATGGAACTCACTCGGGTTGATGCGTTGCTTGGCTTTGGTGATGGTGTTTATGGGTATATTTCGGGTTCATTGTCCTAGTTATTGTGCCTAGGAGATTTGACGGAGCATATCATGTATGTCTCGTGCTTACGACCTTTCGTGCGCAATTTTTAGGGTATTTGTTGATGCCAAAATATTATTAGGCTTTTATGCGAATTTAGGGGCGTGACAACCCTTGATTCAATTAACTGTCGAAACGAGACACATTCGTAATAACTCATCGACCCATGTATCCATTTTATACAAATTAACTCGGGTGAGGGATATTCGACGCAACCTATAGTTTTTACTTCTTTCTTAATCTAGTTTCAGTACACTCGCCTAGATTAATATTTTCCTTTAATGCATCTTTTCCTTTTTAGTTGTAATAATCTTTTTCCCTTTTATTTAGAATTATTAAAATCAATTAAATTTAAGCATCTCGTCCCTGTGGATTTTCGATACCCGACTTACCGCTGTGCTTGCCTCGCAAGTGTAGCCGTAATTTAGGTTTATTTGTATTATCACGGTGAAACAAAAATAACGATTGTGCCCTTACACGAGCACTCATTTCAAGCGGTGACCAAAATGGCGCCGTTGCCAGGGACTAGTTTGTTTTAGACTTTATTTGATTTAGTATTTTGTAGTATTTTCTTTCTATTTGTATTATTTTCTAACCTTTTTGCTGGACTTCCACATTTGAGCACTTAGAAACGCTCGAATTTTCCCCGCATGCACTTACTTTGTGGAATTCGCCACTTTGAGCCATTTTGGGGGTAAGCATGTCTTATTCCAATTCTTTCGGTATAATTCTCAAAATTCTCGTAATCCTATGACTTTCGGTGAATAATTAGAATCCCAAAGAATTTCAAATTCAAATATGACTTTGGGCGAGTATAATTAAAGTCAAAACTTGGGTTATTGGAATTTTGATGATGATGACAATGATTTTGGGCCTTTGCCTCCTTATAATAGGAATTTTGAAACAAATTGCAATAGTTTTCAAAATTCCTATAATAATGAGTTTTTGTTTAAGTTCGATGGTAATTTTCAAAGTTCCCATTTGCATGGATCCGCACCTCTACCTATGACATTGGTTGAGGGTTTGCGTATGTATGAGAATGAGAAAATTGAAACTCATTATCGGGAAGAAAATCGTTTGTGGGAACATGACTTGGATTTATTATTTGAGTCCGACGACGATTTTGCTTCCGAGACTTTTGAAGTCGAGGAATGTTTTGAACCAAATGAGGTACTTTTACCTACTTTGGAACAAACCATTCTAGGCTTTGCCCATTGCATAATAGATATTGAAAGTGAGGATGAAAATGATGTAATATCTATTTGCAATGAAATGATTTCTTCTTTGGCCCCCAAAGAAGAACATTTTATTGAAAATGATATTATTTCCTTCGAAACTCAATCTTCATGCGATGATGATTAATCTTATGAGTTTGAATTTGTTTCATCCCCATTTTCATTCTCTATTATCACACCGTCATAAGTACCCGATGATTCGGTTTCAAACTTTAATGTTTTAAACCTTTTTGCCGATGAGGAGTACTTGCTCGAGTCGCCTTCCATGATCGCATCCGTGCCTTCGTGTGCGCCGCCTCCCATTCCAATTTCAAAATCTTTGCGAGGATATTCTACTTTTCTCGATCCCCACATGCTTTTGTCACCCGTTCAATCCAAACCCCCCATCGTCCCTCCAAATTTTTTAATTGGCGATGGTTCATTTCTTACGCCTTACACATTCCTTCCGTTGTTAAAACGGAATTCATATTTTTCGAAAGGCATGCTTGAATGTGAGGGTACACATGTTATCCTCCAAAGTCAAACCCTTTTTGCGGTGGACCCTCAACTATTTAGACTTCTAGTGTATAGTTAGTGTGAATCCTAAATAGTAGGTTGTATATAGTTAGCTTTTTATTATTTCTTTCTTTTTATTTTTTCTTTCGTTTTTAATTTAGTCTACTGTAATTAGTTAACCTTTTGTTATTTGTTTTTGCTATGCTCGGTACTAACTTGTTTTTTTATATTCTTTGGACTTGTTCTTATGGGGATCGCTCCAATTTTGGGTAATATTGCTATTTTCCTTCTTAAACTTGGTTCTTAATTAACATTGAGGACAATGTCAAGTTTTAAGTTAGGGGATGTGGGATATTCTATCCATTTCTTTATTTAGTCCATGTTTTTGCTCACATGTTAGTTACTTAGTATGCTTTTCTTGGAAAAATTGAAAATTTCAAAAATAATTTCTTTCTTTTTTCTCCTTTTTGGGCATTTTGCCTTTGTTTCCAATGATAAATTTCAATAATTGCCCGATCCAATAGACAACCCAATGATGCATGTTCTCGATTTTAGAAGTTATTAGACTGTAGTCTCAATTATTGGTATTATGAATAACTTCATGAATTAAACTTTAATCCCATGAGCACATGCACTTTCTTGCCTTATTGATTTGGTTTAAGATTTTTATAACTCGGTAATCTTTTATTGCATTGTATACACTTACACCGAGTAATCTTTGTACCTTTTGTCGTTTGTGAGTGTATACACTATTCTTTTCTCATTGAAAACGTTGAAGTCATTAGTAATCCCTCTATTCTTTCATTTGATCGTTCATTAATTGAGTTCATACTTGAAATGTGTTACTTGATCATGATTTTCATATATTGTTTTGACTCGAGAATTGCGTAAATTTTTGGAAATCAACATAGCATTCTTTGTTATATCACCCATATTGACCTTGATCTCGCCTTATATTTTTACCCTCGTTAACCCATTTGAACCTAAATATAGCCTTTCATTTCATAATCCAAATTCCATAACCAACTCCGCATTGGAGTTTTAGCCCATACATACACCTTCCATAGCTTTGTTTGGATTGTTGCTTGGTATTGAATGTTATTGTTGTGATGTCGGTTGCAATTTAGGCATATGAGAGTTTGAAAAGTAAAGACAAGAGATGTGAAAAAGTGATGAAAAAGAGAAAGTAAAAAGTAAAAGAAAGCAAAAGATAACATGAGAAGAAGAAGAAAAGAAAAAGAAAGTTTTACATGTTGTATATAGTTCAATAAGCTTTGATTACTCTCCCCGATGATATATGTAATGCCTTTTTGGAACTTGTTTTTCAATTTTGATATTACCCGTATTTTCCCATTATTCCAAGTTTTCATTTCCAAACACTTTGAACCCGTATATACATTCCTTCATTTCGTACCCTAGCCTAGCCTATATTACAACCCTATTAAAGTCCTATGTGATCTTAGGTTGATGTAATTCAAAAGTCATAATAGTTTTGATAATCTGTGAAAATACATTTCGCCTCTTTTAGTGTGCGGTATCCTTTCATTGAGATTATAATTTTTAATTTCATATAGCGTTCTTCATTTGAGACATTTGTTCGGCCTAGTTTCCATTTACATTTACTCTATATGCCTGCATGTTTCGTGTGTTACCTCCCTGTTTTGAGTGAATTCACTTGATGAGTGTAATGCCCGTGAGGATTGAATTTATGCTTTCTTTAATGCTTATTCGGTTTATATAATTTTTTCGCCAAATCACACTTTGCATGTGCTCGCTCCCCTCCCACATTTTAAGGTTTCAATTCTATGAGGTGCATTCTATAATGTTAATGATTTCGAACTTTTTTTTGAATTCGTTCAATGTGCTAATAATGTGTATGAAATCTTGTTCGCTATTTTTGGGATTTTCGCATGTTGGCTTGGGCATATTTTGAGGAAACCATGTGATGTTTGTGGGTATCTTTCCTTAAAACCCTCACGATACGACGTTCGTCCACAAGGGTGACCTAGGGGTTTAACGGCTTATTGCATACGCTAAATGCAATCGAATCGCCCGCAAAAGTGGCCTTTTGCTTTTATACCACACTTTTGTACTTATCCCGCTTTTGGTTTGCTTATAGTTCTTGATGCATCCTATTTCATTGCTAGGGACTAGCAATGTGTAAGTTCGGGGGTGTGATAATACGCAAATATTGCGTATTTCATCCTCCGAACTGACGAATTTTAGCCCCCTCGGGTATCTTATTCCTTATATTTATGCTCGTTAACCAAACAACCTTGTATTTCTACGTTAACATGTTTTTCAGGGGTTAATTGAGCTTTTATAGGTATTTGGAAGCCAAGTGTGAAGTTCAGACGCATACCTCATACGTGATCACACGTTCAAGGGAAATTTAGTCAATTCATAACTTGGGCACCTGACCAACATCTACACGGAAGTTATAGCCCTCCTCGAAAGCTTTGTGTGGCCATGAACAATGCGCAATTCTAATTCAGAACGAAGAAGTTACGATGATTTCAGGAGACGAGAAATGCAAACATCCCAAAACAGCATGCAGGAGGCTCATACCTGCTTGATCGATCGATCGACCAAAGGGGTCGATTGATCGATCCTTCTTATTTTGCCAAATCATGGGAGACAGTGGGCTGGATTTCTGAGCATCGATCGATCGAGGCCAGGGGATCGATCCATCGATCCCTTGTTTTCTACAGATATTTTGGGATTTTGTTTTCTTTTCCCTTTTATTTTCTAATTTTATTCCACTTAGTATAAATAGCATTTTGCTATAAATATCAGATATATTTATAGAATTCTTTTTGGATAGATTAGGTTAGGGTTTTGGAGGTTTAGGAGCTCATTTCTTCATTTCTTCTTGGATTGACACCCATTTGGACTTGTAATTTGTGCTACCATCTTCCACCTCCATTAATATAGTGTGTATTTCATTATTTATTTCTTTCTAATTTAGTTTACATGATTTTTTACATGCTTCGATTTAATCATTTTCTAGTGTAGATTTACCGCGTTTATTTATCGCTTTCCATTTATCGCGTTTTTATCATGCTTTCTAGCTAATTTAAATTAGGTTGTGTTTGAATGGAACTCACTCGGGTTGACGCGTTGTTTGGCTTTGGTGATGGTGTTTACGGGTCTATTTCGGGTGCGTTGTCCGATTTATTGTGCCTAAGAGATTTGGGGGGGCATATCATGTATGTCCCGTGCTTACGACCTTTCGTGCGTAATTTTCGGGGTATTTGTTGATGCCAAAATATTATTAGGCTTTTATGCGAATTTAGGGGCGTGACAACCCTTGATTTAATTAACTGTTGAAACGAGACTCATTCGTAATAACTCGTCGACCCATGTATCCATTTTATACAAATTAACTTGGGTGAGGGATATTCGACGCAACCTATAGTTTTTACCGCTTTCTTAGTCTAGTTTCAATGCACTCGCCTAGATTAATATTTCCCTTTTATTCATCTTTTCCTTTTTAGTTGTAATCATCTTTTTCCCTTTTATTTAAAAGTATTAAATCAATTAAATTCTAGCATCTCGTCCCTGTGGATTTTCGATACTCGACTTACCCCTGTGCTTGCCTCGCAAGTGTAGCCGTAATTTAGGTTTGTTTGCATTATCACGGTGAAACAAAAACAACGACCGTACCCTTACACGAGCACACATTTCACGCGGTGACCAACTTTAGATCCACGGGATGAAGAAAAAGTAAAAAATGGTGATTCGACTAAGGCTCTGGTCATTATCTTCATTGATATAGAGGATGCTACCAAAATGGTACAAACTGGGACTGGTATAAGATCCTCCCTTAGAAAGAAGATCACCCAGTCCTTGAAAGAAAATAAAGATGAGTTTGATTGGAGTCACTTAGAAATGATCCGGGTGGACCCTGAGGTCAAGGTCCACCACCTCGGTGTAGATTCAACCCAAGAATAACACTGCTACCAATTTCATTTGATAGGTATAATATCCAATATGGCTATCAACTGTGGTACTGGTGCTGAAAGCCAACAAAAAATGGCAGACATAGGTTGACTTCACCGACCTCAATCCTCTACTTCATATTGACACTTTGATAGACTTGACTGCTCGTCATGAGCTCATCTCCTTCACGAATGCCTAGTCTTAGTATAACTAAATCAGAATGGCTCCTTATCATGAATAAAATATTTCATTTATCATAAAAAAATACCTATAAGAGGGTCGTGAAATCCATCTTCAAAAATCTCATTGGAAAAACCATGGAGATCTACGTCAATAACTTACTGGTCAATAGTCTATAAGCCTAGGACCATGTGCGAAACCTCAGGGAGACTTTTGCCATCCTTAGGAGAAACAAATTGAGCCTTAACCTAAAGAAATGTGATTTTAAGGTAGATGGTGGAAAGTTCTTGGGCCTCATGGTCACTAGACGAGGCATAGAGGCCAATCTAGAAAATATCCAAGCCTTGTCGGGAGAGTTTCTACCCTCAACCGATTTGTTTCTAAGGCTATGGAAAAGTTCTTACCCTTTTTAAAATAGTGAAGAAGACTTTTTAATGGACTGTACAGGCTAAGGAAACCTTCCAAATCCTGAAGAAGTACTTGGGGTCACCACCTCTGCTGAACCGTACCATCACTAAGGAAAACTTGTATTTATACCTTGCTACTTTTCCAACCACTATCAACTCTTCCTTGATCTGAGAAGTGTTTGATGTCAAATATTTAGTGTTTTATGTTATCTAAGCCCTATATGGGGATGAGAGAAGGTATACAAGGATGGAAAATCTCACCTTCTAGTTTTTTACCTCGACTAGATGTTTCAGGTACTACTTCTAATCACACACCATTGTGGTCATAATCGATCAACCCCTTCAACTTTCTTTGTAAGCCTAATACCTCAGGAAGGCTTATCAAGTGGTCTGTGGAGTTATGGAAATTTGACATCAAGTACCAACCATTGACTGCCATTAAAGGTTAGACCTTAGCTGACTTAATTGTAGAGTTTAGTAACCGAGAAGTAATAGAGGAAGGAACTTAGAGATTAAAAACAAACACGACAATGCCCAAAGGTCTCAAGTAAGCATTATTTTAAGAGACATACTCCAACTTCCCAACATGGGCCTTGAATGTGGATGGATTTTCCAATAGCTTAGGCAACGGAGCTGTACTTCATCTCGTGATCCCATAAGGAGGTATAATATCTCTTGCCCTCCGTTTTTAATTCAAAGCCCCTAATAATGGGGTAATTTATGAAGCCTTGGTAATAGGTCTAGGCTTGGCCTTTCATTTGAATGAAAAACATGTCGAGGCCATCAACGACTCTCAACTGATTGTTAATTAATTTAATGAGGCCTATGAGGCCAAAGGTGACAAAATGGCAAGTTACTTGGCAATTACAAGGCTCCCCATTCAGAGAATCTCCAAGTTCAACATTAGAATAGTTTCTCGTGCAGACAAATCTGAGAGTGAACATCTTGGACGAGTTACCTCTGTAAATGAGATAGAGCCAGGCATTTTAATTTTCACATTGGGTTAGCCAAGCATCACCCAACTCCAAATCAATATTATAAAGGTTAAATAAAACTCAGACTGGATTACGCCCATGAAGGCATACCTTAGAGATGGAATCTTACCCAAGGACAGGCTTCAGGCAAGAAGACTGAACTCCTTAGCTTCCGTATACTACCTAGAGAATGAATTCCTATTTAATAATGGATATTTCTTAACACCTCAGTGATTCCTTGGCCCGTTAAAAGCTAGTTATGTCCTCATAAACAACCATAATGGTATATGTAGTTCTCACATAGTCTTCAAGACCATAGTCTACAAGGTGCTAAGGCAAAGATAATCCAATCATACCTTGGGGAAAGAAACCAAAGATCTGCTTCAGTAATGTGAGAAGTGTCAAAGGTTCACCCTCATTCCAAAGAAGCCGACAAGAAAATGACCCAAATGTAAAGTTCGTAGTCCCTTACTCAACGGGGAATGGATTTACCTCTTAGTAAAGTCTAGAAAAAATTTTGTATTATGGAAATCGATTACTTCATGAAGTTGGACGAAGCTAAGCCTTGGGCCACCATCACTAAAAAAGAAGACCACCAACTTCTTCTGGAAAAAACATCATCTACAGGTTTGGAGTGTCCAAGGTTATCACCTTTAAAAACGAGAAACAGTTTGACAATCTAACCTTTATAGAGTTTTGGTAAAACTATGGGATAAACAAATATTACACATGTTCAGGCCATCCTCAGGTAAATAGCCAAGTCAAAGTGACTAACCAAGCCATATTCCATATCTTAAATAAGTGGTTGAAAAAAGCTAAGGGCCTGTGGTCTAAGGAGGTGCCAAACATCTCATGGGACTAGAGAACCATAGCTAGAGGTCCATCGGGGGAAACTCCATTCTCTTTTTAACTTTTGGCACTAAGAAAGTGGTCCCAAAAGAGATCAAGATACCAATATATAGGTGAATGAATTTGAACTAACGACTAATGATGAGGTGCTCGAAAGGTCCTTTGACGAACTAGAATAAAAATGAGAAGGTGAACTAATTATAATAGCTGCTTACAAAGAAATAATATCTCCCTACTTAAATGAAAAAAGTTTGCTAAAAATTCTTCAAAATGGGAACTTGGTCTTGAGAGAGGTCACCATTGCTACCAAAAACCCAATTGTAGGAAAGTTGGGCCCAAACTGGATAGTACATATGTGGTGGTCCGAATAGCAAGGATCGAAAGCTATTTCCTGAAAAACATGGATGGATGTACTTCCTTAGCCTTAGAATATAAAATACCTACTAAAATACTTCCTTAGATAAAACTTCCATTTCCAAACATTTTGAGGAGATAAGTGTTCATATGAAAACAATGTTCAAAATTCGAGTTTTAAGAGCAAATGTGAAAAGTCTTAACTATCTGAAGTTATTATACTTAGTTACTATTGTTTCGAGGTCTTAGGAGCCATTGTGGAACCTCAGATATTACACCGTAAGGCTTTTAGCTAGTGGAATTCTGTTCAGAGGTCTTAGGACCCATTATGGAACCTTAAATGTTTTATCACAAAGCTTTCATCCTAGTGGACTATGTTTTAGAGGTATTAGGACCCATTATGGAACCTCAGATTTTACACCATAAGGATTTTATCTAAGTGGAATACGGTTCAAAGGTTTTAGGAACCATTATGGAAGCATTTTATACCATAAGGATTTCATCTGAATGGATTACAGTTCATAGGTCTTAGAGACGTTATGAAATTCAAATTTTGAAAAGTTATAAGGCTATCATCCTTAGTCAATTAAGTCCATAGGTCTTAGGACCTTTTGAGGTAGTTAAATTTTTTATCTCGAGTCATTAATCCTTAGTGAAACATATTCCATAGGTCCTAGGACCCTTTATGGAACATTTTTTGAAATTAATTATGAATATAAGGTCTTTGGACCCTTAACAAATTTCTGTTTTTCAATTTTGTTTTTGGTGTGTGTGTGTGGGTGGGTGGGGTGGGGGGATAAGTGTTTATGTGCAAAATTTTTGACACATCCAGTCTTAAAAAAATGAAAGTCCCAGACATTACAAGAATTTTGTGGTTCTAAGGTCTTATGAACCATAATGGAACCTCGATTTTGACTTCAAAGGTTATCGCATCTGTGGCCATCCCATCCCGATCAGTACGCATGTGGGGGGATCTCACACCCTTCCTTGGGGTGCTTCGATTGTCGTCAATAGGGGTGATGTATAAATATAGAGTAGCCAACCTATTTTGCATAAAATAGGCAAAAATATGTTGCTGCCTCGAGAGAACGACATCAAAGACATACTGATGCTTGCATAATCAATTAGTTCAAGGATTTGGGCACTATGTTATGGAATGGGAAGGTGTTAGGCACCCATCCTGCCATTTCAGTCTGTCATGGGTATGTGTTATTCTTCTCCTTAATAACTCCGTGATTTGTGTGCGTGTATTTATAAATGGAGAGAAGAATCACTCGACTCGCATCATGGATAAAGGCGGAGTGAGGTTATCCATAGGAGTGTTCCCAAAATAGTAATTAAAAATATAATGTTTGATTTTGTTGGGCCACCTATCGTTTATGACAGAACGATTGTATAGGTTGAATAAAACACAATCATGAATCGCAAATATAATATATGGAAATAATATATGAATATAAATAGGAAAGAAGGAATCGAATCTCGAATTTTGCCCGAGACGCCTACATAGCCTAAAAAGGCATCAAATTCCACGTTGTTCGCATATAACGCGGGGGTGGGGTTTATCCCATAAATCCAATCAGAGACTTTATTATATGTGTGTGTGTGTAGAAAAAGGACATTGTAGTGTGAGAAAATATAATGAGAAATTCCATTTGGGAATTTACAAGCAAACCCTCTTTTTCTTATTTTTATTTTTTTATAAAAAATATAGTACGTGCAATACTACTAATTAAAAAGTTGAATATTAATATGTGTGATCTAATGAAAATGAAATGCTAAAGTAAGAAATAACTAAGTAATGCGAAATTAAGTGAATTTAAAGAGAGGGTGAAAGTTTTGGACCTTCTTTTGAAGCTTTGAAGTTGGCCTTGACTGTTGAAGGGATGATTTTGTAAGTGGATGAAGGTGGTAGGAGGAGAGATAAGGGAATTTGCTAAATTGGTAAGGAAAGGTTGGAAATGGAATGTGGGGGAGAGGTTTCAATATGAAAACCACACTGACTTCGAGAGATTGTTGCTGAGATCACCGAGATGGATGTTTCTTGGGTGCCTTTCTAAGTGAGATCATTCCCCCATTATATAGGGTCAAGGGGATGCCACTAGGCATTGTCCTTGACATGCCTATTGATAGGAAACCCCAGACACACTGTCGATAGGCAGGGAAATGGTTTTGCCATTCGACAATCTCATGCAAATTTTTTGAAAAAGGTCGTAAAATGCAATTCGTAAGTTTGAATCGCGCACGGGATGAACCATTGGAAAGGGCATCCGAGCCCTTTTCATAATCCATTGGGACGCTCCTGGGTTTGGGAATTGACTGTGGTCAAATGGGGCTCAGAATAACCCATCAATATTTTAGACAAGAAGGAAATGGATCATTCATTAGAACCGTAGGGCTGAGTTGTGCACGGGATGAACCTTTAGAAAGGTTGTGGTGGGATATTCAATGTTCCAAAGATCTTCGTTTGATTTTGAGAGTTGACCTTGGTCAAACGGGGCCCAAAATCGCTTGATGACCCGTTGGAGTAAAACGGGTTATTTGTTCATACCGTAAGGCTAATTCGTGCACGAGGTGGACCATTGAAAAGGGTATTCAGAGACATTTTAAGATTCATCCAGTCTCATTTGAGCTGAAGAGTTGCATAAGTCAAACGGAGTTCAAGAGTGCCCGATTGACTCTAGATCAATTTTTGAGGGAAAATGGTTCGTTCGTACGAACTATAAGGATGATTTATGCATAGGGTGGACCATGGGAAATTTGATTCAGTTCCCTTCAAAGATTCATTGATCTTTAACTCGGACAAGAAAGTCAACTAGAGTCAAATGGGGCCCTTGGGTGCTCGGTGGCCTCTAGATCAATACTCGGAGTATGAACTAGGGTTTTATGGTGAATATGGAAGTGTTAGGGACCTAAGGAGATGATTAGGGGGTCTTAAAATGTGGTGTCTATAGAGCCCCTCATTGGGTGAGCTCGAAACAAGTGAAGTCCATTGAATAGACACCATATGGATGTTTTGGGAATTATGCAGACCAAAGGAAGGAGTATAACTAGTTCTGAGGGTCGAGATTAGTTCAGAGGACCTAAGATGATGCTAGGGAATATAGATATAAGAGTTGAGGTCAATTCTGAGGACCTAAAGTTATAGGGAACAATTCTGCAGGTCGAAGTCAATTCCATGGACCAAAGTTTATAGGGACCGATTCTGCGGGATGAGGTCAATTCTAAGAACCTAAACTTGTAGGGACCATTTTTGCGGGTTGAGGCCAATTTTAAGGACCTAAAGGTTTGGGTATCGATTCGGTGGGTCGAGGTAAATTTCGAGGACCTAAATTTATAGGGATTGTTTATGCGGGTCGAGATTAATTCAGAGGACCTAAAGTTATGGGGACCGATTCTGCGGATCGAGGAAAATTATGAGGACCTAAAGTTGTAGAACCGATTCTGTGGGTCAAGGTTAATTATGAGGACCTAAAGTTATATTGATTGATTATGCGAGTTGAGGTCAATTCTGAGGACCTAAAGTTTTCAAGACCGATTCGGCGAGTCGATGTCAATTTTGAGGACCTAAAGTTGTAGGGACCGATTTTGTAGGTCAAGGTTAATTATGAGGATCTAAAGTTATGGGGACCGATTGACGCGACTCAAAAAGTGCCTCTAATGTTTGTTCACTCTAGGCTCAAGTGAAAGCTTGTCGCGTTCGTAATAAACTCGGTAAGTCGGGATAGTATCCACAGGGAAATAGGACAACAAAGTTGTGACGACGTTGGATAGATAAGGAAAGCCTAACTCTGACTCTAAAGGAAAAGGAAAAAATGATTTGGTTTGTGGAATGACTATACTAGATGCAATTATGAAATTATGAAAAGGTGCAATTATACTAACTTACCTAAAATACTGATGAAGAATGATTTAAAACTTTAAACTATGTGATGAGAAAAACAGGACGGGAATACAATTCCCCCAACCCTAGTGTATTGCAGTTATAATACTAATCGTAAATTTAACTAATTAATTTGACCCAGAATTTAGTACTCCCAAGCATTACGTATATGAGGTTCAAACCTGCATCATACTTAATCTGAGGACGAGTAAATCGGTATTACGATAGTTACACTTGAATACCACTCTAAAGCATCCTGGTTATTCAGAAGCAAACGAGATCTAAAGATCTACAATTGTCATGTTCCTATCGTAATCAATCACTGAATTCAGAGGATTAATGTTATACACATGAAACTATGACATCAGGTTGGGTTCATGTATCCCTACCTGAGAAAATCTAGCCTAGCATGCTGAAAGTAATGAAAACAATCTTTGAATTACAGAAAACCATGATTGAAGTAAGGAAAATTTGTAGAATGATGTAAAAAGGAATTGAACGGAGGAAATTAACTCCTAGTCTTACCAAAGCAGTAAAAGCAACAATGAAAAATACTTATAATCACAGAATTCTAAATAATCTTCAATCTTGGAATTAAAATTGTAAACTAACTTCAAACTAGGGTTTTCTGGAAAAGTAAGGAAAATTATACTAATTCTCCGTAAAAATAATGATAATAAAACGGGTTTTTATACCTTACATAATTTCAGGAGTTTTAGTTACACTAGGACTCTTCATAGGAGAAGGATAAGATTAGAAAATTAAAATTGTGACAATCGGATCGGTCCTCTCCTCCTCCTGACCGGTTTGCCTTGATCCGGACCGGTTCTGTCCTCCTCCGGACCGGTTTGCCTTGGATCCGGACCGGTTCTTTTATTTCTTGGGCAGACCAGTCTGTGGAGGACCGGTTCTTTTATTTTTCTTCAGTTTTGATTCGTCTTCGGTCCGGGGTTCTCTTGAATGTGGTAGTGCGGACCGGTTCTTTTAATTTCTGGACGGACCGGTCCGTGGTGGACCGGTTCTGTGCGAACCGATTCTTTCTTTATTTGACTTTTTCTTCTATCTTTGACTGCTCATAACTTTCACACCGGGACTCCGATTGAGGTGCCATTTTTTCCAGTGTTATTGTAGTTGAAAGATCTTAAACTTTCCAGTTGGCCCCACCTCCAGAATAAGGCTACAAAATTATGAAAATGCCCTTTACTCCCCATTTTTTGGTTTTCTTTCACTGTTTTGAGCTCTCTTTGGCACTAACTTGCATGAAATACCTGTAAAACACATAAGAGATACACACAATACGAAATACTTGCCAAAAAAGGGTTAGTAGCATAAGTATAAGCATAATCCAAGCTATTTACTCCTCACGGGATCATAAAAATACTGAAATTAAGGGGATAAATGTGAAGAATTTATGCCTAATCAAATCCTCCTAACTTAGAACTTTGCGCGTCCCGAGCAATGTAAAAGAATCCTAGCAAGGCTTAACTCTTGAAAATCATTTTATTAGGATAGAATACCTTTTTCGCGGGCAAGCGATTGCATTGGGCGTATGCAACAAGCCTTTAAACCCCCAGGTCACCCTAGTAGGACGAGTTGTGTCTCGTAAGGGTTTGCAGAGAATATACCCACAAAATTCAACTCAAGGAAAAATTCAAAATACTTAAAATTGTACAATTCAAACTTTCCCAGAAAATAGTCATCATCAAGTCATATATACAAGTCTCAAACCGTTGTGTGTGTGTGCGAAACCAAAAATTTAACCGCGAATTTCCACCGATTGACCATTACGTTACTTATTTGAAAATTCATTTTGATTTCAAATTCTCACGAAATGCTCTCTCAAACGAATCACTCGGATTGTGGTTATTCTCTCGGTATGCATGATAAAAAGAGTAAATATAACGGACGCAAAGTCATGCATACAAGTAGAAAGACGAAAATTTTATAGTGATAGGATCTCATCAACGGATTACGGTTTTAAAACGGGAACATTGCCTCTTTTTCTCTCAATCAAACTCTTTTATTATCTTTTAGTGTATTAGCTCTCCACACGGTAACCAATTTCGCAATTTAGACTCGGTTAGGAATTTTTCGGGTTTTAAGGTATATGGGGTAAAATGAAAATGGTAGGAGGGATTGGAATTGGAAAAGTCATTTATGATGTCCATTTGTGCTTTTTTCGGGCTATTGCTAATTTTTTTTCTTCTTTTTCTATATTTTTCTATTTTTCTATTATTTTCTTTTCTTGCTATTTTTGTTGAGCATATCTATTTTTTCTTGCCCCTTTTTATGCACTTTTGGACTTAAATTCTAAATTTTTCCATTTTTCGCAATTCCGGGTTATTTGTTTTTTTTTGGTTTTCAAACGAAAAGGAAAAGTTTATTTGGCTCAATTTGGGTTACGAAAGGGGGTAATTTTTTTCGCTACTTTTTCTGGTCAATATTTTTGGGTGACAAACGAGGTCCTACTTCATTGTCCAAAATACCAGTTGCGTTACCATATACGTTTCGAGATGAATTAAGTTTAGAGATCAATTTTGGCATGTTTTTCAAATCAATATCACACACGATTTTCATAACCGATCAAAATGAAAGGATTGAGATCCACGATGACTTTTTTAGCGCTGCAAAGAACTTTGAGTTAACAATTAACTCGGATTGATTTAAAAACTCGCAAAAAATGATAGGCTAGAATCTCATCGGGTTTGTTAATCTCCACATTTATTCGTTAAGTCGTCAATTTTCGCACAATTTTCATCTTTGGTCAATTTTGGCTTTGTGTATGTTGAATTTTTACAACTTGAGACTTTAATCTGACTTTTAATGGTATTTTTGAGAAATTTGAATTCCAATTTTTATTTATTTTGAACAAAAATATTTTTGGGTTTTTTCAATATTTTATGATTTTTTCAAAATTTCAGGGCATTTTGAAAATTTGTGAAGTGTTAGAAATATGCACTTGTGACCCCCCCAACTTAGACTTTTGCATTGTCTTCAAGAAAAAAAAGACTAAAAGCTAAACAAGGCAAAATAATAAGTGCGATAAATAAAATAAAGAAATGGAAAAAATGTATAAAGACACTAAATGACCCGAACACATGACTCAATAATACAATAAAAATCACCCCATACGCGTCGGGGGTGCGACGACCTCTCATCTCTCCACAAACTCACCCGAACCCACTCACAGGGTTCAATGCTCTCCTCGTCTCTCCCGTCTTCATATCGTAAACCAATAATCGGAACAAGTTGGGACCTCGCCCATAGATAAAGGATATACCGGGAGACTCATCGTGACTGATTAGAAAGGGATCCTCGTGATGTTTACTCAAAGCGTGGCCTGCTTGCATCGACTCGGAGGGAGCACCCAAGTTTCTTTCCATTTTTGGAACGCATGGGTCATGCTCTAGGTCGGATGAAACATAACTTTTCTCCTCACTCGCCTTCGGGACCTCTAGTGGTATGGGTGTTTGGTCACAAAGAAGGAATTCATCGATTTTATCTTTCCATTCGCTTTCTTCTAGGTGACTACATGAATCCAATAGAGTTTGGACTTCATCGTTAAGGCTCGCATCCACCGGACCGAATTTTTTTCAAATTCTTCTATGCTCATGTCCCCTAGCTCTCTCTCTCGAGTAGTGCCTATGTCCTCCCTTACTTGCTCGATCTCTAACTCCACCATTCTCTCTTCTAACCCCCCCCCCTCTCTCTCAATCATGGTATAAGTTCCCTCGCTCTCATAACTAGACACTAAGCAAGATTCTAAGGCGTCTCTATAGAAATTATCCTCAATGTGCTCTTCTACGATCTCATCAATTAGGCTCACCACGTGAAGATCATCTTCTTCCCTCGTATGCTGGGCGATATGGAAGATATTAGTCTCTAAAGTCATGTTCCCAAAAGTGAGTTGCATTTTCCCATTCCGAGTATTGATGATTGCGTTAGCCGTAGCTAAGAAGGGGCACCCAAGAATGATGGGAACATGGTTTCTTTAGGTGAGGAGGGCTCCTTGTACCAAATGAAAAAGTTTACCGGGAAGTAGAAAGTGTCAACTTGGACGATCACATCCTCAACTATGCCTCTTGGGATCTTCACGATTCGATCCGCTAATTGAAGAGTGACCTTTGTGGGCTTGAGGTCGCCCAAATCAAGTTGCCTATAGATGGCGTAAGGGAGGATATTGACACTTTCTCCCAAGTCAAGTAAGGCTTTTTCAATTTTATTTTCTTTAATGGTGCAGGAAATGGTGGGTGCACCGGGATCTTTGAATTTGGTGGGAGATCATTAAGTAGAATGGAGCTCACGTTCTGTTCTAGGCATATGTTTTTCTTTACCTTCATCTTCCTCTTCATTGTTAACAGGTCTTTGATGACTTTTGCATAAGCTGGAATCTGCTTAATGGCATCGAGGAAAGGTAAATTTAACTTTACTTGCTTTAGCACGTCTAGCACGTCATCATGTGGGTTTCCTTTATGGGAAAGAATCAAACTTTGAGGAAACGGTGATGCGGAGGGTGGTTTCACTACTACCTCGGGCTCACTAGTGTCTTCTTTGTCACTCTCATTCAAGGGGACATCTTCGGCCTCTTTCGTGCCGGGCGAAATCTCCTTGTCTTTCGTTGTGTCGTGTGGGGGAGGTGATAAATCAACGACTCTCCCACTACGAAGAGTGGTCACAGCTTGACATTGCTCCTGATGTTCAGTAGAGGTGGAGCTAACAGTAGTTTGACCTTGGGGAGGTCTTTGGCCCTAGACAGGAAACTTGCCCTTCTCTTGAACACTCAACGAGGGCTGTATCTTTGACAGACTTGTATTTATGTCGCTAATCAGGCGATAATATCTAGCATTGGTTGCAGCCTGGCTAGTGATAAATTGATTTATATTATCCTCGAGAGTTCTTCGCGGTGGAGGGATATATGCTCCTTGAGGTGGTGGTGCTTGCACATGTCCTTGCATGTGTGAAGCTTGTTGAAAGTGTTGTGGTGGAGGAGGGGCAACATGGGAAGTAGGGTTCATCGCAGCATGTTTCCCCCCATAGCTAAAACCAGGATGGTTTTTCCATGAAGGGTTGTAAGAATTCCCGTGCGGTGCACTGAAATTACCCTTAAATCCTCCTATACCACTAACTTGCTCCTAAAGATTCACTTTGTAGGCGGGTATAGTCGGGCATTCCTCACTTGAATGACCCGCCTCACAAATCGCACACACCTTCTCGACGGGGTTTGGTATGGATCCAGTTGGTCCTCTGCCCAATACCTCACATAGGTCTCCAAATCCTTTCTCAAGTGTATCCAATTGACAGTTCGTCATAGAATTCTTATCTACGTGACATAGTCCGGACGCCGGTGGAGTGGTGGTCACTTGACGATTTCGATTTTGAGAATTAGGATCAGATGTATCCCAGGATTGGGTAGTCTCGGCGACATACCTCAGGTGAAGCTCAGCATCGTGGGCGTCTAGTTCGACAAAAGGACCACTACCCATGGTTTCAACGAGTTATTTGGAATTAAGATTCAGCCCATTATAGAGAAAGGAAATCATTTGCGTTGTATCAAATCCATGATGGGGGCATGAAGTAACTAACTCATTGAAATGCTCGTAACATCGATGAAATGACTTATTTTCAGATTGTCTGAACGCTTGAATTTGAGCCTTTATGGAGATCGTTCGATGTGGTGGGAAGAATTTCTTGAGAAATCTAGATTGCAACTCATGCCAAGATGGGATCGATCTTGGAGGTAAAGACCATAGCCAGGTCTTAGCTTTATCTTTTAGCGAGAAGGGGAAGAGTTTGAGGTGGATCACCTCTTGTGTGCAAGTTTGATCATTGAGGGTATCACGCACATCCTCAAATTCCCTGATATGGAGATATAGCTTTTCAGAATCCATACCATGGTAATGGGGTAACATCTGGATCATCCCATTTTTAAAATGATATTGCCCGACATTATACGGGAGTATAATGCATCCCGTAGTGACAGTGCGCTCGAGATATAAGATTTCTCTCAGCGAGCGGTATGGGGCCTCTTCCTTACCGACAGCTGCACTACCGTGTTGCGACATCTCTCTCTTTCTTAGCGACTCGGTGTCCTCATTTGGTGTACTCGGAGTGTGCTCTGCAGTGTGTCCTAAGAAAGAAAACAAAGTGTTATTGGAGATTGAGTATGACGGTGTGGGAGGTGGAATCCAGAACTGTGGGGCATTAGGAGTGTGGGGGCTATCAGGATCGTACTCAACTATTAGATTTTCGTGAATACTGGTTGGAGTAATATGGGGTGTGGGAGTGAGTTCAGAATTTTGCATTAACAACTTAGGAGAGATGATGATGGATCTTTTTGTGCTTTTTGAAATTTTTTTATGTTTTTGGATTTTTGGAAATTTTTGGTCAAAGTTTTAGATTGACTCGATCTAATCCTAAGTCTACCTAGTTCCCCGACAACGGCGCCAAAAACTTGACGCGACTCAGAAAGTGTTTTTAATGCGCGTTCACTCTAGGATCAAGTGCAAGCCTATCATGTTAGTAATAAACCTGGTAAGTCGAGATCGTATCCACAAAGAAATAGGACAACAAAGTTGTGACGACGTTGGATAGACAAGGAAATCCTAACTCTGATTCTAAAGGAAAAGGAAAAAATGATTTGGTTTGTGGAATGACTATACTAGATGCAATTATGAAATTATGTAAAGGTGCAATTATACTAACTTACGTAAAATACTGATGAATAATGATTTAAAACTTTAAACTATGTGATGAGAAAAACAGGACGGGAATACAATTCCCCCAACCCTAGTGTATTATAGTTATAATACTAATCGTAAATTTAATTGATTAATTTGACCCAGAATTTAGTACTCCTAAGCATTACGTATATGAGGTTCAAGCCCGCATCATACTTAATCTGAGGATGAGTAAATCGGTATTACGATAGTTACACTTGAATTGCACTCTAAAGCATCCCGGTTACTCAGAAGCAAATGAGATCTAAAGATCTACAATTGTCTTATTCCTATGCAATACGGTCGTAATCAATCACTAAATTCAGAGGATTACTGTTATACACATGCAACTATCACATCAGGTTAGCATGCTGAAAGTAATGAAAAAAATCTTTGAATTACAGAAAACCATGATTGAAGTAAGGAAAATTTGTAGAATGATGTAAAAAGGAATTGAACGGAGGAAATTAACTCCTAGTCTTACCAAAGCAGTAAAAGCAGCAATGAAAAATACTTGTAATCACAGAATTCTGAATAATCTTAAATCTTGGAATTAAAATTGTAAACTAACTTCAAACTAGGGTTTTCTGGAAAAGTAAGGAAAATTATACTAATTCTCCGTACAAATAATGATAATAAAATGGGTTTTTATACCCTACATGATTTCAGGAGTTTTAGTTACACTAGGACTCTTCATAGGAGAAGGATAAGATTAGAAAATTAAAATTGAGGTAGCCGAACCGGTCCTGTCCTCCTCCGGACCGGTTTTCCTTGATTCAGACCGGTCCTGTCCTGCTCCGGACCGATTTGCCCTGGATCCGGACTGGTTCTTTTATTTCTTGGGCAGACCAGTCTGTGGAGGACCGGTTCTTTTATTTTTCTTTAGTTTTGATTCGTCTTCCGTCCGAGGTTCTCTTGAATGTGGTAGTGCGGACCGGTTCTTTTAATTTCTGGGCGGACCGGTCCGTGGTGGACCGGTTCTGTGCGAACCGGTTCTTTCTTTATTTGACTTTTTCTTCTATCTTTAACTGTTCATAACTTTCACACCGGGACTCCGATTGAGGTGCCGTTTCTTCTAGTGTTCTTATAGTTAAAATATCTTCAACTTTCCAGTTGGCCCCTCCTCCGGAATAAGGCTGCAAAATTACAAAAATGCCCTTTACTCCCCATTTTTTGATTTTCTTTCACTGTTTTGAGTTCTCTTTGGCACTAACTTGCATGGAATACCTGTAAAACACATAAGAGATACATAAAATACGAAATACTTGCCAAAAAGGGTTAGGAGCATAAGTATAAGCCAAATCCAAGCTATTTACACCGCACGGGATCCTAAAAATACCAAAATTAAGGGGATAAATGTGAAAAATTTATGCCTAATCACCGATTTTACGGGTCGAGGTCAATTCCGTGGAACTAAAGTTGTAGGGACCGATTCTGTGGGCTGAGGTAAATTCTGAGGATCTAAAGTTATAAGGGCCAATTATATAGGTCGAGGTTAATTATGAAGACCTAAAGTTGTGGGGACCGATTCTGCTAGACGAGATCAATTCTGTGGACTTAATGTTATAGGGACCAATTCTATGGGTCAAGGTCTATTCAGAGGACCTAAAGTTATAGAGAACAATTTTTCAGGTTGAGGTCAGTTCTGAGAACCTAAGTTTATAGGGACCATTTATGCCATTTGAGGTCAATTTTGAGGACCGGAGTTTGTAGGGACCGATTTTACGAGTTAAGGTCAATTCTGAGGACCTAAAGTTTGTAGGGTCGAGGTCAATTTTAAAAACCTAAGGTTACAGGGACAAATTCTTCAGGTCGAGGATAATTTTTAAGACCTAAGATTGTAGGGATCAATTCTATAGGTCCGGTTAATTCTGAGGACCTAAAGATGTAGAGACCGATTTTGCGGGTCGAGTTCAATTCTGGGGACCTAAGTTTGTAAGGATTGATTAGGCTAGTCGAGGTCACTTCTAAGGACCAAAAGTTATAAAGACCGATTCTGCGGGTCGAGGTCAATTTCGAGGACCTAAAGTTATAGGGACTAATTCTGCGGGTTGAGGTTAATTATGAGGACCTAAATTTGTGATGCAGGGAGTTGTTCTCCTGGAATTTTTTTAAATTATCTTTGGGATATAGATTCACTTTATATTTTGCTAAGGATTGTGTTGTTTTGAGACTCTGAAGGTTTTACCCTTTGAGACATCCAATTGGGATTACATTATTTTTAGAGGGGGATAACTTTTCTTGGGAAGCCGTGAGGGATCTTATTTATTGGCGTATCTTGAAATTTCGATGGTGGAATGAATTGGGAGAAAGTTTAGCTTGGAAATTCCGCTTGGGAACTGGGAAGGTATTATCTTATAGTTCTACTGGGGAATCTCTAGGGAAGAATTGTGATTTGAGATTCCGCTGGGGAAGCATTTGATTTGAGGTTGGGATTCCACTAGGGAATTGCGGGCAAAAGATATGTTGAGTGTTGGTTAGGGTTTATGCTAGGGATAAAACCATAATATTAATCCTATTGGGGAATTTGGGAATTTATTAGGGGTTTAGTCTTCCAAAAAATGGTTTTCTTGATGAAGAAATGTTTTAATATTTGTTTGGCATTTTTTGGAATTTTCAGCGTAATTTTTGAATTTTTCTGGCATTTTCTATCTTTTTTTGTACAAAATTTTTCAAGAGCTGCTGATCGATATGCTTTAAGGGTTATCCTTTATCAATGGCATGAAATCTTGGGCTTCCTTGGGAAAGAGGAACATGCAAGTGACGATCGGTATTTGTAGGGGCTACCGATCGGCATGCCGTTAGTCCCGTATAAAAAGTGGGCATCCCCTCCTGATTTTTGACATATTTAAACCTTTAAATCTCATTCTTCCTCTCTCTAAAAACCATTCCCAAGTCCTTTCTTCTTCAATACATCAAATGGTGAGTTCTTCTAGTGAGGGATACAACTTTGAGTGGCTGAATATTGACGACTGGAATGGTCTGGAGTGGCAGTTTAGGGTTCCTCTTGCCTTGGGTAGCGAGAATGAATTTGATCTCTTTGAGTCGGTAGCTGAGGATCACTTCATTTTTCACGATTTAGCACACCATCTTTCGTCTAGGGTGAGAAAACCTCGTGGTTATGTAAGAATGGTGACCTTTAGTATTCCTTTTTATTTTTTCTTTGTTTTCTTGTGCTGTTGAAAGGTATTTTCTTCTTTTGCTTTAGCAGACAAACATAGCTACTTCGAGCATTCATTCTATGGGGACGAATGAGTTGAAGGATGTTTGGGATCATATTTCGATGGTGGTGGGATGGATGGTTACTTTGCTGGTTTTGGCTGTCGGGCACAAGCCTTGGATGAGACGCCGCGTTTTATTATGGTGCTATGATCTTTGGGAGAGAGGTGGTGGGACACTACCCACACCTTCCATTTGGGTTTTGGTAAGATCACTGTTACTCCCATTGATATTCAGCAGATGCTGGGGATATATTGTGAGGGTTAGCAGATGGAGGTGGATCGTACTGTGAGGGTGACGCTGGAGGTGGTTCTGACGGCATTGGGGGATGTGGGTAGGATCGTTTCTGGGGATTCTATCCGCATCTCTTCTGTTTAGGAGGTGCTCTTGAGCAGAAGGATTGATGATACTGATGGGAAAAAGGTGAGACAGATGGCCCGATTATTCATTTTTCTTATGTTAAGTGGTTTTCTGGTGGCGACAAGTTCATCTATAATTTTTGCCATTTTTAGGACAGTTTTCGACGTTCGGTTCTATGATTGGGGGAATAACTTTGGCAACCCTTTATTCTTCTTTGGATGCATTCATCCAGTGCTACTGGCTAACTTTGACTAGGGCCACATAGCTTTTGGTTGTAACTTTCGCATTTCTTTTTCTTCTTATGTGTTTCCTTGCATTCCTTTAGTTTCTTCTTTGTTGATTCCAGTCTTTTTGCAGATGTGGTTCTATGAGGTGATCAGGCTCAATGTGAGGTTGATAGCCCTGAAGGATGAGGGGACTTCTTCCGGATATGTCAAAGGCATAAGTCTAATAGGAGATTGAATTAGTCCTTATCCCTGGTGGTGGTGCGACACAGCTTGAACACGTTTCCGAGTGATCAAGTTATTTCGTCTTTCTTTTATATCCTTTCTTGGAAATTCCTCTTTATTTTCATGAATATTGATTCTTTGTCGGGGATTGCACCTGACCTTTTACCCTTGGGGTATGGATCCTCAATATACGGGGTGATGAATATGCATGTGTAGATGCAGCAGTTAATGGAACATGAGTTTGGGTATGCTTGTAACCTGGGAGAGAGGGTGGTACGAAAGATCATGGAGTATGAGGTGGAGGTCTCACCGTTGGTGCCCTCAATGTATATGAGGGTAAAGGAGATGTTTGTAGAGGCTAGGGTGACGAAAATGGTTGGCGAAGCCTACACGCTCTATATGGACATTGCAGCGAGCTATGACTACCTGGATTTCATGACAAGATGTTGATGCCCTCTTGCATTTATGAAGTGGTGAATATGACTCTACCTCCAACGGACTTGTCTAGGGTTACCAGCACGCCATTGGTATCTACCAATAACATGGGTAGTGTTATATCATCGGCGGAGGTAATGGTAGAGGGGGCTCCACTTATTCAAGTCATTCGCCCTTTTTATAATTTTCGGTTAATTAGGAGAGGGACACTGAGAATGTTGCACCATCCTAATGCATCGGCATCGGTGTTGATGGGGCTTACAGATAATGTCCTCCAGCCTGAATTATACTTTTATATTTTGTACCTAATTGTCTCTTTTGATTCTTTCTTTGATTTTTACTAACTACTTGGTCTTTTGTTTCTTTGGTTGTAGTATGTTCGGGTGCCGACCACCTGGTTAAAGGATATCAAGGACTGCGTGGCCTCTGTGACTTCTTACATCAAGGACTGAGCTCCTTCCTATTTGGTTCCTTTTGCATCTTCAGATGAGGGATCGGGTTCTAGGAGTGGAGGTTATATCTTTCGTCACCATGGAAAACGTATCTGCCACAGAGGGTGAGGGTTTTGAGAGAGAGAGAAATATTCTGGATTCAGGCTAAGTCCTGCTATTTTGTATTTTTCTTTTTCCTCCAAATATTTAATCATCCTATGACAACGTGTATATATATATATATTGGAAGTTTTTTTTTTTTAATTCTTGTTTTAATGACTTATTCTACATGCAGTTTTACTTTGATGCTGAGACTATAAAAATGACACGATGTTTAGAAAAAAGAGAACTTTAAATAACTCAAGAAAAAGGTGTATTTTGGGAAATGATAAGTAAAAATGGATAAGTAAGAAGAAATAACCCGGGTGGGGTAGGGGGGGGGGGTTAAAATAAGGATTTTTTAAGAATTTTATTTTATCAAAAAAGGAAAGATAGAATCTTCTAAAATAGGGGGTTTCGATCGGCATACCCCTTGCCCATCTTATCGGCTTAAGGATCAAGTCAAATCACTCTAAGGCTTTGATTGCACTTTCCTGCAGATCAGAGTACTTTGTAGGGAAGGAATTCATTTAGACTTCTTAGATCCCATGTTTTATTCCAAGTCTTTTATGTATAAAAGGAGAGGTAAGAAGCATAGTTTTCCCATCCACTCCCACATTCTTATCCTTACTTCTTTCTTTTTGCTCTTTTATCCCCTAAATGACCCTTCCAACGCATGTAGAATTTTCTTCCCACCTCTAAAGTCTAGAGGCCATGTGCTTGTGCAACGTGGACTACGAGGCTTTCGACTTGCGTCGAGTCTCCTTGTGTCATAATTGAGCCATCGATTGGAACATGTTAGCGGCGGCGACGCAGTTCTAGAACTAGGAGAGTTCCGGTATGTGCGATCAGTGGGCCTGTGATAAACTTCGTTCTATTTCCCTTGGTAGCTTCTGCGTCAAGTTTGATGGGAGCAAATAGTGCCTCCTCATACACTTGACTTCTTTTCGGTGGAGGACTTGATTGAATCTAGGCGCATGAGGTTAACTATTTGTGGGAGATTAGTCAACCATTACCCGTCCATCTCAATCTGTAGGTAGGGTCTGACATGTGTCCAGGGACTATTTGAAATGGTTGTGGAAGTGAGTGTTGGCGAAGAACCTAGCAGAAGAGACCAACCATAGGTGGTTTGTAATTTTTGACACTATAAAGGGGGGAGTAGTGGTTTTTCCTAGGTTGGTCAGAGAATACCGCTCCATGGAGCATACTCAGAACATTAACTAGGCAGGGGAAGTTTGGGGACCTCTAGGGGCTGATGATGATGAGGCTGGGTCTTCTGGTAGTTACAGATAGGATTTTGTAAAGCCGGGATTGTTTTATGTGAAGAGTTTGGTGATTGGGATGTTTTTATATTTGGCATTTTAGAAATAATTTTATGAAGTTTGGTTAGGCTTGTTTAGAAAGAGATTGGTCAGCGGAGAGGGGTAGTTGGTTTGCCCCCTTCGCTAATACTTCGTGTAATGATATTGAAACTTCCTTATTTGAAATAAAAAAATATTTTGATCATATTGTTGTGTTTCTTGATGAGTTTTACATTTAATTTGTCTATACCAATCGCTAAGGCATACATAATCCTTTTATTCGTGTAAATGATAAAATAAACCTTTGTTCTCGAAGATTAGAAAAGAATAACATTACGTGAAAAAGGAGGGAACTGTGCCCATGTAAGGTGTATGAGCTACATACGTACCTCTGGGAGTTTTGATTTTTTTTGAGTTCTATTTTGAAAGCAAAAGGTTTTTTTAGAGGATTAACCCCCACATAGTTCTGGGTAGAGGTAAATAAAGAGATTTTTTTTCGAATAAAAGAGTTGTAGCCCTCCGAGATTTCAGACTACGGATAGAACTTCTTGTGATGGTCCAGGTTGATTAGACATGCCATATCTTCTCTATCGAGGTTAGTGAGTATAACGGCGCCTCCTGAGAATCTTCTTCACTACATAGGCCTGCTCTAGTTTGGATTGAATTTCCCTCTGGGGTCCCAGACAGGTCCTATGATCTCCTTAAGGGAAAGGTCTCCTACCTGGACACGACGACTCTTGACTCTTCAATTGAATGATCACACTATCTGGTGATGGTACTCTTGTATGTGGTATAGAGCCTTCTGCCTCTTTTCATCCAAGAGTGACAGTTTGTCAAAGTGACTCTGATGCTAGTCTTCCTCGCTGACTCTGCTCTCGAGTATAACACGTAGGGAAGGTATTTATAACTCAATGGGTAGGACCACTTCCATGCCATATACTAGAGAGTAAGGGGTAGCCTCAGTAGATGTCTTAACTGAAGTGAAGTAGCCACAGAAAGTGTAAGGGAACCGATTGGCCCAATATCAACAACTCTCGGTCATTTTACTAATGATGGCTTTGAGATTTTTGCTGGCGGCTTTAACTGCACCATTGGTTTGGGGTCAATAGGGAGAGTATTTGTATATCTGAATACCATATGCCCGACCATTTCTGTGAGATCGAATTCGAAATACAACCCATTATTTGATACTACTCGTGGGGAACCTCGTTTCAAAAGATGATGTTATTTCAAATAAACTTGTCCACCTTCTTATCATTTAGTAATGCATATGACTCAGCTTCGACACATTTGGTGAAGTAATCAATGGCAATTAGGACGAACTCATGCCCGTTTGAAACTTTGGGTGTGACTTTCCATAAGATATCAATACCCCTGGTGGAGAATGACTAAGGAGAAGTCATGTTGTATAATTCCCGATGAGATAAGTGTTGGAGATTGACAAATTATTGGCATTTGAGGCATCTTTGAACATAAGCAGTACAATCCTAAACCATGGTGGTCCTAAACCATGGTGGTCCAATTGTAACCTTGATAGATAGTCTTCTTTGTAAGCATATGATCTTTCATGTGGGGTCGACATTTCCCACTATGAATTTTTTGCATCATTTCTTCAATTTCATCGCCTACAATGTGGTGAAAATAGGTTCCATCGAATTTTCTCTTGAACTGTGTTTTGTCGCGAATAATATACTAGGTAGCCAGTTTGTGAAGGGTCGCACAATCTTTCTTGTTAGCGTATCGGGGATACCTACCATGCTTGAGGAGGTGTCGATTATCGTAATACCATAACTTAACCATTTGAGAATCTTCCTCAGTGATGAGCTCAATATGGCAGAAGTGATTTGGCATAGACTAGAAAACTGGACATCGTTATCCCCTCGAGTATGTCGACCATTGAGGCCAGGGTATCAAGGGCATCAGCTAAGTTATTCCTTGTAAGGACATAATTTTATAAATGTCCGGGGTAGATGCTAGGAATTTTCTGTTTTATCCTAGATCATAGTTCATATGTCTGATACCGCTACATTCAGCACGTCAATACGATCATCCTCGACGGCCCCTATCCGAATTCAATGCATTCACTTTCTTCACGTGCATCATGCTACATGCAACGTGCTGTTCAGCTCATTCCCACTACTCCACTACGCTCTATCAGTAATTTGTTTTATTGAAGCTTTAAATATTTGCATAAATATTTAGGAAATGTTTTTGAAAATTATTTTTGAAGTCTGGATTAATTTTTTATCAAAAGCAGAATTCTTCTAAGTGTAGAAGCGAATGGCCTCGATTGACGAGCTCATTCGAGCGACTTTGAAATTCGTTCACGCGAGATAGGCATGTCGCGCGATATCGTTCGAACGACTTCTGTCCTTCGTTCGAGCGACATGGCTATCTCGTTCGAACGAGCCACCGCCTCGATTTTTGTATAAATATCTGATCTCCTTCTACACGTTTTTAAGTCTTTTTGCAATCTCGAAATTCTGCAAAAACTGCCCAGAATAAGACTTCACCTTTTAAGGTTTTCTAAACCTTTTTGATTCAAAAATCCATTCCCATATATGTGTGTGAATCTGTAAACCTTCAAGAATATCATTTACTCATCTGGAGTAATTTGTGAGGAATCCGCTCTCTTCGTCACTGCAGCCCTACTGGAAATGGATTGTTCCAGCCGCCGACAACAGAACCGACACCCGAGGGTATATATGTGTCACTGTATTTTCATTGTAATCCGTTGTAAGCCGTTCTCTTACAAAATTATTGTGAAAATAAAAGGTTTTGCCCCTTTGGGGATTTTTGCTCATATTTGTGTTCTAGCATATTTCATCATCGTATTTAATTACATATAGATGTATGGTTAGGACTTATGTGGTAAAAACTGTGTTTAATTAAATAACTTCCTTATTTGAATGCAAGCGCACTCTTCTTCAGATTGGTATCAGAGCTAGTTACACAAATTTACCGTGTAATTTTCTGCAAAATTTTTCTAAGATATTAATTTTCTGAAAAATTGATTTTTGAAAACGAATGTGTTCATTATGGAGAAGTTATATAATAAAATGCCAGTTTTTGACGGGACAAACTATGCATATTGGAAAGCCCGTATGAGATCTGCATTAAAAGTCATTGATGAATGTGTCTGGATTTTGGTTGAAAGAGGGTGGACTCCTTCCTCCGTCACTGTTGATAATGTGATAAATTTGAAACCTGTCACTTCTTGGACTGAAGACGAATTTAAATGGTCATCATTCAATTCTAAGGGTCTAAGTGCTATTTCTGGGTCTGTCACACCTGATGAGTTCAAACGCATAATGACGTGCGCCACGTCAAAAGAGGCATGGGATGCTTTACAACTCACCCATGAAGGAACTAATGCTGTGAAAGAGTCTAAATTGCAGAATTTGACAACTCAATTTGAAACCATCACCATATATGAGACTGAATGTTTTGATGATTTTTATGCTAGACTTTCTGACATTGTTAATACTAGCTTTAATCTTGGTGAACATATTCCTAATGCTAGAGTTGTTAAAAAAATTCTTCATTCTTTGCCTAAGCGTTTTATCCCTAAAGTAACTGTGCTAAATTCTATGGGTAATTTAAATATGCTAAAATTGGAAGAACTTGTAGGAGATTTGCAAACATATGAAATTGATATGTTCCCTAAAACTGTTAGGTCTAAAGATAAGGGAATTGCACTTAATGCCCAAGAGAGAAAGAGTGAGGGGTCGGCTAGAAAGAGGATAGAGTCATCTAAAAAGAGAGAGACTGTCACGTCAGATTCTGATTGTGATTTTGACTTAGATGATTTGGCTCTTTTTGCAAACAAATTCAAGAGGGTTCTCAAATTTAAGAAAAATGGCAATTTTAAAGATAAAAAGAAATTTGAGAAAAATAAGTTTGAAAAGAAAAATGAAAAAGATTTTAAAGATCCTCCTAAGAAAGAAAGTGAGAGGGCTTTAAGTGCGACGGTAGAGGTCATAAAGCCTTTGAGTGTGCCACACGTCTGAACAGAGAGAAAGGGAAAACTGTCCTTAATGCTACCCTTAGCGACGACAGTGAGGTTGAGTCGGTGGATTCTGGAGTCGAGTCACCGCATGAGTGTAACTTCACCGCATTCATGGCTAGTCATGTGAGAACTTCTAGTTCTCCTCATGACGATGAGGATGATGCTTCACAGGGGCACCTCGACAGTGAGAGCGATGTGAGTGAGGGGGAGGATGACACAAGTGAGAGCGAGAGTGATATTCAATGCGCCTACGCTGAGTTATATTCCGAGTCATTTAAAACTAAAAAGCGTAACAAAGCGTTAGTTCTTAAGATCACCGACCTAGAGGAAGATTTAAGAAAAGTGAGAGAGAGAGAGTCCTCCACCTGCACCGCCCTAACAGAAAGAGAATCTGCCTGTGTCGAGAAAGAGAGTTTGTTTAGAGAGAGATAGTAATTTTGAGAAAGAGAGAGGGGACTTGACTAAACAAGTGGCTAGGCTTACGAGTGAGCTCCATTCCTCCGTGGAGACTCGGAAAAAACTTGAAGCCCTTGTTTCCCAGCTAACTCATGATCTTGAGAAAGCACGGGAAGTCAAGGTACAAATCGAGGACAGATCTGGGAAAATGGGAAATATGCTCCTCGGCCCCGCTTTAGGTTTTGGTGATAGGCAAGGAATTGGTTATGATGGTGCCTCCTCCTCCCAAATTTCACCTGGACCAGTTCCTGAGTTTACTACGACTCTTTATGGCCATCGTCAAAAAACTCAAAGGAGAGTTCGACCAAGAAAAGCAAACCAAGGTCCGCCTTTGACTGTGTTCTTTTGTACTTATTGCAAAAGAAAAGGCCACCTCAGAGCGTTTTACTATAGCATGGGTCGGACACGACGTACTACTGCTCCATCACATCATACTGATGAGTTTTCTAGTCTGAGAGAGCGAGTTGAGTTTTTAGCCGCCACATCACAGTGCTTGATGGAGGAATTACGACGGATGTCACTACCGTCTGTAAATGCTTCTCACATTCCGGCCAAAACCAACAACAGCAAGGGTAAACTAAAGGTTGCCACTTCTTGGGTGCCTAAGAAAGATAAGAAAGCCCTTGTTGTTCATATTGCTCTCAAAGCACATAATACCTCACAGTGGTATTTTTATAGTGGATGCTCCAGACACATGACATGTGATGTCTCATTTATTACCCACCTTGAGGATTATAAGGATGCTAGAGTCACCTTTGGAGATAGGAGCAAGTCTAGCATTGTAGGATGAGGTACTGTAGAGTTACCAAGATTTCCTAAGCTAGAGAATGTGTTGTACGTCAAATGTTTAAAAGTAAACCTTCTCAGCATTAGCCTGCTGTGCGACACTGACTTTATAGTAAAATTTGACCGGGATGCGTGTAATGTCTTCAATCAAGCCGGTAAACTTTTGATGCAAGGGGTGAGGACAGAGGATAATTGTTATGGGTCTGTGCCTAATTCCTCACTTGTCTGCAACAGCGCCACGATCACTCCTATGGATCTGTGGCACCAACGTCTAGGTCACGTAAATACTAGAGATCTCACTCGCTTAGCTAAAAAGGACCTAGTACGTGGCTTACCATATCTTGGAAGACCAACTTCGACGGTTTGTGGACCCTGTCAGATGGGAAAACAAATTCGTAGTCCCCACAGGAAGTTGCATTCCATTACCACCTCTCGTGTTCTTGAGCTTATACACATGGATCTTATGGGTTCCACTCGTACCGAGAGTCTGGGTGGTAAGAGGTATATCCTCGTGATGGTGGATGATTTATCAAAATACTCCATTGTAGGTTTTCTGAGAGAGAAATTCGATGCTGTAGAGTTTTTAACGACCAAGTGCCGTGTCCTACAAAATCAACACGGAGTCACTATTAATAGGATACGTAGTGACAACAACACTGAATTTAAGGAAGCAAAGGTAGATTTGTATTGTGATAGCCTTGGAATAAAACATGAGTTTTCTGCTGTGAAGACTCCTCACCAAAATGGGATTATTGAGAGAAAGAATAGAACGATCTAGGAGATGTCTATATCTATGCTTCTAGGTCGTAAAGTTTCTAGGAGATTTTGGGCAGAGGCAGTGTCTACTGCATGCCACACGGTGAATAGGGTTTACCTGCGTCCACACACTCTTAAGACGCCTTATGAATTGTGGACTGGCAAGAAACCCAACCTGGCATATTTCCATGTTTTGGGGACTAAATGCTACATCCTACGGGATAGAGAGCAATTAGGAAAGTTTACTCCCGGAGCGACGAGGGAATATTGCTAGGATATTCATCAAATAACAGAGCGTACCGAGTTTTTAACCTGAAGAGCTCTAAGGTTATAGAATCAATAAACGTCACCATGCAAGATAATGAACCTCCGACGGCTATTGATCCTAACCTACATTGTGAGTATGAGGATGTAACACCCCGCCTAATTAAATACCGGGTGGCCAGTCCCATACCAAATTAAAACAGAATATACAGTTGGCTCATTCTTAGCATCACTGTCGAAAACATTTACAACTCACCCAATACTCAATTAAGCTGGAGTTAAAAACTTTTCAAATTTTAATTAACAAAATCCATTTCCAGTTTAAGAATAACACAACACATTTTATTCTACAACACTGATAACCAATTAGATAACACAAAATAATTTGAATGCAATTGGAATAAACATTCCTAAATAATATTAATCCATTACAGTAATCCCAACAATATAAAATGTATTAAAATGACACGAATACCACAGTATTTGACCCTGATAGAAGAAGATAACTGAATCCTTTGGGAGACATGCCCTAATAAGAGAATACTGTGAATCAAATGATGATAGGCGTCTAAGAAAAACTCCATAAATCCATAGCCTGTCATAATCCGCTAAGGTTGGCGTCCCTGTTGCTGGACACCTGATATAGAAGATACAATAGAAAAGAAAATATGCAAGGAAACGGGTCAGAGCCCGACTGTGAAAATGATTTTTAAAACAGCAAGTATTTAACAAGTGCAATAAATCTTTTATTATGTACATGTTAGACCCAACTCTCACTTGCCATTCTCACCTCTCAACTCGAGTGCACACTTAACGTTTCCTATTAACCTCCTAGTTAATGGTTCCTCTTTTCTAGTCTCCATATTATAATTCCATCCCAATATCATAATCCCCGTATGTCCCATACCATACATCACATTATTGTTAATTTACATTTCTCATCGTTTCTCATTAACATGAATCATTTCTCATTAATATGAATTAAGTTTTTCAATAAACATTCATTAACTTAATTCAATTATCTTTCTCTATTCACCGTTATCTACAATTATCACCGTAGATAGATTTAACCATAATAAATATCCATTCATTCATTTAATCCATTATATATATATATATTCATATATAATACGACACCCCGAGTCACAGCTGCGGTGCAATGCATTACTCTGCTATCATGTCCCAATATCACTGGTCGCCGAAAAGGGGACAAAGGTTCGGTGAGGATACCTCGAACAATTAACAACAACACAATCATTGGAGGCGAACATAGTTCTCATACCCATGGGTCACGCACATACCTACGTACCCATAGTCAGCGGACTTATCAACTCCCTGATAAGTCTTTCATAGACCTATGTTCTCGAGCGACAAATCAAAGATCCCATGGATTCATCAGGATATGACTACCCTCACGCGCAAACCTCCCACCGATAGCAAGTAAGCTAGGTATGTCATACACATAATCATTAATCAATCAAATAGGTATTATCATACCTATAGTATACTAACAACAAGGTACTCATATTAACCTTAGATTATTCCCTTACGTAGCATTATATCTCTTTAAATCCCACGTATTAAAATGTCATATCTTTACTTCATAATTTAATTATCCTCGCATCCTATAACATATCTCCACTCCCGACATCGTTAAGGTTCATGCGCTGAGAGTCTCGCAAAGCTAAATCCAAACAAGGAACCCCTCCAATACACTACTACTTAACTTTGTCGATCGAGGAGGTTCATCAACTTCAAATATGCGATCGGAATAACCTCATCCCCTATTTCAACCAAATGTGTTCTAAACTCCCATTTCTATGCAGTGCAGACTGAGATGAGGCGGAAATTACTAAATCTGAAGCAGGAGAATCTTACTGTAGCTGAGTATGAGGAGGAGTTCACGAGACTTCTCACCATTGTGCCAGATGAGGCACCTACTGAGAGTAAAAGGATTATGTTGTTTGTCGACGGGTTAGCTTGGAGGATCCGTCAGCACCTTATTGGGAATTTATCTCTAAGTACTTTCACTGATGTACTCAATGCAGCGTTACTACATTGCCAGGATCACCGCTTCCATCTTCAGGGAAGCAAGAGAGCAGGAGAGTCCAGCCAGCAGGGCAGGGCCGGGGGGTAATAGTGCCAGTGGGGCACCATCTCATGGACAGACTCGTCAGCACGAGCAGAGTTCCCATCAGGGGGACCCTGCTAAGCGATTCCGTTTAGGTGATTCCAGGCAGGGATATGGGGGTTATAGGCAGGGCCAACCTAATCAGCAGGGCCAGCCTAATCAGCAGGGCCAGCAAGTCCAGCACCGACAGCAGGGTCAACAACAGGGCCATCAGGGCCAACAGCGTGCACATCAGGGCCAACAGGGCCGTGGACAGCAGGGTCAGAGGGGAGGAAACTTCAAAGGCCGATGTTTTGGGTGCGGTAAACATGGCCATAGGCGTCAGGATTTCCCAGAGGGCGATAGGGCCCCATAGCAGCAGGGAGCCCGTAATGAGCCACAGAGACCACTTTTTCCACCTGACCTCCTAGCTCCAGCTCAGGTGCCAGTCCTACCAGCCATTCCAGCAGCTCCAGTGCAGCAGGGGCAATTACAGTATGGACGTGTCTATAACATCCACCAGGCAGCAGCTCCACAGGCACCACCCGCGATTGAGGGTATGTTTCCTATCCATGGTACTATGGGTCGAGTTTTGTTTGATACGGGGGCAACGCATTGTTTTATAGCTAAGCATTTTACGAAGGCCTTAGGGTTGTTAGCCACAGCAGAGAGCACAATGACGTGTGTAGACTCACCACTGGGGAGTGGGTCCCTTATTTTCTTTATATGCCGGGGAGTGGGGGTAGAGATTGGTAGCTTGGTATTACCTGCAGACATGTTAGTTTTAGACATGCACGAGCATGATGTGATTATTGGTATGGATTGGCTCGCATCTTATAGAGCCATGATTGATTGCTTCGGTGGGAGCATTGTTTTTTCCATTCCGGGGAACGAGATGTTTGTAGTGGCGATGCCTCGCCCAGAGGGAGGTTCGACCGCTCATTTGTATTACATAGAGGAGGATACCTCTAAGGAGGTTGTGATTCCCTTAGATTCGATCCTAGTTGTCAGGGAGTATTCCGATGTGTTTCAGGAGATACCAGGCCTACCCCCCAGTCGAGGGATAGACTTTGTCATAGATTTATTGCCAGATACGAGACCTATAGCACGCGCACCGTACCGTATGGCTCCGGCAGAGATGCGAAAGCTACGAGATCAGATAGAGCAGCTGTTAGGTCAGGGCTTTATTCGCAGGAGTACCTCACCTTGGGGCGCTCCAGTTTTGTTTGTAAAGAAGAGAGATGGTTCACTGAGATTGTGTGTGGACTACCGGGAGCTGAACAAGGTCACGATACAGAATGAATATCCGTTGCCTCGAATAGATGATCTATTCGACAAGCTGAGGGGAGAAACTTTCTTTTTAAAGATAGATCTGAGGTCGGGGTACCATCAGCTACGTATTAGGGAGCAGGATGTTTCAAAGACTGCTTTCTTGACGAGATATGGGTCTTATGAGTTTCGGGTGATGCCGTTCGGACTCACAAATGCTCCAGCCATTTTCATGGACTTGATGAACCGAGTATTCAGAGAGTTCTTGGATCAGTTTGTCATCGTTTTCATAGATGACATTTTGATATATTCACACTCCGAGGAGGAGCATGCCGAGAACTTGAGGCAGGTTCTTCAGACTCTACGAGAGGATCAGTTGTATGCTAAGTACGAGAAGTGCGGATTCTGGTTGCGAGAGGTACAGTTCTTGGGGCATGTTGTTTCTGAGCAGGGGATAGCAGTTGACTCGAGTAAAGTGTCAGCGGTGAGGGAGTGGGAACAGCCCACGACACCGACGGAAGTGCGTAGTTTCTTGGGGTTAGCTGGTTACTACAGGAGATTCATTCGGGGATTCTCCAAAATAGCGGGTCCATTGATGAATCTGACTCGCAAGGGGGTACCATATGTTTGGGATGACGCTTGTCAGTTGGCTTTCGACGAGCTGAAAGACAAGCTTACTTCAGCGCTAGTCCTTGCGTTACCGAAGCCGGGTATGGAGTACCTAGTTTACACCGATGCGTCCTTACGGGGACTTGGGGGAGTACTTCAGCAGGAAGAGAAGGCTATAGCTTTTGCCTCCCGCAAGCTTAAGCCGCATGAGAAGAATTACCCCACCCACGACCTGGAGTTAGCAGCGGTCGTCTTTGCATTGAGGATATGGAGGCACTATTTGTTGGGAGAGAAATTCCATTTGTTCACAGACCACAAGTCGTTGCAGTACCTGTTCACTCAGCGAGAGTTGAATATGCGTTAGCGCAGATGGCTAGAGTTTGTGAAGGACTACCAGTTCGACATACAGTATCATCCGGGAAAGGCCAACGTAGTTGCTGATGCGTTGAGTCGTAGACCGGTAGACGAAGTAGCAGACGTCTGGAAAGCAAAGTGGAAGGAGTTGGGTCACCAAGATGCAGTAGCACGTTCTTTCATATCCATGATGTCAGTCACACCCGAGATTGTTACGAGGGTGATACAGGCACAGACCACAGACCCGTTTTGCCAGGAGCAGATTGTGCGACTTCTAGCTGAGGGTGCTAAGTCCTATTCTGTTAGTTCTGATGGAGGTTTGCGGTTTAATGGGATATTGGTGGTTCCAGAAGGAGCAGAATTACGTCATGCAGTGATGACTCATTCTCATGGGTCCCGATTTGCAGTACATCCGGGAGGCGATAAGATGTACCAGGATATGAGGCGACAATACTAGTGGAGTGGGATGAAGAAGGACATCACCGAGTTCGTGTCCAAGTGTTGTACCTGCCAACTGGTAAAGGTGGACCACCAGAAACCGTCAGGATTGCTTCAGCCATTGGAAGTACCCGCGTGGAAGTGGGAGAGTATTTCCATGGATTTTATTACAGGGTTGCCTACATCACAGCGGGACCACGATTCTATCTGGGTGATTATAGACCGTTTGACCAAGGTGGCTCATTTTCTGCCAGTGCGGATAGATTATACCACGGGTCAGTATGCTCAGTTGTTCATCACTGAGATTGTCAGATTACATGGGGTGCCCCTGAATATTGTGTCAGATAAGGACAAGATTTTCGTGTCACATTTTTGGGAAAGCTTTCAGGAGGCTATGGGTACTGAGTTGAGGTTGAGTTCAGCTTACCACCCATAGACAGATGGACAGACATAGCGTACTAATTAGATGTTAGAGGATATGCTACGCATGTGTGTTCTCAATTTTGGAGGAGGTTGGGAGCCACATCTTCCACTGGTAGAGCTTTCTTATAATAACTCTTATCAGTTCACGATTGGCATGGCTCCATTTGAGGCTTTGTATGGCAGGTCTTGTCGTTCCCCAGCTTATTGGCTCGAAGTGGGGGATAACAAGTTGCTAGGACCAGAGGTGATTCAGGAGACCTCGGCGAGGATTGAGATGATCAGGAGTTGCATTCGGATAGCCCAGGACAGGCAGGAGAGCTACGCCGATGCGAAACGGTTCTTCCAGGAGTTTAGTGTGGGGGACCAAGTGTTATTGCGTGTATCTCCTGTGAAGGGAGTGATGAGGTTCGGGAAGAAGGGGAAGTTGGCTCCGAGGTACGTGGGACCATTTCCCATCATCGAGAGGATTGGGCCGGTTGCATACAGGTTGGTACTGCCAGAACATTTACATCGCATCCACGATGTATTCCACATCTCGTCATTGAGACGATATCTTCGGGATGATATGGCCCATACTCACATTGCGATAGATGAGATCGACTTATAGCCTGATAGCTCTTACGAGGAGAGACCAGTGGCTATCCTAGACTATAGTGAGAGGAGATTGAGGTCGAAGATATTTCCTCTTGTGCGGGTCCAGTGGGAGCATCATAATGTGGAGGAATCCACTTGGGAGCGCGAGGCAGATATGCGCGAGAGATATCCAGAGTTGTTTTTACCAGGTATGCCTTATTTTCCGAATTTCGGGACGAAATTTCGTTATTAGGGGGGAAGTATGTAATACCCCGTATTTTTATGCTATATTAATTTGGGGATTTATTAAAGTTAATGTGAATGAATTATTTAATAAAAATCCGGAAATTAATTATGTTATAATTATTAACGTGACGAGAGTTAGTAATTATGGGAAATTTATTGAATATTACTAATGAGCTAAGTAATATATTATATTGGTTATATTGAATGTCATGAGTGAGTTAAATGACAATTTCGGAAATTTAAGTCGGAACGTGCTCGTGTCGCGTCGGGACTAAATTTTGATAAATAAAAAGTGAATATTTTATAAGTTGCTCGTATGGTCGTTTTGAGTGCGCCAACGCGTCCGAAAGGGTCGAGATAGTCAGAAAAGTGTACCCGGGGGTGTAGTTTGGGTCTCGGGGCGTTTTTAGGCCTAATTAGTAACCCGGGAGGACATTTTGGTCATTTTACATTTATGGGTAATTAAACCCACGAAAATTAGAGGGACTATATCTAATATTGAGGTTGTCACCTAGGGTTAGAATTCTCAAAACCCAGAACGACCATTGAAGAAGAGAGGAGAGAGCTCTCAAGCAATTTCAAGGCCCAAAACTCAACGGTTTGCGCCGCCGCCACCACCGACACGTAGATCGCGAGACGAGGAACGCAACCATACCAAAATCAGCCATAAATCAGAATACCAAAAATCCCAGGCAAGTGTTTATCTTGCTATTTTCGTTGGTGCAATTTCCATATTAGTTTAGGAATGATTAGGGATGAAATATATGGAAGAAAACCCAAATTTTGATAGGAATTTGCATGTAGTAAAGACTTAAACCTTATTCTGGAAATCTTTTGTGATGTAGAAGAATAACCCACGAAATTTTGATGATGTATTAGAAGGAAATTCTGGTAAGAATAGATTAGAACCATGATTAAGAAAACTCTAGGGTTCTTGATGATTAGATAAGATTTTGGGTTGATTATCCATGTTTAATGATAGAAATACACATGCTTTACGTTGAAAACATCTGGTAGAATGTTATAATGTTAGTAGTAGAATTTTTGGGACGTTTGGAGTTGAAAAATATGGATTTGGATGAAGGTAGATGGTAGAACCCGTAACTGCAATTCTGTAGAAATCAAAATACCTGCTTGATCGATCGATCGAGCATAGAGCTTCGATCGATCGAAGGTTCGATCGATCGAGTCCCAGACCTCGATCGATCGACCCCTCCTGGCAGACTCCTATTTCCCTTGTTTAATTAGTTAAATTAAATTTATCGTGAAATAATTCTTGGGTATTCTTAATAAAATGTTTTGGGAAATAGGAAAGACTAGTAGGACATATGAATAAGTGTTGGGAACTTTATTATAAGACGAGAATTTTGCTTTTGGGATAATTATATAATGAACGATGCAACTACGTATTTCAAGTGAGAGATTACGGCGAATAGATACGATAGTGAATAGAGGTATACCTACTGAATTTTCTACTTGGAAGGATAGAGTCCACGAGTGTCACATATTAAGTGAGAAAACCCTTCGAGTTAAGGTTAGAGATGAAACCTTATACGTAATACTAATAATGTGAAGTTAAGGATAAATGTTGTAATTATGGGTGACGAGAGGAACCTATATTAATATGATAAAAGTGGTATATTTATATGAGTGTGTGTACCTATATTATATACATGTAAAAAATATACCGCACTACTTGCTATCCTTGAGGTTACCGTGCTGGGACAGTCTTATCTCGATGGGACCTTTATGGGGGATATTGACTTGTACCCTAGAAGATAGATATCCTTGGTACAGGCTATCGAATTGATAGTTCAGACGGTCCTAAGAGACGCGAGTATGTGCCATCCTCTTAGAGACTTGGAATATATACTTCGCCTCGATATTGTTTGTGTATGTGTTAATACAATTCGAGAGTGATTCCGAATTTGTATTCCCCTTGATATGAGTGGTATGGGGTTTGGATAGTAGAAGTATGCACGCACCATAGTTTTATTTGGGGTGCTGTTATTTTATATATATTATACGAGTAGTTAATATATATATGAGATTAGAAAATTTGAAACTGCCTACAGTGATTTGATAAGTAGGACATGGTTGATGACTCAAACAGTAAATACTTGTTTTGTGAAAGAATAATATGACACTGGGAAACTTTATAAATTAATAAAGCTAAAACGAGAGTTATGCTGCTAATTGGAAGTATCCTTTTTAAATAATGATATTGTCCGGTTTTGAAATCTTATGAGTAAGTTAAGATAAGCTAAATTATTGGGAAGGTTAGTATGATAAAATGATAAGATAAACCGTTGGGAAGGTTAGTACGTTAGGCGTGCACATTAGAAGAGAGGTGAGAATTTCTCAAGATAGTGTCGCTCTAATATGTTGTTGTATTGGCCTGTATCAATTTAAATACTTGCTAAACAAATTTTAAATCATACACACTATTGGGCTCTGACCCGTTTCTCTCTCTCTCTCTCTCTCTCTCTCTCTCTCTCTCTCTCTCTCTCTCTCTCTCTCTCTCTTATATATATATGTATGTATTACAGGTGCCCAGCCACAGGGGCGTCTTGCTTAGGATCTCTTGGAAGGAACGCACTGCAGCTTAGGTGGGAGTTGCAGGTCTCTTGATTAGATGATTTCGTTCATTCGGATCCACTCTTAGTACTTTCATCTAGTTGGGCATGTGTAGCTCTTTCCATTATTCCGTTGTTATTGGACATTTGTATTTCCGTTATTTCCAGTATTGTTACTATGGGATTTATTCAGTTTGGATGTGTGACTTTAGATTTCGTATGTTGACATTCGATTGACGAATGTATTAAATTAATTGGACTATGTTGCGGAATTTAAATGTGGTGTGATTCTTACTTATTGAATGTGGTTAAATAAATAAATAAATCATTTTCTTTAAATAAAAATTTGGAAAGTAATGTTTAAATATGGTTTTGACACTTAGCTTAATTATTTAGGGTGTTAAATTGGAAAGTTTATTTTTACAACAGTGATGATAAGAATGAACCAAACTGTTCACCTTGATTTAATTTAATAAAGGAGTGATCGCCCGATATTTAATTAGACGGGGTGTCACAGTATTACCCTTTCACATTACAGCCTTAGGGCTATAAATACATTGTATTATCCTCATTGCAAGGGGACCGGAATTTCTTGAGAAAACTTATAATCGAGAATTCCCAAACAGTCAGCAATAACAAAAACAGTGGACGTAGGCCATTCTTATAAGTCTGTACCACTTTAAAAGTTCTTTGTCTCATTTTATTTATCTGTGATTAAATAATTAGATATCATCTAATTTTTTACATCAACAGATTGACGCCGTTTGTGGGAAACGATTGGTAATATCATTTTTCATAAAAAAAAATTCATCACAAATGGCTGATATTCCAGAACCCAACAATCAAAACGCTGGAAGCCCTCCAAATCCATCTGCTCCGCCCAATATTCTAGATCTGGATGGAATAATGACAAATCTGGCCCAGGGCCAAACAGTCATGCAAGAAACTATAAGACAACTCATACGAACCCTCCATGGCGGTGCACCAACCCACTCAGAATCGCGAAGTATTCAAAGAAACACCCGTTTACCTTCGTCGCGTACTAGGCGTACCGATTCATATCGTACTGAGGAGTCTGAAGATTTTTCTTATCAACCTGGATGAACTTCATCGGTACGAGCCACATATACTGAACAACGTATCACTCTCTCTCCAGAAAGGACTAGTGCGCTAGAAAGATTAAGCAGAGTATCTCCTTTTGATCGATTAGGTCCTAGGAGGAGCAAAAGTCCTCCTAGAGCCGCATCGAGGAGTTTTCGATGACCATCAGACTTAAGGGAAGGATTTTCCCAGTCGCGACCGACTGCTCGTCAAGATAGATCCCAGGAAGCCACATCAACGCGATCAGTTTCTCCAACCAACAGGCCCGAGGAAGTAAACGATGCATGGAAATGCTCTATTCAGAGGCTGGAGGATAGATTAGGGGAAATAGCTAAAGCCGAGAATCCTCTACAACGAACTTTTGTTCAAGGAACACCTTTTGTCCCAACCATTGTAGATTTTCCAACACCATCAAAGTTCAAAGCACCTGTTGTGACCCCTAAATATGATGGAAAGACCGATCATGTCCTTCATATAGAACAATAACAAGCTGCAGCCGACATCTATGTGTTCCAGATGAGATAAGATGCAGAGCATTCTCGAGAACTCTTACCGGATCTGCTCAAATATGGTATAATAACCTTCCTCGGGGTAAAATCTCAACTTTCGTTCAACTGGCCGAGTTATTCATTGGAAATTTCTGTTTTGGGGCAAAGCCAGTTAAACGAGTAGCGCATTTGTTAAGTGTTAGACAAAAAGCTGGTGAAAGTACCATAGATTATATAACTCGTTTTAATAACGAGAAGCTCGAAGTCATTGACTATGAGGAAAAGACAGCGATTACCGCCTTGATGAGTGGACTACTGCCCAACAAGTTATACTACACTTTGGCCAAAGATCCACCTAGAACTATGTCAGATCTGATGGGAAAACCGACCAATATTATGAATGCCGAGGAGGCTATGGTTGCGAAGAATAATATGAATGCCAAAGAAACCAAGGTGGAAGGTGATAATGCTAAGAAGAAAGAGCATAAGAACAATGGTAGTGACAAAAACTCAATAACAAGGTCGTTATGGGAAGTATTGAAGAAATTTGATAATTATACTCCTTTGAAGAAAGACATCAACCACGTTCTAGAAGAAATCAAGAACAACGAGGAGTTAAATTGGCCAGAGAAAATGAAGGCAGACCCAGACAGGAGAAATAAAGAAAAATATTGTGAGTTTTACAAAGATCATGTCCATATGACCAAAAATTGCATAGCTCTTCAGAATGAGATTGAAACACTCATCAGACGAGGAAAATTGGCAAAGTATGTTGATTAGAGGAATGATAGAAGAAACAACGACCGAGCAAGAGAGAGGTCTAGACCTCCTTGTTGAGCAGAGGAGAACAAGAAGAGAGACCATATAGTTAATCCAGAAGACGACCTCGATCTTCCGAAGAGACCAAGGCAGCCAGAATGTGAGGTATTTTCAATATGCTTTGGGTCATTTGACTGTAATGTTATTACAGGTGGAGATGCAGGATGAGGAGACCTTACTGTCGAGAGAAAAGCTTACCTCTGTGAGGCTCAAGCTTGCTCATACATTCATCGAATAAATCTAGCTGAGGAGGATTGCCCGAGAAAGGTGAACAAAGAAAAATTGGTCATTGGTTTCTCAAAGAACGACCTCGCAGGTGTTCTATATCCTCATGATGACCCATTAGTGATCAAAATGAGGATGAAGGAGGTAATGATTTCAAGAGTATTGGTAGACAATGGTATCTCGGCAGACATCATGTTTTACTCGTTCTTTGACAGTTTGAATCTAAAGCTATCTCAACTGGAGCCTTATCATAGACCCCTCCTCGGTTTTGCTGGCGAGAAAGTATTTCCACTTGGGACGATCAAGTTGGATATATTCATTGGTACATGGCCTTCTTGTCGAACAGAAAGAATATGCTTCTTCGTGATGGATAAGAATATTCAATCATCATACAATATCATCATGGGAAGAGTAGGATTGAAGAAGTTCGAGGTTGTACCATCTACGGTACATAAATGCCTAAAATTTCCAATAAATTTTGGAGTAGGAGTTGTTAAAGGTGATCAGAAAGTAGCTCGGGAATGCTATTATTCATCCGCCGAGCAAGACAAAATGGAGGAATCAAGGAAAAATACCACCACCTATCAAGTGGATGAAGGTGCAGAAATTGAAACATTGGATCCTATAGATGAGTCGCAACTCGTGAAGGGTCAAGTGGTGGAAGCAACTGAAAACATCGTCCTGGACGACAAACACCCTGAACGAAGGTTCGTCATTGGAAGCCTCACTAAAACAGGAATTGATAACTTTCCTAAGAAGCAGAAAGCAAACTTTTGCGTGGAGTCATGAGGATATGCCTGGGATAGACCCAAATTTCTTATGTCACGAACTCAATGTGAATAAGGAGTTCAAGCCTGTGAAGGAGAGAAGAAGAGTATTCAGTCCCGAGAAAAATCAAGCTATACAGGAGGAAGTCGAGAAGCTCCAGAAATCTTGTTTTATTAAAGATGTTAAACATCCAGACTGGTTAGCAAATGTGGTGATGGTGAAAAAGAAGAACAACAAATGGAGGATGTGTGTAGACTTCACCGACCTCAACAAAGCATGCCCAAATGATCACTTTCTGCTGCCCCGAATTGATCAACTAGTGGATGCTACCTCGGGACACGAGCTGCTGAGCTTCATGGATGCTTATTTTGGTTACAATCAGATTAAAATGAAACCTGAAGATAGGGATAGTACTTCTTTCATTACCCCTAGGGGAACTTATTGTTATAATGTTATGCCTTTTGGTTTGAAAAATGCGGGTGCAACATATCAGCGGCTGATGAACAAAGTGTTTGCAGAACAAATCAGTTGCAATATGGAAGTCTATGTTGACGATATGCTGACAAAGAGCAAGAAAGATGCTGATCATCTAGTTGACTTAAGCCAGACCTTTGATCAACTAGATAAATATCAAATGACGTTGAACCCGATGAAGTGCATATTTGGAGTACGATAAGGCATGCTTCTGCGATACATTGTCAATCAGCGAGGCATTGAAGCTAACCCTGAAAATATCAAAGCTCTGTTAGGGTTGTGATCCCCAATGATGAAGAAAGAGGTGCAAAGTCTTACAGGACGAGTAGCAGCACTTAATAAATTTGTATCGCGAGCAACTGATCGATGTCTCCCATTCTTCAAAACGCTACGAAAAACTTTTGAGTGGAATGATGAATGTGAGAAGGCTTTCCAAGACTTGAAGAAATATTTGGGAGTACCTCCACTGTTATCCAGGCCAGTGATGGGAGAAAAATTATACTTGTATCTGGCAGTATCTGAGAATGCAGTTAGTTCGGCATTGATAAGAATGGAGAATGGAGTACAAAAACCAATCTACTACACAAGTAAGGCCTTCCAAGGAGCAGAGATCAGCTATCCAAGGCCGAAAAAATTAGCACTAGCATTGATCGAGGCAAGTAGAAGAATGAAGCCATACTTCCAGGCTCATACCATAGTAGTATATACTGATATGCCATTGAGGTAAGCCCTTCATAAACCAGAAAAGTCAGGAAGATTAATGTGCTAGGCAATAGAACTCGGTGAATATGATATAGTTTATGAACCCAGATCATCGATAAAAGGGCAAGCAGTAGCAGATTTTATATCAGAGTTCACCTATCCTGATACCCACGAGTAGCAAAAGTTACTCGCTGATCAACCTGTGGATGTTACAGGATCATCAAATGCAAGCCCAGAACCAACTTAGCTTGGTAAAAGGTCAAGTAGATGTTAAAGGATCATCAAATTCAAGCCTAAACCAGCTTAGGTTGGTAAAAGGGCAAGAAAAGATGATCGACGAACAACAAGAAATATCAGGAGATGGTGAAAGGAAGCAGTAAATTTTCCACCGAGGAACTCTGTCAGATCAGCAATTTGAAGACGAGTTGCCTATATGGAGTCTGTATATGGATGGTTCATCCTGCACTACAGGATGTGGCGCAGGGATAGTTTTGAACAGTCCGGATGAGGTCGACATGGAATACGCCCTACGCTTCCAATTCAAAGCTTCGAATAATGAGGCTGAATATGAAGCCATGATTGCAGGTCTTAGTTTGGCAAAAACCATGAGGGCAGAACAAGTTATTGCTTTCAGTGACTCACAATTAGTCATATATCAAATGATGGGAGTATATGCAGCTAAAGGAGGATTAATGATCAGATATCATGCAAAGGCGAAGGAATTGGTGTCAGAATTTGCTGCTATTCAGCTGGTCAAAATACAAAGAATGGAGAATGCAAGAGCAGACGCCTTAGCTCGATTAGCATCAGCTATTCGTACCGATCTACGAAGAACAATCCCAATTGAAGTTTTAGCTGGTCGAAGTATAGATGAAGATCTGACGATAAACTTTAATACCCTCGATTTAGGGTCATCATGGATGGATCCCATCAGGGCATATATTGAGAAAGGGGAATTACCAACTAACAAACTTGCAGCCAAGAAACCGAAGTTTAAAGGTGCTCATTATGTACTGACTAATGGTATTCTATACAGACGAGGAATTATAGCAGGTTTGCAAAGATGTGTGCATCCCACCGAGGTGAAAGATTTGATTGAAGAGGTCCATGAAGGGTCCTTTGCAGCCCATGTAGAAGGTCGGACTCTTTTGCAAAGAATGATGACTCAAGGATACTACTGGCCGACGATGAGGGCTGATTGCATAGCCTATGCTAAGAAATGTGACAAGTGTCAGCTCTTCTCCTCCATCCGAAGAACTCCCCATGCGTTATTGACACCTATTACTTCCCCTTGGCCATTTGCCATATGGGGAATAGATTTAGTTGGGCCACTGCCGACGACCAGGGGAAGATTTAAGTATCTCGTGGTCGCTGTGGACTATTTTACTAAATGGGTTAAAGTTGAGCCTCTCATTGATATGACATATGACAAGGTGTACCAATTTATTTGGAAGAACATCATTTGTCAATATGGTCTTCCTCATGCCTTCATCACAGACCATGGAACACAATTTGACAATGAGGAGTTCGCTGCCTATTGTCATCAGTCAAATATCTTGAAGATCCACTCGGCACCAGGCCATCCTCAAAGCAATGGACAAACTGAAGTGACGAACAGAACGCTGCTGAATGGTTTGAAAAAAAGACTGAACGATGTGAAAGCAAACTGGATCAACGAGCTACAATCAGTGTTATGGTCTTACCGAACTACTCCCCGAGCAGCAACAGGGGAATATCTATATATGCTGGCATTAAGAAGTGAAGCTGTTATACCTGCCGAATTGGGTCTCCCAACACACAGAATACTGAATTTCAATTCCCCTGTCAGCGATTTAATGAGAAGGTTAGACTTGGACATGTTCGAGGAGGTTAGGGAAGAAGCAGCCATTAGAAATGCTGCTTACCAGCAACAAACAACTTTGTTCTACAACAAGAGAGTGAATAAGTGCAACTTGAAGGAAGGAGACTATGTGCTAAAGAGGGTGATTCAAAAGCACAACAAACTGGAAGCCAACTGTCATGGACCCTACTGAGTTAAGGAAGTTGTTCGACCAGGGGCATACAAAATAGAAACTTTAGAGGGGGAGGAGTTTAAGAACGCATGGAATGCAGAACACCTACGCAAATATTATCAGCAATGTAAACTCTCATGTAATGCAGTTTCATTAGTATGAATAAAGTGACAATGTTCTGCCCAGTTTCTTTCCTTTTAGTGGAAATGTTTTGCGGAATAGTTTTACTAGTGCTACACACTACTCAGCAGATCTCGGACTACTCAAATCTATTCCTAAAAATGCCAACTTGGTTGGTTAGGAAGTAATTCTCGAAAACGACAACTAAGGTTGGTCGGGAAGTAAAACTATTCCTAAAAATGCCAACTTGGTTGGTTAGGAAGTAAATATATTCTCGAAAATGCCAGCTAAGGTTGGTCGGGAAGTAAAACTATTCCTAAAAATGCCAACTTGGTTGGTTAGGAAGTAAATATATTCTCGAAAATGCCAGCTAAGGTTGGTCGGGAAGTAAAACTATTCCTAAAAATGCCAACTTGGTTGGTTAGGAAGTAAATATATTCTTGAAAACGCCAACTCAGGTTGGTCGGGAAGTAAAACTATTCCTAAAAATGCCAACTTGGTTGGTTAGGAAGTAAATATATTCTCGAAAACGCCAACTCAGGTTGGTCAGGAAGTAAAACTATTCCTAAAAATGCCAACTTGGTTGGTTATGAAGTAAATATATTCTCAAAAATGCCAACTCAGGTTGGTCGGGAAGTAAAACTATTCCTAAAAATGCCAACTTGGTTGGTTAGGAAGTAAATATATTCTCGAAAACGCCAGCTAAGGTTGGTCGGGAAGTAAAACTATTCCTAAAAATGCCAAAGATTGGATGGTAAGAAAAACCCACTAACTGTAGTTGGTCGAGAAGAAAATTTTACCGACCTTGGTTGGTCGGAAACATTTTATGAAGAAAAATTTACCGACCTTGGTTGGTCGAAAACATTTTATGAGTACGAGAAAGTGGTAGAGCAAAATTTTTGATACTCGTGATTTTTTAAATTACTACCAAGTTGGTCGAGAAACAAAATATCATCAATTTTGATTAGTCATCAAATGATTACCACAAATTCAAGATAGTCGACAATAAGTTTTATCAAACCCCATTTGATCGACAAATAACACAATGTTATTATCTTTTTAACAGATATACATGCACAAATATAAAGTGTTTTATAATTACAAGACAATGGCAATGAAGATTTGTAAATAAAATTATTTCATTAAATATAGAACAAAATACATCAAGAATTAAATACAAATTTATTACATTAAGATTCCTATTCTATTGGTTTCTTCCCCTCTGCTTTTGAAACAGGTTCCTCGCCAGCAGGTGGATCATTTAAAGCATGAGGGGAATTTATGAAGTTAAGATCTTCAAGCATCCTGATATTCATCACAGATTGTCGATCTAGTAGGTGCTCGGGACGAGATATCTCAACATTGGAATGGAGATTGTAATCTCCGAGGTACTTGGAAATCAGACACCGAGGGATGGCCCGAGCAGGGATCCAACTCATATCAAGCTTGAATGGTGGCACTGGTAGGTCGAGCAGCCCAGGATTATGGTAATCCCATAGGTAATGACCCTGTTCCAGTTGCAGCACCCCTAAGGCGTTCAACTATCCCTGTTTGTAACCTTCATTGTTTGCATTTTGGATACGATCATCCAAATGGTAGAGAGCCTCGTTGTAGCCAGCCATCCAGAATTCTCTGGGCTGTTTGTGGAATTGATATGTCAATCTTTCCAGCTGCTCGTGGAGATTTTTGATAAAGAGTTCTTTATTCTCCAAGACAGACTTCTGCGCAGAAAGCTTCTCTTCCAGATCCCTGATCTTCTTAGACATCTCAGCCAAGGCCTGGTTCTTTTTCATCAGTTAGAAGGCCTGATTCTCTAGAGCAGATTGAGTCCTCTGTTCCTCGACAGGAATTCGACCAGCTCTTGCTCATCCCCGAGGAGCTCGTGATTGTCATTGAGTAGATGTAGAAGGTCCTGACCTCTTCAAGGTTTCTAACTCATCCCTCAGGTTGGCGTTTTCGACCTCCAAGAATGAGAATCCCTCGTCAGTCACTGGGATCAAAGCATTTGAGGTGGAAGCTGCAGACTTCAACTGAGACACCTCTCTTTGCAGGTTATTATTTTCTTGTTCTAATAACTCAGCTATCTGTCTGTGCTCTTCGACCTCAGCCTTCAACGTTCTCTCCCGCACATCATAAGCAACAAACCGTTTATCATATCCCTTATCGGCACAGATTTGCTGATACTTCTTCTCGTACCCCTCGTGCAAAAGGGCAGTGGATTCTTTACATTGTTGCTGAAGTTCTTCAAGAGTTCCTTGGAGATCCTCAATCATATCATAGTATGATACGTTGTTAACCACTGTACGGTCGAGTAGGCACTTCAAATATTGATAGGCTTCAATTGCTTGCTCTAAAGCACCATGACCGAGGATGTCAGTGATTTGAGCCGCGCTCATGTCTGTATGACCGGCTTTAAAATATTCATTGCATTGCCTTAACAACTTTGTATCATGAGCAGACAATAATTCTATCCTGGCCAAAAACTAGTAGAGGAAGAAAAAGCAATAATCAATAAGAGTACAAACAGAGCATGAAGAAGAGAATCAACAGTATGCATAAGCAAAAGTTTAAATTTTATTGCATCACAAAGTTCAGAAGTATAAGGTTCAGAGTTACATGTTCAGAAGCTACATTTGACAAAGAAAAATAAAATATAGAGAGAAATCCGAACAACTCTACACCTTTTCCTTATCTCCCAAAACTTTCTCGGGAGGCTGGGACGAGGAGGTAGGTTGCTCGGATGGAGCAGAGGGTTGCTCGAGAATTGCTGAAGGTTGCTCGGAGGAAGTAACGAGTTACTGAAGTTCCTCGTTAGTGGGCTGGATGGCTGGGGGATGAGAAACTTGATCTCCCATCACCAAGGAAGACTCCTCTGAGGCAGCTTCGTCCTCTTCTTCGTCTTCAGGAGTTGGAGGGGGGCCAGGGATGTGTCGCTGAAATAATTCAGAAGCTTCATCAACTTTCATTTCTTGTAGAGCAGCAACCCATCCATCTCTAAAGTATTTGAGGCTGCCATATTCGACTTGCGACATCATGGCAGCCAAACCTTTGTTCCACCCTTTATCCCAGCCAACGCTTAAAGATTTCTACACAGCCAATTTCCTCTTTGTCTTCTCCGAGGAAAGATTCTCGGAAAGAAGATTGCCAGCGGCCTTCACTTTATTCTCAACTTCTTCCGTCTGACGCCTTACTTCCCGAAGTCGACCTAACTCCTCCTCAGCAGCCTTGAGTTTATCTTCAAACTCCTCAGCATTTTTGAGCTTCCCTTAGAGCTCTTTATTCTTCTTCTCCAAATCATTCATTTTTTTCTCCAACCCCTTGGAGACCTCAATAACTTGAGCCTTCTCCTGCTCAGTCGAAGTAATCTTTTTCTCCTAGGCTGCCTTATCATCATCATATTTATGACGAGAATCTTTCAGAGACTGCGCCAGGCCTACCAAATCTTCCTCTACACCAAACGAGGAGCTTGAAGCTTTAATAGCTTCATCTTTCTTCAAAATTGTATTAAAACAACTCACCAACTGTGAAAAGAAAATGAAAGCAAGTTAGTGCACAGATACAAAAAGGAAAGAATGAAAATTTAAGACTATAAGACTTACAGAAGTAATGTGATGAGCTGCTAATGTGGTAACAGTGTCCCGAGAAAGGTTTTCTTCAATACCTTGGATCTCGAGAATGATCCAAGTCTTCACCGAGCTCATAGGAACAAAAGTAGGAACACCACTAGTCTGGGGCTGAGAGATGGAGTCAGCCAAATTGATAGAGGAGCTTTTCTTCAGCCTCCTCAGAGGAGCATCAACTTTCTCTACTAACGTTGTAGTCTTAATCGGAGAAATGACAATCACCTCGCCTGGAGCAGCAGCCTTACTCGGGGCCACTAGGGGCTTCTCGACCACCTTCGCAGGAGCAGCCGAGGAAGATGCATCAATTTTCTTTGTCCCTTCTTCTGGGACATCAAGCTTACTTCTTTTTACCTCTCCAGTACCAGAGGCAGGTTTCTCAAAAAGGGTAGGAGGCCTTATTTTCTTCATCCTCTCACTCAAAGGTATATGTGATTCAGGTGAAGAACTTGTAGAGGCTGGTATGAGTTCTACGTCGCTGATACGACGCAAATATTGCGCATTTCACCCGTTAACCTACGCGTTATTAGCCCCCTCGAGTACCTTAATCCCTATATTTATGCTCGTTAACCAGACAACCTCGGATTTCTATGTTAACATGTTTTACAGGGGTTAATTGAGCTTTTGTAGGTATTTGGATGCTTAGTATGAAGTTCGGATGCATTCCGGTGAAGTTCCGTACACAATTGCACGCGCAAGGACATTTTAGTCTTTTCACAGCTTGGGTACCTGGCCCGACATCTCACGGAAGTTGTATCCCTCCTCGCTAGCTTCGCGTGGCCATGAACGGTGCGCGATTCCGATTCATAACGAGGAAGTTACGGTGATTTCAGCGGAGGAAAAACAAGGATGCAAAAGAGGAGAAGGAGAAGGAGAAGAAGAAGAATGCAGTAGGCTGCTGCATTCTGCCCTGCTTGATCGATCGATCGACACTTCTGGTCGATCGATCGACCAAAGGGGTCGATTGATCGATGCTCTGTTTTCTGCAGATATTTTGCCTTCTTTTGTTTCTTCTTTATTTTTATTCCAACTTACTATATAAGCCAAATTTTGTTGTAATAACAGAGATATCAGTAGTGAACGATTATAGGTTAGAATAGTTAGGGTTTTGAGGGTTTTGGATGGTTCTTCTTCATTTCTCTTTGGATTGACAATCTAATTGGTTTGTATGTTGACTTTTCACTACCCTCTCCATTAATATAGCTTGTTTTCCATTAATTCTTGCTTTCTAGATAATTTACATGCTTTCATAATTAGGTTTACATTCTTTATTTATTGCTTTTATAGTTTAATTAGTTTATTCATGCTTAGCCCTTAGATAAATAGGGTCGGGATTGCGTTTCCGCCATTTACGGGTTTGGACCTCGAAAATTAGGTTTTGTGTAAAATTGCGTTTAATTGAAACCGCGCATATCAAAGTTGGATTGCTAAGCGTTTATCTTTCTTTGTCACGCAACGTTAGAGTTTATAGCGACAATCCGAATTTAATCCGCGTGTGACCATTTTCAGTTAAATGTTTAATCTCGCAACTTTGGGTTAAATTCCTTCTTGTGTGATGTTTATGCTTAATTGTAAATGCTCGATTAAATTGCTTTCGAGCCGAAATATTGATTATTAGTTGTTTCAATCCGTTTGGTTCGATGCGATCCCGATCCTCGCTTTCCTTTATTTTAGCATTAACTTCTCTTTTCTTTAGTCCACCATAACCACACATCACCTTTTCTTATTTCTTTTACACCCTTTTATTTTCAGAAGTTTTAAAACAATTAACATCTAAAATTTAATCACTCCCTGTGGATTTCTTACGATACCCGACTTACCGCTGTGCTTTCTTGTCAAGTGTATTTGTAGCTTAGGTTTTCTTTTGTATCGCGGCGACGAAACACACAACGATTGTGCACCTTACACGCGCACACTTTTTCCGCCCGGTCAATCGCTTATCACCGGACGAGCAGTAAAAGAGGATGTGTAACTCTTGTACTGAAGCAGATATGAAGCTGACCTAATATGCTCGTCGACAACAGTCTGATGCAAACTCCAGATAAGTTTTAAGTGCCTTATATTAACGTTTACCTCTTTTGGACACCTTCTTTTGTTGTCAACTGCAAATAAATCAAAATTAAAATATCAGTGGCACATTTTATCAAACACAAAGGAAGCATAATGTTGAAAATAAAATAAAATAAAAACAACCTATCCCATTTCCATAGGGAGGACATCTGGGACCCTGGTAAACATCATCTCCAGTTAATGGAGGGTGTTGCCAATTTTTCATAACAACCCCATGCTCAAAGTAGTCCCTATTGGCATCTGGGAGATTAACCACTAAAGCTCTATTTAAAAACCTAGTTTTTAAATAAAAATTATTATCGCCCACAACCCATCTATAACAAAACATAATTTTAGGAATTCCTATACGGGTTCCATGAATTTGATTTAGTCTATAAACACTGTTAACTATTCTCTATGTGTTGGGGGCTATTCGTGCAGGAACCACGTCAAAGTATTGACAGAATTCCAAACATAAAGGGTTTGGGGGAAAAGAAAAGCCACACTCAGCAACAAAGAGACTGGTGAACCAATGCCCCTCATCTAAACGAAAATAGTCTGAAGGCTCAGAAAGCTCTTCCAAAATAACCCATGGGGGAATGGAGAAATCAGAGCGAAACTTATCAATTGATTCTACAGGATAAACCCTGATGAAAGAAGGAAATCAAAGAGAAAGAAGAAAATCTTACAGGAAAGAGATGAGTCTGTTGACAACAAACGATGGAAGAGATGAATGCACAAGAGAGAGAGAGAGATGATAGAAAACTCAAAGAGACAAATTTGAAAAAGTAGAAGACGATGGGATTTTCTGCAACGTTTAAATACTTTGCCTTGGGAAAGGGTAAAAGTAATGATTATAAAAAGAGACGGTTACGCTATCGACGGCTAAACAGACAAAAGAGACGCGGGAATCGAAGCGGTTAGAAAAATTCCCAAAAGGCCGATTCTACGAATTTGGAAGAAGAAATAAATTCAAAAGAAAATACTCCTAAATTTCAGGATAACCATTTAAAACCGCCATATATCGAGAAATAATGTTCCACACTCCTTAAATTTTGAACTATGAAACATTGGGGGCTTCTGTTGATACCAAGTTTAGTCTGCTGACATGGCTCAATTGGGCGAAGACATGTGGCAATCTACATGGCAACGATAAATAGTTACGAACAACACCTCGACTCCGAGGAACCATACTACAATGAGAAACTCTGCTTCCCTGATCAACTCAGACACTACGACCTACAAGATCCATCCGAGGAAATTTTTGAGTACAGAGGAACTTTTGAGCACCGAGGAACTTAGGCGGTCCGAGCTGCATCTCGAACAAAGCATTAATAGCAGGATAACCCAACAGTTTGACTGCGCATTAAATGCTTATTATAATACAAATGTATACGCTTAAGGGGCATTTAATGTATTACCCTTTCACATTACAGCCTTAGGGCTATAAATACATTGTATTATCCTCATTGCAAGGGGACCGGAATTTCTTGAGAAAACTTGTAATTGAGAATTCCCAAACAGTCAGCAATAATAAAAACAGTGGACGTAGGCCATTCTTATAAGGCTGAACCACTTTAAAAGTTCTTTGTCTCATTTTATTTATCTATGATTAAATAATTAGATATCATCTAATTTTTTACATCAACACAAAACGTTACACAAAATAAAAAAAAGTCTCAACAATATCAAATACAAGTTCACACAACATAAAAATAGAGATGATGAAATTTGAAGTAGCACAACATAGAAATATAATCAAGTGACTCTCCACGAATTTAGATATCACCGTCATATCATCAACTCGTCAAAACCTGAAAAAGTATAAAAAAATATCTCCAACATATTGTCTAGTGTAGACTCACCGCTAGGTAGTGGGTCTTTGATTTTCTTTATATGCCCGGGGGTAGGTGTAGATATCGGGAGTTTAATTTCACCTGTGGATATGTTAGTCATGGATATACACGAGCATGACACCATCATTGGCATGGATTGACTTGCAGCTTATAGAGCCATAATAGACTGTTATAGTAGGACTATTATTTTTACGATATCGGGCCTGGAGATGTTTCTGGTGGCGATGCCTCGTCCTGAGGAAGGATCGTCCACCCACCTGTATTACATAGAGGAGGAGACCTCTAAGGAGGTGGTGATTCCTCTTGACTCGATTCTTATTGTTCGAGAGTTTTCTGATGTGTTCCAGGAGATACCGGGACTACCTCCCAGTCAAGAGATAGATTTCGTCATAGATTTGATGCTGAACACTCGGCCAATAGTCCGTGAACCATACCGTATAGCTCCAGCAGAGATGAGGGAGTTACAGGATCAAATTGAGCAGCTATTGGGACAGTGCTTCATCTGTAGGAGTACCTCACCTTGGGGTGCTCCCATTATGTTTGTGAAGAAGAGGGACGGTTCACTGAGATTGTGTGTGGACTAGTGAGAGTTGAAAAAGGTCATGACATGGAATAATTATTCGTTGCCCCGAATCGATGAGTTATTTGACCAGTTGAGAGGAATTACTTTCTTCTCAAAGATAGACTTGAGATCGGGATACCATTAGCTACGGATTAGGGAGAAGGATGTGTCAAAGGTTGCTTTCTTGACGAGGTATGTGTCCTATGAGTTCCGAGTCATGCCGTTTGGACTAACAAATGCTCCAGCTGTATTCATGGACTTGATGAATCGGGTGTTTAGAGAGCTCTTAGATCAGTTTTTCATCGTCTTCATAGATGACATATTGATTTACTCACAGATGGAGGATGTGCATGTCGAGCACTTGAGACGGGTTCTTCAGACTTTGCGAGAGCATTAGTTGTATGCCAAGTATGAGAAGTGCAGATTTTGGTTACGGGAGGTACAGTTTCTGGGGCACGTTGTGTCAGAATTGGGGATATTAGTGGACCCGAGCAAAGTGTCGGTGGTAAAGGAGTGGGGATAGCCCACGACACGGAAATAGGTGCATAACTTCTTAGGGTTTCATTCGAGGCTTTTCGAAGATAGCGGGTTCGTTGGCGAATCTGACTCGCAAAAGGGTACCGTATATATGGGATGACGCTTATCAGTTGGCTTTTGACGAGCTGAAGGATAAGTTGACTTTGGCACGAGTTCTTGCTTTACTCAGACTAGGAGTGGAGTACCTGGTGTATATTGATGCTTCCCTACAGGGACTTAGTGGATTACTTCAGCAGGAGGAATTGGCTATAACTTATGCCTCCCTCAAGCTTAAGCCTCACGAGAGGAATTACCCCACTCACGACTTGGAGCTAGCAGCGGTTGTGTTTGCCCTGCGTGTTTGGAGACACTAATTGTTGGGAGAGAAATTTTATCTATTAGCGGACCACAAGTCACTGCAATACTTATTCACTCAGCAGGAGTTGAACATGCGCTATCTCAGGTGGCTGGAGTTTATGAAAGACTACCAGTTCGAGATACAGTACCATCCAGGGAAGGCTAACGTGGTTGCTGATGTGTTAATCCGTAGGCCGATAGGGGAGGTAGTAGAAGTATGGACGGCGAAATGGAAAAAAATTGGGACAATGGGATGCAGTGGCCCGATCCTTTATGTCTGTGATGACTGTCACCCTAGAGATTGTTACGAGAGTGATCCAGGCCCAGACCGCTGATTTGTTTTGTCAGGATAAGATTGTATGATTTCTAATAGAGGGTGCAGAGTCTTACTCAGTGAGCTCAGATGGTTAATTACGATTTAGCGGGAGGTTAGTGGTCTCGGAAGGAGAGGATTTACATCATCCAGTGATGACACAGTCTCGTGAATCTAAATTTATGATTCATACCGAAGGGGATAAAATGTACCAGGATATGAGGTGGCAGTACTGGTGGAGTGGGATGAAGGACATTGCGGAGTTCGTTTCCAAGTATGCCACGTGTTAGCTGGTAAAGGTGGACCACGAGAGACCTCCCAGATTACTTCAGTCGTTGGAGATACCTACGTGGAAATGGGAGAGCATTTCCATGGATTTCATTACTGGGTTGCCTACCTCAGAGCGGGGTCACGATTCTATATGGGTGGTGGTGGATCGGTTAACCTAGGTAGATCATTTTCTACCAGTGCGGGATAGTGTACTCGGTTATTTATTGTTGTGATATTGAGATTACCTAGGGTGCCCTTGAATACCGTATCCGACAGAGACAAGTCTTTTGTGTCACGCTTCTGGGAGAGTTTTTAGGAGGCTATGGGTACCGAGCTACGGTTGAGTACGGCTTACCACCCACAGACAGATGGCCAAACTGAGCGCATTAATCAGATGTTGGAGGACATGTTGCGCACGTATGTTCTTGACTTTGGAGGGGGATGGGAGTAGTATCTTCCACTGGTGGAGTTCGCTTATAATAACTCTTATCAGTTTACGATCAGTATGGCCCCATTTCAGGCATTGTACGACATACCTTGTCATTCTCCTACTTGTTGGCTAGAGGTGGGGGACAACAAGTTACTCGGTCCAGAGGTAATTCAGGAAATGCCAGCTAGAATTGAGATGATCAAGAATCGTATTTGGGTAGCCCATGACAGACAGAAAAGCTACGTCGACGCCAAGTGGTTCTTCAGGGAGTTTAATGTGGGGGATCAGGTATTACTGCGAGTGTCTCCTATGAAAGGGGTGATGAGGTTCGGAAAAAAGGGAAAATTAACTCCTAGATATGTAGGACCATTTCCCATTATCGAGAGGATCGAACCAGTGGCATATAGGCTCGGGTTGCCGGATCACCTGCACCGTATTCATGATGTATTCCACATCTCATCATTGAGGTAGTTTCTTAGGGATGAGTTGGCCCACACCCACATTGCGATTGAGGAGATTGATTTACAGCCCGATAGTTCTTATGAGGAGAGACATGTGGCTATCCTAGACCGTAGCGAGAGGAAATTGAGGTCGAAGTTAGTTCCACTAGTGAGGGTTCAGTAGGAGCATCATAATGTAGAGGAGTCTATCTGGGAGCGAGAGGAGGATATGCGCGAGAAATATACAAACTTATTCTTTCCAGGTCTGGTTTACTTTTTGAATTTCGGGAGTATGTAATACATCGCATTTTTATGATATTAGATAATTATGTATTTATTACTATTGTTGGATTAATTAAATTAAAATGGTTGGGAAGCTTAATTATTAATCAATTTAGATTTAAAATAAATATTAACTAGCGTGCCAAGGGTTAATACTTATTGATAAAAATCATTGAATATTACTGTGAGAATATATAATATGGAATTATAGAAATTTTATAAATTGTCGAAGTACGAAATACGACAGTTTGGTATTTTAAGTTAGGACACGTGTGAGTCGTGTCGGGATACATTTTATGGAATAAATAGATAAATTATTTTTAAGTAATTCGTATGGCAATTTTGAGTGTGCCACTGAGTCCGGAAGGGTCGAGATAGTCAGAAAACTCTACCCGAGTATATTATTTGGACTCCGAAATGTTTTAGGCCTAACCGGCACACCGTAGGGGTATTTTTGTCCTTGGAAATTTTGGGGTAAAATTATAGACGAAAATTAAAGAAATAAAATAAGGGTTTAGGTGGGTTAGAAGGAAATGGTCACTTCTAAACCTACGAGAGAGAAAAGAGAGAGAGGCATAGAGGAAGGTAGAAGAGACCCTTGGTGTTCTTGGTTCCTAACTCAAGAACACACACCGAAATATATACCAAGGAGTAGATCGCGAGATGAGGAACACACTCATACCCATATCAACAGCGGATCAAACCATCGAATTTGAGGCAAGTGTTTATTACTTGCGATTTATAGCAATGAATATGTTCATATTAGTGTAGGAAGATTGCATTCCCTTTTGATTTATGAATTTTGATGGAATTGGAGATTTAAGAACATGTATTGAAATATGAAAAACGAATTAGGATAAATCCCTCATGTAGATAGGTTAGAAATCCCAATTTAATTATCATAATTCTAATCAATTAAATCCCAATCACATTAATTCGATTCTTATCTAGGGCTTACTGATCTTCCCTAAGTCCCATTATATCCAATTAATAATCACCAAAGTATTACAAAAGGTTTGGGATAAGATCAAGCATTAAAAAGAAACAACATCATGAATTCTGGGGAGGTCGATCGATCGAAGGTAGGGGGTCGATCGATCGATCGCCCAAATATCTGCCCAGATTTCTGCAATTTTTATAGTACGGGTTTCATAAGTTTTGATTATTCAAACCTTCATATTAACAACCCAAATTACTTATAATCCTTACTAAATGATATATCAACATATGTAAATGATTTCTAATACTCCAAACATCCTAGAATCATCAAGAGTTTGAATTAAAAGCATATATTTATCCTCTTTTTCCATAAAATTACATACATGATATCTTCAAGAATACATTAATGATTCTCAGAATTTCTTCAACAACTTAATGATTATTTCGTGGATTAATATCTACCTACAACATGAGTTTGATTCCTATATACTTCCATTTTCCAGAAATCCATTAACAACTCTATCCTTATCTTCCAAACATGAAAAATCTCATTTTTAATAACTATCCTAACATGGACAATATACAAACTTAGATTGCAATCATCAAATAACTTGCCTCTAATGAAGATATGATCCTTTAGGGTTGTATAACACAGGTGGTTCTCCCCTTATCCAATCACTTCCGGTGGTGGTTGGTGGTGGTGACCTTTGGCCTTTGGCTCTCCTCATTTCCAAGCAAACTTCTCTTGTCCCAAGCAACCTTTCACTCTCTCTAAAAAGATGACATCTCAATTTTGTGTAGAAGAGATGAATGAACCCACGTACAACTAATCTCAAAATATTTATAATAAGACAAAATTTGAAATCACTATTCATCCCCCTGTAAAAATGACCAAAATTCCCTTTTCGGTTGTCTTTTCATTTCCAAATGACCCGAGACCCAAAATCAACATCCAAATAGACTTTTCTGACTATTTCAACCCTTCCGGATGCAACGACGCACTCGAAATGACGATAAGGTTGATGTAAAAATAAGTTTCTTATTTAATCTAACAAATTAGTCCCGACACGTCCTATACCGCGTCCGACTAAGAATTTATAATTAATAACTTACAGCAATATCAATAATATCATATTCATATATTACCTAAATATCTTAAAGTAATAGTCAGAATCATTCATTTTAATATCCACAATTCGGATAAAACCCAAACGAATTTATTTATAATAAAATCCAATTAATCCCTTAATTTAAAATATAACACATTTTAAAAGTCATTAAAATTACGGGGTATTACAGTGTTCTCGCCTCCAATATTTGTGTTATGAGATTCATGGTCCGTGAGAGACGCCGAACCAATTGTCCATATGCAGCGAGTGATGCACCAGGACATGATAGCAGAGTATGCATTGCGCAAAGTGGTCCTAACCATGGGGCGCAGGATTTGTATATATATAGGGATGTTATGAATATTGTATATATATGTTTAAATTGTGAATAATTCTAATGTGCGAAATTATAAAATATGTAAATATTGGTTAACAAAGTAACTTAAGGGGATAAAAGATTTACTACTAGAACAGTGAGAATAACATACGGTCAATTGGAGTAACGTATTTAATAACGTATTGTATGGGCGATACGGGTATCTCCTACGGGTTATAATTAGTAGTATATGTTTATGGCCTAGTTGGAGATAGTATGGAAGACTAGGTTAGGGTATACGTACACTAGGTGTGAACATAAATGGAGGGGTGAGTATCTCATGTGAGAGTTCGGAACTAAAATGCACATAATAATTGCAATAATGAAATTTTAAATACTTGCTAAATCAAATGTTTTTACAACTCTAGCTATGACCCGTTTCTTTCTATTTTTCTCTTTTGCTATATATATATATATATATTATAATAGATGCCCAGCCACAGGGGTACCATCAGGCTTAGATGCACGGATCATTCGACGAGCTGCAGTTATTGTGGGAGTTACAGGTTAGTGAGACTAGACGCTGTTATACTTTCATTCTATTCCTAGTTCAAACATTCCATTTAGGGTATGTGTCTCCCATTTCCAGACTTACTATTTCAGAGATTTATACTTTTCTTATTAGCCTTTCTTTACTGTTGGATTGAGTATTATGATTCACTGGGTTGAGACTTGAACTGGAATGTTTTTATCTAGTCTATTTATTTTAGTATTTTATTCCAGTTCAGTATTTATTTTATTCTGAATGAATGTCATTTGCTTAAGTTTTAAATCGAAGATCTTATTAAATGTTTAATGGAATATAATTAGTTGGGAAAATGTTTTGACACTTAGCTTAATTATTTTAGGGTGTTTAAAATAAAGTAAATTATTTTTCGACAGTGATGCTAAGAATGAACCAACCCATCACTTTGATTTAATTTAATTGAGGACTGATCACCCGGAATTTAATTAGGCGAGGTGTCACACCTATTTCATTAATCAGGTTTTAAAACCCATTCCATTAGGGTTGAGTCCAGGCTCATATGGGTTGGGTTAAATTGTCATCCCTATCTACCCATCTAATCCAGTGAATAACTTAGATTATATTTTTAAAATTTTTAATTTTATGTTTATCGGAATTGTTATTATAAATATATAGAGTAGGAGCCTATACCCTGAAATTTGATCTTAGAATAGGGGTGTGAACTTTGAAATGGTGCAATATTAACATCTTACATATTTGAGACTTGAACCTCAAATTTTTGTCCCAAACTCGAAGCTTGGATCCCAAAATTTGGCCCCAAACTAGGAGCTTGGACCCCGAGTATGTACTACTATATCATTTTTAATTTTATCCATAATCGAGAATTGGTTCGTGAATTTTTATTTGGAATTAATTTATTATTTGTTGTGGGGATGAATTAATAAATGAGATTAATTATTACTTGTGTGAAATCGTAATAATAAATGGAAACTTTTTGTGACATTAAAACTTGCATGTTTTGTGACTTTGGAACAGTGTGTTATAAATTAATTAATTGGTGGAATTTATTATATGGTAATTAATCAAGTGAAGTTATTCCTAAAATAAAGAAGTGTGCATTTTATTTTATGTTGTGAGACATTATTGTTTGGATCAGGCTCTATGGTGGTACAAAGGCCCACTTATGCATTTTTAGTGATTTGGACTAGCTTTCAAGAGTGGTATACGTTCAGATTAAGTTTTGGGTTAGTCTATATAGTATTTTGAGCTCATAGCAGTAGTCAATATTAGGTATTTTATGGACATGTGGGATTAAGGGTATGTGAGTGATGTTAACTCTCGTTAATCAAATAAATTAAACCAAAAACATAAATCCTGGCAGCATAAGAGTTTTAGGATAGCTTAAGTAGGTCTTTTGGAAGGAACTAAGAGATTACGAGAGAGAAGATCATACAACCTTCATAGTCAAGTAAGAAAGATTTAGTTTATCATAGTATAATTTGCAACTTATTTATTTCTTGATTGCTACTGAAATTGATTTGAATTATAAGCATGTTAAGATAATAATATGTTGGTTAACAATGTTTTATATTGGACTAATACAGATTAATGATGTTCACTTGAAATCCTCTGTTAAATCTTATTATAGTTAGAGTTATTATTGAAACACATGTAAATATGTGTGGAATATGATTTTTGAAATTAGAACTCATGCGTAGGGATGATTTTTATAAGTTAATGATGACTTTGAGATAGAAGATACATAATTAATGGTGAAATCCAGTCTCATAATAAACGTGTATTTAAAGTATATTCAAAGTTACAATTTTGATACATTGTTTTTCTTATCTTGGACACTGTGATATGAGACATTAAATTAAAGACATTTAAGGCTGAATCAGATAGTGATTGGACTTAAATTAAAGGTTTTAGGAATTTTAATGGCGGATTAAGATTAACAGTTTCATTTTGGGTTGAAGACAATGAGAATCAAAGAGTTTAAGTTGGTCGAGGAACCCCCACCATAGCGAGGCTTGACCCCTGCTATAGCTCCCCTAAGGCTGCTATAAAAGAGGGTTAATGCAACGAATGTGTTACAATTCATATTTTTATGATTAATTTAGTTTTTTTTGTTTGGTTCAAATAGTGGGATCTTCTTTGGGCAATTAAACTTTATTAAATTCATATAGATAGGAGTATATACATTTATATATATAAATAGGGATTGGGAAATCCTAAGAAGATACTTAACCCCCGCTATAGCTCCCCTAAGGCCGCTATAACAGAGGATTAAGGCTACGAATGTGTTGCAGTTCGTATTTTTATGATTAATTTAATTATTTTTATTTAGTTCAATTAGTGGGGTCTTCTTTGGATATGTATATATATATATATATATATATATATATATATATATATATATATTGTTTGGGAAATCCTAAGAAGATACTTAATTAGAGATTGGGGGTTAGTAACCTACGTTTATTTCATAATTCAATTTGGGGCATTCATATATTAATTGGGTATGCGAGCTATTATACGATATCCTACGTATATATTGTGTTGCATACAATTTTGTGTGGATGGAAACCTACGATGTATTTGGGTTTAGATTTAAATGGATTGCGAGGCTATGAATTGCACTCTTGTATTATGCAAAAGGTTACGTGCAGGTCAATGTATGGATCATGCATTTTAATTGGACATCATCTCATGATGTGGAGATGTGTATAACTTGACCCGTAAAACGATTTGGTATGTAACTAAACGATGGTGTGTTTGGTCAGTGATCCCTCATTCTTCTGTGTCTGCATGTTTTAAATCCATTAGGTACATGACTCATATGGATTACCAATGTAAGCACTCAAAAGTCCCTGAAGGTTGAAGCCTCTATTCATTTTATGAGACCTATATTTATAATGCATAGTCTTATTGCGTGTATCATGAGATCGTGTACATCTTATAGTTTGGGTGACATGAATGTGGATTGTATTGAGTTGGGATCCTTATATATATATATATATATATATATGATTGTTTACATTACGATGTAGTTGTAAGATAATGATATAAGTTACTTAATAGTTTATTATGTGAGACAAATTAGTACTGGTTACTTACATTGAGGGGTCTTTTTCATGTGAGTGTCGATTAGTCATCATGATTATGTAATTGAGTCGCATGTAATTACTGTATCGATATAAGAATATAATTCCTGTGACTTTTAGGCTCTGGCCCATATATTATCAAAAAAATGATCAAGTGTTCATAAGTAGGAGAAATATGGCTGAACAAATAAACTTGCTATCTTTGTTATCCCCTCATTTTTATTCTATATTAGGTTGTTATTTCCATTCAGTTATTTTGGTATTCAGACTCGTTTGATTTAAAGAATATTTATTGACCATGTTGGTCCCAGTACTATTTTACTTCAGTTGAGACTATTCTTGAGATTGAGATAATGTCTATTTATTTTATTACAGATATGGACATGTTTGGTTTATCTTTGTATTTATATTTTTTTGATCACATACCATGTTTGTTTTAAATTCATTACAGTCTTTTTTTATTATTATTACTATGATGCTGATGATGCTGCTGCTGCTGATGATGATGATGAGATGATGATGATGATGATGATGATGGTGGTGGTGGTGGTGGTGATGATGATGATGATGGTGGTGGTGGTGGTGATGATGATGATGATGATGATGGTGGTGGTGATTATGGTGATGTCAGGAATGATATAAATTTATACAATTCTATTGTTTTTAGACTTCAAAATCTCTCAAAACACAATAAGAGGGATGTTAGAGAACATAAACTTCATGTAATTATTGTTATTTTTGAAAGATCTGTTGGAACTACAAGGATTTTTCTCAAAAAGAATTTTTTGGATAACACTTCATCTTCATATTCTTTACGTTTTACATTTGGGAAAATGTCTTTAAATGTAAACTTATTCCATTATCTCAAATTATACTTTAAACTTTGGAGTTTTTTAGCAAAAAATTGCATAGTATTTATGAGGTATTCCAAGAAGACTGAATCATCGATTTAATATCTTTGTGACTGCTCCACATGTTTTGGAACTTTAAAGGCCTAGTACAATTGTCCAAAGTATAATAAATGGAGAGGAGTAAAGGAGCATGATTAGAGTAGGTTTTATTAAGGTGAATAATAAATGTATTAGGGAAATCAAGCATTCACTTAATATTTTTTTTATAACACTTCATATTAGATGAACATCTATCTAGTTAACCAAGTATAATTCAATCTTCAACTTTATTATTACACCAAGTAAATTTGGATCTAGAAAATCCAATGTCAAAAAGACTAGAGGAAGATATAACGTCATTAAAGTCTTGGACATAGTTGAAGTCCACATCATTACCACCAATTTTCTCTTGTGAAGTTGAAACAACAATAAAATTACCAATGCTCAAGTGTGGGGCATCTATAAAGGAGAGATTAACTATCAAAAGATTACCATAGAGGGAGCCTTTTATTTTTAGTACAATTGGAATATACTAAAGTGACAACAATTAGATTAATCAACACTTGGTCTTAAAGATTGAAGCACAAGGCTTGAACTTCATCACAAAGCACATAAGCATGCAAATTATATTTCCATGAGAACCAAACCTTATTATATTTATTGAAACACTAACGTTTAATTTCTATCTAATCTAGTATTGAAGATTTTGTCTTGGTTAACTTTGGGATCAATTAGATCTAAAGCTGGAAACTTATGAAGTTTCAAGAGTTTTTTATTCTTTTTTTGGATGGATCATTAGCCACCCCTCTAGCATTCTAGGATAAAAAGACTAATAATTGGTGAATGTTTGGCTGGGATTTAAAAGCAACTTTAAAACTAGATTTAGTGACTCTTTCGAAAAGAGGAGCTTGGGAATTTGTGAGGTTTGGGAGGGACATTTCTAATATCTTTAGAAGGAACAAGAGATGGAATAACATTGTGGATTGTTTTTCTATTAGCTCGTGTAATACCACAAATTTTAAACGATTAATTTTAGGAATTTACGAATAGAGTTAATTATTAAGTAAGAAATTTAATTAAATTAATAATGTTGAATTTATATAATTTTCAATAATATAGTGTAAATTAATTGTTTAAATTTCCTTTTCATTTATTGAATTACATTGTGGGAATTAAGTTAAAAATGAATCTTTTGGCATATCTCAATGGCTAAGTTGAGGTTTATAAGAGATCACTTGTAAGTAATATAGTGTAATTATGCCCAGGTGTGAGAAGAGAGAGAGAGAGTTTAGAGAATGACCGGTGGGACCCGGGACCATAGGTAGAACCTATGGTGAATGCCAAAAAAATGGGTATTTAAACCCACAAATTTGTATTCCGTATTTCATCTCCCTCTCAAGAAAAAAACTTCAACCATATTCTCTCCTCATCCCTAACCTCTGAAACTCTAAATCTGACTAAAACACCTTTAAACCTCCATTTAAGGACCTTAGGCTTTGAATTTGGGAATGATTCAAGAGGAAAAGTTGTTAAGATTTTAAGGGAGAGCAAGAAACTCAAGCCAGATTTTAAAATTAGTGATAGAAAAGAATAATCTACTTTTTCCTTTTGTGTTTAATGACATAAGTGTTGCCTAAGCAATGCTTCTTGTTAACGGAAAATGAATATAATTTTAATTAAGGCAAGATAAACCTAATTAAGTTTCTATTATTACTGATGGATGTTGAAATTTGTGAAGCACTTTTACAGTGAGAATGATTATGAATAAAAATAAAGAAAAATAAATAAGTAAATGTAGTTTTTTTGTGAGGGAGTCCTTCTTTCTAGGGGAGGAGCCACATGGGCATGAGGAGGGAAAGTGACCCACCCTAAATTTGGGTAAAATATTAGATGTGCTATTTATTTTTATTTTTTTAAGAAAGTGCCCCACCTCTTGAAAAAATATAAGAAATCTTTTTGAAATTGTACCACTTTTATCTATCTGTTTTACCGTACTTTTAAAGCATTTGACATAAATAAACTCGAAAGTCCTGTTAATAAACAAGATATACACAGCACACATGATTTTTTTTATAGGATCAAAACAAACCCTTTTCACATCTTTTGTGAGAAGGTAACCCTTTTCATAAATCAAAGGTAACTCTCTTTCTTTTCTCTCACTTTGTTTTAATGTTTCTCTTATATATCTCCACTTATTCTTCCAGTGTTTCTTGGTTTATTAAATCGACTTAGGGTTTCATCAAATTTGTTTAAAATTTCCACATCCAAATCCTTTTATAACCTTCACTTTTCACCATCTTTTTCATAAAACTTGGTGAATTAACTGATCTTCATGATCATCCAAGTGCAAGGGCTGCTCTCCAACATTCAACATCAAGCTCAAGATCTTCAAGAAGGTCCAACTTTCTTAGCTCTCTCTTTAAATTCTTCTAAATTCGCATTAACTTATTTTATTACTTAGCACTTTTATTCTCTCATCTCACATATCCTGATATACTTTTTATTTAGTATTATTGCACATCTCTTATTATCATACAAATAAAATCCAAAAAAAAATAAGAAAAAAAAGGTTTGCTCATAAATTCCAAACGGGAGTTCTCACACTTTTCTCACAACTAAAACATCTTTTTACACACACACACATAAGAGAAGTCCCCAGTTGGATTTATGGGATACATTCCATCCCTCGTTTTGCGTACAAACTACGGGACTTTGATGCCTCCATAGGCTACGTAGGCCTCTTGGGGTAAAACCCTAGATTCGAGTCCTACTTTTCTCCCATTTTCCATTTTTCTATATTCTTTAACTTAATTCTCTTAGATTCTATATATTTCCACAAACATATATTTGTTCTTAGTGGCGCATTATTCCATACACGTTGGTGTTCCATTATAACGATCAACGCGAGGATAATAGCATAAATCCTATTTTCTAATATTTATTTTATGAACATTCCTATGGATGACTTGCTTTATCTCTTCCATGATACAAGTCGTTGATTCCTATCTCCACTACATATACACATGCACACATATTACATGAAAATAAAGGAAAATAGTACCAATCCATGAGAGACCGCATGGACGGAATGGGTGTCTAACACCTTGCCATTTCTTAACTTAGCCTCCGGACCCTTTTCAGATCATTTTGGTTTCGTATGTATTAGTATGTCTTTGGAAGCTATCCTTCGGGATGGCTCCCCCTTTATTTTGTCTGTTTTGAGTAAAATAGACTAGCGACTCCATCTCTTTACATTTTTCACCTCACACATTGCCGAAGCCGATCGAAGCACTCCCGAGAGGGATGCGCTGGACTGAGATCCTCTCACCATGTAGATGACACTCCCTCCTATGTCTCTCCCACTGCGAGGATCGAGGATGGCCACAGTGGCGACTCTGCTGGGGATTATATGATTTTGAGGGCTAGACTCTATTTACATGGGTGTTTTATTTTCTTATATATTCCCCTATTTTGCATGTTCCCCTTTCCCATGTCTACCTTATTCTTATCCTTTTATTCACACACTTGTAGGAGATTCTCCATGTACACTTTGCACCATATGCACCTAGGATCACATATATCCAGATGTTTCATGCATCACCCATCCATACTTGGTATACCATTGGTACTTATACTTTGATCCCTATTTAACATGATCAAGAAAAATGTTCTCATAATAAGATACTAATAAGAGAATCATGCATGATTCACACAACATCACCAAAGAGCATTGTGAGTGACCAAATTTTGTCCAGTAATTGGAGGGTAACTTTGTGATGGGTGCTGGTTCGGCAGGGCGTAGTTAGCCTAAGCGATATGACTCTAACTTTCCATTGGCCAAGTACCATTGACGTATATCGAACGGTTCCCCTGCATCGTACCGCTTGATCGAAGTCATGACGAGAGGTATATTGCAAGGAACTCGTTCACATATGCTGAGTATATCAAATTCTCTCTCACACATACCGTCCCCAAGAGGTAATAGTGAGGCAATTCAAATACACTTAGGTATATCAAATGGCTTGTCCATAAGTACTGATTGCCCTCAAAAGCAAGATGTATATCTTGGAAGTCACGCCAAAGGGGGGAACCCTTTCCGATTCACCCAACCAACTGCATACCCACATATAGGTGTCAATCATAAGACACACATGTTAGATTATCGGTTTCGACCCAAAACTCTGTCGAAATTCTCGGTCGGCCTGCCGCCCAAATTTTTGCGCATTTTTCAAATGAGACCTTACCCGTGAGCCTAGTTAAAAGTCCAACCATAGCTTTATATATGTTACAAACCCAACTTTTCTAGGCTCGGGTCCCATCCGACATTTCATTTTTGCATTTAGGAGAATCTAATACAAGTGAGAACATAATAATTATAATAATCACGCTGAGACCCGTCTCCCAAAATGTTTATCCCTTATTTATCAAAAATCCAAAAATATTTCTCCCTTCTTTATCAAAAATCCAAAAACATTTCTCCTTTGTTTATAAAAAATCTAAGAATATTTCTCCTTTCTTTATCAAAAATCCAAAAATATTTCTCCCTTCTTTATCAAAAATCCAAAAATATTTTGTCTTTCAATCTCAAAAAGAAAAAATGTCAAAATATTTTCATCCCATTTTTATCAAAAATAAATCCCATTTTACGCCTTCTCAGGTCGATCGCACGCCCTTGGCCTGGCTCCTTATTGGCTTCGATCTTCAGTCAAATCACATCGGAGTTCAGTCCGTTCCCCTGCTACTTCTTATGAGTTCGAAATCCATCCTCTTTCCATGGGAAACACATATCAAGTACCAGTTGTGCAGGCAAATATAACGGCAGTCTTAGCTGAGCTCATGTGTAAGATTGACAATCTCCAGAGTGAGGTCCGAGAGATGCAACGAAACTAGGTTCTTGTTCCTCAAGAGCTCGAGGCCCTATTCCCTCATGCTATGGGTACACCCGAGCCTATTTGGGTTCCCAAAGAGTATTATAACGCTCCACGTGCCCCTCCTTCTAATGGGACGCTGCTTGCCCAACTTCCTATGCCAAACCTTGCCCAGCCTGGGGCTAACTTGCCTATGATCATTGATTAGAGAGAGGAAGAGTTGAACAAGGTCAAAGAAGATATTAAGATGCTAACAAAGAAGTTTGACCTAATCAGAATCTCTGGAAATTACATGGATTACACCCATATGTCTCCTTATCCTAAGGCGAGGTTACCCGAGAAGTTGAAGATGCCAAATATCGAGAAATTCGGAGGAAGTGGACCCCCGATTATTCATCTTCGTACTTATCACAATTATATGACTCTCCTAGGGGCTTCTGAAGAAGTGATGGACCAATTATTTCGTGAACTTTGAAGGATAGTGCCCTCAGATGGTTTTTGTCCCTTAAGGAGTCCAGAATCCATAGCTGGGAGGATGTAACCCGAGAATTCATGTCGCAGTACAAATACAACAAGGATATTGAGGTCCCCCGTCGTGATTTAGAGCTGCTAAAAAAAAACTCTGGGGAATCAATCAGTAACTTCATAGCCCGATAGAGGGAAAAAGCATCCACCGTGACCAATCGGCCATCCGAGGAAGAACAAGTCAACATAGTGAAGAAGAACTTCTTACCCCCTGTCCAAGAAATCATGGGAGGACAATACTATCCCCACTTCCGATCTCTAATAGAAGCAGGAGTATAAATCGAGGAAGGTCTTGCTAAAACAGAAGTTGAACCAAAGAAAGTGTCCGGACAGTTCAATCCCATAAAATATGATAAACCTGTCGATGCTGCAGTCTCAACCATCAACATCATCTTCCAACCAAGTGTGGAATTGATCGGAATATTATTTATACAAACTTATTATTATAAGAGGAGAGGAATTTTACAAGATAAAGAGAAAGAGAAGGTTGGATATTTCTAAGTGAGTTACAATGAAGGAGGAGATCTCCTTATATAGCAACCGGACTCCAATTTTTCTTTCAAACTAATTGAATAAAAGATAAAAAAACAAAAATGTGGGTTGCTGCCAAGAAAATAAACAATAGAGACAACATCTTTCGGGTTTTCAAAAGATGCACAGTAAGGCACAGTAAAAGTGCATAGTAACCCTAATAATTTGTACAAAAGACAAATAGTAAAAAGTAAATAGTGTTTTACTATTTAATTTTTTAAAGTAAAGGAAGATTCGTTCGTTTAACTCTTTCTTCCTTATGGGGACCACCTTGTCGTGTGCTGGATGAATTTTGCAGTCAGTCTTCGTGGTCGATTACCCATCCATTTCATGGGAAATATTAGCCTCAGCAACAGAATCAAATGACATTTTGTCATTAGGGCTGTGTTGTGGAGGACCATGTAGTTGTGTCAACTCATATTCCTCTGCATGACTTAATTGTTTATAAGGAACATCTAAATTATTTTTGTTTTTCAAATTATTCAGAAATTCCCTAACGGCCGCTCGGTGTTCAAGCGAGGTAGCATAATTAATCGGGAGGTCTGTGACGAATAACCTTCTTTCATCTGTCACCAAGAATTTTAAATTAGTTTCTCGACAATAGTAAGATGCTAAATTTGAAATATTGATCATGTTTTATGACCAATATCTGGTTGTATCCAATTGTTCCAGAGGTTGTTCAATGTCCGAGTTTTGTTCAATTTCATCCCGTTCATAGTCCTCAGTGGCTTTGAGGTGACAAATTTTATAGGGTTGGTAGAAAATTTCTCAAACCCTCCAACCAAGGTTACCTTCTTCAGCAACAAAATGCAGTTTTGGCATTTCATCACTATAATTAATAGAATCATCAAAATGGATTAATATACTTTTTATCCTGATCTCCAATTTTTGGCAAAATTTATATTTGAAATAGTGGCCTTGGAAGAAGTGCCTTCGCTTTTTCTAAGAGACATATTCTTATAATAGTACTGAAGATTTTATCTAAAAAATCTTTTTCTAATAAATCAGCAAATTCCAGAAAAGTGTTGATTTTATCTAGAGAAAAATCTTCGTTTTCATAATTTAAAGCTTTTTAAACCTCGAGGCTAAGGTTTTTAAACTTGTCTAAAACTGTTGTTTGTTCAACAATCTTATCAACTAGGATACTCATATTTCTTCTAAAATCTTTTCTTTTTTCTCGAAGATGAGATTTCCAGGCTTCGTTTAAAGGTTCATACAACTCATGGGGGATTCCAGAGTTGTGAAAATCATATGTTTCAGTATCAAGGAGGCTTTCCTTGGTCTGAAGTTTTGAAAACTGATAGATAATATTAGGAGGCGCTAATTATTTCATCCAATTTTCCCATGCTGTTACGGCTTCTTGGATGGTATTCAATCTTTGGTGACATGCACCTGGAAAACCATTTACTTGTTTAAAACATTGGTACCAATCATGGTAAAGACCTAGTTGCCTTTCACTAAATACAACGTACACAGGGTCTGGTTTAGGTTGTGTACTAAATGATGATAATGCTTGGGTTTTTGCCTTATTAGCAATAGTGACCCAATCTCCTTTTACTTCACCTGGATGCTTGTCGCCCATCCTGAAATAAAAATAATCCAATTGTTTAGTGGGTTTTTTATATATATATTTTCCACTGGTTTAGTGGGTTTTAATCAAAACATTCCACTTGGTTAGTGGAGTATTCTTCACAATTTATGCTGAGATAATCTGCAAGGAAATTATTAGTACCTTTCAAATGTTCAACCTCAAAAGTATAAACAACAATTTGGTTATACCATTTAAGTCTTCTTCCTTCTAAAATATTTATTTTATTTATAAGGAAGTCTTTTACTGCTTTATTATCTGTTCTGACAATAAAGTCCTCTGGTGGTAGAAAAATATGAATTTTTTTAATAGCAAGCTTAATTGCTAATAATTCCGTTTCAAAAATGATATAATTCAATTCATTTGGTTTAAATTTTCCAAAATTATATCCACATATCAATTCATGTTTTTGAATTGATTTTGGCATAGTGATTTTCTTACCACGAATACCAAAATTATTGGAAGGATTGTTTTCATCCCAATATTCTGCAGGAATTGCTTTGAGAACACATTCCCAGCAATTGTCTGAAGCATCAGTTTCAAGTATTAATTTATCTCCAGTTTTAGGAAAATAAACTTTTGGACAATTAGTGATTATTTCTTGTTTAATTATTTTAACAACAAGAGTATTATTTTCATTCCATGTCAAAACTTCATTCTATTTTAGTTTTTCAAGAAGTGGTAATTCTTTTTGTGATAATCCTTTTATGAAATTTCTTTCATAATTAAGAATTCGTAAGAAACTTTGTAATTATTTTTTATCCAAAATTTCTTCATTAAAATCTCTTATTTTAGATATTATATGATCTTGTAATTGTAGTCCATCCTGGTTTAAGATGATACCAAGAAAATTAATTTCTATTTTTTTAACATCAATTTTCTTTGGTGATAGAATAATTCCATGTTTTTGGATTTTTTCCCAAATTATTTTTAGATGATGTCTATGTTCTTCCAATGTTTTTGAAAAAATAATAATATCATCTATACAGACAACACAAAAATCTTTAAGGTCTTAAAATATTTTGTCCATCCATCTTTGATATACCTAAGGAGCTGTGTTTAGCCCAAAAGGCATAACATTCCATTGATAGTGTCCTCTAGGAGTACTGAAGGCTATCAATGGTTTGGATTCGTCAGTTAGTTTTAACTGCCAAAATCCTGATTCACAATCGAATTTACTAAAGAACTTTTTTCCTTTAGTTTGGCTAATTAATACATCTTTTCTTGGAATGAAGTAGCCATAAAATTCTAATTATTCATTTAGTCTTTTATAATTTATAACCATTTGAGATTTTCCTCTTGCAATTTCACTATGTTTTCTTACCATAAAAGCGGGGCTAGAATGTGGGCTTATTGTTTCTTTAATAAGATTAATTTCCAATAATTCTTTGATTTGTTTATCAAATTCATCTATATCATTTCTCATATAGATCATTAGTTTTACTCTTATAATGACATTGGGATCTCTCAGTTTGAGATTACAATATCTTGGACTTTTATCCCGTAATTTTAGTGGATTTTCACTAAAATTATCTTTTAGAATAGTATAACGCCAATGAGTGGTTTCAAGGGATTTAATAATTGGAGTTATATCTCCTTTCTTAGTAGGGTGAAAACCTCTTTTACACTTATATTTATGTTGTTTCAGTAAAGGGATTTTTACTGCTTCTTTATTGAGAGTTAAATTTATCGTTCCCTCATCAATCCTTATATGCAAATATTCTGATATAAAATTATTGCCTAAGATGAAATCTCCATGCATTTAAGGAAAACATAAGATTTTGGAAATAATAAATTTCTTTTCATTAAACTAAATAGGTACTTTTTTAGCCTTTAGATCAATGAAATTTTGTGTCCCATTGATGCCTGTTACATCAATAGGATTTTTCATCTTTATCCACTTTTCTGGTGGTAAAGCATTAGGTCTATAAGAAAAAATGTTGCTCTTGTATAAATTAATGTGCAAAGACGATATGATTTATAGCCTGCAAAATTAAAATATCCTAATGCATAAGTATATCTTTTCTTTCCATGGCTTGATGAAAAGATAATTTCTTCCTTTCCTAGTTGGAAATGATAAATTTGGCTTGATTTTATATTATCTTCTTTTAGATAATTTGTTCCAGGTAATATTGGTACCTGTATATTTTTCATAGCATTAGGTGGTTTAATATTACTACTTTTTACTTTTAAAAGGTTTTTTCCTTTTAATTTTTCCCAATCATTATCAGGAAAATTCTTTTGCCAATTTTCTGAATGTTTATTTTTGAAATAAATATTATTTCCAGATACCTATAATTCAACGCTGTTTCATTGTTTTTTAAGTGGTGCTTCTGTTATTTGGGGTAGTATCGATTATTTTGGTACTTCTAAATCTCTCCAATTGATTAATCTTGGTTGTATTGCCGAATCAAATGGTCGAGGTTCAAAAATTTCTATAATATATCTATCCACATTCTGTGTGTTAGTATGTTGTAGAGTTGTCAATTCACGAATTGTTTTCCAATGTATTGACATATTTCCAGAGGTATCTATCATTCCTATCCCTTTGGTTTGGATTTTTATGATGACAGATTCCTCAATATTTGGATCATCAATAGATATAAAGAAATTTGGTTTTATGTTAAACCAAATAACTCCAATTACTAAATTGGATTGGACTCCTCCAATTATAGCATTCAAAGTATTACTGAATCTTCTGTCTAAGACCAGTATCGCTACGGGTGTATCCATACCTTGTCTAAATAAGGCAGTAATACATATTTGGATAAATCCAATATGTATATATTTTATATTTGGATGTTTTTTCTTCCATCTTTTGATCATTTTTAAATCAAAAAGTTTTATATCTACTGTCTCATCATCTGTTGACCCAGCAGTTGTATTACCATTACATTGTTCAAATATTCTTGTTGAGAATAAATTGAATTTTGATAATTTATAGAATCTTCCTTTTTTTATAAGTTGTCCTTGATTATTAATTTCTTGTAACTGTTCATTGGTAAAAGTGATTTCTTCTCCAACTATTTCACGAAGGGCTATTGTTTGTAGCTCATCTTCCCTACTACCTCGTACTTCTGCAGTATTATACATAAATATGAGTTCTTCATCACATGATTCTAAATTAGATTCTAGTTCATATAAAATTTCATTAGAACTCAAGAATTAATGTTTATTTCAAAAATAAACATTCAGAAAATTGGCAAAAGAATTTTCCTGATAAAAAGTATACTAGAAAAAAGAAAGTTTCTAAAAAACCACTTTTAAAAAAGAAGTGTAAATGTTATATATGTAATGAAGAAGGCCATTATGCACCTGAATGTCCCAAAAAAGGGAAAAGTGCGGCACCAGAAATCCGCCATGTCCCAGTCCGAAAGGAATACACCGAACTTAATGCTCCCATCTCCAAAGTTTATCAGGCCCCGTTAAGTCGAAACCTCATCAAACCCTTGGACCCCCGTCCATTGCCAAATCCACTTCCAAGAAATTTCAAGGCAGATGTCCATTGCGCCTTTCACCAAACTGTTGGCCATACCACCGACCAATGCTTTCACCTCCGAAACATAATCCAAGGTCTAATTGATCGGGGTACTATTGCCCCACCAGACAATCCTAAGCCAAAGACTACTCACAACCCACTCCTAAATCATGCCAATGCTATCTTCCTAGAAATGAGCCCAGAATTTGATCCCTCAACTCAAATCACACCTATATACTCTCCCAAACCTCTCTAAATTTTTCCATATTTCCTCCTACACCCTGTTAGCTTCGCTGACCAGGCACTATCACTCCTTACCAGAGCATGCATTGCTGCCCGTACCCGTTCTGAAAATGGAAGTATGGAATTATCAAAAGTAATAAAACAACTACTAGAGTTCGGGCTAAAATTTCCCTTACAGATGATCATTTATTGCCAAAGGTTTAGTACGTTGTTCTTGGAAGCATAAAAATGGGCTCGAGAGTCAGACAGTTGGGTAGTATCGATCGATGAAGTCAGCCTAGATGACGTTGTCCAGATCATGGCATAATTATTTAGGAAAACTAATAATATTTGTCGTATGATCGAGTTTCTCGATACTGTGAAGCTACAAGGGCGCCCGGTCCCTTCACCCTTATATCTCCCCACAGAATGGGAAAACCTCTACTACGAAGAAGCCACTGAAGTTGTGTAATGCATTGACTTTACATGGAAAGATAGAATTGTTGCCACCAGATGGGGGAAGAATTTGAAGATTCAAATGAAGTGAAAGCTTCTGATAAAATTAGCCCAGTATTCGACATGTGTGGGATGATATCATTTGAAGAACTCCTCGGAGAAATAAATAAGGTGGCAGAACAACTCGAGATTGATGAGGAAATGGGATTCATGTTTTTCCCTTCTTCAGTAAATCACATGACTAGATGGGAAGGCATTACCAGATCCCAAGCTTACCACCAGCCAATAACAAAGGGAAGGGCATTGAAAACCTTCCTATGCCAGAAATAACCCTCGAGGAAAGCAAGATCTTCGATCAACTGAAGAAAATGCAAGATAACATCACTCTATGGGGGGTTTCAATATCTTCCCAGTTGCACATAAATGCTTTGATCAAGTTTCTCACTAGACCCACAGTTCCTCCTTCTACCACACCAGAAGAAGCGATAAATTTAGTCGGATCCTTGACCTTTACCCGAATGATATCCTTTTTCGAAGAAGAAATGCCCAGAATCGGGCCAAACCAAAATCATGCACTGAACATCTCCGTTGAAGTTATGGGGAAGATCATACCACTCCCTCTTATTGATAATGGATTCGCCTTGATTGTCTTCCCATTAAGAACCTTCAAATGCTTTGGACTGAAGGAAAGTGACCTCACTCTAACCTCCGCTACTTTACGAGCCTACAATAATACCCGTCGGGAGGTGATGGGATCCATAAAACTTGTAATAGGGGCTGGCCCTATAAACCCTATCGTTGAATTCTAAGTTATTGACATCCCAGCTTGTTTCAACCTATTGCTTGGATGACTTTGGCTCCACAGTATCAAGGGTGTGTCTTCCTCTCTCCATCATAAATTGAAGTTCTTCACTGACGGACGAGTTATCACCATTTTGGGCGACGACGACAATATCGAGGGTGAAAGTACCAGTAATCCAATCCTTGAGATACAACATGGGTCAAATGATATGCTCCTATCAGGATTCTGAGTTGAGCCACTTCTACTCCCGATAGGGGATGGTTTCAGAGAAAGGATTTGTCCAGAATACAACCCTCATGGCAACGTCAATGTGATTGAGATGTTCAAAAACATGCACTTTATGCCTGAACTGGGGCTAGGATAAAGACATCAAGGGATAATTGGGCCCTTTGTACTAAAAAAAAGATTTCCCTCCTTGTGGTTTGGGGTATTAACCGTCAAAATAAGAGCTCATAATGATCATCCAATCTCGACCAAAGATAAGATTAGACTGCACCCAAACCATCTTAGGTGACTCCTTAAATGGACGATTCATCAAAGAGGGCGAAGACTTCCCCTTTTATAGCTTTTAGGAACCATGGTATGACCATATGGATAAGAGGATGAAGCTGAGAATGGAGATATTTTTCCAAGATAGCTACCCATGAGCCGAGAGTTCCTAACACCATGTACAACCGCTCATTAAAGATACCGAAGAGACTGAGGAAAGTGACTCCGAGGATTTGTTCAACTTACAGACACTAGGGATGACACTCTGCATGATTCATTCAAGCACTACATCACTGGATCCATACCACCTGATTGATCCTACTTATACACCTTTCCTTAACTAGCATGCTGCGCCGGTTCTACCTGTTAAAATCCCACCTAACCCCAATGTTTACCCCATTTCTTCTTCTGTTGTCTATCCTTGCTCAAATGTAATCGAGACCTCCTTTGATGAGGTTCTCAATGTTGTTTTTCCTATCAATGAAATAAATAAAGATTTTGAGTATCTTGCCGTGCCTTACATTAATTGTTGAGGTTCCAATCAAACTTTTGATGACGATGATTTTACAAATGAAAAATTATTAACTAATATAAATAAGATTAATAACAAACAACATAACCGCGTTCAAGTTAATAAAAAAGAGACTCTCATTATTAACCTCGATTCTAGTAGCCAACTGCGCGAGATTAGGATAGGGGTTACCCATAATGAGCATGAGAGTGCACAACTCGAAGAATTACTGAAGGAATTCATGGATGTCTTCGAGTGGTCCTATGACGATATTCCCGTCATTGATCCTGAAATAGCTTAACATGAGATCCCCACTCTTCCAGATTACAAGACAGTCAAACAAAAGTTGAGAAAGCTCTGCACCGAATGGTCGCTCAAAGCCAAAGAAGAAGTGGTCAAATAGTTAAACGTGAGATTCATTCGCGTGATCGAATATCCCACATGGCTAGCCAACATAGTGACTGTGCCAAAATCCTAAAGGAAAGTTCAGATGTGTGTAGACTATCGGGACTTGAAAAAAGCCTCTCCGAAGGATGATTACTCGTTACCCAATATCGACATGATTGTGGACAACACAGCTAGTCATGCTCTCAAGTCATTTATCGAAGGGTTTATCGGATACAACCGAATTAAAATGCACCCAGATCACTAAGAAAATACCATGTTCATCACCCCATGGGGAACCTTTTGCTAAACTGTTATGCCATTTGGTCTCAAGAATGCTGGGGCAACCTACTAGAGGGATTCCACAACCATCCTGTACCATCTGATTCACAAGAAAGTCGAGGTTTATGTGGATGATATGATTATCAAATCCAAAACTAGAGAAGGTCATATTCCCGCCCTCTAAAAGTTCTTCGAACGACTGTGATAGTATCATATGAGACTCAATACATAAAAATGTGTCTTCGGTGTTACAAAGGGAAAATTATTGGGATTCATGGTCAGTGAGAAGGGGATATAAGCAGATCCTGCCAAATTAAAAGCCATACTTGAGATGCCACCTCCCCGGATGCAGAAAGAAGTCTGAGGTTTCCTTGGGAAATTACAATACATCAGTCGGTTCATCATCCATCTAACCTCCATATGCGAACCTATATTAAAACTCCTCCGAAAGGATTCAACCAAGGTTTGGAACGAGGCCTACCAAGAATCTTTTGACCAAATTAAATAATATTTACCCAACCTCCGATACTCATGCCACCACAACCTGGTCTCCCCTTGATCCTATACCTAACCATAACTGACACTGTAACTGGGGCTTTGCTATCCTAATACCTTGATGATACTCGCAAAGAAAGATCCATATATTACACTAGTCACAAATTAACTGGGTACGAAGCCAACTACGCTGCTTTGGAAAAGGCATGTGTCGCACTTGTTTGGGTCACCCAAAAGTTGCGACACTACATGGTCGCCTTCCCCATCAAACTTGTATACTAAATTGACCCCATCAAGTACCTGCTTAAAAAACCCACCTTATCTAGACGAATGGCCCGATGGTTGATGCTCCTAGGCGAGTTTGATATCATGTAGGTCCCGCTGAGATCCATGAAAGGAAGAGCCATATCTGACTACCTCGCTGAATACCACATGGAAGAAGCTGACATCTTAATCTCCGAATTCCCAGATGAAAACATCCTCTGCGCTGCTCAAGACGACCTTTGATGGAAAATGTTATTTGATGGAGCTGCCAATAAAAAGGGATATGGCATTGGGATACTTCTGGTCGCCCCAGATAACTCCTACACTCCCATCGCCATCAAGTTAGATTTCCCCTGCACCAATAACATGACTGAATATGAGGCGTGTATGGTAGGCCTCAAAATTGTTATTAATAAAGGTATTCAATGCCTAGATGTCAATGGGGATACTTCCCTCATCATCGGTCAAGTGCTTAGAAAATGGAAAGTCAAAGACAAAAAACTCCAACCTTTTCATGCCCACTTAGAAGAACTAACCTCCTAATTCCAAGATATCACCTTCCATTACCTACCTCGAGCAAAGAATAACCTAGCTGGTTCCCTTGCTACCTTGGCCTCTATGGTCGACGTGATCGAAGGAATAACAATGGCCCCCTTCCTAATTCAAAAGCAACATAAACCAACCCATTGCTACCACATTGAGCTCATCACCAAATAAGATCCCGAGCTAGCCAATTGTTGGTACTATAATATCTGGAACCGTCTCAAGTATGGTAGGTATCCCAAGGGTTCCACTAAAAAAGACCAAATAACCCTTTGAAGACTGGCCGCCCAGTACATTATCTATTATAAATCACTGTTTAAGATAAACATTAATGGAACCCATCTACACTGCATTGCAAAGGCTGACATTGAAAAGTTAATGCAGAAAATCTACAATGGGAAATGCAGTCCCCATATAAATGGTCACATGCTTGCCAAGAAGATCATCCGACAAGGCTACTAATGGACCACCATGATCTAGGATTGCACCGCCTATGTCCAGAAGTGCCTCAAATGCCAACAGTTTTCCAACCTTCAACACCTGCCTCCGCGAAAATTATAAAACAAGACTTCCCCATGACCGTTCTCCACCTAGAGCACCGACATCATAGGAAAGGTTACACCCAAGGCTTACAAAGGGAATGAATTCATCTTAGTTACCATTGATTACTTCACCAAATGGGTCAAAGCCGAGTCATACGCAGTCCTGAATGGCAAGACAATGGCCCAATTCATCGGGAAAAACATCATCTGCCAAAATGGGGTCCCACATGAGCTAGTGTCAGATAATGGGTTATACTTCGAGGTAGAAGTAACAGAAATGGTAAAAAATTATGGGATTCAGAGGCACAAATCTTCTCCCTACCGACGTTAGAACAACGGTGCAGTCAAAACCACCAACAAGAACCTCAAAGCCATTATCAGTAAGATGATCGAAAGTTGTAGAGATTGGGTCGACCGAATCCCATACACACTCTGGGGCTACCGAACCTCAATTCGAACCTCTAATAGGGATACCCCCTACTCTCTAGTCTACGACATGAAAGTAGTCCTACCTATGGATCTAGAAATTCCTTCACTTTGTGTCATGCTCGAAACCAAGTCAGTGAGGAGGACTAGTATAAAATCCATCTCGACGAGCTGACACTCCTAGATGAAAGGAGATTAAAAGATCTATATCACATACAAGGGTACCATCACCGTATAGCGCGATCATTCAATAAGAAAGTCAAATACAGCAGTGTCTGAGAAGGGGTTTTAGCCCGCAAAGAAATAGTAGAGCCCATCTGGGACCCCAGAGGGAAATTCAAACCCAATTGGAGTGGCCCATACATTGTTAAGAAGATGTTATTCGGTGGTGATGCCATGATCAGCGACCTAGATGGAGAAGATATGGCTCATCCAGTCAACCCAGCATTACGGCTCGTTGAAAGCCATCTTAAGAAATTTTACCCCTAATCTGAAACCCGTCTCAAGAAATTTTACTCCTAATCTAAAATCTCGGTGCACTACGGCTCTTCGCATCTCCCTTTTATTCTAAAAAAAATCTTCATTTCTCTATACCCAGAACTACGTGGGCCTGATCCTTTACAAAAATCATTTTCAAAAAAATTAAAACCTTTCAAAAACCCCAGAGGTACGTAGGCAGCTCATACATCTTACATGATCACGGACCCTTCTTTTTCATAAAAAAAAAACTATTGTTTTCTTATCTCCGAGAATGACAGTTCACTCTAACATATACTTGAACAAAAGGATTATGCATGCCTTAGAGATCGGTATAGATAATTCAATATACAAAATTCATCAAAAGGCACAGCTGGATGGTAAAAAACTTATTTATTTCACTAATAAGAAATTACAGTACAATTACATTAGAAAAGGAACGGATAACTCCCTTCCCCCTACCTTCTTAAAAAGCCAAATGTATTCCCCATTTCAAAACAAACTCTCCAAGAGTCATACCCACAGCTACCAAAGGATCCCGCTCCGTCATTATCTACATCCTGGGGTCCCCATGCTTCCCCTACCTGAATAGAGTATCGCAGACACTCCATAGACCGATAAGATCGAACCAGCCTCGGAAAAACTACCACACCTCCCTCCATGGTATCGGATAAGATAAGCCATATTTGTCCAGTCTCCACTACCAACATCTTGCTGACTAATCTTCTCCACAACCACTTCATATAATCCACAGGGATGTGCCAGACTCTCCTAACATACTGAGAAGGACGGGTCGACGGATGCCGACTCTCCCACAAAGAGCCAAGCTGCATGCGCAGATGCTCTGTCAGATCTTCTACCGTAAAGAAGTCTAATTTTCGAGGGGGCATGACCTTCCCCCAGCTAAATTGGTACAAAAGATGCCAAGGGAAATGGAAAGAGGTCTGTGTGAGACCAACCATTCGAACATACGAGTATTACCATAGCTTCAGAGTAGGTAACAACTGTCCCCACTAAGGCACTGACTAGTGCAGATTTAGAGCCCCATGCTCCATAAACCAGTTCTCCCAGATCTTAATATCAAGGCCAATGCTGATGAAATGGCATGAAAATAAGTTGGGTATAGCTAACAAAGGGTATTCCAGAGGAGTCACCAGGCAGAGTCTTTCAGAAATCCACATGAACAACATCACAGGGAAACCCCTCGGAAAGTCAGAACGACCTTCTTACCAGGCATCGAGGCCATTCAAAGTCTTCGCCAGTATTATCGCCACAAGATTGAGATGGTAGGACATCCATAAAGTAATAGATGTAAACTGTGGATCCACCAGCGGTTCCCTAGTCACCAGCAGCAATTTCGAAACCAAGCCCAAAACAACGGCTCCGACATATCCACCATCACCAACCTCCTACAAATGCATAAACCGCAACATCACCGGGAAGGAAACCATTCCTCGAGTAATTAAGGATCTACCCTCCAAGGGAAAGACATGGATAAGTCCAGCCAATAACTCCCGGGGAGATCGAGAAAACTCAGGCATAATAGCTGCTACACTAGGGTTTACCCCCAACATGGCAGAAAATTCCTCATAAGTCGGACAAACTTCTTCCAAGCTAAAGCGGAATATATGGTCTTCAGGGTACTAAAATTATAGCGTCGCCATCATCATGTTCCACTCTATGGGCCAATTACGCCATAAAGAGACTCGGCGCATGTTGAAAGCATCATAGTCGACGTTGTAGGAGCACATCGCCTCCAAAGTCTCGAGTTAGTTGGCAAACTAAACACTGCTAGGGAGACCCATCTCACAGAACAAGAAAGTAGGAATGTGAAGGTGTGATGAAAACACACCCCCCTTACCGCTTTTTATACTTGAAAACCCCCACAAAAGACACAACCTTTGCAGAAATCGGAGGGAATCCTGCCCCACAAAGTACCAAAAGCTGTAGAGGGTACCAATCAAAGCCTTTAGGCAGGACAAGAGGCTTACCGATCGGTAACCTCCTGTTCTAGAAATTTCCCTTTTTCCTCTTTTGTCAAAACCCAATAAAAATAAATTGATATTCTTAACAGAATTTCAAAACCCCCTTTGTGTAATTTCTCATTATGAATAAAACTTTCTTTTAAACTTCCAAAAATATTTCTTTTTACGATTTCAGCAGTAAAGTAAAAAGCGCATGTGCATGCATTCATTCATCATTAACAAAAGATAATAAAAAAAACTCCATTGTATTGCATAGATATTTTTCTATATTACATAAACTTTTACAGGAACATAAAGAAAAGAAGAAAAATAACGGGACTTAGACCGAATCCACATTCTCTCTCTCTCTCACTTACTCTTCCCCTCTCTCTAAGAACTCCCATCCCTATGACGCTCTCTCTTTACCCTGCGATGAGATGACACACTACCGCTACTAACCCATATTCCTCCCCGGATGAGACAGACAACACAAAGCAAGAAGGAATAGTAATCGCGTCCTGAATATGGGCAGTTGCAGGGAATATCCAGTACCTAATGTCCCTCAGCCAAGTGGTGGACACCCGGACTTGCTTCAAGAAAAGGCAGAATCAGTATCAAGTAGAAAAGATCAAAGGAAACCAAAAAGAAAAAAAAAAGAAAAGAACAAAAAGGTATATAAAAGGATGAAGAACCTCCTTCGTCAAGACCAACTCCTTCGGGTTCATCGCATGAGGATGATGAAACATAGGCACCATCCCTCCATCAGCCCGTCGGATGTTGTATGAAGGGGTATGCAACCGCACAAAGGGGACCTCCGAAGTCACCGCTACAGATGACGATGGGCCACCACCGCTGTGGGAAGACCCCACTGACCGACTTGAACCCGAAGGAGTGAAACGCAGTGCATCATATATGCTGGGCACCATCAGCCAACTCGTCATGAAGTCCATATAATCATACGGCACAACCTTATCAGTGTACAATACATAGGACTTGCCAATTATCGCCGCAATCCCTGCATCCTCTGGCAACAACTGCTCCCGCCTGATAGACATAGGGGGCCTCGCAGGTGGCACCACCACCTCCTCCTCAGAAATCTATCGAACCATCCTCTCCCATAGATACCAGGTGTGGCCAAACTCATGCGCCAACAAATTCCTCATCTGAGCATTCACCCCAGTCGACCCCGTATCCTGAACAGTCGTCCCCCAAGGATAAAAGGTCACCTAAAAAATCCCCAGCAGATATAAGTCAATATAGGATCAAAAGTCCGTGCCACTGCCGAATGGCACCCTCCACACCATGCCGGCCGGCACCCCCTAAAATTTTCATACAAAAACTCCCAGAAAATACCAGAAAACCCTAAAAAATCCTCAGAAAATTCCTAAAAATCCCAGGGAGGGATTAGAGCATTTTTACCAAGAAATTTTCACACTTCCTTAAGCGAAATCCTATTTCCGCAGTGGAACTCTCAAAATCCAAGTGAATCTCCTCCCGACAATGTCCCTGGAGGACCCCTAAAGAATACCAAACTTCAGGTTATCTCCTATTCCCCAAAAGTATCAAGTTTCCCTGAGCAAAATGTCCAATCCCTGGACCACCTAATCACTTCTCCAGTGGAATCTACAGTATAAAATGGGATATTCCTCCATAAAGTCTGCAAAATATATGAGGATTTCCCCAGCAATCATCCCCCCAGCTCACATCAATATCACGAGGTAATTTCCCCGATAGAGTTCCCCAAAAACATCTCAACTTAAGCCCTCAGAATTGGCTTCGACTCGCTGAATTGATCATCACACCCAAGCCCTTGTAAGTTGATTCGACCTGCAGAATTGGTCATCTCAACCTAAGCCCTCAGAATTGGCTTCGACTCGCTGAATTGATCATCACACCCAAGCCCTTATAATTGGATTCGACTTGCAGAATTGGTCATCTCAACCTAAGCCCTCAGAATTGGCTTCAACCCGCTGAATTGGTCATCACACTTAAGCCCTTATAATTGGCTTCAACCCACAAAATTTGTCATTTCAACTTAAGCCCTTAAAATTGGCTTCGACCCGTAGAATTGGTCATCTCAACTTAAGCCCTCAGAATTGGCTTCGACCCGTTGAATTGGTCATCTCAACTTAAGCCCTCAGAATTGACTTCAACCTGCAAAATTGGTCATCACACCTAAGCCCTCAAAATTGGCTTCGACCCGCAGAATTGGTTATTTCAACTTAATTCCTCAAAATCAGCTTCGACCTGCAGAATTGGTCATCATAATTTAATCCCTTAGAATGGGCTTCGACACGCAAAATCGGTCACCCCCAGCATCGCTTTAGGTCCTCAGAACTGACCTAAATCTTTGATCGTCACTTCCTTTAGATCATCCTCGGTATTCCCCTATGTCCTTAGAATTGACCTCAACCCACATAATTGGTCATCCTCATCCTTAGGTCCTCAAAATCGGCCTTGACCCTCTGAATTGGTCATCCTCATCCCCCAAGTCCTCAGAATCAGCCCCAGCCGCCTGAATTGGTCATCCTCTCTCAAAGTAATCACACGATGTCTATTCAATGGCTATCGTTTGTTCCAAACTCACCCGTTAAGGGTATCTATAGACACCCCATTCTAGCACCCCCTAACCTTTCCTCAGGTCCCTAACAACTCCCTTTATCACTACAAAACTAATTCATACCCCGGATACTAACCTAGAGGCCATCGAGAACTCCCAGGCACCGTTGGACCAAAATTCAAACTCTTCAGCTCGACTGAGACTGTATGAATCTTCAAAGGGCACTAAAACCCCTTTCCAAAGGTCCACCCCGTGTGCTATTCTGACTTATGGTGCAGATGAAAGACTCATTTCCCCCCAAAATCTGACCTAGAGGCCACCGGACGCTCCTAGGCTCTATTTGACCAAATTCAACTCTTCATCTCGACTGAGACTGAATTCATCTTCTAAGGGCGCTGAATAAACTTTCCAACGGTCCACCCCGTGTCTGATTCTGACTTACGGTGCAGACGAATGATCCGTTTTACTCCGAAAGGTCATCGAATGCTTCCAGGACCCTATTGACCAAAGTCAACTCCCCAAACTGATTCAAACTCTTTGGAATATCAAAGTACATCTCCTAACCTTTCCAAAGGTCCACCCCGTGCATGATTCTGACTTACTGTGGGGATGAACGATTCGTTTGTGTCCGAAAATCCCCCATACCGACGAGGGGTTTTGAGCCACATTTTACTTAAAGTCAACTATCATACCTTGGAGTAGTCCAAGGACTTTCGAAGGTCTCTGAAGTACCTTTCCATCGGTTCACCCCATGTGCAATTTAGATCAACAGTTTGCATTTTACGACCATTTTTCTGAAGGAACCTGAAAGAGACTACCAAACGATAAGTTCCAAATCCTGCCTAGCGGTAGTGTGCCTGAAGGCACCTGACGATTGGTAGGAACAGACCTATGCCGATCGGCAATGTCCTGGGCCTATAAAAAGGAGGTCCTGACCTCATTGCAAAGTAATCCAAGATATGAAATCCATCACTCCGAGTGAACTCAGAAAACCTCTCTCGAAGTCGGTGTGATTTCCACATCCAAATCCTTTTCCAACCTTCACTTTTCATCACCTTTTTCATCAAACTTGGTGAATTAACTACTATTCATCATTATCCAAGTGCAAAGGCTGCTCTCCAACATTCAAGATCAAACTCAAGATCTTCAAGAAGGTCTAACTTTCTCAACTCTCTCTTTAAATTCTCCTAAATTCGCATCAACTTATTTGATTACTTAGTACTTTTATTCTCTCATCTCACATATCCTAATATACTTTTTATTTAGTAATATTGCACATCTCATAGTTTCATACAAATAAAACCCAAAAAAAATAAGAAAAAGAGGGTTTGCTCATAAATTCCAAACGGGAATTCTCGTACTTTTCTCACAACTAAAACATCTTTTTTCACACACACACACACACACATAAGAGAAGTCACTGGTTAAATTTATGGGATAAATCCCACCCCTCATTTTGCATACGAACTACATGGACTTTGATGCCTTCATAGGCTACGTAGGTGTCTTGGGGTAAAACCCGAGACTCGAGTCCTAATTTTCTCCCATTTTCCATTTTTTTATATTCTTTAACTTAATTCTTTTAGATTCTATATATTTACACATACAAATATTTGTTCTTATTGGTGTATTATTCCATACGTGTTATCATTCCATTATAACGATCAACGCAAGGATAATCGTATAAATCCTATTTTTTAATATTACTTTTAGGAACATTCCTATGGATGACTCACTTTATCTCTTCCATGATACAAGTCGATGATTACTATCTCCACTACATATACACATGCACATATATCACGGGGAAATAAAAGAAAATAACAACAATCCATGAGAGACCGCAAGGGAGGAATGTGTGCCTAACACCTTCCCATTTCGTAACTTAGCCTCCAGACCCTTTTCAGATCATTTTGGTTTCGTATGTATCAGTATGTCTTTGCATGCTATCCTTCGGGAGAGCTTCCCCATTATTTTGTCTGTTTTCAGTAAATACACTAGCGACTCCATCTCTGTACATTTTTCACTTCACACATCGTCGATGCCAGTCGAAGCGCTCCCAAAAGGGATGCACGAGACTGAGATCCTCTAACCACGAAGATGACACCACCTCTTATGTATCTCCCGCCGTGAGGATCGGGGATGGACGCAGTGATCAAATGTGTTTTATTGGGATGCCTACGTCCATCTGTGGGTTTTGAAATTTATGAGCTTTTTCTTTAAATGGGGTGAATTGAGATGATCGGGTCCCACGTAGTTCTGAATAGGGGAATCGAAGAATGTTTTTAGAATAGAAGGGGGATTAGAAGAGTCGTGGCACGATAAGAGTTTGTATTAAGGGTAAAACTTCTTGAGACAATCCAAATTGACTAGGCATACCATTTCTTCTCTGTCAAGATCGTTGAACATAATGGCACCACCTAACAAGATCGTTGAACATAATGATTGATGGTGTTTTTGTTTTAACCACCATCTCTAATATAGACAACCACATGTGGTTTGTCGGTCAAGAGAGCCACCTTGACTTTTATTTCTTTACCCTAGTTAGTTTCATCCCACTTTTCTCTGTTTAAAAGATGATTTCCTTTAAACATATCTCCCCATTTGGTTTGTAGGCTGGTCATTGATCTCGCGCAAACATGTACTTGGTTCCATCGCCATGGACCACAATGTTGGTCCGGTGGTCAAAGAGGATATATAGGTGAGGTCTTTTTCCTCTCTTATTAACTTTGGAGGATGTTGTCGTATTTAACTCATCAAAGGTGTGGATCTTTGACATGCCAATGGTTACAACAAATAGTTATTAACACATTTCGAAAACGATTAGCACATCGAATTGCGGTCAATAATCATAAAAATCGTGCCTCATTTAGCATCTTATTACATTAAAAAATGTGTTAAACATGTGAATTTTATTAAAGGTGCTTATACATGAAAATATGCTAAAAATCCAATATGTCATCAACTTATAAGGAATTTAGAAATGTAAACAAGTAACATTTTGACAAGTGGAAGAGGAAAATGTGTGCAAAAAATTAAATAAGATAACTAGAGCTATGCACTTTGTTGTGAAGACTCCTTGTGTGTGTGGGTTGGGGGGGGGGGGGGGGGGTATTTAATAATGTTTTTAGCGACAGAAGGGGCGTTTGCAAAAAATGTTCAAAACAATGAATAACAAAGATTCCAATTTTGGGATTTTTAGCAAAAAAGAGAGGTGCTTTCAAAATAAATAGCTAGTTTTCTTTTCTTTTTTAGCAGTTATAATTCAGAGGATCTTTTTTTATCAATGTTGTCTTATGATTTTGTTATGTTCCATGGTGTGTTGATCGTCGTTCTAGCAAGATAAAAAATTACAATCGACATGATCCATAGTAAGAGCTCCATCCGTTGAGAGATGTAAGAGAATAAACTTTAGGACCTTTGATCCACAATAGATTTAAGGGATTTCTAAGGGCATCGCAACTTTTACTTCAAAATACCATAAGGGAAAAATGGTTTTTTTGTTAAGGGCCACCACATCATATATATATATATTTTTACACACTATTTTCCACACAAAATACCAAACATTTTCTCTCTCTACACTACACTCCAAACTCTACCTTTATCTTATTCACAAAAGTCAATAACTTTGTCTCCATTAGTCTAATAACCCATCTTCAGCATTATTAAATAACTAGGGTTTGTTATTTAAATATTCAAATATTAATGAATATTCTCCCAACAGACAATGACAACAGCTCAAAAGCAAATTAAATCGGTCAACATGTTGTGTTCTAATTATTAACCTGATGTAATTGGAAATACATTGTAAATATACATATAACATGTTTAATCTTCAATGATTTGATAAGCTTTATGTGTGTATGAACTAAAAAGAGACACTAAAGAGGCTCTAGAATAAAACAATAAACAAAAATATTCCATCAATATTAATGTTATTTCCAATATTAACGTGATACAGGTTTGTGCCTGTATCACCCTCGTAACAATCTCGGGGGTGACTGACATCACGGATATGAAAGAACGTGCCACTGCATCCTGGTGACCCAACTCCTTCCATTTTGCTTTCCAGACGTCCGCTACATCGTCTACCGGTCTACAGCTCAACGCATCAGCAACTACGTTGGCCTTCCCCGGATGATACTGTATATCGAACTAGTAGTCTTTAACAAACTCTAACCATCTGCGCTGACGCATATTCAGCTCTCGCTGAGTGAACAGGTACTGCAGTGACTTATGGTCTATGAACAAACGGAATTTATCCCCCAATAAATAATGCCTCCATATCCTTAAAGCAAAGACGACCGCTGCTAACTCCAGGTCGTGGGTGGGGTAATTCTTCTCATGCGGCTTAAGCTTGTGGGAAGCAAAAGCTATAGCCTTCTCCTCCTGCTGAAGTACTCCCCCAAGTCCCCGTAAGGACGCATCGGTGTAAACCAGGTACTCTACACCCGGCTTTGGTAGCGCAAGGACTGGCGCTGAAGTAAGCTTGTCTTTCAGCCCGTCGAAAGCCAACTGACAAGCGTCATCCCAAATATATGGTACCCCTTTGTGAGTCAGATTCGTCAATGGACCCGCTATTTTGGAGAATCCCCGAATGAATCTCCTGTAGTAACCGTCTAACCCCAAGAAACTACGCACTTCCGCCGGTGTCGTGGGCTGTCCCCACTCCCTCACCGCTGACACTTTGCTCGGGTCAACTGCAATCCCCTGCTCAAAAACAACATGGCCCAAGAACTATACCTCTCGCAACCAGAATCCACACTTCTCGTACTTAGCATACAACTGATGCTCTCGTAGAGTCTGAAGAACCTGCCTCAAGTGCTCGGCATGATCCTCCTCGGAGTGTGAATATATCAAGATGTCATCTATGAAGACGATGACAAACTGATCCAAGAACTCTCTGAATACTCGATTCATCAAGTCCATGAAAACAGCTGGGGCATTTGTGAGTCCGAACGGCATCACCCTGAACTCATAGGACCCATATCTCGATAAGAAGGCAGTCTTTGAAACATCCTGCTCTCTAATACGTAATTGATGGTACCCCGACCTCAGATCTATCTTCGAAAAGAAAGTTGCGCCCCTCAGTTGGTCGAACAGATCATCGATTCGAGGTAACGGATATTTATTCCGTATCGTGACCTTGTTCAGCTCCCGGTAGTCCACACACAATCTTAGTGAACCATCTCTCTTCTTCACAAATAAGACTGGAGCGCCCCAAGGTGAAGTACTCCTACGAATAAAGCCCTGACCTAACAGCTGCTCTATTTGATCTCGTAGCTCATGCATCTCTGTCGGAGCCATACGGTACGGTGCGCGTGCTATAGGTCTCGTATCTGGCAATAAATATATAACAAAGTCTATCTCATGACTGGGCGGTAGTCCTGGTATCTCTTGAAACACATCGGAATACTCCCTGACAACAGGGATCGAATCTAAGGGAATCACAACCTCCTTAGGGGTATCCTCCTCTATGTAATACAAATGAGCGATCGAACCTCCCTCTGGGCGAGGCATCGCCACTACAAACATCTCTTGCCCCGGAATGGCAAAAACAATGCTCCCACCGAAGCAATCAATCATGGCTCTATAAGATGCGAGACAATCCATACCAATAATCACATCATGCTCGTGCATGTTTAAGACTAACATGTCTGCAGGTAAAACCAAGCTACCAATCTCTACCCCCACTCCCCGACATATAAAGAAAATAAGTGACCCACTCCCCAGTGGTGAGTCGACACACGTCACGGTGCTCTCTGTTGTGGCTAGCAACCCTAAGGACTTTGCAAAATATGTAGCTATAATATAATGCGTTGCCCCCCTATCAAACAAAACTCGACCCATAGTACCATGGATAGGAAACATACCCTCAATTGCGGGTGGTACCTGTGGAGCTGCTGCCTGGTGGACGTTATAGACACGTCCATACTACAATTTCCCCTGCTGCACTGGAGCTGCTGGAATGGCTGGTAGGGCTGGCACCTGGGCTGGAGCTGGGAGGGCAGGTGGAAAGAGTGGTCTCTGCGGCTCATTACGGGCTCCCTGCTGCTGTGGGGCCCTATCGCCCTCTGGGCAATCCTGGCACCTATGGCCATGTTTGCCGCACCCAAAGCATCGGCCTTTGAAGTTTCCGCCCCTCTGACCCTGCTGTCCACGGCCCTGCTGGCCGTTTCCTCTACGCCACTGGTCCTGTTGGCCCTGATGTGTACGCTGTTGGCCTTGCTGGCCCTGCTGCTGTCCCTGTGGTCGGTGTTGGCCCTGCTGGACCTGCCTAAAATCTCCGAATCCCTGCCTAGAATCACCTGAACGGAATCGCTTAGCAGGGTCCCCCGGATGGGAACTCTGCTCGTGCTGACGAGTCTGCCCATGAGTTGGTGCCCCACTGGCACTATTACCCCCGATCCTGCCCTTCTGGCTGGACTCCCCTGCTCTCTTGCTTCCCTAAAGATGGAAGCGGTGATCCTGGCAATGTAGTAACGCTGCATTGAGTACGTCAGTGAAAGTACTCAGGGATAGATTTCAAATAAGGTGCTGACGGATCCTCCAAGCTAACCCGTCGACAAACAGCAAAATCTTCTTGCTCTCAGTGGGTGCCTCATACGGCACAATAGTGAGAAGTCTCGTGAACTCCTCCTCATACTCAGCTACCGTAAGGTTCTCCTGCTTCAGATTTAGTAATTTCCACCTCATCTCAGTCTGCACTGCGGGTGGAAAATACTTGCGGTCAAACCGCTCCCAAAACAACTGAATAGGGATCGTGTCCCTCTCCTCCAAAGTAGTAGTGGACTCCCACCACTGTAATGCGGCTTCCATCAGCTTAAAGGAAGCCAATAATTGCTTTTGCACGTCAGTGCACTCATACATATGGAGATGCCGCTAGATGTCCTTCTTCCATTGGCTAACTGTAACAATATCGGAGCTACCAGAAAACTCAGGGGGATGCGCTTTCTGAAAAGCATCCCGAACCCGTTCCCATGCCGATGGAAGCTGTGCTGGTACTGGTGCCACTGCCTGAACCTGGGGTGGAGCCTGCTGAATCACCACTATTGCGGCATTCACCGCCTGAGCAACAATGACGGCTACTTCGTTTGCATTCATTGTGCCTGGTGCCGGAGCTGCTGGCTGCTCGGCTTGGGAACGCCTATCTTTCGGAGCACGTCTCGGAGGCATCTGAAACGTGAACAAGTTTATTAGTCTACAGTTATCATCAAATCTCAAATAGCTGAAGACTTTAACGTAAGAGCAGGAATACAACAATCCTAAAAATAGGGCTCTATAGCAATAACGTTAAGCTGAAAGAGAAATAAGCCGTACAGATCCTATGGACACTAAAACCTGATGCTTTGATACCACCTGTGACACCCTGCCTAATTAAATACCGGGCGATCACTCCTTTATTAAATTAAATCGAGGTAAACAGTTGGTTCATTCTCAGCATCACTGTCGATAAAAATACGTTTTCCAATTTAACACCCTAAATAATTAAGCTAAGTGTCAAAACCATTTTCATACATGCTTTCCAAATTTTATTTAAAGAAAAAAATTTGTTTTATTAACAACATTTCTACAATTAAGAATCACACCACAATAAACCTGGAACACAAAGTCCAATAATAATAATACATTCGTCAATCGAATGTCCACATATGAAAACTAAAGTCACCAATACAAACTGAATAAAACCCGTCGTAACAATACTGGAAAACTGAAATACAAATGTCCCAACAATAATGAAATAATGGAAAGGGCGACACATGCCCAATAAATGAGAATGCTAAAAGTGGAGTCAATAAGGGAAGCCGTCTACGCAAGTAACCTGCAACTCCCACCTAAGCTGCAGCACGTTCCTTTCAAGGGATCCTAAGTAAGACGCCCTTGTGGCTGGGCACCTGAAATATATACATATATATACAAGAGAGAGAGAGAAAAAGAAACGGGTCAGAGCCCGAAAGTGCGTTTGATTTAAAAATACGTTTAGCAAGTATTTAAATTGATACAGGCCAATGCAACAACATATTAGAGCGACACTCTCTTGAGAAATTCTCACCTCTCTTCTATTGTGCACACCTATCGTGCTAACCTTCCCAACGGTTTATCTTAACATTTTATCATACTAACCTTCCCAATAAATTAGCGTATCTTAAACTTACTCATAAGATTTCAAAACCGAACAATATTTTTGGTTTAAAAAGAATACTACCAATTAGTAGCACTACAATTGTTTTAGCTTTTATTCATTTATAAAGTTTCCCAGTGACATATTATACTTCCACAAAACAAGTACTTACTATATGTGTCATCAACCATGTCCTACTTATCAAATCACAGTAGGCAGTTCCAAATTTCAAAATTTCATATATATATTAACTACTCGTATAATATATATTATAACAGCACCCCAACTAAATTATGGTGCGTGCATACTCTACTATCCAGAACCCCATGTCACTCATATTAAGGGGAATACAATCGGAATCACTCTCGAATTGTATTAACATGAATACACAAACAATATTGAGGCGAAGAATAGATTCCAAGTCTCTAACAGGATGACACATGCCGCGTCTCTTAGGACCGTCTGAACTATCACGTCGATAGCCTGTACCAAGGATATCTATCTGCTAGGGTACAAGTCAATATCCCCCATGGTCCCATCGAGATAAGACTTGTCCCAGTGCAGAAACCTCAGGGATAGCAAGTAGCGTGGGCATGATTTTCACAAGTATATAATATATGTACACACAATCATATAAAGCTACCACTTTATCATATTAATATAGTTTCTTCTCGTCACCCATAATTATACCAATTATCCTAAATTTCACATTTATAGAATTACGTATAAGGTTTCTTTCCTAACCTTACTCGAAGGGTTTTCTCACTCATTACCTGACACTCGTGGACTATATCCTCATAAATTTGAAATTCAGTAAGTGTCTTTATTAGGTTCCAATGTAACTCTCTTATGTACCTCACCCTTTAAATTTATAAATTCACCAACCCTAAAGTAAATGTCCCTTAAATACCATTCTCGTTGAAGATTAAAGGTCCAAACATTTATTCCTATGCCCTACTGGTCCTCAATGTCTCCCAAATAATTTTATCAAGAATGCCCAAGAATTATATCACGACAATTTGAATTTAACTCATTTAAAGAGGGAATTAGGAGTCTGCCAGGAGGGGTCGATCGATCGAAGCTTGGGGCTCGATCGATCGAACCTTCGATCGATCGAAGCTCTAGGCTCGATCGATCGATCAAGCAGGTCTGGGAAAAATTCTGCAGAATGAAGTTACGGGTTTCACTAAACTTCTTCATCCAAAACTATGTTTTTCCATTCCAATCATCCCAAAAATCCTACTATCATCATTATAACATTATACCAGCTGTTTATAACGTAAAGCATGTGTATAACTATCATTAAACATGGATAATTAACTCAAAATCCCATCTAATCATCAAGAACCCTAGAGTTTTCCTTAATCAAGGTTCTAATCTGTTTTTACCAGAAATTCCTTCTAATATATCATCAAAATTTCGTGGGTTATATTCCTCTACATGGCAAGGGTTCCAGAATTTCCATATAATCAAAACTACATGCATTATCCTAACACAAATTTAGTTTTCTTCCATAGTTTTCATCTCTAAACAATCCTAGACTAATATGAAGATTGCATTAACGAAAATACGCAAGTCAAATACTTGCCTGGGATTTTTGGTATGCAGATTCACGGCTGATTTTGGTATGGCTGCGTTCCTTGTCTCGCGATTTACGCGGTGGTGGTGGTGGCGGTGCAATCCGGTGGCTTTTTGGCCTTGAATTGCCTTGGATCTCTCTCCTCTCTTCTCCAATGGTCGTCACTTGATTTCTGGATATTCTAACCCTAAAAGGCTAGCCTAATGGCTGATATAGGTTGCTGAAATTCGTGGGTTTAATTACCCAATTATGTAAAATGACTAAAATGCCCTCTCGGGGTACTAATTAGGCCTAAAAATGCCCCGAGACCCAAACTACACCCCCGGGTACACTTTTTTGACTATCTCGACCCTACCGGATGCGTTGGCGTACTCAAAACGACCATACGGACAACTTATAAAATATTCACTTTTTATTTAACCAAATTAGTCCCGACGTGACACGAGCACGTTCCGACTTAAATTTCTGAAATCGTCATTTAATTTACTCATGACATTCAATATAACCAAAATAATATATTACTTTGCTCATTATTAATATTCAACCAATTTTCCATAATTACTAACTCTCGTCACGTTAATAATTATAACATAATTAATTTTCGGATTTTTATTAAATAAATCATTCACATTAAAATTAATAAATCCCCAAATTAATATAGCATAAAAATACGGGGTATTACAAAAAGTTTATCTCAACTTCGGATCCTCTGTCATAGTTGACCAAGGCTAAGGCCCTAATGCTAGTTGTTGAGGACACTTTTTAACCTCGGTGTTTCTGTCCTTACCTCGAGTGTTAGGATTCGGTAGGGGCTGACATCATAAAACGAGAGTCGATTGGTCAATATTGCACCTTTTGAGGGGGTAATCCCTCAATGAGAATGACATCTGCAGAAGATGGTTGCCTCCCCAAGGGCTTTGATAGTGGAGGCAATTAACTTTTGTGGAGCCTTTGTACTATGGTTCTTCCCCGCAAACCCCATGGGTACATCCACCTCCCCTGGAGTCCTTTCTAATAGCCTCACAACCACCTAGTTGATCCCTCCTTTTGCTGACACCTCCACCCATGAATTCCATCAGCCCTATTAACAAAGTGTACGGAGAACCAAGGTTGGCGCATGGCGATTGGTTTGGTGACTGAATTCTGGTGGACATGTAGTCCTTCAATTGTCCCACCTCGCTATCAATGTGTTTGATCTCAGTCGCCAGCGCGACTAGGTTTGATTCACATTGATTGACTCGTCAACTTGAATGTTGGCCATTGATTTCATTGTCTTGATTTGTGAGTACGATTACCACACCTACATGCACTACTACACCATGAGTGAACTGTTCTCTAATACGATTTTTATAAGGTATAAATGATTGAAATGCCCCCAACCTCAGTTTAAGACAACGAAATTGACCTATGCGACCCAAAATAGAAACTTACCAAAATGATGCTGACAACCTACACTAGGCTAAAATTTACCAAAATGACGCTAGCAACCCAAAATACGCCACAAACTTCGTTGTGTTTTGATGTGTTAGCATGCTCATCTCTTAAATGATTTTGAGGGAATGGTTTATCTATGTCATGAAATCTGGGCACAGGCTTGCTCTTTTGTCTGTTTGTGAGCTGATGCAGGGCCTCATGCTGCAGTCTAATTTGGGTCTAATTTGGACAAGGATGGAGTTTGATATGAAGCATTTATATACGTACATGATGTATATGGGATATGAAGTGACGCGTGGTTGTGGCTACAGGAGACTACTATCTTTTATTTTGCATTTTTAGTTTAGGGTTTAATTGTAATTTTCCTTTATTTATATTGTCTAATTAGTTTCCAAGTATGTTTGGGACTAATATGTCATTTTTCTTTATTAATTGCCTTTTTTAGTCTTTTTGGATAATAGCTTGACTATCAAGCTCACTCTTCCTATAAATACGCCCCTTAGCCCTCCTTTGTAATCAACCAAAATTGAGAATAGAGAGAGAAAGAAACCCATTTCATTTCTTTAGTGTTGTTGTTGTTATTGTCATTTAGTGTAGTGTTGTGTAGTTAATTGTTGTGTAGTGTAACAATAACGCTTTCGCGTTTGAAGGTTTACATCAAATTGGTATCATAGCGAGGTATGTTCTTGGTGTTTGTCGGGGTGTGTGGAACGGGTCACGAGTGGAGATTCTAACTCTGGCAACCCTTTAATCTAAATATTGATAAATGTCGAAAAGAGAATCGGGTGAATGGAAACCCTAAATTCCATCACCACTAAAAGAGAGGATACCACCTCTTTTAGCTCCTCCACCTCCATCTTCATCTCCACCTCCTACCGCCACACACCAACCACCATGTCTACATGAATCTCCGTCTTCAAATTTTTTCCAAACCCTAACCAAGAAAACCACCACCCCAAACAAATATTCAAACCCTAACCCTAAAATCAAGAACCCACAAAAAAAAAAAACTAACCCACCCCTGCTGCCAACCCATCCCAGCGCCTGACCTCATTTTCGCCGCACGACCACAACCCGATGACTAGAATACCCAAAACCCCTCCCAGAACACCCGTCGACAACCTCACACACCCCCTCCCAAGCCCCGAAACCCATTTATACCCCTGGCCGACCCATTTTGCATGCCGTCAGTCCCCGATTTACCCTCTGAACTGCCGTCAACCATCCCTACTAGCCTATCAGCCCGCTGACCTAAATCCTTAACTCCCCCACCCTTTCAAGCTCCCGTCGACCTTACCCCACCCCTTTTCTGACCAACCCCCATAATTCCTTTCCAGCACCGACAAAACCCCCAAGCACCCGAAATAGCCCCAATAGTCATCCTCCAACCCCTCCCTACCCTGCTGCATTGTTCTACAACAACCCCACCCCCTAATACCTATTAAGTAGCTATCAAGAAGAAACCCCTAAATACCAAACCCTGGCCCATTTTTTTTAACCCAAAACAGCCCCTACATGATCAGCCCTAACACCTCCCAAACCCATTTTTTTACACCTGAACCACCTTCCTCTTACCCCTAGGGCAACCTACTTCTATGATTTGTCCTCCCACCCTTTTCTTGCCCACACATAAGAACCTAACCCCCATTCCCTTCAAAAAAATTCAAGAAACCAGTCCCACCCCTCCTAGCCCTAATTTTTTTTCCCTTTTCCCACTCATTAATGCCCAACCATAAGTCAATTCAACCCAAAACGGATCTGCCCTAGTTTAACCCGTACTCACCCACCCTATTGACCTCTATTCCGGTCAATCTTTGACACAACATATAACTTCCATGAGAAATGTACCCACTTGGGATACCTTGGTTAACCGATCCACCACCACCCATATAGAATCGTGACCCCACTCTGAGGTAGGCAGCCCAGTAATGAAATCCATGGAAATGTAGTTATTTATGGAATTCGGTCGCCGTTTTCATTTCTCTTGTTTCGTCATTGTACTCGCAAAGGTGCGCTCGCCGGAGTTACCGTCCGATCAGATTCAAGGGTCCACCAAACCAAGTTGTAACCATTTGCTTATGGTGTTGATAAGACGGAGTGGTCGTCAGTTTTTGGTTGCTTGAACTCTGTAGGGAGACATCGTTGAGATTTGGGTATATAAGCCCATTTGTTGAAGGTCCATATGGGTCTAATCGAAGTTCATCCAGTCCATTTGCGTGTTGGATTTGATTTGGGATTCTACTTTGAAAGATAACATTTGTACCGACACGTGTTCACCTGGCATTGATGACTCACCCTCCAAGCAACACGTGGCGCGTGGTTGTGCCTACGGGAGACTACTACCTTTTATTTTACATTTTTAGTTTTGGGTTTAATTGTAATTTTCCTTTGTTTTTAGAGTCTAATTAGTTTCCAAGTATGTTTGGAGCTAATATGTCATTTTTTATTATTACTTGCCTTTTTTAGTCCTTTTGGGTAATAGCTTAACTAGAAAGCTAACTCTTACTATTTATAAATAGTTCGCTTGGCCCTCATTGGTAATCAACCCTTGAATATTGAGAATTGAGAATAGGGAGAGAAAAAAACTCATTTCATTTCTTTAGTTTAGTTGTTGTTGTGTAGTGTAGGGTAGGGTTCTGTAGTTAATAGTTGTGTAGTGTAACAATAACGCTTCTGCATTTGAAGATTTACATCAGCATACCTCTATCTCTCTCTACCCGAAGATCTAGGATTGTAATGATAATATACATAATACCCAACAATTAGTGTTGCCAACTCCATCCACCTAACTCCTAATTAATGTAACCCTCAGAAAACAATGCACCTGGAATTGCGATCATCATCTGCACGAAAAGATATGCCTTTTTATCAGCACATTATCACATTCAAAACTGTGCAGAACATATGAATTTTATCAAAAGTGCAGATACATGTAAATGGGTTCATTACAGAAAAATAATCCCCTTTCTCATCAACATATAGTAAATTCATAAATATAAACAACCAACATTTTCATAAGTGGAAAAGGAAAGTGCACACACACACAAAAAGACATCCCTGAGCTATGCATTTTCATGCAATCCCCTCCCCCCCCCCCCCCACCTCTCTTCTCTCTCTCTTTTGTAGGCTTTTTATCAGTTCAAGGGAAATGTTTGCAACAAAAATTCCATAACTATGCATTCTGATGCAACGACCCCCTTTTTGGAAATTTTCAACAACATAGGGATGTGCTTGCAACAAATTAAATATTCAAGGGAGGTGTTTTGCATCAAAAATAGTTCAGGGGGATTTCCATAAAAAATTATATACTTTAGGGGGCCGTACTTTACCCATTATCGAATCCAAAAATATTCAGTAGGTACATTTTTCTGTATGTAAACCACGTCTTCAAGTCTTGTAAAAGAGAATAATTTTATCTTCCTTCCCTGATAATAATACAATAATTATCCTAATGTGTATTCCCTGAAATCGTGAATTTTAGAGTTCAAGCAGATGAGCAACCAGTACAAGTATTTTTAAAGTCAAAACCGCACACTGAATGAGTCAAAGTCCTTAATAGAGCAGAAAAAACAAATGAAAAGAATAAAAGTTCATCTAATTTTGGCCTCCTGTAGATATAAAAATCATCAAGTCCCGGCAATAACTCCTAAAGATGCTCTAACAGATGTGGGATGTGTCGTGCAATACTTCAGACATATAAACTATTTAGATTTATACAATGGGAACTCAAGTAAATGATCAATGTGGGATAGCCCCCAAACCTACGTGATGAATGATTTGCTTGATTATAGTGGCTCCCAGTATATCAAATTTACATGATCTGTTACGGAACAACCGTTGTATCATTAACTACACTAAATTATAACACACACACACACACACACACACACACACACACACACACACACACACACACACACATATATATATATATATATATATAAACATACATACAAATATATATAGGTGCTTTGGCGGCGCTGCCAAATTTTACGAATTTGATAATCAACCAATTAACGCACTCGCACAAGCCACCTCCCCCTCCCCCTCCCCCACAATGCGTAAAGATACAAGCTCTACTTCTCTTTTTAATATCTCTTCCTATTGACCAAATTACCTTCCCCACATTTCACAACCTCTTTCACAAAAAAAATTACCTTTCTAACGACATCAATGTTTTTTAAGGTTCAATATGGACCACCAGTTGGGAGAGACCAAAAACACCATCCCCATTTATTACATACCAATTATATCTTATGCAACAAATGGTCCAAAATATGTGTTGTTTTTATCTTTTCCTTACTGCAAAAATGAATTAATTTTGGTATAAAATTTAATCATCCAATGTGAAACGTGCGAAAATGGTAGTAAAGTAATTTCTTAAGCAGACCAACTTGATACATCTAACCAATCAAAGTGCGAAAGCTCAAAATAGAAGAGAATTTTGATTCTGCCAACGATCATCAACATTAGCAATAAATTGTTTAGAATCAAATTTGCTTGTACAAGGACCAAAAAGGATAACAACCTATGAAAAGGAGGACAATACCAAAAGAAAATATGTCATCTTACCTAGGGATAGCAATTTTACCCGAAAATTCAAGTCCCCGCGGATACCCGACCCTATCGTATAGGGTATGGGGATTAAGTTTCGGGGAACGGGACGGGTTCGAGGAGTTAAAAAAATCCCCAAAAATTTTCGGGTCGGTTTCGGTTATAGCCTCGGGTCCCCACGGCGATACCCAAATTATTAATATATAATAAAATATGTATGTATATATAAGAATAAAGAAGGTAAATATTGGCATTGAATCATTGGTTTTCATTTAAAAACTCATACCCTTCCAATGTCATATCTTAATGAAGGCTCATATGGAACAATGTGAAGCTTGAGCTCAAAGACCCTTTCTTCAGATCTCTTGAAAATGAAGGAAACTCATTCTATGATGCAGTCCATAATGGAACTAAATTGGTAAGAGGGAGAATTAATTATATGCAGCATATAAATACAATAACTAAGGAACGAAGGGCAGGAAAGGGAGTTTTTTGTATGTAATCCAAAGTAAATGTAGCCTCTCCTCGGCGGCATTTACATGTTTAAAGGACCAAAACCAAAAAAGAGATGCATGACCAGGCAACTGATGAGCCAAAACGAGACGACTGATACTAGAAAGCCATAAATATGGGGTTTTATAATTGACCCCATTACAAGCACCACGAACAAAAATTAGACTACACGGAACAGCTATATAAAAATGACCATAATCTATACACCCACCCTACCATCATGTAAATTTAATCCAGACAAAAGGAATAACCATTAGATCCATGAAATATTGAGCATCACCACATTAGTAGGAGGAGCCAACCACTTGATAACTAAGACCATTGGCTTGTAATTAGAGGTTGGAATTTCAAATAACCCTGGCTATATTGGGGTCTAAGCACTGAATTTTCTATGAAGCACGAACTTTGAAAGTATCCGATATAAGTCTAACAGATTACTGAACAATACCACGCGCTGTTGGCCTCACGTTGTAAAAGTGTGATCTGTTACGAGCTTTCCATAACTCCTAACAGACTATACAAGGATTAATTTGGAATATCACCCATCAATCGACTTCTTTTTTATTCTGAGCCGCCAGGTACTAAGGATAGAATAAATACACGAGACGAGAGATAACAGCCCATACAAAAATGCCTAAAATATTAGTCCAAAACCTCTTTAGCCACCTCACTAAACACAAACATGTGTTGCAATGTGTTATCAGAAGATCTGGAGCAGCAACCTCTATATTTGGAACAATGTCTAATACCAATTTTGACAATGACATCTTCAATAGGAAGCAAATTTTGCAAAACTTTACACATGAAAACAGAGATTTTTATAGAATGCATTTATGCCAAATGTGTGAATAAACAAAAGAAGAGCTTTTCCTTTTTTTCATAACATCCCGTGAGGAAGAGAATGAGTATATACCATTAGATGTAGCAGACCCAGCTAGAGTGCCCTATCCCTTGCAATTACTGAGGTTAAAGGTTGTAATAGGGCTAACGGCGTTGACAAGTAGCAAAGAATGCGATAGATTCAAATTCCACTGCCCATCGTTCCAATAATCCTTCAACGCTTGAAGCCAGGAATCATTGACAGAGAAAAGCGGTCTGAAATATCATCTATTTTTAATCCTAATGATGAAACTTATGGAAAGAATTATTTGACACTGCAATTTAGTGTTGTTGCTGTAGAATAATCCACTTCTTGAACCGCCGCCATGGATATTTTCAAAAACATCTTGGCTTGCACCGACTGAACTCCATCACAGTGGGACCGGTTGATCAGAAACCCCTGTGCATATCGCCAACGAAAATAGAATTCCCAGCCTATGAACAAATATGGGCCATTGATTACAAGGGATTAATGGCCAACAAATATGCTTGAATCAAAATCTAATCAAGCAAAAAAAACGAACAAATGAGAAAACAAAAACCACCTCTATACTATTAATTACATTTATTATTTTTACAAAATACAAACAATGACTAAAACAAATCCCAGCATTATCAAATACTTCATTAGTTTTAGTATTTTTTTCTCAACAATTACCTTTATACTATTACGTATGTTAGAGAGATCATTATTTTCTAAAAATGGTAATTCAAAAATACAAAAAGATGTCAAGGACACAATGCAATAACATATCACCTCCAAATTATAACCACATCGCCATACACCCTGTTACCCCTGTATCAGAAACCCCCACACAAATTAGAGTGTAAAAATCTATGAAACACTTTAAAGAAGGTCTGAAATGTTGTTAAAGAGACATTTATTTTATTTCTTTCCATTTTTCAATGACACATTTTATATAATTTTTTTCCACATTTGCAATCAATATGTGAAATATCTAAATCTTAAATGAATTCCCTAGACGAGTTCGAGTTTTGAACTAAAAATTAATCCAGGGACATCAGAGACACAGACCCAATACCAAGTCTATTAATTACAACTTGTTAAATCATAAATAAATTTTGTATGCTTCCAGGTACACCCTTCAATGGCGGTTGAACCTAGAATCAATACACACAAAAAAAGGTACTGAAACATATTCTCTACACAACAACAAAATTATATTTTATACACACAAATACTAAATTTAAACATAAAAAGTGTTTGTAAATTAAGAGAGCGAGGTCAATAAAATATGCTTAACTCAATCGCAATAGCTTATTCCAGGAAACTAATAAAACATATTCAACATTTCTTCTCATAAACTAAGAAACTATAACTTACTGTCTTTAAGAACATCCTCACAATTTGTAAACAGGGCCAGAATTCGAACGTATAAAGTCTACAAAATAAAGAGCGCATGAGGTAAAATATACCAATTTAATAAGATAAAAAAGATGAGAAAACTAATCACATCTAAAACAAATTGTTAAGAAACACTTTCACAAACCATCAGTCAAATTGGATGTTTGAAAATCACACTAGACATGCTGAAAAAAACATTCTCAGTAGAATTTTTTGACCCAACATTATAGAAACTAACAAAATCCAAATTTTATTAACTCTAACAAAGCCCCAAATCTAAAACCAAAATTTGGAAAAAACTTCCATTTTTTAAACTTCATGTTGAGAGAGAGAGAAAAAAGTACCTTATTTGGTTTGTTGGAAAGAAAGAGAGAACCTGTGAGAGAGGCTCTATGGAGGGTTAAAGGACGCGGAAGCGAGTGTGTGTGGGTGTTAAGGCGAGGCGAGGAGGATCAGGACGAGCGATTCTTGTACTAAAAAGAATGGTTTGTAGCTTTTTGGTCGACGCACTTCCATTTTATGAATTGAATTTCCATTTTTCAGGTTGAATAGCAAATCATCTTTCATTTAACATACACTTCTAACTGACTACCAAAATACTAATGTATAAATTAATGAGTTTGTCCTCAAATCTAACTCAAATTCACTGAAAATCGAATTCCATAAATAACTTTGCCACTTTATTAAATCACCTGCAAACACACTACTCACTCTCTCTCTCTCTCTCTCACACACACACACACACACACACACACACGCTAAACACATAATCATTATCTTCTAGCAGCTGACCTGACACACACACTAACATCCCCCACACGCATGTATACAACCAACAAACACTATATTGCATCAGAACATCCACATGCCACAGAACTACACACAAACGGGCACAGTTTTATAGCACACAGATAAGTGCCACACACATTTTGGCACACTACGTTTCCAAGTATACACACACAATAATATGAATCATGCGATGTTTATATGGAGGGAAAGAGTATAAATCTATAGAAAAATAAAAAATGAGTAGACATAAATAACTTTGCCACTTTATTAAATCACCTGCAAACACACTACTCTCTCTCTCTCGCTCTCTCTCTCTCATACACACACACGCTAAACACATAAACACTATCTTCTAGAAGCTGACCTGACACACACACTAACATTCCCCACACACATGTATACAACCAACATACACTATACTGCATCAGAACATCCACATGCCACAGAACCACACACAAACAGTCACAGTTTTATAACAGATAAGTTCCACACACACTTTGTCACACTACGGTTCCAAGTATACACACATAATAATATGAATCATGCGATGTTTATATGGAGGGAAAGAGTATAAATCTGTAGAAAAATAAACAAATGAGTAGACAATGAGCCATTATATTTTATTTTTAATTTTTTGTTAGCAAATACAAAAAACAAAAAACACAAGTTCATTTGATTTAGGAGAAGAAAATTAGATCGTGAGATTAAAAATGGATGATAAGGATATTGACCACAAAGGCTTTTATCATTATATTTTAAATATTGCCTTGGTCTATTGTTATGTAAACATATACATAAAGCACTTATGGAAGAATAATATAAAGTAAGATTGAAGCATACAAAAATAATAGAAATATCCAATAAAAACATTTATAATCAAAAGACTAAATCTGGAAACCTAATTGTGTAAAAAAAAGGTAAAAGTCAATACCTGACACACAAAATTAACAACTTGAATGGTGCTAAAAAAGTAATGGGTATATGAGAGTAATTGTGGTTGAAGATTCTGGTGATGGTGGAAGATGGATGTGACCTTGACATTGGATACTAAATATCATATGAGTAGAAACCAAGAGCCGCACAGCCTTCAATTGATTGACACAATGCTTGTTCTTGCTTCTAATAAAAGAAATAATGAGAGCCAAATTTCACACATTCATGCAAATGGGAAAATAAAGAATGGTAAGTTGCCACAAATCAATATAGCTAATGGTTTATAATGCCAGAACTTAACCATGATGGCTAGCATAATTCATTTGCAACATAACCCTAAGCATTTAGATAAAATGACCATCATAGGTCGAGACAATTGAAAAGAGAACAATGTATTATTTTCCTATAAAAATACTATTGAATACCTCAGTAGTGTAACTCGTTTAAAAATACCAAAAAAATGTAACAGGTAATCGTCGCACATTGACAGACTGTAAAATTACAATCAAAATACGAATGATTTATCGCATTTTTTGGGTGCAGCCCACGTAAATGCGTCCTATATATTTATCAAAGCCATATATAAAAAGTAAAAAGACATTAGAGAGCCTCGAAATGACTAATCGATCAAAAGAAGAGAAGAAAGTATGTTATAACAGGCCTTAATTTTAGAGATAGAATGAAAATCTCACAACGTCTCACTTTAAAAGCATCAAAAAAATAAAAATAAAAGGGCGGTCTACCGTATACCTTTACCTCCCATATAAAGATTAACAAGGAACGAAATCTGTATCCTAACGTATAACTTTACATCCCATATAAAGATTAACAAGGAACGAAATCGGTATCCATTCCCTCTCATTGCATCCCCACTCCCTACTATTAGCTTCATACAACTAACCACTGCACCCACGATTTCCCTATTATCGAATGAAACTACGAACAAGTAGGGAATACCCAGTACCTCCACCTCACCAAAGTTCATGTAATTTGTAATAAGTTACTTTAGGACAAGACTATTTTTAACACCTTTACAAACTTTCACACCTGATAACACTACCACATACCATGTGAAAACTAGGTTGGGAGATGGACTACTAAGCCACGTTTGAGAAACAAAAAAACAATTGAAATTACAACATAATGAAGCTCAAAAGATAAAAAAAATATATATGGATATACTAATATATGTCCATGGTATACCTGACGATTATGTACATATTCCAGAAAAGAAGGAACATCACGATAGTGGCCTTGATCACTACTTTGAAGGGGTTTGTAAAAGAAAATGATGACCCTTTCTTCAAGCTACAAAAGGGGAGAGAAAAGGAACGGAATATATCTTGCAGTCAGTCACGTCTAACAATTACGTAATAATCAAGAAGGCTAGTTCATTCAATCGAGCTTCTTATCAGTGTGTTCACACATTATGTTAGGATCAAATTTATTTCCTAGATATCAAAAGGGATGAGTAAGAGAACTACCCTAGTAAAATCACAACATATGCGACTAGCTTAGGAAGCTTGGAACATTTTTTTAAATGCGCAGTAATTAGAAGACAGATCTCGATGCGTTCAATTCCTTCTTGGGGAGCAAAGCAAACCAGTCCATTCAGATGCACACCAGATTAGTCAAGTAATTGCAATACTTGTAAATTCTAAAGAAGCGCTAGATGATTATCATAGATTGTTGAAAAGAAAATAATACAGGAATTCTCAGAACAATACTAATCTATATGGCCAATATCACCATTTATATAAAGATAGATATCCACACAAACACTAAAACAAGTATATAGACACATCAAGAGAGATTGCATAAGATGCAAAAAAACATTATAAAGATATAAAAAGACTTATCATTTCCCTGAGTAACTTGTTTGACAACATAATTGAACAATTTATATAGAATTAAACTATTCAAACAATTTAATTGTTTAAATAGATAAGATCGAACTTCAACTACTATCCTAAAACATAAACAAGGTACTTTCTACCATGCATTCCATAGGTTTTATCTAAACAAAAAGAGCAAATAGAACAGTTCATCCATCCAAGTTCAATAAAAGACAATGTATGCTCAAGGAGCAAGTTCAGCCATTTACATAATTGACAAGAAGAAAACAGAGCAGATAGAACAGTCCATCCATATTCAGTCAAAAACAGAACATAGTTGGTTCTGTGGTGAGCTAATACGAATTAAATTAAACTACGCCTCAGCCATTCAGGTTAACTTGAAAGTTAAACATATTATGAAGGAAATGTTTGTATAAAAAAAAGTTAAGGATATCGCATGACAAGATATGCCATTTCTAGAGAGATAAAGTGACAAATAATTTCCATCCTTCATCAATAATCGGCTTATTGGACAACATGAAACCAAGACTGCAATAACTTGTGCAGCATAAATATAATTTAAATTGTCTCAAATTCTCTAGAAATTACTCATTCTATATTAAAAAAATTAGAGGGAATTATAAGACTACAGTACGCAAAAAAAAAGTTTTCATTCCCCATTTAGAGATATTCATACTAATTGGAGCTTTGAAGGACACTTGATTGGCATGGTCGTGGTCTCTAATTTTGTGTTTGTTCCTATTGCAAAACGTGAGTTTATTACGAAAATGAGAAGAAGCCAAGGACAAATTTGAGATTCTGAGCAATCAAGCCCCTAATCAGGGTGATACAATCCGGTTGATAACCAAGTTTGAAGATTCTGGCGAAAACACAAAAGCCAAAATCCACCTTTTTGAAACGTCAATAAGAGTTAATGAAAACACTAAGACCACAAAGGTCAGGGTCAACTACTCCAAATGATTGGATTTGTTTAAAGAGATAAATAACAGTGGTATAATGTTTGATCCTGACATTTGGGTCATTCGATTAAACAAAGGTAGGGTTCGATTTTTCACTGATTGTTCAAGTGTGTTGGATCCAATTATTGACAAGTTGTAGATTTGGGTGAATTTGTAGAATAATGAGAATGGAAACAAACCCTTAATTGAGAATGAGTTGAGAAAAGCCACAACTCCGGCTAAGGTTTGGGAAGCAATAATACCTCATCTCTTCATCGCCCGGCTATAGAGTTTGTGAGGTTTGGGAAGATCTCCAACCCGGACGTGGATCGGGAAATATGTTAGGCCTCCAATGTACGGGCGACAATTTTAGAAACGAAGGGAAAAATGACACGAAATGATACGAAATTGACCCGAAATTGACACGATGTTTTGTGTTCATGTCGTGTTTTTTTACACGAAATCGTATCGTGTCGTGTTCGTGTCTTAATTATGAGTCGTGTCGTGTTATCGTGTTTTTTAGGCCTGAAATTTAAGAAATTACGGTTTTCGTGTTCGTGTCCAAAAAAACCTGGTCGTGTCGTGTCGAAACACGATCCGTTGACCCGAATTGCCACCCCTACTCCAATGCAAGCTTTCATAAAGCTTGTGAACCTTGCGTGGATAAACACTCTGTACATGTAGAGGGTGTCATCCACATTCACTTAGATGATAATCATTTATAAATAATAACTTAAAGGGATAATTAAACGTGCGTCCTAATTAAGTCACGTGAGTGACTTAAACTCCATTACACGTGTAGATTTAACCCTAAGTCATGTTTTTTGGTTTTATTGTTACGGGAAGTCCTTTTTATCATTACGGAGCCCGAAATTTGAAATTTGTTTACTGTTTTGCCCCTTTCAAACTTCGATTGAGAGCGGTTTTGGTAGTTTTTGTGTGATCAATGTTTTTTCTTAAAAATCGAAGATTATTGAAGGAATTGGAAGTCCTTTTTTCAAATTCAAGCTACATTCGTTGTCGGCTTGTTAAAATCGATTCAAGGTATGGAGTTTTTCGATGATGAACTTGTTATGTTCGAAATCGAAGATAATTGAAGCTTATTAAAATTTATTTTATTCAATTTGAATCCACATTTTGTATTTGCTTTAGTAATTACCGCAATTCAAAGTCGTTTTTTAGAAATTGGAGGCAGATCGTGTGTGGGTTTGTGATAATTGAGTCAATGTTATGAAGTTTATGCCAATTTTATTGTTTTATTCATTTTGATTGTATATTTAAGTTAATAAGACGTAATTGATGTTTTTTTGTTTGAAAGGATTATGTTTTTTATTTTTTTTATTTGCAATTTCGTAGCTGATATGATGCAATTGTGTTGATTTTTTTGTTAAATTATTTTTGTGAATTGTGTATTGAAATTTTTTTGTAAATTGCAATATAATTTCTGATTGAATTTGTTGGAGACAGATAAATTTGAGCTTCTCTGTTCATATTTATTTGTTAATAAGATTTGTGTAATGTAGTGAATTTATCTGCTTTGATCTATTTGCCATATGAAACTATTATCACATAACAATGTGAATTTATCTGTATCAAAGTCCACATATGAGGAGGTTTTTATTAACAGTTTTTGTAGTTTAGATGTTGAAATTTTAAATATGAATTAAATCAGATTCATTCTGTAGTTCATATGTGATGATATAGTCTTTTTATTATTTTGTAGGTGTTATGGATTTTCTCATGTTATTGATGTTCAAATTTGGAGAGAAAAGTTGTTTGATGAAGTGTGGGAGGAATACATGATTTGATGATTAGATTGATCATATATGCACAAAATGGAAGGAGTTATCTGCTGAAATTGTTGGTTTGAGTTATAATCGGCCGGGGCATTCGTTTTGTGCATTGGATGGTGAGTTATATTTTGAAAATTTGATGTTTTTTTGTGAGTCTCATTCAGTTCGAAGTATTGATGTTTCTGTGTCAAGTAAGATAAGGGTTGAAGGGAATGATCAATTGTCGAGTGGGAGTGGTAGTGGTGTTCAATCGTATCTTGAGAATGAGACAGATTATGAAGTCAGTTGGGTCCATTCTTTTTCCAAACATGGAGAGAAGGTTTTGATGTCTGCTGGTTGGTCGAAAGGTTTGTGTCATGTTGGTCAAAGGTTTGAAGGAGGTGTTATTGAATTTCGAAGAGTTTTGTGTATGTTTTCAATTGAGATCGGGTTTAAGTTTCATTATGTAAAGAATGACAATGTTAGGATAATGGCTGAATGTTTTTACAAGGTTAATACTGGGTGTGGATGGTATGTTCACGGTCGTGTAGAGAAGGGCAATTCATTTTTTTATGTAAGGCATCTTCTAAATGAACATACGTGTGGCTCTGCATACAAGGCAACGAAACATCCAAGGATTAGTTCAGAACTTGTAGCATCTCTTATTGTTGAGGAGATTAAAGCACGTCCGCTTACGCGGCCCATGGATATCATTTACCATGTGCAAAATAATTATGGATTGATTATCAATTATCATCTTGCATGGTGGGCTGTTGAGAGAGCTAAGCAGCAAATATATGGTGACCAATCAACATCATTTGATAGGCTTCGATGGTATAGGGAAGTGTTATTGAGTTCTAATCCAGGTAGCATATTTTAGATTGATTATGATGATGATTCGGGACGGTTTAAAAAGTTATTTGTGGCATTCCATGCATGCATTGAAGGATTTAAGTTTTGTCATCCTCTATTGTTTCTTGATGGCACATTTATGAAATCCCGATATAAAGGAATTCTTCTTGCGGCTACAGGAAAGAACGGAAATCAAGGTATACACTATTTTGTTTTGTTCATAGTAAATTTATCTGTTTCAGTTTATGTTCTTATTTAATATAAATTTAGTTATTTTTTTTATTCCAAAATGTTTCCATTGGCATTTGCTATTGTTGATTTTGAAATAGAAGAAAATTGGGAATGGTTTTTGGAGAAGTTATCACATGTTACATCTTCACGTGTTATTAGTTTTATATCAGATAGGAATAAAGGACTTCGAAAATCGGTTCTGAAAGTTTTTTCGAATTGTTTCCACTTCTATTGTTTGCAACACTTGAAGAACAACCTCATAGACCATTTATCCGGTTCGTTTTCAAAGCCTGTGAGGGAAAATCTTGTGAACATGTTTCGAAATTGTGCATATGAATCAAATCAATTCAAATTTCACCAAAAACTATATTTGTTGCTTAAAGAAGGATCCGATCTAATTCGAAAGTTCTTGCAGACTTTGAAGAGGGGAAATTGGACGAGTTCGTATTTTAAAGGTCAGAACTATGATGAAATGTATTTGAACATTGCGGAGTAGTTTAATTCATGGATCCGTGAAGGTCGTCATTTGCTAATAATGAAGTTGGTTGATTATATTAGAGGGAAAATTGTGAAGATGATGGTTGACTGTAGGGAGATCGTTAATCGATGCAATGGATGTTTATGTCCTGAAATTGACAATCGAATTGCTAATTTGTTAAAAGAAGGTAGGAGTTGGAGAGTTACTAAAGCATGTGAATTTGTCTTTAAGGTTCATTCCAAGGACAGTGTTATGGTTGATCTGTTGAAAATAACTTGTTCCTGTTATGAATACTAAGTAAATGGATTTTTGTGTGCTCATGTTATTTTCGCTATTCAAAAGTCAGGGATGGATTTGAATAGGTTCATTGATAAGTTTTTCATCAAGGAATAATTTGTTCAATCTTATAGAGAAGTGATTTATCATGTTCCTACATTTGAAAGGGATGACGAATCTGATACGAAAATAATCATTAGTCCACCTAGTGCGAAGCGGATGGCTAGGAGGCCGAGAAAGAAGAGGATTGCTTCTCGTGGTGAAGAAAAGAGAGAATTTAAGTGTGGCACTTGTCGAAAAGTGGGACATAACAAAAAAATTGTCCGGAAAATTTGTAGATAGGGAGAGTTTTATATTACCTTTACGAAATTTTGTGTAGTTGATTGGATTATATATGTTTTCATATTTTGAAATGTGAATAATAGTATGTTACTGTTTTCTTATATTGTTTTTATATGCTTGTTTGGTTTGTTTAACTGTATATTAAATATCAATAATTTAATATGTAGATTTATTAGCTGAGTATGTAGATTACAGAAACACATTTTGCTATTATACAAAATGTTATTTTACATATTTTTGCAAGTAAATTGTTTTATGTCTTATAGTTAGTGTGTTGTGTTTGTTGGCATCAAATTCAAATTTTCTCTTCAATATAAGCCTAGTTGTTTACTATAACAGATAAAAAAGTGTTCAAATGCGAAAAAACAAAATAGTTTACAAAAGAAAATCTGTAAATTATTAGGCTTCCTAGATATGAACAACTTCGTTTTTTCTTGTACCTCACGTTCCACCTTCCCCACACGTTTGAACTTTCTTTGCAACTTTGGCATGTTCACTTCTTGATACTAATCATGTTAGTCAGATCGGATTCAAGGCTAAAGGGTTACAATATAGTTCTTTACTTTTGAAGGTTTCTGATGGGTTTGTTCAGGTGGTGGTTTAGGTTGTGGCCGTCGACAGTAGGAGGTGGTGGATGTTCATGGAAGTGAAGGTTCTTAACATGGAGCAGAGGTCCTTTAGTCATTGTGACATGTGAAAATGATAATGGTTATTGAGAGAGGATGATGGTAGCTGAATTGAATTATCTTGGCTAATTTTATTATGAATGAATTTAGGTTGATTTGATGTTAAAATTTGAATTTTTTGGAGGTTTTTTTTTTTGGGTTTCAAATTTGATTTAAGGTTTATTTTTTCAGATTTTTGGTAGACATCATCAAGTACTAATACTATTTTTGCTAGACATCACCAAGTACAATTACTATTACTACCCAAAATCTTCTTTTCAAATTTTTTATTTTCAATGTCAAATTCATTTAGCTTATTTCAATTATTTAAATGAATTTGACATTTAAAATTAAAAAGTAAAATTTTGAAAAGAATATTTTGGGTAGTAATAGTACTGGGTGATGTCTTTACATTCACAAAATAGGTTGAATAGCTTTTCAGTTCTACTCGACATTTTATTTGAACCTTAAGATGAAGTGCTGATTGTGACACCCCGTCTAATTAAATACCGGGTAACTACTCCTTTATTAAATTAATACAGAATATAAAGTTCGTTCAGTCTTAGAATCACTGTCGAAAAACATTTAATTAATTACTAGCCACCTAATATTTAAAAAGAGAGATGCCAAATTTTATTAATTATGTTAACAAATACCCAAGAATTTAATCATTAACCATCAATATCGTAAACAATCTCATATGAATAACCAACGAAATTAAATCAACTGAGTCTGAAGTAAACACCCCAATAATAATAATACAAGAGTAAATAAAGTCCTAATACAAGAGTCTGAATAAATAAACCAATAACCGAAATAATGAAAGTCTGTAACTACAACCTCTAAATAAGAATGGGCGACATGCCATAACTGACACAAATGACTCTGAAGGAACCAAGGATAAATATGAAGGCGTCAAATACCAAGGTCCTGTAGCTTCCACAGCAGCTACAGCACGTCATCAGAATGGAACTCCTATCCTTGGCGTCCCTGTGGCTGGGCACCTAAAATGTTTTTACAAAACAAAAATAGATTTGGAGGAAAACGGGTCAGGGCCCGAGGTGAAAACAGTTTAAAATTTTAGCAAGTGTTTAAATCACAATTAAACAACACATGTTATATACACGTTAGTTACGTACTCTCATGTGAGTTTCTCACCTCTCAACTAGTGTGCACGCCTAACGTATGCCCTTAACCCATCCTAGTTATGCCGCTAACTAACTAGTCTGAACCACTTCCGCTTTCGCATTCTACCATAGGATGTCTACTCTTAATATTCAGATAAGTTTTATTCATAACCCATATTCGCATTCATTAAATTACTTATCTCAAGTGTTAATTAAATTCTCATTATTAGCCCATTAAAATATCTTAGTTATTCACATCTACTAAGCAACAATGAATCAGTCACAAGTACATAAGTATATCACTCTCAGTACATAAATACATATATGGCACCCCTAGGTTAAGCTGCGGTGAATGCATACTCTGTTATCAAATCCATGTACATCACGTACGTAAGGATCACGTGTCCCGAATCACTCAGTAACCGTCTAAATACAAATCACACATATTGGAGGCGAACATAGTTCACATACCAATGGGTCAAGCACGTACTTACGCTCCCAAGGTTAGCTGACTTATCAACTCACAAATAAGTCATTCACAGTCCTATGTCCTTAAGGTACCAATATAAATCCCCCCCCCCCCCCCCCCCCCCTCGAAGGCACACAAAGATAAGATGGCCCTTTTTCTAAAACTAACCTCCCGCAAGTATGGTAGGTGTTTCATTCACATAAGAAATCCATACACTAGGCATTCACACAACCTAAGTAATCATATTTCAATATAGGTATTCACACATTCCATCTAGTAAGTCTCATACGTAGCAAGTTTATCCCGAACATTATACATAATACATATTTAGCTCCATAACTCTCTCGTCGTATCAATTTGAGTACTTAAACCTATCTCAAAAGGTCACTAGGTTTCCTATTAGTTTCTAATGTTATCTCAGTAACTTAAAGTCCCTCTGTTACTGTTCTTATCCTTAAATCATCATTAATTCCCATTATAGTTTAAAGTCGAATGATTTCTAATCGTACCTCACTTGGTAGACCCTCGTAAGCAATGGCATTCAATTTCATATGATAAACCATTTTTCCCGACATCAATTAAGACCCTACTGACCTTAACTAAGTCCGACAATATCAATTTAAACATCCTAAGAATAATCATCGGCCTTGGGATTTTCATTAAACCTTAAGGGCAAGCAATTGCCAAAAATCAGGAGGGGTCGATCGATCGAAGAAAAGGGGTCGATCGATCGATCGTCGATCGATCAAGCAGGTATCAACCCATATTTCTCTTAAACAGATACGGGTTTCTTCCTTTTTACACCTCTAATTCTTCATTAAAACGTCCCAAACTCCCAAGAAATTTCACTAATCATCATATTAACATAACAACATCATCTGTAACGTATTAGAATCATTAAATCCTTATGGATCATAAGTTTCTTGGATTAAAACACCCAATTTTCATTAAAACCCTATTTCTCCTAAGTGCCTCAAGAACACTATATAATTCATTACAAATTTATTTTTCTCTACCCATAAATCATAATTTCGTGACTGCTATTATCTCCAATGTTTAACTGCATGCAAGACCTGCCCAGATTACGATTTCAATTCTTCAAATCCATTCAATTTTCATTATTCAAGGTTATTCTCCAATTTTAACCTAACATGGATGATGTATGTGCTAAATTATTGCAAGTCAAATCACTTGCCTGGTAATGAAGATTCTGATCCGATGAAGTAGACGGTATGGAGATGATCCTTGTTCTTCGATCTCTCCGGTGATGGTGACGATGGTGCAAACGTATCTAAGTGGTGGTTCTCCATTGAAAACTTCCTTCTCTTCCACTCTAATGGTCGTTTATGATGTTTGGTTGTGAAATCCTAATGGACTCATGTGTTGGCTGATAATAACTATCTAAAATTCGTGGGTCACTATTCACCCAAAAATAGGAATGACTAAAATACCCTCCCGGGTTGCCAGTTATGCCTAAAAATGCCTCGGGACCCAAACTACCCCCCCCCCCCCGGCTAGTGTTTTCTAACTATCTCGACCCTTCCGGACACATTGGCGCACTCAAAATGGTCATACGGATGATATAAAAATTAAAATAAATCCATTAAATGGGTCCTGACACGATTGACACGCGCGTCCCAACTTAATGACCGAAACTGCCGTATTTTCACTCACGATATTTTTAATAAATACAATAATGACATATTACCATAATCACTATTCAATAACATTATAATAATCAAACACTGACTCTCATCTCGCTAACATTTAAATCCGGATTAATTTCCCATTAATTATTCCAAATTAATTTTAATAAATCTCATAATTCAAGGCAATTTAATTTATTAAATCACATAATTAAAATCCATAAAAATATGGGGTATTACATACATCCCCCCTAATAACGGAATTTCGTCCCGAAATTCGAAAAATAGGCATATCAGGAAAAATTTGTAATCCTCCAGTACTCGTAGTAAAATACAAAGAAAGGCTCAGTCACTACAACCCTCGCTTCACAACAAGCTTGTTGAACACTCTTGACACTTTATCAGTTATAGGGTTATGCCTCAATAAATGCACCTCACGTTGTGCTCTTACTAAAAAACATTCGAATAAGAATAACCTATACATTATTGGCCGCATTATCTCAATATTATTGTGAGTTCGTACCTCACTACGTATCAACTCCCGCGTTTAACTAGACACAAAACTCCCATCCTAGGAGAAACCATAGAACATCTGACTACTCTCGTACGTTCTTTGAATCTCTATTACGGTGTTATGACGTTTACACAAGGGAAAGTCACTCACGACTGTTTGTGGTTATCCCATTTTAGTCTTCAGACTCTAACTCCTGACTGATCCAAAACTCTAACAGTCCGCTCACCTCTAAATATCGAAAGAAAGAATGATAAGGTTTATCCACACAAAACCTCAGTAAGAACCTTTTCCACTATGAATAGATATGGGTGCTTTCGCCAACTCTACCATTAGGTAATATCTTCTCCCCATTACCACAATACACCTCACTTACTAGCTATACCCGTTTTGGGAATGAAATGATCGCAATGAATCCAAAATTTCTTTCATACAGTTCCACCAGTCGCCAATCACCTTGCGCTTACTCCTCGGGCTATAGGTGACACAACCTTATCAAAATGAAATGATATCTCCACTACTTCCTGATACCCCACGTTGAAGGTGGATTTTGGGGAACTCATCTTAGTTCCGAATAATACTGCGTAGGACCACGTACCGGCATGTTCACTATCTAATAATGTAAATCACCCAAGGATATAATAATTTATCTCCTTTTGGACAACATGTCCCACATATTCGAAGGAACTCGTTACTTATCTATAAGTTGGCAACCCCTCAAGTAAATTCACCAACTTGACTTTTCCATCACTGGAATCGTCGGCTTGACACAAAATTATCTGGTTATTCATCTTACCCCAACCGATCTACTACTTACTATACCCCTTTTAATGCCGACTTCCACGTATAATTCTTCCCTTTAATTGATACTTAATAACCCTCTTCTTCTCTCGGCGTATACCAAAAGTTCCGACCCCTGCACTTTTCGCCATGATGCGCGCTTCTGGAATTTTTATCCCTTATTGACATCATCACTCTATTTATGCGTAAGCCACCCTCAACATTCGATTGGGTGGAACTCAACTCCAAATTACCCATAATAGTTAAATATTTTCTTTCTCAAGAGATAACCCCTTATTAAAAGGCTTTGCACTGTCTTTTCACTAAATTCGGATGTGCTACTCTGATTGCACATGAGTATACTGATTATCACCTTCTCTTACGATGCTTGATCCATTCTACCACTTCCATTTTGTCATATTAATCCCATAAGTAATAATCTCACCCATCTATGTCTCTTCATCCGGTGATTACTACATCAACAAACCCAGGTGCATACGGGTTTAAACATCATATACGCTTCATACGTACTCCAAACTCTTTATTTCCCCTGCATTTGTAACGTGGCTATCCCACTTGTGCGTTCTCAATCACCCTCGAATTTGAAATCCTAAATCCTCCTTAACCTCATTGCATCCTTCAACCCACCGCAATAAAAATCAAAAATTTTCAGTACTTCCTCACCACACCACTGGCTCTCTTGGCCTTATATATTAATTTACCCTTTAACTTCCAGTTATAACTACATACTTTCCTAACGATCGAGGTACCCAAATCATTGACGAATGGTCAAACATCTCCTTACTACCAACCTTACGCTAAGTTTCATGCGTGGGATGTCTCGCAAAGTGAAATCCAAACAAGGAACTCCCCCGATACACTACTTCCTAGCATTGTCGGTCATCGAAATCTGTTAGGCCTTTAGTCCATAACATGCACCCCTATATTCCCATTTCTTGACAATCAAGTTACATCTCCTTCCGCAATTACACTTAAACAAGGAACTCCTTCCGAAAGACACTGTCTTTTAACATTGATGGAAATCACCTTCCATAAACATCATGATAATATAATCGGGATCCTCAAAATCCCGTCTTCAGACATACAACTATGAGTATTAACTCCCCCGTCTCTAAAGGGTGATATAACAATGCCCTCTTCTTATTACTTCATCCTGAGCGTTAATTATAATAATGAGCTAAATCTTTCCGCTGAACAGTAAACTAAATACACTCCGCATCATAACAATAAAGTCCCTACACATAGCGGGAACGAATATCCGATACCATTATACTTTTTAAAGTCTAATATATATATATATATATATATATATATATATATATATATATATATACACACACACACACACACACACACAAATATACAATCGCGAGCCCGACCCTCTCACAGATAAATTCGCACGTTATCGGTATCAGCATATTATAAAACCATAATTAGGATAATATCATACTAGTATAACACAACACTAAAACAAGTAACTTCAATAAAGTATACACCGCTATCAATATACCCCATTCATCCTCCGCGGATAACACTAAAGGTAACCCCATTATACTAGGGAGAAATATTCACATAAATAATAACATTGCCGAGATACTCACTAAACTCGACTCTCATGCGAATATAACAATAAAAAAATGTAGTAACACGTTCCTGACACATACAACACGCAACATCATCTGAGGATATAACTCATACTTCTATCGTGTCAATCACCCTGGCTGCTCAAATGGTTCCTGGACTTAACACGCATGTCCGTACCAAACCAAAAATTGTTATAACTATTGCCCTTGCTAGGCACCATACCTTTATCCCTATACTTTCTTCGAGAAACATTTATAATGCACGGGTTTCACTCCCCACAAAATACCTCAACACATACTCCACTTATCTCCGGTCACACTGACCATGTTAAGGTGGTCCTTCTCTCGGACGTTGGTAGTCTCGACTCTGATGACTACCTCCGTTATTCCCTTAGCTTTGATGACCCTAAGGAACATGCTACTGGCTTCGATAACTCTTACTGAAATCACCATCACTCATTAACAATTCAGCTATCCGAATAATTTAAATGGGTTCCCTGATGGGTCTCCCCCTTGTGGTGCTTCTTCAGCACCATTTTCCCCAGTCTTACTCTATCTAAATTCTTTGATTCTTATAGCTCCCCTCACAAGGAAGCGTTTACCTCCATATTAACAAAACGCGACATAATTACCATTTGCATTGATCGTCCAAGCAAAATTCCTCAGAAGTGCTAATAATTTTTCTTCTATGTAAATTTTCCTTTTAATGTCCTCTTCTCCATTTCACCTATTTCATCCGGTGTAAGGTTCGCTAATTAATTAAATTTCTTCTCATAAAGTGACCTCCGTCCGACCCTCTTGTGTGAGTTTAGAACAACGTTCAAATCACACTCTGAACATATAATGAAGGAACTTATGGTCAAGAACTTATGGTTAAACCATACTTATGCACCTTCTCTTGACAAAACATTCCACTTCTAAGTGTGGTGGTTGCCTCTCACCATTGAAACTCCGCTCTTACGAGCCAAGAAAATTTACCCCAAATTTTCACTTCCGATTATCCATACCCCGTCATATGTCCAAGCCTTTGGATATTTTACGTTAGTTGGCTAGTACATGCCATCTCCGCATTTCTAGTATTTCCACTGCTGGTTCTTTTCAATGTTTTGTCTGACTCTCTCCCAATCCAACCTTACTGGGTGAGTCTAATTTGACCCCACTTTCTACTATAGTGGTACCTGGAAGTCATAAGTCGTGCCTTAGCCGTCTATACCGTCCTGGCCTTATGTGCCATAATAGGGGTGACCTCAACTACGGTCATCCTTCTTTAATAAATTAAATCACCTCAACTGATCTTTGCCTCTTGTTGTCCGTCCAACTATCTTCGCCTGACGTACTGCATTGTTCGGCACACGAACTCGCCCGAATGCAAATAAGATTCACTATTATATACATTATAGTAGGAGAACGAAATCTCACCAAAGAAATCAACAATACTAAACATAGGGCTCTATATCAAAGAAAGTTACGCTGGAAGCATAATAAGCCGCACAGATCCTAAAGGACACTAGAAACTGATGCTCTGATACCACCTGTGACACCCCGTCCAATTAAATACCGGGTATCTACTCCTTTATTAAATTAATACAGAATATCAAGTTAGTTCAGTCTTATCATCACTGTCGAAAAACATTTAATTAATTACTAGCCACCTAATATTTAAAAAGAGAGATCCAAATTTTATTAATTAAGTTAACAAATACCCAAGAATTTAATCATTAACCATCAATGTCATAAACAATCTCATATGAATAACCAACGAAATGAAATCAACTGAGTCTGAAGTAAACACCCCAAGAATAATAATACAAGAGTAAATAAAGTCCTAATACAAGAGTCTGAATAAATAAACCAATAATCGAAATAATGAAACTCTATAACTACAACCTCTAAATAAGAATGGGCGACATGACATAACTGATACAAATGACTCTGAAGGAAATAAGGATAAAAATGAAGGCGTCTAATACCAAGATCATGTAGCTTCCACAGTAGCTACAACACGTCATCAGAATGGAACTCCTATGCTTGGCGTCCCTGTGGCTAGGCAGCTAAAATGTTTTTACAAAACAAAAATAGATTTGGAGGAAAACGGGTCAGGGCCTAAGGTGAAAACATTTTAAAAGTTTAGCAAGTGTTTATATCATAATTAAACAACACATGTTATATACACGTTAGTTGCATACTCTCACATGAGTTTCTCACCTCTCAGCTAGTGAGCACGCCTAACGTATGACCTTAACCCATCCTAGTTATGCCGCTAACTAACTAGTCTAAACCACTTTCGCTTTCGCATTGTACCATACGATGTCTACTCTTAATATCTAGATAAGTTATATTCATAACCCATATTCGCATTCATTAAATTACTTATCTCAAGTGTTAATTATATTCTCATTCTTAGCCCATTAAAATATCTTAGTTATTCACATATACTAAGCAACAATGAACCAGTCACAAGTACATAAGTATATCACTCTCAATACATAAATACATATATGGCACCCCTAGGATAAGTTGCGGTGCATGCATACTCTGCTATCAAATCCATGTACATCACGTACGTAAGGATCACGTGTTCTGAATCACTAAGGAACCGTCTAAATACAAATCACACATATTGGAGGTGAACATAGTTCACATACCCATGGGTCACGCACATACCTACGCTCCCAAGGTAAGTTGACTTATCAACTTACAAATAAGTCATTCACAGTCCAATGTCCTTAAGGTACCAATCTAAATCCCCTCCGAAGGCACACAAAGATAAGATGGCCCATTTTCGAAAAGTAACCTCCCGTGATAGCAAGTATGGTAGGTATGTCATACACATAAGAAATCCATACATTAGGCATTCACATAGACTAAGTAATCATATTTCAATATAGGTATTCACACATTCCATCTAGTAAGTCTCGTACGTAGCAAGTTTATCCCGAACATCATACATAATATATATTTAGCTCGATAACTCTCTCGTCGTATCAATTTGAGTACTTAAACCTATCCCAAAAGGTCACTAGGTTTCCTATTAGTTTCTAATGTTATCTCAGTAACTTAAAGTCCCTCCATTACTATTATTATCCTTACATCATCATTAATTCCCATTATAGTTTCAAATCGAACGATTTCTAATCGTACCTCACTCGGTAGACCCTCGTAAGCAATTGCATTCAATTTCATATGATAAACCATTTTTCCCGACATCAACTAAGACCCTACTGATCTTAACTAAGTCCCACAATATCAATTTAAACATCTTAAGAATCATCATCGGCCTTGGGATTTTCATTAATCCTTAAGGGCAAGCAATTGCCAAAAATCTGGAGGGTTGATCGATCGAAGAAAAGGGGTCGATCGATCGACATTCTTGAGTCGATCGTCGATCGATCGATCAAGCAGGTATCAGTCCAGATTTCTCTTAAACGGTTACGGGTTTCTTCCTTTTTACACCTCTAATTCTTCATTAAAACGTCCCAAACTCCCAAGAAAGTCCACTAATCATCCTATTAACATAACAACATCATCTCTAACATATTAGAATCATTCAATCCTTATGGATCATAAGTTTCTTGGATTAAAACACCCAATTTTCATAAAAATCCTATGTCTCCTAATTTCCTCAAGAACACTATATAATTCATTACAAATTTATTTTTCTTTACCCATAAATCATAATTTCCTGGCTGCTATTATCTCCAACTTTTAACTACATGCAAGACCTACCCAGATTACGATATTAATTCTTCAAATCCATTCAATTTTCATTATTCAAGGTTATTCTCCAATTTTAACCTAACATGGATGATATATGTGCTAAATTATTGCAAGTCAAATCACTTGCCTGGTAATGAAGATTATGATCCGATGAAGTAGACGGTATGGGGATGATCCTTATTTTTCGATCATCCGGTGGTGGTGACGGTGGTGCAAAAGTCTCTAAGTGGTGGTTCTCCATTGAAAACCTCCTTCTCTTCCACTCTAATGGTCGTTTATGATTTTTGGTTGTGATACCCAAATGGAATCAAGTGTTGGTTGATAATAACTATTTAAAATTCATGGGTCACTATTCACCCAAAAATACGAATGACTAAAATACCCTCCCAGGTTGTTGGTTATGCCTAAAAATGCCCCGGGACCCAAACTAAACCCCTAGCTAGTGTTTTCTGACTATATCGATCCTTTTGGACACATTGGCGCACTCAAAAAGGTCATATGGATTACATAAAAATAAAATACTTATAAATCCATTAAATGGGTCTTGACACGACTGACACGCGCATCCCAACTTAATTACCGAAACTGTCGTATTTTCACTAACGATAATTTTAATAAATAGAATAATCACATATTACCATAATCACTCGGTAATATTCAACAACATTATAATAATCAAATACTAACTCTCGTCTCGCTAGCATTTAAATCTGGATTAATTTCCAATTAATTATCCCAAATTAATTTTAATAAATCTCTTAATTCAAGGCAATTTAATTTATTAAATCATATAATTAAAAGCCATAAAAATACGGGGTATTACACTGATAAGGGAAAATATTTTTGAGATGGTTACTTCTCCTCAGCATAGAAAAGACATACAGGAAAGTACATATAAGGTCAACACTGACTTGGCTCGAGAGTAAATTTAATGGCATCAAAAGTCCAACGTTAAATGGCTTAAACAAGGAGATCAAAATTACAATGCATTTCAGTCTGTTGTCAAGGCCAATCACTCTGCTGTAGGAATTCATAGATTAATTTTATGAAGTGCTATATCATAGAATTCTAAAGATGTTTAAAGCACTTTTGTAGAACACTTTTAAGAAACATGGGAGGCAGAAACAACAGGAATAAATGAAATTTATGAGTGTGACATTAATACATTAAATTTATCAGTATGAGTTTAATAGAGTGAATTTATGTCAACTAGATTAGGAATAAGTGATCATCATATGGAAATGAAACAATCGTTGAATTGTAACAATGTTCATTTTTATAGTGAACCCCAATTATGAATGTGTTGCAATTTTGTGAAATGGGCAAAATATAAATATCAAATAATGAGAATATTTCATTTTCATTTGTTTGTGTAGTACCTTTGGAATACAAAATATTATTTTACTCAAATAAGTTGCACTAACATTCAGAATATCTATTCAATATTAATCTTCAAACACATTCAAAATGATAATCTTCATTCAATATATCTTGTGGAAATATGACAAAATTTGCTGCTGGTAACAAAGTTATAATTCAGCATTCCATCTTCAATCTAAAATAGTTGTAGTAGTGTTTATACTAAAGCTAATACATTTATCAAATACATGTAACAAAGCCAAAAAACTATTTTTATCAAACTTTCAAAATGATTTTATTCATTTACAAGTCATCAATTTTTTGACCCTGTGCCAGAAGTTTCTTTATCATCAATGATCGTACAAAGCACATATGATTCCTTTTTATGTCCGTTAAAATTGATTTTCTCTCGGAAAACTTCTTCATGACGTAGGATACAATTACTCCACAATCAAGCCTATAAAAAGAAAACAGTTCATTAATTAGTAATATAGTGTCAATTTAATGATACATAAATAAAATATATTGGATAGATGTTTATGTATTGGGGTCTTGTTGTGGGCAATTTCCGATTGTGTTCATGTCGCATTTGAATTTTTTTCTGGTCAAACCATTTTCCTTCAGCTTGTTAAATTTGGCTTCATCGCTAAGCAGGGTCTTTCTCCAATGTTGCTCAACAAAGTCTCTCTAAAACAACGAAAAATAAATTATTAAAATTTGTAATTATTGTAGCTAATTAGAAAGTACTAAAATAGTTGGATAATATGTTAACAAGTGAGCCAAAAAGTGAAATAAACATCAAAGAGTAAACAATGAAATTTTTGGTAGTTGAAATGAAGAACGACAAAATAAATGTAGGTTAAAGACAAAAATATGAATCAATTATTTATGATGTTTTGGGAAGTCAAAGGCACGCTAATGAACTACGATAAAACAAATTCGGCCAAAGTTCATATCACTAAAAATATAAAAGTGATGATTTCTCGGAACCAACTGCCCACTGAAATTGCAATTTTCTACACCCATCTTACTTCCAAATTTCATCTCTAAGTGTTGGAGTGGATGATTTTAACTGCGACCTGAAATTGGCATTTAATATTTTGATACAACTATTTAAATGTTGAAATAGAAAATATGTCTTCATACCACATTATTGAGTTCATTGTGAAGAATAAAAGAATCAATTCTTTCAAAAGAGACTATAATTTGTGTTAACAATTAAAGAGACTCAAGAATTATTGTAAACGACTTAATCCTGAAGGAAGCAAAAATTATGAAAATAGTGTCAACATGTAATATTAAAGATAAACCAAAATTTCTAATGTTAATTATAAGTAAATTATTTAATCGTATGTACTTACCACTGCGAATGCATCATCCATGTAATGGTCTTGCTTTGAATTTCTTGGAAGCATTGAATTGAAGTGCATCTGTTGACCGTCCTCTATGTCCAATACAAGCAATGTCCAATGCAATGGGTTTTGTCATTTTTATTCTTTCCCGAGTTTATGGAAAAGAATAAGTACCTGAAATGATATTATGTCATATATCATTACCAACAAGTAAATAAAAGTATTTAGAAATATATACATATAAATAGAAAATTAAGGTACATACTTGCAATTTGTCACTTCATTCAATAAATTGTCAACCATAGATTTTGTTGAAGGCGTTTTATCTCGTATCAAAGGCTGTTAATATGAGTTTGATAAAATTATAAGAAGTTTGTCTAATAGATCAACATAAATTGTTAAGAAATGAAAATAAATATATACCCAAGCCATTGAACTGAAAAAATGGTCTCATTCCCGAATGGCTTTTGTGAAGGTGACAATTGAGTTGTAGCTTCCATAATTCTTTGATCATGTTCCAAAACCATCATGTATGCATCAATAACCTGAAATTATATTTCAAATTAATTGATCAATTATTTACAAATATGGTAGATATCAAGTGTAGTAAATAGATATTGATAAATTTATCTTTTCCTTACATTGTCCCGTAAAGGCCCCAAGTTTATGAGTTGTTGTATGTCAGAAAAAGTAACCCCACCCAACCTTGACTCCTCATAAATGATTGACCTGAATATTGAATTAAAGTATTATTAGGATTAGTAATGTACATGGTCATTTAATACTCCATGACAAATAATAAAAATAACATTTCATTAACAGGAATTTACCCTGGTCCACCCTTCTTATACAACAATTGAAGAATGAAAATAACTGTTGGTGGTAACCATTCAACAACTGGATTATTAGACGGAAAGGTGAGGTTCTGGAATGTTGATTTCACAGGTGATGGTGAATTCACAAAGTCAATATTGATTGGGGATGTTTGACTTGTTTGAATATGTTGGCCTTTGGATGCCCTTGTAACTCTTCCAATTTGTTGATATTCGTAATCTTGCACCTCCTTCCTTTTTTTGTCTTTCTTATTTTTTATTTTCACCACCATTGAGTTTGATTTCTTTGCTAAATCCACTTTCATCATATCGAGATCGTCAATCTTTTCATGCTTTCTCTTTGTATTCTTCGATTTTTTACTTTGGTCAGCACTTTCAAAATTAAATGCTATTGGACTCGCTTTGTCAACTTGGGGTTCGTGTACCGACAACTGTTTGATTATTTGTTCTTCTTCTTTTTTCCCATACAACAAATTTATCTATTTCTCCAATGTTTCATTCTCTCCCTTTTGCTGTTGAAGTTGTTTCTTTAAAAATTAAATTTCAGTTTTCTTTTTCTGAAGCTTTTTTTCTCTTCGTTTTTCTTTCTTCACTCGGATTTTTAAATCGTTCTTCATCACTTTTATTTTTTCCTTCATATCTCTCTTCTCTACCCTCTTTTTTTTTGTTTTTTTCTTTCACATTATTCAATTCCTCCATATTTTGTTGAACATCATCACGAAATTTAATGAGAGATTGAATTTCAACAGCTGTTAGATGATGATCAGACAGGTAATCTGCAGCAAACTCTTCGGTTAAATCATCTAAGTGTCTAGCATCTCTCGTATCAGTATCAAAAAGCTGTTCGTCATCGTTTTTAGTATTTGCTTCAACTGGTGATGCATCATATTTTTCTGCAGAATCGTCCATCGCTGATGTTGGTGCTTTCCCTATCAATTTCACCTCTTCTTCTGTTCGAATCAAGTCAGATTTTATGACCTAGCTAAAAAAAACTACTTTTGTTTATAAGTTAAATTATCACATATGTATATGATCTAACAGTTTCTGATTGAAGAAGTGTTAAATTATCACATATGTATAAGTTAAATTCTGTTTATAATAGTTTCTTCAAAGAATATATTAGTACCACTGATTGAAGAAGTGTTTCAACAGGTTTTTCTTTCATTGCCTTGTTTAATTCAGGGAGGTGCCACTTGACAAACCGAGGATATTGAATTGACTTTTGAGATTTCAACAGTGTTGTATGCTCACAATACCAGTACTACAAAAGTTAAAAATATAACAATTTAAATCATTTATGATATACAAATTTTATAATAAACAAGCATATGAAATAGAAAGTATATATTAGTGTATTTTGTCACTTACAAGTAGTAAGGGAACATAACCAGAAACCTTTTATGGCTCTTTATCAAAATTCCTGTAGACAAAAGACATCAATGTATCTAGTATCACACTTGACCAATTTAAGTTTCTTATTTCCTGGAGATTTTCTGTGTACTTCACTGCTGACCACTTCACAGTTTTCCCAGTTGATGTGAAGAAAAGAGTTGCAAACAAATATAGACATAACAACGTTTCTACATCTCTAAAATCTTCTACTTTGTTTCCTTTAACTGCAGTGTTCAACTTTTTTTGGATAGCGATGGCATTGATGATAGTAGCATCTTTAAACCTTCTTCTTACAAATGGTGTGATAGGCTTGAACCCATATCCCATATTTACTTTTTTTGTTTCGATCGATATTCCAAATATGAGAGACACGTCATTGATTGTCATTCAAACCAGCTGTTTTTCAATTCTAAATCCCTTATTTTGGATATCATAAGACTTTATCAATGATATGACACTATGGTCATATTTTCTACAGTCTTCTTTTGTAACAGCATTGGTAAAAAAAGCATTAAAAATTCCCCAGAAAGAAGTTTTTGTCAGTTCCTTCTTATGGCGAGGCTTGAGTTTAAGATCTTGCAACAAGCGAGCAATTCCTAACAAATTCGATCGAAATTGAAGATATTTTTTAGCTCAGGTCTTTGAGGTTGTTGCAAGTTGATTTCTCTTCTTCTCCTTATCTATTGGATTCTTAGCTGGGTTTTTTACAGACTGAGTATCGTCGAAGTCCGTGTCACTCAAAAGTCTAAAAGTTAGTTGATCAGCTGAATATTCAACTTTTTCTTTCCTTTTTTTTAATCTTTTTGAGTTGATGATTGTTCCTTCTTATAGTTGTTGATCTTGTAGATCTTGCATAACAATTAAAAAGATAAAATAAGTAAGAAATATATCTAAGTTTGAAATAATTTTTAGCATATGAAAAGAAATATATACACAAGTGTGTAAGAAAAACTAATAACATTACAAATATGTAAGCAAAGTTTATCTCGTATGTGATCCCTTACAAGTATTATACACATTCAAGGAAAAACATAGATAAATTTAGTAAAAACTATAAGAACTGTGAAAACCTTTAAAATGGTTGTATGTATATATATACTTTCGCTAATAAGTTAAATGCATATAGTGAAGATAAACAAACTGTTTCACATAACCATTTAAACTCTTTTATTTATTGTGCTCCGCGCCAGCGGCATCCTGTTAGGACAAATCATAACCAATAACTGAGTAGATTAGTATATGAAACAAAGTGTCACAAGTGTTTAAGGGGTTCAAAATGGATGTTATAAAACCTACATAATGGCTATTCAAGTTTCTTATTTGTTGTTGTATGCGTGAATCAGTTTCAATTCCAGAATTCATTACGATAAGTAACAAACTTCACATTTGATACAAGAATTCATTAGCATAAGTAAGAAACTTCAATAATAATATGATTTTTCATTACATTCCTACATATTACAGTCCTCTACACGCGGGTTTGTTAACCCCATGATATGCTCTAAAGATATTAGTGTATGTAAAAATAGGTACATTATAATTGTGTTGTACATTTGACTAAGAACTTAGGAAAATGTAGTAAAAAGTTTAACCAGTATTAATGATAAATTTACTAAAAGGTGTGAAGCCTTTATAATACAAATAACTAAAATGGATATGGAAAATATAGATAATTTGTTTCACATAATGTACTAACTTTTTTATTTGTGATGGTTTGCACTAGGGTTATACCATAGGAACGAATCACAACCAATAACAAGGTATATTAGTATATGCAACAAAGTGCGAGAAAACGATGAAATATCTAGTAAAAACATTAAAAAGTGTTAAAGATGTTTAAATTAAAATTTTATGCCCATTGAGTGATGAAGATAGATATATTATGTAACGTTTAAGCAACAAACTTCAACATTATTGTATGTATTCATCAGTTTCATAGACATCATGGATAGCTACATATTCGTTTGTTAACCAAAATATCATAGGCATTCAACTTATTGGCCTAAATATATTTATACATTCAAACATTATAAAACATTTTGCACATTCAAAGAAGAATATAGATAAATTTACTAAAATGTTTATCAAGCGTTATCTGGAAATTCTTTACAATGCTAATTATTTAAATGCATATGCTGAAAATAGATAAATTGTTTCCCAAAATCTATTCAACTCTTTTATTTGTTGTGGTATGCGCCAGTGGTATCTAATTGGCACGATTTCAACCAAATAAGAAGAAATATTAAATTTAATAAAAATTCCAAAAATTTCAATGATGTTCAAAATATATTTTTTCATGCACATTCATTGATGAACAAATCTAGATTAGCAAATGTATAAGGAACAAACTTCAACTTTATTCTATTTCGTCAAAATATTTGTTCATATTATGGATAGGTACATATTGCTTTGTTAAGCAAAACATCATAGGCATTGAACTTCTTAAACTAAGTATATTTAAATATTCGAACATTATAAAACGCTGTGTATATTGAAGGGAGAACATAGATAAATTTACTAAAATCTTTATCAAGTATTCTGTGGAAAGTCTTTACAATGCTAATAACTTAAATGCATATGCTGAAAATAGATAAATTAATTCCCAAAATCTATTCAACTCTTTTATTTGCTGCGGTCCGTGCCAGCGGTATCTCGATGGCATGAATTGCAACCAATAACAAATAAAATTAAATTTAATAAAAAAATCACCACTTTTAATGATGTTCAAAATAAATTTTTTATGCACATTCAATGATGATGATTACCTAATGTATAAGCAATAAACTTCAATATTATTCTATTTCGTCATAATTTTTGTACATATCATGGATAGTTACATATTGCTTTGGTTGGCATTCAACTTATTAGGGTATCTATATTTATATATTCAATCATTTTAAAAGTTTTTTGACATTCAAGGAACAAAATAGATAATTTTCTAAAATCTTTATCAATTGTTGCGTGCAAAGCCTTTCACAACTTTTAATGATCAAGACTACTATATAATGGAGACTACTATATAATGCTAATAACTTAAATGCATATTGTGAATATAATAACTTGTGGTCCACGCCTGAACTATTTTTTTTTTGTTGTGGTCCACACCTGTTGTATCTCGTTGGCATGAATTGCAACCAATATCGGGGAACATTAGTATATGCAACAAACTGTGACAAAAGACAGATAAATTTAATAAAAACTTTCAAAACTTTTATTTATGTTCAAAATAAAACCTTTAAACATTCAAGGAAGAACATAGATAAATTTCCTAAAATCTTTATCAAGTGTTATGTGCAAATACTTTAAAATGGTAATAACTCAAATGCATAAGGTGAAAGTAAATAAATTTTTTCCCAAAATATTTTATTGTTCTCATACTTCTTCTTTAACCTCCTTAAAAAAATTCACATTAGTACTAAGTGAGTTGAAAGAAATTTTTTCAAATAAAAAATAAATAAGAGTACACTGTTTTTAGATATAAGCCAACTATTTCAATAATATAGGAATAGTTCTAATGTTAACTAATAAAGAAAAGAATTGTACATTGAAGTTGATGAAATTATTGGAACTTTCAACTTGTTCCTTATTTTATGCTGATCCTCGTGATTCATAGAACTTCTTGTACTCACCATTTTTTTAAACCTTGCAAAACAATAAGAAACCTTTTTATTATTAAGTATAAATATATCTATGTTTATATATACATTTGCTAATAAGTTCAATGCATATAGTGAAGATATATATAATTTTGCTAATAAGAGAGACATTAGTATATGCAATAATGATTGACAAAACACAGATAAATTTAATAAAAATTTCACAACTTTTTATGATGTTTCAAAATAAAATTTGTATGCACGTTCAGTGATGAAGATAGATTGATTAGGTAATGTATAAGCAAAAAAATTTAACATTTTTCTATTTAGTCCTGATATTTCTACATATCATGTATAGCTACATATTGGTTCACCAAAATATCATATGCATTCAATTGATTATACAAAAATTATAAAGGTTTTGCACATTCAATGAAGAGCATAGATAAATTTACTAAAAACTTTACCAAGTTTTATGTGCAAAGAAATTATAATGGTAATAACTTAAATGCATAACGTGAAAATAGATAAATTGTTTCCCAAAATATTGTCTTGTTCACATACTTCTTTTTAAGCCTCATTGCCTTCGACAACACCTTGTTTTGACATCAACATGCATCGACTTCTTGATAAAATTATGAAAAAGCAACATATTTGCAAATGGGTCAAACTCGTTTATTGCAGTATACTCAATCATATCATTTAAAAGCGCAATGTTATCTTTATCACTCCAAGTTCTTTGAAATATTTGTTGTTCTGTGTCATTCAAATTCTCATTGGGTATCGATTTTTTGGTAGATTGACTATCCATGTTTTTTGTTGATAAATTTCTTTATATTGCAGAAATTTATATAACACTCAACATAGATAAATTTTCTAAAAAGTTTACCAACTCTCAAATCTCTTCAAAATTTTCAATTATGAACATAGATAAATATACAGTTATGAAGTTAGATAAATTTGCTTGATCAGTGCATTTTTAAATTCCAACAAACTATTTGTTGTAACAGAATACGAAAGTTCTAAACACTAACAAAAACTAAAGTTATAAACACTAACAAAAATTAAACATCTACAAAGCATAATCTAAGCAAGAACTTAGTTTATTTAAAACCTAACATACTACTTTGTGTTGTGTGTAATAGGAAGTCTAATACATATTGAATCACTTGAGAAATGATAAAGTTCCAAATGTAAATCCAAAAGATGAATGATTTATCAAATTTGACCCAAATGGAGTAATGAACGGTTATAAACACTAATTTAAATCCTAACAATATGAAACCATAAGAAACCCGTTCACGATGAAACCCTAATTTCAATATATGTTCTGTTACGAACTGTAATGCAGCTATTGAATCACATGAAAATGATCAACGCACCTATGTAATTTGAAAAGTGGATGAACGGTTGGTGAAAATTTTCCAAAATGTACGCATTGTTTGACATTTTCAATGTGGATATAGTGATTAATGTGATGAAATCTGATAATCGTGAACGGGCTTGGGAATCAAATTGTAGAGAAATGAATCGGCGTGTAGAGTGTGTGTATTTGTGGTTTTATGTATTCCTGAGGGTAATTTTGGGCAAATAAAAAAAGGGGATTTGTTTCTTGGACGGACAGGACTACGCGACACGTTTTAACGTGCATGGGACTTAATGCACGTCTGAATGCGCGTGTGGGATCTATGAACATATCCCCCTAACTTAAAAGCTTTGTTTTATAAATACAACGTTATAAATGTTTTTATAACCAATAACTTTTTTTATTTATATAAAAACAACTTTGTAATTTTAGAAACTTTTTTTAGCTATTTTTCTAGAAATAAAAACGTTATATAGATGTAATAGTATTTGCAATATTTTGTAATGTGATTTCAGTGGAGATTGATGAAAATAGATTACTTGAACTAAATTGTGTTGGCTCAAAAATGTATTAATGGAGTCTAAAACTGATCATCTTTTTAGTTTTCAAGAGACTTTTGGTTTATTCATTTTTTTGGTTTCAAAGAGAATTTTTTTTATCCATTTTTATGATTTCAAAGAACACAGTGTTCATGATGATTAAAAAAAGTAAGTATTAAAACCTCATTAACTCCTTTAATACTATCGTATTAGAGGTATAATAAAGATTTTTACAAAATCTAAGTATTTATCAACATTTCTTAATTAAAACAAGATTTATTATATTTAAAAAAAATTACTTTGTCTACCCGTAGGGATGGCAACAAGATGAGTTTGGGGTGGGTTTCAAAAATCATAATCCGCCCCATTTAAAAAATTCTTAGCCTGCCCCTCCCCATCCCGTGACGAGTTTACTTCAAGGAGCCCCGAATTCATTTAAGCCTATTTTACATGAACCCGTACGCACCCGCTCTGCCCCATTTAAACCTCATAGGTCACAGTTCGCCCTGTTTATTCTGGAATACTAAAAAAATCATCTTCTATATATTTTATTAATACTAAAAAAATTCAGCATCCCCATAAATTTCAACATTAAAATTTCACTGCCAACAAATTTCAACATTAAAGTGAAGCATCACCTATGAATTTCAACAATAATTTTTCAGCATCACCTAAATATTTAACACTACATCAAAATGTCTCTAAAATATCAATAATCTCCAAAACAAAACGTTACACAAAATAAAAAAAAGTCTCAACAATATCAAATACAAGCTCACACAACATAAAAATAGAGATGATGAAATTTGAATTAGCACAACTTAGAAATATAATCAAGTGCCTCTCCACGAATTTCGATATCATCCTCATATCATCAACTCATCAAAACTTGAAAAAGTAAAAAAAAAATATCTCCAACGTATTGACTAGTGTAGACTCATCGTTGGGTAGTGGGTCTTTGATTTTCTTTATATGCCCGGGGGTAGGTATAGAGATCGGGAGTTTGATTTCACCTGCGGATATGTTAGTCATGGATATACACGAGCATGACACCATCATTGGCATGGATTGACTTGCAGCTTATAGAGCCATAATAGACTGTTATAGTAGGACTATTATTTTTGCGATATCGGGCCAGGAGATGTTTCTGGTGGCGATGCCTTGTCCTGAGGGAGGATCGTCCACCCACCTATATTACATAGAGGTGGAGACCTCTAAGGAGGTGGTGATTCCTCTTGACTCGATTCCTGTTGTTCGAGAGTTTTATGATGTGTTCCAGGAGATACCGGAACTACCTCCCAGTCAAGAGATAGATTTCGTCATAGATTTGATGCTGAACACTCGACCAATAGCCCGTGAACCATACCGTATGGCTCCAGCAGAGATGAGGGAGTTACAGGATCAAATTGAGCAGCTATTGGGACAGTGATTCATCCATAGGAGTACCTCACCTTGGGGTGCTCCCATTATGTTTGTGAAGAAGAGGGACGGTTCACTGAGATTGTGTGGACTACTGAGAGTTGAACAAGGTCATGGCATGGAATAAGTATTCGTTGCCCCGAATCGATGACTTATTTGACTAGTTGAGAGGAGTTACTTTCTTCTCAAAGATAGATTTCAGATCGGGATACCATTAGCTACGGATTAGGGAGAAGGATGTGTCAAAAACTGCTTTCCTGACGAGGTATGGGTCCTATGAGTTCCGAGTCATGCCGTTTGGACTAACAAATGCTCCAGCTGTATTCATGGACTTGATGAATCGGGTGTTCAGAGAGATCTTAGATCAGTTTGTCATCGTCTTCATAGATGACATATTAATTTACTCACAGATGGAGGATGTGCATGTCGAGCACTTGAGACGGGTTCTTCAGACTTTGCGAGAGCATTAGCTGTATGCCAAGTATGAGAAGTGCGGATTCTGGTTACGGGAGGTACAATTTCTGGGGCACGCTGGGTCAGAATTGGGGATATTAGTGGACCCGGGCAAAGTGGCGGTGGTAAAGGAGTGGGGATAGCCCACGACACGAAAATAGGTGCAGATCTTTTTGGGGTTTCATTCGAGGCTTTTCAAAGATAGCAGGTTCGTTGGCGAATCTGACTCGCAAAAGGGTATCGTATATATGGGATGATGCTTATCAGTTGGCTTTTGACGAGCTGAAGGATAGGTTGACTTTGGCACGAGTTCTTGCTTTACTCATACTAGGAGTGGAGTACCTGGTGTATACTGATGCTTCCCTACAGGGACTTAGTGGATTACTTCAGCAGGAGGAACTGGCTATATCTTATGTGTCCCGCAAGCTTAAGCCTCACGAGAGGAATTACCCCACTCACGACTTGGAGCTATCAGCGGTTGTGTTTGCCCTGCGTGTTTGGAGACACTACTTGTTGGGAGAGAAATTTTGTCTATTAGCGGACCACAAGTCACTGCAATACTTGTTCACTCAGCGGTAGTTGAACATGCGCTAGCTCAGGTGGCTGGAGTTTATGAAAGACTACAAGTTCAAGATACAGTACCATCCAAGGAAGGCTAATGTGGTTGCTGATGCGTTAAGCCGTAGGCCGGTAGGGGAGGTAGTAGAAGTATGGAAGGCAAAATGGAAAAAATTTAGGACACCGAGATGCAGTGGCCCGATCCTTTATGTTTGTGATGACTGTCACCCCAGAGATTGTTACGAGAGTGATCCAGGCCCAGACCGCTGATTTGTTTTGTCAGGATAAGATTGTACGATTTCTAACAGAGGGTGCAGAGTCTTACTCAGTGCGCTCAGATGGTGGATTACGATTTAGCGGGAGGTTAGTGGTCCCGAAAGGAGAGGATTTATATCATCAAGTGTTGACACAGTCTCGTGAATCTAAATTTATGATTCATACCAAAGGGGATAAAATGTACCAGGATATGAGGCGGCAGTACTAGTGAAGTGGGATGAAGGACATTGCGGAGTTCGTTTCCAAGTATGCCACCTGTTAGCTGGTAAAGGCGGACCATGAGAGACCTCCCGGATTACTTCAGTCGTTGGAGATACCTACGTGTAAATGGGAGAGCATTTCCATGGATTTCATTACTGGGTTGCCTACCTCAGAACGGGGCACTCTTCTATATGGGTGGTGGTGGATCGGTTAACCAAGGTAGCTCATTTTCTACCAGTGTGGTATAGTGTACTCAGTTATTTATTGCTGAGATATTGGGATTACGTGGGGTGCCCTTGAATATCGTATTCGACAGAGACAAGACTTTTGTGTCACGCTTCTGGGAGAGTTTTTGGGAGGCTATGGGTACCGAGCTACGGTTGAGTACGGCTTACCACCCACCGACAGATGGCCAGACTGAGCACATTAATCAGATGTTGGAGGACATGTTGCGCACGTATGTTCTTGACTTTGGAGGGGGATGGGAGTAGTATCTTCCACTGGTAGAGTTCTCTTATAATAACTCTTATCAGTTTACGATCAACATGGACCCATTTGAGGCATTGTATGACATACCTTGTCATTCTCCTACTTGTTGGCAAGAGGTGGGGGACAACAAGTTACTCAGTCCAGAGGTAATTCAGGAAATGTCAGCTAGAATTGAGATGATCAGGAATCGTATTTAGGTAGCCCATGACAGACAGAAAAGCTACGTCGATGCCAAGTGGTTCTTCAGGGAGTTTAACGTGGGGGATCAGGTATTACTGCGAGTGTCTCCTATGAAAGGGGTGATGAGGTTCGGGAAAAAGGGAAAATTAACTCCTAGATATGTAGGACCATTTCCCATTATCGAGAGGATCGAACCAGTGGCATATAGGCTCGTGTTGCCGGATCACCTGCACCGTATTCATGATGTATTCCACATCTCATCATTGAGGAAGTTTCTTAGGGATGAGTTGGCCCACACCCACATTGCGATTGAGGAGATTGATTTACAGCCCGATAGTTCTTATGAGGAGAGACATGTGGCTATCCTAGACCGTAGTGAGAGGAAATTGAGGTCGAAGTTATTTCCACTAGTGAGGGTTCAATATAAGCATCATAATGTAGAGGAGTCTATGTGGGAGCAAGAGGAGGATATGCGCGAGAAATATCCAGACTTATTCTTTCCAGGTATGGTTTACTTTTCGAATTTAGGGAGTATGTAATACCTCGCATTTTATGATATTAGATAATTATGGATTTATTATTATTGTTGGATTAATTAAATTAAAATGGTTGGGAAATTTAATTATTAATCAATCCAGATTTAAAATAAATATTAACTAGCGTGCCAAGGGTTAATACTTATTGACAAAAATCATTGAATATTACTGTGAGAATATATAATATGGAATTATAGAAATTTTATAAATTGTCGGAGTGCGAAATACGACAGTTTGGTATTTTAAGTTAGGACACGTGTGAGTCGTGTCGGGATAGATTTTATGGAATAAATAGATAAATTATTTTTAAGTAATTCGTATGGCAATTTCGAGTGTGCCACTGAGCCCGGAAGGGTCGAGATAGTCAGAAAACTCTACCCGGGTATATTATTTGGACTCCGAAATGTTTTAGGCCTAACTGGCACACCGTAGGGGTATTTTTTTCCTTGGAAATTTTGGGGTAAAATTATAGACGAAAATTAAAGAAATAAAATAAGGGTTTACGTGAATTAGAAGGAAATGGTCACTTCTAAACGTACGAGAGAGAAAAGAGAGAGAGGCACAGAGGAAGGTAGAAGAGACCCTTGGTGTTCTTGGTTCCTAACTCAAGAACACACACCGAAATCTATACCAAGGAGTAGATCGCGAGATGAGGAACACACTCATACCCATATCAACAGCGGATCAGACCGTCGAATTTGAGGCAAGTGTTTATTACTTGCGATTTATAGCAATGAATATGTTCATATTAGTGTACGAAGATTGCATTCCCTTTTGATTTATGAATTTTGATGGAATTGGAGATTTAAGAACATGTATTGAAATATGAAAAATGAATTAGGATAAATACCTCATGTAGATAGGTTAGAAACCCCAAATTGATGATTAAATGTGCTGGACGATCTGGTATAGAAATTTGAGAAACTATGGTTATTTTATAAGTTGGGGATTTTCAGAAATTATCAAGATTACTCATGATTTAATGATTCTAATTAGTTAGTTACTTCCCATACATGTTATATTAATGTTTGGTATCAATTGCTAGGAGTTTCGGTTATTTTTGTAGAAGTTTTTTATGGAGAAAAGATTGGAAAACGTAGCAGCATTTAGACTGGAGAAGACGACATCTTATTCGAACGAGAAGTCGTATGGTTTGAATGAGATGTAGGACCATTCAAATGACCTGCTAATCTGGTTCGAACGAAATCCCTTTTTGGGTCGAACGAAACCCTTTTCGGGTTTGAACGAGATCCCTCCGGGTTCGAACGACAGTTCCCAAAAAAATCCAAATTTTGTATTTTTCCCAAATTGTGTTATACCTTAAGTTCAGTGAGGAAAATTTCCCTTTTCAGATATTATCTTACTGCAGAATTTTAGAAAAACATTCCTAGGACTATACTTAGAGATTTGTTAGGTGAGATAACCTTAGAAACTTTTGAAGAGTGGAAATAAGCGAGTTAATTTCCTAATCGATAGTAACGAACATTATATTACGTGTAGAAGTATATACGAGTTGGGTAATAACCTGAATTTTAATAGGAAGTGGGGAATGCCTATTAATAGTATATTTATTATAATTATGTGTATATCATACCTACGTTGCATGCTATCGATCGAGAGGAGGTTTCGCGCAGTGGACAGTCTTATCCTGAGTGGCCCAACGGGGGGATATTTGACTTGTACACAAAGCATATGAACTTGGACACGTGATATCTGAGATGTAGGATAGTTTCGACGGATGAATGGGAGCGTTGGTATATGCGTGACCCATTTGGCTGGTGAGTATTTGTAACACCCCGCCTAATTAAATTCCGGGTGGCCAGTCCCATACCAAATTAAAACAGAATATATAGTTGGCTCATTCTTAGCATCACTGTCGAAAACATTTACAAATCACCCAATACCCAATTAAGCCGGTGTTAAAAACTTTCCAAATTTTAATTTCAACAAAATTCATTTTTAGTTTACGGATAACACTACACTTATTATTCTACAACACGAATAACCGAACAGATAACACAAAAGAATTTAAATGCAATTGGAATAAACATCCCCAAATAATAATCTAATACTGTAATCCCAACAATAATAAATGTATTAAAATGACACGAGTACAAGACTATTTGACTCAGATAGAAAAGAGATAACTGAATTCCTTTGGGCGACATGCCCTAAATAAAAGAACACTACAGAATGTGAATCAAATGAAGATAGGCATCTAAGAAAAACTCCATAGCTCCATAGCTCGTCATAATCCTCTAAGGTTAGCGTCCCTGCTGCTGGACACCTGATATAGAAGGTGCAATAGAAAAGAGAATATGCAAGGAAACGGGTCAGAGCCCGATATGAAAATGATTTTTAAAACAGCAAGTAATTAACAAGTGCAATTAATCATTTATTATGTACATGTTAGTATCCAAACTCTCACTTGATATTCTCACCTCTCACCGAGAGTGCACGCTTAACGTTTCCTATTAACCTCCTAGTTAATGGTTCCTCCTAACTAGTTTCCATAATACGATTCTATCCCATATTATAACCCCGTATGTCCCATACCATACGCAGTATAATCATTCATATACGTTTCCCATTAATATGAATTAATATTTTCAAATCTATAAGAATAAACATTCATTAACTTAATTCAATTCTCTATCTCTATTAACTGTCATCTACAATTATCACACAGTAGATTGATCTAACCACTATATATACATTCATTTAATTCATTATACATATACATATATAATACGACACCCTGAGTCACAGCTGTGGTGCATGCATTACTCTGCTATCACGTCCCAGTATCGCTGGTCGCCGAATAGGGGTCTAAAGGTTCGGTAAGGATTCCTCGAACCACAAACATCAACACAAAAATTAGAGGCGAACATAGTCCTCATATCCATGGGTCACGTACATACCTACGTTCCCATAGTCAGCAGACTTATTAACTCCCCGATAAGTCTTTTATAGTCTTATGTTCTCGAGCGACAAATGAAAAATCCCATGGATTCATCAGGATATGACTGCCCTCACGGGCAAACCTCTCATCAATAGCAAGTAAGCTAGGTATGTCATACACATAAATTATCAATCAATCAAATAGGCATTATCATCTACCTATAATATAATATCAACAAGGTAATCACACTACCCAAAGATAATTCCTATACATAGCATTATATCTATTTAAATCCTACATATTAAATTATTATGACTTTACTTCTTTAATTTAATTATTCCAGAGCCTCACTCATTACTCAAGGTTTAACTAGGTTTTCCTCAATATATTTATTCAGTAAGAAATCACTAATATCCTAAGGTCCATAACATCTTGTCTCCCGAATTACCATAAATTAAACTTTCGTTTAATTAGGGTTATAACCGATTGTTTCTAATCTCTTATAAACACACCTTATATCACTAAGGATTGAACCCTCTTGTAAACCTAAGGTTGCCCAGATAATTTATTAAATTTCCCCTAATGGACCTGTCCTTAATCCTCATGCATACCAATTAGAATCCAACACATGAATCTAGCAATTAAAATTTCTTTCAATTTAATTATCATAATTCTAATCAATTAAATCCCAATCACATTAATTCGATTCTTATCTATGGCTTACTGGTCTTCCATAAGTCCCATTATATCCAATTAATAATCACCACAGTATTACAAAAGGTTTGGGATAAGATCAAGTATTAAAAATAAACAACATTATGAATTCTGGGGAGGTCGATCGATCGAAGGTAGGGGGTCGATCGATCGATCGCCCATATATCAGCCCAGATTTCTGCAATTTTTATACTATGGGTTTCATAAGTTTTGATCATTCAAACCTTCATATTAACAAACCAAATTACTTATAATCCTTAATACATGATATAGCAACATATGTAAATGATTTCTAATGCTACAAACATCCTAGAATCATCAAGAGTTTGAATTAAAAGCATATATTTATCCTCTTTTTCCATAAAATTACATACATGATATCTTCAGGAACACATCAATGATTCTCAGAATTTCTTCAACAACTTAATGATTATTTCGTGGATTACTATCTACCTACAACATGAGTTTGATTCCTATATACTTTCATTTTCCAGAAATCCATTAACAACTCTATCCTTATCTTCCAAACATGAAAAATTTCATTTTTAATAACTATCCTAACATGGACAATATACAAACTTAGATTGCAATCATCAAATAATTTGCCTCTAATGAAGGTCTGATCCTTTGGGGTTGTATAACATAGGCGGTTCTCCCCTTCTCCGGTCACTTCCGGTGGTGGTTGGTGGTGGTGACCTTTGGTCTTTGGTTCTCCTCCTTTACAAGCAAACTTCTCTTCTCCCAAGCAACCTTTCACTCTCTCTAAATAGACGACCTCTCAATTTTGTGTAGAAGAGATGAATGAACCCACGTACAACTAATCTCCAAATATTTATAATAAGACAAAATCTGAAATAACTATTCATCCCCCCTGTAAAAATGACCAAAATTCCTTTTTCGGTTGTCTTTTCATTTTCAAATGACCCGAGACCCAAAATCAACATCCAAATAGACTTTTCTGACTATTTCAACCCTTTCGGATGCAACGACGCACTCGAAATGACTATAAGGTTTATGTAAAAATAAGTTTCTTATTTAATCTAACAAATTAGTCCCGACACGTCCCATACCGCATCCGACTAAGAATTCAAATTACTGAATTAATAACTCACAGCAATATCAATAATATCATATTCATATATTACGTAAATATCTTTAAGTAATATTCAGAATCATTCATTTTAATATCCACAATTCGGATAAAACCCAAATGAATTTATTTATAATAAAATCCAATTAATCCCTTAATTTAAAATATAACACATTTTAAAAGTCATTAAAATTGCGGGGTATTACATACTCCCCCCTTATAACAGAATTTCGTCCTGAAATTCAAAAAGATAAATCATACTAGTAAGGTCAACTCTGAGTATAAATCTCACATCGCAAGTAATCTATGTCATATCGCCCATACAGTACATTATCGAAAATCCTTATTGATGTTATATGTTAAGTCTCACCATATAGTTTCAACTGAATCGAATTTAAACTTTACGCAATCTTCGCTATACCATCCTCGTGACAAAGTTTGGAAAAAATGATCCTTAATCATTAAGTAAATAAATCATGAAGTCACAACTACTTACTATTTCACAATTATTAAAAATACTATAATCCAACCATCCAGGGCGCCTATATACCCTATCGTGTATCTTTCATTATAAAATGGATATGGTTACCTGCATAATGCTCTGATTTATCGCAAAGGTTATACACTCATATCCTAAAGACCTAACTTATTTCGACTCCCAACGTTTGTTAGTTTCATGTGTGGGGTGTCTCGCAAGCGAAATCCAAACAAGGAACCCCCCGATACACTACTACCTAAAGTAGGCGATCATCGAAACTCCTCAGGTCCTTAGTCAATAGTATATAACCTCTCTATAGGTTTTATCGATTTTAAATAAAGTCTACTCATCTACCCTCTTGTTAAAGACAAGATGCTGGCTATAGTAGTACATACACTCTCATATACCACAAGTCAATCCTTGTCGCTAGTCATATCATGTTCGGACATGCCTAAAGTAAGTAATTCCGTGATAAAAAATTAGACCCACCTGATGACATAAAAAATATAGGTGTCCCACAACCCCTCGATGAGTCTATGTAAATAAAAGTGCTATAGACTAAGTTTAGTAACCCTTTTTCCCATACAATATTAATTGTTACCAAAAATCAATATGCACCTCATAACTCCTTAGATAGAAAACATACCCTTATTCGTGGGTGGTGGTTGTTGACCCCCACTATTATAACTTTTCTCCGATGAGTCAAGAAAATTTTTACCCCAAATTTTCAGTTCTAGTTAACCACACTCCACTATATGTCCAAACCTTTGAATATATTGCCTTCGTTGGGTACACACCCAATCCCCGCATTTCTAGAACTTCTACTGATGACTCTCCTCAACTTTCCATTTGACCATCTCCCAAGCGTACTATGTCTAATTTGGCATCACCTTTGACTATAGCAGCACTTGGAATTTGTAGGCTGCGTCCTAACCGTCTTTACAGTTCTGGCCTCTCGTGCCATAATAGGGGTGACCTCGACTACGGTCATCATACTCGAACATACCTCATAACCTCCTAAGTACGACCTCCACTATCCGTTCAATGGCCCTCATCTTCCATACTTCTTGTACGAACCCGTCCGAACGCAAATAAGATTCACTAATATATACGTTATAGTAGGAGAACGGAATCTTACCAAAGAAATCAATAATCCTAAACATAGGGCGTTACATCAAAGAACACTAAGCTGAAAACATAGTAAGCCGTACAGACCCTAAAGGACACTAGAACCTGATGCTCTGATACCACCTGTAACACCCCGCCTAATTAAATACTGGGTGGCCAGTCCCATACCAAATTAAAACAGAATATACAGTTGGCTCATTCTTAGCATCACTGTCGAAAACATTTACAAATCACCCAATACCCAATTAAGCCGGTGTTAAAAACTTTCCAAATTTTAATTTCAACAAAATTCATTTTTAGTTTACGGATAACACCACACTTATTATTCTACAACACGAATAACCGAACAGATAACATAAAAGAATTTAAATGCAATTGGAATAAACATCCCCAAATAATAATCCAATACTGTAATCCCAATAATAATAAATGTATTAAAATGACACAAATACAAGATTATTTGACTCACATAGAAAAGAGATAACTGAATTCCTTTGGGAGACATGCCCTAAATAAAAGAACACTACAGAATGTGAATCAAATGAAGATAGGCGTCTAAGCAAAACTCCATAGCTCCATAGCTCATCATAATCCCGTAAGGTTGGCGTCCCTGCTGCTGGACACCTGATATAGAAGGTACATAGAATAGAGAATATGCAAGGAAACGGGTCAGAGCCCGATATGAAAATGATTTTTAAAACAACAAGTATTTAACAAGTGCAATTAAGCATTTATTATGTACATGCTAGTATCCAAACTCTCACTTGATATTCTCACCTCTCACCTAGAGTGCACGCTTAATGTTTCATATTAACCTCCTAGTTAATGGTTCCTCCTAACTAGTTTCCATAATATGATTCTATCCCATATTATAACCCCGTATGTCCCATACCATACGTAGTATAATCATTCATATACGTTTCCCATTAATATGAATTAATATTTTCAAATCTATAAGAATAAACATTCATTAACTTAATTCAATTCTCTATCTCTATTAACCGTCATCTACAATTATCACACAGTAGATTGATTTAACCACTATATATACATTCATTTAATTCATTATACATATACATATATAATACGACATCCTGAGTCACAGCTGTGGTGCATGCATTACTCTGCTATCACGTCCCAGTATCGTTGGTCACCGAATAGGGGACTAAAGATTCGGTAAGGATTCCTCAAACCACAAACATCAACACAAAAATTGGAGGCGAACATAGTGCTCGTATCCATGGGTCAAGCACATACCTACGTTCCCATAGTCAGCGGACTTATCAACTCCCTGATAAGTCTTTTGTAGTCCTATGTTCTCGAGCGACAAATCAAAAATCCCATTGATTCATCAGATATGACTGCCCTCACGCGCAAACCTCCCATCGATAGAAAGTAAGCTAGGTATGTCATACACATAAATTATCAATCAATCAAATAGGCATTATCATCTACCTATAATATAATAGCAATAAGGTAATCACACTACCCTAAGATAATTCATGTACGTAACATTATATCTCTTTAAATCCTACGTATTAAATTATTATGACTTTATTTCTTTAATTTAATTATTCCAGAGCCTCACTCATTACTCAAGGTTTAACTAGGTTTTACTCAATATATTTATTGAGTAAGAAATCACTAATATCCTAGGGTCCATAACATATTATCTCCCGAATTACCACGAATTAAACTCTCATTTAATTAGGGTTATAACCGATAGTTTTTAATCTCTTATAAACACACCTTCTATCACCAAGGATTGAACCCCCTTGTAAACCTAAGGCTGCCCAGATAATTTATTAAATTTCCCCTACTGGAGTTCCTCATGCATACCAATTAGAATCCAACACATGAATCTAGCTATTGAAATTTCTTTCAATTTAATTATCATAATTCTAATCAATTAAATCCAAATCACATTAATTCGATTCTTATCTAGGGATTACTGATCTTCCCTAAGTCCCATTATATCCAATTAATAATCACCAAAGTATTACAAAATGTTTGGGATAAGATGAATCATTAAAAAGAAACAACATCATGAATTCTGGGGAGGCCGATCGATCGAAGGTAGGGGGTCGATCGATCGATCGCCCATATATCAGCCCAGATTTCTGCAATTTTTATACTATGGGTTTCATAAGTTTTGATCATTCAAACCTTCATATTAACAACCCAAATTCCTTATAATCCTTACTACATGATATAGCAACATATGTAAATTATTTCTAATGCTCCAAACATCCTAGAATCATCAAGAGTTTGAATTAAAAGCATATATTTATCCTCTTTTTCCATAAAATTACATACATGATATCTTCAAGAATACATCAATGATTCTCAGAATTTCTTCAGCAACTTAATGATTATTTCGTGGATTACTATCTACCTACAACATGAGTTTGATTCCTATATACTTCCATTTTCCAGAAATCCATTAACAACTCTATCCTTATCTTCCAAACTTGAAAAATCTCATTTTTAATAACTATCCTAACATGGGCAATATACAAACTTAGATTGCAATCATCAAATAACTTGCCTCTAATGAAGGTATGATCCTTTAGGGTTGTATAACACAGGTGGTTCTCCCCTTATCCGATCACTTCCGGTGGTGGTTGGTGGTGGTGACCTTTGGTCTTTGGTTCTCCTCATTTCCAAGCAAACTTCTCTTCTCCCAAGCAACCTTTCACTCTCTCTAAAAAGATGAACTCTCAATTTTGTGTAGAAGATATGAATGAACCCACGTACAACTAATATCCAAATATTTATAATAAGACAAAATTCGAAATCACTATTCATTCCCCCTGTAAAAATGACCGAAATGCCCTTTTCGGTTGTCTTTTCATGTCCAAATGACCCGAGACACAAAATCAACATCCAAATAGACTTTTCTGACTATTTCAACCCTTCCGGATGCAACGACGCACTCGAAATGACTATAAGGTTGATGTAAAAATAAGTTTCTTATTTAATCTAACAAATTAGTCCCGACACGTCCTATACCGCGTCCGACTAAGAATTTAAATTACTAAATTAATAACTTACAGCAATATCAATAATATCATATTCATATATTACCTAAATATCTTTAAGTAATAGTCAGAATCATTCATTTTAATATCCACAATTCGGATAAAACCCAAATGAATTTATTTATAATAAAATAAAATTAATCCCTTAATTTAAAATATAACACATTTTAAAAGTCATTAAAATTATGGGGTATTACAGTATTCTCGCCTCCAATATTTGTGTTATGAGATTCATGGTCCGTGATAGACGCCAAACCAATTGTCCATATGCAGCGAGTGATGCACCAGGACATCATAGCAGAATATGCATTGCGCAAAGTGGTCCTAACCATGGGGCGCAGGATTTGTGTATATATAGGGATGTTATGAATATATGTATATATATGTTTAAATTGTGAATAATTCTAATGTGCGAAATTATAAAATATGTAAATATTGGTTAACAAATTAACTTAAGGGGATAAAAGATTTACTACTAGAACAGTGAGAATAACATACGGTCAATTGGAGTAACGTATTTAATAACGTATTGTATGGGTGATACGGGTATCTCCTACGGGTTATAATTAGTAGTATATGTCTATGGACTAGTTGGAGATAGTATGGAAGACTAGGTTAGGGTATACGTACACTAGGTGTGCACATTAATGGAGGGGTGAGTATCTCATGTGAGAGTTCGGAACTAAAATGCACATAATAATTGCAATAATGAAATTTTAAATACTTGCTAAATCAAATGTTTTTACAACTCTAGCTCTGACCCGTTTCTTTATATTTTTCTCTTTCTCTCTCTCTCTCTCTCTCTCTCTATATATATATATATATATATATATATATATATATATATATATATATATATTATACTAGGTGCCCAACCACAGGGGTACCGTCAGGTTTAGATGCACGGATCATTCGACGAGCTGCAGTTATTGTGGGAGTTGCAGGTTAGTGAGAATAGACGTTGTTATCCTTTCATTCTATTCCTAGTTCAGACATTCCATTTAGGGCATGTGTTGCCCATTTCCAGACTTACTATTTCAGAGATTTATACTTTTCTTATTAGCCTTTCTTTACTGTTGGATTGAGTATTATGATTCATTGGGTTGAGACTTGAACTGGAATGTTTTTATCTAGTCTATTTATTTTAGTATTTTATTCCAGTTCAGTATTTATTTTATTCTGAATGAATGTCATTTGCTTAAGTTTTAAATCGAAGATCTTATTAAATGTTTAATGGAATATAATTAGTTGGGAAAATGTTTTGATACTTAGCTTAATTATTTTAGGGTGTTTAAAAAAAAAATTCGACAGTGATGCTAAGAATGAACCAACTCGTCACTTTGATTTAATTTAATTGAGGACTGATCACTTGGAATTTAATTAGGAGAGGTGTCACACCTATTTCATTAATCAGGTTTTAAACCCCATTCCATTAGGGTTGAGTCCAGGCTCATATGGGTCGGGTTAAATTGTCATCCCTATCTACCCATCTAATCCAGTGAATAACTTAGATTATATTTTTAAAATTTTTAATTTTATGTTTATCGGAATTGTTATTATAAATATAGAGAGTAGGAGCCTATACCCTGAAATTTGATCTTAGAATAGGGGTGTGAACTTTGAAATGGTGCAATTTAGGAAAATATTAACATTTTACATATTTGAGACTTGAACCTCAAATTTTTGCCCTAAACTCGAAGCTTGGATCCCAAAATTTGGCCCCAAACTAGGAGCTTGGACCCCGAGTATGTACTACTATATCATTTTTAATTTTATCCATAATCGAGAATTGGTTCGTGAATTTTTATTTGGAATTAATTTATTATTTATTATGGGGATGAATTAATAAATGAGATTAATTATTACTTGTGTGAAATCGTAATAATAAATGCAAACTTTTTGTGACATTAAAACTTGCATGTTATGTGACTTTGGAATAGTGTGTTATAAATTAATTAATTGGTGGAATTTATTATATGGTAATTAATCATGTGCAGTTATTCATAAAATAAAGAAGTGTGCATTTTATTTTACGTTGTGAGACATTATTGTTTGGATCAGGCTCTATGGTGGTACAAAGGCTCACTTATGCATTTTTAGTGCTTTGGACTAGCTTTCAAGAGTGGTATACGTTCAGATTAAGGTTTGGGTTAGTCTATATAGTATTTTGAGCTCATAGCAGTAGTCAATATTAGGTCTTTTATGGACATGTGGGATTACGGGTATGTGAGTGATGTTAACTCTCGTTAATCAAATAAATTAAACCAAAAACATAAATCCGGGCAGCATAAGAGTTTTAGGATAGCTTAAATAGGTCTTTTGGAAGGAACTAAGAGATTGCGAGAGAGAAGATCATACAACCTTCATAGTCAAGTAAGAAAGATTTAGTTTATCATAGTATAATTTGCAACTTATTTATTTCTTGATTGCTACTGAAATTGATTTGAATTATAAGCATGTTAAGATTATAATATGTTGGTTAACAATGTTTTATATTGGACTAATACAGATTAAAGATGTTCACTTGAAATCCTCTGTTAAATCTTATTATAGTTAGAGTTATTATTGAAACACATGTAAATATGTGTGGAATATGATTTTTGAAATTAGAACTCATGCGTAGGGATGATTTTTATAAGTTAATGATGACTTTGAGATAGAAGATACATAATTAATGGTGAAATCCAGTCTCAAAATAAACGTGTAATTAAAGTATATTGAAAGTTACATTTTTGATATATTGTTTTGCTTATCTTGGACACTGTGATGTGAGACATTAAATTAAAGACATTTAAGGCTGAATCAGATAGTGATTGGACTTAAATTAAAGGTTTTAGGAATTTTAACGGTGGATTAAGATTAACAGTTTCATTTTGGGTTGAAGACAATGAGAATCAAAGAGTTTAAGTTGGTCGAGGAACCCCCACCATAGCGAGGCTTAACCCCTGCTATAGCTCCCCTAAGGCTGCTATAAAAGAGGGTTAATGCAACGAATGTGTTACTATTCATATTTTTATGATTAATTTAGTTTTTTTTGTTTGGTTCAATTAGTGGGATCTTCTTTGGGCAATTAAACTTTATTAAATTCATATAGATAGGAGTATATACATTTATATATATAAATAGGGATTGGGAAATCCTAAGAAGATACTTAACCCCCGTTATAGCTCCTCTAAGGCCGCTATAACAGAGGATTAAGGCTACGAATGTGTTGCAGTTCGTATTTTTATGATTAATTTAATTATTTTTATTTAGTTCAATTAGTGGGGTCTTCTTTGGATATATATATATATATATGGTTTGGGAAATCCTAAGAAGATACTTAATTAGGGATTGGGGGTTAGTAACCTACGTTTATTTCATAATACGATTTGGGGCATTCATATAGTAATTGGGTATGCGAGCTATTATATGATATCCTACGTATATATTGTGTTGCATACAATTGTGTGTGGATGGAAACATACGATATATTTGGGTTTAGATTTAAATGGATTGTGAGGCTATGAATTGCACTCTTGTATTATGCAAAAGGTTACGTGCAGGTCAATGTATGGATCATGCATTTAATTGGACATCATCTCATGATGTGGAGATATGTATAACTTGACCCGTAAAACGATTTGGTATGTAACTAAACGATGGTGTGTTTGGTCAGTGATCCCTCATTCTTCTGTGTCTGCATGTTTTAAATCCATTAGGTACAGGACTCATATGGATTACCAATGTAAGCACTCAAAAGTCCTTGAAGGTTGAAGCCTCTATTCATTTTATGAGACCTATATTTATAATGCATAGTCTTATTGCGTGTATCATGAGATCGTGTACATCTTAGAGTTTAGGTGACATGAATGTGGATTGTATTGAGTTGGGATCCTTATATATATATATATATATATGTGTGTGTGTGTGTGTGTGTGTGTGTGTGTGTGATTGTTTACATTACGATGTAGTTGTAAGATAATGATATAAGTTACTTAATAGTTTATTATGTGAGACATATTAGTACTGGTTACTTACATTGAGGGGTCTTTTTCATGTGAGTGTCGATTGGACATCATGATTATGTAATTGAGTCGCATGTAATTACTGTATCGATATAAGAATATAATTCATGTGACTTTTAGGCTCTGGCCCATATATTATCAAAAAAATGATCAAGTGTTCATAAGTAGGAGAAATATGGTTGAACAAATAAACTTGCTATCTTCGTTATCCATTCATTTTCATTCAATATTAGGTTGTTATTTCCATTCAGTTATTTTGGTATTCAGACTCGTTTGATTTAAAGAATATTTATTGACCATGTTGGTCCCAATACTATTTTACTTCAGTTGAGACTATTCTTGAGATTGAGATAATGTCTATTTATTTTATTATAGATATGGACATTTTTGGTTTATCTCTGTATTTATATTTATTTGATCATATGCCATGTTTGTTTTAAATTCATTACAGTCTTTTTTTTTTTTTTATTATTATTATTATTATTATTATTATTATTATTATGATGATGATGATGATGATGATGATGATGATGATGATGATGATGATGATGATGATGATGAGATTATTATTATTATTACTATTATTATTATTATTATTATTATTATTATTATTATTATTATTATTATTATTATTATTATTATTATTATGATGATGATGATGATGATGATGATGATGATGATGATGATGCTGATGATGATGATGATGCTGATGATGATGATGAGATGATGATGATGATGATGTGTGTAACAACCCGCCTAATAAGATACCGGGCGATCACTCCAATATTAAATTAAAACAGGAGTCACATATGGATCATCCTTAACATCACTGTCGAAAAATCCATTTTGATTACTAATATCCTATTAGGTGGCCGTTAAAAACTTTTATCTAACTACTCTTTTTAGCGCACAAATTAAAACATTCACAATTAAATGCGTAATGAACTGAAATGGAAATGAAAGGAACTAAAATAACCGAACACTCGGTCCAAAAAATACAACCATATCGAATGTTGTACTGAAAGAATAAATAAATGCAATTGAGCCATTGGCTCGAGTGTTTATACAATATCTCCTACCTAGAGTACAAGGAAAGAAACGTCTACCGATAACCTGCAAGCATCCACAGCTGCTGCAGCAGACGTCTGACTCGAAAGAGTTTCCATCCAGGCGTCCCTGTGTTTGGACACCTATATATACATAGTATAGAGAAAGAAAGGAGAGTAGACAAACGGATCAGAGCCCGAATGTTTAGAAAATATTTTGCAAGTGCATAAATGCTTTATTTTTAGAAAAATAGTTTTATCTCATATTTAAATTGGTATCGCACTCTCATGAGATACCCCTCACCTCTCCTCTAACAGTGCACACCTAGCGCATCCTTTTAAACCTCCTAGTCAAGCTACCCTGCTAAACTAATCTAATACCCAACCACTATCTAACCTAGATAGTCAAACAGATGTACTAAGGGCTAACTTCACTTTAATCTCGACGCTATGCCATGTTCGTACGTGGGGTGTCTCGCGAAGCGAAATCCAAACAAGGAACCCCCCCGATACACTACTATGCAGCAAGGTCAATCTTTGAGATCCGCCAGTCCCTCAGTACAGAAAGATATATATATAATATATATACCATAAACATTTAATGATATAAGAGCACTAAGGATTAAACTTCTCCCCAGTCTCAACTCAGTGCCATATTCGTGCGTGGGGTGTCTCGTGAAGCGAAATCCAAACAAGGAACCCCCCCGATACACTACTATGCGGCACGATCGATCGTCGGGATTCATTAGACCCTCGGCACCCAATTATACATATACATACATCTACAATATACTTCCGGATAATATAAATATCTCCCGGACTGAGGATTACTTGATACATAAAGTATTTATAAATACTTATCCTTTTCATTTCAAAAACTTCCATTTCCCTTCTCATATCCAGGAAATGTATTTATAAAAGTCAATTCATTATCATGAATTGCTTTAACAAACCATATACTTTTTGAAAGCCAATTTTATTAACATAAAAATGATTTTCCTTTATCAATTATCCCATTTCCCTTTTTATACTTAGGAAATGTATTGAAAGACATTTTCATTATCATAAAAAGTGCTTTGATCATAACATATGCTTCCACATCCCTTCTTCCATCCGGGAAGTGTTACCGAAGCCAATTATATATAACCCATTTCCCTTCCTATATCCAGGAAATGTAATTAAAGCAAATCCATTATTATGAACTGCTTTAATATAAACGCGTTCTAAGACCGCCCGTCCGGATTTCTCCACTGTGCGCGCCCCTAAATGGCTATCATCTTCCAGGGCCTCCAAGACAACCTGGGATCCTATATCGAAAGACGTCGGGAAGCGACCATGTGCCTGCGGGATAGTCAAGACCACACCCGGAATCTCCTAACCAGCGCAGAAAAAATATAACAACAAACGCTCACATGGCCTATAGGACTATATCCACCCTGCATCATTAGCCAGGGGGCTTCACCATACGAACGCAACTTCCCATATGATAGCGATTTAGAGAGGTGTGTAATCCATATTTTATTAATTATGAAAAACATTTCTCTTTCCATTTTGAAAATATTCATTTATATATTTTCAAAATCATTTCCATCATCATATATGTATATATATACCTAAAACACACAGTATATACATATCCTATATATTCTTCCTAGAATATATATAAACGGCCTTAGTGGCCTATAGCATCTAGCGATGACTAAATATCCCAAAGATTTCCTCCAGGAATCGTAATCATGCATTCATAGTTGCATGATTCTAAATCCAATGTATTTCTTACTTTAATAATCACTATATACTTCAATCCTATTCTAAGGATTTATTGAGTATATATTATATATATACCCCCAAACTATCCCAATTATCTCCTAGGATATACTTAACGATAATCGATATAATTATGCCTTCTATAAGCATAATTATATAGGCTTATATGCCTACGAGAATTAACCTCGGGATTTATCTCACCCGAACAACCTTAAACTTAATGAGTCAAGGATTTCATTTCCTTGAACCCCAAGACTACACCTAGTCCAATAAATCGTTTAGAAGTCCCCAATTAAATTTAGGAACCCTAATCCATCAATTTCTACAATTATTCTATTTTCCTCGAAAATATAGATTAAGGGTTATATACTTAAAACCCTTACTTTACCCCTCCTAAATTACCTTAATTTATGGACCATGAAGTCCTAAAAGGTCCCTTAGGTTATCACCTAATTAACCTCAACGCAAGATGAAATGGAATCTATCCCATCCAAATCACCTTAAGAAAATTGTCCCTTTTCAGCAGAGGTCGATCGATCGACCCATGGCCTTCGATCGATCGAAGGCTTCGATCGATCGATCCCCGAGGCTCGATCGATCGATCAAGTCGGGCAGCTTCTTCTCCGAGAAGCTGTTTTGGCCATGGAAGCTTCCCCCAAGCTTCCATCTCTCCACCCAACGGCCTACAACTTCTACCAACAACAAATACTCTTATAATACGGGTCCTAAACATCCCAGGACCCGGAATCACCCAATATTTTTGGTTAATTACTAAAATCTCCAATTTACCAATTTGAGGGGTTTATTTGTTTTATCTCCCGAAAACCCGTTTTATTGACGAATACCCAACCCAAAATCATTAGGGTTTGTTATACCAACAATGATATGAGATATTTATGCTCAAAAATAAATAAAGCAAGTAAACACTTGCCTCGTGGATAAAATCCGACGTCCTCGAGCCGAATCCCGCGGAGGCCGGCCGGAATCTCCCCCTTTCTCTTCTTTTCTTCCCTCTCTCTCTCTTCCCTCTTCCCTCTCTTCTTTCTTCTTTCTTTCCTCTCTTCCTCTATATATAGAGAGAAAAAGGGTTTTAACCCTAAAAACCCAAAAACGACTCGTTTACCCAATTACGAACCTATTTAACTCCAAAATTACCCGGAACTCAATTTCGACAATCGGACACTCTTTTCCAACTATCTCGGACATTTCGAGACTCGTGGCGCAGTCGAAATTTCCATCCGAGGTACTTGACCGCAAATCACTATTCTAATCCAAAATAATTAAATGCGGTGTTCTACTCAAAATCTCACCTCTTTTGTCGCAATACTCCACGGCGACATATAAATAAAACATTTCGACCTATATGGTCCCAAAATAATTAATAACACCCTTCGAAAATCATTAAATCCTCGAAAATCCCAGAAATCACTATTTCGAGAAATTCTCCAAATTCCAATATATACTTAATTATGGAATTTAATCGTCTCCGAAAGGGCGGGTTTTTACATACTCCCTCCCTTACAACAGAATTTCGTCCTCGAAATTCAGATGTAGCCTACACCCTCTAACTAGGATTACTACAAATCCTAAAACCTCAAGGAAAAAGATACTAACCTAATGGTTCCGAACCATACACTATGCGGCTACCGCAATAATAAAGTAACTCTAAGACGTCACTCAATACCCATCCTCTAAAATGCCTCTTGGCATGGATTTCAATCTCGAGTGCTACTCCTATCTTAGCTAGGCGGTACATCAAACTACCTTACCAAGGTGCCCATACACCTTTCTAACTTGTGCACATCAGCACAAACATTACGAACGTTGACACGCATCACTCTCTCCCAATAAGGATCTCCTTTCCTCGGTGTAATACTCACCTATGGGTCCTCCGAACCCGCGCATTTCAATACTCCTAACCTCGGCGCTGCTAATCTAATACTAGCGAACCTATATCCTAAAAATGCTGCGATCTATGCGTTACCCTATCTACACGAAACTAATATAATCCTAAGTATGTCCCTAGTGCCCAAGGTCTCTCTCAACTCCCGATGATTTCTTGGTTTCATGCGTGGGACGTCTCGCCAAGGCAAAATCCAAACAAGGAACCCTCCCGTTACACTACTCCCTCGTGTAGTCGGTCATCGAGATATAACGACCCAAGGCACAGGAGCGGGACGTCCTAAATCCTACTAGGCTAGCCTACGAACGCATTCCTACTATCTTATCCTTCCGCCCATACAGAAGGAAACCTAACTAATCAAGTGCCCACTTTCTGTAGAAAGTGTCACGAACATTACACCCAAAATGTAGCTCCTCAAAACTTGCCTTTTCATTAAGGCCTGACTATTGTCCTCAAATAAATTTCTCTAAGTCCAACCTCACCCACCCATTTGTGGCGAAGGGACCACTTTAGTGCTTCTCCATAGCACAATATTTCCATAAGTATATTAACATTATGTGGCTCATAGCCTATAGTGGTTTATCCACACTATAAGACCTTTCCACAAGATCAACATCCTTGCATCCCATAACAGCTCCCCACTCCCGACGCCGTTAAGAGTCATGTGTGGAGTGTCTCGCAAAGCGAAATCCAAACAAGGAACCCCTCCACACATTAACCCTTGACTTCGTTGGTTGTGGATTTCAGTCATTTCAACATGCAACCGGGATAACCCTATCCACTAATCCAACAAAAGGTGATCTGAACTCCTATCTCTAACTAAGAGTCATACCACCCTGCGCTCGCACTCATTCCTAAGTCCTTGCGCAAACTAATACTAAGCTAAATCTTACCGCTCAACAACGATTCTGTGGGCCTTAAATTATATCTATAAGGTTGCCACATATACCATCCAAACTAAGGAAGCCTCTGGTCATCGAGGTTCTATAAATCCATATTAACAAAGGTGTGCTCAACCTGTATCAAGGTGAGACACCACAATAACAACCTGTTCCTTCCAGGAACTGTGGACACGATAGACTTGCCATCATTAGCCTGCTATCGCTCCGTTACACCATATACCGTATACGTATATATACAAAATATCATCACCCGCCTCTATGGAGAATGAAGGGAAATAAAATTCCGCTATTGCGGAAAACACATAGTCATACATTATAATGTTATCGAGACCGCCACAACTCAAAATACACACACGAGTCTAGGGCTAACTAATACCACGACTTTATCTGGTCACGCCAAATACTCACACCATATACCTCTGCTGAACCTTAGGAGAATAATTCCCAAAGCTGCATTCTTCTCATCCTGCTGATTCATGGGGACTCACGGTTAGAACTATCCGTAAGGTCCCTTTCTAATCCTTATCTCCACGGGGAAATCCAACTTTAGTACCACACTCTATTACGGCGGCACTATGGTACTTGTAACTACTGTGCTTTAGTAGTCATTGAGATAATCCTTAACAATTACCATAGAGAGAGTGACCTCTACTAAGGTACTCATCCCAACCTTCTACCAGCTGCACCAGTTAAGCCTCACCTCCTGCTGCCATCCAAGCTCCGCACACGATTCTTAAACGAGCACGCAAAAGATTTCTATAATCTCATAATATGGCAGGAGAACGAAATCTCGCAATAGAAATCAGCAATCCTATTCCTAAGGCTCTATAACAAATCGAGAGCAACGCTGAAAGCGTAGTACGTCCGCACAGATTCCTAAAGACACTAGAACCTGATGCTCTGATACCATCTATAACAACCCGCCTAATAAGATACCGGGCGATCACTCCAATATTAAATTAAAACAGGAGTCACATATGGATCATCCTTAACATCACTGTCGAAAAATCCATTTTGATTACTAATATCCTATTAGGTGGCCGTTAAAAACTTTTATCTAACTACTCTTTTTAGCGCACAACTTAAAACATTCACAATTAAATGCGTAATGAACTGAAATGGAAATGAAAGGAACTAAAATAACCGAACACTCAGTCCAAAAAATACAACCATATCGAATGCTGTACTGAAAGAATAAATAAATGCAATTGAGCCATTGGCTCAAGTGTTTATACAATATCTCCTATCTAGAGTACAAGGAAAGAAACGTCTACCGATAACCTGCAAGCATCCACAGCTGCTGCAGCAGACGTCTGACTCGAAAGAGTTTCCATCCAGGCGTCCCTGTGTCTGGACACCTATATATACATAGTATAGAGAAAGAAAGGAGAGTAGACAAACGGATCAGAGCCCGAATGTTTAGAAAATATTTTGCAAGTGCATAAATGCTTTATTTTTAGAAAAATAGTTTTATCTCATATTTAAATTGGTATCGCACTCTCATGAGATACCCCTCACCTCTCCTCTAACAGTGCACACCTAGCGCATCCCTTTAAACCTCCTAGTCAAGCTACCCTGCTAAACTAATCTAATACCCAACTACTATCTAACCTAGATAGTCAAACAGATGTACTAAGGGCTAACTTCACTTTAATCTCGACGCTATGCCATGTTCGTGCGTGGGGTGTCTCGCGAAGCGAAATCCAAACAAGGAACCCCCCCGATACACTACTATGCAGCAAGGTCAATCTTTGAGATCCGCCAGTCCCTCAGTACAGAAAGATATATATAACATATATACCATAAACATTTAATGATATAAGAGCACTAAGGATTAAACTTCTCCCCAGTCTCAACTCAGTGCCATATTCGTGCGTGGGGTGTCTCGCGAAGCGAAATCCAAACAAGGAACCCCCCCGATACACTACTATGCGGCACGGTCGATCGTCGGGATTCATTAGACCCTCGGCACCCAATTATACATATACATACATCTACAATATACTTTCGGATAATATAAATATCTCCCGGACTGAGGATTACTTGATACATAAAGTATTTATAAATACTTATCCTTTTCATTTCAAAAACTTCCATTTCCCTTCTCATATCCAGGAAATGTATTTATAAAAGCCAATTCATTATCATGAATTGCTTTAACAAACCATATACTTTTTGAAAGCCAATTTTATTAACATAAAAATGCTTTTCCTTTATCAATTATCCCATTTCCCTTTTTATACTCAGGAAATGTATTCAAAGACATTTTCATTATCATAAAAAGTGCTTTGATCATAACATATGCTTCCACATCCCTTCTTCCATCCGGGAAGTGTTACCGAAGCCAATTATATATAACCCATTTCCCTTCTTATATCCAGGAAATGTAATTAAAGCAAATCCATTATTATGAACTGCTTTAATATAAACGCGTTCTAAGACCGCCCGTCCGGATTTCTCCACTGTGCGTGCCCCTAAATGGCTATCATCTTCCAGGGCCTCCAAGACAACCTGGGATCCTATATCGAAAGACGTCGGGAAGCGACCATGTGCCTGCGGGATAGTCAAGACCACACCCGGAATCTCCTAACCAGCGCAGAAAAAATATAACAACAAACGCTCACATGGCCTATAGGACTATATCCACCCTGCATCATTAGCCAGGGGGTTTCACCATACGAACGCAACTTCCCAAATGATAGCGATTTAGAAAGGTGTGTAATCCATATTTTATTAATTATGAAAAACATTTCTCTTTCCATTTTGTAAATATTCATTTATATATTTTCAAAATCATTTCCATCATCATCATATATGTATATATATACCTAAAACACACAGTATATACATATCCTATATATTCTTCCTAGAATATATATAAACGGCCTTAGTGGCCTATAGCATCTAGCGATGACTAAATATCCCAAAGATTTCCTCCAGGAATCGTAATCATGCATTCATAGTTGCATGATTCCAAATCCAAAGTATTTCTTACTTTAATAATCACTATATACTTCAATCCTATTCTAAGGATTTATTGAGTATATATTATATATATACCCCCAAACTATCCCAATTATCTCCTAGGATATACTTAATGATAATCGATATAATTATGCCTTCTATAAGCATAATTATATAGGCTTATATGCCTACGAGAATTAACCTCGGGATTTATCTCACCCGAACAACCTTAAACTTAATGAGTCAAGGATTTCATTTCCTTGAACCCCAAGACTACACCTAGTCCAATAAATCGTTTAGAAGTCCCCAATTAAATTTAGGAACCCTAATCCATCAATTTCTACAATTATTCTATTTTCCTCGAAAATATAGATTAAGGGTTATATACTTAAAACCCTTACTTTACCCCTCCTAAATTACCTTAATTTATGGATCATGAAGTCCTAAAAGGTCCCTTAGGTTATCACCTAATTAACCTCAACGCAAGATGAAATGGAATCTATCCCATCCAAATCACCTTAAGAAAATTTTCCCTTTTCAGCAGAGGTCGATCGATCGACCCATGGCCTTCGATCGATCGATCAAGTCGGGCAGCTTCTTCTCCGAGAAGCTGTTTCGGCCATGGAAGCTTCCCCCAAGCTTCCATCTCTCCACCCAACGGCCTACAACTTCTACCAACAACAAATACTCTTATAATAAGGGTCCTAAACATCCCAGGACCCGGAATCACCCAATATTTTTGGTTAGTTACTAAAATCTCCAATTTACTAATTTTAGGGGTTTATTCATTTTATCTCCCGAAAACCCGTTTTATTGACGAATACCCAACCCAAAATCATTAGGGTTTGTTATACCAACAATGATATGAGATATTTATGCTCAAAAATAAATAAAGCAAGTAAACACTTGCCTCGTGGATAAAATCCGACGTCCTCGAGCCGAATCCCGCGGAGGCCGGCCGGAATCTCCCCCTTTCTCTTCTTTTCTTCCCTCTCTTCTTTCTTCTTTCTTTCCTCTCTTCCTCTATATATAGAGAGAAAAAGGGTTTTAACCCTAAAAACCCAAAAACGACTCGTTTACCCAATTACAAGCCTATTTAACTCCAAAATTACCCGGAACTCAATTTCGACAATCGGACACTCTTTTCCGACTATCTCGGACATTCCGAGACTCGTGGCGCAGTCGAAATTTCCATCCGAGGTACTTGACCGCAAATCACTATTCTAATCCAAAATAATTAAATGCGGTGTTCTACTCAAAATCTCACCTCTTTTGTCGCAATACTCCACGGCGACATATAAATAAAACATTTCGACCTATATGGTCCCAAAATAATTAATAACACCCTTTGAAAATCATTAAATCCTCGAAAATCCCAGAAATCACTATTTCGAGAAATTCTCCAAATTCCAATATATACTTAATTATGGAATTTAATCGTCTCCGAAAGGGCGGGTTATTACATGGTGGTGGTGGTGGTGGTGGTGGTGGTGGTGGTGATGATGATGATGATGATGATGATGATGATGATGATGATGATGATGATGATGATGGTGATTATGGTGATGTCAGGAATGATATAAATTTATACAATTCTATTATTTTTAGACTTCAAAATCTCTCAAAACACAATAAGAGGGATGTTAGAGAACATAAACTTCATGTAATTATTGTTATTTTTGAAAGATCTGTTGGAACTACAAGGATTTTTCTCAAAAAGAATTTTTTGGATAACACTTCATCTTCATATTCTTTACATTTTACATTTGGGAAAATGTCTTTTAAATGTAAACTTATTCCATTATCTCAAATTATACTTTAAACTTTGGAGTTTTTTAGCAAAAAATTGCATAGTATTTATGAGGTATTCCAAGAAGACTGAATCATCGATTTAATATCTTTATGCCTGCTCCACATGTTTTGTAACTTGAAAGGCCTATTACAATTGTCCAAACTATAATAAATGGAGAGGTGTAAAGGAGCATGATTAGAGTAGGTTTTATTAAGGCGAATAATAAATGTATTAGGGAAATCAAGCATTCACTTAATATTTTTTTATAACACTTCATATTAGATGAACATCTATCTAGTTAACCAAGTATAATTCAATCTTCAACTTTATTATTACACCAAGTAAGTTTGGATCTAGAAAATCCAGTGTCAAAAAGACCAGAGGAATATATAACGTCATTAAAGTCTTGGACATAGTTGAAGTCCGCATCATTACCACCAATTTTCTCTTGTGAAGTTGAAACAACAATAAAATTACCAATGCTCAAGTGTGGGGCATCTATAAAGGAGAGATTAACTATTTAAAGATTACCATAGAGGGAGCCTTTTATTTTTAGTACAATTGGAATATACTAAAGTGACAACAATTAGATTAATCAACACCTGGTCTTCAAGATTGAAGCACATGGCTTGAACTTCATCACAAAGCACATAAACATGCAAATTATATTTCCATGAGAACCAAACCTTATTATATTTATTGAAACACTAACCTTTAATTGCTATCTAATCTAGTATTGAAGAATTTGTCTTGGTTAACTTTGGGATCAATTAGATCTAAAGCAGGAAACTTATGAAGTTTCAAGAGTTTTTTATTCTTTTTTTGGATGGATCATTAGCCACCCCTCTAGCATTCCAGGATAGAAAGACTAATAATTGGTGAATGGTTGGATGGGATTTAAAGGTAACTTTGAAAGTAGATTTAGTGACTCTTTCGAAAAGAAGAGCTTGGGAACTTTATGAGGTTTGGGAGGGACATTTCTAATATCTTTAGAAGGAACAAGAGATGGAATAACATTACAGATTATTTTTCTATTAGCTCGTGTAATACCACAAATTTTAAACGATAAATTTTAGGAATTTACGAATCGAGTTAATTATTAAGTAAGAACTTTAATTAAATTAATAATGTTGAATTTATATAATTTTCAATAATTTAGTGAAATTAATTGTTTAAATTTCCTTTTCATTTATTGAATTACATTATGGGAATTAAGTTAAAAAGGAATCTTTTGGCATATCTCAATGGATAAGTTGAGGTTTATAAGAGATCACTTGTAAGTAATATAGTGTAATTATGCCCAGGTGTGAGAAAAGAGAGAGAGAGAGTTTGGTGAATGACCGGTGGAACCCGGGACCATAGGTAGAACCTATGGAGAATGCCAAAAAAATGGGTATTTAAACCCACAAATTTGTATTCCGTATTTCATCTCCCTCTCAAGAAAAAAACTTCAACCATATTCTCTCCTCATCCCTAACCTCTAGAACTCTAAATCTGACTAAAACACCTTTAAACCTCCATTTAAGGACCTTAGGCTTTGAATTTGGGAATGATTCAAGAGGAAAAGTTGTTAAGATTTTAGGGGAAAGCAAGGAACTCAAGCCAGATTTTAAAATTAGTGATAGAAAAGAATAATCTACTTTTTCCTTTTGTGTTTAATGACATAAGTGTTGCCTAATCAATGCTTCTTGTTAACGGAAAATGAATATAGTTTTAATTAGGGCAAGATAAACCTAATTAAGTTTCTATTATTACTGATGGATGTTGAAATTTGTGAAGCACTTTTATAGTGAGAATGATTATGAATAAAAATAAAGAAAAATAAATAAGTAAATGTAGTTTTTTTTGTGAGGGAGTCCTTCTTTCTAGGGGAGGAGCCACATGGGCATGAGGAGGGAAAGTGCCCCACCCTAAATTTGGGTAAAATATTAGATGTGCTATTTATTTTTATTTTTTAATAAAGTGCCCCACCTCTTGAAAAAATATAAGAAATCTTTTTGAAATTGTACCACTTTTATCTATCTGTTTTACCGTACTTTTAAATCATTTGACATAAATAAAGTCGAAAGTCCTGTTAATAAACAAGATATACACACCACACATGATTTTTTTTATAGGAACAAAACAAACCCTTTTCACATCTTTTGTGAGAAGGTAACCCTTTTCATAAATCAAAGGTAACTCTCTTTCTTTTCTCTCACTTTGTTTTAATGTTTCTCTTATATATCTCCACTTATTCTTCCAGTGTTTTTTGGTTTATTAAATCGACTTAGGGTTTCATCAAATTTGTTTAAAATTTCCACATCCAAATCCTTTTCCAACCTTCACTTTTCATCACCTTTTTCATAAAACTTGGTGAATTAACTAATCTTCATCATCATCCAAGTGCAAGGGCTACTCTCCAACATTCAACATCAAGCTCAAGATCTTCAAGAAGGTCCAACTTTCTTAGCTCTCTCTTTAAATTCTCCTAAATTCGCATTAACTTATTTTATTACTTAGCACTTTTATTCTCTCATCTCACATATCCTGATATACTTTTTATTTAGTATTATTGCACATCTCTTATTTTCATACAAATAAAATCCAAAAAAAACAAGAAAAAAAGGGTTTGCTCATAAATTCCAAACAGGAGTTCTCACACTTTTCTCACAACTAAAACATATTTTTACACACACGAACATAAGAGAAGTCCCCAGTTGGATTTATGGGATACATTCCACCCCTCGTTTTGCGTACAAACTACGTGGACTTTGATGCCTCCATAGGCTACGTAGGCGTCTTGGGGTAAAACCCTAGACTCGAGTCCTACTTTTCTCCCATTTTCCATTTTTCTATATTCTTTAACTTAATTCTCTTAGATTCTATATATTTCCACAAACATATATTTGTTCTTAGTGGCGCATTATTCCATACACGTTAGTGTTCCATTATAATGATCAACGCAAGGATAATAGCATAAATCCTATTTTTTAATATTACTTTTATGAACATTCCTATGGATGACTCGCTTTATCTCTTCCATGATACAAGTCGTTGATTCCTATCTCCACTACATATACACATGCACACATATCACGGGGAAATAAAAGAAAATAACAACAATCCATGAGAGACCGCAAGGGAGGAATGTGTGCCTAACACCTTTCCATTTCGTAACTTAGCCTCCGGACCCTTTTCAGATCATTTTGGTTTCGTATGTATCAGTATGTCTTTGGATGCTATCCTTCGGGAGGGCTTCCCCCTTATTTTGTCTGTTTGCAGTAAAATAGACTAGCGACTCCATCTCTCTACATTTTTCACTTCACATATCGTCGATGCCGGTCGAAGCGCCCCCAAAAGGGATGCACGGGACTGAGATCCTCTCACCACGAAGATGACACCACCTCTTATGTATCTCCCGCCGTGAGGATCGGGGATGGACACAGAGCTCAAATGTTTTTTATTGGGATGCCTACTTCCATCTGTGGGTTTTGAAAATTTATGAGCTTTTTCTTTAAATGGGGTGAATTGAGAAGATCGGGTCCCACGTAGTTCTGAATTGGAGAAACGAAGAATGTTTTTAGAATAGAAGGGGGATTAGAAGAGTTGTGGCACGATAAGAGTTTGTATTAAGGGTAAAACTTCTTGAGACAATCCAAATTGACTAGGCGTACCATTTCTTCTCTGTCGAGATCGTTGAACATAATGGCACCACCTAACAAGATTTATTTCACCGCTAAATAGGTTTGAAATTTCCTCTCGGATCCTAAATAGGTTCTATAATTTCTTTGAGGTCTAGACCTCCTTCTTATACACTACGGTCCTTGACCTTCCTATTAAATGATCACACGATCTAGAGATGGTACCCTTGTATATGGCACACAACTCTTAATCTCTTTTCATATAGGGGCGAGAGTTCATCATAGCGACTGATGCCAGTCTTACTTGCTAACTTTTCTTTCGAGCATAACATGCAGTGAAGGAATGTCTCACTTGATGAGGAGAACTGTCTCCATGTCGTAGATCGAAGAATAGGGGTGTGACACCCCGCTTAAAATAATAACAGGTGGCTAACCATATACTACATTTAATCAGGAATCTCAGATGGATCATTCTGAGCATCTATTGACGATACTAAAATAGAATAGGGAAAACTACCTAAAACTATAAAAGCGGATGCCAAAAATTAATTAAAAACATACAATGGACATCAAACCAACAATATAAAACTACTAGAAAAGGTAGAAAGCACATCAAGTACCACGATAAAAGGAAGTTCTTGAATTAAAATAAAATAAATACACAAAAAGAAATAAACCCGAATAACCTGTCGGGGCACATACAATACAACATCCCTAGGGAAGGAAATATAAACAGCTACACACAATCTTGGGTGTAAACCCGATATACAAAATGACTCCTATCAAGATTTTCAAGAAGTAGGAAGCGGCTACAATCTAAATCCCGCAACAGTCCGCAATTGCTACAGCTCCCAAGACTCTGGATAGAAAAGCATCCTCGGTATCTTTGCGGTGGGACACCTGTAGTAAACAGTATATATATATATATATATATATAGCAAAAGAGAAATATAAACGGGTCAGGGCCCGAGGTGTAAAAATATTTGTAACAAGTGTATTAACCGTGCATAATAAATATAAATGCAATATTTCATAATTAAAGTAGAGACTCACTCTCGTGAAACCCCAAACTCATATCTCATCTACAGCGCGCACCTAATCGTGCCCCGGAGCCTTAATTAAGCTACCCAACACATTTAAGGAAAACCTACCTAACTATACGCATGGCTTATATCCGCATAACCCGCCATCCTAACTTAACCCAAAAATCCTTTTCATTCTAATCACACATAAATACACACATATATATATGCCTTACTAAACTTTATTGGTTCTAGTTATTAGCTTAAACCATTTATTACTCTTAGCACGACACACATTATCATAAGTTTTCACATAAAGAACTTATTCTCCAAATAACATACATCCGATTCCTAAGGACAAAACTTCTCTCCACTCCCAACATTACACTACGTTTCGTGCGTGGGGAATCTCGCAAAGTGAAATCCAAAGAAGGAACCCCCCGATACACTACTCCTTGAAAATGTTGATCGTAGGGACCCATTATGTCCTCCACACCAATACCACTACTATAACTACTTAAAAGTTGAGTAACATCTCTAAAAACATAGTTAGGATCTCTATCTAAATCCTTGGGGTCGATATATCCACAATTGTCTCTAAGTACGATCTTTTAACCCTGATGAACTAGTACACCGAAATCACACAAGATGTACATCTTAGAAAATTCATATCACCTTCACCTATAGGATATATATATATATACTTTAAATATATATAAGCAATAATTCATTCCTATAACCACGTATACATAACACACATAATGTACACTTTGCAATACTCATAACATAAACGGCTATAGGATACAAAAATACTGCACCATGCTATGATCTTCCAGGAATTACTCACTTTCTCATGGGTTACCACATATCGGACTATTATCACACCTCCATGGTAACAAAATCAATCCTAACGTATGGGAAGTGGTCATAGTTCCTAACCGTAAAGTGAGAACGAATCATACCCAAGACTTCTCACTCCCAAAAATAAAATCACACAAATAATAATGGACGACTATGACCTGGGGATTATGCGTACCCTGCTCCTCAAGGCAGGGTCCTCACCCACATCGTGCAACCTCCCATGATAGCATGTGCCGGGTATGCTCACACAATAAGTATATATATCATTCACACCACAAATATATATACACGCAATCACATCATATGTATAAGTCATCACACAAGAGATATACATTCACACCATAAATATATACTCATTTAATATATATATATATATATATATATATATATATATATATATATATATATGCATTCCCTATCTCCAAACATCAATCATCAAGTAAAAGAAGCTGGTGATATGTAAATAGCTCTCGTAATACTCACCCTTGTTATAACGTATACCTACCAAAAGTAATTTCTCTTATACAGTTCCTCACTTAAAACATATACATCAAATTCACCTATGATATGAATATTATTTCATTATGTCCAACATTAAGGACACTATCTCAATATCTACCATAGGTAGTCATCCCTACACCAACCATTTATACCCGGATCCCCCCCCCCCCCACATATATATATATATATATTACTCCAACTACTGGTACACTCAACTAATAGTGGGAAATCTATTTAATCCTTTCGAACTAAGAACTCGGTTCATTTACTCAATTGAACCCTTAACAACACCTCTCTTCCAATTTAATCCCCAAATTATTGTCACTAAGGATATTCGACTTGTCTCTCATTGGTCTTCCTGTATTATCTAAATAAAATTCTATCACTTGAAGTATTCGACACAAAAGTCGGCATAACAATCTATCGCCATATATTCACCACTTCCTCGAAAAGTCCTTAATCTTACAACCTATGTTAACTCACTCTTTAAACTGTAAATGGGACTCTATCCTTAATAAAATTCCCACTATATCGATACAATAAACTCCAATCCATATATGTATTCCCAAACTGCTTCGATAAGTCCCCGCGATCATAACATGTGAGAGACCCTTATATAAACTCCAAAACACGACTCTCGCATCATATAAATGAGTTCCAAATCGAGAAACCCAACCGAAATGGAGTAAAACTCATTCTAGAAAAATCTAGCAAAACAGCCATGTTTCCGAATCGATTCGGTCCTAACCCGAATTGATTCGGCCCAGCGAATCGATTCGCCCCCTAAATCGAATCGATTCGGTACCAAAGATTTGGGAGTCTTTCTTAGGCCGAATCGATTTGCCTTGGGTACGAATCGATTCGGTCATAAAGACCTGTGTGGCTACAACATTCTAAATCGATTCAGAAGGGGGCGAATCGATTCGGCCTGTTCAGCAAGCTACGAAATGGTCATTTCTCTCCAAAACCTAAATTTCCCAAAAATCAATTTAATCATCTACCAAGCCTCAATCTTCAACCCCAACATGTTTTCTAACATAAAAATTATATAAATCACCCCTACACATAATACAACCTCAAATCCATTTATGAACCTCAAATACAAGATTTAACCCACAAAATCAAGGTTTTGATATTTATACCCCAAATCCATATTTTGCCCACAATTCATGAAATCAAATACACATATTAATTATTTAGCAAGATTAAACACTTGCCTCAGAATTGTAGAGGTTGAATCATCCTTGAGATTGTGTATTGGTTGTAAATTTCCAAGCTTTCTTATCTCTCCTCTTCCTTTCTTATTCTTTCTCTCTTTTTTTCTCTCCCTCTCTTTCTCCCAAATGAGATAGGTTGATTCGTAAGCCTCTTAAGCCTTTAAAACCTGAATCCCAAATTTTAAATGATAATACACACTTTAAATGGCTCGTTTACTCCAATTCGTGTCAAACTTACTTAAAAATATTTCGGACCCGAAATAAAACCCAAGGACAGTCATTTTAACTATCTCGACCCATCCGGAATCAACTGCACATTCAGAATCGTCATCTGTAATACTTTATAACGTCCTCAATTTTGGACCTCAATTTCCAAATTTTAAAATTCTCCAATTTAAATAAATTTTATTTCCCCCCAAAATTTAATTTCTCACTCCCAAAATCATGAGGCTTCCCCCCTTATAAAAATTTCGTCCTCGAAATTTAAATTATTCCTAGGACTCCGAACCTCATCTAGTTCTTACATTTACTATCAAGATTACTATACCCATCTCTTCCACTTCTCACATCGAATCATCTAAACTTTAAAATCAAACTAGCTAACCAGGGTCCCCATACACCCTGTACCCGAGCTCAACACGTAAAAACATAACCCGACTCCACTAGCCTCAAATAATAATATAACTCTCAATAAATATATCTAAAATGATAGTGTATTAAGTATATAAGAGTTTGAAATTTCTAATAGTTGAACTCTTCTCAATTCCTGACATTCGCTACTTTCATGTAGGGGAGGTCTCTCAAGCAAAATCCAAACAAGGAACCCTCCCAATACACTACTATGTAGCTATGTCGGGGATTGAGATCAGTTGAACCAGGATAAGGTTTTATAAAAGATTTTTCAAACCATAGATATTTCCCGAAGGCCTATATAACAATATAATATAAAATAATTTCATGTCTTGCGACACACCAATCAAATACCTTATGTTCAAGACACAGGGCCCCAACAAATACAATACTCTCATCAACACCTAGATCTCAAAACTATCACAACCCTAAGCTAAATTCCCTGCTCAATAATGAATCTTCTAAACTCTGAACCTCCTCAGTTATACAAATCCTTTGCATTACATTAAAGCATTACCGCAAGGTAAGTCCTTCCCTCATTGGAACACTATAATTACCTGCACCTAACCTAACTTTAGAATAATAACCTTATAATCACTACTCAACAAGCCTTAACAGTCCGTACTTTCGGATATCAATAGCACAACTCTCTACTAGCTCATTGCTAAATGATCTATCATCCCAAAAGATGACATACAAAGGCCACACTTACTCACTCCTTACTCCAAGGAAATTCTGTACACATTAATGTTATAATGGCTTACCACTCGGTATACCTTACATGCGACGCTCCCAATACCACATAAAGTGTGACCTAAACCCAAAAAAGGTATTCTACCTTATACTTCCATAATCCAATTGTTTTTATAGGAGGGTAGTGAGACTGGGGTCTATGAATAACTGGAAAGGGTGAGGCGTGACCCACTCCAATGGACGTTGTCTGCAAGGTTCTCAAGAACTTCTGAAGCAACTTCTGAAGAGACCTTCTCCTTTCGGTAAAAATGGAGCTCAAGCTGGAACTCCCTCCCTACAAGAAGATGAACTTCCACAATAATAATAGTAATTTTCTCAAGAGGAGCTCCTGAGAGTGATGGCTGTCAGTGGGGAGTGAAAGAACGAGGCACTTAGCACTTAGAGAGAGCAGGGAGAGAATACTAGAGAGGTTCTGGTGTGATTTTGACAGAGTGACTTTGCTATTGAGTTTTTCTCTCATGTCTATGACCTTGACCAGGGGTCCTATTTATACTTGGGCACTAAGGCTGGGTTGACACTTTTGGCGCCAAAACTTAGAGGGTTGGTGAGGGACAAAGTCTGCAGTGTACTATTTGTCCCTACCAGCGGGCAGGTCTGCCTGTCCCCTCTGGCAGATGCCCCTGGTGCCGACCAAAGTTCAAAAGAAAATATGTCTTCTAATGGAGAAAAAATATCCAATTTGCTAAATATCTTTTGAAATGGTAACTTCTGGTACAAACTTTGTAAACTTGAGGGGGGGTCTCGAGGACCACCTCCTCTAAAATATTTGCAAGCTTGAGGGGGGTCTTGAGGACCCCCTTCTAAAATCATTTTTCTTGAGAGGGGTTTAGAGGACCCTCTCCTTTAAAATCATTTTATAAACAGTTCTTTTCTTGTGAGCAGCCAGCCCTTTGGCTGCTCACTTCACTTGTGACTAAGTGTGAGGTGTGTGAGGACTGGGTGACTCTAGGGTCTTCTACTAGTATTCTCTCAATCCTATAGTGTTAAGTGGTTGAGCTTTCTCAACATACCTTGTTCTTCAGCCGCCAAGCCAAAACTCCCAAGAGATCCCAACTGGCCTACTTGAGCCCTGCTTGCTCAACTAGGCAACCTGTACAAGAAAGCAAAGTGTTAATACTGTTCTTTTTAAAGAATGACGTTTCAGGATGAGGAGTTTCTCATGGTAGCCACTCCCTCATCCTGTCCACCCTGGGTGGGTTCCTTCTCAATATGAGTTTCTGCCGAAACCCTTGCAGTGGCACTTCTCAGATAACATTTCTGCAGTGATCCTTATAGTGGCGCTGACCCTTGAAGTGGTACTTCTCAATCTTGGACTTTTGCAGTGACCCTTGCGAGGCACCTCTAGAATGTCATTGTTGTAGTGACCCATGCAGTGGCGCTGACCCTTACAGTGGCACTTCTCAATCTTGGACATCTATGGTGACCCTTGCGAGGAACCTCTCGAATGTCATTGCTGCAGTGACCTTTGCAGTGGCGCTGACCCTTGCAGTGGCACTTCTCAATCTTGGACTTCTGCGGTGACCCTTGCGAGGCACCTCTCGAATGTCATTGCTGCAGTGACCCTTGCAGTGGCACTTCTCAATCTTGGACTTCTGTGGTGACCCTTGCGAGGCACCTCTCGAATTTCATTACTGCAGTGACCCTTGCAGTGGCGCTGACCCTTGCAGTGGCGCTGACCCAATCTTGGACTTCTGTGGTGACCTTTGCGAGGCACCTCTCGAATGTCATTGCTATAGCGGCGCTGACGCTTACAGCAGCGCTGACCCTTGCAGCGGTGCTGGGGGTTCCTACTGAATATGAGTTTCTGTCGGGACCCTGGGGTGGTTCCTTCTCAATATGATCTGTCAGGACCCTTGGTGGGTTCCTTCGCAATATTTCCAAAAAAAATGTTTTTATTTATATTTTTTTTGTAGGTAGACACCCTTCTACATTAGCCCCTCGTGCAAAGTCTTTTGTGTGGGGTAGACCAAAAGGCTTTGTATGCCATAAATTCAGTTTTTTTTCAGGGACCCTAGGGTTTCTTCATCATTCCTCTTAGGGTCATTAAATGTTATGTCACTTCATCCCAAGTTTTGTAAATGAGGCCACTTATAGTGGACCTTCTTATCAGGGTATAAACTTGGTCGGAGGGGTTACTCGCGGTGAGACCGTCATTTTTTAGCCTTCTTCAATGTCTTTCTACTTTGTTTAAAGGTGTTGCTCATGGTGAACCCCTCGCCCTTGGACTTTTTTCTATGGCCTTCTATCTTGGGCGGAGGGTTACTCGCAGTGAGCCCCTCGCCCTTGGCCTCCTTCTGTGGCCTTTCATCTTGGGCAGAGGGGTTACTCATGGTGAGCCCCTCGCCCTTGGCCTTCTTCTGTTGGCCTTTCCTCTTAGACGGAGGGGTTACTCTCGGTGAGTCCCTCGCCCTCATCCTTCTTCTGTGGCCTTCTGTCTTGAGCAGAGGGGTTACTCGCGATGAGCCCCTCTCCCTTGGCCTCCTTCTGTGGCTTTTCATCTTGGGCAGAGGGGTTAGTCACGGTGAGCCCCTCGCCCTTGGCCTTCTTCTATGGCCTTCTGTCTTGGGTGGAGGGGTTACTGCGATGGCCCCCTCACCCTTGGCCTTCCTTTGTGGCCTTCTATCTTGGGTGGAGGGGTTACTCACGGCGATCCCCTCACCCTTGGCCTTATTCTGTGGATTTCTGTCTTGGGTGGAGTGGTTATTCGCGTTGGTCCCCTCACCCTTGGCCTTCCTCTGTGTCCTTCTATCTTGGGTGGAGGGGTTACTTGCGGTGGACCCTTTGGCCTTCCTCTGTGGCCTTCTATCTTGGGTGGAGGGGTTACTCATGGTGAGTCCCTTGCCCTCGGCCTTCTTCTATGGCCCTTCATCTTGGGCGAAGGAGTTACTCTCGAAGAACCCCTCGCCCTTAGCCTTCTTCTGTGGCCTTTTATTTTTTGGGCGGAGGGGTTACTCGCGGTGAGCCCCTCGCCGTTGGCCTTCTTCTGTGGCCTTTCATCTTGGGCAGAGGGGTTACTCGCAGTGAGCCCCTCACCCTTAGCCTTCTTATGTGGCCTTCTATCTTGGGCGGAGGGGTTACTCGCGGTGAGCCCCTCGCCCTTGGCCTTCTTCTGTGGCCTTCTATCTTGGGCGGAGGGGTTACTCTCGATGAACCCCTCGCCCTTGGCCTTCTTCTGTGGCCTTTTATTTTGGGCGGAGGGGTTACTCGCGGTGAGTCCCTCGCCCTTGGCCTTCTTCTGTGGCCTTCTATCTTGGGCGGAGGGGTTACTCACGGTAAGACCCTAGCCCTTGGCCTTCTTCTGTGGCCTTCTATCTTGGGCAGAGGGGTTACTCGCGGTAAGACCCTCGCCCTTGGCCTTCTTCTGTGGCCTTCTATCTTGGGCGAAGGAGTTACTCGCGGTGGGCCCCTCGCCCTTGGCCTTCTTCTGTGGCCTTCTATCTTGGGCGGAGGGGTTACTCGCGGTAAGCCCCTCACCCTTGGCCTTCTTCTGTGGCCTTCTATCTTGGGCGGAGGAGTTACTCGCGGTGGGCCCCTCGCCCTTGGCCTTCTTCTGCGGCCTTTCATCTTAGGCGGAGTGGTTACTCGCGGTGAGCCCTTCGCCCTTGGCCTTCTTCTGTGGCCTTCTATCTTGGGTGGAGGGGTTACTCACGGTAAGTCCCTCGCCCTGAGTTCTTTTCTGTAGCATCAATTTTGGGAAGAGAGGGCACTCAAGGTGGATCCCCTCGCCCTAGGCTATTTTCTGTCAAACTTACAATCTTGGGAAAGTGGAGCCACTCTAAGTGGATCCCCACACTCCAAGATATTTTATTATTTGTTCACTTGCGTGAGGACTTCTCGATATTAGCCCCCTCGTGCAGAAGTGTCTTGCAATGTCGAGAGACTTGTGCACGAAATTTTCGTACCTTTTATTTATACTTGGCAGTTGCTCAAAACTGTTAGCGCTACGGTGCCCTTGGAGCCTTGGGTGCTAAACTTTCGCACCTTATATTTATCCTTGACACTTGCTCAAGACTGCGAGCACTCCGGTGCCCTTGGAGCCTTATGTGCTCAACAGGCGCACATTATATTTATACTTGGCACTTGCTCAAGACTGTGAGCGCTCCGGTGCCCTAGGAGCCTTAGGTGCTCATTTGGAGCACCTTACGTTTATACTTGGCACTTGCTCAAGACTGTGAGTGCTCCGATGCCCTTGGAGCCACAGGTGCTCAACTAGCGCATCTTATATTTATATTTGGCTCTTTCTTAGGACTATGAGCGCTCTAGTGCCCTTGGAGCTTTAGGTACTCAACTGGCGCACCTTATATTTATACTTGGCACCTACTCAAGACTGTGAGCGCTCCGGTGTACTAGGAGCCTTACGTTCTCATCTGGAGCACCTTACATTTATATTTGGCACTTGCTCAAGACTGTGAGCGCTCCGGTGCCCTTGGAGCCTTAGGTACTAAATAGTTGTACCTTATATTTATACTTGGCAGTTACTCAAAACTGTGAGCGCTCCGGTGCCCTTGGAACCTTAGGTGCTAAACTATCGCACCTTATATTTATACTTGGCAGTTGCTCAAAACTGTGAGCGCTCCAGTGCCCTTGGAGCCTTAGGTGCTCATCTGGAGCACCTTATGTTTATACTTAGCACTTGCTCAAGACTGTGAGCGCTCCGGTGCCCTTGGAGACTTAGGTGCTAAACTGTTGCACCTTATATTTATACTTGACACTTGCTCAAGACTGCGAGCGCTCCGATGCCCTTGGAGCCTTAGGTGCTTAACTGGCGCACCTTATATTCATATTTGGCAGTTGCTCAAGACTGTGAGCGCTCCTATGCTCTTGGAGCCTTAGGTACTAAACAGTTGTACCTTATATGTATAATTTCACTTACTCAATACTTTGAGTTGCTCTTTTTTATGTGAGAACCTCAAGATTGAACTTCTTGCTTCTAACTGTGGGGTATTTGCATATAAGATGAGCAAGTTAGAATTTTGAAGCTGCCCCTCTAACTGCGGGGTATTGCATATAACTGATCAAGTTAAAATTTGGACGATGCCCCCTAAATGCGGGGTACTTGCATATAGTTTAGCAAGTTTAAAATTTTGAAGCTGCCCCTTTAACTACGGGGTACTTGCATATAACTGAGCAGGTTGAAATTTGGGAGTGGCCCCTCTAGCTGCGGGGTACTTGCATATAATGAGCAAGTTAAAAAATTTCAAGCTACCCCTCTAACTGCGGGGTACTTGCATATGAGCTGAGGTAGTTAAAATTTTTAGCGCAGCCCCATGTGCCTGTGGGGTACTTTTTAGCGCATTATGGGGTATTTTGTTATGCACATTCATTTCTTAGGGAGTAGCTAGGAGATGGGGTTAGTCCTTCTCCTTCCCACAAACTTTGAATAAAATTTCGCATATATCCTAAGTAAAGAAGTAATTATTTCTTTATATTGGAAATTTCCCTTCGTCTGCAAGGGTGCTTGTTCCAAACTTTTCTTAGGAACCTTTTTGTCTTATAAAAATAATAAGTTTAGAGAAGGGGTAGACCCGCTTCTCCCTATTTTCTGAAATCTGGTCAAGTAAAATTTTCTTGAGAACAGAGGTTAAGACTTGTTCTCTAGGCTATGAATCTATATTGAATAATAAAAAAATGTAGTGAATTTTTTTTATTATTATTATTATTACTAGGAGGATAACCTCTTGCTAGTCCTGTCGGGTCTTAGGGACTTTACTCACTATACTTTTACTTTTGGGTTGGATATCCCCCCAAGTATAATGAGGAAAGTTCCTTATATCATGGGCCCTCTTCTAAATCTAGCAGAGGTTCTGCCCTTCTTTTAAGAAAAGAACGCATAAATCTGGTGTACCCACCGCACAATGTAGGTAAATGAGTCATGCACAAAATTTCTAGTGCCAAAAATAATGGGTATAACTTTTCTTCATTGCAGTCAGAGTTTATATTTCTTACAAGAAATGTACTCATAAAACTAGAGCAGTCTATTCAATTTTTTTTAAGAGAATGAAACTGGGCAGGAGTTAGGCATAGTACCTTCTCAGTTGTAGTGGTGAAGATGTTTATTGACTTCGGGTTGAATTTTGGGATGATTGTAGGTATTTTATCGTCAAATATGTTGGAGGTTCCTCTTGACCTTTTTCCACCACAAGATGATTTAGGAGCACCGACTGGTATGGATTCCTTATCGAGGCTCATGACGGGCGAGGGTGCTTCGCAGGAGGCTGCTGCTGGCGCAAATCTGGGTTCCTCAAAAACCCAAGATTCTAGGGGTTCCTCATTAAGGTCATTGACTACAGAGGATTCCTTGCGACTGTGTATTGCCTATACAGGTTACTTGCCATTGCGCAATTTTGAAAGGGGTTCCCCTACGATTATGACTTACTCTATTCTCGCAACCATGAGGGGTTCCTTGAGCTCCGAGGGTTCCCTGCCACTGTCGTCAATTCGGATGGGTTCCTCATCTAAAATGGCATTGAGCCCTTATTTTCCAACGAGTTCCTTGTCAACAACATCTGTGTCAGATAATTTGGGACATGTTATGAGAGAGGGTTCCTCGACGACTCTGGGTTCCTGGCATATTTTTTTGTTGGCAGTTTCTCGTCCACTGCTCCAGCTGAAAGGGATTCCTCGTGCGTTATTGTCCTAACATAGGGGGTCCCTCGTCCGGACCCTTCTTAGCAGTGGGTTCTTTGTTCGAAGTTTTGAACATAAGAGGCTCCTCATCTGGTGGGTTCCTCGCACGAGTTTTTATCTATGGAGGGTTCCCCATTTGGACTTCTGTATTTCCTCAGGGTTCCTTGTGTGGGAATTTTGTAGCCTCAGGTCCCTCGCACTTGAGGGGTATCTCACTTGGCATTTTGACCACAAGGGGTTCCTCACTTTTCATCACGACCACAAGAGGTTACTCTTGGCCATCATTAGTCAAGGGTTCCTCGTCGCTACCTGTCATTAGCGAGACACAACTCAGCCCCTCGCGCTCACGCATGACTCTCGAAATGGCTTGCCCGTTACAACTGTCGGCGGCGGCTTCTGTGTCAATAATATCATAGAAAAGGGTTCCTCGCAGATCCCTTTGGGTCCCTCGTGCGCTATTTTTGGCGATATGATATTTGGGATGACCTTGGGTCTTGCATCGTCGTCAAGGGTGCCTCATGAATTTTGTCCCTCCCAAAACGTTAAGGGTTCTTCCCTAGAGGTTGAGGGTTCCTCGCAACCTCATGACATTAGCACACGTCCTTCTCCCACGCGCAATACTGGAAGGAGGTTCCTCGCGACCTTTAGTCAGCTCGCATGCGACTTCAAACACACTTTTGGGTTCCTCGCCCTCAGTACCTATGAGCACGATTTTAGGTTTTGTGCCTGGGACTTCGCGCATGATGGGTCCCTCGCCAGAGAGTTTTGCAACCAAGGGTCCCTCGTGACCTTATTACACTGATAAGGGTTTCTCGCACCTGATTTCAATATCTAGAGTTGACGCCACCCAGGTTTCCTCACAAGAGGAAGTACCAACTATGGTATCCTCGTTTGGAGTGCGCGCTACTGAGGGTTCCTCACAAGAGTTACTACAAAGGAAGGGTTCCAAACTATTTACGGTCGCGGGTTCCTGGACCGAGTTTGCTACCATGAGTTCCTCGCGCCTTGACTTCCCATTCGGGGGTGTCTCGACATCAATCTTCATTGAGACTGCAGCCATAATGTTTTGTTGGCGACGAGGGACACTCAGGGTTCCTCGCCCATGAGTTCCTCGCTCTTTGACTTCCCATCCGAGGGTGTCTCGTCCTCATGCTTCGTCGGGACTGCTGCCACAACATTTTTTTGGAGACGAGGGACACCCAGGGTTCCTCGCCCATGAGTTCCTCGCGCCTTGACTTTCCATCCGGCGTGTCTAGACCTCATTCTTCGTTGGGACTGCTGCCACGACATTTTTGCTGGCGACGAGGGACACGCCGGATGGAAAGTCAAGGCGCTGACCCTTGCAGGTCGTACCCAGTGCATAAGTCTCCCTCTTCACTGCAGGGTCTGGGAGAGGTAGATATCGACTAGTCTTGCCCCCATATTGTTTTATAATATAAAAAGAGAGACCGTTCCCAAGTCTCGAACCCGAGACCAACCGTAGCTCGGGCGAGGGTACTTGTCATCGCTCCAAGGTACGACCTCTAATATGATGTCATGATGATCGATTTTCCAATACATCCCCATTTTTTTTAAATTTTGCAATACCCCCTCAATCCGTTACCTATTCATCAAAACCATTAGAACTCTTGTGTTTTTATCCCATTTTTATGACCAATTTTGTGGGAGACTCCATTTAAAAAAAAAATCATTGCAACCCCAAATTTTTAACACTTTAATTTTTTATTTTTATATAAAGAAAACTTCATCGGCGTATATTTTAAAAATTGATTTTTTTTCAAAAAAAATGAAAAAAATCCCCAAAATAAGAAATTTTGTAATAAAGTAAAAAAGGAAAAAAAAATTTGAGTACAAGAATTCACAATTAAATATTTTTAGAAAGCAAATGTATTAAAAGAGTAAAGAAAATGATCATAATACAAGATTTACATGTTTAGCAACTGCCTATGTCCACGGAGAGGGTTCTCGATTTTTATTCATTTCTCGGAAGTTCGAAATTATACGACCCTTTATCCCAAGATGAGGGTTTAATTTATAATAGTGAAAAGTAGTTTGTGAAGCTAAACGACGATCAAATCGCGAAACTATGAGAAATATTCCGATCGTTCGACCGCAACAACAACGGCAGCCTCACACAATTCGAGCTCGGCTCGTTACTATGCTCCCTCGGCCTAAAACTGAGCCCAGACCAGCTCGACACGTTAATCCCAAAGGCCGACACAAATATCAATGAATTAGTAGAATTTTCTGAGTTTGTGTCATTAGTGGCACCTGAGTTTTTGCCTACTAAATCTCCTTACGCGGATGAGCAGTTGAAGCAGTTGTTTAAGGTGTTTGATAGGGATGGGGATAGGTTTATTACTGCAGCTGAGTTGGCTCATTCTATGGCTAAGATTGGACATGCGTTGACGGTAGATGAGTTAAAGTGGCGCTGACCCTTGCAGCGGTGCTGATCCTTACAGCGGCGTTGGGGGTTCCTGCTGAATATGAGTTTCTATCAGGACCCTGGGGTGGTTCCTTCTCAATATGATCTACCAGGACCCTTGGTGGGTTCCTTCTCAATATTTCAAAAAAAAATGTTTTTATTTATATTTTTTTTATAGGTAGACACCCTTCTACAGTTTCACTTCATCCCTGGGCCCCTCTACTCCTTCTAGGATAAGTCTTTCTTCTTAAGGCTTAATTCTCCTCAGAGAAACATCCTCCCAAAAATCCTTCCTAACCATCTTGAAGGACAAAGCGCTATTGCGACCCCCGATAACTCATTCAGTCCTACTCAATGAACCCGAGTCTCCAAATTTCTTACTCCCTTCTTAAATAAAGACGATACTCCTGACAATGGGACAATGCCACATAACTTTCACCGGTAAAAGTCAGCAACACCAGGTTTCCTAACAAATGTTGACGAATTTCTCCATCTAAACCTCCCAAGGACTTCACTATATATCTTCTCCATATGTACCTTGTCGGATGCAAGGTTTGCCAATCGAGTAGATTCTTATTTGTACTCACCAACAATCGATTACCGTGAGTCATATCTGATAGTATCCTCCTTATTTCCGCTTGAATTACGAAAAGAAAATACTTATAGTCAAAGCGTGCCCAAAAATCTGTTACGGGAATTTCATCACTCTGCACTCATCCATTCAAAGGTGCCTTGTGAATCCTTCTTTCACTGACTTGCAACTATTGCATCAGCTACCTCCGAAGAGCCTGGAGGATGTCCTTTCCCAAAGGCTTCTAGTACTCATTCCCACACAGATGGTCCTAGGTGGTCTTGAGCTTATCAGAACGGTAGGATGATGTGCCATCTCAACAATGGCAGCATCCACCGTTTGTGCCACACTATTAGCAACTTCGGCTGTGGTCCCAGTCCCTATGGGAATTTGGGGCTCCACACTATCAACCCCTCTATTTTCCCTACATGGACGACTAAATCATGGCAATGTCTGAGATAAGAGAAACTGTGTCAAAACACCGTTTAAGTGAGTACACCTTGCAGAAGAAGATAAACGTAGTGAACAAAACAATACTAATAATAGGGCTCTACATCAAGAACGCTTGAGGAAGAATGCAAAAAACTTGCACAAATCCTAAAGACACTAGAACCTGATGCTCTGATACCATTTGTGACACCCCGCTTAAAATAATAACGGATTTCCAACCCTATATTACATTTAATCAGGAATCTCATATGGATCATTCTCAGCATCTAATGATGATACTAAAATTAAATAGGGCGAACTACCCAAAACTATAAAAGAGGATGCCAAAAATTAATTAAAAACATACAATGGACATCAAACCAACAATATAAAACTACTAGAAACGGTAGAAAGCACACAAGTACCACGATAAAAGTAAGTGCTTGAATTAAAATAAAATATATACACAAAAAGAAATATACCTGAATAAGCTGTCGGGGAACAAACAATACAACATCCCTAGGGAAGGAAATATAAACAGCTACATATAACTCTTGGGTGTAAACTCGATATACAAAATCAATCCTATCTAGATTTTCAAGAAGAAGGAAGCGACAACAATCTAAATCCCGCAACAGTCCGCAATTGCTACGGCTCCCAAGATTCTGGATAGAAAAGCATCCTCGGTATCTTTGCGGTGGGACACCTGTAGTAAACAGTATCTATCTATCTATCTATCTATCTATCTATAGTAAAAGAGAAATGTAAACGATAAAGGGCCCGAGGAGTAAAAATATTTGCAGCAAGTATATTAACCGTGCATAATAAATATAAATGCAATATTTCATAATTAAAATGGAGTCGCACTCTCGTGAAACCCCAAACTCACCTCTCATCTACAGCACGCACCTAATCGTGTCCCGGAACCATAATAAAGCTACCCCACACATTTAAGGACAACCTACCTAACTATATGCATGACTTATACCCACATGACCCGCCATCCTAACATAACCCAAAAATCCTTTTCATTCTAATTACACACACACACACACACACACACACACACACACACACATATATATATATATATATATATATATATATATATATATATATATATATATATATATATATATATATATATATATATATACGCCTTACTAAGCTTTATTGGTTCTAGTTATTAGCTTAAACCAGTTATTAGTCTTAGCACGACACACATTATCATAAGTTTTCACATAAAGAACTTATTCTCCAAATAACATACATCCGATTCCTAAGGAAAAAACTTCTCTCCACTCCAAACATTGCACTACGTTTCGTGCATGGGGCGTCTTGCAAAGCGAAATCCACACAAGGAACCCCCCCGATACACTACTCCTTGACAATGTTGATCGGTGGGATCCATTATGTCCTCCACACCAATCCCACTATGACAACTACTTAAATGTTGAGTACCGTCTCTAAAAACATAGTTAGGATCTCTATCTAAATCCTTGGGGCCGATATATCTGCAATTGTCTCTAAGTACGATCTTTCGACCCTAATAAACTAGTACACCGAAATCACATGAGGTGTACATCTTAGAAAATTCATATCACCTTCACATATAGGATATATATATATATATATATATATATATATATATTTACTCTAAATATATATAAGCAATCATTCATTCCTATAACCACGTATACATAACACACATAATGTACACTTTGCAATACACATAACATAAATGGTTATAGGATACAAAAATACTGCACCATGCTATCATCTTCCAAGAATTACTCACTTTCTCCCGTGTTACCACATATAAGACTATTATCACACTGCCATGGTAACAAAATCAATCCTAACGTATGGGAAGCGGTCATAGTTCCTAACTGGAAAGTTAGAACGAATCATACCCAAGACTTCTCACCCCTAAAAATAAAATCACACAAATAATAGTGGATGACTATGACCTGGGGACTATACACACCCTTCTCCTCAAGCTAGGGGCCTCACCCACATCACGCAACCTCCCATGATAGAATGTGTCGAGTATGCTCACACAATAAGTATATATATCATTCACACCACAAATATATATACATGCAATTACATCATATGTATAAGTTATCACACAAGAGATATACATTCACACCATAAATATATACTCATTTAATATATATATATATATATATATATATATATATATATATATATATATGCATTCCCTATCTCCATACATCATTCATCAAGTAAAAGAAGCTGGTGATATGTAAATAGCTCTCGTAATACTCACCCTTGTTATAACGTATACCTACCCAAAGTAATTTCTCTTATATAGTCCCTCACTTGAAATATATACATCAAATTCACCTATGATATGAATATTCTTTCATTATGTCCAACATTAAGGATACTATCTCAATATCGACCATAGGTAGCATCCCTATACCAACCATTTATACCCGGATGCCCGCAGATATATATATTACTCCAACTATCGGTACACTCAACTAATAGTCGAAAATCTATTTAATCCTTTCAAACTAAGAACTCGGTTCATTTACTCAATTGAACCCTTAACAATACCGCTCTTCCAATTTAGTCCCCAAATTATCGTCACTAAGGATATTCGATCTGTCTCTCATTGGTCTTCCTGTATTATTTAAATAAAATTCTATCGCTTGAAGTATTCGACATAAAAGTCGGCATAACAATCTCTCGTCATATCTTCACCACTTCCTCGAAAAGTACTTAACCTTACACCCTATGTTAACTCACTCTTTAAACTGTAAATGGGACTCTATCCCTAATAAAATCCCCACTATATCGATACAATAAACTCCAATCCATGTATGTATTCCCAAACTGCTTCGATAAGTCCCCATGATCATAACATGTGAGATATCCTTATATAAGCTCCAAAACACGACTCTCGCATCATATGAATGAGTTCCAAATTGAGAAATCCAACCGAAATGGAGTAAAACTCATTCTAGAAAAATCTAGCAAAACAACCCTATTTCCGAATCGATTCGTTCCTAACCCGAATTGATTCGGCCCAGCGAATCGATTCGCCCCTAATTCGAATCAATTCGGTCCCAAAGACCCGGGAGTCTGTCTTAGGCCAAATCGATTCGCCTTGGGTCCGAATCAATTCGATCATAAAGACCTGTATGGCTGCAACATTTTGAATCGATTCGGAAGGGGGCCGAATCGATTCAACCTGTTCAACAGGCTACGAAATGGTCATTTCTGTCCAAAACCTAAATTTACCAAAAATTAATTTAATCATCTACTAAGCCTCCATCTTTAAACCCAACATGTTTTATAACATAAAAATCATTATATAAATCAACCCTACACATAATATAACCTCAAATCCATTTATGAACCTCAAATACAAGATTTAACCCACAAAATCAGGGTTTCGATATTTATACCCAAAATCCATATTTTTTCCTACAAGTCATGAAATCAAATACACATATGAATTATTTAGCAAGATTAAACACTCGCCTCAGAATTATAGAGGTTGAATCATCCTCGAGATCGTGTATTGGCTGGAAATCTCCAAGCTTTCTCCTCTCTCCTCTTACTTTTTTCTTCTTTCTCTCTCTCTCTCTCTCTCTCTCTCTCTCTCTCTTTCTCCCAAATGACATAGGCTGATTCATAAGCCTCTTACGCCTTTAAAACAAGAATCCCAAATTTTAAATGATAATACACACTTTAAATGACTCATTTATTCCAATTAGACTCAAACATACTTAAAAATATTCTGGACCCAAAATAAAACCCAAGGACAGTCATTTTGACTATCTCAACCCATCCGGAATCAAATGCACATTCAGAATTATCATCTGGAATACTTTATAATGTCAAATTTTAAAATTCTCCAATTTAAATAAATTTTATTTCCTCCCAAAATTTGATTTCTCAGTCCCAAAATCGTGTGGTGTTACAAGGGGTAGCCCCACTGGGTATTCTGATGGAGGTACAGTAGGGCCAAAGGGCATATGGGATCCGATCGGCTCAGTCTCTATAGGTTTTGGTCATCTTGTTGATGATGGTCATGAGGCTCTTGTTGGAGGATTCAACAGAGCTGTTAGTTTGCGTTCAGTAGGGAGAAGACATATGTCTTTGAATTCTATACTTGTCGACTAATTCTATGACCTCAGCCTCGAAGTGGAGTCCATTGTCTGATACCAACTCATGGGGAACTCCATAGCGGCAAACGATATTCCTTGTGATGAACTTGGCCATACTCTTCACATTAAGTACTACGTATGACTCAACTTCGACCCATTTTATGAATTAATTAATGGAGACCGGGATGAATTCGTGAATGTTTGAAGCTTTGGGAATGACCTTCCCTATGATATTAATGCCTCCGATAGAGAAGGGCCGGGGAAAGATGATGTTGTATAACTCTCGAGGAGGCAAGAGCTGAAGGTTGGCCAACTGTTGGCATTTGAGGCATCTTAAAAAATAAGCAGTACAGTCTTAGACCATGGTGGTCCAGTAGTACCCTTGATGGATGATTTTCTTAGTAAGCATGAGACCGTTCATGTGGGGCCATCATTCCCCACTGTATATTTTCTACATCATTTCTTCAATTCCATCCCCTGCTAGGAATACAAATGGGCTCCATTGAATTTTCTCTTGAAAAGATTTATCACATATGATGTACTGGGTAACCACTTTACGAAGGGGTGCAGAGTATTTATTATTTGTGTCCCGGGGATATTTACCATGTTTGATAAGGGGATAAATATCGTAGTACCATAATCTTACCGTATATGCATCTTCCCCTATAATCAGCTAAATGTGGTAGCAGTTGGTGGGTGTATCTCATTTCTATACCAGAAAGGGGGACATTATTATTCCATTAGACATGTCGACCATGGAGGCAAAGGTTGTTAGTGTGTCATCTAGGTTATTCTTCGAGCGAGGAAGGTAATGGAAGGTGATGTCTTTTAATTAGGAGGCAAGCTCTTCTGGATTCATGTGAAAGGGTAGGATCTTCTCATCTATAACTTTCTATTTCCTGAGAATTTGTCTGACAATTAGGCCAGAGTCTCCATAGATGTCCATGTGCTTGATTCCTTTCTCGATGGCGATCTTGAGCCTTACAGTGCATGCTTCATATTCTATTATATTATTATTGCAAGGGAAATATTTTTTAGTGTAAATTGGGGTTGAGAGTCATCGGGAGTGATTAGGATTATCCCAATATCATATCATTTCGTATTGGAGGCTCCATCGAAGAAGGTCACCTAAGGTCCTCCTGAGAGGTTCATAGGATGTCTTCTCCTGGAAATTTGGAGACCCAAACTTTAGTTCCTTCCATGGGATGGTCGGCAAGATAATCGGAGATGTCCCTCCCCTTCATATCCTTCTACATGATGTACACAATGTCGAACTCGGCTAGTAACATTAACCAATGGGCCATACGATTGGACATAACGGGTTTCCCTAGAAGGTATTTTATGGAATCTATTCAGTATACTAGTATGATAGGTAATGCTAGCATATAGGGTTGTAATATCTACATGACCCAGATCAGGGCGACACATACCTTCTCTAAGGTAGTGTATTTGACTTCGTACCCAGCCAGCTTTTAACTAGAGTAGTTGATTGATCTATTCTTTTGAGATTCCTTAATGTATTGGGCCACTAAAGACCCTACAGTAATATCAAAGACAATCAAGTACAAGAGGAGGGGGAGACTTGTCTATGGAGGCATGAGCACCGAAGGTCAGGTGAGGTATTGTTTGACCTGGTCAAATGCTTCTTGGCACGTCTCGTTTAAAACTTAAGTTGAGTCAATCTGGAGAAGTTTGAAAATGGGTTTGCAGATAGAGGTCAGTTGGCTAATGAACCAACTAATTTATTGCAGCTTATGGAGGAATACTCATACTTCGTTCTTTATCTGGGGTAGTGGCATCTCGAGTATGGCTTTTAGTTTGGCGGGGTCTGCATTAATCCATTTCTCATTCACCATGAACCCAAGGAGCTTCCCTTTAGTGATGTGAAAGACACATTTTTATGGGTTGAGTGGCATCTAATACTATCGTTGTCACTCAAATAACTTCCTCAAAGCAGTAATATGACCTTCTCGGGTCTTGGAATTGATGATCATATCATTGATATAGATGTAGACTTCTTTATGGGTGAAGTCATGTAGGATAGTTGTGGTGGCCCTTTAGTAGGTATCCTCGGCATTCTTGATCTCGAATGGAATGACTTTATAGTAAAATGTTCCTTATGGGGTGATGAAGGAGGTCTTCTCCTAGTGGTCAGGGTGTATTTTAATCTGATTGTAACCTGAAAACCCATCGATAAATGACTTGAGAGCACGAATGGTTGTGTTGTCTCTGATCTTGTTATTATTAGGAAGGGGATAATCATCCTTCGATTATGATTTGTTCAGATCTCAATAGTTGTCGTACATGTGAACTTTGTCTCCTGACTTTGGCACAGGGATGATGCTTGCAAGCCATGTAGGGTATTCGACCACATGAGTGAAGCCTACGTTCAATTGTTTTACCATTTCTTCTTTTTAACCTTGAGGAACTATTATGTTCGAAGATTCCTTAATTTCTACTTGACGGTCTTTCTCTTTGGGAATATGGGGATCTCGTGTTTAGGTATCTCTGGATCCATACCGGACATATCGTTATAGGAACATGCAAAGATGTCTACGTACTCTTTTAGAAGCTCTTCAAATTTCACCCATTCATGCTCATTGAGGGTGGACCCTATCCTAATCTTATGCTGATACCTACTAGAATATAGATTAGTAGCAACAATATCATCATCATTAGTTTCAATGCGCTTATGTTGTTTATTCTTTTCCTTATTGAGATGAGTTAAGAATTGTTCATATTTTAGATCATCATCTTCAAAAGTTTGATTATAATTAAGGCAATTAATGTAAAGCACAACAAGATACTCAAAATCCTCGTTTATTTCATTAAAGGATTTTTTAAGAAATAAAACATTGAGGACCTCATCAAAGGAGGCCTCATTTACAATGATATTAGAAATATCAAAAATAGTACCAGGCTCAGGGATCTCTTGGAGAGAGTGGATAAAAGGATTTAGATTGGGTTGAGAAGGCTGGACTGGAACAGCATACCAGTTAAGAAGAGGTGTTTTACAAGTGGTGATCTTTGCAAATGGGTTAGGCAGTGCGACCTCATGGGGAATCATGAAGAAATCCATCCCCAGTGTGTGCAGGTTGAATGACTCCTCGATGAAGTTTTCCTTAGCATTTTCAATGCCTTCTACGGCTTTATCAGTCATAAGTTCCACCTCATGTCTCTGCTCCTCGTCCCAGGTGTTTCCATCTTTGAAGAATATTTCCATCCTCAGTGTCATCTTCTTGTCGAGTCATACCACGGTTCAGGGAACCCACAAAAGGGGAAATACTCGCCCTCTAACTCGTCGTTTGAGCTCTGAAAATCATCACCCCAGTCGTGGCGTCGATTTCATCCTACTAAGAGTAGTCAATTCATTCAACGACTTTCGTAACTTTATCATACAAGTCTTCCCACTAATAGGGGAAGTAAAGGAGTGAAGGGACCATACTTCCTTAAAGCTTCAAGACTGTGAGCAACTCATGGATGCTACATATCTCCCCTTTCTGGTGGAACACATCTGACATGGTCTGTACGACATCGTCCAAGCTGAACTCTTCTACGGGCACAACCCATTTATCTGATTCTCGGGTCCACTCTCGAGCTTCCATAAACACGTCGCTTCACCTTTCATAGTAAATAGTCATCTCTATGGGAAATTTTAGCCAAACCTCCAGAATTGGTCCAGATCTGGGGTAATTCCATGTCGGCCCCCTCTGACTGGGTACGAACAACACTATAGGCTCGGATGAGCAGTGACAAAGCTTGATCAGTGAAGCTCGTGAGATCTAAGAGAAATTATCAGCAAACTTTGAGGGGTTTGGTTGATATTCTATGTATGTTAGGTGTTCTGACAGTCATGATTTGGGTAGAGGGGTCAAATTTTGGGTTTCCTTTTGGGAAGATGGCGTTCACCCTGGTTCCATGTGTTGGGAGAGGGTTTTGAGTGTTGTTGGGTTTAGGATTAGCTGGGGGAGTGATGATGCCCCGGTATATGAGACCTTGGATCATATTTTTGAGGAGGAAACACATTTTAATGGTGTGTCCTATGATCTGGTGAAAATCACAGTGAGAGTGATGTTTGATGTTCTTGAAAAGGGGATTTCGCAATGGTTAGGGTTCCAATGGCTTGATGAGGTTTCAAGCAAGCAAGGCTTGTTAAACATTTGACAGGGAGTATGAAGTTCAATATATTCTTTCTGGTAGAGTTAGGATGCTTTTCAGGTGACCAGGTAGTGGTCGGTTGTGATATGTTGTTGATTGTCGAGATTGAGGTATTAGTTGATTTATCATACTTCCGTGGCATAAATTTCCCGGTCAGACTTTTTAGTTCAGATTCCACTTTGGGATTAGTAACCCCTTATTTAATCTCCACACTAGCCTCCCATAGGACTCTGATGTGTGGGTAGTTTTGTCCTCCAATCAATGCTCGGATATGGGGCAGGAATTTTTTCTTCACTATACTCACTTGCTCTTCTTCTGATGGTATGATGGTTGAAAGACCAAAAGGTAATTTCCTTTTTATTTAAAACTCAATGAATGATGCGGAAGCGTTGTAAAACAGGTGATGGTTCAACTTTCAAAAATAACAACAAGTTTTAATTTCTCAAAACAAATTAAAACATAATTCAAGTCCTAGAATTTGCCTAAGTCATAATTTTCAATTAATCAAAGTTAGGCGAAACCAATTTTAGCAAATGACTTGAATAAACCAATTTTACCCAATATTTAATTTAAGTCCCAAATTAAATGAGTGTGATAATTAAACCAAATTTTATCTTGAAATTATCCTAAGCATGGATTCTAAATTATTGTGCAAGATAAAATAAACAATGTCACACTACGCCGAGATGTACGAGGAAAAACCCAAGACGGGAAACAACCTCGGACGGCCCTAGCCACAAGTCCACTAGATATGGAATTACAATTACAAGACAGATAGACTTACAACGACTGACTCGATCCCTCTCAAGCCTCGACGCTCCTTCTCGTAGAAACCTCTTCCTAGCGGACAACCTCGGAACACCACCGCGGTCTCGGGATCCACCGATGGGACTTTATATGGTCACCGTCACCCAAGCATGGAGCCTTTCTCCGTGTGGGTAGAATCTCAACAAAAGTCTTCTTTGTGATGGGGTGTAGAAGCAAACCCGAAACGTCTCTTGAATTCGGTAGAGAAAACCGGTGCCAAAAAACTCCAAGCAATTGATATAAATATAGAAACTTGGATAAACACAATTGGGTGTAAACTAGAGTGTGTATGAATTTTTCTTTGAAAGAATAACACTCAAAACATGATCTTTTTCCTTAAACAAATCTTGTCTCAAAATACTCTCTAGGAGTTTGTATGGTATGAAAAAGATACCCCTTGAAAAATGATTCCCGTCCTTGATAAAGCCTTAAAAATCAGTTAAGAAACAAGTGGGATAATGGGGTGAAAATTGCCAAAAAACTGCTCAAAACCGTTCCCGCCTGGCGTCTCGTTCGAACGAACTTGACTCTCGTTCGAACGAGACTTCTAACGAGCGACCAGCCTGGGCTCGTTAGAATCTCGTTAGGTACCTCGTTAGAACGAAAAACTCGTTCGAACGACATATCGAACGACTGACCAGTTTAGGGTCGTTGGCAAACTCGTTCGAACGAAACTGGTTCGAACGACAAAACTCGTTCGAACGAAATCTGGTTCGAACGAAAAAACTTGTTCGAACGACATTTCTAACGAACGAACAGAAAGTTTGTAAAATTCGATTTTGGCCCAGAAACTTTTATATACTTATTTTAGAGTTCGATTTGATTCTTTCTGAAAATAAAATGCAGTTTTATTACACCTAACACCCAATAAACTTTGTTCCAAGCTCCTATATAAATATAATTACATTCATACCTTGGGAGCATGGAACCTTAGTTGATGACGTAGAAACGAGGCACGCAAACCGGCATTTTGATGAAGCTTTAATTTCTTTGCCGCTACGTCTTCAATACATACTTCATAGGCTTGAGAATATTACAAATAAATACTATCCTATGAATAAATGTTTTTGTCCGGAATTGAGCCAAAACTATATATGGACTCAATTTGAAATTTGTGTCCTTACAAATCTCCCCCTTTGGCTATTCCGGGACAAAAACCAAACAAAAAATCCTAAAGGGCCGTCAAGCTCTACTAGACTCAAAACATAACCCGCCCAATCTTGACTCAACCCAAGGATCAAACGCTTTGCCATTAAACAATGCTGCTTTAGTAGAATACCTGCACACTTAAGCAAACTCATCAAATGCATAGGGAATATCAAAATATAAAATGCAATTAATTAAATTATTCCCCCTAAATTAATTCTCCCCTTTATCAAATACATGACCTACTTAGAAAGACGTCTCCCCTAAGATAAATCTCCCCCAAACGAAGATACGATAATAATAGGATTAGATACCCTTTCTCCCCCTATCATCATTCTCCCCCTTTTTGTTCGGGAATAGGCAAAGGATAAAGAACTAATAAACAGCATGTGAAAGCTTAAAGTGATAAGACATGAAAGCATATGAGCAATAAAAGCAGGGCAAAGACAAATATCATATATATAGATACCAAAAAAATATACCAATAGAGCACTTGCATATATATATAGATATAAACACACACATGACACAAAATACAATAAGTTTGCACACTCGTATGGCAAAAATGTGTCATATGGAAACGGAAGTGTAGGGGTGTGTACTAGCAACAATTAAATTTAGACCCAAACACTTAATAAACGTTCACGGAGTTCTCATTTGATTGCAAACTTCATCACAGTTAAATATAAGCTCATGTGACAATATAAAGATTGAACTCAATGAACAAACATACACAATGCATACAAGCCTAGCATGATGATGATTCTATAAACCAAATAGAGTCATGACATTAAAGACAACTAGGATAAACGGACATTGTGCAAACCGTTGATATACCATCCAATTCTCCCTCAATGAGCATATATATTCTTTTGTTTTTATATGAATATATCAAACAAACATAGGCCTTGGCAATTTCTTCCTTTTTAATGCCAAATATTCTGTTTTTAGGCCTTTGGATCACGTATTTCTTTTAGATCCAATCAACGGTGGCTTACTATCGCAAAGGATTTAATTCATCCTTTCGGAGCCCTTCCCCGTGCATATATTAATTTATGATGTTTTCATTTTTCGCATAAATCTCACATGCAACGGATTTTGACATGCACTAGTCCTCCTAGGTCATAGATATGTAGATGACTAGATTGATAGGAGAACACCTCAAAAAGCTCAAATATAACATGTGACATTAAGATTTCAAAAGAGCTCGTGCATGTGTGAAAAGAGGCATATAGAAATAGAATCCATTTAAACAATACAAAATCCAACTACTCCATAAAATATGGTAAAGAACATAATAAGGATTGAAAATCTAAACCAAAAGTTCTAGCCACGTGGGAGCGTAAATGATGGGATTCAAACACAAGTATATGCCACATAAAGTGTGTCAAACAAAAATACACACCAAACAAAATCTTTTTGAGTTTTTAACATTTTTAGTCAAAAAGAAAGATATATACTCAAAAGACTAAACAAAAATCATTTGTATTTTTCATTAAGCATAAATGAAATAAATAAAACACAAATGATAAACAAAACATCTTTTTATATTTTTCAGTTAATTCAAACACAAAATATAATATAAAAAGATAAACAAGTCATAATTTCTAGCATGGGATATGAAATAAGGCTATGACTAGAAAATGACTAAAACAAGCATACATTTAGCATGTGAATAGCATGAAGTACAAAGGCTAAAGTATGCAAACACTAACACATTCATCCTGTAGATTTAGCAGGGGAGGAAACATGTGAAAGTAAATGAGAATCAACAACCCTATTTTGTAAGGCAACCAAGTCGGATTTCCTAACCCAAATTAATGAGGAATGACTATCTTGGGGTGTAGGAACGTTAACTACCGTGGTTACTTTACTATGGGGCTTTCTAGGAATTCGTTTAAGATCTAAACAAAATTTCCTAAGATGACCTTGTCAACCACAATGTGTACAAGTGAGAACATGTCGAAAAGATTTACTTAAGGAGTGATCTTTAAAAGTATTCCTAGTTGATTCTCCTAAAACATTGGTTTGGGCATTATGAGTAAATTCATTACAAGGATTGAAGCCTAAACCACAAGTGTCATTTTTAATTTGGACCGTTCCTAACATTTTATCTAGTTTTTCCGAACGACACTCCAAATCAAATTTGACAATACTAGAATCTTTTAATTTATTTTCCAATTCTACAATGTTAGATTCTAGTAAAACATTTCGCTTTTCAAAATCAAGAAGCTCCTTTTTCAAGGATTCCATTAAACCCCTAAGGCTATCTCTTTCGCCTTCTACATAATCAAGCTTCTCTTGAAGAGTCCTCACATGTGTCCTAAGGTCTTCTATTAAGGCACTATCATCAATGACCTTGACACTCTTTCTTAAACAAGCTTCTAACTTCAAATTAGTTCTTTTCAAATTGATAGATTCTTTATATAATTCATGAAAAGCATTTTGAAGTTCACTCACATCAACCTCTTCTTCATTTTCACTCTCTTCTCCACTCTTACTATCATTAAAAATAAGGGAATCATGAACAATGACCTTGGAAGTGGCATGTGCTATCGTTTCATCAATCGATGAGTTGTCACAATCACTCACATGACTAGCCATAAAAGCCACAAAATTTTTCTTAGTGGGGGAATCGGGCTTTTCTTCCTTATCACTATCACTAAGGGTTGCATTATATGCAGTGGGTCGTTTACCCTCTTTCCTTAGTTTAGTGGGGCACTCATAAGCTCGATGGCCATAACCTTCACAACCAAAACACTTGTTAGACTCGTCCCTATCTAAATTGTCATTACTAGGTTTAGGGATCCTCTCGGCTTTAGAAATATTCTCGCTTTTATCATGTTTAGAAGTATCAAATTTCTTAAAATCATTTTTAAATTTATCTTTGTTAAATTTAAGAAATTTTCTAAATTTGCGAGCAAATAAAGCCATATCTTCCGAGTCACTTTCACTATCGCTCTCTACTACTTGTTTGACCTCTTTTCGGACTTTTAAAGCAACACCCTTTTCAATTTTCTTTTCAGTTTTAGAGGAAAACATATCTAGTTCATAGATTTGTAAATCACCTACAAGCTCTTCTAATTTCGTAGAGGCTAAAGTGGGTAAAGAATTTAAAACGATCACTTTAGGAATAAATCTATCGGGTAGGGACCTCAAAATTTTCTTTACAACACGGTCGTCAGGTATTTTCTCTCCTAAGTTAAAGGATGAATTAACAATATCAGAAAGTCTAGCATAAAATTTATCAAAAGTTTCTTTTTCATCCATTTTGATAGTTTCAAATTGAGTGGTGAGGTTTTGGAGTTTTGAAGCTTTAACTACACTAGTTCCTTCATGAGTTAATTGTAAAATATCCCAAGCTTCTTTAGTGGTTTCACACGTCATAATACGTCGAAATTCATCCGGTGCGACAGCGCTAAACAAGGCATTTAAACCACGGGAATTAAAATTTGCTAGCTTAAACTCATTTTCAGTCCATCTATCGGCGGGTTTGATAACACGTTCATTTTCAACTAAATAGGTTGGTGGGGAGTACCCGGTAACAACAGACATCCAAACTCTCTCGTCGATAGATTTTAGTGCCGATCTCATTCGCGCTTTCCAATACGCGTAGTTTAAACCATCGAAAATAGGAAGTTTTGAAAATGGGGAAAAATCCATTTTAGCCAAAGATTATTTAAAAGATCGTTAACGAAATAATTTGTCGCTTTGGCTCTGATACCAATTTGAAAGACCAAAAGGTAATTTCCTTTTTATTTAAAACTCAATGAATGATGCGGAAGCGTTGTAAAACAGGTGATGGTTCAACTTTCAAAAATAACAACAAGTTTTAATTTCTCAAAACAAATTAAAACATAATTCAAGTCCTAGAATTTGCCTAAGTCATAATTTTCAATTAATCAAAGTTAGTCGAAACCAATTTTAGCAAATGACTTGAATAAACCAATTTTACCCAATATTTAATTTAAGTCCCAAATTAAATGAGTGTGATAATTAAACCAAATTTTATCTTGAAATTATCCTAAGCATGGATTCTAAATTATTGTGCAAGATAAAATAAACAATGTCACACTACGCCGAGATGTACGAGGAAAAACCCAAGACGGGAAACAACCTCGGACGGCCCTAGCCACAAGTCCACTAGATATGGAATTACAATTACAAGACAGATAGACTTACAACGACTGACTCGATCCCTCTCAAGCCTCGACGCTCCTTCTCGTAGAAACCTCTTCCTAGCGGACAACCTCGGAACACCACCGCGGTCTCGGAATCCACCGATGGGACTTTATATGGTCATCGTCACCCAAGCATGGAGCCTTTCTCCGTGTGGGTAGAATCTCAACAAAAGTCTTCTTTGTGATGGGGTGTAGAAGCAAACCCGAAACGTCTCTTGAATTCGGTAGAGAAAACCGGTGCCAAAAAACTCCAAGCAATTGATATAAATATAGAAACTTGGATAAACACAATTGGGTGTAAACTAGAGTGTGTATGAATTTTTCTTTGAAAGAATAACACTCAAAACATGATCTTTTTCCTTAAACAAATTTTGTCTCAAAATACTCTCTAGGAGTTTGTATGGTATGAAAAAGATACCCCTTGAAAAATGACTCCCGTCCTTGATAAAGCCTTAAAAAATCAGTTAAGAAACAAGTGGGATAATGGGGTAAAAACTGCCAAAAAATTGCTCAAAACCGTTCCCGCCTAGCGTCTCGTTCGAACGAACTTGACTCTCGTTCGAACGAGACTTCTAACGAGCGACCAGCCTGGGCTCGTTAGAATCTCGTTAGAACGAAAAACTCGTTCGAACGACATATCAAACGACTGACCAGTTTAGGGTCGTTGGTAAACTCGTTCGAACGAAACTGGTTCGAACGAAAAAACTTGTTCGAACGACATTTCTAACGAACGACCAGAAAGTTTGTAAAATTCGATTTTGGCCCAGAAACTTTTATATACTTATTTTAGAGTTCGATTTGATTCTTTCTGAAAATAAAATGCAGTTTTATTACACCTAACACCCAATAAACTTTGTTCCAAGCTCCTATATAAATATAATTACATTCATACCTTGGGAGAATGGAACCTTAGTTGATGACGTAGAAACGAGGCACGCAAACCGGCATTTTGATGAAGCTTTAATTTCTTTGCCGCTACATCTTCAATACATACTTCATAGGCTTGAGAATATTACAAATAAATACTATCCTATGAATAAATGTTTTTGTCCGAAATTGAGCCAAAACTATATATGGACTCAATTTGAAATTTGTGTCCTTACATTGGTTATAGTGGAAACTTTTTCACTCCACCTTTTGATAAAAATTCTGACTGACTCCCCAGGATTTTGAGTAGCTCTATGTCTCTGCATACAACTTCCAGTTCTTCATTATATTTGTATTATGACATGGATTCCCTAGCTACATCCTCCTAACTACATATTGTAGATTCCTCGTGGGACAGGAACTACCCAAGGGCTCCTTCTTTCAAGGTTTATTGAAACATCTGAGCCATTATATCTTCTAAATCCTCAAGGAGGGCCATGGATCGGTGATAGCTGGTGCCAAATTTTATCTTTCATTTATTTAACAATATGCAGAACAAAAATAAATGAACCAAACCATCCACACAATAATAGTTAAAACAATCACACGACAAATATATAATCAAATAAGACCGAATAAACCATCGATTCCCAAAACAAATAATCAAACTACAAACTCAAGTGATTAAAACTGAATCTGAATAAATCCATATAAATAAACTGAAAAACTAAATAATCTGACGAGGCAACACGCCCAAATTAAATGCTAAAATAAAACCCCTAACTAGGAATGAATAAATTGAAGTGTCTAAAGAAATTCCTGCAAGCCTCAACATGTGCTGCTAATATGCATCCCTGGAAAGAACCATCAAGTTGGACGTCATTATGGCTGGACACCTAAAAGGCTTTGAAAATGGATTTATCACGGGTAAGGGCCCAAGAAAAATATTTTGAAATATTTAAATCATAGTTTAAATCAGTCATTGAATACACATGTGAGTTCAACGTACACTCCCTTAAGTTTCTCACCTCTCAACTAATGAATAAGCCCAGTAAGTCTAGCTCCCTCATATTACCCATACAATATGCTACCATAATATCAATAATATATTACCCACATTTTATTATTGAGTTATTTATTTAAGTTTCTCCACTTATTTTACTTTTCGATATGCACAATTTATTGGTTCTACTATCACACACAAGTTGGTAAATCAGACTTGTATATATATTTATCACACATATAATATATACAACTATAGCATCCCCAAAATGTCCCCTCCTGAATGCTAGCATACTTTGCTATCAAGTCTATGTACCTCTCGTACCAAACCAAGGGCTATCAGTTAGGAAGGTCTCCTCGAACCCAAAATGAACAACACATAATGGAGGCGAATATAGTTCTAAGCCTTTGGGCAATGCACATACCTAACGTAACTAAATGACCTGCCAGTCCCACTAACACACAACACATAATGAGCCTCCCTAAGTTCTATGTTCTAGGGCACACATCCAGATGTCACTGGAATTGTCAAGATGGGATCTCCCTCTGTACGGAACCTCCCATAATAAAAGGCAACGTAGTTATGTTCACACACATAATCAAATCACAACAATAGGTATTCACCCAAATAATATGTCTATATATATTCAGTAGGTATACACACACAACTCGTACGTAGTATATTTCTCTTGCATACTCAACGAACTCATTATAATATCTTTCAATATATTCCTGAGTATTACTCGCTACACGAAGGGTCCTAGTTAGCCCTTAATAGATATTAGTAGTTAATATTTCTATAACCTACTGATTTTTAACTTGGGTTTACTCACACTCCCCATAACCCCTTTCGATTCCCGAACTTACTTAAATTTATTTTTATGCCCTACGGATACAAACCTTAATTCTCCCCTTTTGGCTAAGCCCAAGCTCTATCATGAGTAGACTGGAATTAACTATATCCCTCACTATAGCTTAAAAGTAATTCAAAAGTCTCTTGGTTCATTATTCGCAAATTCACGACATAAACAAAAGAAATTGGGCAAATTTGGACAACCAAATCGATTTAGTGAAGAGGCCCAATTGATTCGTTCATTGAGCCGAATCGATTCTAAATGCTACAAGTCATCTTCTTCAACATGCTGTTATGTTTTTCACCATTTTTACTCATCATAACTCTCATATTTCACACCTAAACTCCAAGGTGTTTCAACCCGACATCAAATAAGGATATATAAATAATTTCTACCACGAATAACACATTAAATCCATACTAAATCTACCCAAGAATGGATTAAAACCCGTGTTTCTATCAAAATCCTAGTTTATGTGTTATTCATTCATAATAAATCTTTACTCATATTTCTCCTGTAATAATTATCACATATATTCTGATTTCGTGTCCTCTACATATGTGGATTCATTCTACATGAAATCCCATTCTAAATCATGAGTTTTATTCATTAAATCCTAAGAATATCATTAATTATCATCAAATTGAACACCCTATGCTACATGGGTATTATAACTAATAAAAAACATGAAAAATAAACACTTGCCTTATTGGTAGTAGGTTCGATTTAATTTTGAATATGATGAGGATGCCTTCCTTTCCATTTCATCACAATTTTCGACAACGTGGTGGAGAGAAAACGTGTTGCAGTTCCAAGAACTCTCTTTTCTTCCTCTATTGTTATCTCCTCCCTCTCAAGATTGATGTAACCCTAGCCCCAAACTCTCATGGACTGATATAATCCTTGAATTTTCGGAGTTCTCTCTGCCACAAACTCCCAAATGATCGGAACGCCCTCCCTAGGACCCAAATACTACCCACAGGTACACTATTTTAACTATGTTGACCCTTTCGGAATCAATCGTGACCTCGAAATCACCATCCGTGTCACTCTAAAATAATTTCACATCTCAACCTCATATAGTCTACACACGACACTCGGTTGAGATATAACTCTATCACATCAGTGTCACTCGCTATGACGTAAGAATAATTATTTACTATTCACTTAGTAGTTATATTCAATAAACATTAATCATTCTCTCTCCGATTAATGTTTTAGTCAACTCATAGTATTTAATTCCATCAAATTACGTCATGCGTGCAATTCAAGATTAATCGAATTGGTTTAATTTTAATTACGTTGAAATATGAAGTGTTACATACTTCCCCCCTTACAAAGGAATTTCGACCTCAAAATTGAGACGTACCTGCAGTGAATAACTCTATATACTGCTCACGCATGTCAACCACCTGCTCCCACGTCGATTCATCCACATTATAGTGCCGCCACTGAACTCTAACAAAGGGTACTACCTTAGACTGCTGCTTAAGATCACTATGATCAAGTATCGCCACCGGTCTAGAGATCTAGATTCAAGTTGATCTCCTCCAATGGAACATGCCAATAGTCCTTCTCACTCCTTTGGTATTTCTTCAATGGTGAAATATGGAACATATCATGGATGTACAGTAGGTTCTCTGATAGTCCCACCCTAAATGCCACTAGTCTTACCCTCTTAATGATCGAAAATGGTCCCACATATCTCTGTGCTAGCTTCCCCTTCTTACCGAACCTCTTAACCACCTTCATAGGAGACACCTGTACCAACACCTAGTCACCAACCTCGAGCTCTATGTGTTCCTTGTCGGTATTATCATAACTCTTTTACCTGTCCTAAGCTATATTTAGGGGCCTTGAGAGTCTGTTCTATAGAGACCTCCGAATTTAGGTTAAATTAAAATCCTATTTAAAGGACTAAAATCAGCGTTAGGGTTTCATAACCACCCTATATCCTCCCCACACACTTTTGGAGACTACACATATTAGGAAAGAGGAGGAACCACCCAAGGAGGAAGAAAAGAGAAACTCCCCTACTATTGTCAGGCAAGGATTATCTCGCCATTCTTATTCAAAATGTTATATTCTTTTATTAATGTTGAATCTATGTTTAGAATAATATTCAATCATGTTTTAGGGCGCCATGTCTAGAGATCCTATTATTAGTGTAGAAATTGATGAAAATCATATGATCTATGCTTAGATCCGTAATGCCTTATATTAGATTTGTATTTATGTTGTTAAATTGGATATGAAAAGATATTGTAGAACCCTATAAACTAATCCGGAAATCATTGTTATAGGGTAAGATGAAATATAGAATTTGCATGTTCATAGGTTTCTTGAAAGATCTTGGGGATTTGATGATAATCTAGGAATGAATTAGACATTTAATCAAGCTTGGAATGACCCTATGATGTTTTAGAAACTATATCCATGCCACGCTTTAGGTTGATAAATCATTATAATTATATTTGATGAAAGTAGTTTTAATTATAAAAATCTTGTATAAAATTTCATAGTAGATCTGGTTTACTTCCCAGATCCGAATCGATTCGGCCTCCAAGGCGAATCAATTCGGCTAGGGGTGAACCAACTCGGCTTGAAAGCCAAATCGATTTGGACATATTCAAAATTTTAGTTAGATTTTTGTTGATGGTTTAGGCTTTGGTCCTTAATCCAAGTTTGGGTCAATGGTTGTTAAAATATACTTGGAATACCATTATGAACTTATATATGCAGTTAAACTAAGATGGTTCGTGATATGGTGATGCATGCGCGATGACTTAAAGTATAACTTAACTATATGAATAAGACATTTTACATAAGATTCTCTAATAAAGCTATATCAAACTAATGTATTAGGGACATGGATGTATCTAAATGATTAAGAACATTTGATAGGGGCACATAAATGATAAAATCCTAAAAAATACGATGATAATATTATGATTAAGACGAGGAATGTTTAAATAAAATAAATACTTATTAGAGATAAGTCAAATGCTTGATAATATAATTAATGGCTACCTCCCCCAAATTATTACCATGTAATAATACTAAGTAGAAATGTATCCTAAGCCTAGTGGGCTAAGTCTAAATTGTTAGTATCAGATGTGATAGTAGTTAGGGTGAAACTACTAGTGGATTTCTTATATATGCACATATAACCCTTATTCGCTTTAGTTGAATCCTTATATATGTACATATAAGCTTGTATCTAGGAGAAAAAAATATGGGAAGTAATACTTAAATTGAAAGACGTAGTATGTGATAGTTACACACATATATACGGTTAAATAACTAATCAAGTAAATGGATAAGTGAGTCTATGAGACATTATATGGGACTTAATATTTAACTGGGGAGTTATCGTAGGATAGGGAATTAATATAGGTTATGTAATAACTGAATAGAATGTTATGGTCAAGACAAGAAGGTTATATTTAAATGGATGGAGATTCCTTGAGAAAAAGTAGTTATAGAGTAACTGCTTGAACATATTGGATGAAAGTATATATTATATTATTTTGTGAGGACATACCTGGTTTCGTGGACCGTCCTATCGATTGGGTACGTCACTCGGGATCGTGGCACACGTCGGTATAAGTGGGCTAGGCGTAGTATTAGGTCATATTTTAGGTACTACGTGGCAATGCCACTTACGAGATGTAGGTGTAGATGTTGGTATCCTTTGTCACCGCTGGTTATGGGCCGTGATCTGGTGTACTGCGTAGGTACCACTCCACTTGCTTGTATTTTTTTATTACCCGTTTTGGGATAAGGGTCTCCTCCTAGTATTATCGATAGAGCACGAACTGGACGTCGAAGATAGATGTCTTTTTGTGTCGTATATATATATATATATATATATATATATATATATATATATATATATATATATATATATATATATATATATATATATATATATATATATATATATATATATATATATACATACATATGTATTTGTCTAAATACACAATATGATGTGCCTTGTATGAGAATCTGTTCCAATAGTCTATATATATAGACAATACTTAATGATAACAAAGTCAGATTAACTTATCGATGTGGGTAATTAGTAATAAAAATAAGTTCCAATGGTCTAATGCAATAGACAATTATTAATGAGAATAATAGTTGGGTTGTCTAAGAATGTAGACGGTAATTACAGAGAATGAAACTTATAGTCTAATGGTGTAGACAATAATTAGTTTGAATTAAAATCAAATCGTGTGACAAGATAGAATAAGGTTAAGGAATATTATATGACCTAAAAATATGCACTGAATTTATATGGAACTTAGTGGGAAGCATTATGAAGTTAATCCGGGCACTGAAATGTTAGGTGAAATACTCAACTTTAGTTGATGCATAGATAGATAGCTTTATCATTACATGTTAAATTAAACAATGGAGTTTATAACTAGTATTTGTTTAAGGATATGGGTTGTATTACTTCTAGATGAGAAGGGAGATACTCAATACATGTGAGTGTTGATGGAGAGACATAAAGTATGGGTTAGTTACATATTTCATATATATTAGCGAAGAATCCTTGTAAACTTTAGGGCTCTGACCCAAAATTATAGATTTCCCCCCAGGTTTTCTCATTAATAGGACGAACAATGGATCAGATATGCAGTTGCATTTAGACATAGAAGATTCTGTTATATTGATTCTATTATAGGTTGTAATTGTTCATTTGGTCATTTTATTTAATATCGAGATTTGTATAGGCATAATCCCAAGAGTTTATTTATATCATTTTGTACCTATCTTTACTTCATGGGCATTGAATGATGATTCAGTTTTGTATTCATTTATTAAATCACTTTTGTTCATATTTGCTTTTATTAATTGTTAATTTTGGTAAAGAATAAAACTTTTTTAGATTTCTTTGTACTAAGGATGGTATAAATTATTGATAATCCCCATCATTAGTATATCGTGTATGGCCAACCTTTACGTGAGAAAATGGGAGTTATTACTGTTGGTATTAGAGCATGGTTCTAGTGTCCTTAGGATCTTACGTTTTGCATTTAATCCTTTGATATTGATCCCTATAATTAAGAATCATTGTATTCTTTGTAGTTTAAAGGGTTTTGTGGGTACCTTTACATCAAGTAGGCTCTGTGGGTACCTTTTTGTCAAGTAGGCCTTAAAGAGTAGTTGGACAGGCCCAAATGAGCATAAAAGGTGCCCGACCCAAATTATGAGTTCTAGATGGCGGTTAGAATAAAAGGATATGGCTAAGTCCATACCTAAAATCTCAAATGAGATATTCAGGGGATGGTGGGCTAACGTGTTGGTTACCAATACTCTCTTTCTTTCAACTGAATATATATTGTACCCCTGGTCTAGAGCAAAGGACATATGAAAAATTATCTCGAGTGTTACTTAATAAGAATAGTAGACCTCTCTGTGGACGTAGGCAATTTGCCAAACCATGTATATTCTTGTGTTGTGTGATTATGATTGTGATTGATGTTGTTTCTTTCATACTGGTGATTGTTTTCCTTTCATAAAGTATTTGTGTTGAGATTTTTGTCACCATAATTAGCGCTATCTGTGGGAAACGATTATTTCTCTTGCGAAAAACTTCACCAATAAGAACCAACGATGTTCCATCATAGCAGTAACATTCCTCAAGCAGGAGATATTTAGCAGCAGTCGAACCCCCCACGGGTAAGGTCTGAAATGCGCCATTTAAACCCAAGAGTTTTCCAGGAGAGGCAAGTCTATGGAGAAAGTGAGGGGTCACCCAACTCCACACAAATATCTTGGTTAATTAATGCCTACGAGGTCAGACTCCAAGAACAGGAGGAGACTACTTGCTAATGGGAGAACGAGAATGCTCACCTCAAAAGGCGACTTGAAAGACTAGAGAGAGAACTTCATCGAAATATAAGGCGACGCCACAACAGGACTACTAGCCCTCAGGCGAACAAATCTCACAGCCGAGGAAGAAGCCCAAGGCATGGCTAAAAAGGAATAGAGAGACCCAAGGCAGGTGATAACCATTCTGAACACATGCAACCAGCTGGCCGGTACAGGAGTCCTGATCTAAAGGATGATAATATACGAAGTCTAGTCCGAAGAGAAATGGACCAGCACCCAGCTCACCATGGTGCTAGAATAATAAGGAAGTTAGAAAGACGAGCTCTCAAAACTCAGATAAAGTCCCCTTTTTCAAGGGAAATAGAAAAAGAATCCCTAAAGAAGTTTGTGATTCCCAGACTCAAGATTTACGATGGAAAAATTGATCCCATCGACCATGTTAGGCAATACAGGCAAGCAATGACTCTATGGAGCCACAACAATGCACTTATGTGACAAATATTTCCTTCGAGCTTTCATGATGTGGTCCAGAAGTGGTTTGAGAAGCTACCTCACCAATCCATCAAGAGTTTTAAATCTCTGGTCGAGCTATTTACAACTCGCTTCAATGCCGCTTCATTACGAGCAGCTCCCATCTGAAGAGGATGGATGTTTTGCTTACTATAAAGGAAAATACACATGAGAATCTTAGAGAGTACGCAAAGAGGTTCTGGGAAATGTTCAAAGAAGTCAAGGATTGCTCAGAGCAGGTCGTCATAGCATCCTTCAAAATAGGTTTGTCTAGCTCCTGCCTCTTGTAGCAGTCCTTAACCAAGAAGGATGCCACAACCATCGATGGATTGATGGCCCGTATTTATAAATACACTAAAGTTGAGGATGTGACCCATCTTAATGCAGGGAAAAATGATCATTCGAAGGCTAGCAAAGGGGCCAAGAAGACTGAACCACAAAAAAAGGGAATAAGAACGGGGGAAAGAATGGCTCCAAGAATGGAAATAAGAACGACGCCTTAAAGGAATTTTAGGCTATAAACACAGTCTTTAAGGAGACGATATATAATATTATTGCAAAGATCAAGGATGAGCCATTTATCAAATGGCCGAGGAAGATGGGAGGAGATCCTTCCAAGCGGAATAACGTGCTAAGGTGCGCATTCCACAAGAAAGGTGTACATAAAACTGAACACTGTAAATCCCTAAAGTCTCACCTCGAGGAGTTGGACCAAGATAGACATCTTAATGAGTTTGTAGAGAAGAAGACAGATAAAGCAGCAGCAAATGGTAAGCATAGGTTCGATAATGTCCTCGAGGAGGATGTTGGCCATGAATTCACAGTAATACATGGGTCATCAGACCTCAAACAAATTGAAGTAAATACGGATCGACTGGAAGTTAAGAAGCTTACCATAGTCATGCAGGCATTCCATATTGGCCCAGCCAAGTCTCAAGCAGGGAAGAGCCGGCGACCAGAGGACGTCGATTACAATAAGCATATTATTTTCAGAGAAAAAGATTTGGTGGGAGTAAGAACCCCTCATCATGATGCGCTGGTCATTACACTCATGATAGCCAATTAGGACGTCGATAGGTTGCTCATCCTGCAAGGAAGCTCATCTGAAGTAATGTACATCAAATTATTCAGCAAGCTAAAAATAAGCATAGCCTATCTCAAGAAAGCCACAATCCCATTGGTCAATTTCACTAGGAAGATCACGATCCCTCTAGGAAAAATTATCCTGCCAGTCATGGGAGGAAACATCTCAAAATTGATTGAGTTTTTTTTGTTGATATTGAATTATCATACCAAGCCATCCTCGGTCAAGGATGGCTCTATGAAATGAAGGTCGTTCCATCGACCTATCACCAGAAATTAAAGTGCGTAACTAATCGAGGAGTAGTTGAGATCTATGGAAACTAGGCTAAGACGAGGAAGTGCTTCATCGCGGCCATATGCCCCAAACAAGAGAAGAAAGTGGGAAAATAAAAGGGCAAAGAAGAAGCCCAGGAGGGGTTAACTCCCTCCAAATAGCAGCTAAGGTATGGTCAACTAGGAGTGGAGGAGACTAGGATCCTCCCCTACGAAAGGGTCATCAAAGACCTAGAAGAGGTCGCAGCTGGGAGTAGCTAAACTAAAAAAGAAGTTTTTGATTGGTACCTCATTGACTGATCGTGAGAAGAAAGAACTAGTCATCCTTATCCAGTGTAACTTGGATATTTTTGCAAGGGATCCCTATGAGCTACCTAGAATTGATCCCACCATTGATTTTCATCAATTACACGTAGACCCAGCCTTTAGGTCAGTTACATAGAAGGCTCATCGAACAGCCCCAGAGAAGGCTAAGGCAGTAAAGAAAGAGGTTGAGAAGCTACTGGATTCAGGATTCATACAAGAATTTCAATTCCCTAAATGGTTATCCAATCGAATAGTAGTTCCTAAGAGCAATGGAAAGTGGATAGTTTATATCCACTTCACCGACCTTAACAGAGCCTGTCCTAAAGATAGTTTCCCCCTTCTAAAGATTGATCAACTAGTCGATGTTACGGCTGCTCACGAGAGGATGAGATTCTTAGATACGTATTCTGGAAACCATCAAATCCCACTTCACGTGCCAGATCAGGATAAAACCTCCTTTATATCCACTCTTGGTTTATATTTCTATAAATTTATGTCTTTCGGCCTTAAGAATGCAGGAGAAACTTATCAGCGGCTAGTCACAAGGATGTTCAAAGACCATATGGGGGATACCATAGAAGTTTACATCGATGACAGGCTCGTTAAGATCAAGATCAAGGATGACCACCTTTTCGACCTGGTAAAGACCTTCAAAATCCTCAGAAAGTACCGAATGAAACTTAATGCAAGTAAGTGTTCTTTTGTCATCCAGTCAGGAAAATTCCTTGGATACTTGGTCAGTAAGAGAGGAATAAAGGCAAACCCTGACTAGATCGATGCTATCAATAAAGTTCAGCCCCCTCAAACAGTAAGAGATGTACAAAAGCTCATAGGAATGCTCGCCGCGCTCAACCGATTCATTTCTAAATTTTTGGAATGCTATCAACCGTTCTTTCAATTTTTAAAAAGAAACAAAGGAGTAATATGGGATGAAAAATGCTTGAGAGCACTAGAAGAACTCAAGGTTTACCTTAGTAGGTCCCCTTTTCTTATTCCCTAAGCAACGTGATCCGATATACCTTTACTTAGCAGTGTCAGGCCATGTTCTAAGCTCTGCATTGGCATGTGAGAGAGAGGGAAGCCAATATTCAGTCTACTACGTAAGTAAAACTCTATTGGAAGCTGGGTAGTGATACCTGCAGTTGGAGAAGCTCGCCTACACACTTGTGATAGCCTCAAGGAAACTAAAGTATTATTTTGAAGCTCACTCCATCATCATAGTTACTTCACACCCACTTAAGGCTATTATAAGGAAAGAAGATCTCTCTGGCCGACTATCGAAATGGTCAGTCGATCTCGAAAGGTTTGACATTCACTTTCAATGAACAGCAACCATCAAAGGGCAAGTCCTGGCTGATTTCATTACTGAGTTCACAAGGGAAAGCCTTATGATCACCCCGAAACTAGATGTTCAAGGGAAGGCGTAAGTGTTTGGACATTATATATTGATGGAGCCTCCAACTCAAGGAGGCAGGAGTAGGTATCATGCTAGTGACTCTGGAGAATACAATGCTTGAGCAGGTAATCAAACTCGAATTTGAAGCCTCCAATAACGAGGCAGAATATGAGGCACTGATCAACGGATTACACAAGGCACAACTGCTAGGGGAGAGGAACCTTCAGGTCTTCGGTGATTCACAGCTAGTTTCCAACCAATTAAGTGGTGATTTCAATACAAAGGATGAAATAATGGAAGATTATCTTGCTATTGTGAAGGGATTAATGGCCAACTTCGATTAAGTTGATGTTCAGTAGTTCCTCTTGGAACAAAACAGCCATTCAGATGCCCTAGCAGCTCTAAGCTCAGCAATAGACTCCAACTTGAGAAGGACAATCCAAATTGATTTCCTCACTCAACACAACATTCATCAGGCTACTGAATTAAGAAACCCCGACCAAATTCTCCCTATTAAAAAAGCTCTGAGCTGGATGATCTCATCATAAATTACTTGTAAAATGATAAATTGCCAAGTGATAAGAAGATATCTCATCAGATAAGAGTCAAAGATGCTCGATTTCACTTATTTACTGAGGGAAAGTTGTGTAAGAGATCCTTCAATGGCCCCTACCTCCAATGTGTTCATCTACAGGACGTTGATCAAGTTCTGCACGAGCTTCATGAAGGAATTTTTGGAAGTTACACAGGAGGAAGGTTGATAGTCTTTTGAGCGATAAAGGAAGGATACTTATGGCCATACATGTAAAAGGATACTGGAGTCTACGTCCGAAAATGCAAAATATGATAAAATCACTTGCCCCTAGTCCACCAACCCATCAGTGAACTAAATTCCCTACTTATCCCATGGATTTTCGCCCAGTGGGGCCTGGACATCGTAGGTCCTCTGCCTACTGCAACAAGAAATTGAAAGTACCTGTTGGTCACCACAACTTACTTCACAAAGTGTATAGAGGCAGAACCGCAGGTGAACATCAGGGACACCAATATGATAAGGTTCATATAGAGAAATATCATCACATGCTTCGTCATACTCAGGACGATCATTACTGACAACGGGACCCAGTTTGAGAGTGGCCCCTTCCAAAGTTTTTGCAATGATCATGAAATCAGGCACTACTTCAAATTTGTGGCATATCCTCAAAGAAATGGTCAAGTTGAGGCTTCTAACAAGACAGTGATTGATGGACTAAAAAAGTGCCCAGAACGAGCCAAAGGAGCAAGGGAGAACGAATTGCCTCACATCCTCTGGGACTATCACACCACCCCAAGGCGAGCCACCCTTTGCACTCACGTATGGAATGGAAGCAATTATTACACTAAAAGTTAGTCTCCTTATCATGAAGTCTATATTAGTTTACCAAGGCCATAATGATGATGCATTTCTCATCTAACTTGACTTAGTCGATGAGCAACGAGAATTGGCTATAGTTAAGCTGGCTTCTTACTAGAAACAGCTAGATAAATAACACAATCAAAAAGTTAACCCAAGGAAATTCCAGGTCAGAGACTATGTCCTAAGGAAAGGTCTTTGTAGTTCTTTGAAACCATCAGATGGTAAGCTAGGACCTAACTGGGAAGGACCATTAAAGATGATAAGGGATGACTTACAAGGATCCTACCACTTGGAAATGCTGGAGGGCAGGGAGATACCAAGAGCTTGGAATGCTTCCAACCTAAAGAGATTCTACTTCTAGATATCTTTATGCCTCATTAGTTTAGGCAAATTTTCATTTACAAATTAATGTTGCTCTATGTTCCTGACTTTTATTAATAAAACTCGATTGGCCTTAGCATTCTTTATATATTGGTTCTCTCAAGTATATTTTATTATATTCACCCTTTTTATGTTATAGGTTTCACTATATTTACACATATTATAAAGAGCATGGATTACAATAAGTTGGTTAACTTGATCCAGTCAAAAGATCTCTTGAGCGAGCCTCTTGTGATTGTACCACAGTGGTTGGGTTGATACTAGCTCCATTTCTCTAAAGCATAGATAGAAGGGTTGACATATAATAACCCTCCTCAGGCCTTTTTTCGTAACACAACTGGCCTCCTAAGTTGCTCCGATAATAAATGAAGACCAACAGGGGATCCTTAGGCAATATGGCCAACCCAGGTCGGTCGCCAACATAGCTTGGCCCCAAAATCCTGCTTGGGCGGATTACCCATTAATCAGGTATATCCTCGACATCACCCTACTTAGGCCTATAGCAGTGTGACGAAACGACTTAAAAGGTAAAGTGAGTTGGAATGGTATGTCTATGGCATACTGGATTGGGGGAATACTCATTCGAAAATAAACTCTCTCATATTTAGTTGGCTGAGAAGCCCAAAATCGTTAGAGATTATAAATAAAAAACAGACAACATATGTTTAGTCGAAAACTGCCCAAAACATAAACATTTTATTGTTAAAGGTTACAAACTTACACGTATAGTAGTGATAAAATATAAACAAACAAATCAAATCCTAAGAGGGACCAGTTCATTGAGAAAGGTAATCAGCCACTCACGCCCTTAGACCATCGTCTAGATAAGGGGAAAAGTCCTCCTCAACCTCCTCTGGGCTTGACTCTAGCAGCTGCCTCGGGATTGCATCGATTGGGATCTAGCGATTATCCCTTCTAAATGGATTTGGCTTCAAGGATGAGGGAGTGATCTCATGCCTATACCAGAGGACAGAGTTCTCAGGCACCTTTAACTCCCTGAGGGCACTTAGCTACCCACCTCCTTTAGCTTTATGGTAGCATTTGTCCAGTCTTGGTTGTATCCATCTGTCCACACTTATTGAGGACCCTTTTTGAATAAGTTCCTCATCCTGGTAACATCCCTCTGAAGCCTAGCAACTATCACATATGCTCAATGCATATCTCCCCTTAGTTCGGTAATCTCCCTTACGAAACCACTATCGTCAATCCTAGCTCACTGCCTTATTGACAAAGAAGAACCATGTATAACTGAAGGAGTAATGCTTAGTGAATTCTCCTAGAGGCATGAAACTTCCTTCCTTAAGGCATCATTTTCCTGCTACAGAACCTTTCCAACCTAATTGATCTTGAAGGTACCCAACAACTTATCCTTCAGAGCATCCATCTCCTCTTGAATAGAGGTACCCACCTCCTGCATCTCTAGAAGTGTATCCTTCAGCCTAGAGACTACCTCATATTGATCTTTATAGTCTTGGTTCCTTATCCTAAGGGATTGGTAAATCTTGATAAATGCTCGACGAACTTGGTCTCTTACATTAGGAGAAGTGGCAGGAATGTAATCATCAAGATCAACAAACTACAAGACATGGAACACAAATGATAAGTATATCAGTGAATGCAAAAACAAAATTCCTTCACTTCATTAAAAAATGGCACTATCCAGGTAGAGATACATGGAGTGACAAAAAGAGAGAACAAAAAAATAAAAGTAAAGGAAATAATCCTAGAAGTCTATTGGTCAACCTCGACTTGCTCTGTGGGGGATGGCTTTTTACGCTTGTTCGCAGTAGCCTCACTCGTCTATGCCCCAAGTGCATGGGCATCAGCAGTAGGAGAAATATGGTCATCATTAGCAGGAGTGACAGGAGCATCAGCAGTAAAAGCAGTAGGCTGATTGACAGCAGGGGATTTTTCATCAATAATGGGATTGGGGTCAGGGTTGTACTCGCCAAATAGAGGAGAGTCATGAGAAACTCCATCAGCGACTAGGGCTCGATACCATCCTTTTTTAAAGTTTGACCGCCTGAAATAGTCAATCTGTTTCTCGACATCTTCATAGGCTGCCTCCCAGCCCTCATTGTAGCCATTCTCTCTAACCGTGTCCACCTTTGCCTCAAGGACCTTCACCTTCTCAACGAGTCCTGTATTCTCATTTGTGATGAAAATTTTTCTCTCCAAACCTAACTCATAGGCCTCATAGAGTTCTTCATCTCCTTGGCTGCCTCACCCCTCTCCTAGGCAAAAGAGTCTCAGCATCTATAAGAGCTATCTCAGAGGACTTTGGGGCCTCTTATGCAGTCTTTAGGCTCCATCGAGCTCATCATTCCTCCTCACTAGCCCATCTCAACTATGACAGAGGATGGTGTAGTCAGACAGAAACTATAAGAAGAAATAGGTGTAAGGCAAATAATACGAAGAACTAAAAGAAAAAATGGATAAGAAAGGAAATGGCCTTACCAAAGCAAGCCCTTGATCCTCCTTCGTGGCTAACTAGTCTGGACCCATCTTTGAAAACCGGGTATAGTTTGCCATTAGTACCACTCTCTCGAGCATCATCAAAGAAAGCTAAGGGTCTAGAGCCACAGAGGCCCCTTAAGCTGGAACAACCACAGGCACAAGGTAATCTTGTTCCTTTCTTTATTCCTTCCTCTCCTCTCATTCTCTCCTATTTTTTCTTCTCTTTCTCATTTTCTCTCTTTCTCTATTTCTCTCTTTCTCTTTTTCTCTATTCCTCTATTCCTCTCTTCCTCTTTCTTTCTCCCCCTCTCCCTCTTTTCTTCTTCTTTCCTCTTCCTCTCTAGATCTTTCTCATAAGGTGCTATCTGGGAACCACTAGCAGTGTCCCCATACCTTTTCTTCTAAATCTTTATCCTGTTGGACAATAGGATATCATCATCATCATCATCATCATCATCATCATCATCATCATAATCATCATCATCATCATCAGGGATCAAGTTCTTTCTTCTAAGTGGAGCTATATCTTCCTCACTATACCTGAAATAACCTGAACTAGAACCCTCCTCATTGGACTTCTCTCCACCAGACTCTTATTCGCTAGATTCCTCCTCACTGGATCTCGCCTCACCACTACCACCTCTGTCACTTACAATAACACTAGACTCTGAGCTGTACTCCTCTTCCTCATCTAGATCAATGGGTTCAAGATCAACTTCTTCATCTTCTTCTTCCTCTGGGATATCAAGATGAGGAATGGAATCAACCGGATAAGTGATGAAGCTGGTGGTAGTGTTATTATATTATAATACGAAGGCAGTCGACCTGGGATGTTCACCTTTCACAATAGAGTCCCTTATATTCCGGGCCTTGAGTAACTCAACAACATAAATCTCGTGGAGAGTAGGATCTTGATTCTTAGGCTTCGTTGAAAAAGAAAAGAAAACATTAGAGAAAGAACACATTATATCAACGATTAAGAGGCAATGAGATTGAACAAAAGCATATATATTCATCCCCATAAGTAGAGATTCGAGGTCCCCTGTACCTCTCACCCCTTACTTGGGGTGGTAATTGCCAGTTCTTAGCTATGAATCCTTCAGACCATTAGTCCTTATGGGAATTAGGTAGATTCACTACCAACACCCTATCTGAACTCCTCGCTTTCAGGTAAAGAAGACCAAAGCTGGTACGAGAAAAGGTATAATAAAAGAAGATTTCAACTAAACCTAAATTAGTGCCATATAGTTGGTTTATTCTATGAACGCCATTTACAATATTTTAAACATTTGGAGAACACTGGGCTGGAACTATATCGAAATAATGGAATAAATGTAAGAAAAGGCAATTTTGGGGAAAAGTTAAACCCCCTTTAGATAATAAAAGAACGTGAATCAAGTGGCCATACTCAATGTTGTGAACATTACGAGGAACAGGGAATCAGGAATATTATAGGATTTCCTAAATTCTACTAGAGATTTTTTTTCTATCCTAGCCATGAGAAAACCCTAGCTACAGTAAAAAGAAAAATGATGAAAGGAAATACAGAAAATAGAAGAGAATGAGAACTTACGAAGCAGATATCAAGCCAGGAATGATGAGAGACCACAGGTGAATTAAGATGAAAAGCAGGAAATATCTTTCAAATGATGAAGAATAAGATTGAAGGCAAGAAAAAACTTGAGAGCGAAGGACAATTTGGAAATAAGAGGGAACATAGAGTATAAGTGGCGAAGTGGATCGTCTGAATGCCTCGGTTTAAACCCCCAATGATAGCGCACGACAATAAAAGAAGATTTTCCACTCAAAACTATCGCAGAACAACGATTCACTCCCCTCTCAATATTAAAAATCACAATAGTGCCATTAGAAGCAGGCCAGAGGTGACATTTAAAATTTTTGAGCCCAATTGTGGCCTTCAAATTTTAGGGGAATTGTGGGTACCTTTTCGTCAACTAGACCCATAGGAGTAGCCGACCAGGACCAAATGAGCATAAAAGGTGCTCGACCCAAATTGTGAGTTCTAGATGACAGTTAGAATAGAAAGATATGGCCAAGTCCATCCCTAAAATCTCGGGTGAGATATTCAGGGATATTGGGCTAACGTCTTAGTTACCAATACTCTATTTCTTTCAAATGAATATATATTGTACCCCTCGTCTAGGGCAAACGACATGTGAAAAACTATCTCGAGAGTTACTTAATAAGAACAGTAGACCTCTCCGTGGATGTAGGCAATTTGTCAAACCACATATATTATTGTGATTGTTATTGTTGTTATTTCTTTCATACTGGTGATTTTTTTCCTTTCATAAATTATTTTGTTGAGATTTTTGTCACCATAGGTTCCAAATAGTAAGGCGGTATAAAAGACACAAAGTATCGATGATCGGAGTAAGCATGGCTGGTAAGGATAGGACCCACAGCGAGATTGACATCGGGTTGTAGATGAATTTATTTGTGGAGAAAAGATACTAGTGATAGTATCGGTGGTAGAGGATGTGTTTTTTCCCCTACTTTGGAGTGTATAGGATATGTTTTGCTTGATATTGGGACTTAGTATTCACTTGGGCTTTGTTAGTACACTAAAGAAGATGGACTTCGTATTTGGGATATTATTTTGCATTGGTTCACTATGGGTGATAAGGGTCATTCTTATGTTCGTATCCAGATGTATAAAAATGTATACTAGGGCCCTTATGATAATTTTAGACCTATTTTTTAGCTATGTCGGAGTGTAATATTTTCCTGGGAATAGATTAATTGTTGTTTAAAGGGACACATTGATTTTATGGTAATTGTGAATTTACTCAATGATTTCCTATCATTCTTTAGAGGGAATAATGCAACTTCTATGATAGTTACGGATTTAGAGATGCATCGATGATGAATGAAGTTTATGGACAAATAAGTTTATAATGGCAAGTTCCTAAAGGTAGTATCTTAGAACTAACTGAGGTTCAAAAAAATCCTAAACTATATATGGTGAAGGGATCACACGGGCACAAAGACTTTAGTTATGAGGCCCACATGAACCTAGAAGGGTGCCTTGTCGAGAGTGGTTTCCACGATGTGAAATCTGAGGATTTCATACTAAAGTATTTCTTAAAATTTAAGATGCGATGAATGTTTGATTCAGGATATGAATATAGACTATATAATAATGATGTTATGTTAAAGGGTTAAATAAATGCGATAATTATCCAGCAATGAAACCTTCTTATTTGTGTTAAGAGTATGCAAAGTGGAGAGGAATCAAATTTTTAAGTATTTATTTCTTTAGGAACGTTAGGACTAATGACGGTCTCGATTGCATGAGGATGTGTATGACCATAAATGATGTTATTATAATGACAATGTCATTGGAAATGGGCAGTAATAGCCTTTACTAGAATGAGTAGGTATGTGGATCCTTATAAATTTATTTAACACATTAATAGACTTGAGTCCTTGACCAATAGATCTTAATAACCGAGAAAGCTATATAGTAGTTTTTCGGGAGGGTTCCTTGTCTGGATTTTTCTAAAGAGACGTCCCACACACCAAATCAACAAATGTTGGGAGTTGACATATTTTGGATTCTAGGACATTTTGGTTATTGTTCTTGGCATTATCACACTTGTAATTTATCGAGATTTAGTGGTATCCTTTAGGCATGGTGAAACTTCGGTTGGTAATGGGCACAAATTGGAATTTACATGATTACCATAAATGTTTTTTTTTATTTTCCCTTTTAGTCTTGGGCCAGTGTATCGGGAGGATTCCTTGTTTGGATTTCACTTGCGAGACATCCCACATACGAAATTGGAAAAAGTCGGGGATTGAGGGAAGTTGGATACTAAGATAGTTATTTTCTTTTTACAAGTACATATGTGGTGGTATACTTGATGTATTGATATGATAGCTGTGAATGGTATAGATTGGATGTAAAAGTGTTATTCATATTTATTAATAATACATGTGTGTGTACATGTAATGTGGAATATATATATATATATATATATACACCCCAGTGGTGTTATGATAGGAAGCATCAACCTTTCATTTATCCCATGCGATATGAGTTTGGATTAATTTGGTATAAACTTAAGATAAGGGTACAAATTAAAACATGACTTCTTATCGTAGGGAATTATAAGGACGTAATTTCTTCATTGGGGATAATGTAATACCCTATATTTTTATGAGTATTAAATTGATGTTATATTGATTTAATTAAAATTGTGGAAATTACTATTTGGATGAAATAATTGTATTGATCTTTAATTTGACGTAATAATTAACTTAATATGTTTAATTATATTAGAGTATTTTATTTATATATAATATTTCGTAAATGTGATACAAGTGTTACGGTATGACGGTATATTGCGAATAATGAAGATATTTATGAATAAATTGATGACATGTTGATTTAATTAATGCGTATTACAAATATACGTATATTATAATGATGGGACATACAAATAAATGTATAAATTGTGTATACACTTTTAAATATGATTAGGTGACTTAAATACGGGCTTTAAGTGTTTAAAAATCGATCTATAGGTTAGGTAGGACCTTGGGTAGAGTTTCGAGCCAAATCGGGTATGGATAGGAACCTTTTTAGGGGCCTTGGGTCTGGCCCTAAAGAAACCTATGAATATAGGTTAAATTCAAATGATATTTAAAGGATTAAAATCAGCCTTAGGGTTTCATAACCACCGCATATCCTCCCCACACACTTTTGGAGACTACACATCTTGGGAAAAAGGAAGAACCACTATATGAGGAAGAAAAGAGAGGTTCCCTACTATTTTTAGGGAAGTATTCTCTTTCCATTCTTATTCAAAATGTTTTATTCTTGTATTAATATTGAATATATGTTTATAATAGAATTCAATCATGTTTTTGGGATGCATAAATAAAGATCCTTTAATTAGTGCAGAAATTAATGAAAATTGTATGATTCATGCTTGGATCCGTATTCCCTCATATTAGATCTTTATTCATGTGGTTTAAATTGGAGATTTGTTGAAGAAAACATATTCTAGAACCCTATAAACTAATTTGGAAATCATTGTTGTATGGAAATATGAAATATAGAACTTGCATGTTCATAGGTTCTTAACAGATCTTGTGTATTTGATGATAATCGGTGAATAAATTAAACATTTAAAATGATCGTATGGTGTTTTGGAAACTATACCCATGCCACATTTTAGGTTTGAATCATTATAATGATATTTGATGAAAGTATTTTGGGTTATAAAAATCTCGTATAAAATTTTGTAGCAGATCTGGGCTACTGCCTATACCCGAATCGATTCGGCCTCCGAGGCGAATCGATTTGGCTAGAGGAGAACCGATTCGGCTTGAAGGCCGAATTGATTCGGACCTGTTAAAATATTTAGTTGGATTATTATTGATTGTTTAGGCTTTGGTCATTGATCCAACAGAGGGGTGATGTTTGTTAAAACATACTAGGAATACTATTATGAACTTTTATACACAGTTAAACCGGGATGGGTTCATGATATCGTGATGCATGCGTGATGACTTAAAGTATAAGTTAGCTACATGAATAAGATGATTTACGTTGGATTCTCAAATTAAGATATATGAACTAAATGTATTAGTGACATGGATATACCTAGATGATAGAGAACTTTTGGTAGGGGTAAATAGATGATAAGGCCCTAAAAGATAAGATGTTAATAATATGACTAAGACGGGGAATGTTTAAATAAAAGAAATACTTATTAAAGTAAGTTAGACGCTTGAGAATATAATTAATGGTTATATCCCTCAAATTATTACCGTATAAGAATACTAAGTAGAAATGTATCCTAAGCCTATTGGTCTAAGTCTAAATGGTCAGTATCGGTTGTGATAGTTTTTAGGTGAAATGACTTATTCATATTCATGGATTTTCTATATATGTACATATTACCCATATTCACTTTAGTTGACTCCTTATATATGTACATATAATCTTATATCTAAGAGATCAAAATATGGGAAGTAATAGTTAAATTGGAAGAAGTAGAATAAGATAACTACACACATATATACGGTGAAGTAAATAATCAAGTAATAAGTGAGCCTAGGAGACATTATATGGGACTTAATATTTAATTGGGGTAGTCTTAGGATAGCGACGTAATATAGGTTATATGATAACCGACTAGGATGTTATGGTTAAGCCAAGAAGGTTATATTCATATGGATGGAGATACCTTGGGTAGAAGTAGTTATAGAGTAACTGCTTATACATTTTAAATGATAATATGTATTATATTATTTTGTGTTGACATACCTGGATTCGTGGACCATCCTATCGATCAGGGTGCACACGTTTGGGACAGAAGCACACATCGGGATAGGTGGTCTAGGCATAGTGTTAGGTCATATTTTAATTACTACGTGATAGATCCACTTACAAGAGGTATGTGTAGATGTTGAGATTATTTGTCACTGATGGGTATGCGCTATGAACTGGTGTACTGCATAGGTATCTCCCCATTTTCTTGTGTTTTTCTATTACCCGCATTTTGGGATAAGGGACTCCTTCGGGTAATATCGATAGAGCACGAACTGGACGCCGAAGATAAATGTCCTTTTGTGTCGTACATATATATATACAGACATATGTATTTATCTATGTACACATTTTGATGTGCCTTGTATGAAAATGAGTTCTCATAGTCTATAAATGTAGACAATACTTAGTGATAAAAAAGTTGGATTAACATAGCCATGTGGGTAATTAGTAACAAAAATAAGTTCTAATGATTAAACGTGGTAGACAATTATTAATGAGAATAATAATTGGTCAGTCTAATAATGCAGACGGTAATTAAAGATAATGAAACTTATAGTTTTATGGTATAATAGATAATTAGTGTGAATTAAAATCAAATAGTCTGATGAGGTATACTAAGGTTAAGGAATATTATATGATGTAAAAATATGCACTGGATTTATATGGAACTTAGTGGGCAACATTATAAAGTTAATCCGATGGCTGAGATGTTAGGTGTAAGAATTCACTTTTAGTTAATGAATAACTAGATAGCTTTGTCGTTACATGTCAACTTAGACAATAGAGTTCATAATTGGTATTTGTCTGAGGATGCAAGTGGGACTTCTTCTAGATGAAAGGGGAGATATCAATACATGAACATCGATGGAGAGACGTGAATTATGAGTTAGTTACATTTTCATATTAATTGGTGAAGAATCTTTGCAAACTTTAGGGCTCTGACCCAAAATTATAAACATCCCCCCCAGGTTTTCTCATAAACAGTGATATCAGGCTGAACAATGGATCAGATTTGCAGTTGCATTTAGACGTAGCGGATTCTGTTCCATTAATTCTAGTATAGGTTGTAATTATTCATTTGGTCCTTTTATTTCATAACGAGATCTGTATGGGCATAACCCCAAGAGTTTATGTATATCATTTTTGTACTTATCTTTACTTTATGGGCATTGTATGATTATCCATGTATTAAATCAGTTTTGTTCAGATGTTTTTTTTATTAATTGTGAATGTTGGCAAAGAAGAAAATATATTTCTATTTTCTCAATATTGAGAATAGTATAAATTGTTGATAAGCCTTATCTTCGACGTATCGTGTCTACGTGAGAAAATGTGGAGGGGGGTGTTACAAGTCATTTTTATTAAAACTGGAAACATGAATTTTTCTTTAAAAATCGAGGCTATTTTTCCTTATTTAAAAGTAATTTTTATATGTACATCGCATTCAAACGAGATAGGTATCTTGTTCAAATGAGATTTGCTTCTCCTTAGAAATGGTCGTTTGAAGGCTTTTTCAATCGAACATCTCATGAGGGTGCACTGTTTTAGCTCGTTCGAAGCTCGTTTGAATCTCGTTCAAACAATATTTATTTTTCATTCAAACGACTTTACTCCCATTCAAACGAGATTTTTTTCTCGTTCAAACGAGCTTGTGATTTCGTTCGAAAGACGACGATGCCTCAAAATTCGTGTTCATCTTATAAATATTTGTTTTATGTTTGATTTTGGTAAGACTTTTCCCAGAATTGTTTCTGCATATCCTTTGCAAAGGTTTCAACCTTTCGTCTTAAGAAAACCTTTTTGATTCACAAATCATCATCCCTAGAATATATTTAAGTGAGTCAAGTTTAAACCCTATAGCTTAGATCTTGTATACAACTCTTGTGGAGAGATTTATTCATGACTAATTTTATGATTCTCAAGGGAATTCACTGCTGATGACAAAGGTTGATTTGTGGATACCGAGCATGGAAGGTCACGTGTGGATGACTCTGGATAGAGTCGTATTGTTTATAGATTTCCTTCCTAGACACTACGCATTCTATTTGTGGTGGTTATCAAGTAGTCTATAAGTCGATAGTCTTGTAAACTCTCTAAAGTGCTGAATAAAAAAAGGATTTCCCCGAAAAGGGTTTTTTCAATAAATTTCCTTGTCATGTTTGCATGCTTAATTTTATCTTCTTTGTCACCTAGTTGATTGTTTAGGATATTAAGACAAAATCTAGACTTCTGGGTATTGGACACTTAATTATAGAAACTATCCATTAAGATCGTGATAGAGCACTCTCACTATATTTTATGCTTAAAGATCAGTTCTTTCAATTCCAAAAAATTTATGCACTAGTTTCGGATTCATTTATGCTTTTACATGTAGACTTTAAAATAGAAAGACAAACCTAAGGTGCAAAATTCAGAAAACACCATAAAGGTTGAGATTTAATGGTAGATTTTTTGTCCTGGACATGAACTAGTTTCAAGGTGGTAATGCTTGTCCTTAGACTCGTAGAAACTCAACCATAATGTATAAATTAAGTATAGTATACTTAAATACCCAAAAATTGAGTCTTTTTATTTTGGCAGCATAATTTTCGAATTCAAAATTCTCTCTGTAAATTATGAATTAGAACTTCAAACCAAACTCATTTTGTTCAAAATTCACACAGAAACTAAACCATATCACTTCCACGGTTCTAATTTCATTTTAGATCCTCGAATATCCAACTAAATTTTTTGAGATTTTACAATTAGAGAAGAAGGAGCTAGTGTTAACCTTAACCCTTAAAAGTTATATTTTTCGAATCCTTGTGAAAAATTAGGAAGAATGGGTTTTGGATCACCTCATATGATTTTTGTAATGGATTTAATTTAAGGTCAAATTTTTCAACATGAATGTAAAAATTCGAAAGGTTGAAGATGAAGTGCAAGCTATGTGCGCGAGTAGGGTCGAAGGTAGCGCGCGTGAAGTTTGACTTCTCGCGTGACCAATCAGAAAATTCTGCAAAAAATTCCAAAAATTTTACTTTATTTTTCTAGTTTAAATGGTATATTAATACACCCGGTTTGGATAACCAGAAAGACAATTAGAAACAACAGTTAAAATGAATTTTAAAACTTTTAAAATATCTTTGCACATAAACCCCTACAGTTTTTTAACTTTGGTCTTTTAACCTTAAACTTTTCCTAATGCTTTTTGACATTATTGGGTACAAAAAAGTCTATTAACACCAATCTTAAAAAACTAAGGAACCTTAAGTAATCAACCAGACCTTATTTTCATCTTAAATCCCTACATTTACTTACTACGCAATTTTATAACTTTATCATACTTCAGATATTTCATGAACCTTATTATTACATATAAATACATTGTCTATTTGTCATAATTACACGAACCTCCAAATTTACCTAAACAAACTCAAAAGAACTTTTTTGAAAACCCTAAACAACAAGTAGGTGATTTCTTATCCGTTATTTTTTTCACGCAATGCTTTTGATTACACCTTTTGTTGATATCACCGTGTGATTAACCTAATATATCATATTCTCATTGATGAACTCATTTGAGTATATCAACCATTTACGTGTGATTAATTCGATTTTTATATTGATATTATGCAATCATATTATTTCATATGATGCAATTTACATGGCTATATAATAGCATACAGTGTGACCAGTGAATAATCTTTCGTTACACCTGCGACTATATTATTTAACATGTGGACTCAGATGATTGAGGGCCTCGTTATTGCTACCATATGGAATGTCTATGATTGACTTAGCGTGGTTACTTTTATCTCCAGTTATCTGGATTGATTTATCTCCAATTTTATTAGATTGATTTGTTGTATGTATTGAACTTTCCCTAAAGCCTTTAGATAGATAATTGTGGGTTATTTGTTTAGAAACCATCCCTAACCTTTAACAATTCTAGCCAGATATTTCTATTTTTAGTAATATCATTCCAATAACATGTTATCTTATCATAACATTGAATCCACTTTTATGTTGAACTTCTTATACTGACTCATTATAATTTATGTTTTAAAATTTTATAGAATGAGAGTTATCTACTTGGTGATATTTCTTACATTTTTGAAATTCCAGATGAACTCGGACATTAAAGAAGAAACATCTCCCCAACCTAGTAAAAATCTAATGCATCACCCATGTGTTACTCAATAAATTACATATTTATGGAAAATCATTCACTACACTGAAAACCCCATCATAATTTCCTATGCTACTACTTATAAATGGATGTAGTTGATGTTATACTAAGGCACGTGTTGTACTTTTAACTTTTCTTTTGTTTTTCTTTTCTTTTGTTGAGTATGTAATGAAAGATGGTGACTCTATCTACATTGAGTGTATTGAATAATGTATTTCAATACTTTATCTAATGTTAAGATATACTATTATTATTATGTAACATTAGTGTGATCATTATTATTTATATTTCTACTATTCACTAATACATCTATTTCCCGTTTAACCTATCAACCCAACCCTTAATCATTCCTGACTATTCGGGACGTGACATAACACCCACAAACAAATACTGGAAATCACAATTTATTATGACCTTAAATGGAGGAAGGACAACATTGATGATAGTTGGAACGTTTTCTTTATAGAAGGATACATTAGGAGTGCGATGAGGGGGTATCAGTTTCTAATTGAACATACTTAAAAGGCATATAGATGACAGGCACCTCCATGCATTTGACAAAAGTCCAAATATTCAGTATGTATGTTCCCATAATGTTGGTGATGAGATGAGATGGATTATGACAGAATTTTTTTTAGGGTAGACTATGGATGCTCAGGAACCTTGGCACTGAATGCATGCTGGGGCATGTGGTGTTCCTTGGGTTGGGTTGTCATTCCTCGGGGGCTTCAATAACATCATTGGATAGGTTAAGTTCGGTGAAATAGATGGACTGTGAGACGGATTTCATTAGTTTTCGGTGGTTTTCCTCATCCCATTTGTAGTTCTCGAAAGGCTAAAAGATTGCATCTTAAGATTCGACTAAAGGTGGTGTCTTAGCTAATGGGCCTGTTGAGTCTGGTATGGGGAGGTAGAGATATCGTTTAGAGATGTTGACTAATCAAACTTTCCTCATTGTGTTACCGTGAGGAATGGATCCAGTGTAATAATGATGGAAGATCTTCACAAGGCTTAAGTGTGAGGATTTTATTATGGAAACTGAGGCATCTTTATTAATAAACAAGGCATATAGTTCCCATTTGGGCTCTGATTTAGGATCTTTTCTGTCATGCTCTGTAACCCATGAGACATTGAGCTCATTATAGCTAACTTCGTGTATTTTCCTGTAGTCTGCGTATAATCCTAATCATTAAGGATCTCCATCTCAGAGTATAAGGATTTTTTTTATCCCACCATAATTCTTGGAGATCGTGACAAGGGGAGTCCTCCCCCTAGAGATTAAAGTGATCGTTTCACCCATGATGGGGGTCTTTGGGACCTAGAGTTTAAGTTTTATTGTTAGGGTTGTATCTAAGGTCATCCTTTCCCTTGTGATCCTTTTTAATTCATTCCAAGTTCAAATCCAGGCAAGTACCCCATTTTATGAATGATTCAGACATCTACGTTGTGAATAACCGGTTATTCCTCTATCATATGTGTGATCGAGATAACTAATGTGGAATATGTCACCGTTGTCTTAATGGGTATCTAAGAGTAGGATAGTAATGGTGTTGGAAATTATGCCCTAATCTCCATCCCCTTGGATTGTAATGACCTCCGTTTCGAATGAGAATATAATCTTCACGTGTAGCGATGAGGGTAATTCCCCCATGGGATGTATCCAAGGTCTTCCTAGTAGGAGGTTGAAGCTGATCGGGATGTTGAGTACTTGAAACCCCACATCACATTTGACAGACCCCACTATGAGTGTGAGAGTGAGGGAGCCCAGGACCTCTCGATGATTATTTTCATAGGCCCTAATAGATGTGGAAGATGGTGTGAACTTGGAGGTTATATATCCTATATCAATAACGGTCTAAAGGGGGGATACAATAATGGTGAACCTTTTGCCTATTATTACTAAGGGTACAATACGTCATCCTTCCTCTGTGGCGATGTGTATTGTGAATAAGTGGTTATGACCTTCTATGGGAGGATCCTCATTGGTAAAACTTATGTACAGTTACATGGTAATAGACACAATTATGGCAGATATCTCAGTAAAAGTCGGGTCTTAAGGAATAGGGACTTGAGAAAGTAGATGAATAAGGGCGGATCAGTGTTCTCGGAATATATATATAGTAACTCTAATATGGTGATATTAGTTGATGTTCAATGTGTTTGATCCTAAATTTTATTATTGTATTGGGGATGGGGATGATGGTTCCTTCAGCGGGACCCTTTTCTTTGCTAGCGAGGTTTGGAATAGTGGATTACCGACCAAACCAGGTAAAAAAGTTAACCTTTTTGTCTTGGGAGAGTATGGGTCATGCTTATATATCTTTTTTAACTTTTCTAGGCACATCATGAGGTCAGTTAAGGATATGGGACTAGTGGTAGGCGATATTGGATTCAGGTCCATCTCTTTAGCCTAACTCAGGTTGGGGGCTTGTTTTGGGTTTGTGGGGTATTTGTTTTGATATTTAGGTATAGTTTGAGATATGGTGTCGTCTATCTAACATAGTTCCTATGTCGATATCTAAGGTAGGGATAAATATTTCATCTACTTTGTCCAGGACTTGTTCATCTTTTTGGCCTTATGTGTTAGATGCAAATTTCATTGAAATGGAAGGTCATAGCCAGATTTCTTCCTCTGAGGTGGTCTCATGAATGTATTCATCGTCAAAATAGGTTTCAAAACTTCATGAGTTTATTTCCCTCATAATACTTACAACTTTTCCCATAGATCTCTCCATAATATTATTGATATTCGGCATATTTGGGTCCCCATAGTGAGAGTCCCTTGATATATTGAGCAGTTTACAATTCATGCACTACGTATTGAAGACCATCAAATTTCCTTTATGTATGGTCATGGATGGATGGGTTAGCCATTTATATCTATAAGTTGTAAAAAGATGTTCGAGTTAGGGGAACTTCTGGTTGGGGGTGACCCTGAGGGTCATTTCATCTTGGAATTCTATGACATAAATGATATAAGCGACATTCATATAAGTGTTGCGGTAGTTTCTTACTAGACTAGTATAGTGATGTGTCCATAGTGCTATCACAAAAATGAAAAGGTAAATTTTTAACAACAACATGATTAAGTTCAATTTGCTATGGAGACTACTATGGTTTTGCATGGGGTGTCTTTCGAGTTGTGGGAGGATTTTTGGTGTCTCGAGATCTTCTTTTATAGATCCGCATATGAATTAATGTATTTCCATCAATAAATAATCCAATCTAATGGATAGGATACCTTTATATATGTTGACACTATGGTATTTTCCTCACTGTTGAAGAATTAGAGGGGTAGACCCTCATACGAGAGACATGGATGTAAACTGTTCACAATGTATCCTAATCTTTTCATGAGGATGGCCCAGTGTTGGCGTTATTCAAGGAAGTCAGGCTATTTTATTATAGCCATGTATTCGATCCTAAATTCGTAATCTAAGATGATGGGAACTTTGATGGATATATGTCCTTGTTTATACAAACCTAATATTTTCCCCCATAGATGATCCCAATATTTCATCATTTCCTATATTTGAGGGTTCAGGACAAACTCTTCTCTGTACCCTAAAGATGTATTACCTTCGGTAATCAAAAGGTTGTTAAAGTAATGTATGATGCCTTATTCTGGGAGGTGAGCATAGTAAATATGTTCAAATACGGGGACCGCGAATTGTGAGGTGAGTTGTAGGTCATTAGATGTGGTGTTTACCTTAGTGCAACGTTGTTGGGGTTTTGGACCAATCAAACGATAAGGATCGATGTTGCCCCTGGCATCCGTTTGGATCATGTGAATTATACCAAAAAAGAGGATTCATGATTCATTTCTAGGGTAGGGGATTTGGTGTTCATTCCTTTTTTCATATCGTATTCATCGTGGATTATTATCTGGGATGCCATGGCCCATTATTTTCTTGGAGTAGTCACTGTCTCTCTCATGTGTAGGACATACACTATTGGGACAACGTGAACTCTCAATTCATCCTATAAAGCGCCGTCTCTATAAGCTATGTGAGTTTGGATTCTTTCCTCTTCTCGTATAATAGTTGGTGACGAACTCAGAATCTTTAAGTCATGTGATCATCATCCCTGAGTTTCCTATCGCACTCACTCATCTGTACCGAAGGACTAAGGTAACGAGGTTTTCTAATAAATTGATTCTATCCGATGGCTTGCGGATGTGGAACTTCCACTATTACCTGAAGAACTGTCGAGAATGTGCTCAAAATGGTGGGTTAGTGAGTGAAGATTCTTATATCAAAGTTCATTAGAGCAAATAGATGCTCCTCAGAAGCATACCCACCCAATTTTGTAGATTGCATTGGTATTGAGGAGCTAATGTGTTATGTTTCTTGGAGAACTTTATCATAAATCTCTTCCCATTTGACTGAATGATCCATTTTATCCACATAATGAGTAAGGATTCTTTGTTCCTTCGAGAGCATAATATATATGGCTAAGAGAAAATTTGGGCTGTAGTGGTAGGTCTGCAGGAAGTGTATGTTCATGATGAAGAACAACGTATAGGGGTTTTGGTCTCACCGATGATTTTTATGGATGGTGAGGGTGTACCAAGAAGTGTTACTATTTGAAAAGGGAAATGTGTCCTCATTCTCAATTTGTGATGAATGGGAACGATAAGGGTTGATGGGTCAGTGTTTGGGGTAAGAGTGTCTTATAGAGCACTAGTTTATGGTTTGGGATGATAAGGGGTTATTTGTAACATTAGATTTTTATGGGATAAGACCCTCGACATTAATGAGGTCTTGAATATCCTATCTCAGTGCCCAATAATTATCCATGATGCGGTCGAATCCTTGATGGAACTCATAATAGGAATCAACCTAACATTTTTTATTTGGGATGGTGGGGGGTGGACTAGGGATAAGTGGTTTGAGGTGACCAATCGACTATAAGGTGGTGAATACCCTACTTGAAGGGTCTTGTAGATCTATGATGTCTCTTTATGGGTTCAGACCTATTTAGTAGGGGTAACGACATAGTAGTTTTTTAAAGGAGCCTCTAATTGGTACAGTACTACGGTGGTGACCATAGCATGGGAAGTGTTGGAGGTAATATAGGTCTCAATTTGTGGGTTGACTACTATGGTGGTGATATTGAATGCATGAGTTGTTTTTGGTGGAGAATTGATTCACTGGTCGACACGACTCTACTGTAGACTTAGTTGTTTTAGCGACGAAGCTCTCTTCGATTTCTAGGTGAGATTAAGTTTGCTATGTACTTCTTTCTGGAGGTTTTTGATCACTATCTCAATTTAATCATTATGCTAAGTATGGTCGACCATCTGACTAGATTTTTCTCTTTATTAGTTGATGAAGGCATTGTTTACCTCTCCTTCTTATTTTTTCAACATCTATAGGTCTTTATGGGTGACGTCGAGTTCCTCATTGTATTCGTATTAATTTATAAAAGCATGATATACATCATCCCAGGTTTTAGCGGATCCCTCATGTTTGAGACATATGTCCATCCGGATAGAGTGGAGGAGAACATCCTTTCAAGTACCCCTAGGTATACATCCTGAACTTACATCCGGAGATGGTAGTTGAACGAATGTGCAGAGTGGGAGCCCATTCCTTTGTTGTTATTAAATATAGGCATCTTTAATTTATCCAGCTAGCGATTCTCAAGATAAAGAAGCATCTTCTTGATGTTGGTTAACACGTTAGTGGTTTTCATCTTATTGATGGGTTCCTAAAAATGACGTATCTCAGTTTGGACTTAGGTTATCTCCTTGTTCGAAAGAGGAGGAGAGAGATCAATCTCATTGATTAGTGTAAGAGCTACTGATTTTGCTCATAGAGGCCCCTAATAGGATAGGTGAGGGTATTGATGGTATTATTTAAATTAACGATGAGGGGAAAATGGAACTTGAAAGTGGGTCCGTCTACATTATCAAGGGGAGCCGGTGTAGGCATCAGTGCTGGTGGGTCCTGAGGGTTTATAGGTACTTTTTTAACATCCACAACATGAGGTGTAAAGGTGTTTGGGATTGGGGAGTAAGTTTTCTCTTGTTTCAGGTGTAAAAATAGATTCTTTAGGTGGACATGTGCTCGGTCGAGTGTCCTAATCTTTGATTGCATACTGCTCTGAGAGGCAATGATATTCTCTAATTATCTTAAAACCTAATCCATCAGGGACAGACCATGATCTTCTTATGTAAATATGGAACATATTGCATAATAAACTCATCAATCTTGAGAGGGGATCTCATTGATGAAGACTAAACTACCGCAAGGGTAAACTTCAGCGGGTGATGATAACTACAAATAAAAGGCGAGTCACCATTTTAGCATTTTCAGACAAAATGAGTGATAAAAGGAAGATATATAGGGGAAAAGCAATATATGTATGACTTCGTTCATTCAATTCCTTTATAAGCTTTTAATCATATGTGGATGATATTTTGTTTTTTTATGTTTTATGTTTAGTAGTGTCTTCAAATGGGAATATTGAGCATAGTCCCATTGGATTTGAGTGAACTGAGGCAAGGAAGTAATAGAACACGGTCTATTATTTTCTCAAAAGTAAAATATGCATAGGGGAATCCAACATAAGGTAATTCCGCTTTGGCGATGACTCGCAGATTCATACTATTTTATCTCCCATAAAAATGGGAAGACATTCATCTTAGAATTTGAGGGGTTTTTGACCAACCTTCGGTCGTTTGACAATTTTGAATTGTTTTGTCAATTCAAGCAATAGGTAAAGTGTCTATTATTTTTGTACAATACGAAATGTACCTATATATTTTTTCTCTATAAGCAAAAAGGCGACGTGATTCGCTGATTGGTGATTTGCTTTTCATTACCATGGATCACAATATATCGACCTGCTTGGATTATACAACCTTTAAAGTACGTGTGAAACCACATTACCCTAGTAATGAATAGTTGTGAAAGACTATTCGATATATTTCAGTGTTGGACGAACTTTAAAAGTTCCATGTCACCGAAACTTTGGGTTCGAGACAGAAGTTTCTCAATATACCAGACAAGTGGTCGATTTTGACCTCAAGGGTACAGGGTTTAAATAATGTGAAAATGAAGACCATGAAGTGTGTGATGTAAAATAGGTAATCATTATTTTTACATATTTTAATGCTTGATTTATCACGAGGTCCTTCGCATATACTTATAGATTTGGATGAATGTATAATGCTATATATGGGGACATAAGAACATATCTACATTTCTGGGGACTGTAAAACTAAAACCTCTAAGTAGTTCTAAACTGTGCATAAAGTAGTCATGCAGATGATTGATATTAATTATATTTATAGTAAACATAAGGATAGTCCAACTTTTTTGATGTATCCCTAATGATAATGCTATTGTGGTGTTACATGCCTTTAAAGGGAGGGAGACTGGGATGTTGCGAGAAGCAGCACGTTATTATTTTATCCCTTTGGGGATGTGAGAATGCGTGTCTATCGGTCCGTCATTTCCCCCCAATGTCAGGTTTATTATTTGTGGATGATTTCCCCTCGAAGCTATTCTAAACCATATCCAATTTTATTGGGTTAGGTTGTACGCCTATATTTTGGCCTAAGCCTAATTTTTTCGTGCGAGGGGTTATCAGTTGTTCAGAGTCGCTAACTTATTTTATATAAAAATAAGAATATGTCTAAGTTTAGCCCTTTAGTGATAATCATAAAGAAGGTTTATATCTGCAAATGATCCAAAGATTCTTATTGTAAGTCGGGAATTAGGTTATGTGTGGGGAAGGTATTAGGCACCCCACTTGTTCTTTTTGCCTCTTTATCTACATACTTATTATCCCTTTTAACATTTATGATTACTTTTTAGTTTATTTTGCAAGATGTGTGGAGACCTTAATTTGAGAATCCCTTTTTAAATCGTAGATAGGTGACTAGGTATAAAATGATATCTGTGAATGGTGTATGAACGCCACTTAATCATTTTGGGTACACAAGAGTGCTTGTATATGAATATTTGTACTCGGGTAATTGGTATATGTTGGTGTGTGAGGAAGCTCATCTTGTTTAACAAGAGTCTGTTAATGTATCTACGTGTGTATATACACGAGAAGTCACAACTTTAGATAGTTTAATATCTCGTTTGAGGTAATATATGGTAGATAAAAGAAGAGATAAGTGATAAAAACATCTTCATAGGGATAATACATCAAGAGACACGTTGTCGAGGATTTCACTCATGATAAGATCTTGATATTACGCCTAAGTACCAGTGTAGCCACGAGATTGGAGCCTACATAGTTCGGTTATTGTGGTGATCCACATGGAATATTTATAAAGTGATGTGTGTGCAAGTATAAGGAGTTAGATTGAGATTTAGATAAGTGATATGTATTTAGGGAGATCACCAACCATAAGGTGTTATTGAACCTACAGACTAGTGTGCAGGTGTAATGTGAATGATGTCATGTTCTAGACATCCTTCACTAACTACGGGTGTATAAAGGGGATGGGTGTATTTAAGATTGGAGTGGAGCATAAGTTTCTGACAGAGATTTATGTATCCCTCATCAACATGGATAAAATCTTGGAGGTGTTGTAGGCCTCAAGCTAATCTGAAGTGATAGATATGATCATTCCGTATGAGAAATGGGGTTTGAACTAGAAATGAAGGCAACCATAATAGATAATATGCCAAGAGACGTATTATAAGGACGCGACTCACAAGTGAATCTCAATATTTAGCCTACCTACCCAAGAGGACTTGGGATCAAAGACTATGTAATTCCAACTAACGGACATATTTATAGTTGGAGACAATGGGATACCAGGTAAAAAATATACAAAATTTTGGTATTTATTGAGACTAATCCTCATATAGAATTTTTGTTGGAGTTAGAGTGCATATCTGTATGTTAAAAATATGTAATCAAAGATATGTTTGTGACAAGTATTATAAGAAAACACATATTCAGGAGTGCCACCATTGAGACGAGAATGTTTATTCGGAGAAGTGATGAATAGTACATATTTTAGAATTTTGTTTTAGAAAACTATAGGAATCACTCAGTTCATGAACACTTTCTTAAGAATCGTTGACCAACATTTGTTTGGCATATGATTATGTTTATCTAGATCAATGGACAAAGTTAATGGGTAAAAACCAGACGATAAAATATAAACGTTGTAAATTTCATACTTAGTCCCACCACGAGGATTGAGTTTAGATAGTATAGATAAATATGGATAATTTTATATCATAATTTGTATTTATGATATTAAACCGATATTTCTTTAGAGTTTCTTTACCTTTATAGTGTGAGCCAATTTTTTGCAGGGTTGTCCCCTATTGAGATGGTGTCATCTAGCCGGGTAGAGCTTCGTTTGGACGGGCTAACTTTTGTTGCAAATTTTTGGAAAGTCAAGACTTTGCTCGATAATTATAACATAACTCGAGCATCTGAGATGCTCATGGTTAAAGAAGGTTATAAATCCGAATCAATATTGGGTTTTGGGGTACTTTTTTAGGTCGCTGGGGGGCTTTTTTTATAGGGACTGATGTGAGTCCATTAACAGAAGGGTTAATGGATTCCTTAGCCGAATAGTTAATCATAATGACACATGTACAGTGGATCATAATTGGTAATGTGTGGGTTGATTTGATATGGTCATGTGTACCTCTTGTTTAACCGTTTAGTTAATGAACCCATCCCTATTGTTTTTAGTTTTTTTTCGGGTTTTAATGGAATTCCTAATTATATCCCCAAAAGTTTTAGGGGCCTATTCAAAATATGATTTTTTTTACCCCTATTAATTTCATGGATGACGATCTCATGCCCTGATTATGTGTAGGGGTGTCCACACATTAAGTATCAAATTTACAATCAACACTGATTCAACCTGTCATATTCACCAGGGGACACAACTTGATGAGCTAATAAAAAGGACCAGTTTGATTATATAGTATGAAGCACAAATGGAACATCACCATGCATTTGACGCCGTTGACATAACACTAAAAGATATAATGTAGTTTAAAGGATAAAGATCCCCTGATAAACATTTTGGAGGAATCACACTCCTCCTTGGAGGATATTTTAGGTAAAACTTACTGGTTGTGCATAAAGGAAGGAGAGAGGACATTATAAAGGCTTCAATTAACAACTCAAGCTTATGGGAATCATGACAAATTTTAACATTAAAGCAAAACATACGTATCCAAGATTGAAGTTCATTTACAGAGTGGGTTCCTGCACTTGGTGATGGCTGATTACCTGTTACATCTTTAGATAGCGATGAATATCCATGTTGGGTCAAAATACCAAATGAATACCTTATTCCCGAGTCAGGTAACCACATTGTTGATATTGTATCAAATACATATCCCAATTTTCTTGAAAAGATATGGAGAACAAGATTATTTGAATAGCAGAGCTATTTTAATGCCTACTAATCAAACGGTGGATGAAATAAACAGTTATATTTTGAACTTACTCCTAGGGGAATCTACAACATATCTGAGCTCTAATTCTGTTTGTAAACTTATGGGAAACATCCCAGATCAAGATATCATGTATCCTATTGAATTTCTAAACACTTTAAAATTCCCAGGTATACTAAACCATCAGTTGGAATTAAAGATAGGCTCCCCAATAATGCTTCTTTGAAACATAAATAAAGCAGCCGACCGTTGTAATGGAACTCGATTAATTGTCACCCAGTTAGCAACATTGGTGATTGAAGACATAATAATAATAGGCTCTTATATAGGAACAAAGGTATTCATCCCTAGAATAATAATGTCTGCATACGATTAAAAATGGCCTTTTATTATGAGACGCAAACAATTTCCTATTTGTGTGTCGTTCTCAATGATAATTAATAAGATCCAAGGTCAAACACTTGATCCAGTTTGCATTTATCTCCCGAAACCAGCTTTCAGCCACGCACAGCTCTACGTGGCTGTTTAACACGTAAAATCTCGGGATGGACTGAAATTTTTTATTAAAAACAAAAACCCAAATCATTACAACTACACCAAAAATATAGTGTACCATGAAGTACTCAACTACCACACAATTGGTAACCTTTATACAATGAAATATAACAATTTATTTTATAAAAGTTTTGTGTATTATATATATACTAGGGAAATTACCGTGCCTAACGGCACGACAAATTTTTTTAAAGTACGTAATTGTAAAATGGCAAAAATTTCCAAGGTACGTAATTGCAAAACGAAAAAAATTTCATTCCCCAATAAAATAAAGTGTAACAAAATAAAAATTTTATTCCCCAAAAAAAATTAACCATAATTTCCTATGTTCGTAGGACTATCCACCCCGCTTAACAAATAACACATAGTCCAACAATATTGAAATAATATAAATTCATCAAACAAATTCACATATAACATGAAATATATAATGTTCATCAACTAAATTCACATTGTGCCTCAAATAAACAAAGTATCAATTTAAAAAAAATGGACATAACCTTCTTTATTTATTGAACTATCCACCCTGCTTAAGGGATAACAACCAATCAAACAATATTCAAAGAGCCTAAATTCATCCAACACATTCTTCAACGCAATTTACACAAACCTATATTGTAATTATAGAACTATGCATAATAAAAATGATGAAAGCATAGTTTGTTGTGTCCAACAATTTGAAATACAATTACCAAAAAAGAAGTAACCCCCTTTTAAAAAAAACATGGAACAATGCGGCCACGCAGCACCTCCATCTCGGACTCCTGCCTCTTTTTTTATCAATCCACGACCTCAATCCCTCTCCAACTCAAGTTGATCTACAAAGCAACAATTTGATTGATAAGAATATATAACTATAAATAAAAAATAAAAAAAAGTAATTGAAGGGAAAAAATTATTTTTTTACTCGGGTATCTCGCTAATTGCCGACATTGGACCTTAGTACTGTCATTGGAGAAGTAACTAAAACAAACTTCAACACCCAATAATCAAACCTGAAAGAAGCTATTCTGACCTCAAACATGATTAGGGCTTCTTTTTGATGAAATTAGGATCCCAAAACTTGCAAAACATGACAACGGTATGAGATTTGCAACCACATATCATGTTTTAATGTTTGAATCTCTAAAACAAAATTATCTGTTTGATCTAAAACCAAAGTTGTAAAACACACTAATAATCATACTGTTCAAGCACAGTAGCCTTTTCACTTATTTCCCCTTGGATACCCGAGCATTTAACATTCCCAGAGCATTTAAAATTCAATTCATCTCTGAACATGGTGAAAATTCAAATCAAGCACCTAAGAAGCAACCTAATGTAACAGATGTGTTGTCGACATCGACATTCTATTTTTACAAATTCAGAAGAAACGATAATGAGATATATGTTCCAAAAAAACTGACATGGCATAAGAATAAATCGTAAGCAAAATGTAAGTAATACAAATGAAATACGTTGTCAATTTGAAAAAATTATGAACCAATTTGGCATGGAAAATGACATAGGGTTGAGGGTAGGGGAAATCATCATGGGGGGTTAGGGTGATGAGCAGGTAGAAGGGAATGGTAGCAGCTGGGTTGGGTATGGTTGTGCATGCGTGTAGCAGGTGGGGATTGTGGCAACTGTTAAGGGGGCTTAGTGCGGTGTTGTTGTTTGGTTGTGAGGAGGGTTCATAGGTGTGTGCATGGGGTAGGAGCAGAGGGGTAGGGGTGATTGTAGCAGGTGTGGGTTTCCCCATTAAAAAAAAGCTATTGGACGGAGTGAACAGACAATATACTAAGCCAATTGGGATTTTTTGCACTAACGAACTACGAGACATTATTCTGAGATTATGGTTCTCGAGTAAGACTTGGGATGCTGTTATCGGTATGGTCGAGTTAACCGAGTTGTTAATAATATGGATAAAAGCATCAGGACTGTTAAGGTAGTTGCAACACTTCTGCTGTAATCAACACTTCCGGTATCCCGTGAGTCTGGACAAAAAATATACAATCAAAAATATAATTAAATGAAGAAATCGTCATCAATAATAACAAATATCATTTAACATTAGTCAACTTCAAATAAACGAACATACAACATATGAACACACATCTCAGACGCGCTAAAATAAAATCTAATCTCACATTGTGATGAAAAATAGTTTAATCGAAAAAACTTGTGCTAACTTCTGAATATGAACACAGTGGGTGTGAACGAAGATGCACTCATACAAGAACACAATAAAAAATATGTAGCGAGGCAAATGGGTCACAACATGAGTGTAGGAGATACATCAACATGGGAACATCCATCAGAATAGAAAATTTACAAATCAATACTTCAATGCAGACTTAAAAATTAGTGAATATACAACTAACATGGGTTACACCCCTTTTGGCTTGCATTACCATTAGTTTTCCTCGTGACCTTTGCGTATGTTGAAGATACAAAATAATTTACACACGGCCGATTATAAGTACCTGCAAATTAAAATAAACTAATTATATATAGAAAATAAAAAATTATGAGAGGCAAACTATAATAACTGGGGCATGTCATCCCTGAAAGTTGCATTACCATTAGTTTTCCCCAGATTTTTATGTTACACCTAACGCCAATCAGAACCTTCCCCTCTGCCAGCAGAGATGCAATTTGAGATTCTGTTTGATAGTAGTCTTCCCAATCAATTTTGTAGCTAATAATATTAATTGAAACGAAGAATGGGGTAGAGGGTGCATCGCAAGGATGTTTGTTCAACAAATGCAATCCATTCGTGGTTATCCCAACAACACTGTTTTAGTCAGACTAAAAAAATAGATGTGGAAAACTATTAGTGATGAAATTAGTACCTGATAGAGTGATGGGCAAGAACAAATCAGGGAGTGTAGAAATTTTACACACATGAATAAAAAAAAGGCTTCATGCCACATGGCTGTAATCGATGGAAATAATCAATGGTGGTAGAAAGTTTCATTCCATGATTCATCATGCAAAAAACATAAAAGGGGAAAATGCATGTATATATTGGAAATGTATAAATCGAGTGCCTAAGGTCCATATTTTGATTATGAAATATTTTGTGAAATTTAATCTTGAAATCTTAATTGAGTTTTGGGTGCAATGTTTTCAGTATTTGCATTTTAGGATAAATTCACTTTTTACAACACTTTTGAGAGAAAAAAGTGTCGTTCGCCAAAAAGTGTAAATAATAACAGGGAAGTCCATCCGTGTTTATCCCCAACTCATTGTAAGGATCATATATTTGTAAGTACCTAGTAGGAGTATCCAAGGCATTGGCAGGGCAACAGCAAAGCAGGTCCAATTACCTACTATATTGATAATGCCAAGTCAAATTGAGGCCTGCTATGGTAGGGCGGCATCGCAGGACTAAGCGCTAAGAAAAAGTGAAGCTTACAGTGGTAAGGCAACAACAAAGCAGATTAAAAAGCATAGCCAAAAGCCAAAAAAATGGCCTGCATAAACAGCATACATGGATTTTGGGTTCAGGGAGTAGTCATGATAAAAAAAAATGGCCTGCATAAACAGTATACATAGAGGAGTGATGATAAAATGTTCAAAATCATTAAGAGTGATTAAAAAATCATTTACTATTAGCATACATGGATTTTGGGTTCTAATTTTATAATTCTTTCAAATCTGGAACAATTATTCCAAAAAACAACATTCACACACATGACTTGAAACTCATGTATGTTTAACTAAGCATACTCTAGTCACTCGATTTCAATGTTCTCATGCAACATCGAAATCCTCTATGTGAAACCTCAATGCAGAAAGTGTGAAATGAGTTATCAACAATAATTTCATCAGCGGATCTCAAATTATATGTGTGACGGTCCTTTGAAAAATTGTAGTGGAGATAAGCAGGTAAGTTTTGACCCATCCTATTTGACCTTTCCAAAATCGAAAAAGCCTCGCGATATTTCGACGTGAAAGCATTATTCACCAACAAAGACCCTTGAATTGTACTTAGAACGTCCCTCCTCAAATGAGGATTTCTATTATGGCGGATATCCAAAGCCACATCTGGATCGTATATGTACAACTGAGCATAAACAGCCTGATGTTCTAGCCTAACATCCGGTATTAAGGATCCGGTGTGATGACGAAGCTCTTCATGAATCGTGAAACTCAATGGACCCCCGCCCCCGATTACCTGATCATCCATTTGGACACATAAACTTGTAAATGCATTTGCAGAATTATACTCTCTGGTATAAGTATGAAAGGAATTTGAACGGTCATCATCACCATAAAAAGAAGCTTAATTTTAGTTGGTGGTTCAATGAGTGGGGGTAGACGAATTTGGCCCTGCAAACAACACTTCCCAAATAATGGTTGCCTCATTGAAGAATTTGACAATCTTTCAGCCATCCAGTGTAACGCATCACAGTGAGGGCATCTTACATTCATAGGTCCCAGATCATGTCTTTTCTAGGCAACATACGAACGACTTCGTTCGTTGGTACTGACTCCATTTTGGAAAGATGGTCTCCTTGACCTGAATTTGAGTAAAATAGTTGTGTTAAACACTAAAATATGTATTAATAAAGTTCATATATGTTCAATTGCATATATGCTGCATATTAATAAAGTTCATATATATATATATATATATATATATTAATAAATCAGTAGATGTACCTTATAATTGAAGGGATCAATGATATCCTAATTGAAGGTGGTATAGTATTTCCCTTCGATGGAGTATCTTGTAGAAAACCCCGGGGGGGGAAGTTACATCATAAATAATATTCGTATCCCGATTAGATAAATCTTGAGGGACTACTCTCTGAGATGAAGTTAAATTTTCTATTTGAATGGTAGAAATGAAATCCATGTTTAGATTATAGGGCTCGATATTATGGATAAATTGAGAAGGGTCTACCGAAGGTGGAATGTCCATCATGATATTGCATATTGGGGTTTGGTTACGTTGTGGGAAAAAATATGGTGTAGGGGTAGTTAACGAAGTAGAAGGTTGATCCTAAATACTTTCACACTGTAATACAATATGTTGGTGTCATTCCCGTCCACGTCGGCATCTTTGGCCCAATAGGCGATTAGATAATTCCTAAGATGTTATATAGATGCAAATATTTAAGACTCACAATTAAGGCATTTTTAAAACTATAGAATGAAATTCATTGCAGAAGAAAGAAATCAAACCAAGTGAGGGGGGTGGTTTTCTTTCCCTTTATCCTTTTCGTTAACCTAAAGTTGCTCCGTGTATTTTATCTTCTCAAAAAGTAAAATACAAATATTATATTAGTCAAGTTAAATGGGAAAGAGACAAAGAATATGATGTATATTCCACCCTAATTAAAGTTTGTTCAAATACCTCTCTAAGAATGATGTCCACTTTCGAAACATCCCGGATGACAACACCCTTGTTTGATAAGGGGGTTTGGTTACGCCGAGGGAAACATTGTGGTGTAGGGGTGATTAACAACGGAGAAGTCATAGAAGATGGTTATCTATAGTGGGAGTTGTTTGATGGGGAAACAACATTTGTTGGGATCTTTCTCGTTCGCGTCGGCATCTTTGACCTGAGATGCATGCAGAAGTAGGTGTTGTTCCCTGATGGGTGAAAAACATAGGAAATATAATCAAAAGAAGATAATCGGAGGAAATTAAATATCAATAATGCATACAAAAGATAATCGAAGAAAAATAAGAATCAACAACATAGATGAGTGAAAGAATACGAAGGGGTGGGGGGAATTACAAATTATTGGTTAGGAATTACCTCTATACTAATGATGGCCACTTCATAAGCCTCACGAATCACGATATCTGTGTTTATGCTAGGGAGATGTTCAATTTGTTTAGAAAAAGTACCACATATTGAATAAATTAGAATCCAGAATACGAAAGAAATAACATTATACAGTTCGTGAAACATACTTTATCAGAATTGGTTATATCATCCATAACCAATATAAGTTACTTATCTCTGCGGGAATAAGATTCCAGTCCTGAATAATTAGAAGAACCATATTTATTATGTACATATTTCAAAACTGAAATTTAGAACTAAACCTAAGCCACATACATATATTAAACATAAATACAACAATTATTCGAAAAAAAAGAGTGGGAGAGAACAAAATGTCCTAAAATCCAAACCAGTCCAAACAAATTAAAAATAAATGCCATAATTATTATGTACACCAATAAAGAGGACCCACACAAAATGGGGTAGAAGCCCTCATTGGAAACCGGATTTGAAACCCTTTTTGAAATCATTATGTACATATTTCGAAACTGAAATTTAGAACTAAACGTAAGCCACATAAGTATACTAAACATGGAGGCAAAAAATATTCAGAAGAAAATATTGGGAGAGAACGAAATGCCCTTAAATTCAAACCAAACCAAACAAATTCAAAATAAATGACATAATAATTATGTCAACAAATAAATCGGACCCATCAAAAATGGGGAAGAAGTCCTAATTTAAAACCCATGGAAAATCGGGAAGAAGCCCTAATTTGAAACCCAATAATATATAGAAAATCAAACCTAATATGGAAGCCATAATTTGAAACCCGATTTAAAACCCAATAATATATAACAAATCAAACTAATATGGATCAAATCAAATCTATAGAACAAATAAAACCTAATATGGAACAAATCAAACCTAATATGGAACAAATAAAATCTAAACCTAAGCCACATACATATATTAAACACAGATTCAATACATATATTGAACACGGATTCAACAAATAATCAAATCTAAACCTAATCAACATATACATGAAAAATGTGGAAGAAGCCCTAATTTGAACCCCAAATCGAATATAGAACAAATCAAACCTAATTCAATACATATATATGAAATAGAAATTCAACAAATAATAGAGAAAAAAGAGGGTGAATCGAAGGATGTACCTAATCGAGAAAAAAGCTGATACTGGCAGAAGGAGAGGGGGAGTGCGGGCGACATCGGGGAGAGGGGGCAGTAGCGGCAGCGGAAAGAGTGGGCGGTGGAGGGGAGAGGGCGGAGGGTTCGATTAGGGGATTTTTCCAGCCGTATGGAATGAAAACGGGGGTAGGGGATTTTGTACGAAAATGAAAACGGGGTTTGGGGAGTTTTGGTGAAACTAATAACGCGGGAGGGAGTCTAGAAGGCTTATTCACTCCCAATCGTTGATATTTTGGAACAGTAAAACACCCCCCTCTCATATTATATATATATATACAAATAATAAATTTTCCTGTCATATTTGTTCAGCTGAAAAATGGATGACATAAAAGATTACAATATGATTCGATAATTGCACAAGGGAAATGATTCCTAGACACTGAAAGTACGTATGACTCGCATATGGGAGTCAAGAAATTTCAAAAAATAATGACGAATTTTTTTTTTGACGACATGTTGCTGATTGATGAAAATGTGTAAGGACATTTTTCACATGTCCGAAATGTTTCATTTATTTATGTCGTACGCCGCTACATTTGGCACGTCTCCTCACGATCTCACATGACGGCCTCTATCCGAATTCCGGGAATCAAGCATGCATTATCTCCACTAATATGTCCCACATCTGCCTCAATGAATTCACGTTCCAAGATTTTAGGGACTTAATGCAAGTGGTACGCAAGGGAAGTCAAAACAGTGAAAAAAAGGCACAATAGGAGAGTTCAAGGGCATTTTCATAATTTCACATCCATAGTTAGGAGGTATGGTCAACTAGAAAGTTGAATATCTCTCCGCAACGAAGATACTGGAAAAAACGGCACCTCAATCCGAGCTACGGTGAAGGAGTTATGACCTTTTGAAGATAGAGAAAATTCCTTAAAGAATGCTGTTTTTTTTGTACGCTCGATAGAATTTTAGAGTTTTAAGAACGTGGGACTCTTCATATTTTTTCCTATAAATACCAACTTCGGGGGAGTTGTTTTTCAAGACTTTAGGAGACGAATTTGAGAGTCCAAATACATCTAGTCTTCATATTTTTGAGTCCCAAGACTCATGTTTTGATTCTCACATCATTGCCAAACCTTTGTGAATCCTTTTGCAACCCAAGAACACAACTTTGGTTTGTTCAACCCTTGTGGAGGAGACCGTTCTTCTTCTTCATTGCAGCCCTACTGGAAAGGGATAATTCCAACCGCGACTACAGAATCCGATACCCGAGGGTAATTCTTAGTCAACTTGTATTTTCATTGTAATCCGATTGTAAGCCGTTTTCTTACAAATTATAGTGAAAATAAATGGTTTTGCCCCTGAGGGGGATTTTTCCTTAATTGCATGTGTTTGAATGTTCTTGCGTAGATTATCTATTTATTCAATCACATACTGCTGCATGTTTAGGGTTTGTTTGTGTTAAAAGGGTTTTATATATGGTTTGATCATTTGAACGCGAGCACACACGTTTCTCAAATTGGTATCAGAGCAGGTTACGCTAATCTATCGCGTATTCCTTTTTTTTTCCGCAAAATTTTTCTAAGATATCAGTTTTCTGAAAAAATTGATTTTTGAAAAAGTGTGTGTTCAAATGGAGAAGTCATATTATAAAATGCCTATTTTTTACGGGACAAATTATGCTTATTAGAAAGCCCGTATGAGGTCGGCTTTAAAAGCCATTGATGAACGTGTCTGGATTTTGGTTGAACGAGGGTGGACTCCTCCCACCGTGACTGTTGATAATGTGACCAACTTGAAACCTGACATTTCTTGGTCTGATGAAGAAATTAAATGGTCATCTTTTAATTCTAAGGGTCTAAGTGCTATTTCTGGGTCTGTCACACCTGATGAGTTCAAACGCATAATGACGTGTACCACGTCAAAAGAGGCATGGGATGTTTTACAACTCACCCATGAAGGAACTAATGCTGTGAGAGAGTCTAAGTTGCAAAACTTGACAACTCAATTTGAAACAATCACCATGCATGATTCTGAATGCTTTGATGAATTTTATGCTAGACTTTCTGACATTGTGAATACTAGTTTTAATCTTGGTGAACAAATTCCGAATGCTAGAGTTGTTAAAAAGATTCTTCGTTCTTTACCTAAGCGTTTTATCCCTAAAGTCACTGTGCTAAATTCTATGGGTAATTTAAATACGCTAAAATTGGAAGAACTTGTAGGAGATTTGCAAACTTATGAAATTGATATGTTCCCTAAAAATGCTAAATCTAAAGATAAGGGAATTGCTCTTAAAGCCCAAGAGAGAAGGAGTGAGGGGTCAGCTAGAAAGAGGGTAGAGTCATCTAAAAAGAGAGAGACTGACACGTCAGATTCTGAGTGCGATTTTGACTTAGATGATTTGGCTCTTTTCAAAAAAAAATTCAAAAGGATTCTCAAATTTAAGAAAAATGGCAATTTTAAAGATAAAAAGAAATTTGAGAAAAATAAGTTTGAAAAGAAAAATGAAAAAGTTTCCAAAAATCCTTCTCTGAAAGAAAGTGAGAGATGTTTTGAGTGTGATGGTAGGGGTCATAGAGCTTTTGAGTGTGCCAATCGTCAGAATAGAGAGAAAGGGAAAGCTGTCCTTAATGCTACCCTTAGTGACGACAGTGAGGTCGAGACGGTGGATTCTGGAGATGAGTCACCGCATGAGTGTAACTTCACCGCATTCATGGCCAGCCAAGTGAGCACTCCTAGTTCTCCTCACAACGATGAGGATGATGCTTCACAGGGACACCTCGACAGTGAGATCAATGTGAGTGAGGGGGAGGATGACACAAGTGAGAGCGAGAGTGATATACAACGCGCCTACGCTGAGTTATATTCTGAGTCTTTGAAAACTAAAAAGCGTAACAAAGCGTTAGTTCTTAAGATCACTTGCCTAGAGGAAGATTTAAGGAAAGCGAGAGAAAGAGATTTCTCCACCTGCACCGCCCTGAGAGAGAGAGAATCTACCTGTGTCGAGAATGAGAATTTGTTTAGAGAGAGAGAGAGTACTCTAGAGAAAGAGAGAGGGGACTTGATCAAGCAAGTGGCTAGTCTTACGAGTCAGCTCCATTCCTCCGTGGAGACTCGGAAGAAACTTGAAGCCCTTGTTGCCCAGCTGACTCATGATCTTGAGAAAGCACGGGAAGTCAAGGTACAAATCGAGGACGGATCTGGGAAGATGGGAAAGATGCTCCTCGACCCCGCTTTAGGTTTTGGTGATCTTCAAGGAATTGGATATGATGGTGCCTCCACGTCCCAAATTGCACCTGGACCAGTTCCTGAGTTTACTACAACTCCTTATGGTCACCGTAAAAAACCTCGAAGGAGAGTTCGACCAAGAAAAGCAAACCAAGGTCCGCCTTTGACTGAGCTCTTTTGTACTTATTGTAAAAGAAAAGGCCACCTTAGGGAAACTTGCTATAGCATGGGTCGGACACGACGTACTACTGCTCCACCACGACATACTGATGAGTTTTCTAGTCTGAGAGAGCGAGTTGAGTTCTTAACTGCCACGACTCAGAGTTTGATGAAAGAATTCCGACGGATGTCTTCGCCGTTAGTGAATGCTTCTTACATTCCAGCTAAAACCAACAAAGGCAAACAAAAGGTCATCTCTGCTTGGGTGCCTAAGAAAGATAAAAAGGCCTTTGTTGTTCATGTTGCTCTCAAAGCACATAATACCTCACAGTGGTATTTTGATAGTGGGTGCTCCAGACACATGACAGGTGATGCCTCATTTTTTACTACTCTTGAGGATTATCAAGATGGCAGAGTCACCTTTGGAGATGGGAGTAAGTCTAGCATTATAGGATGAGGTACTATCGAGTTACCTGGTTTTCCTAAGCTAGAAAATGTTTTGTACGTCAAAGGTTTGGAAGCAAACCTTCTCAGCATTAGCCAACTGTGCGACACTAACTTTGCAGTAAAGTTTGACCGGGACGCGTGTAAAGTCTACAATCAAGCCGATAAACTTTTGATGCAAGGGGTGAGGACCGAGGATAATTGCTATGGGACTGAGCCCACATCCTCACTTGTCTGCAGCAGCGCCACGATCACTCCTATGGATCTGTGGCACCAACGTCTAGGTCACGTGAACGTTAGAGATCTCAATCGTTTATCTAAAAAGGACCTAGTACGTGGCTTACCATCTCTTGGAAAGTCAACTTCGACCGTTTGTGGACCCTGTCAGTTGGGATAACAAATTCGTAGTCCTCATAGGAAGTTACATTCCATTACCACCTCTCGTGTTATGGAGTTGATTCACATGGATCTTATGGGTCCCACTCGTACTGAGAGTCTAGGTGTTAAGAGGTACATCCTCGTGATGGTAGATGATTTCTCCAGATACTCCATTGTAGGTTTTCTGAGAGAGAAATCCGATGCTGTAGAATTTTTAACGACCAAGTGTCGTGTCCTGCAAAATCAACACGGAGTCACTATTAATAGGATACGTAGTGACAACGGCACTGAATTTAAGGAAGCAAAAGTAGATCTTTATTGTGATAGCCTTGGGATCGAACATGAGTTTTCTGCTGTGAGAACTCCTCAGCAAAATGGGATTGTTGAGAGAAAGAATAGAACGATCCAAGAGATGGCTAGATCTATGCTTCTAGGTCGTAAAGTTTCTAGGAGATTTTGGGCAGAGGCAGTGTCTACTGCATGCCACACGGTGAATAGGGTGTATCTGCATCCACACACACTTCACACTCCTTGTGAGTTGTGGACTGGCAAGAAGCCCAACCTGGCATATTTCCGTGTCTTTGGGAGTAAATGCTACATCCTACGGGATAAAGAGCAATTAGGAAAGTTTGACTCCCGAAGCGACGAGGGAATATTTCTAGGATATTCATCGAATAGCAGAGCGTACCGGGTTTTTAACCTGAAGAGCTCTAAGATTATGGAATCAATAAACGTCACCGTGCAAGATGACAAACCTCCGACGGTTATTGATCCTAACCTTCAGTGTGAGGATGAGGATTGTTCTGACAGTGATTTACCTGTTCCTCTCTCACACTCTGTGGACCCTACTCCTGTGTTAGGGGACACACCTGCTTGGGTTCGCAAGAGTCATGATCCTTCTGCCATTGTTGGTGATCCCACTCTAGGGGTCAAGACTCGTGCTCAACTAGAGAACGTTGTTAGCCATCTTTGCTACACGTCCAAAGTCGAGCCCAAGAACCATAAAGAAGCACTCAAGGATGAACACTGGATATCTGTTATGCAGGATGAGTTGCTTCAGTTTAAAAAGAATGATGTCTGGGAACTTGTCCCCCGACCTAGTGAGATTAATGTGATAGGTACCCGGTGGATTTTTAAGAACAAAATGGATGAAAATGGTACCATAATCCGAAATAAGGCTAGGTTGGTCGCTCAAGGCTACACACAGATAGAGGGTGTAGACTTTGGGGAGACATTTTCTCCTATTGCGAGGCTTGAGTCCGTCCGTCTTCTGCTAGCCATCGCATGTCATCTGCGCTTCAAGGTGTATCAGATGGATGTCAAGAGTGCCTTTTTGAATGGCATTCTACAGGAGGAGGTTTATGTGGAACAACCAAAAGGGTTTGAAGACCCTCAGCACCCTGAGCACGTCTACTATCTGAGGAAAGCCTTGTATGGTTTGAAGCAAGCACCCCGTGCTTGGTACGAGAGGCTTACTTCTTATCTCTTAGCTCGTGGCTTCAAGAGAGGGGGAGTAGATATGACGTTGTTTGTCAGGAGAGATGACGGTGCTATTTTGGTTGCCCAGGTCTATGTGGACGACATAGTCTTTGGATCCACATGCTCCCAGCATGCTCACCACTTTGAGGAGGAGATGAAAAGTGAGTTTGAGATGAGCATGGTTGGTGAGCTTACATTCTTCCTTGGTCTCCAGGTTCGTCAGCTAGAGGATGGGATGTTCATCTCCCAATCCAAGTATGCTAGAGACCTAGTGAAGAAATTTGGTTTAGACTCCGCTAAGCATGCACGTACACCTATGAGTACCACTACCAAGCTTAGTAAGGACACTTCAGGCAAGGACGTAGAGCAAACCTCATATCGGAGTATGATAGGTAGTCTCCTCTACTTGACTGCCAGTCGTCCCGACATCGCCTTTAGTGTTGGAGTCTGTGCGCGTGATCAGGCATCCCCAAAAGAGTCACATTTACTTGCTCTAAAATGTATTATTAAATACGTAAGTGGGACTCTCTCATACGGGATTTGGTATTCCTTTGATACCGATGACCGTCTGTCCGCCTACTCGAATGTCGATTGGGCTGGGGATGTAGATGGATGTAGGAGCACTTCTGGTGGGTGTTTCTATTTTGGTTCTGCTCTTGTCTCCTGGCTGAGCAAGAAGCAAAATTCCATCTCTTTGTCCACTGCGGAGGCTGAGTACATAGCCGCCGGGAGTTGTTGCACACAACTCTTGTGGATGAAGCAAATGCTGGAGGATTATGGGATATCACAGGACACCATGACCATTTCCTGTGATAACACGAGCGCGATACACATATCCCGCAATCCAATTCAGCATTCGCGCACAAAACACATCAGGATACGTGAGCACTTTATTCGTCAGTTAGTTGAAGAGAAAGTCGTATCCCTGAGTTTTGTTCCTACCGACCGTCAGTTAGCCAATATTTTCACGAAACCTTTAGATGCCCTTAGATTTGAGAGTCTTAGGAAATCTTTAAGGATTTGCACAATTGACTGAGGGGTTGGTCTATGTCTAGAATAGGATGCTTCTTCATGATCATATCATATGCTTCCTATTGCTAGTCTGTTTATATGTACTATTCTTTGTTGTACAGCTTTTATGTATTTTTTATTATTCTTAGAAAAATACAAAAAGATTTTCCTTTTTGAAAAATTTTGAGAAAAGCACAAAAAGATTTTATTTTGATAAAATTTTTGAAAAAGACCAAAAAGAGATTTGCCTTTTATGGATGAGCATTTAAGATAGCCAAGTCACAACTTCATTCCATATATCCATGTGACTGTTTAATAGAGATTTGAGAGGCTACATCATTTCATCCATGTGCGTAACATTGATTGGAGTCCTTGAGATGTAATTAGTGATATTTCCTACATGCTTGACTCCTATATCCTTTATTGCACACATGCACGGCTATATTTGATTGTTGCGCTTGTCAATCTCATGTTGGCTTGAGTGTTTCCATCTCAATCCTGTCTATACAATGTATAAAATGCGATAAAACTTGACAAGATTGGATTGCATGTAAAAACCGTTTTGGTGAGACTGTGTGATAATTTGCATAACGGGGAGGGACTGCGAAAGTTGATTTTTATCCTTTGCGCAAAAGCCACCGTTAAAAAGGACCTAAAAATGGAGGAATTGTAATATCCGAGGTCCTAAGAGGTTAAAAGAGCCCGAAAAAATTGAAAAGGCAATAAAAAGCAATTCATGCCAAATATGGGCCACTTAGGTTTCATCATTAATTCTCCAAAGTTTGATAATTTAGAATGCCTCTATTCAATACAATATCTGAGGGAGTTTGGTTGGAGAATCTAAACGGGTTTGCACTTCCTTGAAAGTCCTGAAAAAGCATAAAATCATTTTGGACGTTATTGGTGTGAAAATCATTTTGAGCTTTAATTTGTTGATTTGATTGAGTCAATATCTTATATTGTCACTCTTTTACACCAAAGGAATAATTTGAGTTCATTCGCTAGGAATATCCAATATTCATCGTGCACATATGTCATGTTTGTATGCATTGATTTTCCTATCGAATTTTATCACACCACTTCATTTACGCTATCATTGACTTGGTTGCTTTCTGTTTATTCATGGTGTGTTTTTATCCTAGTGACACCCCGCACTTGCTTATTTGATTTATTTCTCTAATTTGTCCATTTAGGGACATCATAAAAAGGGGGAGAAAGAATTATCATATTATGGGGGAGTTTGAATTCTGGGGGAGTTTTTGAGATATTGCTTATATTTTTATCATATATTGATATCCATGTTATCTCATTTCAAGCTCGATATGTCACGTGGTATTTTCTTTGTCTCATGTGTGTAGGTATGAAGATTGCAGATCTATATGTTGCACACCCTGATGAGAAAAGTTTTGAGATTCCTGAAGAATTAAAGAACAAATGATGAAGACTATTCATTTGTACCTTTTCCAGTTTTGGGTTCATGGGAGGGTAGATTTGTATAGGCAATTTCATATTTGATAATTCGAATTTTTTATGTATGTACCGGCATAGACATAGGGGGAGATTTGTAAGGACATTTTTCACATGTCCGAAATGTTTCATTTATTTATGTCGTACGCCGCTACATTTGGCACGTCTCCTCACGATCTCACATGACGGCCTCTATCCGAATTCCGGGAATCAAGCATGCATTATCTCCACTAATATGTCCCACATCTTCCTCAATGACTTCACGTTCCAAGATTTTAGGGACTTAATGCAAGTGGTACGCAAGGGAAGTCAAAACAGTGAAAAAAAGGCACAATAGGAGAGTTCAAGGGCATTTTCGTAATTTCACATCCATAGTTAGGAGGTATGGTCAACTAGAAAGTTGAAGATCTCTCCGCAACGAAGAAACTGGAAAAAACGGCACCTCAATCCGAGCTACGGTGAAGGAGTTATGACCTTTTGAAGATAGAGAAAATTCCTTAAAGAATGCTGTTTTTTTTGTACGCTGGATAGAATTTTAGAGTTTTAAGAACGTGGGACTCTTCATATTTTTTCCTATAAATACCAACTTCGGGGGAGTTGTTTTGCAAGACTTTAGGAGACGAATTTGAGAGTCCAAATACATCTAGTCTTCATATTTTTGAGTCCCAAGACTCATGTTTTGATTCACACATCATTGCCAAACCTTTGTGAATCCTTTTGCAACCCAAGAACACAACTTTGGTTTGTTCAACCCTTGTGGAGGAGACCATTCTTCTTCTTCATTGCAGCCCTACTGGAAAGGGATAATTCCAGCCGCGACTACAGAATCCGATACCCGAGGGTAATTCTTAGTCAACTTGTATTTTCATTGTAATCCGATTGTAGGCCGTTTTCTTACAAATTATAGTGAAAATAAATGGTTTTGCCCCTGAGGGGGATTTTTCCTTAATTGCATGTGTTTGAATGTTCTTGCGTAGATTATCTATTTATTCAATCACATACTGCTGCATGTTTAGGGTTTGTTTGTGTTAAAAGGGTTTTATATATGGTTTGATCATTTGAACGCGAGCACACACGTTTCTCAAAATGCAATATCTTCACTTCTTATACAAAATGTTTAATTGGTCCATATATATTTCCTTAATTGTTACAGAGTATATTGTTCATCAATTTATGTTTTAGTAAAATATAATTACTTTTGTCTTTTTAAAAGGGGGGTGTCATACATGCAAGTGTTAGACCTTATTTATTTCAGAAGTATTCAAAGCACATTTGTGAGGGGAAAATTTTCACTATAAAAACGCAAGGGTGTTATAGAACAAACTAAGTTATAGGACTGTACCTTAGGAACTCATGCTGCAATTCCTACCATCCACTTCAATCAAAGAATTACAGGAACATAACTTGGATATGCCTGTACATCACTTCTATTCGTGGAGTATGCTGATTTGCATGAACGTATAAAAATGACACTCATCTAATTGGTACATTTCTTATATAAATCATTGTGCAACTAATGTAAACCAAATTATAACTGACTAAAAAGGAACTTATATATACAGATGTTCTAGGACACATGACGAGCACCTCACCTTTGAAAGATCAACTTTCTATAGGAAGAATGGTTGATAGAAGAGTCGTGCAACTGGAATACAGCACGTAACATAGAAGAAAACTTATTTTGATCCATTTATTTATTTGCCATATTTTTAGGAAACATATCCTACATTGCTTATAAATTTTCTATATAAATAGGGGGAAACATTAGCATACCTCTTTGGGTTAATCGTGCGTTAGACATCAATCAAGAGATATGAGAGAATTCAGCAGAGCCATTAATTATAATTGTCACTTCGACAACAATAAAAACTTTCAATGGTAAATTCCTTTACTAGAGTTGAAATGAATATATTTAATATATTTGTCTTTAAACTATTACTAATACCATAAATTACATTTACATTACAATTATAATATACAATTCACAAAATAGGTCGGTATTCTCTGTCTACCATGAGTGTATCGAATATATATATGTAAACCTTGACATTCCAGAGGTCGCACAGTTCCGATCAAGGTATTATTTATCCATAAGACATAAAATTCATTACACGATACATACACATGAACATTTCATTATACATGATTTTTTTAAGGATGTCGGACAAATGTAAAGACATTTCATACGTCCAAACAATAAAAGCTCCAATCGAAAAGGAGGAAACGTATCCAAAAGAAATGAAATCCATCGTTGAGATACTGAAGTGATAAGGTAAACATTTCATATATCATCAAATTACTATCATTAACATAATTAAATAAACACAACTATATATTTATTGGACAATTTATTAATATTATTAGGTCAAGATGGTTACCTGCATGGAAACCATAAAGGCATTGAGACGGAGTATGGATGGTATTATATCTCATGCACATAGTGCAATAAAAAAATCCATAACATAAGAAGCCCAAAATGGTGCGCAATTTGCAATGTCAAGGTCAAATACCCAAAGTCGAGGTAATTAAATTATAGTTCTTTTCTAAGACATATGTAACGAAAACATACTTAAACTTTTTAGAGTTGAAGAATAGATTCCACTACAAGCTTATTAACATTGACATGTAAGTAAAATCATTTCTTGCAACATGTAAAAATAGGTATAAGATACAAATTCAAGTCGAAGATGACACATCTTACACACTATTTGTACTCTTTGACAAGATGGCAGAGAAATTACTCCAAATCCCGTTAGCAGATGAACTAAACTTATCTAAGAATGAAAAGGTATGTAAATTTGGAAATTACAAAAAAAAAAATCACGGTTATAGGAAATGCATTTATATTTATTTAAAATCAAACCAATTCGTAACAACAGGAGGAGATAGGAGGCGTGTCGAGAGTGCTCCAACGATTAGTTGGGAACACACATTTTTTCCAGCTAAAGACTCACTCACCACAACTTAACACTTAGGTGGAAAAATTATACAATTAACAACATTCTTGAGGAAAATGTCATGTCATACAAAAATATTCAGAAATATTCTGGAAATTGGTTCAAATATCCATAACTTACTAATAAAAAAATAGTAAGAAAAATCAATTATACTTATGTTTCTACTATTACTTTCATCAGGGCATATATATTGGTAATGAGGACCGTAAAAGGATAGATGCCGATATGGATGTAAACTTTCTTCCCGAAGCAACAACGAATTCAATGGTCTCTACCCCAAAACATTACAAGGAAGACTAGGACAATGACCCAAAAACGAATCAAAGAGGCTGAAAAGAATAAGGTAAATCCTATTAAATGTACAAAATTAAACTACTTCTTATTTACAAATCAGTATTTACTCTTTCAAACTACAACAAATAAATTTTGCTGCTACGCATTAAAAAAATTTAAGCTTTTATGGAAACATCTGAAATTAAATGTAAATTCACTTATATATATATCTTTAAATATATTTTAACAATTATCAGAATACGAATACAATTATTCATATTCATAGATGATTATCCCACATATTAGATCACATTTTTTTTAATATAATGACTTTCAGGAACAAAGGCAAGGTGGAGGACTAATAGTCTATCACACACATTCGTACAATAAATGCAATTGCATATGAATATCATAGAAAATAAAGTGTTAGGATCGACCACCTACTCTTATAGATTCTTATTGAACACTAAATTTTGTTTATCAATTTTATAATCTGGGAATTCATTGGATATTGAATGTCTATTCACTAAGTACCTTAAATGATATGTACCTCTTTTTACATTTACGTTTTGCATACTACTTATCATAGGGGATTGTGAGCTTCAATTGAAGACATACACGCGTATAAAATTTGGAGAAAATAACGCTTTATTTTGGTTATATTTGTATTTACTTATTTATGACTATTTAGGTATAATATCATAAATTTATTACTACTAGACAAACACGCCATACTAATCCGAAGGCTGCCACTGAAAAAAAAAGTTATAAACAAAGCTTACTGTTTAGGGTCGAAATTGCAAAGCATATGAAGATATATTCATTACAAAGGCATGTATACGTATTTCGTTACATTTCATTTTTTGTAATAATAAAAATTTGATGCATACCTGCCTATATAGTTTTGTAACAAATGTTGTTTTAGTAAATCTTACCAAAAAAGGCCTACTATTGACATGCAATAAAGTTACCTTCCTCAAGACAATTCATCAGGTACGGTCGCAAACTTAAAGGATTACATGGAAGCCTCGGACAATAAAGCATCTTGGGAATATAAGGATTAAATTAAATAAATAATCCGTATGACCTCTAATAATTTACCATATTACTTCTTTACAAAAGATCTACTTAATACGGTGTGAACTCGAGTTCTAACTTCAATTTTACTTCTTTGTGTTTTTATGTCTTCAAATTCCTTTCAAATCCAACGGTACAATTTTGATTTACACAAACCCTGATGGTTGTGATGAGTCGGGGGATTCTCATGGTGTATATGAAATTAATAAAGTTGGTGAAGGTAAAGCTAATATTTCCTTTTGTTGTGAAAAATATGAGACAAAGGAATTTGAATTTGTTTAGGAGTATTATACCAGCATTGGCTGACTACTCTCCTAAGGAAATCTTGTTAATTGTGTTGAATCTGGTAGATGTGTTAGTCTTATGTTGCTTGGAAGCTTTATGGGTTCTCTATTAATAGGGTCTTTAGGTCGGGGACGAATATGGATTCGTCCAGGTTTAGGTTCATTAATGCAGATCATCTTCACTTCAATTCACATGATATGGAGGTCAGCTTCTTGACAACACTAATTTTGAGTTATTTACAATATTTTTAGCTATATAAGAACTCCCCTTCTATTTTATATTAATTTGAGCCATTGTATTTTATATCCCAAGGAAAGGAGGAGGTGGTTTTAAGCAGTCAAAAGGCCTCATTCATATTTACGACTTCTATGCAGCGAAACAGGTTGTAATAACTCAAGTCAGTTGTATATACGTCTATGTATATTTTGTACTACTTCCTTTTTCTTTTACATTATCATACTGAATATGTCGACTTTTAAACATACTCAGTGTAACATGCTATTGCATTACTTATATTTTATCGATATAATTTTCGATAAAATATTACACTGGTATAGGCTAATTTAGCCAAACGCGGGTAAAAATAATACTTCAAGTTATAAACGTGTGACACCCCACCTAATAAAATACCGGGTGATCAATCCTATACCAAATTAAAACAGGAGTCTCATATGGTTCATTCTCATCATCACTGTCGAAAACCAATTTAATTACTAATAACCTATTAGGTTGGCGTCAAAATTTTAATTAACTAATATTTTTAATCAAACCATCAAAATAAAACAATCACACAGTTTATGTATACGAACTGAAATGAAATAAAATAACCGAACACTTGATTTTAACATAATACAACCAAATCGAATACCGCACTAAAAAGGCGGTAAAAGAATAAATAAATACAATTGAGCTATTGGCCCGAATGTTTCTACAGTACCTCATATCTAGATTACAAGGATACAAGGGTCTACAGTAAACCCGCATGCATCCACAGCTCCTGCAGCAAACGTCTGACTCTAAGGAATCATCATCCAAGCATCCCTGTGTCTGGACACCTATATATATATATAAAAGAAAAGAAGGGAAGAAAATAGAAAAATGGGTGAGAGCCCGAGTTTGAAAATATTTAGCAAATGCATAAATGCCATATTTAAAAATATGAATTTTTATCATATTTAAATTGGTATCGCACTCCCCTGAGATACCCCTCACCCCTCTTCTAATAGTGCACACCTATCGCATACCTTATAAACAACCTAGTTAAGCTACCCTGCCTAACTAATCCGTTTCTCCCAATCTCTGAAAATCCCCATAAACCCGAGTCCTAAGGGCTAAACTTCTCCCCATTCCCAACACTGCGCTATGTTCGTGCATGGGGTGTCTCGCGAAGTGAAATCCAAACAAGGAAACCCCCCGATAAACTACTACCTGGCAATGTTGATCATCGAGATCCATTAGGCCCTCAACACATGACGTGAATATATATAGCTTGTATAAATATATACACATATAGATAGTTCTTACTAGAACCTATAATTCATTTTCATATAAATCCGGATATAAATTTACAGGAAGGGGAATGCCAGCTTATCATTCTCTTCACTTTACTCAGGTCAATTATATATAATATCTCGTCTTATATACACGCAATATATATACACAACAAGTATCATTATACCTATCATAGTCATAAGTATAATAACCATCACTTCGAGCTATAACTCAAGGATGCAGTCTCAAAGTGCCTATCCAAATCCGGGTTTACTCACTATACCACGGTACCAAGCCAAACTTACTCACGGTCATGGTAAAAATACACAACGGTGGAGGCGGTCATGTTCCCTCTGAAAGTGGAGTACACACCTCGCACTCGAACGCGGGATGATATGACCTCGGGATATACTCTCCCTGCTCCTCAAGCCAGGGGATTCACCCATATCGCGCAACTGGATTTCACTAGCGAAAATATATAGTCTGGTTGTTCCAACCCTACGCCAAAGGAAAGCCCGTGGAACCAGCCTCTAAATTACAAACATATAAATCACACAAAGATATATATGTTTTTCTGTATCATATTATATATACTGTAACAGCGTCGCATATATATATAACCTATATCACTTCTCAAATATATATGGCTATAATTGCCAACTCATATAGCAATAGCCAAGCCCAAATGCTCCCATTCATAATAGTATAAGTATTTACACACTTAAAGTACTAAATCCATAAGTATTCTCTCACTTCATATGTAACTCATACCTTAATCACTTTTGAGGATTTATATACTCTCCGAAGATACCAATTCGTACTAAATAGATAAGTATACTATCAATCTATCTTAATTTCCATAGGTATCGCACCACCTATAATAACCGTTGTCAATAGACGTATCTAGTAACCGCTAAATCATCTTTAACACATATTCCAAATTCTATCCAAGTTGCCTCGTAGGATTTTCTCAAACGTAATCGGTATATTATTACATTTTCTATGCGTACTATTATCTATATATAATCACCGTCGAAATAATTCCCCAAGTGTTACTCATCCCGAACACCCTTAAATTAGTGAGTCCTAGATTTTTTTTTTTCAAGTAACCCAAGGTATACTTCTCACTCCAATAATAATTTATAAGTCCCCACTCTATTTTTGGGAACCCTAACTATCTATCTCCACAATTTATTTTTCCCCATAATACACATTTAGTGCCACACAATATTACACCCTCCTAGTCCTTAAATAAATTCCCTTAAATGGGCTAGGTATGAATTTTCCTTATTTGGATATTTATTTACTCAAATAAATAGGCTAGGATTAATTAATTTGGGAATTTATCCCTTATACAAAACATAAGCCGAAATTGCCAAAATATCTGTAGGGTCGATCGATCGTCCTCTAGTCGCCGATCGATCGATCAAACAGAACAGCTTCTTCTCCGAGAAGCTGTTTCAGCCATTAACGCTTCCCCCAAGCTTCTAACTCCTATCCTAACATCTTCCAACCTCAATCAACAACATATAAACATCTAAAAAAGGTTCTAATCATCCTAGAACCCATCACCAACAACTAATATTAATTAATTCCTAAGTTTCTCCAATTTAATATTATTCGGGGTTTGCCCGTTAAACTTTTGAAAAACCCGTTTTGATTCACGAAAACCCATCCCAAAAATCTTTGTGGTTTATTACTACCAAATATAATATGATATTTATGATTAGAAATAAATAAGCAAGTAAACACTTGCCTCGTGGATAAAATCCGATGACCTCGAGTCGAATCCCGCGGAGTTTGGCCGGAATCCCCTTTTTGCTCTCCCTTTCTTCCTTACTTTCTTCTCATCTTTCTTTTATCTCTTTTATTTCCTTCTCTTTCCCTCTCTCGTGCATTATATAAGAGAGAAATAAGGGTTTACCCCTTTAAAACCCAAAAATGACTCGTTTACTCAATTGCGAGTCCCTATTAGCCCAAAATTCTTGAAATCGAAACACTACCCCCCGGATACTCTATTCTGACTATCTCGGCCATTCCGAAACCAATCGTGCACTCGAAATCTCCATCCGAGTCACTTAACTACAATTCACTAATTAAACCCAACACATCTCAATACGGGTTTTCCAATAAAAATATTATCCTTTGTCGCTTTACCCGAGTGCAACATGTAATTAAAATAATGCAACTCATTTATTTAGTCTAAAAAGTAAATATAACACACACCGGTAATAATCAAATGTTCATAAATTCCAAAATTACTATTCACCAAATTTTCCCTAATCTCCAAATTACGCCCACTTATGAAATTTAATTATCCCTAAAATGCGGGGTGTTACGTACTTCCCCCCTCACAACGGAATTTAGTCCTTAAAATTTGGATATAACCTACACCACCAACTTAGGATCGCTAATTACACTACATCCTAGTACACCAAAGTCAAAAGGTACTAACACAATGGTCCCCTACCATATTCCACCTATCTCAAGGCGTATGCTCTAACGTACTAGCTTAACCACATGCTTATCTAAATATCCATATGCTAAAATGCTACCTCGGTCGTAAGGTTGACTCTAACGTCCCATCGCACCTAGGGCTTTTATAGCTGTTGTTGATACAAAAATTAGTCATTTAACGTGCACCAATTATATGAAGACACGTGTCATCTTATGTGGTAAAAACATATATTCATCGAATAACTCACGACGCCGAGCTACTCAACGTGCAGAGCATCTAACCAGGAAGATCAAACGATAATTATAGATTCAATGAACATCGAATTCAATGAACATTCTTATTATGTACAGATGTATATGTCTATTAAACAATGACACATCATCTATTCACACTGATAGCCCCAAGGCTATAAATACATTCTAACACCCTCCATTCGAGAGTAATTGATCTCTTGTAATCGTCATCGAAATTGAGCAAACACCCAGCAATACAAAACAGTGGACGTAGGCTATTTTCGTAAGGCTGAACCACTTTAATAATCTTTTGTCTTATTTCTTTACTCAAATTTATCTGTAATTAATTAATTAGATCAAGTCTAGTTTTTTACATCAACAGATTGGCACCATCTGTGGGAAACGACTATACGTAGCGTTTTTCACTAAAAAATTATTACCAATGGCTGAGATCCCAGAATCCAGTAACCAGAACAATATCGGAGTTCCTCTTAATTCCTCTACTCCCCCAACTATCCAAGATCTCACCGGCATAGTGGCCAATTTATCCCAAGGGCAAACAACCATGTAAGAGACCATGCGTCAGCTCATTCAAACTGTTCGTAATGGAACGCCTGCCCTGTCAGGTCATTGAAGCATTAAGAGAAACACCCATTTACCATCTTCAAGAACCAAACGTATGTTATTCCTAGATGTTTCTCAGTCTAGACGCACTAATTCTCATCATACTAAGAGGTCTAATGATCCCTCATATCATCCAGGTCGGACCTCCTCCATAAGAGTTACGAATTCCTGACAAAATATTACTTTAACTCCATAACAAACTAATGCTCTGGAGAGGTTGATTATAGTCTCCCCCTTTGACCGTTTGGTCCCTAGAAGGAATAGAAACCCCCTTAGGATTGAGTCTAGAAATTCTCAATGACCAAATAATCTAAGAGAAGGTTTTACCCAATTACGCCCAGCAACTCATAATGACAGATCCCAAGAGGAGAATTCGGCATGATCTGTTGCTCGGGCAAATAGGTCTGAAGTTGGAAATGATGCTTGGAAGGGTTCGATTCAGAGGTTGAAAGACAGGCTAGGGGAAATGGTCAAGGCCAGAAACCTTCTCTAAAGGACTTTTATTAAAGGATCACCCTTTGTTCAGGCCATTGTGGATTTTCCCACACCATCGAAATTTAAGGCTCCAGTGGTGACACCGAAGTACGATAGAAAAACTGACCCCGTCCTCCACATAGCGCAGTACCAATCTACTGTTGATATCTAAGCAGTTCCTGATGAGATGAAGTGTAGAGAATTTTTAGGGACTATTATCGGGTCATAGTTAAGAGAGTAGCACACCTACTGAGTGTAAGGCAGAAAATAGGAGAGAGTACCAAGGATTACATCACTCGTTTAAATAACGAGAAACTTGAGGTAATTGACTACGAGGAGAAGATAACAATTACAACTCTGATGAGTGGGTTGTTACCTAACAAGTTATATTATACTTTGGCTAAAGATCCCCCCAAATCTATGGCTGAATTGATGGCAAAAGCAGCCAAGATCATGAACGTCGAAGAGGCTATGGCTGCGAAGAAGAATGCTGACACTAAAGCAGAAACTAAGGCTGAAGGTAAATCTGAAAGAAAAGATTAAAAAGCACAATGGGGGCAATAAGTAGTTGAAAGGTAAGGAGAAACTAGAACAGTTGAAGAAGTATGAGAATTATACTCCCTTAAAGGTGGACATAAACCATATTCTGGAGGAGATTAAGAACAGCGAGGAGCTAACTTGGCCGAAGAAGATGAGAACAACCCCTGATAAGAGGGACAAATCCAAATATTATGAATTTTATAGAGATCATGGCCATACGACCAAGCATTGCATAGCCCTCCAGAATGAGATTGAAGTGCTCATTCGATGAGGAAATTGAACAGGTTCGTTGTTCGTCAGAATGATGGGAAGATTAACAAAATAGAAAGTCAAAGGAACAAATCTCCCCATTGAACAAGATATGACAAGAAGAGGAACCATGAAGATGATCCAGAGGATGACCCCGACCTCCCCAAAAAGCCGAGGGAACCCGAACGCGAGGTATTTTCAAATCATTTCGAATCATTTGAATGTAATATGAGCACATGTGGAGATGCAGGAGGTGGGGATCATACTGCTGAAAGGAAAGCTTACCTCAATGAGGCCCACACTTATTCTTATATACAATGCATAAATCTGACGGAAGAGGATCGCCCGAGGAAGGTGAACAAGGATAAACTGGTCATCAATTTTTCCAAGAATGATCTGGAAGGTGTTCTGTATCCTCACGATGACCCATTGGTGATCAAGATGAGGATGAAGGATGTGGTGATTTCACGAGTATTGGTAGATAATGGTAGCTCTATAAACATCATGTTCTACCCCTATTTTGATAGCTTGAACTTGAAGCTAGCCCAGTTGGAGCCATATCACAGGCCCCTCCTCAGTTTCACTGACGAGAAGGTTTTTTCACTTGGGACGATCAAGTTGGATATGCTTATTGGTACCTGGCCTGCTTTCAGAACAAAAAAAAGTATGCTTTTTTATAATGGATAAAAACATTTTATCAGCCTAAAACATAATCATGGGGAGAGTAGTCCTGAAAAAGTTCGAGGTAGTGCCATCCATGGTACACCAATGCTTAAATTTTCCTACCAATTTCGGAGTTAGAATTATGAAAGGCGACTAGAAAGTAGCTCGTGAATGCTATTATTCATCTACCGAACAGGAAGAGTTGGAGGAATCCAGGAAGAAGACCACCACGTAGCAAGTAGATGAGTCTGAAGATGCAGATATTGAGACCTTGGACCCTAGAGATAAAGCCGAGCTTGTGAAGGGTCATGTCATGGAGGCTACGAAGAATATCATTTTGGATGATGAACGTCCAGAACGAATAACTCAAATTAGCGCTTTGATGGATCCGTCAATAAAGAAGGAGTTAATGGCATTTTTAAGGCACAGAAAGAAATCTTTCGCATGGAGTCATGAAGACATGCCAGGGATAGACTTGACCATCCTATGCCACGAACTCAATGTTAATAAGGAGATCAAGCCGGTGAAGTAGCGAAGAAGGGTATTTATCCCAGAGAAGAATCAAGCTATTCAAGAAGAAGTCGAGAAGCTACAAAAGGCATCTTTTATTGAGGATGTCAAGTATCCCGATTAGTTAGCCAATATGGTGATGGTGAAAAAGAATAATAATAATGGAGGATGAGTGTAGATTTCACAGATCTCAACAAAGCTTGCCCAAAAGATCACTTTCCCTTAGCCCAAATTGATCAACTGGTGGATGCCACCTCGGGGCACGAATTATTGATCTTCATGGACGCTTACTCCTGCTATAACCAGATTAAGATGAAACCAGAAGACAGGGAGAGTATTTCTTTTATTATTCCTAGGGGAACATATTACAATAATGTTATGCCTTTAGGACTTAAAAATACAGGTGCTACGTACCAGCGGTTGATGAATAAGGTGTTCGCAGAGCAAATTGGCCATAACATAGAGGTCTACGTCGATGATATGATGACTAAAATCAAGAAAGTTACTGACCATCTAGCTGATCGGATCCAAACTTTTGATCAACTGCAAAAATATCAGATGAAGCTGAACCCGACTAAATGCATATTTAGTGTACGAGAAGGCATGTTCCTTGGGTATATTGTGAATCAGTGAGGCATTGAGGAGAATCTTGAGAAGATTAAAGCTCTGTTGGAACTACGATCTCCAACTATGAAGAATAAAGTGCAAATCCTCAAGGGGCGTGTCGTGGCACTTAAAAGTTTGTATCACGAGCAACGGATAGATACCTCTCATTCTTCAAGACACTCAGAAAAACTTTCGAGTGGAATGATGAGTGTGAGAAGGCATTTCAAGAGTTAAAAAAATATTTGGGGACACCTCCATTGCTGTCTAGGTCGATGATGGGAGAAAGATTATACTTGTATCTGGCTGTCTCAAAGAGTGCAGTCAGTTCAGTGCTGATAAAAATGGAGGATGGAGTGCAAAAATCGATGTATTACACCAACAAAGCATTTCAAGGAGCGGAGATTAGATATCCAAGACTGGAGAAGCTAGCATTAGCTCTGATCGAGGCAAGCAGGAGGATGAAACCATACTTCCAGGCCCATACCATAGTGGTGTACACTGATATGCCGCTCACACGGGCTTTGCATAAGCCAAAAAAATCTGGAAGACTGATGTATTGGGCGGTAGAACTGGGAGAGTATGATATCTTTTATGAACCAAGGTATTCGCTTAAGGGGTAGGCAGTAGCAGATTTCATTACGGAGTTTACTTACCCAGATACCTCCGACCAGCAAGGTCTTAATACAGACTAATCCCTAGATGTTAGGGGATCATCAAAGACAACCCCCAATCAACTTCCATTAGCCGATTTGCCAAAAAGAATAGACAATGAGCAACATGAACTCTCGGGTAACAACCCGGTATTGGGGGATGATAAAAGAAAGTACTAAATGTTTCATTAGGGAATCTTGTCAGACCACGAGTTTGATAATGGTTTACCCGTATGCAATTTGTATGTTGATGGCTCGTCGTGTGCTATAGGTAGTGGAGCTGGAATAATTCTCAACGGTCTGGATGGATTAGATATCGAATATGCTCTGCATTTTCAATTTAAAGCTTCCAATAACGAAGCTTAATATGAAGCTATGATTGTGGGCCTCAATTCAGCCAAAACCATGAATGCAAAATAAGTTACTGTGTTTAGTGATTCAGAGTTAATTGTAAATCAGCTTCTTGAGTTGTATGCAGCAAAGGGAGACTTGATGTCAAGGTATCACGCCAAGGCTATAAAGATTATATCCACTTTTGTAGTAGTCTAATTGATCAGAATACCAAGATTAGAGAATGTGAGTGTTGCCTAGAAAAATACTCAAGAGGGGGGTGAATTGAGATTTTACAAACTTTTCGGGTTAAATTAAAATTTCAGAAAATATTTAATTTAAAACACTTAATACAAATTTCAGATTAAATAAATCTTAAATGATTAAACCAATAATGATTAAATAAATGTTACCGATTAATTTAAACAATTTAAATCAGAGTTTGAAACACACAATAAATAAATTATCAAATAAATACTTTCAACTGATTAAACAAGAGATTACAACATCCAATAAATAAATAATCAATTTTCGTATTTTATATTCTGGATTTAATCTAAAGTGATTCACACAAGAATATCAAATAATACCAGCAATTAATTTAAACAAGATAAATCACAAATTCCAACACCCAAATAAATATTTAATTAATTTCTGCTTAATAATAATTTATCTTCTAGAATTAATCTTAAATGATTCAAATCAAGAATAACAACCAAATACTCTCAATAAATTAAACAAGTTTTTATATTTCAAGATTATAAGACCCAATAAATTTATAAACAATTTTCGTATTTAATAAAAATTAATATTCTGGAATTAATTAATTATTACGAAAATAATTATTTCTGTCTTAAAATAAAATTATCAAATTTTCAGAATTAATTCAATTGCAAGTGCGAGTGCTTAAAAATAAAAATGACCAATCACACGCAAGCAAATAAATAAATAAAAGTGCTGAAAATAAATGACACCGTATTTTAACGTGGTTCGGCCAAAACCCGGCCTACGTCCACGCGCCAAGAGCAAGCTTCCGTCTCCCGCGCTTCACTAGTCCTGATCCACTTGAAGGTAGGATCAAACCACCTCTTGTACAACCGAGCAGCAAAAAAAAACTCGCTACTAGTACAACCACCGAAGCTAAAAACCCAAGCTTCAAATCTTTACACAAATGGAGTAGAGATGATGTACAGTTCTTGAAACTCTTTAAAGATACAAAATGAGTCTGAGTTTCTTTTTGGTTGAGACACCAAAAATATATCTAATTTTTGGTTTCTTAAACTTCTCTTGAGATTATAGAAAAATAGAATTGTTGTGCTCTGTTTCTCTTGATCTTCAACGAATGGAAGAATGCTGAAATTATTGCTTTGTAGAGTTGATTGCAAATTTCTGTTTGCTCTCTTTTCTGTGTGTATATGGAGCTGAATAAAATTTTCTGGATGCTCTTTTATTTTTCGTATGTTTTTAATCCAACTGAATGTGGTCTTCTTTTGTAGCCTAAGAGAAAATAGCCGTTGAAAGAAAACTTGAGCTGAGCTCATCTTCAACTTGGAGCATTAATGAACTGATAGAGAGAGAGATTGGGAGAGCATTAATGCTCAATATCTTTGAGAGATAATCGTATCTGCTCATCTGATATTTTCTGTCTAAGAAATAAAATATGGACTGATAGATAGAGAAAGAGGTTAGAGACAGATGAGATAAACCATGAATCTGAATTCGTACACAGATAATAAAGTATGTTCTCTTTTCAAAACGTCAACAGACACTAGATAATTTTAATTGTACAAAGATCGTCCAAGAGATATAAGAATAAGGGTAATGTTGTTTCAATCTGATATATAAAATGATGTGCAATAAAGAAGCTGCTGGCAACTGCCAAAGTGTATAAAAAAACATATACACGGTCAAATCAAAATATTAAAGTAACTGTCATGACATGGCATGGCCTAAATTTTCGGCTTAATAGAATACGCCTATAATTGTTACTATTCAAACTTTATTTAAAACAAGTCTTGCTCCTAAGTTTTCCAACAGTTGGCGTCCCAAGACTGGTTACCATGTCCGCTCCAGTCTCGAGCAAACAAGGTTTTAAAAAAATAAACCTGACAATTCATGGACAAGGACGAAATAGAGTACTGTACTCATTAATGAGTTTGGCCGAAAACCTAGAACTATAGCAGGTACAGCCTACTGTTAAAAGGAGATATATCTATACGGCCCAAATCAGCACAGGTAAAAAAAGCTCCTATATCTCGGTATAAGGGACACACCGAGGACGAAGCAGGTACAAGCTAAAAGCATATATATATATAAAATTTGAACTGATGTATATAAAAAAAAAATCCGGAACTGATATAAAACAAATAGATTTCGGACTGAAATAAAAAAGATAATTTTAGGCCAAAAAAATATATATTAATCATTAAAAAATGTCAAAACTTTTCATCACAGTTTACGAAAAAAAAGAAATCAGAGCGTGCTTGGACTGATATGAAAAGATTTCCAAATTTTCAAATGGGACTTCACTTTACAGGATGTGAAAGACAAGAGAGAAAAAAAAAATCTCCTCACATTTGATGTCATCATTGGGTCTAAAAGGAAAGATACAAATCTATAGGCAACAGCTATCTTATACAAAGAGCCACGCATACATATGTACACAAAATGACGAAATAGAGGCTATAGGTGAGTGGACAAATCAATTATAGTCTAGAGCTTTCTAGTCTAGCAAACCTTAATAAACCTATGAACTAAATAGGTAAGGCTCCTAATAAAAGCAAAAAAAAATAGGCTAAACCTTAAAAAAAACGCATATAATTCTATATGTAAATAAAAAATATTTATTTTTTTTTTTTTTTAATGTTAGCTGACATTAATGTTAAAAAAAATTAACAAAAACAAAAAAATAAAATAAAATCAATCGTTAAAAAAAATCCGGACAGATCAAATAAGTAACAAAAATTTCGTACACTTTGTGTTCCTAGAAATTTCGTACACTTTGAGAGGAAAGAGAGATAAGAAATTTGTGTTCCCAAAACCAATCCAATTTTGTGTTCCCAAAACAAATCATTTCAACTTTCTTGAAAATGACCAATAAAACAGATGACATATATCTGACAAATAAGTTTAAAGCACACATGCCCACTCATGCCTTTAAGGCCATATAAGTTATGAAAACGTTTTAAGCTATAAACAGATTTATAAAATATATATATATATATATATATATATAATATATACGTATAAATATAAAAAAAAACGTGAATATGTGACAAAAAAATATAGCACGTGACATCATGTATGTAACTGACAAAAACACATAATAAAGTTATATAAAGTATGCATGTTATAGAAAAATATATATATATATATATATAATATGACAAAAAAACACTAAATGATTATATAAAAAAATTATATTATAAATATTATAAACTAAGAAATATTTACATAATAACTTAATAACTATATGTTTGGAATCATCAAAATCAATATATTATTTTAAACTAAAATGTACATTAATTAAACTAATTTAATTAATTAGGGATAAAATACATTTTCGTTAACAGTGAGAGCTGACACACTAGCTCGTATAGCCTCAGATACTTGCACCGAGCTACGAAGAATGATTACTATTGAGATTCTGACAGATTGGAGCATATATGAAGATTTAATGGTGAGATTCATCACCCTGGATAGAGGACCATCCTGGATGGACCCCATCAGGGCGTATATTGAAGAAGGAGTCGTACCAACTGGCCAACTGGCAGCCAAGAGGCTAAGGTTTAAAGCTGCTACTGAATAATGGTGTTTTGTATCAAAGGGGTATCATAGCAGGTCTACAGAGATATGTGCACCCTTCAGAAGTTAAATATCTGATAGAAGAAATTCACGAAGGCTCTTGTGGAGCTCATGTAGCAGGTCGGACTCTCCTGCAGAGGATAACAATGCAGGGATATTATTGGCCAATGATGAGAGCTGACTGTACAGCTTATGCAAAGAAATATGATAAATGCCAATGTTTCTCTTCCATTCGAAGAACTCCCCAGGCATTATTAACACCCATTATTTCTCCTTCGCCATTTGCCATATAGGGCATAGACTTAGTCAGGCCTCTGCCGACCACCAAAGGAAGATTCAAATATCTAGTAGTCATTGTTGATTATTTCACCAAGTGGGTTGAGGCTGAGCCCCTCATTGACATGTCGTATGAAAGGGTTTACCAGTTTATTTGGAAGAAAATTATTTACAGGTATGGTATGCCACATGATTTCATTACTCACCATGGTACCCAATTTGATAATGAGGAGTTCGCTGCATATTATCATCAATCCAATGTCCAGAAGATCCATTCTGTGCCAGGCCATCCCCAAAGTAATGGGCAAACTGAAATGACAAATAGAACTCTGCTGAACGGGTTGAAGAAATTATTGGATGATGCGAAGGGGAAGTGGATTAGCAAACTTCATTCTGTATTATGGGCTTATCGTACAACACCCTGAACAGTAACTAGGGAATCTCCATACATGCTAGACTTTGGAAGTGAAGCAGTCATACCAGCTGAACTGGGCCTACCTACACACAGAGTGCTTAATTTCAATTCTCTTGTAAGTGATCTGATGAGAACTTTAGACTTGGATATGCTCGAGGAAGTGCGAGAAGATGCGACAATCAGGAACGCACCTTACCAACAACGAACCGCCATGTTCTACAATAAAAGAGTCCAAAAATGTGATCTTAAGGAGGTAAACTATGTGCTCAAGAAAGTGATCCATAAGCATAATAAGTTGGAAGCGAACTGGCATGGGCCTTACCGAGTAACTACGATTGTTCATCCTGGGACCTACAGAATAGAAACCTTAGAAGGAGAAGAATTCAAAAATATGTGGAATGCGGAGCACCTGCATAAATATTATCAGTAATACAGATTCAGATGTATCTCATTTCGTTCCATATGAATACAAATGATGTTTTTTCCATATTCCTATTTGTTCAATTTTTTTTGGAGTACTAGTGATACACACCACACTAACTAAGGTTGGTCGGCATATCAGCAACAACCAACTACGGTTGGTTTGCATATCAGTAACCACCAACTACGGTTGGTCGGCATATCAGCAACCACTAACCCCGGTTGGTCGGCACCAATAAATTTAACCAATAATGTTGGCACAACAATCATACAAGGCAAAGCCTGTTTGATTATGGGTGACCTCAAGAGGAATCCCAAACTAGGCAAGAAGATGGATGACCTCACGGGGCATCCATTGTCTAGGCAACAAGGTAATCCTGAAAATATTACTACAAATAAGTAGGATCATGGGATGAAAATCATTCCCTTGCTTAGGCACTAATGGGTGACAAGCCACTACAACTAGATAACAAGTGGGGCAAGCTCCATTGTCTAGGTAACTAAAACAAAATTGGACATAATGTCCCTCTATAGATATATATGCATTATATATGATAAGAAAAACATCTTACAAGTTATTTCCAAGGAAAGAAATATTCACAAAGACGAAATTTTTCTTCATTAAATATAAGAAGGTTACAAAAAGGTGAACTTTTCATCTTTGAATAAAAAATTCCTATTCTATGGGCCTTTTTCCCTCTGATTTTGATACAGGTTCCATCTTAGTGGGAGGATCATCTAAAGAATAAGGAGAATCGATAAAATTCATATCTTGCATCATTTTGGTGTTGCTCGAATACGGTCAATCAAGAAAATGTTGAGGTCGAGATATCTCAAAATCTTCAAGAAACTGGTAATCACCAAGATACTTAGAGATCAAACACCGAGGAATGGCACTAACTGGAATCCATCCGACATCCAGTTTAAAAGGAGGGTTATGAAGATAAAGTAATCTAGGCTCATACCAATACCATAAGGAATTTCCATCCTCAAGTCTCATCACACCTAAAGCGTTCAACCACCCTTGTTTGTATCCCTCGTTATTTGACTGTCTTAACCGAGCATCGAGATGGCATAGAGCTTCATTGTACCCCGGCATCAAAAACTCTCTAGGATGCTTATAAAATTGATAAGTCAATATCTCAAGCTGCTCATGAAGTTTCTTCACCAAATTTACTTTACTTTCCAGTGCGGAGTTTTGGTCGGAGAGTTGGTCGATAAGCTTTTGAATTTTTTGGGACATTTCAGCCAAGCATTGATTTTTTGCTTTCATCTGACCAGCCTGATTTGCTAAGGCTTGCTGAGTCCTAGTTTTCTCAATATTTCCCCAACCAGCTCTGGATCTACCTCGCGAGGAGGATGTAGGTCTGACTTGTCTCAAAGCCTCCATCTATTCTCTTAAAGAAACATTTTCAGTTTCCAAATATGAAAATCCCTTATCATTGACTGGGACCAGAGCTCTCGAAGAAGAGGAGGCAGCAGATTTGATTTGCTTCACTTCTTCTTATAAGGCAATATTTTCTTCTTCCAACATCTTGGAAATATTCCTATGTTCTTCGACTTTAAGTTTCAGCACACTTTCTCTTTTCTCATGGGTTGAGATATATTTGTCATAACACTGATCAACACTCAACTGTTGGTATTTTTTCTCATAACCTTCGTGCAGAAGTGTGGTGGTTTCCTTGTGTTAAAGTTGAAGTTCTTCAATTATCCCTTAGAGGTCTTTAATTATTTCATAATAAGCCACATGTTTGGCTACAACACGATCAAGTAAACACTTCAAGTATTGGTATACGTCAATTGCTCGCCCAGACGCATCGGGTCCAAGAATGTCAATTATTTAAGCCTCAGTAAAATCTGTATGACCAGCTTTGAAGTAATCATTACCTTTTTTCATCAAATCTATATCATGAGCTGATAAGAGCTCCATCCTGGAAATAAACTAGCAAGGTAAAGTAAAAAGGCTTCAACAAAGATACAGACAGAGAAAGTTAAAGAGAACTTCAAATCAGATAACAAAGTTCATTTTTATTGATCATAGGATGAAAGAATACATACAAAGTTACAGCTAAAAAGGGAAAAACAACATAATTGAAGAAGCCGAACAACTCTACACCTTCTCCTTACTCCCTACAACATCTTTAGCTAGTTTGGATGAAGGAGTTGGTTGCTCGGGGGGCAGTTGGCATTGCTCGGTAGAAGTTATAGCCTGCTGAACTTTCTCGGATGATTGAGAAAGGGTATCAGCACGTGTTTGTTCTATTATTACCATAGAAGATTCGTCAGATGCAGCTTCATATTCTTCTTCTCATTCAATAGCAGGAGGAGGGCCATGGGTATGTTCCTTAAATGATTCGGAATCCTCAGTAACATTTAACTTTTTAAGGCTGATACCCATCCATCTCTGAAGTATTTCAAACTTATATACTCCATCTGGGAAGAGACAGCGGCTAAGGCCTTTTTCTATCCTTTGTCCCAGCCAGAGCTAAAGGATTTCTTTACAGCAGTTTTCCTTTTCGCTCTCTCTGAGGAAGTTTTCTCTCTGAGAAGATCTTCGACAGACTTTACATTCTCTTTAAGTTCTTTCTTACGCTGTTCAGCCTCTTTGAGCTTGGCGTCAGCCTCTTCGGCAGATTTCACCTTCTCCTCAAGATCTTTCTTATGTCGTTCAACCTCTTCAAGCTTAGTATTAGCTTCCTTGGAGACATCTATTGCCAGATCTCAGTCCGTATTAGCTTGTTGTAGATCTAACTCGGCAGATGTAATTTTGTTCTCCCAAGCAGACTTGTCCTCTTCATATTTATGTCGGGACTCCTCCAAATACTTCGATAACCTAGTAAGGGCGTCCTTAAGACCACTGGATGAGGTCGAAGCTTTGATGGCTTCATCCTTTTCCACAATATTATCGAAGCACACCAAAAACCTCAAAAGGAAGAAGAGCACGAATTAGAACATTAACATGAACATGACAATGAAAAATTAGAAAAATAAATGTGATGACTACTTACGGATGCAAGAAGTTGGGCGACAACATCGACAATTTTATCTCGAGGAGTTGAAATTTCAGCAGCTCGGCAATCAGGGAGAGTCCCTGACTTGATCAATTTCTTAGCCAACCCTGGAGTAAGGATGGCTGGAGGGCTACCCATCAACGAAGAAATTCCAACTCTAGTAACTTAGAAAACAGTATATACAGGTCTCTCGGTAAGACCCCTTCTCAACCTCCTCAAAGGTGTTGCCTCTTCTTCAATCAAAGGTGTTGTCCCTTTTGAGGCAACAGCTTCAATCATAGGTGTTGTCTCTTTAAAGGCAACATGGGGCTTCGTGCTAGCATCTTTGACAGGAGGAACGACACCCTTCTTCTTAGTTCCATCAGCAGGAACATCGATATTGTTCTTCTTTGTCTCCTCAGTTCCAGGAGAAGATTTGGCAAAGAACTCAGTAACTTTCCTCTTCTTCATCATATTAGCAATAGATGTACCCTAATCAGAAGAAGATTCTTCTTCGTTTGCTTGAGATGCTGGTACTTGATCAAGATCAATTATCACAGGAGAGGCAAGAGGATGAGCAATAAAAGATGAGGTGGTGTTTTTATATCTCAACAAATAAGAAGCAGACCTCACCTGCTCCCCATTAATTGACTGATGCAAACCCCAGATAAGTGTCAAAATTTTATATTTATGTCACTCTCTTTTGGAGGTTTCCTTTTACTGTCAACTGCGATAAACAAAAATTAATGTCAATGACGCATTTCATCAAACATAAATAAAGATAAATTGAAAAACTAAAAACAACCTATCCCATTGCCATAAAGTGGACATCTGGGACCTTGATATACATCTTTTCCTTTTAATGGGGGATGTTGCCAATTTTTCATCACAACCCCATGATCAAAATAGTCCCTGTTGGCATCGGGGAGATTGACCACTAAAGCTCTATTTGAAAACCTAGTTTTTAAATAAAAAGTAGTGTCACTAGTAACCCATTTATAACAATACATAATTTCAAGAATTCTTAAGTGAGTTCAATGTATTTGATTCAACCTATGTAATCCATTAACTAACCTCCATGTATTTGGAGCTACTCTTGCAGGAACAATATCAAAATATTGACAAAACTCTAAACACGGGGATTAGGCGGGAAAGAAAAACCACACTCTGCTACAAAATAGAGGGAAACCAGTGTCCTTCAGCTAAAGAAAATAAATCAGAAGGTCAAGGAGTTTCCTCTAGAACAACCCAAGAGGGAATTGCAAAATCAGCCCAAAATTTATCTAAGGATTCGACAAGATAAACCGTGGTGACTACAGCAAAGAAAGAATAAGGAAGAAATTCTTACAAAAAAACTGAGAAATCTGCTAAGGCGGATGACGGAAAGAATGACAATGCAAGAATAGAGTGAGGAAAAAAATAAGTTTAGAAATCTGGAAGTAAAAAGCAGAAGACGATTTGATTCTATCGCTTTTAAATGCCTTGCATCAGGAAGTGAGAAAAGAAATGATTACTAGAAAAGACAATTGCGTTTCCGACGGCTAAATGATGAAAAAGACGCAAATACCCAAACGACTGTTGAAAATTGAAAATATTTACAAGTTTTCCATTTCGCGCTCAAATGACAAGACTAAAGAGAAAATTTCCTAAGTGTTGGAGATCTGTAATCTACCAAGACTGGGTAAAACGTGACCGAGCAACTTCTGGGCATAATGTTCCACACTCTCATATTCAACCTCAATTGTGAAACATTGGGGGCTTCTGTTGATACAAAAAATAGTCAGCTGACGTGGACCAATTACATGAAGACATGTATCATCTTATATGTCAAAAACATATATTCATCGAACAACTCACAGCGCCGAACTACTCAACGTGCAGAGCATCTAGAGAGGAAGATCAAACGACAATTACAGATTCAATGAACATCGAATTCAATGAACACTCTTATTATGTACATATGTATATGTTTATTAAACAACGACACATCATCTATTCACACTGATAGCCCCAAGGCTAGAAATACATTGTAACACCCTCCATTCGAGGATAATTGATCTCTTATAATCATCATCGAGATTGAAGCAAACACCCAGCAATAAAAAATAGTGGACGTAGGCCATTTTCATAAGGTTGAACCACTTTAAAAATCTTTTGTCTCATTTCTTTACTCAAATTTATTTGTGATTAATTAATTCGATCAAGTCTAGTTTTTTACATCAACATCTGCATGTAAAGAAAACGAGCCTATAACCACCGCTCTAACTTATCGATCCCATGGGAGATCCGTTATTCTAAGCATCCACTCATCTACATCGGGACATCTAATTTCACTAAAAAAGGAGACTACACTAGCGCTTGACTATTCGCGTCAGTCTTCTTGCTTATCTTAGGTGTGCTAACTCTTATTGCATAAATATACTTAGATCATTGCGTACCTCCTACGACGTTTCGTCCAACCCATTCCAATTCCACTTATACTTCCTCACGGCATAATCTTCAACTTTATATAATATGCCTCTTATGTTTTGGACGATATATAAAATCAACTTACCAAGGTACCCATACACCTTTTGACCCGTGCCTATTTGCATAACCACTATAAACATCATCGACATAACACACTTTCTAAAAATGGGCATTACTTGCTTGGCACGGTTCTAACACCTGGATTTTCTCAAAAATATTCTCAAGATCCAATTCTTTCTATACGTGGAAATCCACTATTCGTCAAGGGTGACCCAACAATCTTCTCGTGATTAACTCACAACTATCTCCTTATATCAAAGCCACCAGTCCTACTGGCCTTACTTCCCAATATTCCTAAGATCGACGTGTTTCATATATGCAAAAAATAAGTACTATTCTAACTATGTCCCTAGTGCCCAAGACCTCTCTCAACTTCTGACATTCGCTCGATTTTATTTGTGGGATGTCTCGCAAGGAGAAATCCAGACAAGGAACCCTCCCATTACACTACTTCCTCGCATCGTCGATCGTCGAGATATAACGGCCTAAGGAAAACCATCGGGACATTATAAATCCTATCTCACTAACCTACTAACTTACTTCTACCACGATGTCCTTCCATGTTGGCGAAATGGAAAATCTAACAAATCGGGGTGCCTACTCTCTGCAAAGGTGTTACGGACATCATACCCAAAACATATTACCTCTGAATTTTCCTTCCACTCAGGTCCTGGCTATAAGACTTAAATCAATTCCTTAACCTTGCCTCACCCACATTTTTGCGGTGAGAGAAACATTTTAGTGCTTTTCCATTGCACTTCCATCTCCATAAGCATACAATTATCATACGGATCTCAGTCCATAGTGTTTTCTCCACACTAGGTGACTTATCATCAAAATAACATCCTTGCATCTCGTAACATCTCTCCACTCCCGACGTCATTAAGGTTCATGCGTGGAGTGTCTTGCAAGAGAAATCCAAACAAGGAACCCCTCTGATACACTACTACTTAACTTTGTCAGTTGTGAAGGTCCGTTAGCTTCAAATATGCAACCGTGAAAACCCTATACCCTCTTTCAACAAAAGGTGGTCTGAACTCCTACTTCCTTCTAGGATCTGTACCACAATACACTTGCACTAACACTAAGTCCTTTGCGCAAACAACAATGATCTTAAACTCACAGCTTAACAATAAATCTTACATACCTTAAATCATATATATAAGGTCGCCAAACACTCGAATCATAATAATGAAATATTTTCTCACCGAAGTTCCATCTACCCATATAATAAAGGCAAACTCAACATGTATCCAGGTGAGATATCGCAACAACAACCTGTTCCACTCTGGAACTGTGGATATGATAGTCTTGCAATGATTAGCCTGCCATCGCTCCGATAATCCACAACTACATTACACTTACAATAGTACTATACTCATATAACACACACAAAACGAGCGGTACAACCCAGATACAAATCCAAAATAGGACCCCGCTACCGCGGAAAACATATACATATACCCTATATAATGTTACCGATACCGCCACAACACACGAAATGCTGTGACTCAGTTTTGCCACACAAACTAGACTTCCTTTGTCTGAGGTGAAACTTATAAGAACATTCTTTCCAATCTCCCTGACGTCTCCAATTGGTTCCCGGACATATTACACTTGTCAGTAATCGAACCAAATCTACTTTAATCGATGCCCTACCTCGACACCCTATTCTTGTCCTTTAAGTCTTACCGAACAAGATCAAAGTGTGTGGTTGTACACCCCACATTGCAACATTCCCCATCCCTGGCCATCCTGGCCATGAAAAAGTTATCAGTATCTTGGACGCTATAGCCTCGATCCTGAAAATTGCCTTCATAGTCCCCTTAACTTCTTCATTAAAAGGAAACTCCACTATCGGATTCAACAACCCTGTTTCAAAGAATTCCCCGGGTGAATGCCCACTGATGGGGTTTCATGAACATAAATTCTCCATAAGTATTAGCAACACTTACTAGTGAGCCTATCATTCCTCTTAAGGACTCTCCCTTCATTGTTCCTTCTCAATTAAACACAAAGTTTACTTATCCCTATCACTCTTTATTCACTGCCGGCCTCTGATCGACCCTCATTTGATTAATTCAGGAACTGCATTCTCTTCATTTTCGATGAATCAAAGGACTTAACGGTTAAATCCATCCGGAAGATCCCTCTGTGAGCAAGACATCCTGCTCCCACGAGCATGGTGACCATTGTTCCCACTATTTCAATATTGCTCCCACGAGTGAAAAAAAATTCCTCAAATTTTTACATATAGGTATTTCCATACCCTGCTTTAAGCCAAAGCGTTTGAGCCTTCTACTTCCGCTGAATCACGTTACACTTTCCCTGCACAACTTAACTTCAATACATGGTCCTTATCAAGGATCCGTTTAAACTTTTTCCCAATTTGCTTCACTGGGTAATTCAAATTAGCACCACTCTCTATACTATAGCGGTAAGTAAATAAATATAACTACTATACTTTAGTAGTCGTTGTAGAAATCCTTACTAATGCCACAAAGGGGATGACCTCAATTGCGGTCATCGTCCCCGACTTAAATTTATAGATCCAACTAAGCCACGCCTCGTGTTACCCTCATAACGGACTTTTGTGGTCGCTCTTCATCGATTAGCACACGAATCTCGAACGAGCGCGCAAAAGATTTACTATAATCTTATGTAATGGCAGGAGAACAAAATCTCATAAGAGGAATCAACAATTCTAATCATAAGGCTCTATATCAAATCGAAAGCAAGGCTGAAAGGGTAGTACGTTCACACAGATTCCTAAGGACACTAGAACCTGATGCTCTGATACCATCAGTGGCACCCCGCCTAATAAAATACCGGGTGATCAATCCTATAATTAAAACAGGAGTCTCATATGGTTCATTCTCACCATCACTGTTGAAAACCAATTTAATTACCAATAACCTATTAGGCTGGCATCAAAATTTTAATTAACTAATATTTTTAATCAAACCATCAAAATAAAACAATCACACAGTTTATATATATGAACTGAAATGAAATAAAATAACCGAACACTCGATTTAACATAATACAACCAAATCGAATATATATATATTAATTTGGTCATAAAATAATTTGTGTGAAAACACAATATTTTCCAACATATATATATATATATATATATAGCAAAAGAGGGGAAGAAAATAGAAAAATGGGCCAGGGCCCGAGTTTGAAAATATTTTGCAAGTGCATTCATTCCATATTTAAAAATATGAAATTTTCTCAAATTTAAATTGGTATCGCACTCCCATGAAATAACTCTCACCCCTATTCTAATAGTGCACACTTATCGCATACCTTATAAACAACCTAGTTAAGCTACCCTGCCTAACTAATTCGTTTCATGCAATCTCTGAAAATCCCCATAAACCCGAGTACTAAGGGATAAACTTCTTCCCATTCCCAACACTGCGCTACGTTCGTGCATGGGGTGTCTCGCGAAGCGAAATCCAAACAAATAACCCCCCCGATACACTACTACCTGGCAATGTTGATCATCGAGATCCATTAGGCCCTCAGCACATGACGCGAATATATATAGCTAATATAAATATATACACATATAAATCCGAATATAAATTTACCAGAAGGGGAATGCCATCTTATCATTCTCTTCACTTTACTCAAGTCAATTATATATAATATCTCGTCTTATATAAACGCAATATATATACACAAGTATCATTATACCTATCACAGTCACAAGTATAATAACCATCCCTTCGAGCTATAACTCGAGGATGCAGTCTCATAGTGCCTATCCAAATCCGAGTTTACGCACTATACCATGGTACCAAGCCAGACTTACTCATGTTCATGGTAGAAATACACAACGGTGGAGGCGATCATGTTCCCTCTGAAAGTGGAGTACACACATCGCACTCGAACACGGGACGATATGACCTGGGGATATACACTCCCTGCTCCTCAAGCTAGGGAATTCACCCACATCACGGAATCTCCTTGGATCTCACTAGAGAAAATATATAGTCTGGCTGTTCCAACCCTACGCCAAAGGAAAGCCTATGGAACCAGCCTCTAAAGTACAAACATATAAATCACACAAAGATATATATGTTTTTTTGTATCATATTATATATACTGTAACAACATCGTATATATATATAACTTCTCAAATATACATGGCTATAATTTCCAACTCATATAGCAATAGCCAAACCCAAATGCTCCCATTCATAATAGTATACGTATTTACACACTTAAAGTACTAAATCCATAAGTATATTCTCACTTAATATATAACTCGTACCTTAATCACATTTGAGGATTTATATACTCTCCGAATATACCAATTCGTACTAACTAGATAAGTATACTATCAATCTATCTTAATTTCCATAGGTATCGCACCACCTATAATAACCGTCGTCAATAGACATATCTAGTAATCGCAAAATCATCTTTAGCCTATATACCAAATTCTATCCTAGTCTCCTCGTAGGATTTTCTCAAACGTAATCGGTATATAATTACATTTTCTACATGTACTATTATCTATATATAATCACCGCCGAAATAATTCCCCGAGTGATACTCATCCCGAACACCCTTAAATTAGTGAGTCCTAGATTTTTTTTTTCAATTAACCCAAGGTATACTTCTCACTTCGATAATAATTTAGAAGTCCCCACTTTATTTTTGGAACCCCAACTATCTATATCCACAATTTATTTTTCCCCAAAATACACATTTAGTGCCACACAATATTGCACCCTCCTAGTCCTTAAATAAATTAACTTAAATGGGCTAGGTATGAATTTTCCTTATTTGGATATTTATTTCCTCAAATAAATAGGCTAGGATTAATTAATTTGGGAATTTATCCCTTATACAAAACATAAGCCGAAATTGCTAAAATATGTAGAGTCGATCGATCGACCCCTGGCCATCGATCGATCGATCAAACAGAACAGTTTCTTCTCCGAGAAGCTATTTCGGTCATTAAAGATTCTCCAAGCTTCTAACTCCTCTCCTAACATCTTCCAACCTCAATCAACCACATATACACACCTAAAAAGGGTTCTAATCATCCTAGAACCCATCACCAGCAACTAATTTTAATTAATTCCTAAGTTTCTCCAATTTGATATTATCCGGGGTTTATCCGTTAAACTTCTGAAACACCCATTTTGATTCACGGAAATCCATCCCAAAAATCTTTGTGGTTTATTACTACCAACTATAATATGAGATTTATGCTTGGAAAGAAATAAGCAAGTAAACACTTGCCTCGTGGATAAAATCTGATGACCTCGAATCGAATCCCACGGAGTTTGACCAAAATCTCTTTTTTCCTCTCCCTTTCTTCCTTCCTTTCTTCTCCTATTTATTTTATTTATTTTCTTTCCTTCTCTTTCCCTCTCTCGTGCCTTATATAAGAGAGAAATAAGGGTTTACCCCTTTAAAACCCAAAAATGACGCGTTTACTCAATTGCGAGTCCCTATTAGCCCAAAAATTCCCAGAACCTAAACACTACCCCTGGATACTCTATTTTGACTATTCCGAAACCAACCGCGCACTCGAAATATCCATCCGAGTCACTTAACAACAATTCACTAGTTAAACCCAACACATCTCAATATAGGTTTTCCAATTAAAATATTATCCTTTGTCGCTTTACCCGATTACGACATGTAATTAAAATAATCCAACTCATTTACTTAGTCTCAAAAGTAAATGTAACACACAACGGTAATAATCAAATGTTCATAAATCCCAAAATTAGGATTCCCAGAATTTCCCCTAATCTCCAAATTACGCCCACTTATGAAATTTAATTATCCCTAAAAGTGTGGGGTGTTTAAAAACGTTTCTCAAAAACTTCAATCCAGTGGCTGCAGATGCATTTCAAAGGTATGGAGAAAATATATTGATGTTATACCACTTTCAAATAATACCTTTTTCAAAAGAGTAGTTGCAAAACTTCAAGTCAATGATCTCATTAACTATATCTAATGCACAGTACAAAAGCTTTTGTGGTGACAATTAAATTCAACACAAATAAATGAGAAAAGCACAATCACCAAAGTATGTAAAGAATATGAAAGATGCCAGTCACACAACACAGTATTTACGTGGTTCAGTAAGAATGCCTACGTCCACGGTGTTGCTTCTTATTTCACTATGCTTCGAGGAGCGTTTCACAAGAAATATATTGCGTGCCTTTTGCCACGGGCTTAGGGTTTGTTATATACATGTTTGTTCTAGGGGAGTGGGGGTGTTGGAATCTCCCACGCCAGTCCTTCACTTCCTAGAATATCTCTCTACGAGATTTTAGGAACAGACTAAGTCGTAATTAGTTTTAGTAGGGAAGCGAGGCCTCCAGACTTTGGGCCTTTACTGGGCTACTCGTCTAGGCCCGTGGTGACAAATCGAGGTAACCAAAATTGCCCCTAAAGTTGTTGGGACACAATTTGGGCTCAATAAATTTAAATGATTTGTTATAATGTCTCTCTTGTAAATTGCGTAACTCTTCCCAAGATTGAAGTTCTCCTTTCAACTTGATTTTAGCGGCAGCTTGCTTCGGGTCTCATGTGATATGATTGGAGATGTCATAAAAACCTCTTGGAGAAATATTTCTTAATCATCGTTTCAAACTCCTCCATATTCTCTCATTCTCTATGAGCTCCTGCTGTTTCGTTTTCATCCTCCGGTCCTCATTTTTCGATTCTGACCTTCTTCATCATCTGTGATTGTGGTTTCACATCATCCCAAGCCAAGTTTTGATTTCGTAAGTTTCTTTTTCCCTTTCTCTCTGTATTTTCTGTTGAAACTTATCCATTTTTATAATTTAGGGTTTGTAAATGGCTAAGATAGGCCATAGATGAGTGTCTAAATTTAGGAAGTTTTATAACATCCCAGACTGGGTAGATATCGAGTGTGCCTCTGTCCCTAAGAATGTCAGATAGATAGAGGATGCTCATTGGATTCACGTTCTCTTACTGTCTCAGGGGGGGCACACTTTCCCTCTAAGCAATTTATTTTTACATTTCTTCAGTTATTTCAATATTGTTTTTACACAATGCTCATCAAATGTTTGGAAGATCGTCAACGGTCTCCATTGAATAAACCAGCTCTATGGCACCAATCTAGGGCTCGCTGAAATTTGTTTTTGTTATTCTTTTTCGCGAACTAGTTCTGGTCTTCTTTACCTCAAGGCCAGGAGTCCTGATAGGGTACTGGTAGTAAACCTACCTGATTCCCACAAGGATTACTAGAAAGAGGGTTTCTTTGCTAGGAATTAGCAGTTCCCCCTCATATTGAGGGGTCGAGGTTTGATAGGTTCATGGTCCCCTTTTATGGGGAGGAGTACATAGGTAGGCTTAATATTTATTCTGCTCTTCAATATTCTTGTTAATATATGATTTCTCAGATATTATTCTCTCTTCTTTTCAGTGAGGACAAAGAATTTGGAACCTACTCTTAGTGAGGTTCGAGCTGGAGAGATGATCAAAGCTTGGAACATCAAATAACCTTTGGCTGACGGTGAACATCCTCGGTCAGCTGATTTTCTTCTGGAGTATAAAAATATTGGGTCTAGTTTCATAGCACGACCTATAGACAGCATCCCCGAGCTTGATATCACTGAAGAAGTTGCTACAGATCTTATACAATTGGACGAGGAAGGGAGCAACTCTAGTGAGGATAGTGAGGGTAATAATAGGGGTGCCACTGAAGGTGGTTCCAGCATAGAGAGATCTGATGAAGAGTCTTCTAACTCGAAAGAGGTTTCAGAGGCTCGCTAGCCTTCTAGCAAGTCGAGCAGTTTTAGTGAGGCAAACATGGCTCCTCTAAGAAGAAATCTGATCAGGGATGATGATGATGAGGATGATATGCTTCTTTGCAGGAGGTCGAAGAAGCAAAAGTTTGGCAGTGGGGATGTTGCTATTGGATCTCAGTTTATTGCTCATGAGCAGGAGAAGAAAAGGAAGGAGGAGGAGCTACTGAGAGAAGGAGAGAAAAAGAGAGGAAGAGAGGAAAGAGGTGGAGGAGATAAGAAAGGCTGAGAGGGCGAAGAAGGAGAGGGAAGAGAAGAGAAGGAGAGAGGAAGTGAGGACGAAGGTCGGGCATGATCTGGTGCCCATGTTCGCTTTGCCTGAGGGGGCATCTGTTGCCCTTTCTCCCCAATTGGCTCCTGTATTGCTCGAAAGAGCAATTTTTCCTACTGATCGTCAAAAGACGACGGGGACTGACCAGTTAGCTATGGAGGCAAGCCAGAGGCTAGCCTTGGTAAGTCTCATTTTCTCCTTTTTGTTCACAATATTAAGTTTAATGTTTCTCCATTCTTACAACATTTTATTTAATGCTTCTCTTCTTTGCATTTTGTGATTGATTTGTCATCCTCTACCGTACTCGCGATGAGATGGTAAGGGGGAAGGCCAATTTGGAAAAACAAAATGCTGAGATGCAGGGGAGGAATGCCGAGATGGAGGCCATCTTGAGGGAGTTGCCAACAAGGCCCAAAAGTCCTTTAATCTTGCCTTAGTTGATGCCAACAGAGCGAAGGAGGCGGTGATTAAGGAGCTAAACGAGTTGAGGCAGTCCTACGACCTGGTCTGCACGAGCAAGCTAGCTATGGTGGAGGAAAATAAGGTGCTAGTAGAGAAGTTGGAGAAGGTGGAGTCTGAAGTTGCCACCCTCAAGGAGAGCTCTTATAACACCGGTTGGGCCGCTGCGTATGATAACGCCGATGTTCAAATTGGCTACATCAGTCGGTTGAACTTCAAGAAGGGGTGGAATAAGGCTCTTTTGGCGGCTGGGGTGGACATTGACTCTCCCTTATTTGACAAGCATGACCCAAGTTCGAAGCCCATTGTGGATGATGTACCTGCTGATGCTCCTGCCTCGATCATTGAAGATGATGCTCCTGCCTCTCGGCCTGTCCCTGCCGACACTCCTTCTATTCGAGGAACAACAGTTCCCTCTGAGGGAGGTGCTGCTACTGTTGATGACAAAGGGAATCATCCATCTACCTCTGAACAAGCTGAGGTTGCTAGCTAGCCTGTTCTGAGGATTCCTTATGTATTTTTGCTTTTTTTTGCACTTGTTCTTTTCTGATTACGGATGTACTTCGACTTCTTTGTTGGAATGAAATGAAAATATTTTTCCTTCTGCATACTGATTCTTTTGTTTTTTAATGCTCTTTTATGGATTCTAGTTGATTGATGTAGATGAATATATACCTGCCACTCTCAACTGCGAAGGATTCTGGGTCCTAATGAGAGCAATCAAGTTCACCAAGCCTTTGTTAGGATTTGCAAGTCTCTTAGGTCGAGGAATAAGAGCTTTAAGGACCAGTTTGAGCTCGTCACCAAACTAAAGGATAGACTTCAGGATACGGAAGAAGTTGGTGCCTCTGTTCAAGAGGAAGTGAATACTTTGAGAGCTAAGCTTCTAGATGCCTTCGAAATCAATCAGGTCGGAGAGGTTCTCCAACAGGAAAATGAGGCTTTGAGGAGGGAAGTGCTGCGACTCAGGGAGCATGCACCAAGCGTCGCTCCCCAAGTTTTAAGGGTCTCTTCTTCATCGGCTAGACCGCGAGCTGGTGCAAGTGATAAAGGTGCATCCAGGGAGGTTGACGAGCTTCATGCTGATGTTCGTTGAGCTTACGTGATAGTTACCGGACTACAAAGAGATGTCACACTACTGAGACATTTGTTCAAGAAAGGACCTCGTCAAGTGTGGGCTAATGGTTATGACCAGGGATGGACAGATGATCCAATGAGGTTGGTAGAGGTCGAGGAGTTATCCTTCATCAGAGGGTGGCTGAGCGCTCTCAGGGAGTTGAAAGTACCTAGGAACTCCATGCTCTGGTATCGTCATGAGATCTCTCCATCAACCCTGATGCCTAATCCTTTTAGGAGGGACGACCAGTGGGTCCCAATAAATGCCATCCCTAGGCCATTATTAGAGCCAGATGCGAATGAGGTCGAGGAGGAATTAGCTCCTCATTCGGATGACGGTCGAAGAGTGCAAGTAGCTGATTATCTTGATCAGAGGCCTCTTCCTCATTAGGATTCCAATGTAACTCTTTTGTTGTTTGTGTGTGTAACGGGGTGTACGGTAGAAGAGTGTGGGTGAGGGTGTAGGATATGAGGGGTGTGTGTGTAGGGTAGTGTGTGTGTAATTTGTGCACCTAACTAAAGAAATAAAAACATTCTAAGACTCAATTAATAAAATAAAGCTAAAACTAACAAAATAAACTCTATTAAAATACTAATAAATTAAATTAAATTAAATTCCTAATCTAAAAATAAAAGACTTAAAATAAAATAATACTAATAAACCTAACATAATAAAATATTAATAAAACTAAACTAATAAAATAAAAAGTTAAAATCAAATAAAAATCAAACACACGCCTATTATATTTACATAAAATAATAAAATACTAAATAAAATAAAATGAAATATTTAAAAATGACTCGAGAAATATAGAAAATAAAAAAAATAAAACAACACACACACACTATCTTCCGCAGCAGTAGTAGGGTTCCGCAGCAGTAAGGAGGCCTCCAGGAGCCTCAGAGACCTATCTTCCCCACCGCCCTCCCAGCATCAGCAGCCATACCAGTCTTACCTGCAACACCAGTAGTTCCAGAACCTTACCTTAGTAGGGGCATCTACAGTATGGGCGTATGTATCACGTTCACCAGGCCGCAGCGCCACAGGCTCCACCTGCTGTTGAGGGTACGTTTCTTATCCATGGTATTTCTGGGCATATTTTATTTGACGTTGGGGTTTCACACTCATTAATAGCCACTAGGTTTTCACGAGCCGCAGGGTTATTAGAAACTGCAGATAGTACAGTTACATGTGTAGACTCACCATTGGGTAATGGGACGTTAATTTTCTTTATCTGTCGGGAATGAGTATTGATATCGGGATATTAGTTTTGCCTGTTGATATGCTTGTATTAGATTTGTCAGAGTACGACGCTATTATAGGCATGGATTGGCTAGATGAGTATAGGGCCATGATTGACTGATATAGTAGGAGCATAATTTTTGCGATCCTCGGCCAAGAGAGTTTTTAGTGGCGATGCCTCGTCCTGAGGGAGGATCGTACACTCATTTATACTACATAAAGGAGGAGAAAGCTCAGGGGGTAGTTATTTCACTTGTTTCGATCCCAATCGTATGTGAATTTGTCGACGTGTTTCAGGAGATACCGGTACTACCCCTAGTAAAGAGATTGTGTTCGTTATTGACTTGGCATCAGGTACTTGGCCAATAACTCATGCACTGCATCGTATGGCTCCTATGGAAATGAGGGAGCTATAAGATCAGATTGAGAAGCTATTGGGGCAGGGATTAATACATCGTAGTATGTCACCGTGGGGTGCCCCTCTATTGTTTGTAAAGAAGATAGATGGGAATTTACGCTTATGTGTGGATTACCGAGAGCTGAATAAAGTCACAATACGGAATAAGTATACGTTGACCCGAATCAATGACTTATTTGATCAGTTGAGACGAGCCACCTACTTTTCAAAGATAGATTTGAGATCCATGTATCACCAGTTGCATATTAGGGAGCATCTAAGATGGCCTTTTTGATGAGATACGGGTCCTATGAGTTTTGGGTTATGTCATTTAGTCTAACCAATGCACCAGTTGTGTTCATGGACTTGATGAAAAGGGTGTTCAGAGAGTTCCTAGATCATTTTGTCATTGTCTTCATCGATGATTTCCTGATATATTCTCAGAATAAGGAGGAGCATGCCGAGCATCTGCGTAGAGTTTTACAGACACTGCGTGATCACCAACTGTATGCAAAGTTTGAAAAGTGTGGGTTTTAGTTAGGGGTGGGCACGGTCCGGTCCGGTCCGGGTTTTGCCTATTTTTTTGACCGGACCAAATATTCGGTCCTCAATTTGTTTGGACCGAGACCGGACCGATTAATTCGGTTAGCCTACTAATTCGATCCAGGATTTTTTCGGTCCGGTCCGGGGTAAAATTCGGTCCTCACCCTATTTTATATATATGTACATTTTATGAATGTTTTTATCTATTTTTCTCACAAATATATATACAAAAAAATAATACTCGAAACTCCAAGTGATATTTACATAGGTTTTTTTAACCCAAATTAAAAAAATGTCTATACATATATAAAATGTTCCAAATTAAATTCATAAGTTATATACATTAATTCAAAAACTATACATAAGAAACACAATAACATTATTTTTATTATATATATATGGGAATCAGTTCGGTCCGATCCAAATCGGTCTTTTAATATAGTGGACCGCGGACCAGACCGGTTTAATCGGTTTTTAGCTTTTGCGAACCGATTTTCGGACCGGTTTCAAAATAGCCTTAATTTTCGGTTCGGTTCAATTGGTCCATTCGGGTCAGTCTTTTTTTTGTCCACCCCTAGTTTTGGTTACGTGAGGTGCAGTTTTTGGGGCATATTGTTTCGGAGTTAGGGATATTGGTGGACCCGAGTAAGGTGTCAGTAGTGAGGGAGTGGGGATAGCCCACAACACTGACAGAGGTGCGCAGTCTCTTGGATTTAGCAGGGTACTATAGACGGTTTATTCGAGGGTTTTCGAAGATTTCGTATCCTCTGACTAACTTGACTCGCAAAGGTGTACCGTTTGTTTGGGATGACATTTGTCAGTTGGCTTTTGATGATCTGAAGGACAAAACTTCAGCAACTGTACTCGCACTTCCCAGGGCAGGAGTAGAGTATCTTGTCTTCACTGACGCGTCCCTATAAGGACGTGGGGATGTGTTACAGCAGGAGAATCAGGCTATAGAGTATGCTTCCCACAAGCTTAAGCCTCATGAGAGGAATTACCCCACCCACGACTTGGAGCTAGCGGCAGTCGTGTTTGCGCTACGGATTTGGAGACACTATATGTTGGGGGAGAAATTTCTCCTATTCATAGATCATAAGTCATTGATGTACTTGTTCACCCAGCTGGATCTAAACATGCATCAGCACAGGTGGCTTGAATTTATGAAGGACTATCAGTTCGATATCCAGTATGACACGAGGAAGGCCAACATGGTGGCCGATACATTGACCCGTAGACCAGTGAGGGAGGTGACCGAGGTATGAAAGGAAAAATGGAAGGAATTGGGACATCAGGATGCAGTTTCCAGATCATTTATGTCAGTTATGATTGTTACACCACAGATTGTCACGAGGATGGTACAAGCACAAGCGACGGATCCATTTTGAGCGGATTAGGCAGCTATTAGTTGGGGGAGTTGGGTCGTACTCCATTAGTTCAGATGGAGGTTTATGATTCAACGGGAGGTTGATAGTTCCTAAGGGGGAGGACTTACGACATGCTGTGATGGCAAAGGCACACAGGTCCCAATTTGTGGTACATCCCGGAGGGGATAAGATGTACCAAGACATGAGATGGCAGTACTAGTGGAGTGGGATGAAGAGAGACATCGTTGAGTTTGTCTCAAGGTGTACCACCTGTCATCTAGTAAAGGTGGACCATCAAAGACCAATAGGATTCCTACAGCCATTGGAGATTCCTATGTGAAAATGGGAGAGCATTTCTATGGACTTTATTACTGGGTTGCCTACTTGTCACAGGGGTCATGATTCTATATGGGTGATAGTGGATCGGTTGACCAAGGTAGCCCACTTCCTACCATCCCGGACATACTACACAACAACTCAGTATGCGCAGATTTTTATTATTGAGGTTGTACAGTTACACGGAGTGCCCCTCGATATTGTGTCAGACAGGGACAAGATTTTTATGTCTCTCTTTGGGGAGAGCTTCCAAGAGGCCATGGGCATATAGTTACGGTTAAGTACAGTCCTACCACCCACAAAAAGATGAGAAGAATGAGCAGACTAATCAGATGTTGGAGGATATGCTACGGATGTGCATCCTGGATTTTAGGGGAGGTTGGGAGTCGTACCTTCCACTGGTGGAGTTTGCCTATAATAACACCTATTAGTTCACTATTGGCATGGCCCCATTTCAGGTGTTGTACGATAGACCGTATTGATCGCCAACTTATTGGTTGGAGGTGGGAGATAACAAGCTACTTGGGCCAGAGCTGATCCAGGATACTTCAGACAGGATAGAGATGATTCAGAGTCATATACAAATAGCGATCAGGACAGACAGAAGAGTTATGTCGATGCTAAGCGGTCCTTTCTGGAGTTTGATGTGGGGGATCAGGTGTTACTGCATGTATTTCCTATGAAGGGGATGTGAAATTTGGGAAGAGGGGAAAATTGGTGCCAAGGTACGTTAGGCCACTTCCTATCATGAGCGGATTGGTTCAATGGCGTATAGACTCGAATTATCGGAGCACTTGCACCGTATTCATGATGTGTTCCATATGTCTTCTATGAGGCTATACCTCCAGGATGTGTTGGCTTACATTCACATTTCACTATAGGGGATAGACTTACAGCCTGATATCGTACGAGGAGAGGTCAGTTGCTATCTTAGACCATAGTGAGAGGAGATTGAGGTCGAAGGTAGTACCACTTGTACGTGTTTAATGGGGTATCATAATGCCGATGAGTCCACTTGGGAGTGCGAGGATGAGATGTGCGAGATATAACCAGAGTTGTTCATACCCAGTATTTTCTTTTTTCAAATTTCGGGATGAAATTTCGTTGTAAATGGGGAAGTATGTAACACCCCATATTTTTAATGATTTTTTATATTTGGATTAATTGTAAATTAAATTGGGATTAATTAAATTAAATTGGAATAATTAATCCGTGATAATAAATATTATTTAGCAAAATAAAGGTTAGTATTTATTTATATTGAATATTACTTAGTGGATGAGTAGTAATAATGATATGAAAAGATTATAATTGTCGTGAGTGAGAAATACGACTATTATAGTAAATTAGTCGGGACGTGCGTGTCAATCGTGTCGGGACATAATTTGAGAAATAAAATATAAACTTACTTTTCATATTTTAAATGGTCATTTCGAGTGAGTCAATGTCTCTAGAAGGGTCGAGATAATTAGAAAAGTGTGCCCGGGGGTTTTGTTTGGGTCCCGAGACAATTTTAGGACAAACCCACACCCCGAGAGAGTATTTTAGTCATTTGTATTTTTAAGGAAGGGAGACCCACGAATTTAATAGGTGTAAATCAGATTTGGAGTTGTAGAAGTTAGGGTTACGTGAACCAAATTTAGAGAGGTTATCAAGGGAGGAAGAAGGAGATTCCTAAGAGAGACACAAGACTGTTAACACCATTCTTAAACCAAAAAACACCATCGTTGCGTAAATCGGAGGGCGAGGAACACAACCATATCAGTAATTTCATGGAATTCAGACCTACACACAAAGGCAAGTATTTATCTTGAATAATTCATGAAGGATATATCATCCATGTTAGAATAGGATGTTTAATAACTTAATTTCATGTGTTTTGATGACTAAATTGGGAAAGTAAATCATGTTTGGGGTTGAATCAATATTAGAATTTAATCCCTTATGTAATATGATGAAATGAAAGAACTTCTGACAATTAAAAAAGAAGAAATTTGGGTTTTATAGAGGTTCTTGATGATAAATGATAAACTAGGTTTTTAGAAATAGTTCTTGATTTAATTCCAATTATGTGATGTTTCTTGATGATTTGGTGATTATAGAACACTAGAAATCATGTATATAGGTTTGGATAATGTTTGTTAGGTTTGCTTGGGAGTATGGGATCGTGTAATGTAGGTTTGGAAGTGTAAAAATGGTGAACCCCATAGCAGATTAAGGAAGGAGATAAAGACCTGCTGCTGCGAATCGATTCGGCTCCTTGGCCAAATCGATTCGGCTACCCAGATTTTGACAAATTTTTCCCTTTTTTTTAGAACTCACGAGGGAAGATCGAATTAACCCTTGGGATAATTTTTAAATAGAAAGAGATATGTTTTAAAAATAATCCGTAGGTCAATATTGGGTTCAAGACTTAGTCACAATGGAGAAACTTAAGGGCTAAGATTAATTAAGCATAATTGAGGAACAAAAACCTAATCCGAAGAATGATATCGTGTCATGAGAATTCGGGGGGAATGATGACCTAGGCCAGTAGGTAATGAGTGAGATAGCTACTGAATAGACTTAAGGAATAATTGGTAGCCTTTCAAGTGATGGGAAACACTCGGGCTTATGTGAATAAGAAGTTTAACGGTATGCTGATAATACGTAAGCTATTCGAGAGTATGTAGACTATGTACGGACTATATTATGGGGTATGGGATTACCTTAATTGAATGTATATACATAGTTTGTATGAATACCTAATGTATGGCTTATTTTGTGTACGACATACCTACATTGCTTGCTATCGTGGGAGGTTTGGAAAAGGGACGGTCGTATCTTGATTAGCCATCTTGGGGGATTTTGACTTGTACCTCAGAACATAGAACATAGGTATGAGCCCCGCTTGTGTGAATGAGGGTGTGCTTGGTCATTTGGGTGATTAGGTATGTGCATAGCCCAAAGGTCTAAAACTATGTTCGCGTCCAATATGTGTGATTTGTATTTCTGGTTTGAGAGTGATCCTGGACCATTAGTCCTCTATGTATGCACTGCAACTCAGCCTAGGGGTTATATATATACTTGTGATTTAATTCTACTGTTTGTGTTTAGTAGATGAGAAAGATAGTGATATCTAAATTAATCTAAATATGTGGGAACTTAACCCTAAACGAGAAAACTCATAAATGTCTAATAGACAAAGAACTATCAGTAGTTGTTGTACGGGTAATTCGGGTGAGCACAAAGAGTTAGAAGGTGTGATAAAATATTTAACTCGAACTAGTTAGACGGGGAAGCGTAATTAGGATGGGCTAGGAATATACGTTAGGCGTGCACACTAGTTGAGGGGCGAGACATCAAGTGAAATCCACGAAACTAAAATGTATATAATATTTGCTGATTATGCATTTTAAGTACTTGGAAACATTTTTAAACTGTTTTACTCAGGCTCTGACCTATTTTTTAAATTTATTTTGTAAAAACCATTTTAGGTGCCCAGCTATAGGGAGGCCGAGCTTAGGAGTTCATTCCCATTTGACGTTTCGGCAGTTGTTGTGGATGATTGCAGGACTTATTTGGTAGACGCCTCCATTTCTTTCAGATCAAATGCATCCTTTCATTTATCTCAGTCGGGCATGTCGCCCGTCTTCTATTAGTAGTTGTTTCCAAAGATTTTATACTTCATTTATTTTTAGTTTTGTTTATGAATTACTGTATTGCAGTTTCAGACTAGGGTGTTTACTCCCATCATATCTTATTTGATTCAGTTATTTCACTATTTGTGATGTTGGATAATTTAGTATGGTGAATGTGATATTTTAATTATTTAATTATTGTAAATCATTGCATGTTAATTATAAAGATAAAATTTGACACCAGCTTTTCAAATACTAGGTGGTTAGTAAATCTTAAAGAGTTTTCGATAATGATGCTAAGAATGGACCAACTGGATATTCAGGTTTAATTTAATAAAGGACTGATCACCTGGTAATTTATTAGGCAGGGTGTCACACATTCCTTATTCTAGAGAGGATTGGGCCCGTGGCATATCGGTTGGGATTACCGGACTACTTACAGCGGATGCACGCCATCTTCCACATATCTGCATTGCGGAGGTCGCTTAGAGATGAGATATCATACCAGCACATTGATATTAACAAGATATAGCTCTATCCAGACGCTGCTTACGAGGAGAGACCGCAACCATTCTGGACCGTCGGGAGCGTCGAATTTGATCGAAGGTTGTTTCTTTAGTTCGGGTGCAGTGAGGACACCATCGGGAGGACGAGTCGACTTGGGAGAGGGAGACGACATGCGCACAAAATATCCTAAACTCTTTTAGCTAGGTAAATACTTTTCTTGATTCCAAGGACGGAATCCCATTATTAGGCGAAAGAATGTAATACCCCGTATTTTTCTAAGATAAATAATAAAAGTATATTTTTAGGATAAAATAAAGATTTGTGAAAATTGGATTAAATCGATGAATTTAAATTAATTTTTGCGAACAAATAAATTGGTGCTATGTCATAATTATGTGTGGTGTTGCACGTGTAATAGGAAAATTCATAAATGGAGTATGACACGATTATAAAAAAATATAATGTTGGGATAAAATAATTGGGATGTGTTTTGGGAAGTATACTTGAATGTTTAGGTGTTTTAAACCTTTAAATATGGTCCCGGTGTATAGACATATATGTTGGAAAACTTTTGGGCTAATCTGGTTATGGGTTCGGGTCCATCTAGGGGCCCAAATTTGGAATTTTAACCCAACTAGGGATTTGGGGTTAATATATGTTTAAGGGCATGGTTAACAACTCCCTACTGCTGATTAAAAATCTAAACATAACTGCTAAACCTCAAGAGAGAAAAGGAGAAGAACCAAAAGGGAGAAGAGGCAAGGAATTAAAGGAGGATTCAAGAGGATTTCTTCAACTACATATTAAGGCAAGAATTCTCTTGCTCAATTTCAATTTCAATTTACTTCTTGATGCATCATATTTACCCCATATGGGATTTAGGCTGAATATTGAGGATTTGTTGTTACAGATTAACTCTATGCATGTAGAGGATAAATTGCAACATAGAGTAGAAACCCAAAAATCTAAGAATCGAAATCTTGAAATTTAAAAGTAGATGCCCTAGGATTCTTGAGTAAAATTGGGGAAATCTTTAATTCACATGTAGAGGATTTTATTACATGTAATTGATCTGTAGATTGGTAATTTTAATTCCATGTTATATGCCCAATAACCTGTTTTATATAAGTGGTGATTGTGGAATAAATCTGGGTTAAAGTTATTGATAAAACTCATATGAAATCTGGGAATTGGGGATAGGAATTGGTGTAATTATATAAAAATTATCCAAGTAAAAAGAACCCATTCACATATTTATGGAAAGGAAATAAAGATTGGAAATAACCTTCGAAAGGAATTAAGAAAGTTCGTAATAACAAACTAGCATAATTGGGCATTTGTGACAAAACGAATCGATTCGATCTTGGTCCGAATCAATTCGGCTGGGCGAATCGATCCGGTCAAGAAACCGAATCGATTTGGTCCTGATGACAAGGTGAGTTTGGGCCAGGATAAAATGCTGAATATTTTTTTAATCTCGTACGAGTTGGTGGGACGATGTTTGGGGTAACGAGGAATTTATTAAAAATGTAAATGTGGCCCACATATTAATTGAAATATTATATCAAGCAAGATGGTTAAATAAATCGTTAAGGATGATGGAATTAATAATTTAACTAGATAGTCAAATTATTTATTGATGAACATTTGTGGATATTATGTGGGACATTTAAGTAATTATGGAGTAGTTACATATACATATTACATGGGAATATTAATATGTAGTTATGTGTATCTGTGTGAACATACCAATGTTCGTGGACGGTCCTATTGGCTTGGGATTTCGCGCGTTCGGAACCGTAGCATACATCAGCACAGGTGGGCTATGCGTTGTGTAGGTCATTTAGGTACTATGTAGCAGCGCCAGCTATGAGAGATAGGTGTTGATGCGGGGATCCTTTGTCACCGTTGGGTATGGGCCGTGAACTGCTGTACAATATAGGGAATGACCCACTTATGTGTGATTTGTGATGTCTGCTTTGGATAACAGATTCCTCTGGAGTTGCCGATAGAGCACAAAGGAGACACAAATGGCAGATGCCTTTGCATGTCGCATACATGGAAGGACATATATATATATATAACTTACCTAGATTAAATGAAATTAATTAAATTATCTAAGAATGTAGACATAAATCACATACCCTTACTATGTTGTACATAATATATGTTTATGCCATTTTTATGAGATATATAAGACTCGGATACTCTGGAATTGGGTAATTAATTATAGTTTGAAAAAGTACCACTTAAGTTGTTTAATTCAAGATTAAATAGTCTAAATGGCTCCGAATAGTTTTTTGAAGAAACTTTTTTCTTAAAACAAACATCTAACACAAGATGTGTATAAAAAGAATTATGAACGAGATATTTTAGATATTATGTATCCAAATTTTGAAAACCAAAACTAAAATAATTTTTAAATCAGCACGCCAATAGAAGGTGATGAGAGGAAGATTAAGTACGCAAGTACACAAGATTTAAACGTGGTAAAACCCCACCCAATTAGGAAAACATCCACGTATGTCTCTATACCTGAAAACAAAAATCCACTAAAATAGAGTAACAGATTACAAACTATTTAACAGTCTAAACAAACAATCAGGCCTAATCTAAGTTCAAAAATTATACCAGATCCTCTGGACTATTCTGACTTCTCCCAAGGCTCTGATGTTGTAGATGTTCTCTCAGCTTTGTAACTCCGCTCCTTTTAGCTTTACGTCGACTCTTAAAGTCCAAAATCTCTCTACCAATAATTTTTAGTGTTGTAGTGTGAAAGTGTCGTGATGTGATGTGCCTAACACATGCATGCAACTCACACACACCTATTACAGACATAATGATTATCAAATTACAAACAGATTTCTAATATGCAAAAGAATTTTCAGAACTCATTTTGATCAAAACTCTCAGACTTTGGATCTTTAATCTTATTCACGGATCAAGAGGGAATCTCGCTATATAAAAGAGCCAATATCCTAGACACTTTATTTATTCGAAAATATAAAGTTATTTCACAAAATGTGAAATATATGAAAGTGTAAATCCCCAATCAAGATCTTAACTAGATCTAAGTCTGGATATTCTCAAAAACTGAAATCATAAATGATTTTCTTGGTTTAGGTTTTTAAATCAACATAAAGATTTAAAAACAATCAATAAAATAGAAATTTGTCGAAAGAAGAAATTAAACTCTATTGTATCTACGTGATATGTATCACAGAGACTCAAATCTCAACTTTCAATGAAAAAAATGAGATCAGGACTGTGTGACTTAGTTGGACAATAGATTAAGAACTAGAGAGGATGGATCTTCTCAAAACTCGAACTAATTCGACTCACAGAAGGATTTTCAGGTGAGAATTTGGACGGAGTTGGTTTAGGGTTTTCTTTTTCTCTCTCTCTTCTATCTTTTTTAACTTTCTTGTGAGGAGCCTTAACGATTTTGCCTTTTTAACAGGGACCACATATGATGTTTGAAATTGGTATGATCTTAGGAAGACCTCTAACTATCTCTTGGGAGCACAATTTACTAAGACTGTCATAATTAGTGTGACCCAACATATTATGCCATATCTCATTGTTATCCATTCTGGCAATGTTACAAACCACTGTACTTGGATTGACTGTTTAACAGTTATCTGCAACACGGAGTCCTTTAATAATGCAATCACCTTTTTTATTTAAAATTTTGCAATTGTTCTTTGAAAAGAAGACAGTATGGTTGGAGTCACAAAACTATGATATACTTAGTAAATTAGCTTTAAGACCTTTTACCAAGAGAACATCCTCAAGAATAGGTAATCTTTCTCCATGGAGTGTTTATTTACCAATGATCTGGGCTGATACACCGTCTCCAAACAAGACTTTTCCTAAGAAGAAGTTAGTTTTGTTTGAAAATTTGGTATCATCCCCGGTCATATGTTGGGAACATACAGAGTCTAAATATGATCCAGATGTTGTATGTTCAGCTTTAAAAGAACTTATCACAATGTTTCACTTCATCAAGGGTAATAGATCATCTTTTCTAACCCGAATTGCTCTAGTTTTCAATTTACGCTTATTAGCTCGTATTTGATAAAACTTGCGAGCTTTAGTCTTTTCTTTAAAAGATTTTTTCGCAGGTTTATGAGGATTATAAACAGTTTGAGCATTTGGTTTATAAAAGAATCTAGGATTCCTTCTTATTGATGGTCTATTAGTATTTGTTATTTTCTTCCTATTTCGATAGTTAGAATTCTTATCCGGCTATCTAGGTAGGACATAATTATTTAAACTTCTCCTAGAATAATTACAGTTATGGTAAATAGGAGAGTGATAGACTGGTTTATATAGACGTTTGAAATAGCAACCATCAAGGGAATGTCCATAAACATCACAATATGAGCAGTAAAGATGGCTCGTAGAACTCTTAACCTTAGGAAAATTGTTGATCAAAGACTTATCTGAGTTTGATCTCGAGTCTTGTTCCTAGGTGGAACATGATGAAATGATGAATCAGCTTGTCTAATAGGAGGGCAGACGCATTTATCCTTATGTTTAACATTATGCTTAAAGTTACTTGATTCACCAATGTCTAACTTTTGTTATTTCAAGTGAAAATCATTTTTCAAGATTTGAAAGTCTGGACAAGTTTCAACAGGTCTTTTGCCAACAGACACAAACTTGATAGGTTCAAAAGTGTTTGTTTTCTTGGAATTATTGGGGCAAAATCCTATTCCATTTATGTCATCAAAATTGGTCTTATTTTCAGCAACACAATCTTCAAAATATTTTGAGTTATTTTAAAATTTAGCAAACTTTTTTAAGATTGTTGATGTTTTTTCTTTTGTTTGTTCCAATTCTAACAACATCGCTTTGTATTTCTTCTCTAGAATTCCATTTGAGTCAGACAACGCTTTCAGTTTTTGTTCAAAAATTTTAGTTTCATTCTCATGAATTAGACATTGAGAAGTGTATTATTCAGTATTCTGTTTGATCATATGACTTAGGGTTTCAATCTTATGTGTAAGATAATTGATAATCTTTTCAAGTCTAGTGCTTTTCTTGAGAGTTTTTATGTACAGTGTGTGAATGTCAGGAAGGTCCTCATTAGCGGAGTCACTAAGTGTGCAGTGTGAAGTGTCCCCTAACGATTTATTTTTAGGACTCACACACCCTTTGGCATCAACTATAGATCGTTCCCTTTGACTCACACACACTGCGTTTGAAGCATTATCAGTATTCTCAAGTAACAAAGAAGACAAATCAGTAGGGATAGCATCATTCAACATAGCATGATCAGATTCCTTATCATCAGTGTATATGATTTTAGAAAAGAAGGACATACAAGGGTCATAAGTATTAGAGTTTTTGATTCACTTGAGTAATCCCAAGTCTTACACAAGTTAGCCCTAGTATTATTCTTCTTATTCAAATTAATTCTACAGTCACTGGCTAAGTGTCCTAACTTGCCACATCTATAGCATTCATTGTTCTTAAGGTCTCTACTAGGTTTGTTGTCAAATCTTTTCTCATGAGGCCTGTTATTAGAGTTGTTTGAATAGGTAGGTTTACCTTGTCTATTTGCAATTTTATTTCTGAATTTCACAATTTTCTTGAAATGTTTAGACATTAAGGCAATATGGTTATCCAAGCTCTCTAAATTACAGTCCTCATCAGAATCTAAGTTAATTTTAGGTAAATGACATTCAGGTTTAGTCAACTTAAAGGTAAAGACAAGATTGGAGGCAGACTATTTCTTATGGGTCTGTATTAATTGCTTCTTAAACTCTAATTCCATTTCCACACTTCTTAGCTTGCTACTGAGGAGTTCAGGGGTAAGGTTTTGATCGTCCATCTCCTCAATTGCATAACACTTATTTTCAAGTTTTTGTGAAAGTGACCTTAGAATCTTGGAGACAATTTCTTTCCTATCATAAATTGTCCATTAGCATTCAACTTAGTCACTATGTCTATCAACCTAATGTATAAATCATCAAATGACTCAGTCTCAGTCATGACTAAAGTGTTGTACTGCTAGATTAACATTTGGGTTTTAACAGCTTTAAATTGTGTGTCTCCTTCATGTGCAGTCACTAGGGTGTATCATGCTTCCTTAGAGGTAGTACAGAAAGATATGCTCTTGAATTCATGTTCATTGTTAGGCATGAATATAGCATTTTTACCTTTTTTACTGTTAAGGGAATATTATTTTTCTTTTTTAGTGAATTCACTTAGTAACTTCCTAATCCTCATAATACTTCCTTCAGCGGCTGGTTTAGTAGGAAAAGTATAGCCATTTTCAATAGCATCCCATACATCATCTCCCAATGTCCCTTAGATGAAAGCAACCAGCCTCACTTTCAAGTAAAGGAAGTTGGTTCCATCAAAGAGAGGGGGCCTGAACAGGTTACGTAATCTCTCAAATTTCACGTCCATAGTTTTTTTTTAGAAAACAATTTCAAAAACTCAAGATCTAAAAGAATTTGTAAAACCAAAGATCTCATACCAATTGAAAAAGTACCACTTAAGTTGTGTAATTCAAGATTGAACAGTTTAAATGGCTCTGAATAATTTTTGAAGAAACTATTTTCTTAAAACAAACAGCTAACACAAGATGTGTATAAAAAGAATTATGAACGAGATATTATAGATATTTTGTATCTAAGTTTTGAAAACCAAAACTAAAAAGTGTTCAAATCATCACACCAATAGAAGGTGATAAGAGGAAGATTAAGTATGGAAGTGCATAAGATTTTAACGTGGTAAAAATCCACCCAATTGGGGAAGCATCCACGGAGGTCTCTACACCTAAAAATAAAAATCCACTAAAATAGAGTAACAGATTACAAACTATTTAACAATCTAAACGCATAATCAAACATAATCTAAGTTCAAAAATTATACCAGCTCCTCTAGATTACTCTGACTTCTCCCAAGGCTCTGATGTTGTAGATGTTCTCTCAGCTTTGTAACTCCACTCCTTTTAGCTTTACGTCGACTCTTAAATTCCAAAATCTCTCTACCAACACTTTTTAATGTTGTAGTGTGAAAGTGTTATGATGTGATGTGCCTAACACATGCATGCAACTCACACACCCTTATTACAGGCATAATGATTATCAAATTACAAATAGATTACTAATATGCAAAAGAATTTTCCGAACTCGGTTTGATCAAAACTCTCAGACTTTGGATCTTTAATCTTATCCACGGATCAAGAGGGGATCTTGCAATATAAAAGAGCCAAGATCCTAGACACTTTCTTTATTCGAAAATATACAGTTATTTCACAAAATGTGAAATATATGAAAGTGAAAATCCCCAATCAAGATCTTAACTAGATCTAAGTCTGGATATTCTCAGAAACTGAAATCAGAAATGATTTTCCTGGTTTAGGTTTTGAAATCAATATAAAGATTTAAAAACAACCAACAAAATAGTGATTTATCTAAAGAAGAAATCAAACTCAGTAATACGTGATATGTATCACAGAGACTCAAATCTCAACTTTCAATGAAAGAAAATGAGATCAGGACTGCGTCACTTAGTTGGATAATAGATTAAGAACTAAAGAGGATGGATCTTCTCAAAACTCTAACTAACTCAACTCACAGAAGGATTTTCATGTGAGAATTTAGTCGGAGTTGGTTTAGGGTTTTCTTTTTTGTCTCTCTTTTTCTTTATCTCTCTCTCTTCTCTCTTTTTTTTCCCTCGAGGTGAATTGATCCAAATATTGTAAACGTTGAACAAATGGCTTCTATTTATATTAGAGCATAGAAGGCTCTGGAATGTCGAACCAAATCAACGATCAAGATTGAATCTAAAGGATCGAAGTAAATCTAACGGTTGACTATGCACCGATTTAAAAACACTCTGATTGGTTCAATTAGATAACACTTGGATCGAATTAGAAGACATGCAGGCCATTGATAAGATTGATCCAACGGTTTAAATAATGTCTCAGTTATGTGAGGGAGAGAAAACATAGATCCAACCGATATAAGACCAACATTTGTAAGTCTACGATGGATTAAAAAATGCGTGTTTTTAAAGTTTGAAAAATTCAATTTTCCTCCATAATATTATCTAGCGCTTTTAAATTCTACCCAATCAAAGTTTTAGGAACATAGGAAAATTATAAAATAGCCCAAAACATTATAAAATCCAATTTTAAATTTCTAAAAATTATTTTTAAAATTCCTAAAAATTATTTAAATATCCCAAAAATTGTAGAAAATCATTTTGATGGGATTTAACTCACACACACACATATAATGATGAATGCAACAGATAAATGCAATCCTAGGTGAGGTGTTGGTGTTCTACCTTTAGGGATTATCAGAGGAATTCATATGTAGAGTCTGTGGGCTTTTGGGTAGACAAGGATATGACTCAATTTTATCACTATTTCCAAACTAGAGGAGCACCTGTATAGTATAGACTCAAGTGATTCAAAGATATAGGGTTCTTCATAGTCGGATTCGTTGTAGCAATTGATTATAGCTAATTTCATTTTTTATTAAATTGACACGGTTGTCACTTATTCTATTTCGGACTTGTTGGGGAAGCGAGTAATATCGCACTTAGAAGAGGGTAAGATGTTAATCGCATGTGAGTGATGATGGGAGATATTTACTTTGAATCGGTTGTATATATTGCAATTTAAATTGAATAACTTAATTCTTGCTCATCTAGGGCTCTGACCCAAATTTATATGTTTTCTCCCCTCAGGTGCTCATAGACAGGGATAACGGGATTGTTGACTTGGCAACCTTGCATTCTCATTTTGCTCCTCAGGCATTTAAGATTAGTTGATTCTAGCTTAGGTGATTTTTCAGCTTCAGTACTTATTTTTATTGGGGATTAATATATGGGAATAAGCCCGTGATTCATTTATTTTACGTTGGTGTGGGTTGTTTACATTTATATTCAGGCTTAGCGTACTCTTGATGTTGGATTGGACTTATTTATTACTGAGATATTGATTCAAACTAAATTATGGGCCTTTATTATATCATTTATATTATGTTGATGCTAAGAATGGTGTTAATTGACAAACAAGCCCCATCTTCGGCGTATCGTGCATGGCTAGACTTTAGTGAGAAAATGGGGGTTATTACATAGAGAGTATGGCATCGGGTGAGGAATGGATTCAAGATACATTTATGATGGGAAAGTTGTTGGAGATGGTGCGCTACGCGCACCTCATCACTTGTGGCACGATTCTACAAACCACCAACGACTCGGTGGTCCGCCAATGCCATGATAATTTTCTCTTCCATTTCCTTTACCCGTAAAGCACCATCAATCTCGCCCAGCGTTTCTATGCGGAAATCATCTATGTCGCATATGATGACAACGGAAAATAATCTCTTTCGTATGCACGCCTCATCACCAACATCATGTACGACGCCGGGGTGCGGTCCCCTAACTCGCAAATAAAAATTCCAAAACCGATTAGAGCCACTTTCACCACACGACATGCCTGTCAAGTAGGAGTGGCCCATCCCGTACCGCCAATTATTGATGAGGAGATCATATGGAGCACGATGCCCCAATGCCCGATGTGGGTAGTGATCCCGACACTACACCAAATCTGCCCATTTGTCAAGGTCATTGACCTTGACAAATTCACCTTGTCAAGGTCAATGACAGTGACATTTCGAGGCGAGACAACTTTTTTTGTCACGGTCGTGTCACGGTCATTGACCTTGACAAAAAACTCGCGTTTTGTGTCACGGTCGTGTCAAGGTCAATGACCGTGACACGTTTGTCACGGTTCTAAACCGTGACCCCAATTGTCACGGTCAATGACCGTGACAATTCTGGGCAGAATTTTAAAAAAATCTGTTGGGCAGTATGGCCACCGCCACTGCCCAGCAGTATATTTGTACCTGTTATAGCAACGTTGTACCTGTTCCAAACATCATATATCCAACACAAACTAAAGATAATGCAAATATATATTCATGACGATATAATCCAAATATTCAAAGTAAAAACAATATACATGACGATATAATCCAAATTTAATTAAAATGGACAAACTTAAAAATAATGTTACTACATGTCTTGGATAAAACTGAGGAGGTGAGTAGGACACACGACATACGAATTGACGCACCCACTAATATACGTCGTGCCGCATTGTTCGCGCAATCACAATAGGGAGTTCTCCTTCCCGGGTATGACATGCGTGACGAGCACCCTGGACTCCATCTCTTGAAGCACACGTCCATGGACTATTCCACCCTCAACGATATTCGGGTCCCTCAACCCCCGCCCTATCCGCTGGCCATCAAATACGTCCAATATGAACACGCTCGGCCAACCAATTGTCGACAATGGTCTGTTGGAGGGCGTCAAATAGGGAAGTGGATCGTCGAAGTACGAACGTGTCGGTGATGAAGCAGCGAGGTCCACATCCTCATCATCCTGCGCCTCGTCCTCCCGCACCTCCTCCTCCACCGCCTTCTCCTTCCCTTTCCCTTTACCTTTACAGTCTCCAACCAACGTACGCTTCATGAATGCGTACATATCTTGGATCGTCGCCTCCAAACGGGACAGCTTCGCGTCGTGTGAATCCACCGTTCGAGACAACCCGGTGTCGCTCGTCTCCAATCCGATGATCCTAGATTTGGCCACCCGCGAGCTCACTCCTCTTGTCCTCCCTTTGCGATCAGATCCAAGCACTTGGCTGAGTGCGTCTGTGGACAAAGATGCCTTGTCGGCATCAGACTGCGACGCATGCACTTCCTTAAGCTTTGCCTGAAACGACAAAAAGCACATGATTAGTAGAATAAGTAAACTAAAAAATTATAACGTAATTAACAATAATTAAATTGTTGGATTACTTACAATCGTGGTCGCGAAGCTCGGGGACACCTCCTTGTCCCTCCCCTTCTTCGTCCGAAGAGCCACATAAGTATCGAGCCTATGTGGCTTACCCCCTGGCCCACTCCCTACCCCCTGAAATAAAATAGAGTAAAGTAAAATTAGTATCGGCCCCGTAAAGTAAAATAATATCCAATAATATATTTCTGTAGTTATAGATAAATTAAATCTTACCTGCATCCTATGCTCCACCTCAGCGTAAGAGGTCCGGCCGGAGTAGTGCACGTCCGTCTTTTTAGCCCGATTTTCCCTCCCCGATTGGCGAGATGCCAATTGTCGATCCTCGATCTCATTGTCAATGAACTTTGGCCATTGTGCCAATGAGATCGGCTCCTTGGGCGGGACGGATCCGCGCCATTGTAAAATGGACTCTCGTGTTTTTCCAAAGTACCGTGTCCGCATATTTTTCTTCCACGTCTTGTGTTGCTCCCTCAACTGCTCCAAGACGGAATCGCGTAGCATTGGATCCAAGTTGAATTATTCCTGTCCAACAAATACAATGTTAGTTGCGAATAAATATAAATATAAATATAAATTGAAATATTCATATAAATATTACCTGTAGTGCCGCCCAAACAGCTAACTTGAGCTCATACGGCACCTCCTTCCAAGTCATAAACCCCGGGTCGATGACCGTCTTTAGCAGCTCGAGGGATCTCGCTAAAAGCTCCGACTTGTTTTCGACGGTAATCCCAAATTTTCCATATTTGGGGAGCCTAGCGGCGGAGGAGCCCTCGTCGCCTCCGCTACCACCGAACCCAGACGACATCATCATAAACAGCATCATCATCTTCGCCTTAACATCTGAAGGAGACATTTTTGCTGTAAAAAAAATGTTATTAGTACAGATAAAAAAAAATGTTAATAGTACACATTTCATTTTACCTAATTGAATTAATTGAATTAATAGTACAGATAAAAAAATGTTCCATCTATATTATAACGTATGTGTAAGTTCCGTCAATACCATTTCGTTTCAATTTTGTAATATTATGTTTTTTCCAAATATTTATAAAGTTATTAAATGGGTGCCCCACCCCCACCGCCACACACACACGCACACCTACGCACACACACACACACACACACCCCACCCCCACCCCTACCCACCCCACCCCTACATATATGTTAGTTGATGCCATTATATTTTTACCCTAATTAGATTCTAAGGTTATCTCAATTTATATTTTAAGTTCGTATCCATTTGTGATGTTCAAGTAGTTTGAAATGTTGGAATTATATACTATTACTTTGACCGTTAGTTTGTGCACCAACTAAATTGAACATCACACACACACACACACACCCCACCCCACCCCCTGCCCCCCTCCACCACCCCTTCCCCCACCACACACCACCACACACACACACACACACCACCCCACCCCCTACAAGTCTAAGGATGTTCTTGATTAAACATGGGAAATCTCATATCGTTTGCAAAAAGTTCATAGATTCTTAATCCCTAGGGTTATGGATATTAAATCTCTTTCACAATTATTTCTTCGATTGCGATGAGTGAAGTTCAATTATATGTTAGAACAATAGATCCTCGCAAGTTGGTCAACCATTGTGTGAATAGGTATGAGATCATAATTTGGAGGAATTCACGTCCAAGAAATAATTTGGATTGTGATACCCCTTGATAGACTTATATGTTTTGTTTACCCGACCGATGAACTATTTTATAATCCTATAGAATTAAGTTTTAGAATCAAGGAATTGATCAGATATTCATTAAAATCGGTTAGTAGAAAATTTATTTAACCAAGAGGGTATCGAAAACATAACGTGGGGAATTATAATATACCGTAATCAACTTTAATAATAAGAACACATTCTTTCGAGTGATTTATAAATAATTAAATTTGAGTGCAATCATGATTATTTAGTGGAATGAATCGTGATTAAATAAATAAAGGATATAAATTAGACGGTTATAAATTGGGATTTCCTAGTATTTACTTTGAATCCAGTTTATTTATTTATCTTTGGTCCCTAGTATAGTCATTGCCCAAGTAGTAGGAGCGAAACTCTATAAAACCCTAGTTTAGCTAAAGCCCGTGAATTATCCCTCCCCCACCACACACCACCACACACACACACCCCACCCCACCCCCTGCCCCCCTCCACCACCCCCTCCCCCACCACACACACACACACACACCACCCCACCCCCTACAAGTCTAAGGATGTTCTTGATTAAACATGGGAAATCTCATATCGTTTGCAAAAAGTTCATAGATTCTTAATCCCTAGGGTTATGGATATTAAATCTCTTTCACAATTATTTCTTCGATTGCGATGGGTGAAGTTCAATTATATGTTAGAACAATAGATCCTCGCAAGTTGGTCAATCATTGTGTGAATAGGTATGAGATCATAATTTGGAGGAATTCACGTCCAAGAAATAATTTGGATTGTGATACCCCTTGATAGACTTATATGTTTTGTTTACCCGACCGATGAACTATTTTATAATCCTATAGAATTAAGTTTTAGAATCAAGGAATTGATCAGATATTCATTAAAATCGGTTAGTAGAAAATTTATTTAACCAAGAGGGTATCGAAAACATAATGTGGGGAATCATAATATACCGTAATCAACTTTAATAATAAGAACACATTCTTTCGAGTGATTTATAAATAATTAAATTTGAGTGCAATCATGATTATTTAGTGGAATGAATCATGATTAAATAAATAAAGGATATAAATTAGACGGTTATAAATTGGAATTTCCTAGTATTTACTTTGAATCGAGTTTATTTAATTTATCTTTGGTCCCTAGTATAGTCATTGCCCAAGTAGTAGGAGCGAAACTCTATAAAACCCTAGTTTAGCTAAAGCCCGTGAATTATCCCTCCCCCACCACACACCACCACACACACACACACACACACACCACCCCCTGCCCCCCTCCACCACCCCCTCCCCCACCACACACCACCACACACACACACACACCCCACCCCACCCCACCCCCTACAAGTCTAAGGATGTTCTTGATTAAACATGGGAAATCGCATATCGTTTGCAAAAAATTCATAGATTCTTAATCCCTAGGGTTATGGATATTAAATTTCTTTCACAATTATTTCTTCGATTGCGATGGGTGAAGTTCAATTATATGTTAGAACAATAGATCCTCGCAAGTTGGTCAATCATTGTGTGAATAGGTATGAGATCATAATTTGGAGGAATTCACGCCCAAGAAATAATTTGGATTGTGATACCCCTTGATAGACTTATATGTTTTGTTTACCCGACCGATGAACTATTTTATAATCCTATAGAATTAAGTTTAAGAATCAAGGAATTGATCAGATATTCATTAAAATCGGTTAGTAGAAAATTTATTTAACCAAGAGGGTATCGAAAACATAACGTGGGGAATCATAATATACCGCAATCAACTTTAATAATAAGAACACATTCTTTCGAGTGATTTATAAATAATTAAATTTGAGTGCAATCATGATTATTTAGTGGAATGAATCGTGATTAAATAAATAAAGGATATAAATTAGACGGTTATAAATTGGGATTTCCTAGTATTTACTTTGAATCCAGTTTATTTATTTATCTTTGGTCCCTAGTATAGTCATTGCCCAAGTAGTAGGAGCGAAACTCTATAAAACCCTAGTTTAGCTAAATCCCGTGAATTATCCCTCCCCCACCACACACCACCACACACACACACACACACACACACACCACACCACACCACACCACACCACACCCCCTGCCACCCTCCACCACCCCCTCCCCCACCACACACCACCACACACACACACACACACACCACCCCACCCCCTACAAGTCTAAGGATGTTCTTGATTAAACATGGGAAATCTCATATGGAGTTGTTTTGGTTTTCCCAGGCCTGCTTTTTATGCCGAACAACCACAAACATTCATTAGGGTTAAAAATTTGTAATGGGAATTGATTTTGGGTCAGTTACAAGCATTATAGAGTAGGTCAAACCCAAAATCCCATGACATGAATCCTCCCATTTTTACCAAAATAAAAAGCAGTGCCAAATCTAACAGGTGCCGAATATATTTGGGCCTTTTTCGAATTGATTCAAACCAAGGAAGTAAGAAAGATGGGACAAAGTGAAATGATTCGAATTTGAATCGAATCGACTTGCGCCTTTAAGTCATTAAATTTGACTCTCTTAAGTTACCCCTCCCCATCATTTTTACAACGTTTCTCCCATACTCTCCCCAAAATCTCGGGACTTCCTTAAGTTCTAGCATTACAAAACCTTATTTCTCCCCCCAAAGAATTTCAAATATCCATCTAATAACTTATAGGTATGAATCATCCTTTTGTTTTTTCATTAGTGATTTATGGTGTTTATGTGTTCTTCCTAGGGAGTATAATTGTTTGCGTGTTTATTGATTCAACTTGCATATTAGTGTTAAAAATGCTTAATTCATGCTTTTATTTCCTTCAAATACAACACCACACACACCCCACCCCACCCCCTGCCTCCCTCCACCACCCCCTCCCCCACCACACACCACCACACACACACACACACACACACCCCACCCCACCCCACCCCCTCCCCCCCCTCCACCACCCCCTCCCCCACCACACACACACACACACACACACCACCCCACCCCACCCCCTCCCCCCCTCCACCATCCCCTCCCCCAAAACACACCACCACACACACACACACACACCGCACCCCACCCCACCCCCTGCCCCCTCCACCACCCCCTCCACCACCACACACCACCACACACACACACCACCCCCTGCCCCCCTCCACCACCCTCTCCCCCAAAACACACCACCGCACCCCACCCCACCCCACCCCCTGCCCCCCTCCACCACCCCCTCTCCCACCCTGCCCCACCCCGCCCCACCCCGCCCCATCCCCCACACACGCACACACATACACACATATATATATACACATACACACATAAATATACACACAAATATATATATAAATGGAAGAGAGAGAGAGAGGGAAATTGGACCTGAAAGTAGAGAGAGAGAGAGAGAGAGAGAGCAGCGTCGAGAGAGAGAGAGAGAGAGAGAGAGCAGCGTCGAGAGAGAGAGAGAGAGAGAGGGAGGGAACGGTGGGAGGGAAAAAAGAAGGGGGAAAAGGTTTTCGCTGGAAAAGTTGTCACGGTTGTGTCAAGGTCATTGACCGTGACAATTAGTTGTCACGGTCGTGTCAAGGTCAATGACCGTGACATAAAACGCGTGTTTTTTTGTCACGGTCAATGACCTTGACAAGGCTGGCCGGCTAAAAGGTGATAATTTGCCCATTTTGGTGTAGTGCGAGGAGGAAGAGTCGGATGAATCGGCGGACCCAGACTAAGAGCTCAACTCGACGGAGATCTACCGTCACCTTGATAACTTGGATGCTAGTTTCAACACTTTTATGAGCAATTACGAGCGTGACACGAGCATGATGATTCGGCTCCAATTCGAAATGTACCGGATGCAAGTCAGGACAAATGTCTCACTCCCGACATATTTTTATGATCCATATGACCCGAGCACACCCGGCTCTTCCCATCCGCCACCCCAGTAGCAATCCCGTTTTTGGTGTTTTTGAGGTGTATCTTTGTGTAGTTCTTATATGCTTAAATTTTCTTATTTTGTAAAAGAACTATATAGTTGCTCTGCCTTTCCTTCTTGTATGTATCTGGTGGTTTTAATGAAAATTTTGCATTTTGAATATTTGCTTGTTTTATTTTTCGCACTTATTATTTTTATCTTCTTTAGATTTTAGTCATTTTGATTAAGGACAATGTAAAAGAGTTTTTTTTGGGGGGGGGGGGGGGGGACAAGTGCGTCTTTTAAAAAACTTTACAAATTATTAAAATACCCCCAAAAAATTAAAATGTCAAAAAGTTAAAAAAAAATCAAAAATTCCAAAAAAATTTAAAATTTTTTAAAAAGCCAAAAAAAATTTTATTAAAAATAAATAAAAATTAGAATTTAAAAATCTTCAAAAATGTCCCTAAAATTTTGTTTTGAAGCCTCAATTTGTAAAAATCAAGAGCACTAAGATGAAATTAACCAAAGATGAAAATTGAACAAAAAATTGACGACTTTACGAATAAGTATGAAGATAATTAACCAGGTGAGATTCGAGCCTTTTATCTTTGTGAGTAATTAAATCAATTCGAGTTAAAAATTAACTCATAGTCCATTAGCTTTTAAAAGAAAAAAGTCGTTGAGGATCTCGATTCCTTTGTTTCGATCGGTTATGAAGAACGAATGAGATGTTGTCTTAAAAACACGCTAAAAATATATTTCTAAATTAAATATAATCTCGAGACGCATATGGTCAAATAATTAGTAATTCGGATAAATGAAGTTAGGCCATCGTTTGTTTACCCAAAAATATTAGCCATAAAAAGTAATAAAAAAATTATATTTTTGCAAGCCATTTTGAGCCTAATACAACTTTTCAATTTCGCTTGATAACTCAAAAACCAATTTAGCCCGAAGTTGTGAAAATAAAAGTCCATCAAGTAAGTCCAAAATGTGAAATAAAAAGGGGCAACCAAAAGAAAAACGCTCAACAAAAATAGCAAGGAATATATATATATGAGAGAGAGAGGGAGAGAGAGAGAGAGAAAGAGAGAGAGAAATGAGAAATGAGAAAAAATAGAAAAAAATAATAAAGAAAAAAAGAGCAAATGCACGAAAAATTGCCAATGGACATCATAAGCAAAAAAATTCAACTCCGAAATTTCCAATCATTCTCATTTTACCCAATACACCTTATAATTCGAAAAAGTCTTAACCGAGTCCGAATAACAACATTAATTACCGCGTGGAGAGCCTGAGACACGAAAAGATAATAAGAGAGATTAATTGATGCTCACTAAAAGATGATGTTTCTCGTCTTTCAATGGCCGTATTCCGATGATGAGATGTTTTCACCATAAAAATTTTGTCTTTCAAATTGTGTGTGTGAATTTGTGTTCCATTATATTTACTCTTATAAATCACATACATCGAGAGGACTAGCCACATTACGAGTAATTCGTTCGTGAGTGCATCCATGAGAATTAAATCAAACCAAATTTTTGAAAAGTAACGTAATGATCAATCGGTGCAAATTAGCGGTTCGATTTTTGACTTCCCATACACACACTATAAATTCAGACTCTTGATTATAAATTTACGGTGACTATTTTTTGGAAGTTAATTTGTACAGTTTTTAAGTATTTTGATTTTTCTTTGAGTCGAAAAACGAATTTGTGGATATATTCACTGCAAACCCTCACGAGACACCGCTCGTCCTATTAGGATAGCCTGGGGATTTAACAGCTTATTGTATACACTAAATGCAATCGCTTTCCCGTGAAAGAGGTATTGTATCCCAATAAATTTTTTGCAAACTTCTTTAACTCGTACTCTTATGCTTTTACATTGCTCGGGATGCGCAACGTTCTAAGTTAAGGGGATTTGATAAGGCGCAAATATTTCATATTTATCCCCTTAATTTCGATTATTTTATGACCCCGTGCGGTGTAAATATATTGAATTTATCTCTTATTCATGTTACTAACTCTTGTTGGCAAGTATTTCTTGTTTCCTATATCTCCCGTGTGTTTTACAGGTATTTTATGCAAGTTAGTGCGAGAGAGAAATAGAAACAGTGAAAGAAACCAAAGAAAGAAAGTCGAAGGGAATTTTAGTAATTTTCAGCCATAGTCCGAAGGCAGAGCCAACTAGAAAGTGGAAGAATATGAAATCACAAGAATATTGGAAGAAACGACGCCGTAATCCGAGCTACGGAGAAGAATCTATGCGACTTCGAAGTTGAGAAAGAAATCCAAATAAATAAGAGAAAATAAGCTAAGACAAGTAGTTTTGCCAAATCGAACTCCAAACCGGTTTGCCTATGCACCTGAACCGGTTTGGCTAACCTGATGTGCGAATTTTTATTTAAATGTTGATTTTTCTTAGAGTTATATTAGAGGGGGGCTCTTATAAAAACAACCTTATGAACTTATAGTTTCATGTTAGATATAGTTTTTATCATTTTTTGACCTAGGATTAGAGGAAAAGAGAGGCAAGAACCATAGTTTTGAATTCATGCATTAAATTTACACTTTTGTGGGTTGCTTTTCAAGATTTGATACATAAAGTTTGTCTTTTCTACCTCATTCTTGAATATTCTTCATATTTGCATGTGTTTGTTTATCTTTTGGGAATTTAAGACATCCATGCATGTTTAGATATAACTTCATCATGATTTCGATCACATGCAACGTTAGAATTCGTTTATTACCCACATCACCATGTCCGGCTAATCTATTAGCGGGTTGGACTACATGAACCCAACCTAGGTATTACGAATGGATTTAAAAGCGAATAAAATTTAATTAACAATTCAAAGGTTTGATTTCTTATCGAAATAAACATTGTAAGTCTTTTAATTTTGTTTGCACTAGGTAACCAGAATGTTTAAGGATACAATATGAGTTTCGCTAATTAGTCATTCTCGTTAAATACAATTGTTGATTGATATTGTGAGGAGTAAAAATCTGCATATGTCAAATGTTTAGATAGTATTTTATGTTTCTTTGAATTGAGAATTAGGTCTTTGAATTTTTTATGTTATTACGTAATTACCGACAGTTCGGAAGAGTGTACTCCAACTCCATTTTCTCACATTGATTTAGAATTATTTAATTACTCTCGCATGCGTAGTAAATTCACTAGTTTAATTAATCTGCATTAGTTGATAGAAAAGTTTCACAAACAATCATCTTTTCCTTCTTTTTCTGAGTCAACGAAAAGGTTAATCATCTTTCCTACTCATTGTCATGTCTTACGTCTTATTCCTTGTGTTCGATGCCCGACTTCTCGAATTATTACTTACGCGATCGACTTACACTTGAGTCGATATAAGTACGCACTAGAGAATTATTAAGTCGCGTCAATATACATAGAGTCCGTGCTGCTCTATATGATTTGTATGGTGAGTATAAGAACACAAATGATTCATCTACTTCTACTCCCACAACATTTGAGCATTCTTATTGTGTGGGTGATAGTGATGGTGAAATAACAAACCAAACGAGGGGTGGATTTACTGGAGGATTTAAATGGTATATTAAGGATCGTTCTGGCACTTGATCGGTTCAAAAGACAGAATTAGGACAATATTTAGAGGAAACTTTATTTCCTTTAGATGATTCGGATGACCTTTCTTTTGATATTTTGATTGGTGAAAACTTAATTGTGGACTTTAGTGTGTGATTTGGGGATATAGAATCGAGTAGCATTTTATTTCGAGCGTTAGGTTTCGTCGAATTTCGAGGACAAAATTCCTTTTCAAGGGGGGAAGTATGTAATACCCCGTAATTTTGAGGGCTTTATTTATGAATATGTTATATAATTTTAATAATATTATTATTTTATTAATCGGGATATTGATATTATATTTATTTTTATTTGAAATGAATCGAATATTTAAATTCAAATTTAATTGGCTTTTGAACATTTTGTAATGGTTTAAATATGTAAAGTTGATAATTTTGAATTAAAGGGCAATATAGTAATATGCATTAGCTTAGGCTCCAAGCTAGGATTTGAGAGAGAGGTTATATAAGGAATATTATGGGTGATTATAAGGAAAGGGAGATGAAAAAGAGAAGGCAAAAACGAGTGAAATGAGAAGAGCCAATTTGGAGTGGTTTATATATTCATTTTGAGTGCCTTCGAACGAGATCTGAGAAAAATTCAAAACACACACCTGACTCAATTTTTCGTGTAGAATCCAAATCTGAAGTTGGATTGGTGATTGGAATAATTTTTGGATCTGATTTTTCTGAGTTTTTAAGATAGTACTATTTGGGGTTATCTCGTGTTGGGGCTAGATCGTGATTTGGTTATTTTCCCAAGAGGAACGTGATGGTGCGATCAGATTTTGAGGCTGATTTTTATGTGACGATTCATGCGATAATTTTGAGGTACGGGACTTACACAATATGCTCTTAAATTCTCTCGAGACTATTTCGTTTGTTCATGTGTTATTTGAACTCATATTGAATTGTGATATTCATTTGGAATCTGAAAATTGTTGGAATCTTGATATTGATTCATTGTGATATATTATATTATGATTTGAGCATCGTGTCATGAGATTTTAATAGGGCACGGAGAATGGGCACCCGCCAATAGCCCCACGAACCGGTATATGGCTTTGAGATGCCTTGGGGAGGTGAGGTGAGGCCTGGCGACTCATTGATGTGTTGTTGAGAAATTATATTGATAAATGCTTTGAGATTTGAATTTTGATTTGAATATTCGTACTCATGTTATGTTTTATTCATCGCTAATATATAATTGTTGAGCATATTTCCTGTCGTACTGTGTACTTCCCCATATTTTTTTTAGTTGGCAGGTTAGCGTGGATTTGAGCGCTATTGACCAATTGGAATTATTTTAGCGTGGATTATTTGGGAAGAATTTTAATACAAGTTGGAAGAATTGTATTTATTTTGATGTATAGAGCATTGGAGATTTACTTTAGTTATATTTATTCGAGAGAATATTGTTGTATTGAATTTGAAGAGTTTGAGATTAGAGGTTTATCTTATTTTGTGGAATTTTATTTAGATGATCTATACCTTGTTATTTGCGAATTTGGTTAGTTTTATCGATAGTGGCGCTCCGCTCCGCTCTCCCCGGGCGGGCGGGGTGTTACATTAATGGCCAAAGTTTTCAGTGCTTGTGAAGATGGCTTCCGATATTTTGGCTATTCCAGTTTCAACCGTTGCGTCATAGTCGGCTTTAGCTGAGGGCGTCGGATTGTGGATGACACACGTTCATTGTTGGCTTCTGAGACTGTAGAGACCTTTATATGCATGAAAGATTGGTTACCATCACTTAGTGAGAAACTAAGTAAGTCAATTAATCATTTATTTATTTGCCATTACAAATTTACAAAATCATTATTTATTTGTCATTTTTTATTAATCATTATTTATTTGTCATTACCATTAATCATTATTTATATTTTTCAGAAAATTTGGCGGTTATAGTGGACACTAAATATCGAAACGTTGAAGATGTGAATTTTGATGGCTGGCTGGAGTGGCGACAATGGCAACCTTTATTATTATTATTATTATTATTATTATTATTATTATTATTATTATTATTATTATTATTATTATTATTCCATTATTAGTTATTATTTGTAATTTAGTGACTTGACTTTATATTATGACAGTGGCACCCCTTTTTTGTAATTCAGTGATTTATTTAAGTTTGTTGACTTGGCTTTTAGATTGTGATTTATTTACTTTACTATAAAAGTGTCTCCACTTTCGTATGTTAATGTCCAATAATTTTATTTGACAATATTGTTGCATTGATGGTTTAAGAAACGGCAAAAAAGTTTTGATCATACACGCATAATAAAAAGAGACAAGTGTTGTTTACTTATCCAATTATTCAACCACTAAAAATAAATGTTATTTACTTAAATAAAATTACTTATTTAATTATCTTGCATTTTTAATATAGGGAAAATTCATTTTGAGGAGCGATGGACTATTTAATATTATAAGAGGAAAAGAGAACTCGTGATTCATGAATATGAGCATTCGAGGTTAGTACTTGATTTCAAACATTCTCTTAAGATGAAGAGTTTATATTGTTTTTTAGTTCTCTTGAACTTTGATCGTCTAATTTTTATTCAATATGAATTTTAGTTAGTACTTAGTAGCAAGGGATAAGCAACGTAAATGAATATGGATATTATTCGAATATGAGGTATTCGCGAGGATATGGATATGAATATGGATAGTTCTTTTAACTATCCGGACGGATATGGATACGGATAGTGTATCCAAATAGCGAATATGAATATGGAAAACATGGTATCCGCTCCGTATCCATCCGTTTATCACCCTTAGTGTTAATTTAGCATAGCAAAAAATGAACGCAGCATTTTTGCTATATAAATTTGTATCACATTTTTAATTGTTACAAGTGTTATTATTGTCCTCACCTTCAACAAAATTTTTGGATCAACCACCACTACTCGATATGCTCTTTCAACCCATCCTGATGTATGAACTCATTATAACTGTGGGATCCATTATCCCTCATTATTATTCCAACAAATCATAATTTAAGGTCATGTTAACCCCTCACTTAGAGAGGGTCAAAATTTTAAAAGACACTTTCAGGAATCAAATTGACATTTTAAACTTTAGTAGAAAGTAGCCACTCCTTTGGTTCAAAAATTCAAACTTAGTCTCGTTTATGAGTGAAGATTTTTCCATAAAGAACTTCACTTTAATATAATTAATTTCTATCATAAACGAAGGCAACAAACATCTCTGGAAAAATGACCAATAAAAAATTAGGATTATTTACTGTTTGGAATACATTTGTTAATAATAAATGTAGCTTGAAGTACACTAGTTTGTATTATAGTTGGTTGGGATTTAAAATTGACGGAAACGGTTAGTTGATTGGTTTGACCGTCAATTCACTTACTTTTTCAACCAAAAAGACTCTCTTACCCTTTAATACATGAATACACATTAGTATAAGTATATATTAATGTATTAAATATAAATTCTACATTATTTCTAATTGTTTTTAATAAAACAAAACTTTTCTTATTAAATATTTTTTATAAAATCAAAAAAAATTATAAAATGAAAAAAAATGATTTTTTTGGCTTTAGTCCCCATCTCCTAAGATTTGTTACGCTCTCATCCCATGTGTTTTTAAAATTGTAGTAAGTCCCATAACCATTAAAAACTGTCCGTAATTACTCCGTAACCGTCCATCTTCTTTTCTGCGGAGAATGACATGTATCCCATAATGGTTACAATAGGACTAACACCCAAATAAATAAATAAAATGGAAGTGACTACAAATAAATCTTTAAAAATGGGACTAAATGCTTAAGATCCCCCAAAAAAAATTAAATACTTTTTTTATTAACTGTTTTTTATAAAATCAAAAAGGTTTTACGACTGTTTTAAAAATAACTATTTTTAAATAAAACTAACTGTTTTAAATAGCTTTTTTTAAGTTTTAATAATTTTTATTTAAAATAACTATTTTAAAAAAAAATTATTTCAAAAATAACTTCTTGTAATTGTTTTAAAAATAAAAGTAATTAAAATAACTTTTTTATAACTGTATTAAAAATAAAAAATTTAACTGTTAAAGAAATTATTTTCAAATCTATTATAAAAATATTTTCTTAATTAAAAATAACATTTTCATAAATGTTTTAAAAATAAATTTTTATTACTATTCTAGAAATATTTTTTTATTATAAAGAACTATTAAAAATAATTTTTAACAAAAGTTATTTTTCTAAAAACACTTATAAAAACAATTACAATTAGTTATTTTTGAAACAGTTAGTTTTTTTTTTATTTTTAATAATAGTTATTAAAACTTCGAAAAAACTGTTACGAGCAAAATATGTGCAAATTACCTATTGAAAAAAAAAAGGTTGGATCTACTACAACCACTGTTCTAAAAAAACGCCTAGGCTTGAAGTTTGAAAGAAACCTCCCACCTTAAGCTTTTTACGCCTTATTCTTGATAAAACCTTACGGCACACTTTTTTCTTAAAACAATTCTTTAGTGAAACGATATCGCCTTTTAAAGAACTTTTTTACAAACGGGTCATTATCTCATCCAAAATAATCAAATAATATTTTAATTTGCATATATTCTAACATATTTTTATGATATATACAATATTAATATTTTAATGGCCTTGTTATAATTTAAAAATATTAAAATATATTAAGAAGGTCTAAACGTTTTTTTACGCCTAAGGCCTGCCTAGACTTCTAAGGCTTAAGGCTTTGCCTCCACGTCTCGATCACGCCCCGCATTTTTTAGAACCTTGACTACAACTCATTATGCTAATTTAGGACCTATTATAGTTTTATAATTTTTATTCATTTTTATGAGCAAGTACACCATATAAATAATTAGTTTTGTTCATTAATATGAGAACACGTTCTCTCAAGAACAAACCCGTAAACATGTTATGATTTTTTTATTATATTGGATTGACTTCATGTTATAGTTTAAAGAAAAACATAAAAGGCAAACGTAGCCTGCTTGCAAACGGGAAACTACAATTCTTCCACATCACCCAAATGCTATTTTATTCCCTTATCAGCCCAATATATGTAAATAATTAAATAAAAATACATGTGAGGAATAATATTTGAACAAGAAGTTATTTTTGAAACAGTTAGTTTTTCTATTTTTAATAAAAGTAATTAAAACATTAAAAAAAACTGTTTAAAACAATTAATTTTATTTGAAAACAGTTGTTTTTAAAACAGTTGTAAAAACCTTTTGATTTTATAAAAAAAGCAACTAATAAAAAAAGAAATAATTTTTTTTCATTTTACAAAACTTTTTGATTTTATAAAAAAAGTTTTTTTTATTAAAAACAATTAGAAACAATGTAGAATTTATTTTTAATACACTAATATATACTTATATTAATGTGTATTAATGGATTAAAGGATAAAAGAATCTTTTTGGTTGAAAAAGTAAGTCAACTGATGGTCAAACCAGTCAACTAACGGTTTCCGTCGATTTTGAACCCCAACCAACTATAATGCAAACTAGTGCACCCCAAGCCCCAATTATTATGAAGAAATGTAACCGAAACAGTAAATGACGCAAAAAAAAATTGGAACGTTGTAAATTTAGGACCTGTTATAATATGTATTTGGAATATAGGACAACAAACATTTTATTTATAGTTTATTTTTTAATAAAGCCGTTGGCGCGGACCCATATTCATAAAACGTTAACCAATCACAGCATGTCACGTGTCCCTTTAATTTGAAAATAGGGACTAAAATGAAAACGAAATGTTTATTGTCCTATATCCATAATCAATATTATTTAAAGTCCTAAAAATACATAATCTAAAAAAAAAATTATAATGAGAACTGTCCTAACCCTGCATTTCGATAAACATGTCTAATTAGGATATAGTATTCCATGAATGATCAACCAGAAATGCGAACAACTGTGAAAGAGTCAATCTTGGGATTTTTGGGACCAAACAAAAATCATAACATCAAGTGGAATGGATTTGACTAGCATTACAAACTTCCAACTCCAATCAACAGAACATAGCATCAATATTAATGTACTCAATAGTTTATCTTTGATTATTCAAAAATAAAACTTATAACTTCAACATACAACTACAGATATTAACCATTTTATGCACTGTAAAAGCTGAGAATAATAAATGTGTGAGCCAATGTATTGCACAAAGACCAAACCTGAAAATGGCTACTAGCTTGAAAGAGTACAACAATACATGGTGGGGCCCATATGAAAATCTGCTACTGTTGGTGAGCACCAAAGAACATTGAGCAATGATGAGCTTGACATAAGGTATGATACATATTTCCAAAGAAAAATAAATAACTAAAATAAACGGGAGATGTAAACTTTACTTAATTTTGAGTCAAACACATCCAAAGAACTGTTCCAGGGATGAAGAGCTGAAAATGTTTGGGGCATTTCGTGCAGGTTCGATTGGCGAAATAAGAAGCTGATATTTGATGAACCTCTGTACCCATTGAACAAATACAGGCCAGAATTAATAAATAAATAAATCTCCGCATTAGACAACCGATATATCCGGATGCCTTCAACATAATCATAACTTAAAACAATAGAACAAAGGTTACAGAATTTTAGCACAAATCCAGTGCGAGACTCCTGCCATTGCGAGGTACTGAGGAGTTAAATGTACGAACATGTGACCTCCAGGTCACAATGGGATAACCTTACCATTGCTCCAGGTTCACCCCTTAATTTTAGCACAGAATAAAAGACGAAATTACTCCTAAATTTTTCCACTCATTTTCCAACTCACTATTTTTCACTCGTTTTCCAACTTTGTTATCAAACACACAGTCATGTTTCACACTAGGGAACTTTGACTTGCATAACAGGCTACGTAAATAATGAACCACAATAATATGGTACAAAGTGCCCTCACATTAGCAATCCATATTGATACTTGCAATAATAATGCACATTTAAGCAAGTAAATTATGAGGCACAACAAGCCCGACTGTATGAAGAACAAAATGGAAATCTCACGTTTAGCAAAACCAGAATATGACTAAATTCGGTGCGGGCTCTCTCCTACATATCGATAAAGGTCTTTTACCACATGCTATTCAAATGTGACAAATTGGGTCCAAAATAAGTTTGGAATTTCATTATCAGAACAAGAAGCGTGGGGAGAAAGGGAAGTTTGGTGCCCCCTACACCAATTGAATCCATATTGACACAGTCAAATCTGTGAGGTCAATTAAATAAATTCATGAATTCATGTGAATTTTTCATTTCCACTCTATTATGCAGACTTCGTACCTAGAATTCCACGTGAACACACACAAACACCAATTGTAGCTTGGCATCTCCCTATGATGCACTGTACTATACATAATACAATGATACAGCACATACCTATACGTACAGACCTCAACTATTGCTAGAAGCTTATCAAAACAAATTTACTTCTCTATTTACAAGACAATAAAGGAGTCATGTAAGCCCTTCATAGATATTCTCTTTTGTTTCATCTAAAACTGACATAAGAACCTCACCTCATGGCACAAAAGATACAATGCCAATTTCATCAGTAAACAACCAGTTCAAATAGTTTTTATCTGAAAGTTGAAAAGCATGCCAAGAATTTGCACCTGAAGTTTAAATCTGCAAGCTCAATAGGACCAAGAAGACTTTTTCTTTTTTCAACTATACGAGGTGAGTTGATTTGAGATGTAATGAAAAAATTATGTTATATACACTTTATCCAACAATGTTCTGGTGTTCATATGGTGCAAGTCTTTAATCAATATATTTTGTAGTGTAGCAAAATCAGTATGACACAATACAGTATAAACAATATATTTAAACTACGTTACTAGTCAAAAGAAATAGGAGTGTACCGCCAACTGATGAACTATTTCAGGATTCGAGTCTATATGCCAATCAGGCTCCAGCTGCCGAACAAAAGACGTCCGCCCAATTTCTGTACTACTAAAAAGAACCTGCGGAGCCATTTAACATGAAATTAGACTGATAGTGCAATCATAGAGAAATAAATCCAAAAAATAGAAACAGCAAATGTAGATCAAACAGTTCAAACCTACGATCACAGCTAAGTAAACCAGTACAATAATTTTTAATTTGTAGATAATTTCCCCAGTCCAATGAAATTGACACAGAATTCTGCCTGAAGTTTCATATTTTGAGATATTTCTGATTAGCTCAACGATATTGAAAAATTGGTCTCTTATAGGAATATAATCTTAGTAATATGTAGAAGTTTTAAAACCTAAAATGTAAAAGCCGATAAATTGACTAAACATTTGAAGTAAGTTAACTTTCCATAACGGTTAAAAAGGAAGGATCACATGCAATATGACTTGGATCATGGCGCTCTAAATACCATAGCTTACATATTTAGTTCTTGTGTGCGCAAACCATCTCCACGTGCGTGACTTCGCGGGCACACAGGTGAGAGAGAGAGAGAGAGAGAGAGGAGCATGGGTGTCGAGGACTACTTTTGTACTTTTTATTATTTTTAAATTTGCTACCAGAGCCCCAATCCCGTGACATCCCGCGTGGCATTTGCCTACAACATTCCCTTAAGACTATCTCTTGTATTGAACTCACTACTAGGATGAGAATTATAGAGAGCTCCCCCAAGTTAGTGTTGGTGTTGTGTACTTTATTTTAATCGCTTCAAGAATTCCTCCCTACAGTGACGTTTGCTTTTTGGGAGTCGTCGATGGAATGGATTCTGGTTGGTGTCACCCCAGCAATATTCAGCTTTCCAATGGCACCTTTGGATCCTACTGTAGGGGTGGGATAGCCTGAACATCACTTCAGAGTTGATAACTATAATCGACGCTAAACAAATCTCACTTGACTTAACGCTAATCACACAACTGTTAATCACACGAGTATCGATAACCGGAAAACGTATGATCGATTGTCACACCAACACAATCAATAAAGATGCCACCACGATTGTTAGTGACCAAAAGACCAAAAGAAAAATGCTGTCACCCGCAATCAAAGGACCAAAGTAATGAGTACACCAATGGCCAAGGTATGTTACTGACTTAATACTTATTTGACTATTGACTATCAGATGAGACCTGAGTTAGGCAAAACACATGGAATCGAAAGATTCATTCAATGGTCATATGTTTAATTGGGATCCTCAAGGGTCCCGACTTGGAGGCTAAAGAGTGAGGTTGTTTGGTTTTCATATGCCAAACACCCCAATAACAGAGCAAAAGGCACCATCAACCTCGATAACCGTGATCACCCACATGACCACAACTTACTACTTTTGGACAAAACACACCCCCATTAGAACATGAGACAAACTGATGATTTCCCTAAATAACCCTAACTGTCCATATAAGTCAACCAACAAACCAACTTTATCATACTTGTTGCTTAATAGCATATCACACTATTTAATACCACTCACGCCTAATTTTATAAGTTCTTTTGCCTGCAATATCAAAATGAAGGACTAAGATCCCTTCCAAACCCATTATATAAGACCACCCACCCCCAATAACTTCAATTAGTTGGCTTCCCATTATACCTACCTCGTAGCATTCATATCACCAATCATTTTCACTTAACTCGCCACCATAACAATTGCCGTTATCACCAACTTTCCAATACCATCATAACCCCATGGTGCTCTACGTTGCCTTATAAGTTTTACATTTTTTGAAAAGGGATACCTACTCTCTCACCCTTCATCCCAGCAACACCCAGAGGTCCCTCATCGTCATTTATTACTATTATCTACCTATTTATTATTTTATTATTATTACCTCTTGATCCCTTTCCTAGTCGGGTTACGTCTTAGTCCTTGAGGGACAAACTCCATAATCCTCCTCACAACTTACCACCATCCTACACCTACATACCCTAACGAGATGGTGAACCCTAACTTAACTACCCCTAGCCCGTATGAACCCTAACAGAACCTTCGCCTTGGTTCCGTTCAGGCCCCACACTCGCCGTCGTTGCGACCCAGCACTTGCCAACTATGCCTTCACCAATCAGAATAGTGATCGAATGGCAACCCCATCGCCAGGCTCTCGCGACACCTTTTCCCTTCCTTACCTTTTGAATATGAGCATAACAACGAAGAAGTACCTACCCACTAACGAACACATTCTTAAACTTTACCCTCAAGTTCCAAAAATTTCATTTCAAACCCCTATACTTCCCAAATTGTCCCATTGTTCCCAATTCCTATCCTTGCCCCACTCCAACCCCGACAGCCATAGTTGTCAAAATCTTACGATTCGCGATTCGCGATTCGAATCTTACGATTCGATTCGATTCGATTCTCACATAAAACGATTCGAATCGAGTTGAGAATCGCAAATGTCTAAAGAATCGGTCTGAATTGGCGATTCACGATTCGAATCTTCCAATTCGGTTCCGATTCGACTTTCTTCTTTTTTTTTTCGCGATTTTTTTTACCTTATAACCATACGTGTGTTTTAATAAAACAAATAAAAAAAGAAGCAAACAACAAAGGATACCGTTAAGATACTGAGTTTTAGAGAAAAACATGTTCTCTTGGCTCGGTTATTTTCAGACGGTTTTTCTTGTCTACTCTCTTGGCTGAGTGTCTTCTATCTTTTGCTTTTTTTTTTGTTATAAAACTTTTGTATTTGTTATCAAATCTTCGAAGGTATATTTGTTTTGTTGCTTTAAATTAATATGAACACTGTTTTAAATTAATATTGTTTTATAGTTAATCTTAGCATATGTTTTATTGTTTTAAATTAATATGATTTACTATGTTAAATTAATATTGTTGTAATTTTGTAGGCTACTTTAAATTAATATTGTTAATCTTAGTAGGTAGGCCTGTTTAAAAATTTTGGAAGTATTTGTTTTACAGTTTTACTGTTTTAAATTAACCTTTGTATTTATTTTATTGTTTTAAATTAATATGTAGGATGTTTTAAATTAATATGTAGGTTATTTTATGATAAATTTTTGTTTTTTACATTTTTAATCTTAAAATGAATGAGAACATGTGCTACGGTTAATTTTGGTATATTATCATGTGCTACGATTAGTTTTTTGTCATATTACGCTTAATTACCAATTCTATAGTGTTATATCCCATTTACTTATGTTTTACTACGTTTTTATCATTTGGTTCCGATTCGATTCACGATTCGATTCGCGATTCGGGGGGTAAACGATTCACGATACGATTCGCGATTTGACAACTATGCCGACAGCCTCAAGTAAATCTCATAGATCCTTCATCAAACCAAATTGATGCTCAAGCCCCCTCAAATCGGGTCCATAACTAATTGTTCAAGTTGACTCAGTAGAAATGCAATCAGCTACGCCTTATTTGGCCACACTACGAGCAATTGTTCATGGCCATGGGGAAATCCTTCACCAAGTAGATACATCATTAGGAGCATGATGACTTGATGTCATCATCTTTCTCGAACGACTGGCGAACATGATTCCATCTTAGTCATCGACGTCCATTTCTCAAAGATTGCACATTTTATCCCGTGATCTCATGCTATGAACACCTCTTAAACTGCCGCACTCTATTTCCAAGAGATTGTCTGTTTGCTAGCAAACCTTGTAGTAACCATCTCCAACGGATATATTCGGTTAACATGTCACTTATGGAATGACCACTCTGAGCACCTGTTTCGATGTTCCCTACAATTTTCCACCCCTATCTGATGGCTAAAGAGGTGGCCAATCAGATTGCTAGAAATTTTCTCCGGTGCCTTGCCACGAATACCCCGGCCTTGAGCCTTTGTAATTACTTAAGCCGAGCTTGCTTTCGACGAAGTTGTTAATCGCTCCACGGACTTGTCTTCGTTCCTTGACCTTGCAAGATTTTCCACCCAAAGTCCCGGCCACCCCATCCGCAATAGAGTTTGTCACCTGTATATTTGCAATCAAGGATGTTTGCACCCGCATGCAAAGTAAGCATGGCAAGTACAAAGATCCAGCTGACGCACACATATTGCAGCTGTGTAACCTAGTCATAATCTATTGGCAACATGCTTGCCGCCAGGGTAAGGGTCACAAGTTCCGAATGCGCCACTTCGGGCCATCATGTGGTTCGCAGTTGTGGGAATAATGACTACAGGGTTGATTTGCATGTAGAGTTTTGCATGCACCGCACTTCTAACCTCACCCCGTTTCTCTCATGTTAACCGTTTCGAAGACATATTGACTTGGAGTTCGTCTTTTCCCCCATTCGGTGACTATACCTACTTCCTCATTCAGTGGCACGATTGTCGAAAGCTGATGACGCATGGATCACTGACGTCTACGGCCAATATAGAGACTATATGGCAACTTCTCATCGAGGGAGGGGTGATGCAAGAGCATAAGCATCGAGGGATACTTTTGTCTTCTTCATTATTTTTACATTTGCTACCGGTGCTTCCAAAGATGTTACACATGATTCCCTTGCTCCCATGACATCATCAGATCTCGAACATTCTCTCACACCTATAAAATTGGATATCCCTCGTATTGTACTCAAGGATATGACAATAAAAGAGAATTCCCCTTAATAAGATCTTGTTTATTCTAATCGCTTTCTTCGTACACATGAGAGAAGAGACTAAATAAACCTCGTTGAATCTCAAGCCGCCATCTCACCTAAAACCAATTGGGGCGCTAAGGAGGTTAAGAATGGCAAACCTTTAATCTTTTACGGGTTCACTCAACATCTTGATCCCAAGAGAAGGCATTCGTTGCACCCTCATTCCAACACTATCCCCCACCGAATGATGTTCTTTTAGTATGATGACATGTATTTTCTCAAAGATCATGTACTCCACAAATATCAAAAGGCTCACTATGTGTATAGTGTATACTATCTAATTTGTATAGTTCGTTAAAACGATTTGTACACCACTCCACCACTCTTGTATAAATATTGATTGAGAAGTCAATGTTATTATGTTATTGTAATCATGTTGCATTATTACCGGTAAACGTAAAAATGGGAACGATACTTTTGGAGATCCAAACCACAAACCCACTATGTTTTCAAACGTGTGCACCAGATCACAGGGATGTGTAGTGATCCCGGTAACTATGGCTGGAAATCCGCATAGAAATTCTATTAAGAGCATCAAACAAGCCTAGAAATATATATGGGGATGTCGGGAGGTTAAAATGGATCAAAGTGCCCTATCTTGGCACCTTATTTACCCTTCATGGGCGACATCGTCTATCTACCTAAAGGTGGACAATCGACACTCTTATAATGTCGGAAGGATAAAAAATTCTAGCAATAACTATAATTTTTTCAAAGCTCACTTCTTGAATGTCGTAAAAAAATTCCATTTTCCCCCCACCATTCCAGCTTCTCTTTCCATGAATCAAAGGCTAGGATGACCAGCAAGTATCTCGTATACCATCTGGAATGGATTAAAAAAGGTACGCTGTTCCTCCCCCTATATTCCTCGATAACATCTCCAAGCCTATACTCAAGTCCTACCTCACCTAAGACTAGATTCCCCTCATCTGCTCGTCTCTTGCCCTTCGTTCATTGCTTACAGGCTTGTCTTTGCTCCTAATCCATGATCACTTTTCACATCATTTCGATATAGATTGACGGTATTGGTTGTGTGGTTTCACCATTTGAGAATACCAAACAAAACAAATAAACAAATGGGGTTTGCAATAAGAGCCTGTAAGCACTAGATTATATAGTTTAAACATTATCATTTGTGATAAATGAATATGGTCTCAACTCTGTTAGCACTAAAATATATAGTTTAACATAACAGTTTTCAAAGCGAGAAGTTTAACATACCAGCTTGTTATGAATGAAAATAGTCTTTACTCTTCTTAGCCTACTATTAACCCTGCCAACATAGATTATATGGTTTAACATACCGTTTTGCTATGGGGAAAGTTCTTTCCTCATTTCTCATCCTGTCGGGATGTAGTATCGCTAGTCATACAGTTCCAATTTTGGGGGGGAAACCAGCCTTTGAGTATCTAGCCATGGTTTATCTCGTGAAAAGCATAGGTGTTCTTGGATTTCTTCTTTTTGTCCATCATATGTTTATTGTGGGATGCAGCAATTGAGAGCCAAAAGTCTGATTCCAATCATCAGATACGACACATACACGGGGGATAGGTTAAATATTATATATTGTATATATATAAAAATAAAAAAATAGTATCATTCTTTCATTAATATAGAAACAAATTTCACCAATTGTCAAATACTCGCCATATAATATTTTCGCAGTAATAAAAATTGATTTAATGACTGTTAAATTTTTAACTTATAGTGGAAAATGTGTACAAATGTGCGTTTATGGATATAAAATAAATTGTACATAAATCACATTATTCTGATGACCATTTTTTAATTTAATCTTACGTGGTTTACTTTTGTTGTGTCATAGTTTTTAGTTAGATTTCTTTTAATAGTTATACTTTTTTAGTATACTAATACTCCTTTTGATTTTTAATACTCGTCACTCTCATGTTGGACTGTGTCCCAAAAGTGCCAATTTAGTGGCCAAAATTAAGAAATTCTTAATTAAATTATGAATATATCAATAAAATATTGCACACGTATTTGAGAGTATTCATGAAGTATCAATTTTCGATAGAGATCCATCGCCTACATAGAAGTATCAATGCTTCTTAGCCAACAACAATTGAAATAAGGATTTTGAGGTTGGCAATATGGGTAATGAATGTGCTCATTGCCGACGGTGAGGATTAACTACTGAAAGCACATGTGTGTGCGCAGGGTGGGGGTGAGGGAGGGAACTAGGGATGGAAGAAAAATGATGGTAGGGGAAAGTGATCTAACAATGAGAGGGGGCTGAGTTGTCGGTTACGACACAAAATAGCGATAGGAGAGGTAGTATCGTACCTTATGGAGAAGATCTAGATGGTGGTAGAGGTACGGAAGGGTTAGGATTCTGTTGTTGACTTGTTTAGGATTATATGAAAAAGTTCTGTTGTCAATAGAAAATTAATGACATTATTTAGAATTAGATTTTACCCTGTATTTTTAGACAAAAATTGCCTTTCGCAGGCACAGCACGTAATCATATTCGCCTAACAATTTAACACCTTTTGTGATTCAAACTTACCTTCAACAAATAAGAGAGTTAAGGATTAAAAATTGTCCAATTCGATACTTGAAAGTGGCAATGTGACACTAGTGCGGGAATTCAAGAAATCCGAAGTGCAATTTAACCCAAAAAAATATTAATTCTTTTACTATATAATTGACATATAATAAACTTGCACCATTACATGACTCACAACAGCAACCCAACTCAATAAAGTCTTTTCCCAATTATTTGGGGTCGGCTATGACACACAACAGCAAAGAGCATAAAAATACAACAAGATTTTTTTTAGTAAGGACTAGGAGAAGCAATCTTTAAGATATCATCTCCACTAATATGAATGGTAAGAACAAATTACACTGTTTATTTAACACCATGAATACACCAATGCATTATTACCTTGTCTTTGACCAAGCCCCCAGAAGTAAAAACTCCAGCATCTTCCAAAGCTAATAGAACCTTTTTCTGCATATAATTGCTTATCACATAAACAACACGAATCTCCTTAATAGCAATTAACAAGAATAGGGCAGTAACACAACACTATATTAAGGCAGTCTGCATAACTAAATTCTTATATAAATCTATTGATTTTGGCTGTAACAGAAACTTAAAAGTCAACCATGCTAGTACAAGGCAGTAATGATTTAGATGTGCTTCAGGATAAACGCGTATATATACAAATGTAGCTAGCAGATTCACTTTCCTGGGAGCGAAATACAATATCTGCGTGTGCACATGTGATCGTGATAATGTTCAACAGACATATCAAAGTAGAATAAATCCATAATACAGTCCAATTCCTGAATTCAACCTTTGACTTAAAAAAAGGAAAGGAAAGACGCACATAAGTATTGTGCTTTACATAGTCATAACTCGCAAATGATACAAATTATTTAGAATATATACCTTGATTTATGACACCCAGAATGATTTTAATTTTTTCAGGGTGGAACTGAAATCCAAGAAAAGAAAAAACATATATACAACAATACCATTTTTTTTCATGAATACAATTTACCATATTAGTTCCATCAGATAGTAAAAATCATATCCAGTGTCACAATCTCGGATAAATCGCACACATTTTTCTCGTTTTCTCGTTTTTGGTCCATTGGTCAAGTTTTTTCCCCTTTTACTGCAATGTATTCCAAACTTGAGCATATATTGTTGGATAAGAGAACTCAAGATACTAGCGGTTGGTGAGAATAAAGCCCAGTAGAAAAATAATATGCAGAGCAATAATTATGACTATTGATCACTAAGTAATGGCATAAGCAAAATTAATGCACGCACTTCACTTTCATCATCCATAACTCTTTCCATGAGATAAAGATCACAGAATTTTGTGATCTCCAGCAGTACTTCCAGCACAGACGATCTCACAGTTGCTTGTTTCTGCCAAGAACAACACAAAGCACAAGGTCAATCACTATCAGATTACTAACTAATGCATTAAGTTTACTTGAAAGAGAATGTCGAGAACGGCACGACCTGTAGCTCCTCTGGGTTATTTTCCTCGAGTATTACACCAAGCAAACAGCATGTTACCTTCACAAAAGAAGAATTAGAAGCATTGAACTGTGATGTAATTTACATGAAATATAGAACTTATAATAATCTAACGGTAAAAGTCATGCATTAGTTATATAAATTAAATTCCAAGAAAAAGGAAAAAAAAATTTAAACACTGGTCCTTAACCATGAAAACAACTGAACTTCCTAGGCTATGTTTGGCTCACTCGACTATATTATGATGGGGAATCCTGCACTTGGTGTTGCTTGACAGGATAATATAGACAGGATTCTTGTTTTTTTCAATCTACAAATCTTAAGTGCATTTCGTGCAGCGCAAAAAGCTTCCAACTTTTGGCATTTAAAATGCTTTTACGCTTTTGGTGCATTTTTTAAAAATTCACCCAACCATAAATTTATACCTTTTGCAAATTTTGTACCTTTTTTTTATACATTTTTCTAAACTCAGCCAACTAAAATGAGATTACTGAAAAAGAAGTAGATATATTAATAAGAAAAATGGGAAGGAATAAAGCGGTTGGTCCGGATAAAATACCCGTAGAGATATGGAGGCCCCTTGGAAGTCTAGGGATAAAATGGTTAACATGTTTATTTAATAAAATTTTAAAGAAGGAAACATGCCAGATAATTGGAGGAAAAGCACAATAATACCTTTGTATAAAAATAAAGGGGATATACAAAACTGCGGTAATTTTTTAGGAATCAAACTGATGAATCACACTATGAAATTATGGGAAAAGGTTATAGAACAAAGACTAAGAAATGAGTCAACTATTTCGCATAATCAATTTGAATTTATGTCAGGGCGATCCAACACGGAAGCTCTTTACTTATTAAGACAGTTAATCAAGAAATGTAGAAGTAAGAATAAAAATTTATATAAGGTCTTTATAGACTTAGAAAAGGCATATGATAGGGTACCTAAGGATATAATGTGGTGCGCTTTAAGGAGGAAAAGAATCCCTATGAGTTATATTAAAGTTATTGAAGATATGTATGATAACACAAAAACTAAAGTAAGAACTACTTGTGGAAAAACTAATGATTTTACGATTAAAGTGGGTCTACATCAAGGAACGGCCTTAAGTCCTTATTTGCCCGTAGTATTGGATAAGATTACTAAAGACATACAAGAAGACATCCCATGGTGTATGTTGTTTGCGGATGATATAGTTTTAGTAGACACTTCAAAGGAGGGCTTAGCCAGGAGAGTAGATACTTGGAAAAAAGCCTTAGAGTCTAAGGGACTAAAAATCAGTAGAAACAAAACTGAATTTATGGAGTGTAAATTTAATAATGAGGCTTCGGATAGCATAATATTAAAGCTTGAAAAAAAAGTGATAAACCAAACTAATAAATTTCGTTATTTAGGTTCAGTGATGCAAAGTAATGGGGATATTGATGAGGATGTTACGAGTAAAATATCAACTGGTTGAATAAAATGGAGACAAGCTAGTGGGGTGTTATGCGATAAGAGAATAGTTAATAAATTGAAAGATGTTATAAAAGTTGTATTTTAAGGTGGATGTCCACTATAACACGTCCCACATTGGAAAAGTAGGCTTTTGGGCTGAGATGACTTATATTATAAATAAAGGGGGTGACCCCCTCATTATTGACACACCAATTAATGAGAACTTTTCTTCTCTCTAAAATTCTCTATGTGCCCTATTTCTCTTAACACGTTATCAGCACGAGGAGCTTTTAACCGTAATTCTCAGTCTACAATTTCTGCCGACTTTCATCGTCTTTTGATTACCAGGTTCTTTTTTTCCCACTCATGGACTTGTATCAGTTTAGATGGGATCGTCATCTACTTTTATATTATATATATCTCATGTGTTGTCAATCCATGTCATATATATACCTCATATGTATTAATTTTAGAATCGTATCATGTTTATGAACCTTTGGGAGTTTGTCTTTATTAAAAATCTTAAAAGGCAACATTTTGCACATTCTTCATCAAGAATATAAGGCATCACATGGACTTTTATATCAGGAGCATGATATATATATAATGGATTTTAGTTCAAATAACCATCTCTTACCATTTTTTTTGGGGGGGGGGGGGGGGGGGGGCAACATCGTTGTGTGGATTTTATTATGATATGACTTTAAAAGTTATGAAGTTTTAATATTTTTTAATGCAATTACTATGTCATGCAATTTTTTTGTTTTTGTTCCCATCAAATTAGTTTATGCACAAATGATTAAATTTTGAGACCCGAAGATTTCTAATAATTCATATTTTTGGGACTCAAAGTTCCCAATCCCTATGAAAAAAAAATTGCAGCCTGCAATTCGCAATTGATATTCATTTTTTTTTTTTGGACATGATAATAACATGTACCATAAAATCAAACCTGAAGTTTTGATTTTCGGAATCGAAATTTCCAAGTAATTGGGGCCTGAAGTTCTCAATTACCTTTAAAATTTGGGACTTCAATTGTTATTTACATTATGGACCTGAAGTTTCAAATAATATATACCCTCCACGGCAGCTCCACCAAAACTCGAAGTTTTGATTATTTCTATCATAGAGTAAGGGACATTAACGTCCCCAAATAATTTATAATTTGGACCTGAAGTTCCAAATAATTTTATTTTTTAAATCTGATCAAACCTGAAGTTTTGACACAATGGGGTAGAGACTTTAAAATCCTTATACTTGTTAAGATTGACCCGAAGTTCAATTATTTTATGTATTGATTTGAAGTTCCAATAAATAAATAACACGAACCTGAAGTTCTAATTATAATTTTTTTTATTATGCATTACATATTTCTAATTGTAATTTACTTATTGAACAGTTTAAAAATGTCAAATATCTCTAAACTCGAATTTGAAGCACTTGAAATTTCTGGGGTGAATTATCTTAATTGGTCTCAAGACGCTGAACTCCACCTCCAAGCACGAAATCTTGGTGATCCAATAACACTTGAAAATACCATGTCCCGGCAGGACAAAGCTAAGGCCCTGATATTCCTTAGACATCACATACACAATGATTTTAAAAGTGAGTAGCTAACTGTGAAAGATCCTCTTGATTTATGGAAATCCCTAAAGGAGCGCTATGACCATCAAAAATGGGTCATACTTCCATGTGCACGCCATGAATGGCTCAACTTGAGATTTTAAGATTTCAAGATTGTGTCTATGTTCAAGATTACCTCCAAGCTAAAGCTATGTGGAAAAAAGGTAGGGGATGCAGATATGTTGGAGAAAACATTCTCAACATTTCATGCCTCGAATATGCTCCTAGAGCAGCAATATCGAGAGCGAGGGTTTAAAAGGTACTCGAAGCTAATCTCATGTCTCCTAGTTGTTGAACAGAACAATAACTTACTAATGAAGAATCATACATATAGACTCACTGGATCTACAGCACTCCCTGAAGTGAATGTTAACTCTGTTCAGAATAACGAAAGAGGCCGAGGAAATATGCGGCGAGGCCGCGACAACTCCAGATGAGGTGGCTACCATAATCAAGACCCTAGACAAAATATGAAATTCAAGAACCACCAGAAGTGGAATAATCACAACAATAAAGAGAATCATAAGTCAAATCCACAGAATCCAAATGATATTTGCTATAGATGTGGCCGCAGTGAGCATTGGACACGTACCTGTCGTTCGTCCAAGAAATTTGTGGAGAAATATCAAGCCTCGAAAAAGAAAGCAGGGACAAACATTGTGGAAGGTCCTGAAGACCGTTGGAAACTTGACGATACTGATCTCAATTTCAATGATTTTTTTTAAGATGACGATGGAAATGCTATTGATGATGAGACATTTGATAACATGCTTGGAGAACCACCAGAGACGGTCCTGAATACTTAAATGATTATGCTTTATTTATTTATTTATTTGCTTTATCTTTTCTATTGAAACATTAGTAGTTTATCATTAGAGCTTAGACAATTTTATTTAATATCTTTATTTTGCGAATTTATTAGTTAATGGAATGGTTTTGATTATTTTTTTATGCTTTTATGATTGGTGGATTGAATTTCAATTTATATTTAATTATGTTAAAGGTATGGATGCGAAAATAAGCGCAAGCGGTGACACTTGTCTAGTAGACAGTGGGGCAACCCACACCATTTTAAAAAACCAGAAGTTTTTCTCAGACTTGGTATATAATACATCGAATGTTTAATGGTACCCACTTATTCATAAATAATGCTATATACTCGAGAAATTCCAAAAGAAATTTATTGAGTTTCAAGGACATAAGAGTGAACGGGTATCATATTGAAACATGTAATGAAGGTAATAAAGAGTTCTTTTGCATTACTTCTAGTGTTGGAAGCCAGAAGCTCACACTAGAGAAATTGCCTACATTATCCATGGGGTTATACCATACAACAATTAATGTTGTAAAATCACATACTATCATGAGTCGGACGCTCAATGAACCTTATAATTTAATATTGTGGCATGACCAATTGGATCACCCTGGATCAAACATGTTGCGTCGAATCATAAACAACACATATGGGCACTCTTTAACAAACAAACAACTTACCTTACCTTACCTGATGATCATTTTTGCACCCCTTGTTCTCAAGGTAAATTAATTACTAAACCATATTTTCTCAAAATAGCTTCTGATTCGCCATCCTTTTTACAAAGAATTCAAGGGGATATTTGTGGGCCCATCCACCCTTTTAGTGGACCTTTTAAATATTTTATGGTTTTAATTGATGCATCTACTTGTTGGTCACATTTTTGTTTGTTATTTACTCATAATTTGGCTTTTGCAAAATTACTTGCTCTAGTCATAAAACTTAAAGCACATTTTCCTGATAACACATTAAATCCATTCGTTTAGATAATGCGGGAGAATTTACTTCTCTAGTTTTTTATGACTATTGTTTATCACAAGGAATTGATGTTGAGCACCCAGTCCCCCATGTCCACACCCAAAATAATTTAGCTGAGTCTTTGATTAAACGTTTGCAACTTATTGCACGACCTTTACTTATACAATCCAAACTCCCAGTCTCTGCTTGAGGACATGATATCCTACATGCTGCTATGTTAATTAAGCTTAGGCCCACTGCTTATCACCCTTTTTCACCTTTTCAACATGTTCACTCCTATTAGGACTCTACTAACTTGTATTATAAATAAGGGGCAACCCCCACCCCCCATTTGTGATATACCAATTAATGAGAACTCTTCCTCTCTCTAAAATTCTCTTTGTACCCTATTTCTCTTAACACGTTATCAGCACGAAAAAGCTCATAGCCGTCATTCTCAGTGTACAATTTTCTGGCCGTAACATTTCGAATACCCCCTCTAATCCCATGCCAACTGTTATTTTCGTTTGATTAGCAGGTTCTTTCCTTCTCACTTATGGGATTGTTTAAATCGGTATTCGTCATCTAATTTACATACATATATAATAGGGGTAATTATTTTGAAGTCCCATTCACTTGGTCAGTGATGTAAGAGATCCTTTGACTGAGTCAATGGTGTCAAAGGTCCTATTTTGCCAACTCAGCACATTAAAATGACAAATACACCCTCAAAATCACCCTCACAACTCTTTATAGATCTTAACGTTGTTTAAAAAAAAAAAAAAATCTTTAAAAGTCCACAACTTCAAATCCAAAATTCATAAAATTTATATATTTGGACTCTACTCGTCGAGATCTATCAAACAACACCCATATTCGATATTTTTTGACGAAAAAATCGAAACAGATAAATTTATCTGTTTCTGTAAAACCTCCATCTTTTTCCGGCGAAACCTCCATTTTTCCCAGCAAAAACTCTTCTTCTCCAGCTCGGGTGATGGTGCCGCTGACGCGGACCAAAAAAAATAAAGAAATAGACGAGGAGAGAGAGAGAGAGAGAGAGAGAGAGAGAGAGAGAACACTCCGGCGAGAATTCCGGCGGCCTCCGACGAGATTTTCCGGTGGGCTGTTTTCGGTGAGTCTCCGGTGGGGTGGGGTGGGGGTGGGGGTGGGGCTATTAGAGAAAGAGAGTGTGCGATTATGTGTAGAGAGAGAGAGTGTGTGATTATGTGTTTATTTTTAAAGAGAGTATGTGGGTTTAAAATGGGTACATGTGAGGGTCTATTTGTCTAAATATATGTAGTCTATAATGAAAAAGGACTTGATGCATTAAAAAAAAATCAATGGAATTTGGTGCATCTTTGACCAAATAAATGGGACTAGCTTTGAATTATCCCTATTTAATATGTGATCTATTATATAAGATGTGATCCATTCTCATATATATACTGTAAGATAATGAAATAAGCATATAAGATGGGTCTTGCATATGAGAATAATAGGATCTGACCACAAAAGCTTTTCTTTTTGCATGAGATCTTGCTAAAAGTTTTTTTTTAGTGGCCGTTGTTCAAGGTTTTAACAAAACCCTTGACATACTTCGTTTAATTTTTTTTTATTAGAAACATATATGGCAGTTAATGTTTCATGACAATATGTCAATTCGTTTTAGCAACATCATATTAGATCATAATTTTTTTAGTCATGACGTTTATCTCGATCCACTATATACATCCACAATAAATATTTACAACACTCCCCCTTGAATGTACACCATACCCACCCACCATTCAATGATTATTGTCTCATTAAAACCTTACTACGAAAAAACCATTGAGAAAAAATCGTAGTGAAGGAAAATGAGTACAATTCTTTGTGATCATTGAGTCAAAGTTGGACGTGCTTAATGCCGCCTCGTTAAAACCTTTACTAGAAAACCCAGTGGGAACCAAACCTAGTTAAAGGAAAAAGAATACATCGCACAAATGTCCCAAATTACTTGTTCTTGTATCCTCCCCCTGATAAGATGCTCCCCCCTGATTGATATGTTCAATTTCAGTGTTGGTGGAGTCGACGCATTCGAATCTCGTACACAAACTTCTGAAATGTCGCCTTTGGTAGTGACTTTGTGAAGAGATCAGCTAGGTTATCACTTGAACGAACTTGCATGATTTCAATCTCATTTTTCTTCTGAAGCTCATGAGTGAAGAAAAACCTTGGTGAAATGTGCTTGGTTTTGTCTCCTTTGATGAATCCTTCTTTAATTTGCGATATACATGCTGCATTGTCTTCATGGATGACACTTGGAACATCTGTAATGGAAGACATTTGACAAGAACTACGAATATGCTGAATTAAAAATCTCAGCCATAAACTATGAAGCACGGACTCAACACGTAATACGTATTTCGACACGACACGCGATTTTTCCAAAAACTAGGATACGACACGCTAGGATACGTATAATATATAATATATGTTCAAATATATAATATATATTTAAATATATATATTAATAAAATAAAACAGATTTTTTTTCATAAAATACATTATTAGAGCATTCTTAACATGAAATTAAGAAAATGGAACATATAAAAAAAAATTCAAACACACTTTAACTTTAAAAATCATAAATAAGGAAGAATCATAATCACATAAAAAAATATATATATAAAATAAATAAATAAAGTGTCCTTTTTACGTGTCCCAGCGTGTCGGACAACGTGTCCCAACGTGTCGGACAACGTGTTGGCAGCGTGTCGGCAACGTATCCAAACATGTCCCAGCGTGTCGGACTCGTGTCAAAGCTGACTCGTGGCTTCAGGGAGAGTGTCGGTGCTTCATAGGCCATACACATTCACGGCTAGCTTCATGAAAAGTTAAAATTTCAGAGTGGTTAGAAGTAGCTACTAAAGTTTGTTTAGTAGAACGACAGGAAATAACAGCATTACCACAAAAAAATACATAACCTGTCTAAGATCGACCCTTATGAGGATCAGAGAGATATCCAGAATCTGCATAACTAACTTGGAACTATTAGAATTATCAGTGTTCTAAAAGGCAGCGCATTAGGGGTATGCGCGGGAAAATGCGTGGTCAACGATTTTTAAGGCGGTCAACGGGCGTGAGGCGCGCATATGCAGGCAATGCGCGCATAATGCGTTTTTTTTTAAATCAAAACGACGTCGTTTTACTTCTTTTTTTTTTCCTCATGAAATAAGTTGTAAACAGTTATATAAAAAAAAGAGTGCCCCGATCAAGAAAAACAAAAGTCTTCAAAAAAGAGTGCCCCGATCCGTTTTAACTTAAAAACTAAAGACTTTAATCAAATAAACAAACCACAACAAAAGGCTACTAAATTAAAACCCGATCTCTTCTCTGCTACCCCCAAAACCTTGGTCGAAACCCTAGAAGCCAAGAAAAAGACATCTCCGGCCGAAAACCTAAAACCTCCAGCCGAAAAACCCTAGAACCCAAGAAACCTCAGGCGTCTGATTTCCTTCCAGCCGAAAACAAGTAAGTTATCTTATTTCTTATTTCTTTCTTTTTATTTCTTTCTTTTGATTTCTTATACTCCGGACGAAAACCCAAAATATGTTGATTTCTTATTTATTTATTTCTTCTTTCTTATTTCTTTTACCCGAATACATTTCTTTCTTATTTTTTTGTTAACAGTTAATGCTTATACAATTAAATGTTGTCTTGTTAAATGTTATGCAGTGTATGTGCAGTCTATAAATGTTATGCATATACACTGCATAATTTTTTGCTCCTCAGTTACTGTATAAATGTTATGCAGTGTGTATGCAGTGTATATGCTCTTCAGTTAATTTATAGATGTTATGCAGTTAATAAATGTTAACAGTTAATGTAATATATGTTATGCAGTGTATAAATGTTTATGCAATGTAGAAATGTATACCTCTTATGCAGTGATAATTTTTTTTATGTAAGTTATGCTTATATTTTTGCTTTTATTACTTTACAAGCCTGGGTATAATTAAAAAAATATTAAAAAAAGGCAAAACGCCTTTTCACACATATGCTTCGCATGCGCGCCAATTCTCCTAATGCTTGATGCTTGACCTCCACGCATCGATCACGCATCGCACCTTTTAGAACATTAAGAATTATAGGAATAAAATAAACCCATGTCAGTGGTTCCACGTATATATCTTGGGATATGTATGACACCAGCCCAATGCTTTTTGATTGGTTTAGAACTATATCTAGCAAGCAGGTTCACGGAAAATGAAATATTCGACCTAGTGCATTGTGCCAACTACAACAATGCACCAATTGCACTTAAATAGGGTACTTCTAGACCCAATATTTTCTCATCTTCTTCTTTAGGACGGTATGGATCTTTCTTTATGTCTAAAGACCGGACAACCATGGGGGTACTTAATTGGTGCACTTTATCCATATTAAAGCATTTTAATACATTTTCGGTATAATTAGACTGATGAACTAAAATCCCACACGAATTTTTCTCGATCTGCAGGTCGAGACAAAATTTAGTCTTCCCAAGGTCTTTCGTCTCAAACTCCTTTTTCAAATAGTTAGCCGTTGTTTCGAGCTCTTCTGGAGTCCCGATTAAATTTATGTCATCCACATAGACTGCTATTATTGCATATCCCTTTTGAGGATTTCTTTATAAATACACAAGGGCAAATTGGATTGTTTTCATACCCTTCTTTAGACAAGTATTCACTAAGACGATTGTACCACATTCTTCAAGATTGCTTTAAACCGTACAATGAACGTCTTAGTCGGATCGAATGCGTACTTCTTGGCTTTGCTTCAAGCAAGAGAAATCCTTCAGGATTTCCATGTATATTTATGTGTCTAAGTTCCCATATATATAAGCGGTCACAACATCCATGAGTCTCATATCAAAATTTTGAGAAACCGCTAAGCTAATTAGATATCTTAATGTTATACCGTCCATAACAAGGGAGTATGTTTCATCGAAATCAATCCCAGGTTTCTGCAGGAAACCTTGTGCCACAAGTCGTGCCTCATATCGAGTGATTTCATTCTTCTCACTTCTTTTTCTTACAAAAACCCATCGATAACCTACCGGGTTAAAACCTTTTGGGGTTTGTACTATAGGTCCAAATACACCACGTTTATTTAGAGACTCGAGTTCTACCTTTATGGCAATTTCCCATTTTGACCAATTTACTCTTTGTCGACATTCATTTAGAGTGCGTGGTTCATTATCATTATCACTTCCCTTTGAAATTCGTCTAGCTACTGTATATGAAAATACATCATCGATGACAGTTTCTTTACGATCCCATATTTCTCCTGAATATGTGTAAAACATAGAGATCTCATTATTATTATTAGGTACCTTTGCCTCTTCAGGGGCTTGACTATAGTCCACTTCAATGACTTGTGTGTTTTCAGAAACAATAACCTCCGGGTTTCAAAGAAAGTGGGTCTTTTATCCATAACCTCTTCGGGAGGATTATTGGAGCATGATTTTTCATTTGATCTCCGCTTCCGGGGAGCAGAGTCTTTGGAGCCCATAGGTCTACCACACTTCTGGTGTGCAACAGATTCATTTGCTCCTGATGTCAATGTTTGTCCAACCGGTACATCAATTATGGCAGGCACATTTGCAGCGGGTACATGAGACTTGGTTACTTTTGCAGCATCAGTGAATGCATCGGGTAATTTATTTGCAATTTCCTGAAGATGCAATATCCTTCTCACTTCATGCTCACATTGAGCAGTACGGAGGTCTAGAAGAGACAAAGTGGAAGTGTTTCATATTAATTCTCGTCGTTCTTCAATAACGGACCGTACTTTTGGTACGTTCTTTCCTCCCCCTAGCGGCAGAAAGAGTGTCTCATCAAAATGACAATCCGCAACCGCAAATCTAGCGGTAAACGTATCACCTATCAGTGGCTCAATATAACGAATGATTGATGGCGAATCATAACCAACATATAATCCCAAACGACGTTGGGGACCCATTTTGGTACGCTGGGGTGGGGGAATGGGTACATGCACTGCACAACCAAATTTATGCAAGTGAGATATATTTGGTTGACATCCAGACACAAGTTGAAAGGGTGAAAATGGGTGATAAGTAGTGGGTCTAAGCTTAATTAACTTAGCAGCGTGTAGGATAGCATGTCCCCAAGCACAAACTGGGAGTTTGGATTGCATAAGTAAAGATCGCACGATAAGTTGCAAACGTTTAATTAAAGACTCGGCTAAACCATTTTGGGTGTGGACATGGGGACTGGGTGCTTAACATCAATTCCTTATGATAAACAATAGCCATCAAAAGCTTGAGAAGTAAATTCTCCCGCATTATCTAAACGGATGGATTTAATGTGTTGATCAGAAAAATGTGCTCTAAGTTTTATGATTTGAGCAAGTAATTTTGCAAAAGCCAAATTATGAGTAGATAACAAACAAACATGTGCCCAAACAGTGGATGCATCAATTAAGACCATAAAATATTTAAAAGGTCCACTAAAAAGGTGGATGGGCCCACAAATATCCCCTTGAATTCTTTGTAAAAAGGATGGTGACTCGGAAGCTATTTTGAGAAAAGATGGTTTAGTGATTAATTTACCTTGAGAACAAGGGTGCAAAAATACTCATCGGGTAAGGTAAGTTGTTTGTTTGTTAATGAGTGCCCACACGAGTTATTTATGATTCGACGCAACATGTTTGATCCAGGGTGACCCAAGCGATCATGCCACAATATTAAATTATGAGGTTCATTGAGCTTCCGGCTCATGAAAGTATGTGATTCTACAATATTAATTGTTGTATGATATAACCCCATGGATAATGCAGGCAATTTCTCTAGTGTGAGTTTCTAGCTTCCAACACTAAAAGTAATGCAAAGGAACTCTTTATTACCTTCATTACATGTTTCCAAATGATACCTGTTTACTCTTATGTCCTTAAAACTCAATAAATTTCTTCTGGAATTTCTCGAGTATATAGCAATATTTATGAATAAATGGGTACCATTAGGTAACATCACGTGGGCTCTTCCAGAGCCTTCAATAATCTTAGCGGGACCAGCTATAGTGGAAACATGCGCTGTATTGTATACCAAGTCTGAGAAAAACTTCTTGTTTTCAAAATGTTGTGGGTTGTGCCACTGTCTACCAAACAAGTATCATCGCTTGCGCTTACTTTCATATCCATACCCTTAACATAATTTAATATAAATTGAAATTCAATCCACCAATCATATAAGCATTGTAACAAAAATGATCAAATCCATTCCATAAACTAATAAATGCTCAAATGAAGATATTAAATAAAGTTGTCTAAGATCTAATGATAAACTACTAATGTCTCGATAGGAAAGATGAAGCAGATAAATAAATTAATAAAGCATAATCATTTAGGTCTTCAGGACCATCTTACGTGGTTCTCCAAGCATGTTATCAAATGTCTCATCATCAATAGAATTTCCATCCTCATCTTCAAAAAAATCATTGTCGTGTTTCAAACGGTCTTCAGGACCTTCCACAATGTTTGTCTCCGCTTTCTTTTTCGAGACCTGATATTTTTCCACCAAGTTCTTGGACGAACGACAGGTATGTGTCCAATGCCCACTGTGGCCACATCTATGGCAGATATCATTTGGATTCTGTGGATTTATCTTCTGATTCCTTTTAATGTTGTGAGTATTCCACTTCTGGTGGTTCTTTAATTTCGTATTTTGTCTAGGGCCTTGATTATAGTAGCCACCTCTTCTTAAGTTGCCACGGCCCCGTCGCATATTTCCTCGGCCTCTTTCATTATTCTGGACAAAGTTAGCATTCACTTCAGAGAGTGCTACAGATCCAGTGGGTCTATATGTATGATTCTTCATCAGTAAGTCATTGTTCTGCTCAGCAACTAGGAGACATGAGATTAGTTTCGAGTACCTTTTAAACCCTCGCTCTCGATATTGCTGCTGCAGGAGCATATTCGAGACGTGAAAAGTTAAGAATGTTTTCTCCAACATATCTGTATCCTCTACCTTTTCTCCACATAGCTTTAGCTTGGAGGTAATCTTAAACATAGGAGAATTATATTCAGACACAGTCTTGAAGTCTTGAAACGTACTGCTCAATGTGAGCATGGAGTGAGAAGGATATTGCATCTTCAGGAAATTGCAAATAAATTACCCGATGCTGCAAAAGTAACCAAGTCTCGTGTACCGGCTGCAAATGTACCTGTAAGAATTGATGTACCAGTGGGACAAACGTTGACATGAATCTATTGCACGCCATAAGCGTGGAAGACCTATAGGTTCCAATGACTCTGCTCCCGGCAAGCAGAGATCAAATGAAAAATCATGCCCTAATAATCCTCCCAAAGAGGTTATGAATAAAAGATCCACTTTCTCTAAAACCCCTGAAGAGGTTATTGTTTCTGAAAACACACAAGTCGCTGAAGTGACTATACAAGCCCCTGAAGAGGCAAAGGTACCTAATAATAATAATAAGATCTCTATGTTTTATACATATTTGGGAGAAATGTGGAATCGTAAAGAAACTGTCATCAATGATATATTTTCATATGCAGTAGCTACACAAATTTCAAAGGGCACTGATAAGGACAATGAACCACGCACTCTAAATGAATGTCGATACAGAGTAGATTTGCCAAAATGGGAAATTGCCATTAAGGCATAACTCGAGTCTCTAAATAAACGTGGTGTATTTGGACTTATAGTACAAGCCCCAAAAGGTTTTAACCCGGTAGGTTACCGATGGGTTTTTGTAAGAAAAATAAATGAAAAGAATGAAATCACTCGATATACGGCACGACTTGTGGCACAAGGTTTCTCGTAAAAACCTGGGATTGATTTTGAGCAAACATACTCCCCCAGTATGGACAGTATAACTTTCAGATATCTAATTAGCTTAGCGGTTTCTGAAAATCTTGATATGAGACTCATGGATGTTGTGACCGCTTATTTATACGGGGACTTAGACACAGAAATATACATGAAAATCCCTGAAGGATTTCTTTTGCCTGAGGCAAAGCCAAGGAGTGCGCATTCAATCCGACTAAGACGTTCGTTGTACGGTTTAAAGCAATCCGAAAGAATGTGGTACAATCGTCTTAGTGAATACTTGTCTAAGGAAGGGTATGAAAACAATTTAATTTGTCCTTGTGTATTTATAAAGAAATCCTCAAAGGGATATGCAATAGTAACAGTCTATGTGGAGGACATAAATTTAATATGGACGCCAGAAGATTCTCGAAATAACTGCTAGCTATTTGAAAAAGGAATTTGAGATGAAAGACTTTGGGAAAACAAAATTTTGTCTCGGCCTGCAGATCGAGAAAAATTCTAGTGGGATTTTAGTCCATCAGTCTAATTATACCGAAAATGTATTAAAATGCTTTAATATGAATAAAGTGCACCAACTAAGTACCCCCATGGTTGTCCGGTCTTTAGATATAAAGAAAGATCCATACCGTCCTATTGAAGAAGATAAGGAAATATTGAGTCCAGAAGTACCCTATTTAAGTGCAATTGGTGCATTATTATACTTGGCACAATGCACTTGGATGGATATCTCATTCTCTGTAAACCTGCTTCCTAGATATAGTTTTGAAACAACCAAAAGGCATTGGGCTGGCGTCAAACATATCCTAAGATATCTACGTGGAACCACTGACATGGGTTTATTTTATTCCTATAACTCTAATAGTTCCAATTTAGTTCGTTATGCAGATTGTGGATATCTCTCTGATCCTCATAAGGGTCGATCTCTGACAGGTTATGTATTTCTTTGTGGTAATGCTACTATTTCCTGGCGTTCTACTAAACAAACTTTAGTATCTACTTCTTCATGAAGGTAGCCGTGATTGTGTATGGCTAAGATCTTTAATTCGACATATTCGTAGTTCTTGTCAATTGCCTTCTATTACAGATATTCCAAGTACAATCTATGATGAAAATGTAGCATGTATATCACAAATTAAAGAAGAATTCATCAAAGGAGACAGAAGCAAGCACATTTCACCAAAGTTTTTCTTCACTCATGAGCTTCAGAAGAAAAATGAGATTGAAGTCATGCAAGTTCGTTCAAGTGATAACCTAGCTGATCAGAAAGTTTCTCTGGACCTTCGCTAATCGGGGCTAAAACTCCGGAAAGTAAAAATGCCAAAACAGGAATAAGACTTCACAAAGTCACTACTAAAGGCGACATTTCAGAAGTTTGTGTACAAGATTGAAATACGTCGACTCCACTTGAACATATCAATCAGGGGGAGGATACAAGAACATGTAATTTGGGACATATGTGTGTTGTACTCTTTTTCCTTTGATTAGGTTTTGTCCCACTGGGTTTTCCTAACAAAGGTTTTGACGAGGCAACATTAAGCACGTCCAACACTAATTCACTGATCACAATAGTTGTACTCTTTTTCCTTCACTCTGATTTTTTCCCAATGGGTTTTTCCTTAGTAAGGTTTTAATGAGGCAACAATCAATGAATGGTGGAAATAGTGTACATTCAAGGGGGAGTGTTATAAAAGTTGTATTTTAAGGCGGATGTCCACTATAACACGTCCCACATTGGAAAAGTAGGCTTTTGGGATGAGATAACTTGTATTATAACTAAAGGGGTGGCCCCCTCATTATTGACACCAATTAATGAAAAAAATTTCTCTCTATAATTCTCTCTATGCCCTATTTCTCTTTAACAAAAGAAAAAATTTATAGAACACTTGTTAGGCCAACGACCGTACATGAAGCGGAGTGTTCAGCTTTAAAGAAAAAGCATGAACAAAATCTCCATGTTAGTGAGATGAGGATGCTTCGATGGATGATAGGAATTACTAGAAATGACAAAATTAAAAACCATTATGTGAGAGAAAAGTTAGGAGTAGCTCCAATTAGCGATAAATTAAGAGAAAGTAGACTTAGGTGGTACGAACATGTGTTGCGTAGATCAATAGATGCACTTATAACTAGAGGAAGATTATTGGAAACAGAGGGTAAAAGAGAAAGAGTTCGCCATAAGCTATCGTGGGAGGAAATTATTAGGATATCACTTGAATGATAATATTGCTTATAATAGATTAAAATGGAAAAGGAGAATCCATGTGGTCAACCCCATATGATGATGATGACGACGACGACGATGATGATGTTATTTATGCAATAATCTATATTTGCAATAGCACGAGGAATTTTAGTGTTAATTTATGCTGGTATAGTGCTAAGTTAATACTCTTTTGAATGATATTTACTCTTTAAAAATTATTGTGTGAATTTTATATTATACTTTATTATTACACACATTTTCTACTTTACGAGTCTTGTTTTCCTTTTTGCATTGCCATGAATTAAGAGTCTCGTTAAATTTTCCATTTATTCGCAACCATACCCCTAAAATTTCAGCAAAATTTTCAAACCCTTCAACTTTCTAAAATTTCACTTCAGCCCCTAAATTTTTTCACATCTAAAAAATCGAAATAGCTCGCATTGACGATTTCCCTTCCAAATTAGACACAGAATGCGTCGACCGGACCATTAACGAGTTAAGCCAATTGGTGCGTGGATCCGCAAATGAATAATATTTCTGTCCAAGGCTGCCTAGAGTGAGGCTTAGGGTTGTAAGCTCATGAAGAGTGTCGCTGGCAAGTGGCCAAGTATAACAAAATGGTTGCCACTTTAGAATTGGAGTGCATCACTTGGCTACGTGAACGCGAAGCAAGCTTGAGGGTGATCATCAACACGGGCATGCAAACATCGTCATTCTCCCCCCAACTGAGGAAGGATGTCATCCACAAAACGTCCGAAATATCGGCACAGGAGAAAGTGATGGAGAGTAGTCATAAGACCCAAACACGATCGGTGAACAAATACTCGGCCCAAAGTTTGCCATAATATAAACCAATATACCAAATCATCAGAGAGGGCCGAGTCGCAAATAATGAACAATCAGAAGGCCATGTGCCAAAATGTGATCACCGAACATGCCTCATACTCCTCCAAGAACGTATCTACGTACTCGCAAACTCCCACATCATCCCACAACACGATACCCGAAGAAACAACCTCATCCACATAATCATGTTCCCAAAAAGTGGAAAGAAATCATCGATATAATGCGACTCCACCTCCCTTAATTGAGTACGAGTCACACAACCAATCCTAATAAAGATATCGAAGAAATCTCCGACAAAGAACCCAAACTCGAAGAGGTGAAAACAGTCTCCAAGCTCGAACACATCCACCTGACCCTTTGGTAGACCGTTGGAGTAATCAAAGGGTCTTCGTCAAATATGTCGAAGAAATCCCCAATACATTACTCGGGACATGAGGAACCAAAAGCTCGTATGTAACTTCGATTAGTCACTGCAACTAAAAGGGTGGGGATATGACTGCTATTGAACAGGGCCACGTGAAATGTCTCACCCAAAGCCAAACGGCAGGCAACATCATCAGCGGATGCACGGAGCTCAAATAACTCCCCCCATACTCGTACTCGACCTCCTCGTGTTCCACCTTCAGATCTCCAAGAAACCAAGTGCATTTACCCACCCTTCGTCAGCACTCCTCGTAGCGATCAACCGAAATTAACCCTTAACGAAACCCATAGCCTCGTTGTAATGAGAGGCTCAGTTATTCTCCCATATCTCGATCTCCTCTTCGATATCGGTGAGGTTTTGTAGGCAGTCCACCTACTCCAATTGGGGTACATAATTGTTAAAATGATGAGCCCGCAAAGCTAGGGTCGATGTAGGGATTGAATAGTAATTTTTTGAAAGGTGGGGGCTGATTGTAGCTTTCAAAAAAATCTGTGTCAGATTCCAGAATTTCCGAAAATCGGGGATTGAAATTTGGCTTTTTGAAAAGGAAAGGGGGTCCAAATAACTTTCAGAAGTAGAGGGGTGGATTTGCAAATGTATCATAGGTTGGGTTAAGAGAATAAGGGAAACTATAGTTGGAATAGGGCTGAAATTTTCAAACGGTGTTTGTGCAATTAATTGAAGACCAAAAAAGCTGGAGTAATTGTGGAATTACCTTAAAAAAAATTATAAGATTGAGGTTATAAGATTCCTATAGTATTCGAATATGAATAGTAAAAGATGTCACGCCAACTGGACCAGCTAAACAAAGACAGAAAATAAAACAGGAACCAGCTCAAAAAACTTAAGGCCTGCTTAGTAAGAAAACAATTTTCCAGAAAAAATTTCCAAATTTTTTCCATGAAAATGAAAAATTAGAACGTGTTCAAGTTTGATATTTTTCCAAGATAGAAAATTGGAAAAGAGTTTTCCAAATTTTTCAATTTTCAAGGAAATTGGAAAACCACTTTACCAAGTTTTCTACAATTCCAGCGGTCCTAAATTATATTTTGAACCTGAATGTAATACCCTTGATTTTAATAAACAAAGAAATTGTTAAATATGTGGGTCGCGCGAAAGTTTTACGTAAATTAGTTGCACGCATTACACTGCATGGGTCGCACTAGTGTCAAAAAAAATAATTTATGTTTTAAGCAAACGTTCCACACGTAAGTTTCCACGCAAAAATTTATATATAGTATACGGGGGTTGAATATAACGAATAGGGAACTGCATGTCGTGTTCGGGCTTGGCTTGGTACATGCATGATGTGCAGGCATAAAAAGGATAATTAATGGTCAAAAAAATAACAATCAATCTTAAACGACAAAATAAAAGTGCATGAACCACTCGTATTGTGTTAATAGCATATAATAAGAGGTGGCGGACATATATTTAAGGATATTTTTATATATGGGTTACAAGTCTCCTTTTTTTGGTAAAATTATATTTATGCATATTATATATATATATATATATAAATGGATTTAATCTGAGATTCTCAAGTTACTAAATTTTCAGAATATAAATGGAAAATGTTATAAAATTATGGGATGATTTCATGGAAAAAGAAAATGATAAAAGTGAATTTTGAATGCGCTGTTCAAGGGATAAATTTTCAGGATATTAAATATTAATTTTTATGAAATAAAAATCATATCATGTGATAAAGGCAAGTGTTTTCGTGAAAATGTTTATGGAAATATGATACATGTGTATTTGGGGACTTTCAAATAACTTCTGAATATTGGGGTCTATATTCATGAAAAATAAATGGTAAAATTGATGTAAAATGTATTAATTCATGAAGAGAAATAAATAATGAAAAAGGGTTGATAATCTTTGTGTGAAAAGTTAAGATAAATCACAATTTGTTGTTTGAAACTTTTGTGAACATGTCCAAGAATGAATTCACATGAAAAGTATCGTGAAAGTAGGGGAACTATAATGAACTTGGGTCCAAATAAAAAATTCTTGCAATATTCAAAATTTTGGGTCTAAATGGCAAAGTGGAACATAGAAAGGTTGCTTTGTTAAAAGTACATTAAAGATTGTTGAACTTAACTAAGTGCATAATGAATTCTAAAGTGGGTAAAATGAAGGTTTTCTTCAAGTAAAACATTAAATTAAAAATGTAAAGAATTGTGCATTAAGGTTTAAATGAACACATAATGATCCTTAAACTTAGAAATAGGACAAAGCTTTGTATAAGTAAAGATGTTGGTAATATATCAAATATAAGTAATAATGACCAAACGGTAAAGCGTGTTCGAGCGTATAACAAGGAAAACAAGGTGTTATTTATCTTGGGTAAAACGGTTAAAGCAATATCAAGGGACTAAAAGGTATACTTTGACAAATAAAGTACGGCAATAAACCAGGTGTTGATACACAAGTAAATGGAATTAATGAAAAGTGAAAGCATTTTGACCAAGGAGTACCGGAAAATAATTAAGAAGGCCCAGTTCCTGGGGTGAAAGACCGAAAACAATTGGCCAATAAACCAAGCGCCGTGGCATTTATGGCAAATAGTGAAAGCTCGTAAACATAGATGGGATTACGATTCACTCCAAGATAAGAAGGAATAATTGGAATTGGTTAAAATTCTGGAAACGGTAAATGAAATTAAATGGATACAGATGTAATTCCGGATAAACGTTTAAATTGGACACTAAAGGGAATTTAATGTAAATTCAATAAAGTTCATGGAAAGAGTTCGTTAAAAAATTTTAATAAAGGATATAATACGGGGAGTGATCTAAAGTGGCATAACCCAAGTTTACACGGCAATGTTTCTAAAAGTTGCACCTTAAGGGTGATAAAGTTAAGTACTATGGATAATTATCTTCAGACATCGTGTGTGTGGAAAGGGTAATTAGGTAAATTGCTGATTTTTATGGAATAAAAATCAGTTTTCTAAGTGGATAATAAGGAATGCATTTTCTTTAAATTAATTGTGGTTGGGTTAATGGCATTTAGAGTTGTTATACAATGTTAATGGAATGGCTATAAAGGGGTTAAGGTAATTAAACCAAAGACTAGTAGATGTTTTGATATAAAACAAAGTCTTTGCATATATGGTTATATATGCATACATGGTTCAAAGTCTCAGCCGAGTTGACTCGGTATCAAAAAATAAAAACTGTATTGTACAAAACAAAAAAAATACATTATTTTACATTTTTGTTTTACAATTGTGCAAGTTCACTTTATTTTACAAAACAAAATCAATATATTGGTACTAATTTTTTATTAAATGTATAAACTAATTTCAAGATGTTTATTTTTCTCATTTAATGTATATAATATAGTGTTTAGTTTATATTAGTCACACTTCTTAGTGATTTTTTTAAATAAAAAATTTATAAAAAAAAAAACGTTGTTATAAAATCAATACTAGAAAAAGTGAACTCAATTTGGTAAAAATAATTAGAAAAACGTCAATTTTATTTTACAAAATTATATTTTTTAAAGTAAGTTGTATTGTAAAATACAAAAATAAAAAATCGGGACAAATGGTTAAACTTAAATTGTGTTTTTTCTTCCAAAAAAAAAAAGTAAACAAATGTTTAACGGTTCTTAGAATTTTGTTTACCATTTTTTATTTCTAAAAAATGGTAGAAATCTAAATTTTGTTTAATAGTTCCTTTTCTCTGCAAAATCAAAATATTTACAACTCGCTTATGTTTTAAATTTTTTTTTGTACCAAAAAAATGTTTAAAGGGAATTTATGCTTATAAATTAATTTCTTTGTACAAAATAAAAAATGTTTACAACTCAATTATGTTTAAAGTTCTTTTTTTATGTACAAAATAAAAAATGGTCACAACTCACTTGACTTATGTACAAATAATGTTTAAAAATGGTCACAACTCACTTGGCTTATGTTTTGTACAAAATTCCTAAAACTTATGTACAAATAATGTTTTGTACAAATAATGTTCAAATATTGTTTAAAATAATGTTTAATAATTCTAAAAATTCCAAAAATAATGTTTTATACAAAATTCCTAAAACTTATGTACAAATAATGTTCAAATAATGCTTTATACAAAATTCCTAAAATTTATGTTCAAATAATGTTTAGTAATTCTTAAATTCCTAAAATAGATGTCTTGTTCAAAATTCATAAAATTTATGTACAAATAAATAATGTTTAGAATGCTAAAAAATAATGTTATTTTGTAGAATGGTGGTAATAATGTTTAGTACGCGTACTAGCAAATTTATAAAACAAATGCTTGTTATTTTGTAGAATGGCTCCTAAGCAAATGCAAATTTATGAAACAAATGCTTGTTGTATGTCATTAAATTATTCTTCAATATTAATATTGGTTTATTATGGAATATTGAATCTAGCAAGTTCGCCACGCTTCAGTATAACCAACTGTACAATGCAATACATATTAAATGGGGGTTTTGAAAGTATCTGATTAGTCCACATTGTTAATCTTATTTTTTTTAAATTTTCTATATTTTTTCGAAATTTTTTGCGCTCTCTAAATAGCGTCTTTGCATATCGCCCGATGCCGCGACCGAGTTGAAAATCGGGTGTCCGATACCGAGACTTTGAACCATGTGTGCATACTAGTTATCGCTATGTTATAGCATCCATTCTTTTTTCCGTTCATTTCTATGATGTATTTTATTAGGGTTCTTGGCTCACACCCTTCATTCGTTACGGCAGAATAATTGCGATTCCGTATTTGACAGCGTTTTTCTGGTAAGTATTTCTTACCCTATTATATTAGTAGCTCTGATTGTTGGACCCCGAGGGCCTCTAAAGAGTTCCACACATGTTATATTGTGATATATTGCTCAAAAACGGAATTGCATGCTAAATATTGGAACTTTAATTAGATAAAAAGAATTAGAAACATTATTTAGTGTTGTTTCACATTGCTTTACACTAACGCAGTCGGGCCGGTTCGGGTTGACCTATGGGGGACCCATAAATCCAGGTCCGGGAATTACACTAAATTTTTTGTAACTTATATCTTGACCCTTAACCATTTTGTAAATTACATTTTAATCTCTTAATTTTCTATAAATTACATTTTAAACTTGAAAGTTTTTAGAATTACATCTTAGCCCATGAAATTCTATAATTATATTTTGCCCCCTTGACTTTCTGTAAATTAGATTTGGATCTTGTGGTTACATTATAACCCTAAACTTTGTGTAAATTACATTTCACACCCAAATTCTCTATAAACTACATCTTGAAAACAATAATTTATTTCTACCAAATGAACACATTTTCTAGTTTTCTAAAATTGTCTATGGAAAGGGAAAATTAGAAATGGTGATAAAAATTGGAAATGGAAAACGGAAACAATTTTCCATAACTAAACAGGGCCTAAGTTTCCCTATTTCTTGATACGAATAACGAACTGTACCCAGGCTGACTGTCTTAACAAAAAATAGATAAAATTCCTTTTTGGTTAAATAACATTCCTACTTGTACTTTACCAAGATCAATCAACAATGTAAGCACGCCCAATAAACTGACATGCATAAAGATAAAGACATTACCTTCCTTCCTTCACTCAACCTCTGCCTCACTATCTGCCCTAGAGTTGGCTGCATCAAAAAATAAACAATCAAACATTAACCAAACCAGGATGAAGGACTACATGATTTCGGATAAGTGTAAAACAGGATTCCCAGTTACCTTATCAAATCAGGATAGAGCAGGATATGATTTTGGACAAGCGTAAAAAAGTATTCCCAGTTACCTCAACCAAATCAGGATAAAACACTATATAATTTTGGACAAGTGTGAAAAAAGAATCCCAGTTACCTTTACGGGCTGAAAGAACTCATCAATAACATTTTGTGCTCTTGAATCTTGAGAGGATGAACAAACTTCAGAAGGTATCAAATCTGCACTTGAATGTGTAATGTCTGAACTACGAGGTGCTGGAGCTTGCCTTTTAGGTTGTCTTCTTTGAGAAGGTGATCTCAATAGCCTCCAGGTAAAAACTATTGCAATGGCAAAACCTGCTATGGCCCCAACAGATCGTGCATCCTGGAACAAGATCCAAGAAAGTGAAATACTACACAAGAACAGTATAACAAAAGTCACCTTTTTTTATAACATGCATCATTTACTCTCCCAAGTCCCATGAGTAGGCCTGTCAATGGCTCGGGTCAGGTGTGGCAATCCGGATATAATTATGATAAATTATATTTAAATCATGCTTACCTTATGTGATATGAATAATGTGTTATTAGTATATTTAATGTTAAGTGATTATATTCAGTCTAATCCTACTTTCATAAATCACGAAATGTCGAATTATTTACAAACACAAAATTTTGTTGTTTTCGGTAGAAATGTTCCTGTTGGAGACTAGTTTTGACCCTTATAATGTAACAATCGACTCAAGGTGAAAACTAGATAGTTGTAGACAGGTGAGTTAGGGTTGTAACCCAACAAACGGTGTGTGAAACGGAGGTCTGAGTAAGAAGTTATCCCGAATTTACGAACATGGGGCAAATCTGTCCATTCCCTTTAAGTCCATTCCCTTTAAGTGGTAAATTGTCCTTTAGTAAACCACATGGTTTAATTTGATTGGTTGGCAAGGGAGGCAGCCTTGGCCGACTTAAAACTCTTCTTCTGACCTATTTCTTCAGCCAATTTAAGCCTAGGTTCAGTTTGAAGGGTTTTTAGCTTGAGGAAAGAAAAAGTAGAAGTTAAGGAAGAAAGGGTTACATTAAAAGCTAGGAAAAATTCCAACAAAATCCTTAAGGTGTTTCCAAGGTATAATTATGTGTTAATATTATTTTAATCTTGGATTATACTTATTTCGAAGTATATAAATCATGAATTAGTATTAAAATTCTATCTTCCTTTGTGATAATGAGTATGGGTTCATATGTGAGATAAGTTGTGTTTGTAGGCTATATTGCTTTGTATTGAAAACCCTTGTATTCAAACTGGTATATATTTTTGTATGTTTAATGGAATTGAGAAATTCCAATTAGATATGAAACTAGACTCGTATATTCATATCATATCCGAAAATTAATATTTAACTCCTTGTAGTTAGGCGTTAGTAATGATTGCAAGTTGGTACATAGTTGTTTGTATATTTCATTTCGATATGCCCCGAGTTTGGTCAAGCTTTTGACATAGCAAATGAAGTCAAAAAATTATGAAACTTTAATTCTGTATTATTTAGTATGTGTATTGGAAATGGGTAGAAATCGTGGAAAGTTATGCTGAAGAAAAATTATGAAAATTCTTGTAGGTTGAAGGAACAATAGAGGAGCTTGTGGGGCAGATTTAATAGGTTGTAAAGAAATGGTCGTAACTTGCTCTAGGAAGCTTGAAAAATTACACCGTCACTTGTAGCGGAAAGTATATTCAGATATGTTTTCATATTGATAAGCTTGGACACCTGTATGTGTACAATTTATGAATATGGGATGGTTAAGTATGGAGGACAATAATTTGAGGCCATACTGGATACCCCATGAAAGAATGTTTTTCTCTGCTCTTTCCCAAGGGTATTTTGAGTACATGTTTCATGTGTATATACATTGAGAAGTATACTTTTATGTTTACTTGATTTTAGTTATAAATTCCTTACGAGGTATTTTCTATGGTTGAATGTTCATAATCTTATCAACATATATACCATTATTTCGTCTTTACACATGTTTCATGGAATGTGACTTGAGTAGAATTATATTGTTGTTGTATAGTCATTGAAAGTTACATAGATATATTAAGATAATACTTATGATTGAGATTCAGTACTGATTTAGTTGGATTAACAGGTGTAAAGGTCAAATCAACCCCGTTCAGCGCCACTCGAAGGAAACTTGAATACATAGTTGACAACCCAATGTGAGTGTACTTACTGAGTTGATTATGGATATGATGTGTATGTATTATATGTTGAGATGATATGACTTATTAAAAGTCACGAGATGTTGAGATGTTATGGCTTATTAAAAGTCAAGAGATGTTGAGATGTTATGGCTTTATAAAAGTCAAGTTATGTTGAGTTGTTATGCAAATCAGGAGATGTTAGGTTATTAAAACCTACGGATATGATTATTGCCTACGTGAAGGAGATGTAGGGTTTATTAACTCCGACTAATTTGGCACAGAGATAGATATATTGATATGTGGAGATGTTAATATAGTACTTTTACTATAAAGAGATGTAGTACATTCACCGAGTTTTTAAACTCATGGTTTTATATGTTTACATTTTCAGGTTTTGAAGCTGCCACTGCCAGGTCTAGAAGGTTGAGTGAATAGTAGGGTCTCGTCAGTTCTGTTTTATACATTGTACTAGTTGTAATTAAGGTAAATGGTATGGGAGTTTTGTTTAAATTATGTCTCCTTAAAACGATTGGATTTTTAGTATTCCCCATTGTAACCTTGAAGTTGTTTTAATATGTATTACAAAATAAATAAATAAATAATAAAAATAAGTGTGGTTTGTGAACTATTTAGTTAATTATATCCTGATGGGGTTAGGGTGTGACAACTTGATATCAGAGCTTTAGGTTTTTATATCCTGGGGTTAGAGAGTCTAGATGTGGTAATGGGAGAAATAGTGTGGTGTGGGACATTTATATTAACTTGTGAGAAATACTAACCATTATGTTAGATATAAATGTTGCATTCTTGTTTCTGCAATTGTGGTTTATGAGAGATAGTAAGATATGGAAAGAGCAAATGTTCATGAGAGGGTGGATGAGGAGTCTTTAAATACAGTAAATCAACAAAATCCAAATAATGTAGAGGGGGCACCTGAACAACTTACAGATATGCAAAGAATGGCTCGTGCCATGACTTTAATGGCAGAGCAACAAAACATGTTTATGACGCAAATAGCAGAACAACAAGCCAAGTACTTGGAGGAGCAGACTTTGGCCAGAAGAGAAAGGGAAATACAACGAGAGGAGAAGAATACTCTGTACGAGAAGTTTATCAAATTGAACCCCCCAGCATTCTCAGGTTCTGTAAATCCTTTAGAAGTTGAGGCTTGGGTTAGAGACACAGAAACTATCTTCGGGGTGATGAATGTACCTGGTCCGCAGAAGGTAATTTTGGCTACTTTCATGTTAAAGGGCGAAGCTAAATATTGGTGGGACTCTTCCACACATTTATTGCTTACTTCGCGGGGAGGTGAGGTAATTACTTGGGATTCCCTTATTAAAGTCTTATATGAAAAGTATTTTCCTCGTATGTATCGGAAGCAAAAAGAGAGAATTTTTATCATTAACTCAGGGGAATATGTCGGTCAGGGAGTATGAAACTAAATTTATATCTTTGCCTCGATTTTCATTACGCTTCTTACATGATGAGGAGGACAATTCACTAAATTTCAGGATGGGTTGAATTTGGTTATCAAGTCTAGACTGCTATGATGGTTGGAAAGAGGAGTAGATTTGATCCATCTCAGCAAAAGGAAGGCAATATAGAATACTCAAAACCGAGGAGTCAAAGATTTCAGGGCGGTAGAGGGACTGAAAATTATGTTCAGAATAGGACACCAAGCAGTTTTGGGGGGGTAGGATTGATGGGCCAACAGAATAAACAGCAGGAGAATGAGAATGGGCAGTCTAAGCGTGTTACATGCTATTTTTGCAAAGCTGAGGGCCATATCAGTCCAGATTGTCCCAAGTTAAAAGGGGGTAGAGTGTTATCACTGTCATCAAATTGGTCATACCAAAAAGAATTGTCCTATGCTAACAGGAGGGGCTCAATCAACTACTGCTAGTCGAGGTTCATCACCTGGAGGCATAGGGAGAGGAGGAGGTAGAGGACAGGCTAGTGGTTCCAGGGCTCCGGGAAGGATATTTTCTATGACTTTACAGGAAGCTCAAGCTACTCCAGAGGTGGTGATAGGTACATTTTATGTCATGAACATACGTGCTTATTGATCCAGGTTCTACTCATTCATTTATACCGCTGTCATTTACCATGCATTTGGGTAGACCATGTTCTTATCTAGATTGTGGTTTATATATTTCTAAACTTATGGGGGATGTGATGTTAGTGGAGCTTGTGTATAAAAATTGTGTATTGTATGTGGGGGAGAGGGAGTTGACCATTGATTTAATTCCACTAGATATTCGAGATTTTGATATTATCTTGGGTATGGACTGGTTATCTTCCTACCATGCATCGATTGACTGTTTTCGCAAAGAGGTTACATTTAATATGCCGGGAGAGGAAGAATTCAAATTTACTGGGGAAAGAAATGTGGTTCCAAATTGTCTTATTTCTGCCCTTCGGGCGAGGAAATTGTTAAATAAGGGTTGTCAAGGCTTTTTAGCATATATTGTGGATACAAACAGGGAATTGCAAAAATTAGAAGATATCCCAATAGTTAAGGATTTTGCAGATGTGTTCCCAGATGAATTACCAGGGTTGCCACCTAGCAGAGAGGTAGAGTTTACTATCGATTTAATGCCTGGTACAACTCCAGTTTTTATTTCTCCATATAGAATGGCACCTGTGGAACTAAAGGAGTTAAAGGTTCAACTGCATGATTTGCTAGATCGAGATTTTATTCGACCCAGTGCTCCGGTATTATTTGTGAAGAAAAAAGACGGCACCATGCGACTTTGCATTGATAATCGGCAGTTGAACAAGGTAACTATTCGAAATAAATATCCATTGCCTCGTATTGATGATTTGTTTGATCAATTACCAGGTGCTAATGTGTTTTCAAAAATTGATTTGAGATTGGGTTATCATCAATTAAGGGTGAAATTTGTGACATTTCTAAGACAGTTTTTCGTTCTCGTTATGGTCATTATGAATTTTTTGTAATGCCATTTGGGTTAACAAATGCTCCTGTGGTATTTATGGATTTAATGAATCGAGTATTTCATCCTTTCATAGATTCATTTGTGATTGTCTTTATTGATGATGTTTTGATATACTCACCTAGCCAAGAGGGACATGAGAAGCATCTAAGAGTTGTATTGCAAGTTTTGCGAGATAGTCAATTGTTTGCTAAGTTTAGCAAATGTGAGTTTTGGTTAAATCAGGTAGTATCTCTGAGGCATGTTGTTTTGGGAGATGGAATTTATGTTGACCCTAAGAAGGTAGAGGCAATTGTGCTATGGGAAAGACCAAGAAATGTAACGGAGATAAGGAGTTTCCTAAGATTGGTTGGATATTATAGAAGATTCATAAAGGGGGTTTCATCTATAGCCTAACCGTTGACTAAATTAACCCGAAAGGAAGTGAAATTTGTGTGGAGTGATGAATGTCAGCACAGCTTTGAAAAGTTGAAAAATATACTAGTATCAGCTCCAGTTCTCACTGTTCCATCCAGTGGAGAAGGTTTTGTGATTTATACTGACGCTTCACATCAGGGTCTGGGTTGTGTTTTCATGCAGCATGGAAAGGTAATTTCTTATGCATCTAGACAGTTAAAGACGCATGAACATAATTATCCTACACACGATTTAGAACTTGCGACTATTGTTTTTACCTTGAAATTATGGATACATCATTTATACGGAGAGACGTGTGAAATTTTCACTGACCATCAAAGTTTGAAGTATTTATTTACACATAGACTTGAATTTGAGACAAAGACGTTGGATGGAGTTGATAAAAGACTATGATTGTATCATTCACCATCATCCCGGGAGGGCCAATGTTGTTGCAAATGCTTTAAGTCGGAAGTCATTGGGGAGGTTATCTTGTATTCAATATGCACGGGTTGGCAATATTATGGAATTAAGACTGATGGGAGTAGAGTTAAACTTAACTAAAATGGGGGCCAATGTTGTTACAGTGAGACCTTTACTGGCAAAACACATACAAAATTTGCAAATCAGTGATCCATTCCTTGAGAAGAAGAAACAGGAAATCTTGGATGGTAAAGAGAGTGACTTTGAAATTAAGAATGATGAATCGTTGTGTTATAAAAACAGAATTTGTGTACCGAATTATCCATCCTTAAAGAAGGATATATTAGAAGAGGCACATAGTTCTATTTACACTATGCATTCTGGAGGTACCAAAATGTACAGAGATTTGAAGGAGTATTACTGGTGGAATAATATGAAACGTGAGATTGCAGAATTTGTAGCTAAATGTTTAGTATGCCAGCAAGTGAAGGTGGAGCATCAGAAACCGGCAGGATTATTGCAGTCATTTCCTGTTCCGGAATGGACGTGGGAACATATAACAATGGATTTTGTTGTAAATTACCACGATCACCAAAGGAGCATGATTCTATTTGGGTGATTGTAGACCGATTGACAAAGTCAGCTCATTTTCTTCGAGTTAAGACGACCTACACTGTTGACAAGTATGCACGTATATACGTTGATGAGATTATCCGTTTACATGGGGCACCAGGGTCAATAGTATCAGATAGAGATCCAACGTTCACTTCTAAGTTTTGGCCTCGTTTACAGAATGCCCTGGGCACAAGTTTGAAGTTCAGTACTGCATTTCATCCACAAATCGATGGGCAATCAGAAAGAACGATTCAAATATTTGAAGACATGTTACGAGCCTATGTATTTGACTTCAAAGGTAGTTAGGATGATCATTTGCCATTGACGGAATTCGTGTATAATAATAGTTATCAGTCCACCATTGGTGTGACTCCTTATGAAGCTTTATATGGGAGGAGATGTAGAACGCCATTATGTTGGGATGAAGTAGGTGAAAGGAAAATCTTGGGTCCTGAAATGATATATATGACAACCAAAAAGATTAAAATAATTCGGGAATGGATAAAGAGAGCGCAATGCAGGCAGAAATTTTATGCAGATAAAAGGAAGTATCCATTAGAATTTCAAACGGGAGATTTTGTATTCCTATGTATTTCACCGTGGAAAGGCGTCATGAGACTTGGAAAAAGGGGGAAACTAAGTCCAAGATACATTGGACCATATGAAGTGTTGGAAAGAATTGGGACTTGGCATATAGATTAACATTACCGTCAGAATTGTCTCGTTTACATGTGTTTCACGTATCGATGCTGCGTAAGTATTTGGCGAATCCATCTCATCACCTGAAAACCCAACCTATTGAACTGAAAGAAGACTTGTCGTACATCGAGGAACCGATGGAAATTATTAATCGTAAGGAGCAAGTATTAAGGAATAAAGTTATTCCCTTATTTAAAGTTATGTGGATGAGCCATGGAATTAAATAAGCAACTTGGGAAACGGAGGATAGCATGAAGAAACGGTATCCCCAATTGTTTGGTAAGTGACCTTCATATTAAATTTCGGGGACGAAATTTTCTAAGGGGGAGAAGTTATGACAACCCGGATATAATTATGATAAATTTATATTTAAATCATGCTTACCTTATGTGATATGAATAATGTGTTATTAGTATATCTAATGTTAAGTGATTATGTTCAGTCTAATCCTACTTTCATAAATCATGAAATGTCGAATTATTTACAAACACAAAATTTTGTTCTTTCCGGTAGAAATGTTCCTGTTGGAGACTAGTTTTGACCCTTATAATATAACAATTGACTCAAGGTGAAACTAGATAGTTGTAGACAGGTGAGTTAAAATTGTAATGCAACAAACGGTGTGTGAAACGAAGGTCCGAGTAAGAAGTTATCCCGAATTTACGAACAAGGGGCAAATTTGTCAATTCCCTTTAAGTGGTAAATTGTCCTTTAGTAAACCAAATGGTTTAATATGATTGGTTGGCAAGGGAGGCAGCCTTCACCGACTTAAAACTCTTCTTGTAACCTATTTCTTCAGCCAATTTAAGCCTAGATTCATTTTGAAGGGTTTTTAGCTCGAGGAAAGAGAAAGTAGAAGTTAAGGAAGAAAGGATTACATTAAAAGCTAGGAAAAATTCCAACAAAATCCTTAAGGTGTTTCCAAGGTATAATTATGTGTTAATATTGTTTTAATCTTGGATTATACTTATTTCAAAGTATATAAATCATGAATTGGTGATTAAAATTCTATCTTCCCTTGTGATAATGAGTATGGGGTCATATGTGAGATAAGTTGTGTTTGTAGGCCATATTGCTTTGTATTGAAAACCCTTGTATTCAAACTGGTATATATTTTTGTGTGTTTACTGGAATTGAGAAATCCCAATTAGATATGAAACTAGACTCATATATTCATATCATATCCGAAAATTAGAATTTAACTCCTTGTGGTTGGGCCATAGCGATGGTTGCAAGTTGGTCCATAGTTGTTGTTTGTATATTTCATTTCAATATGCCCTGAGTTTGGTCAAGCTTTTGACATCGCAAATGAAGTCAAAAAATTATGAAACTTTAATTTTGTCCTATTTAGTATGTGTATTGAAAATGGGTGGAAATCGTGGAAAGTTATGCTGAAGAAAAATTATGAAAATTCTTGTAAGTTGAAGGAACAATAGAGGCGTTTGTGGGGCAGATTTAATAGGTTGTAAAGAAATGGTCATAACTTGCTCTAGGAAGCTTGAAAAATTACACCGTCACTTGTAACGGAAAGTATATTCAGATATGTTTTCATATTGATAAGCTTGGACATTTGTATGTGTACAATTTATGAATATGGGATGGTTAAGTATGGAGGACAATAATTTGAGGCCATACCGGATACCCCATGAAAGAATGTTTTTACCTGCTCTTTCCCAAGGGTATTTTGAGTACATGTTTCATGTGTATATACATTGAGAAGTATACTTTTATGTTTACTTGATTTTAGTTATAAATTCCTTACAAGGTATTCTCTATGGTTGAATGTTCATAACCTTATCAACATATATACCATTATTTCGTCTTTACACATGTTTCATGGAATGTGACTTGAGTAGAATTATATTGTTGTTGTATAGTCATTAAAAGTTACATAGATATATTAAGATAATACTTATGATTGAGATTCAGTACTGATTTAGTTGGATTAACAGGTGTAAGGTCAAATCAACCCAGTTCAGCTCCACCAGAAGGAAACTTGAATACATAGTTTACAACTCAATGTGAGTGTACTTACTGAGTTGATTATGGATATGATGTGTATGTATTATATGTTGAGATGATATGGCTTATTAAAAGTCACGAGATGTTGAGATGTTATGGCTTATTAAAAGTCAAGAGATGTTGAATTGCTATGAAATTCAGGAGATGTTAGGTTATTAAAACCTATGGATGTGATTATTACCTACTGGCAGGAGATCTGGAGTTTATTAACTCCGGATATGTATATGGCCTAATTTGGCACGGAGATGGATATATTGATATGTTGATATGTAAATATAGTACTTTTATTATATAAAGATGTAGTACATTCACTGAGTTTTTAAACTCATGGTTTTATATGTTTACATTTTCATGTTTTGAAGCTGCCACTGTCAGGTCTAGGAGGTTGAGTGAATAGTAGGGTCTCGTCAGTTCTGTTTTATACATTGTACTAGTTGTAATTAAGTTAAATGGCATGGGAGTTTTGTTTAAATTATGTCTCCTTAAAACGATTGGATTTTTAGTATTCCGCATTGTGACCTTGAAGTTGTTTTAATATGTATTGCAAAATAAATAAATAAAAAATAAGTGTGGTTTGTGAACCATTTAGTTAATTATATCCTAATGGGGTTAGGGTGTGACATCTGGACCTGGACCCGACCCAAACCCGGTCCGTATAATAGGGTCTGAGTATATTTTTTTGGACCCAAGACCCAAAGAACCGTTTATTAAGCGGGTAGGGTCTGGATCTTATGCAAGACCCGAACCCGAAGACCCGACCCGAATTGTACATTATTATTTTTTAAATATATATATATATATATATATATATATATATATATATATATATATATATATATATATACACTATAAATTTATATATATTTATAAATACATCTTATCAATATAACATGTATATACTATAAATTTATATATATTTATAAATATATCTTATCAATATAACATGTAAGTATTATATATAAAAATATATATTTATGTATAATAAATATAAATAATATATGTTTTATTATACTAATAATATTCTATAATACATTACAAAATATTTTATTTAAAAATTAAAAAATAAAGACAGGGGATAAAATAAAATAAATATAAAATAAATGTATATATTTGGCCAGACCCGGACCTGAGACCCGAACGAATCCGGGTCTGGATCCAATATTGTAGACCCGATGAAGACCCGGACCCGGACCCGAACCCAATGAAGACCCGATTACACGGATCTGGATCTCCCTAAAAACCCGACCCGTCTCCGACCCGTTGACAGGCCTACCCACGAGCACATATAAGACATTATAAGAGAACATCAAAAAAAAAGGAAAGAAGAGAGTCGAGGTCTTTTAAGAAAACGGGAACATTTTTCGTTTTCATTCCCATCAAGGAAAAAGGTTAGGTTGTAAGTGATCAATGTGAAAATTGTCTTCTAAGCCCAACCGTGAAAAGTTCAAACTGACTTTGTCACTATTTTCTTCTGAAATGGAAAAGGTTTTACCAATATACAAAACAAGCATGTATGAAAAGTAACACTTCAGAGTGCTTGCAACGTATTATAGCAGGAATCCTCTTTGCATGGTGTTCCTTTTTATGAGCCCTAGCACCTTTTTCAAAAACTCTATTTTTCTCTCCATCTCCTTATTTTATATTCCCACTATGTTCTCTCTGATGCAGAGTAAACGATGATAGAATATGAGAAAGAGGACAAAGGAGCCCACAGGTAACGGCACACAGGTCTAAGAGTTCATGCTAAACAAATTCATTATTCAAAACTAATTAATTAATGAGATCACATTACTATTTATAAGCAAAGAAATCCTAGCTAAAAATAAACAAAATTAAAAACATAAAAAAAGGGCCACTAAGAAATCCTAATCTTAGACTTTTAGTAAGATCATGCTAAATATAAGGGGTGAACCTGGAGCAACGGTAAGATCGCCCCATTGTGACCTGAGGTCACAAGTTCGAGCCGCGGAAACAGCCTCTCGACAAAGGGGAACGGTTCCGTACATCTAACCCACCGACCCCCAGTGGCGGGAGCTTCGTGCACTGGGTTTGCCATTTATATAAACAAAATAAATTGCAATTAATTTTAAAATCCTATTGAATTTTATGTGCTCCTAATCTTTCTTCCAAAACTTCACCTCGAGTTTTGTAATGGTGAAGAATGAGAAGGGGAGAGCCATAATGTTAATTGTCTTTTGACATCTGTTCTTGACATGGCAAATATTGGTTGCTTCGACAAAGCCACCGATGCTTATTATGAGTGAAAAATTCTAACGCTTGTTAAGAAGGAGGGACCTCGTTTGATTGCCTCCACTCATTATTCTCCTCAAACTCTGCTTGGATTTCAACTTCAACTTAATTTTGAGTTTCTTCTTCAATAGTATCTTCCCAAAGGGTGTTATTGTGGTTTGCATCAGATTCAGACTTCAGTAAAACGAAAACATTTTCACGTGTTCCTTCATCAAATCCAATCGTAAAAAGAGAGCAAGCTGGTAATGAGACCCTCGTATTTTTAAGGAACAAATCAAGGCTGTTTCAGCTCGGGTCAAGGTTGTGGATGGTCCAGGTTTGTGCTTCTGGTTTTAGGATGGTTAATTTGGTTTAGAATTGGTTGGGTAAAGGTGGGCTACTCGATCGAGCTGGAATGGGTTGAGCTTAAGTAGACTGTTGGGTCTAAGAAGTTTGTCTTAAGAATGGTATCATTATGCGCATTCAAATCAAAATCGAAATGTACAATTGTAAGACATCCCCTTCCATGTGTTTTTTCTTTCCTCATATATTGGAAATATGAATTTTGAAATTCACTTTGCGAGATCATGTGTGGGGAACAAATCTGTCAAAAGTTGCGTAGATAATCAACGAAGAAAGGAAGGCAGAAAGCAACCGGAATAGCAATCACTCATGGGGTATGGAATCCCAAAATTCCTACTTGCTGCTCTCCATGAGAAAACATGAATCCTGCTCCTGCATCGGCTATTAATGTGTCAGCCCTGTACTACTTGAAAGGAAATTGTATTGGACCCCTTCGGTATTGCATTATTCTTGGAGGCTACCCCATCTTAGTTTTGAGTAGGTGTTTGGGACCTAAGACTCTACGGAAGAAAGGGAAATAATATTCCAGCCTCCTTTGGCCACCACATAATTTTATTCAATCCTGCCGGATTCATGATGGTTTAAATTAGTTCGAAAAATAGAATTAGACTAGGAGAAGGTTTAAGATCAGGGTACTGTTGGTGGAAGCAATGATTCAGGTAAGTAAAATGAAATCTGGGTCAAATATGGATTACCAGTTTTTAGTCCGCACACATAAACCGCAACTTATTTTCCTTAAGACTCTTAACCTTACAATCTTTGAGTCTCTTCAAACTTTGGAAACCAACCTAAGAGTTGCGGCTCTGCACTAAGAAAACAACTCTTCCGGCAAAGAAAGAACGCGCTGCGAGATTCCCTGCCATGGGGTGCGCTCACACTGGACGACGCACAATGGCAGTTAGCGTGACTCACAAAGACGAAACTGCTCAAGGACTTGTGATTTGGTTCGACATCGACAGTGCGATGATCTGGTTTAAATAGAAAGATGTGTTTGAGGTATATTGATGAGGATGAAATCTCACACTAAGGTCCGACACTGTGATGGACAGAGATTTGGAGTGTTGTGATGGTTTTCAGTAAATCTCAAACGGTGACTGTGTAACATTTTTTTTTATGATCCGATGTCAATGATGAACATGATGTTCGAGATGACTGTAGTGATGGGGGTCTGAGAGATAGTTACAATGGGGTATTGAGCAGATTAGAGATGTGTTTTGATAATAAGAGTATGTTTTATAAAAAGAAGGGAAGAAAGGGAAGATTGATACGCCTGCAGTCCACTCCAAGTCCAATCTTTGGCTTTGATATCAAATTTTGTGAAAATAAGAATGAAGATAGAATAAGAAAAAAACTACTATCAAAGCCTAATCCTAATCGGATAATACTAACCTAATGATAAATATGCACCATCTCCTACAATCCTAAATTATAACACCTAGTAACATCAATCCCAAATAAATGAAACTAAATTCGGGTACATCTATGTAGGCAGCAAACAAACCGAGCTGTTCATGATCAGCTCGGCTCGATTAAAGCTCGAACTCGGCTCGTTTGTTAAGCAAACGAATCGAACTTGAACATGATTTTGAGCTTGTTTATAAAAATGTGATCGTTGGGTTCAGCTTGTGTTCGAGTTTTAAGGCATAAACGAGCTCAATTCGAACTCCTAAAACCGAGTTGCTCGAGCTCGGCTCGTATTCGGCTCGTTCGTTTAGTAAATGAACTAAGTTTGAACACAATTTCAAGTTCGTTTAATAAACGAGCTCAGCTAAGCTCAGCTCGAACTCGGCTCGACTCGGTTCCTTTGCAGCCCTACATCTATGTGGTGAAAACGAACAACAAAGCTCGAGATACAAATAACCAACTCATATTTTGAGAGCTGGTCATTGCATAAAAAGGATTTTAAAAGCACTTTTGTTCTTTGTTTTCATTTTTAAAGCACGAGTCTGTGTCCTATCCCTCAAAAGGTAGATGTTTTGTTTGATCATACTTGGCAACATTAAAATGGCGCGAACAGCACCTCCGCCAATATTAACAAAACAAGTTTCCCTAGTATTTTGACAGTTTGAGATATATTTGGGTACTCCAAAGGCCTTGCATTTTAGGTTTGAACAATTTTAGTCATCATTCTATTTCCACTTAAATTCACTTAATTTCAATATTATATCACTGCAATCACCACTCACTTAAACTAAATGGGTAAAATGGAAAATTAATGGGATCACTTTCATTTAGGGGTGACAATTTTAGAAACATCACGAAACTGACCCGAAATTGACACGGTATATCGTGTTCGTACTTATCGTGTTATCGTGACTTGTCATATCAATCGTGTTTTTATTCGGGTTATCGTGTCTATTTCTATTTCTATTCAATTCAGTGTAAAATTTTAAAAATCGTGTTAGTCGTGTCGTGTTTTATACGGGTCGTGCTCGAGTCAAATAAAAACACTCATCGTGTTGTGATCGTATCCAAAAAAAACTCTTGGCATGTTGTGACGGCCCGTAACCCGACCCAAAAACACAAATTGACACTTCAATTTTAGATCCGATGTTTCAGAAGTTGCAATGTTAACCTATTCTGAATTTCATGCAATTTTAGCCCTCCATCATATATAGACTAGGATAAAATTGCACGAATTTTTAAAATTTGGGGTTAACATTGAAACTTAATCACAGCAGATAATCGAAATAAACCAAACATATGATTTATTGATAATCGTGAAAAGTAAAAAAGACAAAAATTTTGATATGAAAGGCCTATTGAACCTATATACACAGTTTAGAATTCCACGTGCTTATATTTAAATGTGGAAAAATTAGAGAAATTTAGATAAAAACCAGGGTTTGGAAGATAGTAGACATCTTGGCGTTGAGATAAGCCCCAAATCTCCTGATCAATTGTACCAAATCTTGCTTGGAGTAATCAGACATGGCCATACGTCGTCGTTCAGCCACCAAAGATTCCTCTTTGATCACTGGACTTTGCAGATTGTGAAAAAAGAGGAAAACTTACAGCGTGGCGAGGATTAATTAAGTGTGAAGAGGAACATCGACTACAAACCCCCTTGCCTATGATATGGAGATCGACGGCTTAGGTTTATTCAATGTTATGTCAACGCAAAGTGGGGAATTTGACCTTTTGATCGATTTTGTTTTTTATATTTTATGTTGGGTAGTGATAGGGAAATGATTCGGCACATGTGGGAGAAGGGTATGTGTCCTATTGATCCGGTCAAGCATTCTCATCCGCAAAGGTAAAGATTGTTGGAGCTAATAGACGTGCAAGGATTAAGGAATGAGATATGATCAATCAAGCAGGGGATAATTACCACAGTGATTGAGTTCCTTATGACTCAATTACTATTTCTATAAATATAAACTTGGGAAAAAGAAAATGTAACTATGAGCATTAAAGCTCTGCTAATAGAAAATAAGAATCTCTCGTTAACATAGGCACATTGTCGAACCACGTACGTCTTATTCTTGTGTGTGTTCATGATTTTTTTTTCTATTTGGTTTTTAAGTTATAACCAGTAGGATTTTACCACCAGCAAGAAGAAAATGCTCACCCTCAATGTCGTCTATATACGATGGGATAAAAAATCTAGAGGGACAAACGTAAGCGGGCGAGTAAAACTCATAGTGGGGGAGGAGTTCGCGGCGTGACCCAGATCACTCCTGCCAAAGGAGATCACCAAAACGTAGAGATCATCCTAGCAATCGTCGTGGCAAGGAACTTTCGTAACCTTATATGGAGGGGGATGGACGACCGCCCTACTTATTGAGGAACCAAGACTACCAAGGAACTGGTCAAAAGGGCCCTCATCTCCCAAGTAAAGTCGTCATTTACCATGTAAATTGAAAACTTTGAACCTCCTAATAAGTTCATTGTGCTTAGATTCAAGATATGCAATGGGAAAATAGATACCACCGACCATGTTCGTAGGTACTCCCAAACCATGACGTTTTGGGGTAATAATGAGGCTCTGATGTGTCGAATCTTTCCTTCAAGATTGGGGATGTAGTATAAAAATGGTTTGAGAATCTATCACATAGATCCATCTCCAACTTTAAATAATTAGTGGAGGCTTTTACTGGAAGGTTCATTACAGGCAGCACCCATCCGAAGATGATGGATTCACTTCTCATGTTAAAGAATAAGATGTAATACCCCGTACTTTTATGACTTTTAATTATGTGATTTAATAAATTAAATTGCCTTGAATTATGAGATTTATTAAAATTAATTTGGGATAATTAATTGGAAATTAATCCGAATTTAAATGCTACCGAGACGAGAGTTAGTATTTGATTATTATAATGTTGTTGAATATTACCGAGTGATTATGGTAATATGTGATTATTATATTTATTAAAATTATCGTGAGTCGAAAATACAACAGTTTCGGTAATTAAGTTGAGACGCGCGTTTCAGTCGTGTCAGGATTCTAATTTAATGGATTTATAAGTATTTTATTTTTATATCATCCGTATGAGCATTTTGAGTGCGCCAACGTGTCCGGAAGGTTTGAGATAGTCAAAAAATACTAGCCGGGGGTTTAGTTTGAATTCCGGGGCATTTTTAGGCATAACCAACAACCCGGGAGGGTATTTTAGTCATTCCTATTTTTGGGTGAATAGTGACCCACGAATTTTAGATAGTTAATATCATCCAACACTTGATTCCCTTAGGGGTTGACAACCAAAAATTACAAATGGCCATTAGAGTGGAAGAGAAGGAAGTTTTCAAAGGAGAACGACCAAATTAGAGGCTTTTTGCACCACCGTCACCACCACCTGATAGTTCGGAAAGCAAGGATCATTCCCACACCGTCTAATTCATCGGATCAGAATCTTCATTACAAGGCAAGTGATTTAACTTGCAATGATTTAGCGCATATATCATTCATGTTAGATTATAATTGAAGAATAACCTTAAATAATGAAAATTGAATGGATTTGAAGAATTTAAATCATAATCTGGGTAGGTCCTACATGTAGTTTAATGTTGGAGATAATAGCAGCCACGAAATTATGATTTAGGGGTAGAGAATTATGAAATTTTATTGAATTATATAGTGTTCCTGAAGAAATAGAAGAACTAGGGTTTTTATATGAAAATTAGGTAAATTGATCCAAGAATTTGATGTTTTACTTTGATTTGAGGATTCTAAAACGTGGGAAATGATGCAAACATGTTGCTATGATAATTAGTATACTTGGTTGGGAGTTTAGGAATTTGTAATGAAGAATTAGAGGTGTAAAAAGAGGGAAACCCATAACTGTTTAAGAAATTCTGGGCTGACACCTGCTTGATCGATCGATCGACTCAAGAATCTCGATCGATCGATGATCGATCGATCGACCCCTTTTCTTCGATCGATCGACCACTCCTGATTTTTGGCAATTATATTCCTTTAAGGTTTAATGAAAATCCCAAAGCCTATGTTGATTCTTAGGGTGATTAATATAATATTGTGGGACTTAGATAAGGTCAGTAGGGTCTTAGTTATTGTCGAAAAATGTTATAACTTATGGGATCGAGCGTTATAATTACGAAGGGTTACCGAGTGAGGACGATTTGAGATCTTTCGATTTTGGGAATGAAAGTGGAATGAAAGATAATTTAAGGGATTATATATATTTGCTGAGATAACCTTAGGAACAAATGGGAGACCTAGTATTCACTTGGAATAGGTATAGGTACCGAATCCATATGACGAGACTTGTCGCGTTAAATAAATATTACGTAGAATATCCGGAACGTAAATATTGTGGGTGAGACTTAATATATATAGGGGAGGAGTATACCTATATTGAAATTGTATATATATACTGGTTGTGCGAATGCCTAGTGTATGGATTTCTTATGTATATGACATACCTACCATACTTGCTATCACGGGAGGTTAGTTTTCGAAAAAGGGCCATCTTATCTTTGTGTGCCTTCGGGGGGATTTGAATTGGTACCTTAAGGACATAAGACTGTGAATGACTTATCTGTGAGTTGATAAGTCATCTGACCATGGGAGCGTAGGTATGTGCGTGACCCATGGGTATGTGAACTATGTTCGCCTCCAATATGTGTGATTTATTTTTAGACGGTTCCTGAACGATTCGGAACACGTGATCCTTACATACGTGATGTACATGGATTTGATAGCAGAGTATGCATGCATCGCATCTTAGCCTAGGGGTGCCATATATGTATTTATGTACTGAGTGTGATATACTTTTGTACTTGTGACTGGTTCATTGTTTCTTAGTAGATGTGAATAAGCTAAGATATTTGAATGGGTTAAGAATGAGAATTTAATTAACACTTGAATAAGTAATTTAATGAATGTGAATATGGGTTGTGATTATAACTTGTTGGGATATTAAGAGTAGACATCCTATGGTAGAATGTGACAGCGGAAGTGGTACAAACTATCTAGTTAGCGGCATAACTATGATGGGTTAAGGGCATACGTTAGGCGTGCACATTAGTTGAGGGGTGAGAAACTCATGTGAGAGTACGCAACTAACGTGCATATAATATGTGTTGTTTAATTGTAATTTAAACACTTGCTAAACTTTTAAACTGTTTTCACCTCGGGCTCTGACCCGTTTTCCTCCAAATCTATTTTTTTGTAAAAACATTTTAGGTTCCCAGCCACAGGGACGCCAAGCATAGGAGTTACATTCTGATGACGTGTTGTAGCTGCTATGGAAGCTACAGGATCTTGGTATTAGATACCTTCATATTCCTCATTGGTTTCTTCAGAGTCATTTGTATCAGTTAGGGCATGTCGCCCATTCTTATTTAGAGGTTGTAGTTACAGACTTTCAGTATTTCAGTTATTGGTTTATTTATTCAGACTCTTGTATTGGGGCCTTATTTACTCTAGCATTATTATTATTGGAGTGTTTACTCCGGACGCAGTTGATTTCATTTCGTTGGTTATTCTTATGATATTGTTTATACGATTGATGTTTAATGATTTAATTCTTGGTTAATTGTTAACTTAATTAATAAGATTTGGCATCTCTCTTTTTAAATATTAGGTGGCTAGTAATTAATTAAATATTTTTTGACAGTGATGCTAAGACTGAACCAACTTGATATTCTGTATTAATTTGATAAAGGAGTATCTACCCGGTATTTAATTAGACAGGGTGTTACAGGTGGTATCATAGCATCAGGTTCTAGTGTCCTTTAGGATTTGTGCGGCTTATTATGCTTCCAACGTAGCTTTCTTTGATATAGAGCCCTATGTTTAGGATTGTTGATTTCTTTGGTGATATTTCGTTTTCCTGCTATGATGTATACGATAGTAAATCTTATTTGCATTCGGGTGTGTTCGTGTGCCGAATAATGTAGTAGGTCAGGCAAAGAAAGTTGGGCGGACAGCAGGAGGCAAAGATCAGTTGAGGTTATTTGATTTATTAAAAAGAATGACCGAAGTTGAGGTCACCCATATTATGACACTAAAGGCCAGGACGACATAGACGGCTACTGCGCGACTTGGGACTTCCAAGTACAACTATAATAGAAAGTGGGGTCAAATTAGACTCACCCAACAAGGTTGGAATGGGAGAGAGTCAACGAAATATTGAAAAGAACCAGCAGTGGAAATACTATAAATGCGGAGATGGCGTGTGCTAGCCAACGAACGTAAAATATCCAAAGGCTTGGACATATGACGGGGTATGACTAATTGGGAGTGAAAATTTGGGGTAAAATTTTTCCTTGGATCATAAGAGCGGAGTTTCAATGGTGAGAGGCAACCACCACACTTAGAAGTGGAATGTTTTGTCAAGAGAAGGCGCATACGTATGGTTTGACCATAAGTTCCTTCATTAGATGTTCAAAGTGAGATACGAACGTTGTTCTGAACTCACACAAGAGGGTTGGACAGAGGTCACTTTGTGAGAAGAAATTCAATTAGTTAGCGAACCTTACACCGCATGAAGTAGGTGAAATGAAGAATAGGACATTAAAATGAAAATTTACATGCAACAAGAATTGTTAGCACTTCTGGGGAATTCTGCTTGGACGATCAATGCAAATGGTAATAATGTCGCGTTGTGTTAATATGGAGGTAAACGTTTCCTTGTGTGGGGAGATGCAAGAATCGAGGAATTTATATGGAGTAATGCTGGGGGAAACGGTATTGGTGAAGCACCGCAAGGGGGAGACCCATCAGGGGACCCGTTAAAATGATTCGGATAGCTGAATTGTTACCAAGCGATGGTGATTTCAGTAAGAGATGTGGAAACTAGTAGCGTGTTTCTTAGGGTCATCAAAGCTAAGGAAACAATGAAAGTAGTCATCAGAGTCAAGACTACCAACGTCTAAGAGAAGGACCACCTTAACATGGTCAGTGTGACCGGAGATAAGTGAAGTATGTGTAAAGGTATTTTATGGGGAGTGAAACTCGTGCGTTATAAATGTTTCCCAAATCAAGTATAGGGATAAGGGTATGGTGCCTAGCAAGGGCAATAGTTATTGAAATTTTTGGTTTGGTACGGATAGGTGTGATAAGTCCAGGAACCATTTAAGATGCCAGGGTGATTTGCAAGATAGAAGTATGAGTTAAATCCTCAGAGGATGTTATATGTTGTATGTGGCATGAACGAGTTGCTACATTTGTTATTATTGCTATTTTTTTCGCTTGAGAGTCGAGCTTAGTGAGTATCTCAGTAATGTTATTATTTATGTGAATATTTCTCCCTGGTATAATGGGGTTACCTTTAGTGTTATCCGCGGAGGATGAATGGGTATATTGATAGCGGTATATACTTTATTGAAATTACTTGTTTTAGTGTTGTGTTATACGAGTATGATATTATCCTAATTATGGTTTTATAATATGCTTATACCGATAGTGTGCGAATATTGCCAGTTTATCGGGATTACTACCTTGGTGTAGAATTTTTTTTTGGCGAGGCCCCATCTGCAAGAGGGTCGGGCTCGCGATTGTATTTTTTGATATATGTATATATATTATTGAGACTTCGAAAAGTATAATAGTCTCGGGTATTCATTCCCGCTATGTGTAGGGACTTTATTGATATGATTCGGAGTGTTTTGGTTTACTGTTCAACATAAAGATTTAGCTGGTTATTATAATTAACGCTCAGAATGTAGTAATAAGAAGAGTGAATTGTTATATCACCCTTTAGAGACATGGGAGTTAATGCTCATAGTTGAATGTCTGGGGACGGGATTTTAAGAACCCCGGTTATATTTGCCAAATGTTTATGGAAGGTGATTTCTATCAATGTTAAGAGACAGTGTCTTTCGAAAGAAGTTCCTTATTTAATAATTTTGTGAAAGGAGATGTAACTTTGTTGTCAAGAAGAGCCTAACAGATTCTGATGACCGATAATGCTAGGAAGTAGTGTATCGGGGGGTTCCTTGTTTGGATTTCGCTTTGCGAGACATCCCACGTATGAAACTTAGCGTAAGGTTAGTAGCAAGGAGATGTATGGCCATTCGTTCATGATTTGGATACCTTGATCGTTAGGGAAGTATGCAGTTATAACTGGAAGTTAAAGGGTAAATTACGATATGAGGCTAGTAGAGCCAGTGGTGTGGTAAGGAAGTACTAAAAATTTTGGTTTTTATTACGGCGGGTTAAAGGATGCACTGAGGTTAAGGAGGATTTAGGATTTCAAATTTGAGGGTGATTGAGAACGCCCAAGTGGTATAGCCACGTTACGGATGGAGGAGCAATAAAGAGTTTAGAGTACGTATGAAGCGTATATGATGTTAAACCTGTATGCACGGGTTATAAGGGGTGTAGACACCCTGGTTTGCTAATGTAGTAATCACCGGAAGATAAGACATAGATGGTTGAAATTATTACTTGTGGGATTAATATGACAAAATGGAAGTGGTAGAATGGATTGAGCAACGTAAGAGAAGGTGATAACCAACATACTCATGTGCAATCAGAGTAGCACGTCCGAAATTTGGTGAAAAGGCAGTGGAAAGCCATTTAATAAGGGGGTATCTCTTGAGAAGACAAATATTTAACTATTATGGACAATTTGGAGCGGAGTTCCACCCAATCGAATGTTGAGAGTGGCTTACGCATAAATAGAGTGATGATGTCAATAAGGGATAAAAAAAAGTTCCATAAGCGCGCATCGTGGAGAAAAGTGCAGGGGTCGAAACTTTTGGTATACACCGAGAGAAGAAGAGGGTTTTTAAGTATCACTTAATGGGAAGAATTATACGTGAAAGTCGGCATTGAAATGGGTATAGTACGTAGTAGATCGGTTGAGGTAAGATGATCAACCAGATAATTTTGTATCAAGCTGACGATTCCAGAGATGGAAGAGTCAAGTTGGTAAATTTCCTTGAGGGGTTGCCAACTTATAGATAAGTAACGAGTTCCTTTGAATATGTGGGACAGGTTGTCCAGAAGGAGAGGAATTTTTATATCATTGGGTGATTTAAGCTATTAGATAGTGAACATGTCGGTACGTGGTCCTACGCATTATTATTATTCGGAACTAAGATGAGATCCCCGAAATCCACCTTCAACATAGGGTATAAGGAAGTAGTGGGAATAGTTTTGTTTTGAGAAAGTTGTATCACCTATAGCACGAAGAATAAGCGCAAGGTGATTGAAGACTGGTGGAACTGTGTGAAAGCAATTTTGGATTCATTGCAATCATTCCATTTCCAAAACGGGTATAGCTAGTAAGTGAGGTATATGGTGGTAATGGGGAGAAGAATTTACCTAATGGTAGAGTTGGGTGAAAGCACCCGTATCTATTCATAGTGGACAAGGTGCTTACTGAGGTTTTGTGTGGATAAACCTTATCATTCTTTCTCTGAATGTTTAGAGGTGAGCAGATTATCAGAGTTTTGGATCAGTCAGGAGTTAGAGTCTGATGACTAAAATGGGATAACCACTAACAGTCGTGAGTGGCTTTCCCTTATGTAAGTCATAACGCCATGAACAGAGATTCAAAGGACGGACAAGAGTAATCAGATGCTTTATGATTTCTTCCAGGATGGGAATTTTGTGTCTAGTTAAACGCGGGAGTTGATACGTAGTGAGGTACGGACTCATAATAATATTGAGATAATGCAGCCAATAATGTATAGGCTATTCTTATTCGAATGTTGTTTAGTAAGAGCACAACGTGAGGTGCATTTATTGAGGTATAACCCTATAAGTGATAAAGTGTCAAGAGTGTTCAACAAGCTTGTTGTGAAGCGAGGGTTGTAGTGATTGAGCCTTTCTTTGTATTTTACTTTGAGTACTGTAGGATTACAAAATTTTCCAGATATGCCTATTTTTTGAATTTCGGGACGAAGTTCCGTTACTAGGGGGAAGTATGTAATACCCCGTATTTTTATGGCTTTTAATTATGTGATTTAATAAATTAAATTGCCTTGAATTATGAGATTTATTAAAATTAATTTGGGATAATTAATTGAAAATTAATCCACATTTAAATTCTAGCGAAACGAGAGTTAGTATTTGATTATTATAATGTTATTGAATATTACCGAGTGATAATGATAATATGTGATTATTATATTTATTAAAATTATCGTGAGTTGAAAATACGGTAGTTTCGATAATTAAGTTGGGACGCGCGTGTCAGTCGTATCAGGACCCAACTTAATGGATTTATAAGTATTTTATTTTTATATCATTCGTATGAGAATTTTGAGTGCGCCAACGTGTCCGGAAGGTTTGAGATAGTCATAAAACACTAGCCGGGGGTTTAGGTGGGATCCCGGGAAATTTTTAGGCATAACCAACAATCCGGGAGGGTATTTTAGTCATTCCTATTTTTGGGTGAATAGTGACCCATGAATTTTAGACAGTTAATATCAGCCAACACTTGATTCCCTTAGGGTTTGACAACCAAAAATTACAAACGGCCATTAGAGTGGAAGAGAAGGAACTTTTCAAAGGAGAACCACCAAATTAGAGGCTTTTTGCACCACCGTAACCACCATCGGATAGTTCAGAAAGCAAGGATCATCCCTATACCGTCTAATTCATCGGATCAGAATCTTCATTACCAGGCAAGTGATTTATCTTTCAATGATTTAGCGCATATATCATTCATGTTAGGTTAGAATTGAAGAATAACCTTAAATAATGAAAATTGAATGGATTTGAAGAATTTAAATCATAATCTGGGTAGGTCTTGCATGTAGTTTAATGTTAGAGATAATAGCAGCCACGAAATTATGATTTAGGGGTAGAGAATTATGAAATTGTATTTAATTATATAGTGTTCTCGAAAAAATAGAAGAACTAGGTTTTTATATGAAAATTAGGTAAATTGATCCAAGAATTTGATGTTTTACTTTGATTTGAGGATTCTAAAATGTGGGAAATGATGCAAACATATTGGTATGATAATTAGTATACTTGGTTGGGAGTTTAGGACATTGTAATGAAGAATTAGAGGTGTAAAAATAGGAAAACTCGTAACTGTTTAAGAAATTTTGGGCTGATACCTGCTTGATCGATCGATCGACCCCTTTTCTTTGATCGATCGACCACTCATGATTTTTTACAATTGTTTTTCTTTAAGGTTTAATGAAAATCCCAAAGCCGATGTTGATTCTTAGGGTGATTAATATAATATTGTGGGACTTAGATAAGGTCAGTAGGGTCTTAGTTATTGTCGAAAAATGTTATAACTTATGGGATCGAGCGTTATAATTACGAAGGGTTACCGAGTGAAGACGATTTGAGATCTTTCGATTTTGGGACTGAAAGTGGAATGAAAGATAATTTAAGGGATTATATATATTTGCTGAGATAACCTTAGGAACAAATGGGAGACCTAGTATCCACTTGGGATAGGTATAGGTAACGAATCCGTATATTGAGACTTGTCGCGTTAAATAAATATTACGTAGAATATCCGAAACGTAAATATTGTGGGTGAGACTTAATATATATAGGGGAGGAGTATACCTATATTGAAATTGTATATATATAATGGTTGTGCGAATGCCTAGTGTATGGATTTCTTATGTGTATGACATATCTACCATACTTGCTATCACGGGAGGGTAGTTTTCAAAAAAGGGCCATCTTATCTTTGTGTGCCTTCGGGGGATTTGGATTGGTACCTTAAGGACATAGGACTGTGAATGGCTTATTTGTGAGTTGATAAGTCAGCTGACCATGGGAGCGTAGGTATGTGCGTGACCCATGGGTATGTGAACTATGTTCGCCTCCAATATGTGTGATATGTTTTTAGACGGTTCCTGAGCGATTCGGAACACGTGATCCTTACGTACGTGATGTACATGGATTTGATAGAAGAGTATGCGTGCACCGCAGCTTAGCCTAGGGGTGCCATATATGTATTTATGTACTGAGTGTGATATACTTATGTACTTGTGATTGGTTCATTGTTGCTTAGTAGATGTGAATAAGCTAAGATATTTTAATGGGTTAAGAATGAGAATTTAATTAACACTTGAATAAGTAATTTAATGAATGCGAATATGGGTTATGATTATAACTTATTGGGATATTAAGAGTAGACATCTTATGGTAGAATGTGAAAGAGGAAGTGGTACAGATTAGCTAGTTAGCGGCATAACTAGGATGGGTTAAGGGCATACGTTAGGCGTGCACATTAGTTGAGAGGTGAGAAACTCATGTGAGAGTACGCAACTAACGTGCATATAATATGTGTTGTTTAATTGTAATTTAAACACTTGCTAAACTTTTAAACTGTTTTCACCTCGAGCTCTGATCGATTTTCCTCCAAATCTATTTTTGTTTTGTAAAAACATTTTAGGTGCCCAGCCACAGGAACGCCAAGCATATGAGTTACATTCTGATGACGTGCTGTAGCTGCTGTGGAAACTACAGGATCTTGGTATTAGACGCCTTCATATTCGTCCTTGGTTCCTTCAGAGTCATTTGTATCATCTAGGGCATGTCGTCCATTCTTATTTAGAGGTTGTAGTTACAGATTTTCATTATTTCAGTTATTGGTTTTTTTATTCAGACTCTTGTATTGGGACCTTATTTACTCTAGCATTATTATTATTAGAGTGTTTACTCCGGACTCAGTTGATTTCATTTCGTTAGTTATTCTTATGAGATTGTTTATGATATTGATGGTTAATGATTTAATTCTTTGTTAATTATTAACTTAATTAATAAAATTTGGCATCTCTCTTTTTAAATATTAGGTGGCTAGTAATTAATTAAATATTTTTCGACAGTGATGTGAAGACTGAACCAACTTGATATTCTGTATTAATTTAATAAAGGAGTAGCTACCCGGTATTTAATTAGACGGGGTGTTACAGAAGACCTAGGAAACTTACACGAATATGCTAGGCGATATTGGGAGATATATAACGAGGTGGAAGACTGCATCGAACAGGTGGCGATAGGTTCATTTAAAATCTCTTCGCGCCAAGAAGGAGGATACCACTATTGACGACCTAATGTCCATAATTGAAAACTATGACAAAGTCGAGGATGCGGTCGCAAGTACAAACCAAGGTAATGGTCGACCAAAGGCGAACAAAAAGAAAGATAAAGAAGTTGTTCCCCAAAAGGGAAGAAATAATCGTAACGGAATACCAAAGGGAGACGAGAAGTCAGATCCCAAAAAATCTCATCGCGCCATCAACACTGTCTTCAAAGAACCGATATACAATACTTGACCAAGATCAAGTATCAACACACCCCGGAGATGCTCCTACTACAAGGAGCATGTGCACAAGAGAGAAAAGTATAACGTGCTTAAATCACATCTAAAAGAGTTGGCCCAAACAAGACACCTCGATGACTTGATCGAGAATAATAAATAAAAAGGTTATGCAGAGCGTGACCAAAAGCCAGATAATTTCCTAAGAGATGACAAGTTGGTATACGAATTCGCAGTCATCCATAGTGCCTCAAACCCTAACCAGATCGAAGGAAATGTTATGAGAATGGAACTAATGAAGATCAATGTATTAGTGGAGGCCATCTAGATTGATCATTCTATTCCCATTATCGATAAATGTTGTCAACTAAATGAAATAAATTATGCCAAGCACATCGTCTTTACCGAAGAGGACTTGGACGGAGTTAGGAATCCTCATCATGAAGCACTAGTAATCACACTCAGAGCTAACTAAGATATGGATAAGCTACTAGTGGACCAACAAAACTCTTCGGAGGTAATGCACCTCAAGTTATTCAACTAACTTAACTTGCAAATTGATTATATAAAAGAAGTGACCATCCATGTGACAACCCGGATATAATTATGATAAATTATATTTAAATCATGTTTATCTTATGTGATATGAATAATGTGTTATTAGTATATCTAATGTTAAGTGATTATGTTTAGTCTAATCCTACTTTCATAAATCATTAAATGTCGAATTATTTACAAACACAAGATTTTGTTATTTTCAATATAAATGTTCTTATTGGAGACTAGTTTTGACCCTTATAATGTAACAATTGACTCAAGGTGAAAACTATATAGTTGTAGATATATGAGTTAGGCTTACGACACGATAAACTGTTCATCAAACGGATGCCCGAGTAAGAAGTTAGGCTGAATTTACGAACAAGGGGTAAATCTGTCAATTTTCTTTAAGTGATAAATTATCTTTTAGTAAACCAAATATTTTCATTTGATTGGTTGGCATGGGAGGCAGTCTTGGCCGACTTAAAACTCTTATTCTAACCTATTTCTTTAGCAAATAAAATCCTAGATTCAGTTATGGAGAGTTTTTGCTTGAGGAAAGAGAAAGTAGAAGTTAAGGAATAAAAGAATACAAGAAAAGCTAGGAAAAATCTAAGAAAATCCTTAAAGTGTTTCCAATGTATAATTATGTGGTTAATATTTGTTTAATATTGTATTATAATTATTTTAAAGTATATAAATCTTGAATTAATGATTAAAATTCCATCCTTCTTTGTAATAATAAGTATTTGTCCACATGTGAGATAAGTGGTGTATGTAGCCCGTATTGCTTGTTATTGAAATCCATTATATTCAAACTTGCATATATTTTTGTGTGCTTAATGGAATTGAGAAATTCCAATTGGATATGAAATTAGACTAATATATTCATATCATATCCAAAAATTAGAATTTAACTCCTTGTGGTTGGGCTTTAATGATTGTTGGAAGTTGGTACATAGTTGTTGTTTGTATATTTCATTTTGATATGCCTTGAGTTTGGTCAAGATTTTGACATAGCAAATGAAGTCAAAAATTTATGAAACTTTAATTATGTCTTATTTAGTATTTTTTTTTTTAAATGGGTGGAATATTATGGAAAGATATGCTGGATAAAAAGTATGAAAATTCTTGGAAGTCGAAGGAACAATGGAGGAGCTTGTGTGGCAGATTTAATAGGTTGTAAAGAAATGGTCATAACTTGATCTGGGATTGTCACTTGTAAAGGAGAGTATATTCATATATGTTTTCATATTGATAAGCTTGGACACCTATATGTGTACAATTTATAAATATGGGATGGTTAAGTATGTAGGACAATAATTTGAGGCCATACTGGATACCCCGTGAAATAATGTTTTTATCTGCTCTTTCCCAAGGGTATTTTGAGTACATGTTTCATGTGTATATACATTGAGAAGTATACTTTTATGTATACTTGATTTTAGTTATAAATTCCTTACAAGGTATTCTCTATGGTTGAATGTTCATAACCTTATCAACATATATACCATTGTTTCGTCTTTACACATGTTTCATGGAATGTGAATTGAGTAGAATTATATTGTTGTTGTATAGTCATTGAAAGTTATATAGATATATTAAGATAATACTTATGATTGAGATTTAGTACTGATTTAGTTGGATTAACAGGTGTAAGATCAAATCAATCCAGTTCAGCTCCACCCGAAGAAACGTGAATAAATAGTTGACAACCCAATGTGAGTGTACTTATTGAGTTAATTATGGATATGATGTGTATGTATTATATGTTGAGATGATATGACTTATTAAAAGTCACGAGATGTTGAGATGTTATGGCTTATTAAAAGTCAAGAGATGTTGAGATGTTATGGCTTTATAAAAGTCAAGATATGTTGAGTTGATATGCAATTCAGGAGATGTTAGATTATTAAAACTTAGGGATATGATTATTGCCTACGGGCAGGAGATATGGGGTTTATTAACTCCAAATATATATATATGGCCTAATTTGGCACAAAGATGGATATATTGAGATGTTTTGATGTTGATATATTACTTTTACTATATAGATATGTAGTACATTCACTGAGTTTTTAAACTCGCGGTTTTATATGTTTATATTTTCAGGTTTTGAAGCTGCCACTGCCAGGTCTAGGGGGTTAAGTGAATAGTAGTAGGGTCTCGTAAGTTCTATTGTATACATTATACTAGTTGTAATTAAGTTAAATAGTATGGAATTTTTGTTTAAATTATGTCTCCTTAAAACGATTAGATTTTTAGTATTCTGCATTTTAACCTTGAAGTTGTTCTAATGTGTATTACAAAATAAATAAATAAATAATAAGTGTGGTTTGTGAACTATTTAGTTAATTATATCCTAATGGGGTTAGGGGTGACAGCTTGGTATGAGAGCTTTAGGTTTTTATATTATGGGGTTAGAGATTCTTGATGTGGCAATGGCAGAATTAGTGTGGCGTGGGTCATTTCTGTTAAGTTATGGGAAATACTAACCATTATGTTAGAAAGAAATGTTGTATTCTTGTTTTTGTAATTGTGGTTTATGACAGATAGTAAGATATGGAAAGGGCAAATGTTCATGAGAGGGTGGATGAGGAGTCTTTAAATACAGTAAATCAACAAAATCCAAATAATGTAGAGGGGGCACCTGAACAACTTACAGATATGCAGAGAATGGCTCGTGCCATGACTTTAATGGCAGAGCAACAAAACATGTTTATGACGCAAATAGCAGAACAACAAGCCAAGTACTTGGAGGAGCAGACTTTGGCCAGAAGAGAAAGGGAAATACAACGAGAGGAGAAGAATACTCTGTACGAGAAGCTTATCAAATTGACCCCCCCAGCATTCTCAGGTTCTGTAGATCCTTTAGAAGTTGAGGCTTGGGTTAGAGACCCAGAAACTATCTTCGGGGTGATGAATGTACCTGGTGCGCAAAAGGTAATTTTGGCTACTTTCATGTTAAAAGGCGAAGCTAAATATTGGTGGGAGTCTTCCAAACATTTATTGCTTTCTCCGGGGGGAGGTGAGGTAATTACTTGGGATTCCTTTATTAAAGCCATATATGAAAAGTATTTTCCTCGCATTTATCGGAAGCAAAAAGAGAGAGTGAGTTTTTATCATTGACTTAGGGGAATACATGATCAAGGAGTATGAAACTAAATTTATATATTTATCTCAATTTTTATTACGTTTTTTACATGATGATGAGGACAAATGCACCAGATTTCAAGATAGGTTGAATTTGGTTATCAAGTCTAAACTCACTGCACTTGAAATGGTAGATTATACTTCTTTAGTTAACAAAGCTATGATGGTTGAAGGAGATGTTAATGATGCAATAAAGAATAGGGAACAAAGGGGAAAGATGAGTTGATTTTATCCATCTGAGCAAAGGGAAAGCAATATAGATTACTTAAAACAGTGGAGTCCAAGATTTCAGCGCGGTAGAGGGACTGGAAAGCATGTTCAGAATAGGACACCAAGGAGTTTTAGGGATACAGGATTGATGGCCCAACAGAATATATAGCGGGAGAATGAGAACGGGAAGACTAAGGCTGTTACATGCTATTTTTGTAAAGCAGGGGGTCATATTAGTCCAGATTGTCCCAAGTTAAAGGGGGGTAGAGTGTTATCACTGTCATAAAATTGGTCATACTAAAAAGAACTGTCTTGTGCTAATATGAGGGACTCAATCAGCTACTGCTTGTTGAGGTTCATCATTTGGAGGCATAGGGAGAGGAGGAGGTAGAGGACATGCCAGTGATTTGAGGGCTCCGGGAAGGATATTTGCTATGACTTTATAGGATGCTCAGGCTACTCCAGAGGTGGTGACAGGTACATTTTCTATAATTAACAAACATGCTTACGTGCTTATTGATCTAGGTTCTACTCATTCATTTGTAGCACTGCCATTTACCATGCATTTGGGTAGACCATGTTCTTATCAAGATTGTGGTTTATATATTTCTACACCTATGGGGGATGTGATGTTATTAGAGCTTGCGTATAAAAATTGTGTATTGTATGTGGTGGAGAAGGAGTTGACCATTGATTTAATTCCACTAGATATTTCGATATTATCTTGGGTATGGACAGGTTATCTTCATATCATGCATCGATTGACTGTTTTCGCAAGGAGGTTACATTTAATATGCCGAGGGAGGAAGAATTCAAATTTACTGGGGAAAGAAATGTGGTTCCAAATTGTCTTATTTCTTCCTTTCGGGCGAGGAAATTCTTAAATAAGGGTTGTCAAGGCTTTTTAGCATATTTTGTGGATACAAACACAAAATTGCAAAAATTAGAAGATATCAGAGTAGTTAAGGATTTTGCAGATGTGTTCCCAGATGAATTACCAGCGTTACCACCTAGCAGAAAGGAACAATTTACTATCGATTTAGTGTCGCGTACAGCTCCAGTTTCTATTTCTACCTATAGAATAGAACCTTTGGAACTAAAGGAGTTAATGGTTCAACTGCAAGATTTGGTAGATATAGGTTTTATTCGACCCATTGTATCACCATGGGGTGTTCCGATATTATTTGTAAAGAAGAAAGGCGGCACCGTGCGACTTTGCATTGATTATCGGCAGTTGAACAAGGTAACTATTTAAAATAAATATCCATTTCCTTGTATTGATAATTTTTTTGATCAATTACAGGGTACTAAAGTGTTTTCAAAAATTGATTTGAGATCGGGTTATCATCAATTAAGGGTGAGAGATTGTGACATTTCTAAGACAGTTTTTCGTTCTCGTTATGGTCATTATGAATTTTTGGTAATGTCATTTGGGTAAACAAATGCTCCTGCGTTGTTTATGGATTTAATGAATTGAGTATTTCATCCTTTCATAGATTCATTTGTGATTGTCTTTATCGATGATGTTTTGATATACTCACCTAGCGAAGAGGAACATGAGAAGCATCTAAGAGTTGTATTGCAAGTTTTGCAAGATATTCAATTGTCTGCTAAATTTAGCAAATGTGAGTTTTGGTTAAATCAGGTAGTATTTCTGGGCCATGTTGTTTCAGGAGATGGAATTTATGCTGACTCTAAGAAGGTAGAGGCAATTGTGCAATGGGAAAGACCAAGAAATGTAACGGAGATAAGGAGTTTCCTAAGATTGGCTTGATATTATAGAAGATTCATAAAGGGGTTTTCATCTATAGACCTACCGTTGACTAAATTAACCCGAAAGGAAGTGAAATTTGTGTGGAGTGATGAATGTCAGAACAACTTTGAAAAGTTGAAAACTAGACTAGTATCAGCTCCAGTTCTCACTGTTCCATCCAGTGGAGAAGGTTTTGTGATTTATACTGGCGCTTCACATCAGGGCCTGGGTTATGTTTTCATGCAACATGGAAAGGTAATTTCTTATGCATAGTGACAATTAAAGACGCATGAACGTAATTATACTATACACGATTTAGAACTTGCTGCTATTATTTTTGCCTTGAAATTATGGAGATGTCATTTATATGGAGAGAGATGTAAAATTTTCATTGACCATCAAAGTTTGAAGTATTTATTTACATAGCGAGACTTGAATTTGAGACAAAGACGTTGGATGGATTTCATTAAAGACTATGATTGTACCATTCACCATCATCTCGGGAGGGCCAATGTTATTGCAAATGCTTTAAGTCGAAAGTCATTAGGGAGGTTATATTGTATTCAATAGGCACGGGTTGGCAATATTATGGAATTAAGACTGATGGGAGTAGAGTTAAACTTAACTAAAATGGGGGTGTTAATTTCACACATTACAGTGAGACCTTTACTGGTAAGACGCATACAGAATTTGCAAATCAGTGATTCATTCCTTGAGAAGAAGAAACGGGAAATCCTGGATGGTAAAGAGAGTGACTTTGAAATTAAGAATGATAAATCGTTGTGTTATAAAAACAGAATTTGTGTACCGAATGATCCATCCTTAAAGAAGGATATATTAGAAGAGGCACATAGTTCTATTTACACTATGCATCCCGGAGGTACCAAAATGTATAGAGATTTGAAGGAGTATTACTGGTGGAAAAATATGAAACGTGAGATTGCAAAATTTGTAGCTAAATGTTTAGTATGCCAGCAAGTGAAGGTGGAGCATCAGAAGCTGGTAGGATTATTGCAGTCATTTCCTATTTCGGAATGGAAGTGGGGACATATAACGATGGATTTTGTTGTAGGATTACCACGATTACCAAAGGGGCATGATTCTATTTGGGTGATTATAGATCGATTGACAAAGTCAGCTCATTTTCTTCGAGTTAAGACGACCTACACTGTTGACAAGTATGCACGTATATACGTTGATGAGATTATCCGTTTACATGGGGCACCAGGGTCAATAGTACATATAGAGATCCAACGTTCACTTCTAAGTTTTGGCCTCATTTACAGAATGCCCTGGGCACAAGTTTGAAGTTTAGCAGTGTTCTAAAAGGCGCGCATATGCAACGCAAATACGCGCATATGCGTGTTGCCTTTTAGAAACGCAGCGCATTAGGGCAATTGGCGGGAAAATACGTGGTCAACGATTTTTAAGGCGGTCAACGAGCGTGAGGCACGCATATGCGGGCAATGCACGCATAATCCGTTTTTTTAAAATCTAAACGACGTCGTTTTACTTTTTTTTTCCTTATGAAATAAGTTGAGTAAAGTAAACAGTTATATAAAAAAAGAGTGCCCCGATCAAGAAAAACAAAAGCCTTCAAAAAAAGAGTGCCCCGATCGGTTTTAACAACTTAAAAATTAAAGACTTTAATCAAATAAACAAACCACAACAAAAGGCTACTAAATTAAAACCCAATCTTTCTCTGCTACCCCCAAAACCTTGGCCGAAACCCTAGAAGCCAAGAAAAAGACATCTCCGGCCGAAAAACCTAAAACCTCCAGCCGAAAAATCCTAGAACCTAAGAAACCTCAAGCGTCTGATTTCCTTCCAGCCGAAAATAAGTAAGTTTTCTTATTTCTTATTTCTTTCTTTTGATTTCTTTCTTTTGATTTCTTATACTCCGGCCGAAAACCCAAGATATGTTGATTTCTTATTTATTTATTTCCTCTTTCTTATTTCTTTTACCCGAATACATTTCTTTCTCATTTCTCTTACCCGAATACATTTCTTTCTTATTTTTTTGTTAACAGTTAATCCTTATACAATTAAATGTTGTCTTGTTAAATGTTTTGCAGTGTATATGCAGCCTATAAATGTTATGCATATACACTGCATAACTTTTTGCTCCTCAGTTAATGTATAAATGTTATGCAGTGTGTATGATCCTCAGTTATGCAGTGTGTATGCAGTGTATATGCTCTTCAGTTAATTTATAGATGTTATGCAGTTAATAAATGTTAACAGTTAATGTAATAAATGTTATGCAGTGTAGAAATGTATACCTCTTATGCAGTGATTTTTTTTTTTTATGTAAGTTATTCTTATATTTTTGCTTATATTATTTTACAAGCCTGGGTATAATTAAAAAAATATTAAAAAAAGGCAAAACGCCTTTTCACGCATATGCTTCGCATATGCGTGCCTATGCTCCTAATGCTTGATGCTTGACCTCCACGCATCGATCACGCATCGCGCCTTTTAGAACATTGAAGTTCAGTACTGCATTTCATCCACAAACTGATGGGCAATCAGAAAGAACGATTCAAATATTAGAAGACATGTTACGAGCCTGTGTATTTGACTTCAAAGGTAGTTAGGATGATCATTTTCCATTAATGGAATTCGTGTATAATAATAGTTATTAGTCCACCATTGGTATGGCTCCTTATGAAGCTTTATATGGGAGGAGATATAGAAGGTCATTATGTTGGGATGAAGTAGGTGAAAGGAAAATCTTGGGTCCTGAAATGATAGATATGACAACCAAAAAGATTAAAATAATTCGGGAAGGGATAAAGATAGCACAATGCAGGCAGAAATTTTATGCAGATAAAAGGAATTATCCATTAGAATTTCAAAGGGGAGATTTTGTATTCCTACGTATTTCATCGTGGACAGGCGTTATGAGACTTGGAAAAAGGGGGAAACTAAGTCCAAGATAAATTGGACCATATGAAGTGTGGGAAAGAATTGGGACCTGGCATATAGATTAGCATTACCTCCAGAATTGTATCGTTTACATGATGTGTTTCACGTATTGATGCTTCGTAAGTATTTGGCGGATCCATCTCATCAGCTGAAAACCCAACCTATTAAATTGAAAGAAGACTTATCGTACATCGAGGAACTGGTGAAAATTATTAATCGTAAGGAGCAAATATTAAGGAATAAAGTTATTCCTTTATTTAAAGTTATGTGGATGAGCCATGGAATTAAATAAGCAACTTGGGAAACGGAGGATAGCATGAAGAAACAATATCCCCAATTGTTTGGTAAGTGACCTTCATATTAAATTTCGGGGACGAAATTTTCTAAAGGGGAGAAGTTGTGACAATCCAGATATAATTATGATAAATTTATATTTAAATCATGCTTACCTTATGTGATATGAATAATGTGTTATTAGTATATCTAATGTTAAGTGATTATGTTCAGTCTAATCCTACTTTCATAAATCATGAAATGTCAAATTATTTACAAACACAAAATTTTGTTAATTTCGGTAGAAGTGTTCCTGTTGGAGACTAGTTTTGACTCTTATAATTTAACAATTGACTCAAGGTGAAAACTAGATAGTTGTAGACAGGTGAGTTAGAATTGTAACGCAATAAACAGTGTATGAAACGGAGGTCCGAGTAAGAAGTTATCATGAATTTACGAACAAGGGGAAAATCTGTCAATTCCCTTTAAGTGGTAAATTGTCCTTTAGTAAACCAAATGATTTAATTTGATTGGTTGGCAAGGGAGGCAGCCTTGGCTGACTTAAAACTCTTCTTCTAACCTATTTCTTCACCCAATTTAAGCCTAGATTCATTTTGAAGGGTTTTTAGCTTGAGGAAAGAGAAAGTAGAAGTTAAGGAAGAAACGGTTACATCAAAAGCTAGGAAAAATTCCAACAAAATTCTTAAGGTGTTTCCAAGGTATAATTATGTGTTAGTATTGTTTTAATCTTGGAATATACTTATTTTAAAGTATATAAATCATGAATATGTGATTAAAATTCTATCTTCCTTTGTGATAATTTGTATGGGGTCATATGTGAGATAAGTTGTGTTTGTAGGCCATATTACTTTGTATTGAAAACCCTTGTATTCAAACATCTGTATATATTTGTGTGTTTGCTGGAATTGAGAAATTCTAATTAGATATGAAACTAGACTCATATATTCATATCATATCCAAAAATTAGAATTTAACTCCTTGTGGTTAGGCCTTAGTGATGGTTGCAAGTTGGTACATAGTTGTTGTTTGTATATTTCATTTCGATATGCCCTGAGTTTGGTCAAGCTTTTGACATAGCAAATGAAGTCAGAAAATTATGAAACTTTAATTCTGTCCTATTTAGTATGTGTATTGAAAATGGATGGAAATACTGGAAAGTTATGCTGAAGAAAAATTATTAAAATTCTTGTAAGTTGAAGAAACAATAGAGGAGCTTGTGGGGGAGATTTAATAGGTTGTAAAGAAATGGTCATAACTTGCTATAGGAAGCTTGAAAAATTACACCGTCACTTGTAACGAAAAGTATATTCAAATATGTTTTCATATTGCTAAGCTTGGACACCTGTATGTGTACAATTTATGAATATGGTATGGTTAAGTATGGAGGATAATAATTTGAGGCCATACCGAATACCCCATGAAAGAATATTTTTATCTGCTCTTTCCTAAGGGTATTTTGAGTACATGTTTAATGTATATATACATTGAGAAGTATACTTTTATGTTTACTTGATTTTAGTTATAAATTCCTTACGAGGTATTTTCTATGGTTGAATGTTCATAACCTTATCAACATATATACCATTATTTCGTCTTTACACATGTTTCATGGAATGTGACTTGAGTAGAATTATATTATTGTTGTACAGTCATTGAAAGTTACATAGATATATTAAGATAATACTTATGATTGAGATTCAGTACTGATTTAGTTGGATTAACAGGTGTAAGGTCAAGTGCAAGTTTTGCGAGATTGTCCATTGTTTGCTAAGTTTAGCAAATGTGAGTATTGGTTAAATCAGGTAGTATTTCTAGGGCATGTTGTTTCGGGAGATGGAATCTATGTTAACCCTAAGAAGGTACAAGAAATTGTGCAATGGGAAAGACCAAAAAATGTAACGGAGATAAGGAGTTTCCTAAGATTGGTTGGATATTATTGAACATTTCATCTATAGCCTCACCGTTGACTAAATTAACCCGAAAAGAAGTAAAATTTGTGTGGAGTGATGAAGGGCAGCGTAACTTTGAAAAGTTGAAAAATAAGCTATTATCAGCTCCAGTTCTCACTGTTCCATCCAACGGAGAAGGTTTTGTGATATATACTGACGCTTCACGTCAGGGTCTGGGTTGTGTTTTCATGCAACATGGAAAGGTAATTTCTTATGCATCTAGACAGTTAAAGATGCATGAATGTAATTATACTACACACGATTTAGAACTTGCGGCTATTATTTTTCCCTTGAAATTATGGATACATCATTTATATGGAGAGATGTGTAAAATTTTCACTGACTATCAAAGTTTGAAGTATTTATTTACACATAGATACTTGAATTTGAGACAAATACATTGGATTGAGTTAATTAAAGACTATGATTATACCATTCACCATCATCCCAGGAGGGCCAATGTTGTTGCAGATGCTTTAAGTCGGAAGTCATTGGGGAGGTTATCTTGTATTTAATGTGCACGGGTTGGAAATATTATGGAATTAAGACTGATGGGAGTAGAGTTGAACTTAACTAAAATAGGGGCTTTAATTGCACATGTTACACTGATACCTTTACTGACATAATGCATACGAAATTTGCCAATCAGTGATCCATTCCTTGAGAAGAAGAAACAGGAAATCCTGGAAGGTAAAGAGAGTGACTTTGAAATTAAGAATGATAAATCGTTGTGTTATAAAAATAGAATTTATGTACCGAATGATCCATCCTTAAAGAATGATATATTAAAAGAGGCACACAGTTGTATTTACTCTATGCATCCTAGAGGTACCAAAATGTACAGAGATTTGAAAGAGTATTGTTGGTGGAATAATATGAAACGTGAGATTGCAGAATTTATAGCTAAATGTTTAGTATACTAGCAAGTGAGATCCAACGTTCACTTCTAAGTTTTGGCCTTGTTTACAGAATGCCCTGGGCACAAGTTTGAAGTTTAGTACTGCATTTTATCCGCAAATCGATGGGCAATCATAAAGAACGATTAAAATATTAAAAGACTTGTTACGAGCCTGTGTATTTGACTTCAAAGGTCGTTGGGATGATCATTTGCCATTGATGGAATTCGCATTTAATAATAGTTATCAGTCCACCATTGGTATGGCTCCTTATGAAGCTTTATATGGGAGGAGATGTATAACGCCATTATGTTGGGATGAAGTAGGTAAAATAAAATCTTGGGTCCTAAATTGATAGATATGACAACCGAAAAGATTAAAATAATTGAGGAACAGATAAAGATAGCACAATGCGGGCAGAAAGTTTTGCAGATAAAAGGAAGTATCCATTAGAATTTCAAAAAGGAGATTTTGTATTCCTACGTATTTCACCGTGGAAAGGCATCATGAGGTTTGGAAAAAGGGGGAAAGTAAGTCCAAGATACATTGGACCATATGAAGTGTTGGAAAGAATTAGGAGCCTGGCATGTAGATTAACATTACCTCCAAAATTTTCTCGTTTACATGATGTGTTTCACGTATCGATGCTTCGTAAATATTTGTCGGATCCATCTCATGAGCTCAAAACCCAACCAATTGAACTGAAAGAAAACTTGTCGTACATCGAGGAACCGGTGAAAATTCTTGATCATAAGGAGCAAGTATTGCGAAATAAAGTTATTCCCCTAGTCAAAGTTATGTGGACGAACCATGGTATTAATTTAACAACTTGGGAAATGGAGGATATCATGAAGAAATAGTATCCCCATTTGTTTGGTAACTGACATTCATATTAAATTTCAGGGACGAAATTTTCTGGGGGGGGGGGGGGAAGTTGTGACAACCCGGATATAATTATAATAAATTATATTTAAATCATGCTTATCTTATATGATATAAATAATGTCTTATTAATATATCTAATGTTAAGTGATTATGTTTAGTCTAATCCTACTTTCATAAATCATTAAATGTCAAATTATTTACAAACACAAGATTTTGTTATTTTTAGTAGAAATGTTCTTATTGGAGACTAGTTTTAATCATTATAATGTAATAATTGACTCAAGGTGAACTATATAGTTGTAGATATATGAGTTAGGTTTGTGACATAACAAACGGTTCATCAAACTAATGCCCGAGTAAGAAGTTAGGCCGAATTTACGAACAAGGAGCAAATCTGCCCATTCCCTTTAAGTGGCAAATTGTCTTTTAGTCAACCAAATCTTTTAATTTGATTGGTTGGAATGGGAGGTAGCCTTAGCCGACTTAAAACTCTTATTCTAACCTATTTCTTCAGCAAATAAAATCGTAGGTTCAGTTCTGGAGAGTTTTTGCTTGAGCAAAGAGAAAGTAGAAGTTAAGGAAGAAAAGATTACAAGAAAAGCTAGGAAAATTCCAAGAAAATCCTTAAAGTATTTCCAAGGTATAATTCTGTGGTTAATATTGTTTTAATCTTGTATTATACTTATTTAAAAGTATATAAATATTGAATTATTGACTAAAATTCCATCCTCCTTTGTGATAATAAGTATTTGTCCACATGTGAGATAAATGGTGTATGTAGCACGTATTGCTTGTTATTGAAATCCCTTGTATTCAAACTTGCATATATTTTTGTGTTCTTACTGGAATTGAGAAGTTATAATTGGATATGAAACTATACTCATATATTCATATCATATCAAAAAATTAGAATTTAACTCCTTGTGGTTGGGCCTTAGTGATTGTTGCAAGTTGGTACATAGTTGCTGTTTGTATATTTCATTTTGACATGCCTTGAGTTTGGTTAAGATTTTGACATAGCAAATGAAGTCAAAAATTTATAAATCTTTAATTATGTACTATTTAGTATGTGTATTGAAAAGGGGTGGGATATCATGGAAAGTTATGCTGGAGAAAAAGTATGAAAATTCTTGGAAGTCGACGAAATAATAGAGGAGCTTGTGTGGTAGATTTAATAGGTTGTAAAGAAATGGTCATAACTTGCTCCAGGAAGCTTGAAAAATTACACCGTCACTTGTAGCGAAAATTATATTCAGATATGTTTTCATATTGATAAGCTTGGACACTTGTATATGTACACTTTATGAATATGAGATGGTTAAGTATGGAGGACAATAATTTGAGGCCATACTGGATACCCCATGAAAGAATATTTTTATCTCCTCTTTCCCAAGGGTATTTTGGGTACATGTTTCATGGGTATATACATTGATAAGTATACTTTTATGTTTACTTGATTTTAGTTATAAATTTCTTACGAGGTATTTTCTATGGTTGAATGTTCATAACCTTATCAACATATATACCATTATTTTTTCTTTACACATGTTTCATGGAATGTGACTTGAGCAGAATTATATTATTGTTGTATAGTCATGGAAAGTTACATATATATATTAAGATAATACTTATGATTGAGATTCGGTACTGATTTAGTTAGATTAACAGGTGTAAGATCAAATCAACCTAGTTCAGCTCCACCCGAAGGAAACGTGAATACATAGTTGACCACCCAAGGTGAGTGTACTTAGTGAGTTGATTATGGGTATGATGTGTATGAATTATATGTTGAGATGATATGGCTTATTAAAAGTCACGACATGTTGAGATGTTATGGATTATTAAAAGTCAAGGGATGTTGAGATGTTATGGCTCTATAAAATTCAAGATATATTGAGTTGGTATGCAATTCAGAAGATGTTAGGTTGTTAAAACCTATGTATATGATTGTTGGCTATGGGGAGGAGATGTGGGGTTTATTAACTCCGGACATGTATATTGCCTAATTTGGCACATAGATGGATATATTGATATGTTGAGATGTTAATATAGTACTTTTACTATATAAAGATGTAGTACATTCACTGAGTTTTTAAACTCATGGTTTTATATGTTTACATTTTCAGGTTTTGAAGCTGCCACTACGAGGTCTAGGGGGTTGAGTGAATAGTAATAGGGTCTCACCAGTTATGTGGTATACATTGTACTAGTTGTAATTAAGTTAAATGGTATGGGAGTTTTATTTAAATTATGTCTCATTAATACGATTGGATTTTTAGTATTCCGCATTTTAACCTTGAAGTTGTTCTAATGTGTATAAAAAAAATAAAAATAAATAATAAGTGTGGTTTGTGAAATACTTAGTTAATTATATCCTAATGGGGTTAGGGGTTGACAATCCCTTTGGACAGATTCACGAGAAAAATGTCAATGTTACTAGGAAAAGTTATACTTCTCTTTCTAACTAAGAGTATATCAAAGTTGATTGAATTCTTTATAGTGGATAATTAATCACCCCTTGTTCCTTGGATGCATATGGATTCATGTGATGAAGTCGGTTCCACCCACTTACCATCATAATCTTAAATGTATTATTGATGGGGGATAATGGACATACGTAGAGATCAAGTAGCTACTCGGTAAAGCGTTATTGCATCCATCAGACCTAAATAGAAGAAAAAAATGAGAAGGTATTGGAAGACCCACAGAAGGTTACCCCTTCCAAATAGAAGCTAAAGTATGGGTTGTTGGGGGTCGAAGACATGAGGGTAGCCCTCGTCGACAGAGTCATGGCATTACAGTGAAACATCCAAATTGTCTCACTTTTTTTAACAAGTGTTTGTCACGATCCTTAACCATGACAAGGCTTGTCATCATCTTTGACCATTACAAGTCCATGACAAATATTCATGGCACGGACATTGTCACGATCAAGGACCGTGAAAAGCACATGATAATTTTGACTACACCTAAACCCAAAATAAAATCCTTTCTCGCCTCTCTTTTCTCTTTTCCCTCTTCCTTATCCTTAACCTCCCTCTCTCTCTCTCTCTCTCTATATATATATATATATATATCTCTCTCCTTTTCTTTCTCTCTCTCACTTCATAAGGTATGATATATATATATATACAGTAATGCTCTTGTGCGGACCAATCCACGTGTTCAGAGTGCGGACCGAATTTGTGTCACTTAGTGGTGAGCCTAGAAATTATCGGCTAAATTATAAGTACACTCTCTCTCTTTTATGGGCTCACCGCCAGGTGATACATGTCCCGTACGCACAAGAGTAGTACTATATATATATATATATATATATGTGTGTGTGTGTGTGTGTGCGTGTGTGTGTGTGTGTATGTGTGTGTGTGTGTGTGTGTGTAGTTTTTCAATGTAGGTAGTAAGCTAGTTGTATATACATGTATTGTCTTCATATTCTTTTAAATTAATTTGTACAAAAATAAGTTTGAACGCCATTCTTCATTAGAATGTGAACATTTGACCTTGATATTTGTTTGGGCTTCATTATAATGTGTATGTTTGTTGTAAACTAGGTGTATATATATGTATGGATTTGATATTGGTTAAAAATAGTTTGTGCAAAAACTATGTTTGAACATTCAAATCATTATATGTATTTGACTTTAGTATGTGATTAGCCTTCGTTATAATGTGTTTAAATGTTATAAATGTAATAATTTTGGTCAAAACCCATAATTTGTGGGTTTATATTAAAATGTGAATGATTTTGGGGTTTTGGGTGAAAAAGACAAAGACACAGTGAACGTTCTTCGATACTTTTTGCCGTTTAGATTTTGAAAGTTAGATCCGATTAGGTTATAAAGTAAAATTAAAACCAATTTGTTATGTATATGCGGCTTAGGGTTTCAACATAATAATGTTATGGGCCTCACGAAACACTTTATTATTAACCCATACTTGTTAGGACTTAACCTCTTTATATGAACCCATAGATTGTTGCGGGACTTTTACTGGGTTATTATTCGGTTATTTTTGGTTTCTCGTTAATTAAATTGTTAGTTAGGTTGTTAATTGGATTATTAATTAGGTTGTTGTTGGGTTACGTTTGTGTCTGATTTAACTAATTGGGTTATTGAGGGGGTTTTGTTGGGCTGTTATTGGATTCCCATTAAATAAATTGTTAGGTTATTAACTATGTTGTTGTTGATTTGCGCTTGTGTCTGAGTTGACTAATGATTTAACTTCCCCATTTGTTTACACATGGTAGCTAGTGATTCCTACAAAATTTTATGGGGTGTCCTCTATACAAAACGTGGATGAGTGATATAAATAGACTCCGGGATGTGTGATGTAAAAGCGGGGAATAGTGCTCTTTTAAAAACTATGCAGAAGTAACTAATGCCGAATAAACTCAATATATTTACGAGTTTGTATAGAAGACTCAAGCAGAACCAATTTAAACTTTTGCTTACATTGTTAAGTAGGTGACAAACTATATTAGGTTTGACTAGTTAATTAAATTCCTAATTATTATCTTAATTAAACTAGGTTATTAAATAGATTATAACAAATTCATCAGGAGAGTTTGTAGTTCTTAACCCTATTTTTTCATGTGAGGTGTTTAGACAGAAAAGTAAAGCATGCGGGTATTTATTTTACATGGAAAAAACCCTTTCCCAAGGAAAAAATATAATACTTTTAGGGATCAAACTAATCTACTCCACTAAATAAATCAAAATAAGAACGATTATACAAGCAAGAAATAAGTATGCTAGATTATAAAGATATTACATAAATACCAAGCCTCTCAGCATTGGTTGCTCTTGTGAAATCAACTTCACGTTGTTCCTGTCCAAGTTATTTCTTCACATCTTCGCTTTTCCTTCTAACTTCTTTAAGCGCGGGATCAACTCAATGCCTAATGACTTATTCTAGTGAAGTGTAAGTGTTATGAGTTACACTACTATGATTCACACACCCTTAAATGGTATAGACAAATGATATGCATCATAAGTTTTATATTTCCCAAAAAACTTTAACAAATCTTATGTCTTGCTTTTTAAGTCAAACTATCTTGACTTAAAAACTTCAAAAAATCTTTTTCTTTCAACTCTTTTGAACACTCAGGCCTGGCAAGACATTTACATAAGTAATTCAGTGCCTAAGTGTATTGTGTGTACTAAGTGAGTGAACAAAACTAAATGATATGAAATATGACCAGTTTCGAAAACACCAAACAGTACGTTATGCAGAGATTAGCAATAAAATACTAACACACAATATCAGGCAGTATTACTCCAAAGCAAAGTATACCCAAGCATGAGAAAGTGTGATATCAATTAATTATTTAATTCACAAATTTCCAATTTAAAACTTATTTCATTTGAGTCAATCTTCATCCAAATTTTATTAAACCATATTCATGCATCTATGTGGATAAATCAAACATGCAATCACAAATCAAGCAACAAACAAGATTCAGAAAAAAAAACTTTTGAGTAAAACCTTTTTATTTCACTGTCTAACTTAAATCGCAACAATTACATAGCAAAATCTGCAATGAATCTCTCACAAAAAATCCACACAGACCACAGCCTAGAACCAACGGTGAATACTCTTGAGTATCCCCAATGATCGCAGTCGTCAGCAAATAGGCCATGCAAAAACTATCAATCCAGTAGTAGAGAAATCTTCTCTATAATAGAAACTTTGACAATAAGTGTATTTGGGTTCCAAATGATTCACAAAAGTATGTGGGATCATTTGTGTGAATAAAAAACAAAGTTTTGTGCCCTAAAAGTGAAGACTAAAATTCTGCAAATTTGTAATTTTCGTTTAGCAAAAGTCTTAATGAAAAAGAATTCCAAAACAGGTATATATAGCAAAGTAAAATACTTGAGGCGGTGCATGTCATTAGAACGACTTCTCAATATCGTTTGAACGACAATAGATGTTGTTAGTAATGACCTAATAAACGACCTATAAAAACACAAAACGGTACGTGGTCATTTGAAGCAATAAAGAAATGACCCTTTGCGTGGCCTATCAAACGACATGTAATGTCATTAGATGGGGTCGTTTGAACGACATATCAATATCGTTTGAGCGATAGGAGCGGAAATATTTTAAAAAGCTTGCCTACAGGTCTTCCAAAAAATATTTTTACGTAGAAAAATACCTCATTTTGATTAAAAACAGTTTCAAAAAATATTCCAATTCGAAATTCAAACACGATCCTTACTAAAATCAATTTTGTAGATGTCCGTTGTTGAAGAAATTTGATATTCGGATTCGTCGACTTGAACAAATGATCGTGAGCTTCTCTCGAAGGTTATAGCGGTATACGACATGCTCAATGTAAAATCAAGATTGTGGAAATTATGTCCTTATAAATATCCTCCTATGTTTATGCTGGTACAAAACAAAAACAATCAGAATTATTAATCAAATACCTATACCGATCTTATACCCTCCCATGAACCCAAAATGGAAAGATATTAAAAATGCAAGTCAAAGATCTTCAACTTTAAATATCTTTAAATAAAATCTCTTTGCTTTCCTTGCGCTTATTTTTGTTTGCTTTCCAAATAGTCATTAAAGTCCTACACATAAAGTAAATACCTTCGCGACGTATTGAGTTTGAAATGAAATAAACATAAATTAAATCAAGTAAAATCTCAAATCTCCCCTATTATTCAAACTCTCACTCTCCCATAATTCATCATTCGTTCTCCCCATTTTTATTTATCCGAAATACACAAGGTAAAGAATAAATAAAATAAATGTGGAGTGTCATGACAAGCATTGCAAACATATGACAATTACGCTCATGCAAGGATATACTCAAAAGGCTTTCACAATCTCTTTATGATTTTTCAAAATGTTTCAAGCAAAGATAATTCACAAAAACAACACACGACATGAATTTACACTAAGATAACCAAATCGTGAAAATGGAATGAATGGGTGTGAACATATTCGATAAGAAATCAACTAAGACATTCATAACATATGTGCACGATGAATACGGATACTCCTAGCGAATGAACTCAAAATCGTCCTTAGGTGTAAAAATTATTGAATTCAAATGTCATCGACTCAATCTAATCAACTAATCAAAGTGTAAAATAATTTCCACCAATGTTAACGTCTAAAACTATGTAATGATTTTTCAAGACTTTATCAGGACGTACAAACCCATTGATTTATTTCCAACCAAACTCCCTCATGTATAACAATGATCATATTTTTCTATTCTTTGCTTTTCTTTTGAATGATCATATCAAACTAAACTATTTTGGCCTTGGATACTTTTTACAATGCCATACTTTTTTGGCTCTTTTACAATGGTGGATTTCACGCAAAGGTTATTTGCTCATTTCGTAGCCCTTTTTCGTGTTCACTCATCATTTTTTCATATTAAAAAAATTCCTTAAGGACAACAATTCTTACATGCACTACTTTCATTGTCAAGTTTTATCACATTTGGTTCGATTTAAAGACAGAATTGAGATGAAAACACTTCGACTAACATGTAATAGACAAGCACAATAATCAAATAAATCTTTACAATTGTGCATTAAAGAAAATCATGAGCCAAACATGAAGAAAGTAGTCCCAAATCTCATCTTAATGACTCCAAACATTATAAAACACATGAATGAAATGATGTATCGTCTCAAAACACTATCAAATAGTCACATGGATATAGAATGTTGTTGTGACTTGGTCATCCTAAATATTCATCCATAAACGGTGTAAAAAGAAATATAATTTTTTTTGTCTTTTTCAAAAAAATTATCAAAATAAAATATTTCTGGCTTTTTAATTTTTTTCTTCCAAAAAAGACTTTTGGTATTTTTCCAAAAATTTTCAAAAACAAAATCTTTTGGGGGTTTTCGAAAAATATATCAAAATGAAAAATATAAATACAAAAGTGGTACACACTAGCAATAAACATTAAATGTCATCATGAAAAATATCATATGCTAGTAAACAAGTCTAAACCTCAACCATTAGGTACGGAGGAGTTTTTCAAAGGTGGTGACATCCTATGAAAAACATCCATCAAATCATGTGAAGTTTTGACTTAAAACTTAACTTGCTCTCTAAAGTGATCAAAATCTCTCATGTGATCTGCAGTAGCATGTCAAGTATCATGTGTGAGTGTACATGTGGGAACACGTGTAGTAGCATAACAAGGTAAAAACCTATGAGACACACAACCCAACTTAAAGTAAAATTCCCAAGGTGTCCTCTTTCCTTGTAATGGGAACAAACATAAACACGTCTAGGAACACCTCTCTTAAAATGATCAGGAAGCGCTCTCCTACGAAGAAATCGACGCCTAGGTGGGTTAGGTCGAGAGCCATATAGATCTATTACAAACTTGAAAACCAGCTCGGGTGTTACATGGGAAGTAGACGCACCATCATAATTTATTCCTAATCTCTCAACATTACCCAAAGCGGGACTAAGGAACATATTTACAACCTTCTTAGATGTATCCTCTATAGTAACCTTAACCTCTCGAGCATGTTTGAGATCTCTCTCGAGTTGGGGCACAGAGAATTCAAATTCATTTTTTTTCCCGACCTAAGACGATCAACTGCTCACTTAAAGAAACCTTCACCTTCTCGAGTTAACTCATCGACGCCTCACATACCCTCAAAACTTCTATCTCCCTCTCTAAATCTAACACCTTAAGACCTAACTCTTTATTCAACTTCTTCATCTTTAAGGTCTCAAATGCTTTTTGAAGATCGCTTTCACCCTCACTTTCAATCTCACTCTCACACTCACTAGAAACACTCAAATCATCATCGGAGCTCTCACGTATACAACTGTCCTCATCATCGTGGGAAAAACTAGAAGTGCACATGTGACTAGCCATAAAGGCAACATACATACCATATGATCCGGGAATCATTCACCTCATTGTTATTATCGCTAAGAGTGGCTGGCATAATAATTTTCTTGCCATTTCTCTTTAGCATAGTGGAACATTCAAACTCTTTGTGCCCTTTGCCCTCTCACTCAAAACATTCCTCTTTCTCACCTCTCTCTTTGACCTCTTTTTTCTTTTTATTTTTCTCAAACATCTTTTATTGGAAGAATTTTCTTTGAAAAATTTGAGAAACTTTTTAAATTTTTTAACAAACATGGCCACATCATCAAAATCAAACTCTCCCTCAGACTCGGACACACAAATTCTCTCTTTCTTCTTCTTCTTAGACACTTCCTCACCTTTATTAGATGCCCTAAGTGTAATCCCTCTATCATCAGGCTTAATGGTTTTAAAAAATATATCTGTGGTGACAATTATTATGCAACACAAATAAATATGAAAGAGGTAACAACCAAGAAAAGACAAATAAAAGGCCAATCACACAACAACGGGAGTACGTGGTTCAGCAAAGAAGTGCCTACGTCCACGGTGGTTCAGTTAGTGTTATTTCTCTATATTCTGAAGAATAAGTACAGAGAGTACAACTTGTCCTTTGCCCCGGACTTAGGGTTTAATTTATACATGTATATGTTGGAGTAGTGGGGGTGATGGGTTCCTTCTTATTAGCCATCTCCCCTACATGGGATCGTGCTCCTTTCCAACTTCTCTTCATGGGATCGTGGGGTAATCGGATGAGTGCAAGAGGTGATGGGCCTGGGCTTTGGGCCTGCTAAGGAGGGGCTACTCGTCCAGGCCTTATGGTGCTAAATTCAGGGTACCCACAATTGCCCCTAAATTTGTTGGGCCATTTTTACAGGTCCAATGAATTTAAATAATCAGCTATGATGGTCGATTTCTTTGAAAACTGTGAAGTTGCTTTGGCGGCACCCGCTTCGCTATCCGTGCGTTATGATTAGATTTGAAAGCTTGTTGGAATAAGACACATTTTCTCTTCGTCGCTTGAGCTTTTCCAGCAATCTTCTATCTTCTGAGAACTTTTAAGCTTTGTACCTTCTGTTTTCGGTCTCCACTATCGTCGCTTCTTCGCCATTTGACCTGATCTTCTGTCTTGTAAGTCTCTCGTCCCCTTTTTCTCGAGTTTATAGTTTTTCTTGTATTTTTCCAATGGCGAAGATTGGAAATAGGTCAGTAACTGAGTTTAAAAAATTCTACAGTATTCCTGAGTGGGTAGAGATTGAGTGTTGTGCCTCGCCGCCTAGGAACGTTAGGCATATAGAGGATGCACATTGGATTCACGTCCTGTTGCTCTCTCAGGGGGGGTCTTACCTTTCCCCCTAATGGTCTGTTTCTGCACTTCTTTAGCTTTTTTGGTATTGTGCCTACACAATGTTCGCCCAACGTATGGAAAATAGTGAACGGAGTGCATAGGATAAATCAATTGTACGGCACAAGGTTAGGGCTTGCCGAGGTCTGCTTTTGTTATTCTTTTTCTCGAACGAGTTCGGGTGTCCTGTACCTTAAGGCTAGGAGCCCTGATAGGGTATTGGTAGTAAATTTACCTGATTCCCATAAGGACTACTGGCAATAAGGTTTTCTTGTTAGGAATTGGCAATTCTCCCCCCAATTTGATGGGTCGAGGTCTGAGAGGTTCACTGTTCCCTTTTATGGGGAAGAATATATAGGTAGATGTTGTATTATTGTTTCAACCTTTGCTGACTTTGTGATTTTTCTAACCTCTTCTTGCTTTCTCTTTTACAGCGAGGGCAAAGAACTTGGAGCCTGCTCTCAGCGAGGTTCGTATCTCAGAACTGGTGAAAGCTTGGAACATCAGGGAACCTTTGGGTGACGACGAGCATCCTAGGTCTGCTGCTTTTCTGCTTGAATACAAGAACACAGGCTCCAGCTTCATAGACCGACCTGTGGACAGTGTTCCGGACTTTGACTCTTCCGAAGAGATTTCTGCTGAGCCCATCCAATTGGACGAAGAGGAGAGCAGCTCGGAGAGTGAGCTTGCAGGTGTTAGTAATTTGGGTGCAGGCAGTGTTGACAGTAGCAGTTCTTCGAGCACTTCCAGCAGTTCTGGTGAAGAGATGCCTCCCAAGAAGAATTTAATCAGAGATGATGATGATGATGATGATTTGCTTCTTGCCCAGAAGTCCAAGAAATCGAAGACTGCCTCCGGGGCCATAGCTACTGGTTCTCGGCTTTCTTCTCAGGAGCAAGAGAAGAAGAAGAAGAGAGAGGAGGAGCAGGCGAGAGAGAGAGAGAAGAAAAAGGAGGAGGAGAGGAAGAAGGTGGAAGAGAGAAAGAGAAGGGAGAAAGAAAAGGAGGAGGAGAGGAGAAAGATGGAACTGAGGACCAAAACTGGTCAAGCCTTGGTCCCAGTATCTGCCTTGCCTGAGGGGGCTTCGGTGGCCACCTCTCCTCAGCTTGCCCCTGCGCTGCTTGAGAGGGCAGTCCTCCCTGCAGATCGTGAGAGGGCGTCGGGGTTCGATCAACTGGCTTTGCAAGCTAGCCAGAGGCTTGCCTTGGTAAGGTTCCTTTTCTAATTCTCAACTTTTTTTAATCCTTTTTGATGGTTTCTTCTTTCTGATCCTTCCCTCGTTTTTTGCAGTTTGTGACTGACTTTGCTGTGCTCTATCGCTCTCGCGACGAGCTGTTGAGAAGGAACAGCGAGCTGGAGCAGCAGAAGTCTACTCTGGTGGCCAGGGGTTCTCAGCTGGAGGCCGATCTGAAGGCTGCTGATGCGGCTCGAGCTTCATCTGCCTCGGCCCTTGCTAATTCTACTCGCGAGAGAGATAATTCTGTCAGGGAGCTCGGCGAGCTGAGGAAGTCGTATGATCAGGTATGCTCGAGCAAGCTGGACTTTGTGAAGAAGAACAGGGTTCTTGCCGAGCAGCTGGAGGTGGAGAAAGCCCAGGCAGCCACTCTTAAAGAAGATTCGTACAATTCTGGCTGGTCTGCTGCGTATGAGGACGCCGAGGTTCAGATAGGCTATATTAGCCGTCTGAACTTCAAGAAAGGGTGTAACAAGGCCCTCGTGGCTGCTGGGGTGGATATTGCATCCCCACTCTTTGACGAGCATGATCCAGGGCCAAAGCCAGTCCTGGATGAGGACCCAGCCCCAACTGCTGACGGCACCAATCCTGTTTCTCGGGCGACTCCTTCTGATGCTCCCTTGGTCGAGGAGGCAGTGGACACCCCTACAGAGGGTAATGCCCCTGCTGATGCTGATAAGGACAAGGGTCCATCCACCGAGGTTGCTAAGTGATAGGGCTTCTTTGTAACTTTTTTCTTTTTTGATCTGATGTAACCTCGCTCATTATCAATGAAAAGACTCTATTTTTGTTTATGCTGATCTCTTTCTTTTCTCTTTCTTTTACTTGTAGTTGGTTGATGTGGATGACTATATTCCTGTTACCTCCCAATTAGGTAGGACTCTGGGTCCTAATGCAAGCCCTGCAGTTCTCCAGGCCTTTGCTAGGCTTTGCAAGTTTGCTAAGTCAAGGAACCAGAAATATAAGGATCAGTCCGAGCTGGTGGCCAAATTGAAGGACAGGCTCCAGGAAATGGAAGAGATCGAAGCTTCAGTGCAAGAAGAAGTTAGCGAGCTGAGAGCAAAGTTACTGGAGGCCACCGAGATCAACCAAGTCGTGGAGTTTCTTCAGCGGGAGAATGACGACTTGAGGCGGGAGGTCTCGAAGCTTAAGGAGCATTCGCCGAGCACCGCTTCGGCAGTCCTACAAGGCTCTTCCTCATCGCGGGCTGCTCGGCCTCCCCTCCCGCGTGCTGGTAGGAGTACACGGGGTAGGAGTAGGGAAGTTGAGGAGCAGCGTGAGAGGGAAATGGAGGAGCTGCGCGGCGATGTCCGGCGAGCTTATGTGACTGCTGCTGGGCTCCAGAGGGACGTCACCCGACTGCGGCATCTATTCAAGAAGGGCCCTCGCCAAGTGTGGACTGATGGCTATGATCAGGGCTGGCTGGATGCTCCCACAAGATTATCAGAGTTCGAGGAGCTTTCCTTCATCAGGGGGTGGTTGAGTGCTCTCAAAGAGCTGCAGGTCCCGAGGAACTCGATATTGTGGTATCGGCACGAGATGTATCCCTTTACTCTGATGCCCAATCCATTCAGGCGAGATGATCGATGGATTCCCATCGATGCTATTCCCCGGCGATTACTGGAGTTGGACGTAAATGAGGTCGTGGAGGAGTTCGATCCTGCTCCTGATGACGGGAGGAGAGCTAAAGTTGCTGACTACCTTGCTCGGAGGCTTCCACCTTCTTGATATTTTGTTTTTTAATAATTGTAAATGCTTTGGGCGAGCTTTGCCGACTAAACATGTACTATTATTGTTTGTAAATATAAAAGATTAATGGAAAGTTTGAGTTTTGGGCGATTTTGCCGACTAAACGTGTTAATCCAATCTTTTTTATATTTTTGCAGCTTCACAATCTTTTTTATCTTGTCATGTGAGTGTCCGCCCAGTCCAGTATTAAGAATACCATTGTGCCCTTTCTTTACCTTTTAGGTCGTGTCGTCACACTCCCTTAGGTCTAAGTGGGGCAATTGGCGAGGACACACCTGTTATTGGATGTCTTCATCCGGTTAGGATTTTGTTTAACCAAAGTAGGTTTGATGCCTAAGAATGCTCTGTAGGGCTTCATATATTGCCATGGGCAATGCTAAGAGGTCTGTCGTGCTTCATGACGATGACCTGAGGAGGGGTGTTCCCCTGCTATGTCAACCATTATACCTGTGATTTGAAAAGGATGTGCAATAAGATATAATTGTTACTTTTTAGAGAGTGATCAACTGAGAGATTTTCATTGGTGAATTGAGAAATAAACGGTCTTTTCCCATAATGAGTACAATAAAAGATCTAACAATAGAACTCCCAAAAGTAGAATTTCTTGAGATTAGCTGCGTTCCATGCTCGTGGTATCTCTCTGCCCTCCATTGTTTTCAAATGATAGGCACCTTGCAGATCGTCTCTAATTATCTCATAAGGTCCTTCCCAGTTCGGGCCCAGTTTACCGTCTGATGGCTTCACTGTGTTGCCCAGGACCTTTCTTAGAACATAGTCCCCAACTTCGAATTTCCTCGGATTGACCTTTGTGCTATAGTGCTTCGCGAGCTGTTGCTGACAGCTCGCTAGTTTTACTAGGGCAAGTTCCCTGCGCTCGTCGGCCAAGTCGAGTTCAGCGAGCAAAGCCTGATCGTTCTGACTCTGCTCGACAAGGTCGGATCTCATTGTAGGCAATCCTGCTTCTAATGGGATGACCGCTTCCATACCATATGCTAGTGAGGATGGCGTTTGACCTGTGGCTCGCCTAGGAGTCGTTCTGTACGCCCATAGGACATGTGGTAGCTCGGTTATCCACGCGCCTTTTGCTCGCTCTAACCGCTTCTTCAACCCAGCGATCACTGTTTTGTTGGATGCCTCAGCTTGTCCGTTGCTTTGAGGATAAGCTACCGAGCTGAAGTGGTGCCTGATCCCGTGTTGGTCGCAGAAGTTCTGAAAAGGGCCACTCTCGAACTGTGTTCCATTGTCAGTGATGATGGTTATGGGGATCCCGAATTGAGTGATTATAATTCTCCATATGAACTTCATCATGTCAGCATCTCGAATGTTCGCCAGTGGTTCTGACTCGATCCACTTGGTAAAGTAATCAGTTGCGACCAACAGGTATTTGCGATTGCCGGCAGCGGTGGGCAGTGGTCCCACGATGTCCATTCCCCACTGGGCGAAAGGTCAGGGGCTGGTCAGGGATTTTAATTCGCTGGCGGGCTGGTGGACCATGGGAGCGTGAAGCTGGCATTTTAGGCATCTGCGGACATATACTGCGGAGTCCCTTTGCATATATGGCCACCAGTAACCTTCCTTCATTGCTCGAAAGGCTAGAGACCTTCCTCCGACGTGACTCCCGCAGATTCCTTCGTGAAGCTCGTGAAGCACTGTCTTGACATCGCCTGGGTGGACGCATCTAAGGTAGGGGCCGGAGAAAGATCTTTTATACAAGTCGCCTCCCGTGGATAAGTGAAAGCGAGCAACTTTGACTCTTATCTGGTGGGCAGTCCTCTTATCCTCTGGGAGCGTTCCGTTCTTCAAATAGTCTCTTAAGGGATCCATCCAGCTTGGGGCTGGTTCCAATTGGAGTATTTGTTTCGCTTTGGTCAGCTCGCAGTTGGGGTAAATGCTCGGGCAACTAAGGAAATCGATAGGGATTATCCTTTTAAGGCTGGAATCAACTGCCGAGCTCAGGGCTGCCAAGGCGTCAGCGTGGCTGTTCTACCCCCTGGGAAACTGTTGGATGTTGATTTCTTCAAAGTTCGTCATTAAGTTTTTTACCAAGGAGAGGTAGGCTGCCATCCTCTCATCCTTCGCGTTATAGTCTCCACTTATCTGATTGGAAACTAGTTACGAGTCTCCGAATACCTGTAAATGCTTTGCTCCTAGAGTTTGCGCCCTTTGGAGACCTGCTATTAAGGCTTGGTATTCTGCTTCGTTGTTGGAGGCTGCAAATCCCAGCCTGATTCCTTGCTCGAGGACTGTATTTTCTGGAGTGATGAGAATAATTCCTACTCCTGCCCCCTTTGAGTTGGAGGCTCCATCAACGAATAGCTTCCAGCTTCCCCCTGTAGCCTGGCTGTTTTGTTCTGTTGGCTTAGGCTGGTCGAAGGATTCTTCGCTTGTGAATTCAGCTATGAAGTCAGCAAGGATTTGACCCTTGATAGCTGTCCTTGGTTGAAATTGGATGTCAAACCGGCCGAGCTCGACTGACCATTTAGACAGTCTGCCCGATAAATCCGCCTTCCTTAGGATAGCCTTGAGGGGGTGTGATGTAAGGACAATGATCGTATGAGCTTCGAAGTAATGCTTCAGTTTCCTCGAGGACATTACTAGGGCGAATGCGAGCTTTTCCAACGGCAGGTAGCGCTGCTCGGTGTCTAGTAAGGTTTTGCTCGCGTAATAGACTGGATGTTGGATCCCTGTAACTTCACACATTAGCGTTGAGCTGATAGTATGGCTGGATACAGAGAGGTAGAGGTACAAAGGGTCTATTTGCTGTGGTATGACAAGCAGTGGTGGGGAGCTTAGGTAGGATTTGAGCTCGTCTAATGCCTGCGAGCAACTTGGGGTCCATTTTAATGTTTTGCTGCCTTTTAAGAGTTGGAAGAAGGGCTTGCATCTCTCGGAGGATTTAGAAATGAAACGATTTAGAGCAGCGAGCATTCCAGTGAGCTTCTGTACATCGTGGATTGTGCGAGGAGGTTGCACCCGTTTAATTGCATCAATCTGGTCCGGATTAGCCTCTATGCCACGCTTGCTGACCAAATACCCAAGGAACTTTCCTGATTGAACACCGAAGGAACACTTGCTCGCGTTGAGTTTCATTCAGTACTTCCTGAGGATTTCGAAGGTACTTGACAGGTCCGAGAGGTGATTTTCCTTCTCCTTGCTCTTGACGAGCATGTCGTCGATGTAGACCTCCATCGTGTCTCCAATCTGATTCTTGAACATTTTAGTAACCAGCCGCTGATAGGTTGCCCCTGCATTTTTTAGCCCAAAAGGCATGACCTTGTAACAGTATAAACCAACCGTCGTGATAAATGCCGTTTTATCCTGATCTGGTGCATACAGGGGAATCTGGTGATAGCCTGAGTATGCGTCCAGGAAACTCATTCGCTCGTGAGCTGCAGTGGCGTCTACTAGTTGGTCTATTTTCGGAAGAGGGAAGCTATCCTTGGGGCAGGCTTTGTTGAGGTCAGTGAAGTCTATGCAAACTCTCCACTTCCCGTTGCTTTTTGGAACTACCACTGGGTTGGATAACCATTTGGGGAATTGCACTTCCCGTATGGACCCTGCATCCAGCAGTTTTTTGACTTCTTGTTCTATTGCTTTGGCCTTCTCGGGAGCAGTTCGTCGTGCCTTCTGCGCTATCGGCTGACGTGCAACCGATGGCTGACCATATTGGGATCGATTCCTGGCAGCTCATAGGGTTCCCAAGCGAAAACATCTATGTTGCTTCTGAGTAAGGTTAACAAATCCTTTTGCTCTTGGTCAGTGAGTGAGGTCCCGATCAGAAAGACTCTGCTGTTGTCGCCTTCTCTAGCAATTACTTCTACCAGGTCCTCTACAACACGCTCGGAGGGGAGGAGCCTGGTCTCTTCCACTCCGGGCCTCCCATATTTTAATTGCTATTTGGAAGGGATTGCACCTTCCTCCACTTTCTCGCTGGTTTGAACGACTTTTTTCTCTGGCTTTGGTCGGATGGCCGCTATGAAGCACTTTCTCGCCATCGCCTGGTCGCCATGTATCTCCATCACTCCCCGCTCGGTGACATATTTGAGTTTCTGGTGGTAGGTCGAGGAGACTACCTTCATTGCATGAAGCCATCCCCTGCCGAGGATGGCTTGATACGGTGAATCGATGTCGACCACCAAGAATTCGATCATTTTCGAAACATTTCCAGCGAGCACTGGTAGTACTATCTTGCCCATAGGCATGGTCATTTTTCCAGCGAAGCCGACCAGAGGAACAGTGGTTCCCTTTAGGTCGGCGACGTTCAACTTCAATTTTCTGAACAGGTCGATGTACATTACTTCGAATGAGCTTCCTTGATCGACGAGCAGCCTGTCGATATCAAAGTTGGCTATCCTGAGTGTAATAACTAAGGCATCGTGATGTGGGGTCCTCACTCCCACAAGATCTTCATCCGTGAAAATAATATGCTTGTTATAGTTGATGTCCTCTGCTCGCCGGCGTTTTCTTGCCTGTGATTTCGCTGGATCAATTTGAAAAGCTTGCATTACTGCTGTCAGCTTCTTTACCTCCATCCGAGCTGAGTTGCCCTGGATTTGCTTAACATCGGATACTCCATGGATTACTGCGAATTCGTGTCCGGTGTCGTCTTCCAATACGTTGTCGGGTTTTGCCTCCTTGTGGACGGTCACTCTCTCTACCTTCCTTTCCACAAAGTCATTCAAATGTCCGGATTGGGCCAACTCCTCGAGGTGGGACTTAAGATCCTTGTAGTGCTCGGTCTTATGTCCTCCCTCTTTGTGGAAGTTGCATCTCAGCGCATTGTTTCTTTTCGATGGGTCTCCTCCCATTTTCCGGGGCCATTTGATGAACGGCTCATCCTTGATCTTCGCGAGAATTTCGTAAATTGGTTCTTTGAAGACGGTGTTGATCGCCTGGAACGACTTTGCAACGTCAGGGCTCCCTCCGTTCTTGGAGCCATTCTTGCTCCCATTCTTTCCTCCTTTTTTCTGGTTATCAACTTTCTCACTTCCCTTCGTGGCGAGCTTGGCTCGACCGTTTTCACCTACGTTAAGGCGGGTGACATCTTCCACCTTTGCGTATTTCTCAATCCGGGCCATCAGGTCATCAATGGTGGTTGCTTCCTTCTTTGTCAAGGACTGGTAAAGGAGGGAAGAGCTAGGTAGCCCAATTTTGAATGAAGCCACTGCCACCTCTTCCGCGCAGTCCTCGACTTCGTTGAATAACTCCCAGTACCTCTTCGCGTAGTCTCGGAGTGTCTCCTGAGGAGTTTTCTTCATTGTCAATAGAGCATCCATCCTTTTGGGATGGGAGCTGCTGGTGATGAATCGGGCTGTAAAGAGCTCGGCCAGGGATTTAAAATTTCTGATGGATCGGTGAGGGAGTTTCTCGAACCATTTCCGGGCCACGTCATGAAGGCTTGAGGGAAAAATACGGCACATCAGCGTATCTCGGTGATTCCAGAGGGTCATAGCCTGCCGGTACTGCCTGACATGATCAATGGGATCAGTCTTCCCGTCGTAAATCTTGAACCTTGGAATAGCAAACTTTTTGGGAGCTTCTTCTTCTTCAATTTCCCTCGTGAAGGGCGATTTCATCTGGGTCTTGAGGGCTCTCATGGCGAGTTCTCTGGTTGACCTGGTGCCGCGGTGAGCTGGATGTTGGTCCATTTCTTTGCGGACTAGGTTCCGTATGTTGTCGTCGCTGCGAGCAGGGCTCTGATAGCGGCGAGCTTTTCTCAGTTGCTCGCGGAGGTCGTCGTCTGAGTCGCCACCTTCGAACCCTTGATATTGCCGCCTAGGGCTCCTTCCTCGGCTGCGAGATTTGCTCGCCTGAGGGCTAGGAGTGCGATAGGGGCGTCTCCTGGTGTCAGGACGTAGTTCTTTCTCCAGTTTTTCCAGTCTTCTTTTCAAGCGAGCATTCTCAGCCTCATATCTGCGAGAAGACTCCCTCTGCTCGTGGAGCCTTGCTTCGTATGCATCGATCAATCTGGATATCTGAGTGGACCTTGCTGGTCCTTGACTTTCTTCTGAGGCTGGCCTTTCTAAGCGAGCCCCTTGATCTGAACGTCGGACTTCAGACCTAATCCTGCGAGGAGCGGGTGGCTCCTGAATATCTCCTGCTTGTGGAGCGTTGCTGCTGTGACCAGACATCTTAGATTTTTTCTCGGCGTGGGCTCTTCTCAGGGAAAGATAAACGCTTCCCACAAACGGCGCCAATTGTGGTGACAATTATTATGCAACACAAATAAATATGAAAGAGGTAACAACCAAGAAAAGACAAATAAAAGGCCAATCACACAACAACGGGAGTACGTGGTTCAGCAAAGAAGTGCCTACGTCCACGGTGGTTCAGTCAATGTTATTTCTCTATATTCTGAAGAATAAGTACAGAGAGTACAACTTGTCCTTTGCCCCGGACTTAGGGTTTAATTTATACATGTATATGTTGGAGTAGTGGGGGTGATGGGTTCCTTCTTATTAGCCATCTCCCCTACATGGGATCGTGCTCCCTTCCAACTTCTCTTCATGGGATCGTGGGGTAATCGAATGAGTACAAGAGGTGATGGGCCTGGGCTTTGGGCCTGCTAAGGAGGGGCTACTCGTCCAGGCCTTATGGTGCTAAATTCAGGGTACCCACAATATCGATCTCATAAGTTTGAAGGTCTCGTACGAGTTCTTCTAACCTAAGTGTATCTAATATCCCCAAAGAATTTAAAATAGTGAACTTAGGAATACAACAGGATGGGAATGAATTCAAAATCTTTTTAACAACTCTCGTCTCCTCAATTTTCTCACCCAAATTAAAACTTTTATTGACTATGTCCGACAACCTAACATAAAACTCGTCAAAACACTCGGATTATGACATGGTGATACTCTCAAATTGGGTGGTTAAAATTTATAATTTAAACTCCTTAGCCGCGTTGGTACCCTCATGTGTCAATTGGAGGATATCTCATCCCTCTTTAGACGTAGTACACGTCATAATACGATAAAAGTCGTCAGGGGTTACGACTCCAAAAATAATTTTAAGGCTACGGGAGTTATAGGTACTTAATTTACAATCATCCTTAGTCCAGTCAGACATCGGTTTGAGATTGATGACACTTTAAATGGTGACAATGGGAGGAGTCCACCCTCTTTCACAAATAAGCCAAACGTGTTCCTCGATAGCCTTTAAACGTGATCTCATGCGGGATTTCCTATAGGCATAATTTATGTCATCAAAGACAGGCATCCGATTATATAAGTTATCCATAAGAATAATTACAATTTAAAAAAAAATCTATATAACAAAAATTTTGCGGAAAAAGAATAACTCGATAACTTAGAGCAACCGACTTTGATACTAATTTGAGAAAGAGTGATATCAATTAATTATTCAATTCGCAAATTTCTAATTTAAAACTTATTTAATTAGAGTCAATCTTCAATCCAAATTTTATTAAACCCTAATCATGCATCTATGTGGATAAATCAAACATGCAATCACAAATCAAGCGACAAAAAAGATTGAGGAAAAGAAAACATTTCGGGTAAAACCTTTTTATTTCACTATCTAACGTAAATCGCAACTTGCAATTACAGAGAAAAATCTTCAATGAACCTCCCACAGAAAATCCACATAGACCGTAACCTAGCACTAGCAGTGAATATCCTTGAGTATCTTTAATGACCGCAATCGTCAGCAAATAGCCCTCGCAAGAACTATCAATCTAGTAGTAGAGAAATCTTCTCTACAGGAGAAACTTTGCCAGTAAGTATTTTTGGGTTCCAAATGATTCACAAATGTATATGGGATCTTTTGTGTGAATCAAAAACAAAGTTTTGTTCCCTAAAAGTGTAGATTAAAATTCTGCAGATTTGCAGTTTTCGTTTAGCAAAAGTCTTAATGAAAATATCTTCCAAGACAGTTATTTATATTCAAGTAAAATACTTGAGGCAGCACATGTCGTTAGAACGACTTCTCAATGTCGATTGAACGACATTAGATGTCATTAGTAATGACCTAAGAAACGACCTATAAAAACATAAAACAGTATGTGGTCATTTGAAGCAGTAAAGAAACGATCCTTCGCGCGACCTATCAAACGACATGTGATGTCTTTCAATGGGGTCATTTAAACGACACTGCCTTATCATTTGAACGACAGGAGCCAAAAAATTAATATTTTAAAATGCTCGCCTATAGGTCATCCTTAAAAATATTTTTACTTAGAAAAAAGTCTCGTTTTGATTGAAAACAGTTTCGAAAAATATCCCAATATAATTGTAAACCAAATTCGAAACGAAAACACAATCCTTACCAAAATCAATCTTATAGATGTCCGCTGTTGAAGAAATTTGATATTCAAATAAGTCGTCTTGAACAAATGATCGTGAGTTTCTCTCTAAGGTAGCGGTAACGATATACTCCATGTAAAATTAGGACTATGGAAATTATGTCCTTACAAAGCATATATTTAACTAACAAATATTTATAACAGTATATGCATGAAGTCAAATATGAAATCAATCCAACTGTTTTTTAGAATGAGTTTAGATTAAAAATAAATTTAATCTAATCAACCTATTATTCATGTTTAGAACTCAGATACAAGTTAGGTTTTTATACAAAACCTTAATCTATGTAATATAATGAGTTTCAATAGTTTTAACAAGGTTCTAACTGATCTTGAATATGTTCTCAGTTCTTAGTCCAGACAATTATATATTCAAGGTATATTCACTTCGGGTTCAAACAAATATGTGATTCAATCAAGAATATAAGGACGTGTAATCAAATGATTTTTATTCACAAAATAGGTCCTTTTTCATATTAGGTTTAACTTTCTAAACCTATATCAGGTCTTGAACTTTATTTTACCAAACAGTCTTAGTATTCTTTAAAATAAAATGTTTTAAAAATATATCTTAACACAGAAGCTAGAATATAATAAGAATATATACACAAATGTGATTTGTGTGTGAAACTAGTGTTCAAATAAACATACAACTCAGATATAAGGCGGATATAAATAATTAAATAGTTTTAGATAACAATAAAGTATGATCGTGTGTGTATTGTGTATCTAAACACTAAAATAACACATGCAACAGTTATAACATGAATCTTGACACAAAACAAGCAATACAAGCAATGTGAATCAGTTTGTGATATGGTTCTCGTTACAGAAGACAAATACCTTTAATTCTTTAAAGATTTTTTTTAGTATACCAGGGCTTTTGAGATTCAACAATATATATAAAAAATATACAACAAATATACCATAAAAGATCTTAAAAAAAAATTTATAACTAAGAGAGGAAATTTCACTTAATAGTCAATATAAAGGATATGCACAGAAGTGAAATAGGGTTTTACTTTCAAAAGATTTCAAATGTTAAAACCAAACCCTAAACAGAGAGATTTGAAAAACTTCTTGCAATAAATGAAAATTGTTTTAAGCAGGTTATATACACACAAACATAAATCAAACAGAACTATTTGTTCTTGTTGATGAACTTGATTTATAAAAGAAATCAAGCCACAGTGAAGAACATGTGTGTAAATGTGTGTACTCTCTCTCTCTCTTCATATATATATATATATATATATATTCACTCTCTAAATTTCAAAATGGCAGAGTTTTGGCTCTCTCAACAATAATCTCAGCAATTGAAATTAAAACCCCGACGTCTCTATATATAAGCAAACAAAGTGTGTGTTGATTGGTTGAATTAAAATCACATGGATTGAAATAATAGAGCTCTAGAACCGCAGATAACAAACCAATCCAATGGACACGAAAGAAACAAACAAAGCCATCTTAAGATTGTTACACGTGTGCGTCAGCTGTAATCCATTACACTAAATTGTGTGCGCAATACAATGGATGTATAAAACCATATATAAGGTGCAATATTAGTACACATATGCACAATGTACAAACATTAAAAATAAACCAGAAATAACAAATGTATAAATCAGAATTTTAAATATGTTTTAATTCATTTTTAAATCAGAAATAAATTAGAAAATTTCCCCAAAAATTTGAGAAAAATTCAAAAAATTATTTTTAATGTTTTTACACAAATTTTTTTTTCTAACAATCGTACCCCTTTTTTTGTAATTTAAATTAATTGTAACAACTAATTTAAATTAGAGAATTAATTTGATTTAATTGTTTAAAAATGCTTTAAAATATTTAAAATCCTTTTACTAAACATACAAACACAAATGATGAGATATTATGCTATCTATTGCAGTGTTTAATGTCCTATGTGACTTAGAAATAATTCCTATGAGTCAGTTGTGCAAAGAGTGAGAGACTACCTTCCCTTAAAATAATTTGAGCTAAATAGTGAGAGATGTAGTAGACTAAGTAGAGGCCTTGGCATAGGTATATTAGATTCAAACAAAATTACATAAAATATCTTGTCAAAATTTAAGTCCACCTAGATGAAGGCCTATATTGATAAACAAAAAACAAACCCTAATCCTAAGTGTGTTCTATACAGAGACCCTTTAATCTCCATCATTGGACTAATTTTGATAAAATTCTTGAGTACATAAAGTGACATGCTAAGGTAAAAGGAGTCCTAGAGTTTCCTATACAAAAGTTTTCTACCTACCCACCCAATCCTAGAAAATAAAAAGTCTCTAACGGACAAACGAGCAGCATTCCTGTAAAGATAAAGTAACAATCTTCCAAGAAGCAAGTGAGAAGCATATGTTCAATTAAATTCAAAATATGCGCAAAAAATATGCAATATAAATCAACACTAGATCCAAATTATGTACTCACATCTCCCACCCATTTTGACAAAATCAGACAATGGTTGACAGTTAATTAGAAAAGTATTAGTTAAAGGTCTAATAAGCGTATCCTACGTAAAACTAATTTTATGATATATCGTATTCTCTCAATACCTTTATCCTAAAATCTCAGAGATCTTGTACAAATAGTAAAGATATGTCTAAAAATTTTCTAGTTATCAAGTGAAATTATTCCGATCATGTATTGAATTCTTTCAAAATGGGCATTATCTAAAGGTTTAGTAAACAAGTCATCAAGTTGTGTATCAGTAGCAACATGTTCAACAATAATCTCTTTAGATTCTACTAACTCTTAGATAAAGTGATGACAAATGTTAATATGTTTAGTTCTACTATTCTGCACAAGATTTTTAGCGATATTAATTGCATTCTCATTATCCCAATAAAGATAAACTTTAGACTGAAAAACACCATAATCATGTAACATTTGCTTAATCCACACTAATTGAGCACAACATGCATCAGTAGCGATATATTCAGATTCAAAAGTAGATAAAGTAACACTAGCTTGCTTTTTACAAGACCATCCTACTAAATTCTGTCCTATATAAAAGCAACCTCCAAAAGTGGAACGATAATCAGCTGTTCTACCACCCCAATTCGCATCTAAGTACCCAACTATCTCATAAGTAGAGTCATTGGAATACCAAACTCGATACTTAATTGTACCTTTCAAATATTTTAAAATATTTTTAGCATAGTGAGATGAGACTCTTTAGGGTCGGATTGAAACCATGCACAAATGCATTCAACATATTGGATATCGGGTCTAGATGCAGTCAAATAAAGTAAATTATCTATTATATTGCGATATGAAGTGGGGTTAACAATAGTGTCATGTTCATCTTTAGTTAACTTAGTCTTAATTGCTATAGGTTTCGAAGATATTTTAGCATTTTCAAGTCCAAATTTAGTCATCAATTCCTTAACATACTTAGATTGTGAAATGAACAGTTCATCATCACATCGTTTAATTTGAAGACCTAAAAAGTATTGTAACTCACCCATAAGCGACATTTTAAACTCACTACTCATGGCTTAAAAAAAAACACTCCCATTCTTTTTTAGAAGTAGAATCGAAAATAATATCATCAACATATATTTGAGAAACATCTTTATTAGATTTCTTAACGAATAAAATCTTATTAGCGACACCTCTAAGAAAACCATTATGTATAAATCTCTTCACTTTCTGATTAAAAACTCTAAAAAGAGTATATTTCCTACGATAACTAAGGCATTCCCAGTTTTAGTGACCAAACACGTCACAAAGACTACAATAATAATTAACAATAGGTTGTATAACACGAGGCACTAGATTTCTAGACTTATAAATAGCTAAGTTATGCTTAGGAGTGAAGTTATTCCTTTTGGGGGTGGAGTGTACTTAGGAGAGTCAGCATACAAAATAGGTGGATATTTAACATCAACTATATGTTACAAAATAACTTCATTTAAAACTTGTTTCCCCTTATTCGAAGTTGAATTATTCAAATTTTGTTTTATTTGGATACTATCCCTAACAGAAGAAACAGTAGGTCGAATACAAGGATATTTATTAAAATGTTCCTCAAAACCCAAACCAAATGTATTCCCATTATATTTTTGAGAATCCAGAAACTTGTCCAAATTAAAGTCCTCTTTTTCTCTTTATCTCAAATTTTTAAAAGTGTTGGCACACATCTCTTTAGAATTTTCAAGTTCAACAAATGTGGCCTTATATCTTTGTTCAAAAATAAAAACCTTTTCATTAAGGGATGAGACTTCATTTTCAAAAATTGAATTTTGATTTTCAAAATCAATTCTTTCTTTTTCGAAATTTGATTTGATATCTGTCACTTCCATTTTTGTTTGCTTAACTATCCTATACTGATTTTCAAAGGTCTCACTAAGTGACTTAACCAAGCTAAATAAATCTTGTCTCTTTTTTAAAATCCTAACATATATTTTTGCATAATCATCATAGCTAACAATGTTGTCATCACTAATTAATTCAGTATTGGTGTGTGATGGGTAACGAGTTTCATTCAAGTAAAAAACAGTATCATTCAAACAAACATAACGTTTATCATATAGGGGAGAAGTTAATTCATGAATAGATGGTTGACTAGCTAGCAAGGATTTTGCTCATTCAATTAAATCAATAATTTCATCACTCTCTTTTTCTTCATCAGAATCGGTTAAACCAACTAAATATATATATCACCACAACAATCATAGACATTCCCCAAAAAATACAAGATATTGTGACTCGGTTGCTACCTGGTCATCTTTTGATTCAGAATTATAAAGTCATCCCAAGTTTTAGTTAAATTGCCCTTTTGACATTTTTTTTGTTTGGACTGTGGTTTAGATCTACAATCCGCTATGAAGTGGCCCAATTTTTCAAAATTGTGACATGCCATTTTAGACTTATCAGGTTTGCTTCTATTACTAGCATAATTAACATATTGTCCATTATTTTTGTTGTGAGGTCTAGATGACTAGTTTGATTGATAGTCAGCCCGCACTCGTCTTTTTGCAAGATCGTTTCTTCTTTTAAAATGATTAGACATAAGTGCAAGATCACTCTCAACCTTTTCTAAGTCATTGACCTCTCCATCAGACTCAACGTCAGACTCAAATACATCCTGAACTATTTTATGTTTATCTTTATAAGCACGGACATATTTGTACGCAACCTTAGAACTACCACTAGAATCATTTTTAGAAATATTAGTTAAATTCTTCCTAAAGGCAGATTCTAATTCCATAGTTCTTAATTTGAAGCTGAGCAATTCAAGAGTGAGAGAAGGGTCATTTATTTCTTCAATTATATAGCGCTTGTTATCAAACCTGGGAGTAAGGGATTTAAGAATTTTAACACAGATTCCCTTATTAGTATACACAATTTCGTTTGCATGAAGTTGGGTTATTACATCAGTTAAGCGCATGTAAAAATCATCAAAAGGTTCATTATGTTTCATAACAAGCATATCATATTATTGAACAAGCATTTGAGTTTTACATTCTTTAACCCTAGAATCTCATTCATGTGCAGTGACTAATATGTCCCAGATTTCTTTACTAGTAGTGCAGTGACGGATTCGTTTCAGTTCATTTTCACTAACACTCATAAAGATTTCATTATTTCCTTTATTATTAAAATTACTCATCTTCTTTTGTTCATTACTTAATTTAGTGGTCCTTAATTTTCTAAGTGTAGAACTACCTTCTGCTATAGGAACAGTGGGATCTGTATAGCCATTTTCTATTAAGTCCCCAACATTAACACCTAAGGTACCCTGAATAAATGCGATCACACGGACTTTCCCGTAGGGAAATTTAGAGCCATAAAAAATAGGGGTCTGCTAAAGTTACCAAGCCTAATTAACTGACTTGTGTCCTCCATTAAAACAAAGTAAAAAGAGTTTAACAATAGTTTTTGAAAATGATATTTTAAAAAGTCAAGCTCTGATACCACTTGAAAGCGGGGAATAATGCGCTTTTAAAAACTATGTGGAAGTAACTAATGTTGAATAAACTCAAGATACCTACGAGGTTGTATAGAAGAATCAAGCGGGACCAATTTAAACTTTTAATTAAATTGTTAACTAGGTGGCAAACTAGATTAGGTTTGGCTAGTTAATTGAAGTCCTAATAATTATCTTAAATAAACTGGGTTGTCAAACAAATAATAACAAATTCAAATTTATTAGGCTAGTTTCTAGTTCTTAATCCTACTTTTTTGTGTGAGATGTTAAGACAGAAAAGTAAAGCACGTGGGTATTTATTTTACGTGGTTTTCCCCTAGGAAAAACCACGGATCCTTTTAAGGACTACACCAAAACAGGCCAATTGTAACGAGGAAAAATCGTTACAAAAATATTTGTAAAGGATTAAATCCATTAGAAAATTGGCGTTATTTATTTCACTAACAAAATTTGTACGAATTAAAACCGTTGAAATTTATTTTGTAACGGATTTGGCGTTAGTACCCATCACAAATATTAATAACGGATTTACTATATTGTAACGGTTTTGATCCGTTACAAATATAGAATTTGTAACAGATAAAACCATTAAAAAATACATTGTAACAAATTAAGATGTAACGGTTAAAGTCTGTTAACAACATCATTATATTTAAAAAAAAAAAATTCTCATTAAACAAATAGATATGCACACGACAATATAGTCCAATGGCAATGTAGAACCAACGCCTACAAATTTCACTCAAAACATAATTCCAAAACACACGTGACAAAATGAATGACACAACATTTCGATGATATCAAACCAATTCAAAACTATATTTCATTCATAACCATTAAAATTCCCAAAACAAAATGTGGTACAAGATAAACCATCTAGCTTTTAACCATAAAATTGAAACAAAGTCTAACATCATTAAAGTTCTGCACATATTATTCTCCCAACAGTAGTCTTCATTATATTCCTAACAAAAGTAGACTTTATTCTCCCAAAATTAATCGTTATATTTTCCAATAAGAACCTGCTGAACAAAATTAACCTTAGTAAATGTGTAATCATAAATGAGTAAATAACATAAAAGACCAGTACATTCGCATGCCATTGACACACATGTAATCATAAATGTGTAATCTAAAGTGACTCGTCATCTATTGGAGTACGTCGACCACTAAAATTTTATAGTGTAGCAACATGGCAATAACATCATTCCTAAATTATATACATAACGAAAATGCATGACTGATATACTAAACCACCATGCACAATTAAAGATGGCACTATGAGAACATAAGTACATAATGTAGATTACATATGTGATTCTCTGTCATCGTACTCTTCTTCATCATCCTCCTACACAAAAGACAAGCCAATTATACTGTATTGGCAATCGAGAAACACAACAACTGTGTATTAAAATGAGTTATTACTGATTTCATTCTTTTATAATTTATGGGGACACCCCGTCCCCGCTCTCGATGTACTATTATTTTCTCAATAAATTCATGATGTGAATACCCGCAAAGACTTTCCTATAGCAGCATACTCACAAAAGCTACTGAGTTTAGTCACCTAAACTAGTGTGCTGCTGCAGTAAGAGCTTTCATTTTTTGTAGTGCTCCTCTAAATGATAGAAAGAAACATATGAATATAAGCAAACATTCCTCTCAATATTATACATTCAAAGTTTAACAAATTATAATTTAGTTTGTTGCAATTCATCCTAAATTCTATATTTTGTCTTAAGTTTTACACTTTTCCAGAACAAATTATAACTGTATTATATTTATAATTGCAAGATCTAATCTCATAATTATTTGGAATTCTATGAGTAGCAGCGAATATTTACCTGTATTGAAGAACTTGATATAAAAAGATAAATAGTTCCATGCATCTTACCTCAAACAACCTTCAAATAATAGAGCAGTTTTATTGTTCTTCTTTCTAAGCCTTGGATTCAGAATCACCCGCATTAACAGATAAGGAAACATTATACCATGGAGACATCTCTCCTCTAATTATATAGGCATTTAAGCTTAATGCTCATGTTAACAGACCAAAAGATCAAAAGGGCATCGATCATGTGCTTTAGTCTCGTCCTTGGGTGTGCATAACCAATATATTCAGTTGTGTCATCCAAAACAATGATCTCCTAGAAATGGAATAGGCCAACTTGCCATTAGACATGGGCTTTTCATATAACATAAAAGGGTTTACCTTGAGAAGGATAAAAAATGCAATCAATCGAAATAGATTTTTATTAGTAAATGTTTGGGGATAGATTGCAGCTATTCTTGTTCCAATGTTGTCTTTATTTTCATATTTTCAGTTTTCTTCTTTAGCAAAAGTAGATAAATTAGGGAAGTTCTACTTGTTCCAATCTTAGATCTTTTTTTTCTCATATGAGCAACATCAAATGAAGAGTATGCAACTGTATCTGATATGATTTGAGAATGCAACTAGTACTGGACATGGCATGAAAACTAGGTGGAGTCACCTTCGGACACAAAATTAGTACAAAAATAATAATTTTCTTTGTGAATAATATGAAAAATATAATATAAACAACCGAGTAATTGAGATACCAATTTATCTTTGTCAAGCACGATTGAATCAACTATGTAACCTTCATATTGTCCAAGTATAACCTCTTCATCGTCAAGTGGAATTACCGATATAAGAACCTTCATTTTTTCTTCTTGAATGTGCTCTGTCTTAAGATAAACTGGCTTCTCCATGGCAACAAGGCAAAGAACCTACAATATATGACTTTGAATAATATCACGAATAATTCCATATTCGTCAAAATATCCACCACGACCTTCAGTTCTGAAATCCTCTCTAAACACAATCTGTACGTTATCAATGAATAGATCTTTCAAAGAGACCGAAAAATATACATGGACTCTTGAAGAATGCCTGCAAGAGACCCATAGTGTCATTTCAAAAATCATTTAAAATCTTAAAATCAGTATGTATCTACAGAGGTTTAAAATTGATTAAACGGATAGTATTAGAAATGTATAAAATAGTTCTCTTATCTACCCGATGCTCTTATATACTGAAGAATGCATCTTATACACCTAATAAAGAGTAAAATATGCAACTTTATGTAGACTAATTATAATAAAAAAAATTACACATTGATAGATTAAATAATTTGACATCTTATTTTAAACTGTTGATGTGATTTGACAACTATATGTATGGTTTTGCTGGGTAGCACTTGGGCAATATATTAGGTTGTGCCACACAGCTGATCTCAGGTGGAGTGACATTTACCTGCTAACAAACTTGAGACAACTTCATCGGTGCACCATGATGAAGCTCAAAATTGGAGGATTGTGATTTAGACGCTACAACCCGATTTGGTAATCTCATCTTTTCTCCAACAATGTTGAGGTCAATAGTAGATGTGTTGGTTAACAGAATGCAGTGATGAGGGTAGGCCTTCTCGATTTCACTAAATGTTTTTTTGCTTTAGTGGAATACTTTCAATGACAGTCTGCAATATAAGAGCAATATTAAACAACATCTAACATTGAGAGTGAGCAAAAACTATTAATTTTGTTGCATCATTCGATATGTAATATCTTCATATCATAGAAACACTAGAGAACAGAAGAAAATAAGCCACGAAAAAAAATGAAAGCAAGAACTCAAGTCTGCCCAAAAGTAGACTCAAAATACAATTCCATATTTTACCATCAAACTAAAGCTGACAAAAAAATGGGAATAATTCAAAACTAAAGCTATATTTAAAAAAATAATGAGCTCTACCTATACTAGAATGAATTTAAGAAACTCTAATGTTAGGAATTCTTAGTTTATCAACATTAAGGAGCCCTGTTATAATCTTCGAAATATAAGAAAAACACCATAAATATGAGATTGGATAATAATTGCCGACTTTGATTTTGCTTTAAGCAATAAAATACTCCTCGACCACCTTTGCAACTTCATAACTGAATATATTAGTATCTTTAGATCAAGACTTGGCAAAGAATCTCTTAAAGTCCTAATACTATTAGTTTTGATCGTGAAGCATTGATGTATGTAAATGACCCCAATGTATGAAATGAGTAAGGTTGATTTCCAAGTGATATGAGTACTCTCTAGCATAAGCAAGCAAAGTCCGAACCTATGCGAAAGCACAATGCTAAAATTAATTATAAAGCGTTTGTGTGCAGTCATCATCCCGACCAAATGTAGCCCAAAAATAATGAATTGATGAAGTTTTGATCTCAAATCATAGACGTATCTAAATGAACATAATGAATGAAATGATTAAGTTTTAGTGCCAACCGTAATGAGAAATTCGTAGACTAAGCAAACAAAGTCAGACCCATTGCGAAAGGCCACTGCTCAAATAAATCAGATAGTGGCAATGTGCAACCCTCGTCCGGACCAGACGTATCCCCCAAATGACGATGAATTGATGATTGGTAACAGTTTTAAACTAAAGTAATTGGTTTATGAAAATGCGATAATGTTTACGACATAATAGAAGACACTGTATGTACATGAATAAAATGTGACCTAGCAGAAAAGCAAACACATAAATATGAATTATAAAATATTTTACATTGGGAATAAAGAGATCAAGCCGAGGGTGTCTACCTATACAGAATATAAGCAGTGAGCAAAACCATCTAGGTATGATCCACAATGGATTCTCACTCTATAACTGTGAAATTTACAATTAAAAAAATAAGTGGTGGTAAAAAAAGATAATATCCATAAGTGAATAATTAGAAAACAAATTCGCCAAAAGAAAGTGAATAAAATAAAAATTATTTTCAATACTAACAATTCCCAAATATATAACAGTGATCCCATATAAAATGTTATGCAAATATGAAAAGGATGAACAATGAACCTATGAATGAAATTTAACTGGAGTATCTTTCATTCTTTATATTGGCACTTATAAACATACATTATATTTAGTATTCTACACACATTATTTCCCTTCTTAATCAATTATCACTGAAGATTGATTGAATTAAGTTATGCTAAAAGTAACAATCCATAAAGGTTGTGAGATAAAGTCAACTAATCATGTAGGATAAAAATCACCGTGTGTGAAAAACAAAATCAAAAAAGAAAAATAAAGTGGATGACAAAAGCACAATAATAATAAAAATAAAAGGGGAAATGAGGTTCTATTTCTATTGACGTTAAATAAAAAGAGAGATATAAACTAGCCACTTCATCCAAAATTTTATATATAGAAGGGAAAAATGTAATAAATTTCAGTGGCAAGATCATCCGTTGGACTCACCTGGACATGAGGCCATCTCCCAATTGAAGATTTCCACCCAATAATTGCATGAATAATGACAACATCTTCTTGAAAAAAAAACACCCCCTATGTCAAGCTGCAAATGAAGTCATTGATGCAGCTCGTACTCTTAAACTTAATTATTTTACCTTGATTTCAACGTCATCAAGAACAATACAACTGATAAGACTCACACGAGCTCCTATGCGGACATTGGTAGCAATCGAGACATTTAGACCAATCTGTTTTGGAATTCTAGCAAAAAAGTCTGTTATATATATAGAAAAAAAATTCTAAAATGAGAACAAGCACATAAGCAGGACAAATGAGGACGTGTGGAATCTATTAAGTAGGCTTGATTGATTGAATATATTATATCAGTCAAGAAATCATGAAACAATTCATAACGAAGAAATTCCCATATATATATTCTACAAAATTACATGCAATAACATAGGAATAGATCCCTTGTACAATCACACGAGAATAACAAATCATCATATGAAGGAATATTAATAGATAAATGACACTTGACTCCATATAGTAACTAAAACACAAAGAAATGGAAATAGAATTACCTTGGCAGTTGGATGAACTTTTGTTGAGGGAAATATGTAAACATGCTTGTCATATAAAGACCTTTATCGAACCAATGACCACTCCATTCCTCCTTTATCCGGGCTTGGGAACAACAATGCAAAGATAAAACATTTAATTGGCGGAGTTAAAAAGGTTTTACCTAACATAACAAGCGAGATTAATGAGAAAAACAAGAATATATAAATTTAATAAGTGTCATCCAAATCATTAACCCAAAAGTATCTTTTACCTAACATAGCAAGAAAGATTAATAAGAAAAACAAGCATAATAATTTTCATCCAAATCATTAATCCAAAAGTATCTTTCCTACACTAAAATTTAAGAACTATCATTCAAAACATTAATCCAAAAGTATCTTTCCTACACTAAAATGTGTCAAACTAAGATAAGCATTCTAAACATACTTCAACCAACTTTCCATACAAATAACAAATCCTCCATTTGAAAATCCTGCCAAAGTTTCAAAACCATTTTGAGGAGAATTATACAGAGAAGCATCAGGTTCAAGCACTGTCTCAACCCAAACTACCTTTTCCCCAAGTCAAGGGCATTTAAAGTGACACATGTCACCATTATGTATCCCCAACATAACCCTTTGCCAATTCTATACCAAACCTACCAAGTATAATGATGGGGGATTTTTTTAAAGGAGGGGAAGGGGTGATAGGAGTATGAGTGGGATTGAGAACGAAAGTAGGAGCGTTGACAAGATTACTCAAATTATGAGATAAAGTGATAGGACGATGATCTCAAGTGGTAGCAAACTCGCTCTGTGGAGTCATCCCTACAGGGGAGGTCTCCTTTCCATTTTCCAATTTTGACATAAATATATGCAACATACTAGTAACCTCTTTCAACTTTGAGTGAACATTAGAGATCTCATTCTTCATCGAGGTGATTTCTTCATTTCCTTTCAAATGTTGTACAAATTTTGCCTTCGCCACCCCGGTGTGAATTAATTGTTTCTTAGAGACGTACGACCCCACTCCATGCATTCAAACTTTAACATCCTTTCCAAACACCCGTGTTAACACATCGTTGTCATAATTCTCAAAAGTATCGCTACTACCATCTCCAATCATACTTATGGCTTTTCTTTTCTCTTTCACAACCTTCACTTCCTCCTATGTTATTATAAATAAATTTGTTAATTATTTGATAAAAGTTCATCTAAAAATTAAAAGATTCAACAATAAAAATATTGTACTCACATAGAAACTTTTGGCACTCTCCAACACAGTTTTATCACTGCGTATATGTCGTGACAACCAATTATCTACCCTCCCAATCTGTACACTAGGCTTAGTTTTTTGCTGTACATTGTTAAAATCAACAAATTAGCTAAGAACATTTTTAATGTTAGAAGAAAAACAGAATGATGCACACCAATAAGTATTTCTTTTGGGCAAATGTACGACACCCGAGACAATGGGTATACTTCAACCTTGAGCGGTTCTCAACATTGTTTAGTTTTTGTTGCCTTTTTTTCTCACCATTTTCCATTTATATAAATTTCTTCCTTATTTCAGGGTCAATAGCTTCAGGCTCAGTACCGTCATCCTACAAATGAGATCACGATGTATTTTTGAAAGTCCTGAATTTTTGGGACCATGTCTTATCCACTAATGGGCGAGCCACTTTCGGGGGAACGTTAAGATCAAATTCTCTTTGTTATCATTAAGCAAAACAAAAAGAATTAACATAATAATAAACAACAAAAGAATAAAAATAGAAAAATAAGAATAAAAAATGAAGTATAAGATCATATTTACCATCAAAACATTCCAAACATCATCTTTACATTTCTTTGGCACGTGTCTCCAGTCCGAGAAGTGAATCGGGAAATTAGCTCTCATAAAATCCTCGGTACGAGGACTCCACAGCTTTGCATTATCACCGACTATAGACCCGTCATCTTTAACGACGACTTTGATTTTCTTATTTGGGGTTTTGTCCATTGAGGAGGAAGGTTGTGCTGAACTTGTACTTGGTGATATTTTAACGTTCCTAAATTTCAAAATAAAACATTAGTTCGATGGTAATATTATAGTAAAATAAAAGATAAACAGTATACTTATTGAACTAAAAGTATATAACAACTAATGCATCATTCTTCCTTATTAACATATTACTAATCATGATACAAAGACAACAATTATGGCAAGAATAGTTGAATTGAAAGGATCAGTCTAAACTAATTAAAAACATGTCAATAAATTATGCGAAAATGCCACTCGATTAATTAAAAGTGTTATAATTCACCAACAAAAATACATTAACAACTAGTGAAAATAATAGCTAGACTTTGTCACATTTCTTTAGCAGGTTCTCCAAATGAGGTTCATCTTCAAGAGTAGATTGGAACACAGTTGGTATCTCTAGCTCATCTAATTGATTGGTTAATCTCTTCGGGGAATGTATAACAACCCACCAATGAGGAGTGTTAAGATCTTTTGAGTAGAATACTTGATTGGCATCGGAAGCAAGAGTTGCAGGCTCATCAAGATCATTATTGATACTCTTGAACTTATCAAAATTAGTCATCACCAAATTGGAATCTGGACAATGTTTACAACCATTGATCTTATCCTCCACCCTCACCCAATCACAATAAAACACTACCTCCTTAAATAATGTATAATCCAACTCAATTATTTGCATAATAACTCCGTAATACATTGTCCGAGCATCTTTAAGATTTTAATCACTTTTCCTTGCCCTAAATTGAGTCCAAGCCTTCATGCAAACACCACTGTCTTGTGTCACAACAGTATCGTCGTGATACTTGGGAAAGAATACAAAGCCACTGATGTGGCATTTTTTTATATGTTTTAACCTTGTGTTTTGGCCCTTGTACTAACCGCCACAACATAACATTTGTCTCTGTCTCTCCAGAAGTGACCAGTTGTGCAATAGAAATAAAATAATAGCTATAAAGTGAGCTTGGATAATAAAGAATATATCTTAATATACTATTAAGATCAAGAGCACCTTATCATATAACCACATAATGAAAAAACTTTGCATTTCTACTTCTGTTAATTTGCTCCCATTTCCTTTACCACGCCAAGTGGATTTTGGTATCGTTTTATACTCACTGCAATTTATTCACATAAGTTCGTGTATTAGTATTTAAACGTAAATTTAGATAAATACTTATTAAATTGCTCAAACCTGTAGAATTCTTCAAAAACCATTAACGTCAAGTCAAAATAGGACCCATCAACGTATTTGTGGAATTTATTTAGGTTCCAACATCATAATTTTATCATCTAACAACGGTCCTTCTTCAGAAAACTCTCCATCTTCATCTAGAAACGCTTCACGGGTACGTTTGTGGTTTCCGTCAAGAGAATTGGGAATGTACTCCATGCAATACCTAACAAATTCAACAAAAACATAGGATTCTGCAATTGAACCTTCAATGTATCTCTTATTACTAGGTATATCGTTAAAATCCCGCATCTTCCTATTCGTGTGAATAGGAAAAAAGTATATGTGACATATTCATGAACAATGATCTGTACATATATGCTTGTGTTTGTGTTTGTGTGAAAATAAAAATTAATATAAAGAGTTTACCGTTCAAATGGTTACATCCAATGTGTTCCTATAGGACCACAAGCCAATGGTTCATCGGCTAAATAAACTGTAAGGTGGATACTAATGTAAAAAAATGTCAGCGAAAAGTGTTTCTCCAACACACACAATGCCTCTGCAACCATAAACTCGACCCTTTGCATATCCTCGCGAATTAAGACTTTTGAGCACAATATTTTAAAAAATAAGCTCAACTGCTGAATAGCTCTTCATAAATCTTTGTATTTCGAAAATGCATGTTGAAGTAATACGGGCAACAAATACTCCATATTAACGTGATAGTCACGTGACTTCATTGAGTGCAAACCAGGTGGGTTAAGGGTGACGATATTGCTCAGGTTGGACAAAAAGCTGGAAGGTAATTTTAAGTCTTTTAAAATTTGGCAAAAATGTCATTTCTCTTTATTCAATATAAATGATGCTTTCGGTTTCACCCTTTTCCCTGTTTGCTTATCTTCTCGCATCCATTGACCACTATGTATTCCTAAGTCTTTCACATCCTTCCGGGAATTTATCGTATCTTTAGTTTTCATTTTATCATCGAGGATTGTACTTATTAAATGCTCTGCAACATTCTTCTCAATGTGCATCACATCAATAACATGTCAAATTTTATGAGTACTCTAATATTCCAAGTCAAATAAAATTAACCTTTTTTTACCATGCCTCCTTAACTTCAACATTAGAATTCTCATTTGCATCACCCATCTTTCGCTTATTACTGAAAACTTTTGGAGACTTTCCTAGTGTATACTCGATGGAATGTAACTTCTTTAAAAGTACGTCCCCATTCAAACGACGTAGAGGAGGTGTATACTCTGTTGACCGAAGCCTCAAACTCCCACCTTTCCGAAAAGGGTGATCCATGTCAAGGAAAATATGATAGTTTGTATAAACTATCTTACTACTGTGCGTCAGTCGGATGGATGGAGTATCGTCCCCACAAATTGGGCAAGATTTATAACCATGTGTAACACACCCAGATAAATTCCCATATGCAGGGAAATTGTGAATCCCCCACATTAACATAGATTTCAATATAAAAGGTTGCATCTCATACATGTCATTAGCTGGAACACCTACTTACCACAATTCCTTCAACTCATCAACTAATGGCTGAAGAAAAACGTCAATGTCTTGACCTAGTGCTTTTGGACTAGGTACTAACAAAGACAGCATTTGAAACTCTCTCTTCATGCACAATAAAGGTGAAAGATTATTCGGCACTATGATAACAGGCTGGCAGGTATAACTGGCAGACTGAATGCCATGAGGATTAAACCCATCGGTTGCTATTGAGAGCCAAACATTGCATCCTTTTTTAACAAATTAAGGTCATTTTGATTTGAAACTCCTTCATTGGGATAAATCACATGGATGTCACCGGTAATCCCATGAATTGGTTGCCCTATGGTGGCATGTTATTTCTCGGGCAATCCACGGAATAGTATAAAATCTCACCAACCTTGGAATCAGAGGGAAATGTCTTAACACCTTTTTAGGTTATTTGGAAATCCTTCCCCCTTTTCTCATAGTAGCTGAATACCTTGATTCTCCACATTAGGGAAATTCATCCATATATTCATTCTCCTTCTAATATAAGACATAGTTATTGACACATGCATGAATGTAATTAGCTTTCATCCCCAAGTCTTTCATTATACTCTTCATCTTTGGATATTTTTCTGGTAGTGTATTACCTTTTGGGAGCCACCTTTTTAAGATAGACAAGAGTGTTGTGACACTATTTTCTGATCAACCAAATTGCTTTTTTAAGTTGTGAAGTTCTATAATTGAAGAAAGAGTTATTTTAGGACCCTCACATGAAGGATATAATTTCTCAACTGATAATATCTTATATTCATTGTACTTATCATTTTCGACATGATCTTCTTTGTAAACTCCCGGCTAACTGTATTCAACATCTACATAAGGTTCCCCATGAACTCTGTAACAAACATTAACAAGATTTTCCACCCTAAGACCTTGTTCCTCGATGTTTTCTTCTACTATGTTCTCCTCAACTTGTTCTACCGGTGGGGGATCAATAGTGTTCATGGATGTATTTGCACCATGAAAAAACCATACAATATACAATTGATTCATACCATTCCTCCAGAGATGTCTCTCTATTCTTTCAATTTCAGATGCAATTTATTGTGACACTTTGAACATGGACAAGGTATCGTTGTCAACCCATGGTCATTGTTCTCTTCCGTAAATTTAATAAAATCTCCAATGCCCTTTAAATACAACAAGCTGCTTTTGTTCTCTTCAGCCATCTAGTCTTTGTTAATCGGCTGTGACATTCTATAAAACAAGATAAAGCACACATTAACAATAATTTGCAACTGTAATCTTTGATAATGGTTGGTGTCTATTTATGGCAACTAATTATACCACGACTTATGCTAAATTCATGATTTCTGAATTATAAACACACTTTTGATGAATAAAAAGAAAATTTGAGCATATTCCTCATATCAAGTAACTAAAACACATAAATCATCATGATTTCTATTTGCAACTAACGTGATCCTTCACGGGGTTCCTTTTGATTTACCATAAAACTTAATATGTGTATCGCAATAAGTGCATTAGGCAAAACTAAATATTAATTAACTTAAGATACAGAGATAAGAAAATGACCCTCCGTGTAACGACTCAACCTAAAATGGATACTTATCCTAAAGCCCATGTTTTTAACATCAAATATGTATCAACAACTTTGGTTATTAAAAAAATACACAGTATAACTATTCACACGCATAAAGTATTAACCTTAAATTTTCATTGTCACTAACATTAACTATCATAAGTTAACATTAAATACCTAAGCAACATATTTTGGACTGTGTATAAAATATTAATATTAGAGAAAGACTTTTGTTGGTAAAACAACATGCATCACACTAATAAATATTATTAGTGATCATAACATAAAATCAGCACAATAAACAATGGTTATACAATTTGAAAATAAAAAGTAAAATTCATAATCTATAAACAAAGTTTAATTTGATCAATTAAACAGATTTATATAGATGCATATGCATATATAGACGTTAGCATATAGGAACATGGCAATCGAGCAAAATAAAAGATCAAAAAACGAAAAGCCCTAATTTAACGTATACCAGACACACCAAAACGAAGCAACAAAACAAAGTCACGGCATTAAACAATTGTCCTGTGACACCCCCCCCATTTAAATATCGGGTGATCAGTCCTTTATAAAATTTAAAACAGAATGTTCGGTTGGTTCATTTTTAGCATCACTATCAAAATCATAATAACTTATTTAATCACCTAATATAATTAAGCTAAGTGTCAAATTATTTTTCTTATTTATTTAAAACCATTTTTAATTACCAAACCAAGTAATTTAATATAAAACATCCACGCACAATTTATTTATATAAATACTAAATCAGAATCGCATGATGAAATAAATAAGACTGGATAAAACATCCCAGTTCAAAACACTAAACCAAAACAATAGTACCCATCAATCCAAATGAAAGTAAACGAGAAATAAAGTAAACATAATCTCTGAAACTGTCTAAGGAAGGGGCGACACATGCCCTACAGAAAATGTCATAATGAATAGGAATGAAATAATCGAAGCGTCTAAATAAGGTCCTGCAGCTCCCATAACATCTACAGCATACCACACAATCTGAAACTCTAAGCCTGATGTCCCTGCGGCTGAGCACCTGATATAATACATATATATAGCAAGAGAGAGAAGATGCAAGAAACGGGTCAGATCCCGATGTGTAAAAATATTTGTTTAAGCAAGTATTTAAAAATTGCAGTAAAGCAAGTATTGATTACATGTTAGTTCGAACTCTCTCTTGAGATTCTCACCCCTCTTCTAATGTGCACGCCTAACACGCATCTAAATTTTCTCCTTAGCTATACCTCCCAATATAACTAGTCTGAATCCATCCTAATAGTATTTACCCTCACTATTAGTATGCCCGTATTGCCCATACAATACGTTAACGACTTAGCCTATGACGAAAATCTAATTAATACATTTTCCGTTTCCATAATAAGTCAAATATTCGATTAGAATTTTCTTAACAAATTTCCATGCCCACATTCATTAACAATCCCACTAGATTAATTTACAATTCTCATACATATATACATATAGTCACTTCTTCCCTATATATATATATATATATATATATATATATATATATATATAACATGATACTGCACCCCCGGGCTATATCCCATTAGTGCACCTAGTCAACATACTGTACCCCCGGGTTATCACCCATTAGTGTCTTTAATAATAACAATACATAATAGGTATACACACATCCTATTATAATAGATAGGTATTTCCCCTCACCTACATATATGCTTTTCTAACGCATATTGATTTCAACATTCCTCACTAGTTATTTGGATTATTGTCCCTCTCGTAATCTCTACGGTGTGTTCTCTCCGTATCGAGTTTATTAAAGTATTTAGTTCCCCATACTTCTTTCGAAATCCTGCATTACATAAGTTTATTATTTGGAAAATATTTCTCTCATTTCTGAACTGATAAACTCAAAACTGTGTCCTAAAAGGAATTTTCAAAATTCCACTCTGTCGCTCGAACGAGGTGGCAAGTCTTTTGAACGAATGCTACATGTCGCTCGAACGACTTCGCGTGAGATAGCAATCTCACTCGAACGACTTCGAGCGACTTCGCACGAGAATTCGCTGTTCGTCCCCTACCTTGGTTTTTCAACGTTTTCCACCATTCTTAACCTCAAACCTTCTCAATCAACACTCCAAACTCCAAATAAATAGTTTTACATCGAACCCCATCAATAACACATGATTTCTAACATCCTAGAATCATCAATTTATTACGAATCGTTCATAAAACGTGAAATCCCCAATTTAATTTTATCAAAACCCTAGTTCTTCCAAAACATGTTCAAGAAGCCATTATTTCCAGATTTGTTCTACATGCAAATTCTCAAAACGTAATTTCCAGTCTACATACATTAAGGGTTTCGATCTAATTAATTACAGAATTTATTTACACATTCAAATTCCTCAATTTCACCATTTTTATCACCTACAACATAATCCAACAATCCTACACTAACATGAATCAGATTAATACCGAAATACAACAAGTTATAAACATTTGCCTTGAGTGAGTAGTCTGATTTCTGGATGTTGTTGATATAGGTGTGTTCTCCTCGTCCCGATCTACAAGGTGGTGGTGGTGGTGGTTGTGCACGGTGATGTCGATTTAGCCCTCTTCTCTTGGCAAAATTTTTTCCTCACACTTCCTATGGCCGTTCTTGCTTTCTCCAGCTTTCTAACCCTAATGCAACTGTTTTGGTTGATAAATTAAGTCCTATTTTTCGTCCATTAATTAGGCCTAAAAATTCAATTTACCATAATGCCCTTTTGGGGTGCCGATTAGGCCTAAAATTACCCCGGGATCCAAACTAAACACCCGAGTATACTATTTCGACTATCTCGACCCTTCCGGACTCAACGGTACACTCGAAATCATGATACGAGTTACTAAAAATAATTGATATATTTATTCCGCTAATTTAGTCTCGACACGACTCACACATGCGTCTGACTTAATTTATTAAACTGTCGTATTATTATCTCTCGACAATTTATCAAAGTGTATAGTTCCATATTACATATCGCACAGTAATATTAAACTAATAAGTATTAACCCTTAGCACGCTAGTTAATATTTATTTTTGTTGGATCCGGATTAATTAACAATTTAATTCTTCACATTTAAATTTAATTAATCCCGTTGTAATAAATAATCCTTGAATTATTTAAATCATAAAAAATGTGGGGTATTACATACTTCCCCCCTAATAAAGGAATTTCGTCCTGAAATTTGGAAAAATAAGGCATACCTGGTATGAATAAATCTGGATATTTCTCACGCATATCCACCTCACGCTCCCAAGTAGACTCTTCCACATTGTGATGCTGCCACTGCACCCGAACAAGTGGAACTACCTTTGACCTTAGCCTCCTCTCACTATAATCTAGAATAGCTACCGGTCTCTCCTCATATGAACTATCTGGCTGTAGTTCAATCTCCTCAATCGCAATGTGAGTGTGTGCTAACTCATCTTGAAGGTATTGCCTTAGTGACGAAATGTGGAACACATCATGGATACGATGCAAGTGCTCCGGTAACCCCAATATGTATGCCAATGGTCCGACCCTTTCTATAATAAGATATGGTTCCACATATCTCGGAGCCAACTTCCCTTTCTTACCAAATCTCATTACTCCCTTCATCGGAGATACTCTCAACAAAACCTGGTCCCCCACTGCGAACTCTCGAAAGAACCTTTTTGCATCGGTGTAGCTTTTCTGCCTATCCCGGGCTACCCGTATGTGATTTCGAATCATTTCGATCCTGCTCGACGTATCCTGAATTACTTCTGGCCCGAGTATCTTGTTGTCTCCTACCTCTAGCCAACACACTGGGAAACGACAAGGTTTGCCATACAATTCTTCGAACGGGGCCATGTCAATCGTAAACTGATAGGAGTTGTTATAAGCAAACTCTACCAGTGGAAGATACTGCTCCCAACCTCCCCCGAAATCAAGGATACACATGCGTAACATGTCCTCGAGCATCTGATTAGTGCGTTCAGTCTGCCCATCGGTCTGTGGGTGATACGCTATACTCAACCGCAACTCGGTACCCATAGCTTCCTGGAAGCTTTCCCAAAAATGAGATACAAATGTCTTGTCTCTATCTGACACGATGTTAAGAGGTATACCATGCAGTCTCACTATCTCTGCGATAAATAATTGAGCATACTGTCTTGCTGTGTAGTCTGTCCTGACGGGCAAGAAGTGGGCTACCTTCGTTAATCGATCTACAATAACCCATATAGAATCATGCCCCCTTTGCAAAGTGGGCAACCCGATGATAAAATCCATAGAAATGCCTTCCCATTTCCAGGTAGGAATATCCAATGGCTGAAGTAAACCTGGTGGTCTCTGATGGTCCACTTTCACTAGCTGACAAGTGGTACACTTGGATACGAACTCTGCGATATCCTTTTTCATCCCGCTCTACCAATACTGTCGCCTTATATCCTGGTACATTTTGTCCCCACCGGGATGTACCGCAAATCGGGACCAATGCGACTCTGTCATTACTGCATATTTAAGGTCCTCCCCTTCTGGAATGACGAGCCTCCCATTGAAGCGCAACCCACCCTCAGAACTTACTGAATAAGACTCGGCTCCTCCGACTAAAAGCTGCCTAATCCGATCTTGACAGAACGAATCCGCTGCCTGTGCCGGTACTATTTGCGTAATGATCTGAGGTGTCACTGTCATCGCAGACATAAATGATCGGGCCACAGCATCCTAATGTCCCAATTCCTTCCATTTAGCTTTCCACAACTCGGCCGCCTCATCGATCGGCCTGCAGCTCAATGCATCAGCCACCACATTAGCCTTTCCCGGGTGATAGTGTATTTCGAACTGATAATCTTTTACAAACTCAAGCCATCGGCGTTGACGCATATTCAACTCCTTCTGTGTGAACAAGTACTGCAGTGACTTGTGGCCTGTAAATAAATGAAACTGTTCTCCCAATAAGTAATGCCTCCAAATTCGCAGCACAAATACAACTGCTGCCAAATCTAAGTCGTGGGTGGGGTAATTCTTTTCATGAGGCTTAAGCTTTCGGGAAGCAAAAGCTATGGCCTTCTCCTCTTGCTGGAGTACTTACCCAAGCCCCTGTAATGATGCGTCAGTATAAACCAGGTATTCCACTCCCACTCTGGAAAGTGCTAGAATGGGTGCTGAAGTTAACTTGTCCTTCAGCTCATCAAATTCTAACTGGCATGCATCGTCCCAAACAAACGGTACGCCCTTATGGGTCAAATTTATCATAGGACCCGCAATCTTTGAGAATCCCTGAATAAACCGTCTGTAGTGTCCGGATAATCCCAGAAAACTCCTCACCTCCGTCGGCATCGTGGGCTGTCCCCACTCCCTCACCGCTGACACCTTACTAGGGTTTACAGATTCCCCTTTTTCTGATACAATGTGTCCCAAAAACTGTACCTCCCGCTGCCAAAACTCATGCTCTCGTAGGGTCTGTAAAACCATACGTAAATGCTCGGCATGTTCTTCTTCAGTGAGGGAATAAATCAGGATGTCATCTATGAAGATAATGACGAACTGATCTAGGAACTCTCTGAATACTCTGTTCATTAAGTCCATGAATACTGCTGGGGCATTGGTTAGCCCAAATGGCATAACCCTGAATTCGTATGATCCATACCTCGTCAGAAAAGCAGTCTTGGCCACGTCCTGCTCCCTGATGCGTAGCTGATGGTACCCGGATCTCAAATCTATCTTCGAGAAGTGGGCCACTCCTCTCAGCTGATCAAACAGGTCATCGATCCGAGGCAACGGATACTTATTCCGTATCGTGACTTTGTTAAGCTCCCGATAATCAATATAAAGACGTAGGGACCCATCCTTTTTCTTTATAAATAGAACTGGGGCACCCCATGGCGAGGTACTCCTATGGATGAAGCCCTGTCCCAACAACTATTCTATCTGATCCCGTAGCTCCCTCATCTCTACCGGATCCATACGGTAAGGTACACATGCTATCGGACGAGTGCCTGGTGCTAAGTCTATCACAAACTCGATCTCCCTACTCGGAAGCAACCCCGATGTATCCTAAAATACATCATCAAACTCCCAGACGATCGGAATCGAATCAAGTGGAACCACGACTGCAGAGGTCTCATCCTCTATATAAAACAAGTGGGTGGATGACCCTCCCTCCGAGCGAGGCATCGCCACTAAGAACATCTCCTGGCCCAAAATGGTGAACACAATACTCCTACTGAAGCAATCAATCATGGCCCTATACTCGACTAACCAATCCATACCAATAATGGCATCGTACTCGAGCCTATCTAATACTAGCATATCAGCCGGTAAGATTAAACTACCAATCTCTATGCCTACTCCCCGGCATATAAAGAAAATCAATGACCCATTACCTAGTGGTGAGTCTACACAAGTCACTGTACTCTCTGTCGTGCTTAACAACCCTGTGACCTTTGCAAAGCTAGTGGCTATAAAAGAGTGTGATGCCCCCGTGTCAAATAAGATGCGACCCAAAGTTCCATGGATAGAAAAATTGCCCTCCACTGCGGGCGGTGCCTGCGGAACTGCGTCCTGGTGGATGTTATAGACACATCCATACTGCAACTGTCCCTGCTGCATCGGAACTGCGGGTAAAGCTGGAACTGGAGCCGGCGCTGGTAGGGCAGCGGGAAAAATGGGTCTCTGGGGCTCCTGGTGAGCACCCTGCTGTCGAGGATCTCTGTCCCTATCTGGGCACTCCTGTTTCTTATGGCCAGTCTTGCCACACGTATAACATTTCCCAATGAAGTTTCCTCCTCTCTGCCCCTGGTATCCTCGGCCCGGTTGGTCGTTACCACCTCTACCTTGGCCCTGCTGTCCTCCCTGCTGTTGAACCTGCTGATGATTTTGTGGCTGGCCCTATTGCTGGACCTGTGGCTGACCCTGGTGGCCCTGTCTCCAACCCCCATGACCATGCTTGAACCCTCCAGAACGGAACCTCTTAGCAGACTCCCCCTGCTGGGAACCCTGCCTATGACTCTGCTCAATGGATACTCCACTGGTATTACCTCCCCTGTCTTTCCCAACTGATTGGGATCTCCCCCTCGCTTGCTTCCCTTAGCATGAAAGCGATTGTCCTGACAATGCAATAAGGTTGCATTCAGAATGTCAGCATATGAGTGTAGAGAAAGCTTACCCAATAAATGTTGTCTTATCTTCCAAGTCAAGCCATCCATGAACATCTGAATGCGCTTCTCCTCAGTAGACACCTCCTCCGGTACCATGTTTGTTAAACGTGTAAACTCTTCCTCGTATTCCGCAACAGTCTTCCCTTCCTGGGTGAGGTTTAAAAGTCTTCGTCTCATCTCAGTCTTGACGGCGGAAGGAAAATACTTGCGGTCAAACCGCACCCAGAAATCGTTGATAGTCATCACATCTCGCTCCTCGGTAGTAGTAGTGGATTCCCACCACTATAAGGTTGCCCCTATCAGCTTGAAGGTAGCCAAAACCTGCCTTTGAACCTCTGTGAACTCATACATGCGAAGATGCCACTGTATGTCCTTCTTCCACTGACTCGCGGTAACCACATCTAAACTGCCCAAGAACTCTGGGGAACAAGCCCTCTGAAAGGACTCTCTAACTCTCTCCTATGCAGTGGGAAATGGATGCACTGGAACTGGTGCCACTGCCTGAATCTGGGGTAAAGCCTGCTGCACCACCGCTAAGGCTGCATTTACCGCTTGTGCAACTATCACGACAACTTCTGTTGCATTCATTGTCCCCTGAGCCTGTGTGGCCGGCTGTTCTGGCTGGGCCTGTCGGTCTCTTGGTGCACGTCGAGGAGGCATCTTGAGACGAGAAAGAATATTATTAGTCCACAGTTATTTCAAAATCTCAAATAGCTGAAGACATAACCGCAAAATATAAGATCACAACATTCCTAAAAATGGGGCTCTATATCAAAGGACGCAAATTTGAAAACAGAGTAAGTCGTCCAGATCCTAATGGACACTAGAACCTGATGCTCTGATACCACCTGTGACACCCCACCCAATTAAATATCAGGTGATCAGTCCTTTATAAAATTTAAAACAGAATGTTCGGTTGGTTCATTTTTAGCATCACTATCAAAATCATAATAACTTATTTAATAACCTAATATAATTAAGCTAAGTGTCAAAACATTTTTCTTATTTATTTAAAACCTTTTTAAATTACCAAACCAAGTAATTTAATATAAAACATCCACGCACAATTTATTTATATAAATACTAAATCAGAATCGCATGCTGAAATAAATAAGACTGGATAAAACATCCCAATTCAAAACACTAAACCAAAATAATAGTACCCATCAATCCAAATGAAAGTAAACGAGAAATAGAGTAAATAATCTCTGAAACTTTCTAAGGAAGGGGCGACACATGCCCTGCAGAAAATGTCATAATGAATAGGAATGAAATAATCGAAGCGTCTAAATAAGGTCCTCCAGCTCCCATAACAGCTACAGCATACCACACAATCTGAAACTCTAAGCCTGATGTCCCTGCGGCTGAGCACCTGATATAATACATATATATAGCAAGAGAGAGAAGATGCAAGAAACGGGTCAGAGCCCGATATGTAAAAATATTTGTTTAAGCAAGTATTTAAAAATTGCAGTAAAGCAAGTATTGATTACATATTAGTTCGAACTCTCTCTTGAGATTCTCACCCCTCTTCTAATGTGCACGCCTAACACGCATCTAAATTTTCTCCTTAGCTATACCTCCCAATATAACTAGTCTGAATCCATCCTAATAGTATTTACCCTCACTATTAGTATGCCCGTATCGCCCATACAATACGTTAACAACTTAGCCTATTACGAAAATCTAATTAATATATTTTCCGTTTCCATAATAAGTCAAATATTTGATTAGAATTTTCTTAACAAATTTCCATGCCCACATTCATTAACATTCCCACTAGATTAATTTACAATTCTCATACATATATACATATAGTCACTTCTTCCCTATATATATATATATATAAAACATGATACTGCACCCTCGGGCTATATCCCATTAGTGCACCTCGTCAACATACTGTACCCCCGGGTTATCACCCTTTAGTACACTTATTTAGATAATCTTGTACCCCCGGGTTATCACCCATTAGTACATTTACAATATGCTTTTGTACCCCCGGGTTATCACCGATTAGTACACTTATAATAATAAGATTTTCACACCCCCGGGTTATCACCCATTAGTGTCTTTAATAATAACAATACATAATAGGTATACACACATCCTATTCTAATAGATAGGTATTTCCCCTCACATACATATATGCTTCTCTAAAGCATATTGATTTCAACATTCCTCACTAGTTATTTGGATTATTGTCCCTCTCGTAATCTCTACGGTGTGTTCTCTTCGTACCGAGTTTATTAAAGTATTTAGTTCCCCATACTTCTTTCGAAATCCTGCCTTACATAAGTTTATTATTTGGAAAATATTTCTCTCATTTCTGAACTGATAAACTCAAAACTGGGTCCTAAAAGGAATTTTCAAAATTCCACTCTGTCGCTCGAACGAGGTGGCAAGTTGTTTGAACGACTGCCACATGTCGCTCGAACGACTTCGCACGAGATAACAATCTCGCTCGAACGACTTCGAGCGACTTCGCGTGAGAATTCGCTGTTCGTCCCCTACCTTGTTTTTTCAACGTTTTCCACCATTTTTAACCTCAAACCTTCTCAATCAACACTCCAAACTCCAAATAAATAGTTTTACATCGAACCCCATCAATAACACATGATTTCTAACATCCTAGAATCATCAATTTATTACGAATCGTTCATAAAACGTGAAATCCCCAATTTAATTTTATCAAAACCCTAGTTCTTCCAATACATGTTCAAGAAGCCATTATTTCCAGATTTGTTCTACATGCAAATTCCTCAAAACGTAATTTCCAGTCTACATACATTAAGGGGTTCGATCTAATTAATTACAGAATTTATTTACACATTCAAATTCCTCAATTTCACCATTTTTATCACCTACAACATAATCCAACAATCCTACATTAACATGAATCAGATTAATACTGAAATACAACAAGTTATAAACACTTGCCTTGAGTGAGTAGTCTGATTTCTGGATGTTTTTGGTATAGGTGTGTTCCCCTCGTCCTGATCTACACGGTGGTGGTGGTGGTTGTGCACGGTGATGTCGATTTAGTCCTCTTCTCTTGGCAAAAATTTTCCCTCACACTTCCTATGGCCGTTCTTGCTTTCTCCAGCGTTCTAACCCTAATGCAAATGTTTTGGCTGATAAATTAAGTCCAATTTTCGTTCATTAATTAGGCCTAAAAATTCAATTTACCACAATGCCCTTTTGGGGTGCCGGTTAGGCCTAAAATTGCCCCGGGACCCAAACTAAACACCCGAGTATATTATTTCGACTATCTCGACTATCTCGACCCTTCCGGACTCAACGGTACACTCGAAATCATAATACGAGTTACTAAAAATAATTGATATATTTATTCCACCAATTTAGTCCTAACACGACTCACACGCGCGTCTGACTTAATTTACTAAACTGTCGTATTATTATCTCTCGACAATTTATCAAAGTGTATAGTTCCATATTACATATCGCACAGTAATATTAAACTAATAAGTATTAACCCTTAGCACGCTAGTTATTATTTATTTTTATTGGATCCAGATTAATTAACAATTTAATTATTCACATTTAAATTTAGTTAATCCCGTTGTAATAAATAATCCTTAAATTATTTAAATCATAAAAAATGTGGGGTATTACATGTCCCCCGTAGAAAAACACAATTTCAATCATATTCAATCTCTAAACTAAAAAATGTAATAATAATAATAAGAACCATCCCTGAATTATTATACAAGCAGCCAACTTCATTATCATATCTATAAATAGCTTGCTTAAATTAATCAACCTTTGTTTAACTTACGAGATTAAACTTGTTCCGAGATAGCTTTAAAATCTAAACCGGGCTTAACAAATTGCATCTGAAGACAACACCCAACCATGGTTGCTGTTGATACCAAAATTAATATGCTGATATGGACGAATAATACGAAGACACGTGTCAATCTACGTGGCACAATAGCAACGAGGAAGTTCATTTCCCCGACCAACTCATGTTCTCTCCGAGCAACGAGGATACACCGAGGAACTTTAGCACTCCGAGGTATTCCAGCGCTCCGAGGAACTCCAGAGCAACGAGCAACTAAGGCGGTCCGAACTGCATCTCGGTCGTATCATTAATTTCCAGATAATCAACAGTTCAACCATTCATTGAATGATTATCATCTTGACGCACACGCTGCATTAAATGTATTACCCTTTCATATGTATATCATTTAATGTACCATCCCTTTCATGTACAGCCTATGGGCTATAAATACCTTGTATCATCCTCATTCAAGGGGACCGGAATTTCTGGAGAGAACTTGTAATCGAGAATTCCCAAACACTTAGAAATAACATAACAGTGGACGTAGGCCATTCACATAAGGCTGAACCACTTTAAAATATTCTGTCTCATTTATTTATCTGTGATTAAATTATTAGAGCAATCTAGTTTTTTACATCAACAGATTGGCGCCGTCTGTGGGAAGCGACTGTTGCTATCGTTTTTCACCAAAAATCATTTATCATCAATGGCAGATAATCCAGAATCCAGTAATCGAAATGCTGGAAATGATGGAAATCCTCCAAATCCATCTGCACCTCCAGATCTGGCTGGAATTATGACGAATCTGGCTGAAGGACAAACCGCCATGCAAGAAACAATGAGGCAACTCATTCAAACTCTTCACGGCGGTGCACCTACCCATTCAAGGCAAAGGAGTGATCGTGGGCAATCGCGATCCAGGCGTACTGGGTCATATCGTAATGAAGAATCTAATGATTTTTCTTATCAACCTGGGCGAACTTCATCGATACGGGCTACGGATACAGATCAACATATCACCCTCTCTCCGGAGAGAACCAGCGCCCTGGAAAGATTAAGCAGGGTGTCTCCTTTCAATCGGTTAGGACCAAGGAGAAATATGAGTCCACCTAGAGCCCCATCGAGAAGCTTTCGACCACCATCAGGTTTGAGAGAAGGATCAGCACAATCACGACCAGCTACTCGTCGAGATAGATCTCAGGAAGCTACGTCAGAATAATCAATTGCTCGGACTAAGCGGCCCGAGGAAGGAAATGAAGCATGGAAAGGTTCCATTCAGCGGTTGGAGGATAGACTTGGAGAAATGGCTAAAGAAAGGAATCCCTTACAGAGAACTTTTGTTCAAGGGACACCTTTTGTGCAGGCCATTGTGAATTTTCCTACACCATCGAAATTCAAAGCACCTGTAGTGACCCCTAAGTATGATGGAAAGACAGATCCTGTTCTTCATATAGAAGAATACCAAGCTGCTGCCGACATATATGTCGTCCCCGACGAGATGAGGTGTAGAGCATTCTCGGAAACTCTTACCGGATCTGCAAAAATATGGTACAACAATCTTCCTCGGGGTAAGATTTCGACTTTTATTCAGTTAGCCGAGTTGTTCATTGGCAATTTCTATTTTGGAGCAAAGCCGGTAAAGCGAGTAGCGCACTTGTTAAGTGTTAGACAAAAATCAGGTGAGAATACTAGAGATTACATAACTCGTTTCAATAACGAGAAGTTGGAAGTCATAGATTACGAAGAAAAGACAGCGATCACTTCTTTGATGAGTGGATTGCTGCCTAACAAGTTATACTACACGTTGGCCAAAGATCCACCTAAAACTATGTCGGAGTTGATGGCAAAAGTGACCAAAATCATGAATGCCGAGGAGGCTATGGCTGCGAAGAAGAATATGGATAAAGAAACCAAGGTGGAGGTCGACAAATCTAAGAAGAAAGAGCAAAAAGGTAATGGTGGTGACAAGCACTCCAAGAATAATAGGACGTCATGGGAAGTCCTGAAGAAATATGATAATTATACTCCATTGAAAATGGGTATTAATCATGTTTTGGAAGAAATAAAGAATAACGAAGAAATCAAGTGGCCAGATAAACTGAGGACCAATCCTGACCTGAGGAATAGGGCCAAATATTGCGAATTCCATAAAGATCATGGCCATACGACCAAAAATTGCATAGCCCTTCAGAATGAGATTGAAACGCTCATCCGAAGAGGAAAGTTGTCAAAGTATGTAGATCGCAGAGGTGAAAGGAAGAATGATGATATAACTAGAGATCGTTCCAGATCTCCTCGTCGGACGGAGGAGAAAAAGAAAAGAGATCATGAAGATGATCCGGATGAAGACCCCGATCTTCCAAAGAAGCCAAGGCAACCTGAACGAGAGGTATTTTCCATACGTTTTGGGTCATTTGATTGTAATGTTATTACAGGAGGATATGCTGGAGGAGGAGACCTTACTGCAGAAAGAAAGGCTTATCTAGGAGAGGCTCAAGACTGCTCATATATTCAACGAATAAATCTTGCCGAGGATGATCGTCCGAGGAAGGTAAATAAAGAGAAGCTAGTTATTAGTTTTTCAAAAAACGATTTGGCAGGTGTTCTTTACCCTCACGATGATCCTTTGGTGATCAAAATGAGGATGAAAGATGTGGTGATTTCAAGGGTGTTGGTGGACAATGGTAGTTCGGCAGACATCATGTACTATTCATGCTTTGATAGCTTGAATTTGAAATTATCTCAATTGGAACCTTATCACAGACCCCTTCTGGGTTTTGCTAAAGAGAAAGTTTTTCCACTTGGGACGATCAAGTTGGACATATTCATTGGAACTTGGCCTGCTTATCGAACAGAAAGAATACGCTTCTTTGTGATGGACAAGAATGTGCAGTCAGCCTACAACATCATCATGGGAAGAGTTGGTTTGAAGAAGTTTGAAGCAGTTCCATCTACAGTGCATCAATGCTTAAAATTCCCAACAAACTTCGGAGTAGGAGTTGTGAAAGGTGATCAAAAAATAGCTCGGGAATGCTATTATTCATTTGCCGAGCAAGAGGAGCTTGAGGAATCAAGGAAAAAGACTACTACCTACCAGGTGGAGGAAGGTACAGAAATTGAAACTCTTGATCCCAGGGATGAATCCCAACTTGTAAAAGGACAGGTGGTAGAATCTACAGAAAATGTTATTCTGGACGAGGAGCACCCTGAACGAGTAACCCAGATAGGTTCGTCGTTGGATGCTTCAATAAAATAAGAGTTGATAAATTTCTTGAGAAATAGGAAGAATACTTTTGCATGGAGTCACGAAGACATGCCAGGAATAGATCCAAACTTCTTATGTCACGAACTCAATGTGAATAAGGAGATCAAGCCTGTGAAGCAGAGAAGAAGAGTGTTTAGTCCCGAGAAGAATCAGGCCATACAAGAGGAGGTTGAGAAGCTCCAGAAAGCCCAATTCATTGAAGATGTGAAATATCCAGACTGGTTAGCAAATGTGGTGATGGTAAAGAAGAAGAATAATAAATGGAGAATGTGTGTTGATTTCACTGATCTCAACAAAGCATGCCTGAAAGATCATTTTCCATTGCCCAGAATAGACCAGCTAGTGGACGCTACTTCGGGACATGAGCTGCTCAGCTTCATGGATGCATATTCTGGCTACAACTAGATCAAAATGAAACCTGAAGACAGGGAAAGTACTTCTTTTATTACCCCAAGGGGAACTTATTGTTATAATGTCATGCCTTTTGGTTTAAAAAATGCAGGTGCAACATATCAGCGGCTGATGAATAAGGTTTTTGCCGAACAAATCAGTTGCAACATGGAAGTCTATGTCGACGATATGCTAACAAAGAGCAAGAAAGCTGCTGATCATCTAGTTGACTTAGGTCAGACCTTTGATCAACTAGATAAATACCAAATGAAGCTCAACCCGATGAAGTGCACCTTTGGAGTACGAGAAGGAATGTTCCTCGGATACATCGTCAACCAACGAGGTATTGAGGCAAATCCAGAAAAGATCAAAGCTCTTATAGGGCTGCGATCCCCAACGACGAAGAAAGAAGTGCAGAGTCTTACAGGACGAGTTGCGGAGCTCAATAGATTTGTGTCCCGAGCAACTGATAAATGCCTCCCATTCTTCAAAACACTTCGAAAAACTTTTGAATGGACTGATGAATGTGAAAAGGCCTTTCAAGACTTGAAGAAATATTTGGGAGCACCTCCATTGTTGTCCAGGCCAATAACAGGAGAGAAGTTGTACTTGTATCTGGCGGTATCAGAGAATGCAGTTAGCTCAGCATTGATTAGATTGGAGAATGGAATTCAGAAACCCATCTATTACACAAGTAAGGCTTTTCGAGGTGCAGAAATCAGATACCCAAAGCTAGAAAAATTGGCATTGGCATTAATTGAAGCAAGTAGAAGAATGAGGCCATATTTCCAGGCCCATACAATCGTCGTGTATACCGACATGCCATTGAGACAAGCCCTTCACAAGCCAGAAAAATCAGGAAGACTGATGTACTGGGCAATAGAACTCGGTGAATATGATATTGTGTATGAACCCAGATCATCATTAAAAGGGCAAGCTGTAGTAGATTTTATAGCAGAGTTTACATACCCTGATACCCCCGAGGAGCAAAAGGTGCTCGCTGACCAACCTGTGGATGTTACAGGATCAACAGACATAAATCCAGACCAACTCCGGTTGGAAAAAGGGCTTATGGATGAAGAAAGATCATCAACTTCGAGCTCAGACCAACTCCGGTTGGTAAAAGAGCGAAAAGAGATGGTCGACGAGGAGAGAAAAGTGTCAGGGGAGGATGAAAAGAAGCAACAAATATTTTACCGAGGAACCCTGTCAGATAAGGAATTTGAAGACGGGTTGCCCATATGGCGATTATATGTAGATGGCTCATCTTGCAGAGCAGGTTGCGGGGCAGGAATTGTTTTGAACACCCCAGACGAGATTGACATGGAATATGCTTTGCGATTCCAATTCAAAGCCTCCAATAATGAGGCAGAGTATGAGGCCATGATAGTAGGTTTAAACTTAGCAAAAGTTATGGAAGCACGGCAAGTAATTGTATTCAGTGATTCTCAATTAATTGTAAATCAGATGATAGGAACATATGCAGTTAAAGGAGACTTAATGGCGAAGTATCATGCAAAGGTGATGGAGTTACTGACAGAATTTGATGCCATTCAACTGGTGAGAATACCGAGGATGGAGAATGTACAAGCAGACGCACTGGCCCGACTAGCATCAGCTACTCGTACCGAGCTGCGAAGAACGATACCAATTGAAGTACTGGAAAGTCGGAGCATAGATGAAAACCTGACGATGAATGTTATTACCCTTGATTTAGTACCATCTTGGATGGATCCCATCAGGGTATATATTGAAGAGGGAGAATTGCCAGAGGATAAGCTCGCTGCCAAAAAATTGAAGTATAAAGCTGCTCGGTATGTATTAACTAATGGTATTTTATATAGACGAGGAATTATGGCAGGTTTGCAGAGATGTGTACATCCCTCCGAGGTGAAAGAATTAATTGAAGAAATCCATGAAGGGTCTTGTGGAGCTCATGTAGCAGGTCGAACACTTTTACAAAGGGTAATGACTCAAGGATACTATTGGCCGACGATGATGGCTGATTGTATAGCTTATGCTAAGAAATGTGACAAGTGCCAACGTTTTTCCTCTATCCGACGAACTCCACAAGCATTGTTGACACCCATAACTTCCCCTTGGCCATTCGCCATGTGGGGAATTGATTTGGTGGGACCATTGCCGACCACCCGAGGAAGATTCAAGTACCTCATCGTCGCAGTAGACTATTTTACTAAGTGGGTAGAAGCTGAACCCCTTATCGACATGACGTACGAGAAGGTATACCAATTTATCTGGAAGAATATCATCTGTCGATACGGTCTCCTTCTTGCCTTCATCACAGACCATGGAACACAATTCGACAACGAAGATTTTGCTGCCTATTGTCAACAATCAAACATCCTGAAGACTCATTCAGCACCAGGTCATCCTCAAAGTAATGGATAGACTGAAGTGACGAATAGAACACTGCTAAATGGTTTAAAGAAAAGGCTAAGTGAAGCTAAAGCTAACTGGATTAATGAGCTACAATCAGTATTGTGGGCTTACCGAATAACTCCCCGAGCAGCGACTGGAGAATCACCATATATGCTGGCATTTGGATGTAAGGCTGTAATACCTGCCGGGTTGGGTCTTCCAACGCATAGAGTACTGAATTTCAATTCTCCTGTCAGTGACTTGATGAGAAGACTGGATTTGGATATGCTCGAGGAGGTCAGAGAAGAGGCAGCCATTAGGAATGCTGCTTATCAACAACGAACATCTCTTTTCTACAACAAAAGGGTGAGGAAATGCGATTTAAAGGAAGGAGATTATATTCTAAAGAAGGTAATTCAGAAGCACAATAAATTGGAGGCAAACTGGCATGGGCCTTACCGAGTTACAAAAGTCGTTCGACCAGGAACTTACCGAATAGCAACTCTAGAAGGAGAAGAATTCAAGAATGCTTGGAATGCTGAACACCTTCGCAAGTATTATCAATGATATAAAATGTACAACGGTTCCATCAATATGAATAAAACGATGATGTTTTCACCATTTTCCTCTCCTTTGTTTGAAAGTTTTTCGGGGAATACTAGTGTTGTACACTACGCTGCTCGACAGCAAAAAGAAGACGATAGTTCAAACCCACGACCAACTCCGGTTGGTGAAAGGGTGAGACAAAAAAATATACTCCTTTGGTTAGGAGGCGTACACTAGCGTGACCAATTAAGGTTGGTAAGATAACTAGTGGACAGATAGTTCGAAAGAACCAAAAAATATACTCCTTTGGTTAGGAGGCGTACACTAGCGTGACCAACTAAGGTTGGTAAGATAACTAGTGGACAGATAGTTCGAAAGAACAAAAAAATATACTCATTTGGTTAGGAGGCGTACACTAGCGTGACCAACTAAGGTTGGTAATATACTCCTTTGGTTAGGAGGCGTACACTAGCGTGACCAACTAAGGTTGGTAAGATAACTAGTGGACAGATAGTTCGAAAGAACCAAAAAAAATATACTCCTTTGGTTAGGAGGCGTACACTAGCGTGATCAACTAAGGTTGGTAAGATAACTAGTGGACAAGATAGTTCGAAAGAACCTGATAGTTCAATAATCAACTACGGTTGAAGGAAGAACAATATTATTTGATTTGAAAATATGCTCTCACATTCCAATTTATGTTGGTCGGGAAGTAAGATTATTACAAAAGTTCTTCGAAGAACAAAATATTCGAAACTGAACCAAGTATGGTTGGTCGGGGATAAAATTCCACTAACTGTAGTTGGTCGACGAGGATAAATTATTGACCTTGGTTGGTCGGACGCACTTTATGAACATTTGATGAACCAAATATGGCTGGTCGGGGATAAAAACCCATCAACTGTAGTTGGTCGACAAACACAATTTAACAACCTTAGTTGGTTGGAAACATTTTGAACATTTTATACTCATTACTTTATTATTAAGTGATTGAGCAACCTTGATACTTGTAACTTTTTATTAAGTTGGTCGATGAACAACACTATTGTTATCTTTTTAACAGATACATATGCACAAATATAAAAGTGTTTGATAAACACAAGACAATAGCAATAAAGATTTGCAAACAAAAAATGAAATTCTTTCATTAAGGTCAAAATATATTACAAGCTACATATATGTGCTAATTATTACATTGAAAAACCTATTCTATTGGTTTCTTTCCTTTAGCTTTTGAAACAGGTACCTCGCCGGCAGGAGGGTCTTCCAAGCAAAGAGGAGAATTAATGAAATTAACATCTCTGAGCATTCTGACGTTCATCACAGAAGGTGTATCTAAGAGATGCTCGGGACGAGATAATTCAATCTGAGAATGAAGACTATAGTCACCAAGATATTTTGAAATTAAACTCCGAGGAATAGAACGAGCTGGGATCCATTCCATGTCCAATTTGAAAGGTGGCACAGGCAAGTCTAGTAACCCTGGAGCATGATAATCCCATAAAAAATGCCCTTGCTCCAATTTTAGTACACCCAGGGCGTTCAACCACCCCTGCTTATAACCTTCATTATTGGCATGTTCAATACAAGCATCTAAATGAACAAGGGCTTCATTGTATCCTGCCATCCAAAATTCCCTGGGCTGTTTATGGAATTGGAAGGTTAATCTATCCAATTGTTCGTAAAGGTTCCTGGCAAAAACATCTTTATCATTCAAAGCAGACTTCGTTGTAGTAAGTTGATCTTCCAAAGATAGATTTCTCTTGGACATTTCAGATAAAGCCCGATCTTTGGCGTTCAATTGGTATGCTTGAGTTTCCAATGTTGACAGAGTACGAGATTCTTCAACATTACGGCTGAGAACTCTTGATCGACTCCGAGCAGGAGGAGAATTTTGCTCCTCGACAACATTTGGAACAACTCTTCCTCGCCCACGAGACCCTCTTCCTCGTCCCCGAGCAGTAGTGGAAATACCAGATCTTCTCAGAGCATCCAACTCTTGCCTTAATTTGGCATTCTCAACCTCTAAGAACGAGAAACCTTCATCGGTAACTTGTACTAAAGTAGTGGAAGATGACGCTGCAGATTCATACTGTGTCAGCTTTTTCTGCAAATTATTGTTCTCTTGTTCCAGCAACTCAGCAATCTGCCTGCAGGCCTCAACTTCACCTTTTAGAGTTCTTTCCCTAACGTCATATCCAGCAAGGATCTTTTTATGGCCTGTTTTAGAAGAAAGCTGTTGATATCTATTTTCATATTCCTTGTGCAGCAAAGCAGTTGATTCATCGTGTTGATGTTGTAGATCTTCTAAGGTACAATGAAGTTCCTCGATCAATTCATAGTAGGCCACACTGTTGGCCACATCTCGGTCCAGTAAATCCTTCAAGTACCGATAAGCCTCAATTGCTTGTTCTGAAGCATCATGGCCAAGGATGTCAGCAATTTCTGATACACTCAAATTTGTATGACTAGCTTTATAATACTCATGACATTGCTGCATCAGCTTTGTATCATGTGCAGATATTAGTTCCATTCTAGCCACAAACTAAGGATGAGAAGAAGACAACAATCAACAAAAACAAATCATCAACAACAGAGATGAACAAAGATGTATTTTATTAGATCACAAAAGGATTACATTGTTTGATTACAAATAATGAAAGATAGAGATGATACCGAACAACTTCACACCTTTTCCTTGTCTCCCAAGACTTTCTCGGGAGGCTGGGACGAGGAGCTTGGTTGCTCGGTGGTAACAGCAACTTGATCAGCATGAGTTGAAATTTTCTCAGGAGGAGGAGGCATGGAAGAAATGTCCTCGTTGGCAGAAGATAGAGATGCAGGGACTTGATCACCGATGGCCATGGAAGATTCATCAGAGATAGGCTCATCTTCTTCTTCTTCCACAAATGGTGGGGGAGGACCAGGGAGGTGTAGCTGGAATAACCCAGAGTCGTCCTCGATCTTCAATTCCTGCAGGGCAGCTACCCAGCCATCTCGGAAGTATTTCAACTTCCCGTATTGAACTTGGGATGTCATCACAGCAATCCCCTTGTCCCATCCTTTATCCCAGCCAGCGCTGAAGGATTTTTTAACTGCGAGCTTTCTTTTCAGTTTCTCTGAGGAGAGCTTCACATCCAATTCTTCCTTTTGGCCCTTGATATCTCGCAGGGCAGACAACTCTTCCTCTGCCTTTTTCAGCTTATCTTCAAGCTCTCCAAAGTTCTTGAGCTTGTCGTCATATTTATGATGCTCGACCTCTAAACTTTTCACCTTATCCTCTAAACTCTTGGAGATCTCAGCCATCTTCACCTTCTCGGCCTCAACTATAGATAACTTTTTCTCCCATTCGGCTTTGTCCTCGTTATATTGCTGACGAGAATCCTTCAAAGATTGGGTTAAACCCAGCAGAGCATCCTCTACACCTGACGAGGAGCTGGAAGCTTTAATAGCTTCGTCTTTCTTCACGATGTTGTTAAAACAATTCACCAGCTAAACAAAGGAAAAAGTGACAAGTCAGTGCAAAAATACAAGTATTCAAAGATAGAAAGGAAATTCAGAGTGTGAGAAATTTACCGAAGCAAGGTGACGAGTAGCTAGGGATGTCAGCATATCCCTAGAAATATTTTCATCAATTCCTTCGACCTCGGGTATGATCCAAGTTTTTACCGAGCTCATTGCAGAGCTCGGAGGAATGATGGTTGGAACACCAACAACACCAGATGGTAGAGAAGAGACAGTTTCAGCCAAATTGACTGAGGATGATTTCCTCAATCTCCTCAAAGGGACTTCAGCAGTTTCAACCAAGGAAGAGCTCTTGGTCGGAGAAATAGCAGTCGTCTCCACAGGAGCAACCTTCTTGCTCAGAGCCACTGGGGGCTTCTCGGTAGCTTTTGAAGGCGCAACATACACCTTCTTAGTCCCCTCTGGGACATCAATTTTGCTTTTCTTAGCCTCAGCAGCAGAAGTAGTGTCATCAAATAGAGCAGGAGGAGCTCTTTTCCTGCCCATTTTCTAGCTCAAAGGAATATGAGATTCTGGATCAGAGTCCTCAAGAATTTGCACTGGATCACTGGAGCTGACCACAGGGAGAGCAGTAAAAGATGACATATAGCTCTTGTACTGCAACAAGTATGAGGCAGACCTGATATGCTCATCTGCAACCTTCTGATGCAAACTCCAGATATGTTTTAATTGCCTTATATTAACTTCCGATTCCTTAGGAGTTTTTCTCTTGCTGTTAACTGCAAACAAAAACAATTTGAAATGTAAATCATGCATTTATTCAAACATGATGAAGTCACAATTTCAAAAATAAAATAAAATGAAAATAACCTATCCCATTGCCATATGGGGAGCATTTGGGACCTTCATACACTCTGTCTCCGACTAAAGGAGCATGTTGCCAATTTTTTAAAACTAACCCATGTTCAAAATAATCCCTGTTGGCATCAGGGAGGTTGACTACTAAAGCTCTATTCAAAAATCTAGTTTTTAAATAATAAACGTTGTCTAAAACAGCCCATCTATAGCAAAACATAATCTCAAGAATTCCTAGACGAGTTCCATGAGTTTGATTTAACTTATGCACCCCATTAACTATTCTCCATGTATTGGGGGCTACTTTTGCAGGAACAACATCGAAATGTTGGCAGAATTCTAAGCATAAAGAGTTGGGTGGAAAAGAAAATCCACACTCAGCAATAAAAAGGCTGGGGAACCAATGTCCCTCAGCCAAACGAAAATAATCAAAGGGCTCAGGATGATTTTCCAGAGTTACCCAAGACGGAATGGAATAATCAGAACGGAATTTTTCAATAGATTCAATAATATAAACCATGGTGAATAAAAGAAGAAGGAAGAAGATCTTACAGGAAGAAAGGAGGTCTGTTGACAACGAACGAAAACAAGGATGAACGCACAAGAGAAAGAAAGACTGGAGAATTCGAAAAGCAAGAAAATTGGAAAAAGTAGAGGACGGTATAATTATTTGGGAAGTTTAAATACTGTGCCTTGGGAAATGGCGAGAGAAATGATTACAAAAAGAAACTATCGAACTTCCGGCGGCTAAAAGGACAAAAAGGGCACAAAGATCGAAGCGCTCGTAAAAATTCGAAAAAGGTGGATTCTGTGAATTTGGAAATAAATTCAAATACGATGCTCCTAAAACCCAGGAAGGTCATTTAATATTGCTATATACCGAGAAAGAATGTTCCATACTCCTCAAAGTTCTAAATATGAAACATTGGGGGCTTCTGTTGATACCAAAATTAATATGCTGATATGGACGAATAATACGAAGACACGTGTCAATCTACGTGGCACAATAGCAACGAGGAAGTTCATTTCCCCGACCAACTCATGTTCTCTCCGAGCAACGAGGATACACCGAGGAACTTTAGCACTCCGAGGTATTCCAGCGCTCCGAAGAACTCCAGAGCAACGAGCAACTAAGGCGGTCCGAACTGTATCTCGGTCGTATCATTAATTTCCAGATAATCAACAGTTCAACCATTCATTGAATGATTATCATCTTGACGCACACGCTGTATTCAATCTATTACCCTTTCATATGTATATCATTTAATGTACCATCCCTTTCATGTACAGCCTATGGGCTATAAATACCTTGTATCATCCTCATTCAAGGGGACCGGAATTTCTGGAGAGAACTTGTAATCGAGAATTCCCAAACACTTAGAAATAACATAACAGTGGACGTAGGCCATTCACATAAGGCTGAACCACTTTAAAATATTCTGTCTCATTTATTTATCTGTGATTAAATTATTAGAGCAATCTAGTTTTTTACATCAACAGTTGCAACAAATATAATTATATCGTACGGCTACTCTAGTAACCTTTTTTTAGGGATACTCTGATATTTAAGACTTCCCTTGTCAATCTAGACAGAAATTTGAGTTCATCAAATAAAAAAAAATTGCATCTAATTATGTATTTTTGTCACTCAGCATCGACACGATGGGCCATAATAAACATGATACAAAAATGTAAAACTCTCTTTCTCTTCATTCTTTTAATTTTTTTTCTGAACATTGGATCTTATTTCCAGATTTATTACTTATTTTTGGCTTTAATATTATCATATATAGGAATTTTAAAGTCCACAATTGTTGTTCAACTAGGATTCAAAATTTTGATTCCATCCCCTATAAGCACAATTGTGCCTAATAAAACCGTGAAAGCTATGGAGAGAGACGAGAGAAATAAAAGGAGAAAAATACTTGATCGAAACTCTGTGAATCGTATAGAGAGTGTCACACCCCAAACCCAATATCCATACTAATAATTTATTATTAGAATAATTAGATCATTATCTTGAGCACATTGGAAATATAATTCATTTATCAATATTTTCCTACATAATGTGCACAATGAACATGATATTATTCTTATTTCATACCGAAATCAATATCAGAGTCGTAATTAAGCAGATATACAATAATGTGATTAACTATGATCAACTCAATCCATGCTAACTCAATATATACAATATGTGAGTGTAATAAAACCTCATTGTGACAATGACAAAACCCCCATGTCTAATCCCCAGCTCTTTCTAACGGCGCAACTCTCAAATTCTGATCATATGACATCCTAGCTGGCAACGTAAAAATGTTGAAATATGAATCGTAAGCATTAAGCTTAGTGAGGTACTCCTTCCCTGAAATGAAATAGCAGTTCTATATCAAATCTGTGGATATTAATCCAACCAATCCTACCATACAATGAATTAACAGTTATATATATCAAATCTGTGGATATTAAATCCAACCAATCCTGCCATATAATGAATTAACAGTTATATATCAAATCTGTGGATATTAAATCCAATCAATCCTGCCCGTTGGCAATAACAATCCTGGACCATAAGGCCCAAATAATTCTGCCCATTGGCAATGATAATTCTGCCCATCGACAATAGTATGTCTGCCCATTGGCAATAATAATTTTGCCAATTGGAAATAAGAAGTCTACCCATTGGTAATAGTAATTCTTCCCATTGGCAATAAGAAGTCTGCCCATTGGCAATAAGAAGTCTGCCCATTAGCAATAGTAATTCTGCCATTGGCAATAATAAGTCTCCCTATTGGAAACAACAAATCCTGGAACATAAGTTCCAACAAATCATTGGATCTTTGTCCAATTCCAATCCTGGATCATAAGACCCAAACAAATTCGGGATATTTTAATATCCAAACAAATCCTGAATACCAAAGTATTCAAACCAATCCTGGATCATGAGATCCAAACAAATCCTGGATATTTTAATATCCAAACAAATCCTGAATACCGAATTATTCAAACAAATCCGCTCTTAGAGCTATATTCATATTTATATATGAAATAAATCATAAGTACACTCACTTTGGTAATTTAATAGGCTTTCCTTTTCCTTTGTTCGACACTTATTCAACTGGTTCTTATTCCCTTCTTATCATTCTTACAATATTATTATGATCACAAGAATATCAACAATCCAAGGAATATCTCAAACGTAACTCAATTCATAAGTATCATATGATTCTATTCAAATCATTTATCACAAGCGAAGTTCCATCCAAATTCATGTTAATATATTTGACATATTCAAATCATAGACCAAACATACATTCATTTCTTATTATTAATTCAATACTTATCATATTAGGATTCCAATACAAAAGGCGGTACATAATTTCAAGTCTCCTAGATCAAGATAGGCCCATTTCTTTACCACATAACAAATCTGTCCTATAGGCTCTTTTATCGTTCATTTAACTTCCAAGAATTTTCATAATTTTTCTAAATCATAAATTTCTATAATATTTCACCCAAAATCAGTAAATATATTTAACAATACAAAATTAAAGTTTCATAATTTTTAAGGTTCATTTGCTATGTCAAGCAAAACATCGAACACATGGCGGGCATACTTTCACCCTTAGGGCAGATTTCATACCCAAACTTCAAACTCTCACCAAAGACTCATTTCTTGGTATTTTCACGTGATTTTCGGATATGTCACACAAATATGAGTACATGTTAATCTCAAATTGGAATCAATCAATTTCAGTAATCATACAAAAAAATATGGTAGTTTGAATAAACAAGGTTACGAAACAAAGTAATTTAAGGGTTTACACATTCAACATTGTTTAAACTTGCATATATCGAAACATATACATCAAGGTCTAAAAGTTTAGTAAAAAATGATAATTTCTATCATATAAGTCAGTAATATAAGAAAAATAACAAGATTTGGTGTTAGGATTACCTTCGGGATTTTTACGTAATTTCCACGGATTTTTCTCCAAATTTTCTCCTCACTTTCTTCCTAAACTTTCCAATTCTCTCTTTCTCTCAAGCCAAACTCTTTAATGGCTGAGTTATGCTGAAGGAGGGGATTATTTCAAGCCTTTAAAGTCGGCCAAAACCAGCCTCCTTCTTTAACCAATCAAAATCCACCATCCGTTAGCCTAATAAAACGAAATATTATTTAACGAATGGACAAATTTGTCCCTGCTTCGTAATTCCATCACAACTTCTCGCTCGGACCTCCGTTTAACACACCGTTTGTCGTGTTACAAATCTAATTCATATATATACAACTATTTAGTTTATACCTCAAGTCAACTGTTATATCATACAGGGCAAAACTAGCCTTAAACATGAACATTCCCACCGAAAACTTCAAAATCTCCCATTTGTAACTAATTCGACATTTTCATGTTTTCTGAAGGTAGGATTAGACTAAACATAATAAATTAAAATCATATATATTAATAAAACACTACTCATATCACATAAGCTAAGCATGCTTTAAGCATAATTAATCATTATTATATTCGGGTTGTCACAAAGAGACTCAAAGCAAGCGGGCGGGCTCTCTACCTAGAGTGACAGGGAAGGTATGGGGAGGTATAGAGAGAGACGAGAGAGAGTTGGAGCTGCTAGCTTCTCTCCCATATTCTTTTTTAATGACTTTTGCATGTAATTCTATTATATTTATAACGTTTTTTGCTATTCATAACGGATTTTGTCCATTACAAATGTGTAATGGACAAAATCCGTTACAAATAGGAAAAAAAACTCGTTACAATTTTCCTCATTTGGTCAAAAAATATTTTTCTTTCAACTCTTTTGAACACTCAATCTTGGAAAGATATTTGCACAAGTAATTCAGTGCATAAGTGTATAATGTGTACTGAGTGAATGCACAAAACTAAATGATAAGAAATATGATCAGCCCTGAAAACACTAAACAGTATTTTATGAAGAGATTAGCAATAAAATACTAACACACAAAATCAATAAGTATTACTCTAAAGCAGAGCATAAACAAGCATATATCTGACTAACAAATATTTGTAATAGTATATACGCGAAGTAAAATATGAAATCAATCGAACTGTTTTTCATAATAAGTTTATATTAAAAATAATTTTAATCTAATCAACCTATTATGCACGTTTAAAACTCAGTTATAAGTTAGGTCTTTGTATAAAACCTTAATCTATACAACATAACGAGTTCTAACAATTTTAACAAGGTTATAAATGATCTTGAATATGTTCTCAGTTCTTAGTCCAGACAGGTATATGCTTAAGGTATGTTCAGTTCAGGTCCAAACAAGGATGAGATTCAATCAAGAATATAAGGAAATGTAATCAAACAATTTTTATTAATAAAATAGGTCCTTTTTCATATTAGGTTTTACTTTTTAAACCTATGTTAGATCTTGAACTTTATTTTATCAAATTGTCTTAGTTTTCTTTAAAATAAAATGTTTTAAAATTATCTCTTAACACAAAAGCAAGAATATATACACAAATGTGATTTGTGCGTGAACCACTGCTCAAACAAACATACAACTCAAATATAAGGCAAATCTAAAATAATCAAATAGTTTTAGATAATAATAGAGTATCGTCGTGTGTGTATTGTGTATCTAAACACTAGAATCACACAGGAAACATGTATAACATGGATCTTAACAGAAAACAAACAATACATGCTATGTGAATCAGTGTGTGATATGGTTCTCGCTACAGAAGCCAAATAGCTTTAACTCTTTAAATAATTTTCTTAGTATAGCAGGGCTTACGAGATTCAACAATAGTATATAAATATATACGACAAATATAACACAAAAGATCTTAAAACAGATATAAAACTAAGAGAGGAGATTTCACTTAACATTCAATATAAATGATATATACCAAAGTTATATATATATATATATATATATATATATATATATTCTCTTTAAATTTCAAAATGGCAGAGTTTCGGCTCTCTCAACAATAATCTCAACAATTAAAATTAGAACCCTAACGACTCTATATATAGGCAGACAAAGTGTGTATTGATTGGTTGAATTAAAATCACATAGATTGCAAGAATTGAACTCTATAGCGGTAGATAACAAACCAATCCAATGGACACGAAAGAAACACACAAAGCCATCTTAAAATTGTTACACGTGTTCACCAACTGTAATCTATTACACTAAACCGTGTGTGCAATGCCATGGATGTATAAAACCATGTATAAGGCACAATATTAATACACATATGCACAAAGTATAAACATAAAAAATAAACCAGAAATAACAAATGTTTAAATCAAAATTTCAAATAGGTTTTAATTCATTTTTAAATTAGAAAATATCCCCAAAAATATGATAAAAATTCAAAAAATTATTTTTAATGTTTTTACACAGAAAAATATATTTCTAACAATTTTACCCATATTCTTTGTAATTTAAATTAATTGTAACAACTAATCTAAATTAGAGAATTAATTTGATTTAATTATTTAAAAATGCTTTAAAATTGTTTAAAAATCATTTTCCCCCTTAAACATACAAACCCAAATCATGAGATATTATGCTATGTAATGTAGTGTGTAGTGTCTTACATGACTTAGAAATAATTACTACGAGTCACTTGTGCAAAGAGTGAGAGACTACGTTCCCTTGAAATGAGAGATGCAGTAGACTGAGTAGAGACCTTGGCATAGGTATACTAAACTCAAACAAAAATATGTAAAATATCTTATCAAAATTTAAGTCTAACTAGATGAAGGTATATATAGATAAACACAAAATAAACCATAATCCTAAGTGTGTTCTATATAGGAACCTTCATGATGTAGCGGTGTTAACAAGTTTGTAAAATTTGTAAAGAGGTGTGTCAATAGTGAAGAGTTCACTTGTCCTTATGCACATTATAGAAATGGTAAACTGTTTGAGTGGAAAATAGTTAAATTACAATTGCTTAAATATGGTATGCAAGATGATTACCAAGTGTGGATTTTTCAAGGGGAAATACATTGCACCTCTGTCCCCGAATAATCTCCCATACAACATCAAGTAGGATAGTGATGGAATTATAGGAGGATATTGTAGAGTATGATAGTTTAAATGATATAATAAAGTATGCTTACGGAGTTTATATGATGGAAGACAGTGGGGATTATGATATGGAAGATAATTAATCTTGTGGTGGAGGTTCCAGTGCTCATGATGGTGTTGAGATAAACCTTGACGATGACTACTTAAATTTAAAAGTCAAATCGACCCAATTACAGTACCCTAACCGTGACAAATATAAGAAAACTTTGTATTCCATGGTAGGTTTGCATAGCTTAAAGAGCCATTTTGTTTTGTCTATCAATAGGGTGACATGAATTCTGAATTGGGTGAAAGGCTTATTCCCCAAACAGAACACGGTAGAAAATAACTATTCGAGTATGAAGTACAATTTGAAAGTTTTAAGAATGAAGTATAAAATAATTAATGTTGGCAAGTATGACTACATATTATACCGGAAGGAGTATGAAAATCATGATCATTGTCTGGTATACGAAGAACCTACATATGTGCCAGAGCATGCTTTAAATGATAAGAGAGATGCAATTTCAAAAAAGTATTGAAATATTTCTCCTTTGGTCCTAGGATAAAGAGATATTTTTATAGTACTATGAATAATAGAAGCAATGACTGGAACGCTGGAGCAGAAATAGAGGATAGTCTCATGCGTCATTATATTGACTGAAATGCTTGGAAAGGCATAAATTTTAATTAACTAGATTTTGTCAATGAACAACATAATATTTATTTGGAAATATCAACACATGGGTTCAATCCATTTAGTAATCTACGCACCAATTAAAGTGCGTGGTCGGTGATCTTAGGGACCTAAATCTCTCTCATTCGTTGTGCATGGGACCAAAATTTTTAATGTTATCTTTGTTGATACATGTGCCCAAGGCACTAAATGATGACGTTGATATCTACTTGACGCTATTGGTAGAAGAAATTAATGAGTTATGTGTAGAGGGATGAAAGAATTTGACTCTAGCAAATGAGAAGAGTTTACGTTAAAAGCTATGTTTATTTGCGCAATCCATGGTTTCCTAGATTATGGGACTTTATCGGTCTATAATGTTCACGGTTCCTTTGGGCATCCAATATGTGGAGAGGAAACTAAATCTCAACATCTTGAGGATAGTGGAAAGATTATATATCATTCTTATAGTAGATTTTTTCTACCGATAACAAGTGTAGATTTCATAAAAGTGATAACTTTTTTCCAGGTGGGATCAAATATAGGCTACATCAAAGAAAGTTTTTGGGTTTATAAATTGAAAGGAGGAATTCCAAATGTGGAGATAATATCTTGGGGGAAGAATCATAATTTTAAGAATGTCAAGCATAAAAATACCCCTACCGAGAATGAAGCTAATAAAAGGAAGGCATGGTCTCAGAGGTCAATATTATTTTGATTTGTCTTATTGGAAGGTTAACCCCGTACGACATGTATTAGATATTATTCATGTCGAGAAAAACATCGTCGAACATCTTGTGAGCACATGCCTAAGTGGAAGTCATTCACAGGATTGAGAAAATATGTAGTGTGATCTTAAACTATTAAAAACTAAGCCGCAATTATGGTTCAAAGAAGATAGTAAAGGAAGAAATATAATGCCCCCTGGGCATATACTTGACGAGTGAAGAATGAAAATTGATTTTCGACACACTACATAATTTGAAAGTTCCCTCTAATTTTTCATCAAATTTGCATAGAATTGTGAGTTATGCCACACATAATCTATAAAAGTGCAAGTCTCATGATTGGCATGTTATCATGCAACTGGTCCCTTCGCTATTTAAGAATTATTTCTCAAAGCATAAGGATTTACAGAGGGCCATTATGCATATAATCCTATGCTTCACACTATTGTGTGCAAAAGTAGTCAGCCAAAATCACATCGTGGATGCAGAAGTCTAGTGGAAGTAACTTGTGTATTAGAGAAGTACCCCTGGCATTATTTGACATTTATACTCATTTGTTGGTGCACGTATGTGATGAGACGCTTCGTTATGGCCTAGTAAGATATCGATGGATGTACCTGTTTGAAAGTTATACTTGTTAATATAAGTTGATGATATATATATTTACTTTAATTAATTTAATATATGGTTTGGTGAGTTTTAATTACTTTAATATATAGGTTGATGAATGTGTTTCAAAGAGTATCTTAGGAATACAAGGTTGATTGACGTATCTATCACGGAGTAATACATTACTATAGAGTCGTCCATATTCACTAGGGAATATATGCCCGGCCCTAACATTGTAGATGATGGAGACGAGTTGGCCATTTGGGGGGGGGGGGGGGGGGGGGAAGTCATGGGCAAACGAGTTAAGCCAACAAGTTTATAATATGAGCAAGTGTCTCATTATATTTTTTAAACCCATGAAGATGTCGGTGAATAGAGAAAGTAAGTTCATATTGTAATATTACTTCGTGTTGTTATGTAACATACGTGATCATCTTCTTGATACATTTTTCAATTCATTGTAAAAAATACTATGCATCTGGGCACAATAAAAAACGAAGAGCAGTTTCACATTTAGACAGTGAATTTAGACTTTAGGTGTCACATGAGGTAATTATTACGTCCAGTATTGCTTATTAAATAATAAATGATTACAAGATTTAAAAAATATCCAATTAACTTGTGTAATGTGGCACCCCATAAAATCCATAAATAGTTTGATCGGGTTTAGATATAAATAATGCGAGAGTAGAAACAATTAGTAACGTTATAACCATGACTGAAACTAAAATAAAACGATAAAGTTACTAATAACACTAAAATAGAATAATGAATAAACATGCAACTCATTTATGTTACCATTTAAACCATAATGAAATATAAAATCCACATTAGAATATAAATAACCCATATCCAATCTCTGATTAAATAATGTTAACTCCAACATACATGATCCTCAATACATTATCCGACTCAAGGTTGAATACATAAAAAGAAAGTTTAGATAACTGACAGGAAATGCATAAATAAAGGTGAGATACAAACTCGACACATACATGCTATGATTAGATAATGAAGCTGTAACTGGGTGATGGAAAAGTCTATGACTAAGAATGATAAGGTGTGAGGCGGCAGATGTGGCCTAGGACCTATAAAAACAATTCCACAAATAGCATTAAACTTAGAAAGTCTACAGTGAATAGGAATATAACTACATTTGGACCACAATACTACTACTCCTACTACTAATAATGATGATGATGATGATGATGATGATGCTGATAATAATAATAATAATAGTAATAATAATAATAATAATAATAATAATAATAATAATAATAATAATAATAATAATAATAATAATAATACATCTTCCTCTCGTATTTAGTTTCTTTTAAGTTTTTCCAACCCAAACAACCTAAATAAGCATGCAATTCTAATTTCCAAACCCAAATGAGACCCACGTGATAACATTTCAACTTTCAGTTAAGTACTCAATACTTTAAGGGTTTACCAGTTATAACCAAAGTGATACATTTATAGTACAACCAATATGTATAATAAGGGAATCACACAATCTAATAATCCAGTTGAGTATGTACCACTCACATGCAAATCATATGAGTTATGCTCAAGCTTGTAAATAATAGTATGAATGTCTATCCCTAATTTCTTCGAGGATCACTCGTGCACTACTAGGTATAGTTATAGGATATCCCAATCCCATAACCTCAAATAAACATCGAAGGGAAATCACACCAAACATACTTCCCCATCCCTAAGGATATACTAGAGGATATCCCTTTTGTCCCACTCGAGAGCCGGGCACCTCAACATATAGGATCAGGGTAAATAGGACATAGGAAAGACCATCTCAATCATTGGGGCACGAAGAGTGGTCAACATCGTATACGCGTTATCAAATCCCTCCTAGTAGATCACCCACGAGCACGTACACACTATGCGTATGATTGCACATAAAGCAACAAATATAATAATCAACTTATGCTGAGGTAAACAAGTAATCTCTTTCATTCCCGGTTATTGCACGCATTAATTATTAATTCATTATAAGGGTTTGTCCATAAACACCTAACATTATTAGGTATAGATAATATATCACTAAACCCACTAGCTATTAAGTATTTTAATTTATACATGAGTCCTCACTTTAAACTAACATCGAATCCTTCCCTAAAAGTCCCCATAAAAATCCTCTAAGTAACTCTGCCAAACTGAATCGATTCACCAGCGGTCCAAATTGATTCACCCCCCGAATCGAAACTATTTGCCCCGTGTAGCTTCTAAGGTTGTTCCAGCATATTAATGATGGCCTAAACTCAAACCAAATCAACCTAAAAGCCTTTACACATTAATAATAACCCATACCCTTGACAGATTAACATCACACAATAGATAGCAACATGTTTTAGTTTATTAAAAACACATTTAAAGGTTTTAATCAAAAAATTTATAATGTTAACCCTAAATTAATGTTCTGCACAAAATTTATATAATTAGCCTAAAAATTCTAATCCATTATCAAGATAAAGTTAGGGATTTTACATAATATAATTAATAAGATTAATCTCTAATGACTTTAAGTTCTAATTACATGGATTCGTGGTTCAATTTATGGATTCATTAGAAATCTTCAATAGTTCTACAATACACTAATGAATATAACTAAATCTAATTATGAAATTAGTTTAGATTGTTAATGTAATTCAGATTATAGGGTTCATTGGTTGATTTCAATATATTATCATTATCCTAACACAAACCTAATTATATTCTTAACAAAATAGATTTGCATTGAATTAATTGTTAGAATCAAATCCCGAATTCTTCAATCTTAGGTGATCCTTCTTTCTCCATAGTTACTAGGTTTTCCTCTATAATCGTGCTATTTGTTTTAGGCTTAGTTACTTAGGTTATGATAAATATTAATTTGAAATTAAGTTTAGGCTCTAAAATGGCCTTAACCCAGCAAGCCCCAAATAAGATCTAAATGACCTAAAACTTGGCCGAACCCATGTACTAACCTAACATACCAATATTTAACTATTTTAAACTTAAAACGAACTTTCTAGACATTTCGAGAACCCATCCTAAAAGAGAGCGTATTTTATATATTAATTATCTTGTCAAATTAATTTTCTTAGTCGGCAAACGCAACTTAAGTTAAATTTTAATTATTAATTAATTAAATATGACTTGGTATTATAAGAACCTACTTCATGATCGATGGGACTCAATATTAAAGGATTAATCCAAACAAGAAAATCCTCCTCCCCTAGTCCATGACCATTCTATAGCCACCCATAATTCTCAGTCATTTAAATATTTACTTATTGAATTAAAGTTTGTTCACCAATTTCTTAAGGATGTGTATTCACACATCACATAAAGAATCATGTAACATCATATGCAATATATATGTGTGTGTGTGTGTGGATACGCCGCGCGAATGCATGTCTATATTCTAAATGACACATCACATGTCATAAGGCAATATGCAATTAATTAAACAATTAAATAAATGCAGGAAAATACGAGATATTACATGTAAGCCATAATTTCAATTATTGAAGATGAGTGATACCACGTTATGGCTTGCTCTTCTCACCAATAGAACTAATTTCATGGCACACGAGTTTAAGAAGTATCGATCGAATGGTTATGTATACTCATCAAGGTTGCTTGAGCAAAATACTATGTTACAAAACATCGACATTTCATATAAGGCTCTTACATATTTTAAGGCGAGTGCCAAAGACAAAAACCTCATTGAAGCAAAAAATGACTTACTGTTGTGTAATTTAAAACATTTTAAAATTAGATTATATATATATATATATATATATATATAAATTTTAAAGAGGTTGTGTTTTACTGTGATTTGGAAAGATTTGAGGAGAAAATGCTTGTAAGTCGATTTTGCTACTAATATGATAATGGTAGACATGTCCAAGATGAAGATCAAGGAGCATATGAATGATGAGTCTTTTGTTTATCCATTTAAAAAGCTCAAGTAGGTGTTTTACTCGGAGTATATCAACAATAAACTGTGTTCAGTCGTCTTACACATGCCAAAGTGTCTCACTAGTAATATGGATGACATGACAACCCGAACTTAAATCAATTTCTAGATTCTTCAAATGAGTAGATTTATTTGGGTTGTTAAATGTAATCTGGATCTAATTTGGTGATTTTAGTTGGGCGGATGGTGAGGATTCTAATTTATAATTTGTAGTATGTAGTTTATTAAATGTAAAGTAGATTCCAACCTCCAATTTATAGTTTATTATATATAATATACGGTGTTATATTAAAATATTGAAAATTTTAAGATTTAGGGGGCCAAAACATAGTTTAACAATAAAATTGCCCGAAAAAGGCATGATCACATCACACTGGACCAAAACTTACTTGCTACACCAATTTATGTTCATGTATGATCTTATTCTTAGATTTCATGAAGTTGATACTTGCTTGCTTAAGTTGGTTGTTACTTTAACGATACAAATATACAAATTGGGTAAAATAATTATTTTGTTGAGAAAATTGGTACTGATTAAGGGTATTCATAAATCTAGTTTTAGTTTTGTGTGAATACTCTTTGATGTTGAGTAAACTTGGATCTAGTAGAGTAAATCATGCCATAAAGGCTATACACAACAGTCAAAATTACAGAAATAGAATAAAAAAGAGATAAAGAGAAATAAATATTGAGATTTATAGTGGTTTGACCATGTAAATGAGCCTACATCCATTGTGGTGCCTTATTTTCATTACATATATGTGAATATATATACATACACATTCAGTAAATGTTGGGAGCCTTAGAGGAGTACGTGAAGAGAAAATTAGGCTAAATACATAAACATACTTACTACTATGCAGTGGAGGTAGTGGTCTTGTAGTGAAAACTATTAAAAGGCCACGACTATGTCTGGCTAGGGTTATCAGAGCAGGTGACTTGAGTAGGAACTCTGGTGTAGAGAGAAGTTAGATAGAGATAGGTAGAGCTTTGATACCCATATCTAGCTTGTCGAATGAGGAGGAGAGAACCTGTATTTATATTAATTGGTTAGGACATCACACACATAGTTTACATACCTTGTAAATAAGTATTGATTGTATGGAATCCTTATAAAAAAGGTGTATAACTCGCGATCCATTACCGACATGTAACGGTCCGTGACCTGTCCTTCTGGAGTCGTGATGTGCTTGAGGAGTTTGCGATTATTGATGCTCTTAGATGTGGAATTCTAATTAGTCTTGTGACGAGGGTCTACGGCCTTTGAGATGCTAGGTTATGGTCTTATGTGCTTAGAGGAAAATGGACTATAGTCTGTGGCTTGTTTGGTAACAGGTCGTGGCTTTCTTTACAGGCCGAGTCCTTTTGCTGGTCCTTAGATCATATCTTTATATGTTTTCTTAGACTTCCATGCCACGTGTCTCTTTACAATTGGATAACATATATTGGGTATAATAAAATCACCCCAAGACTTAGTGATAAGGGGTAGTGATTTAGCACCGGGGCTTTGCTCTTGTCTGTGGACTACTATCTTAAAGCCACAACCTATTGTTGATGTTACGACCTTAAGTTGAAACATTTCAAATTTCGTGACTCTTCAGCCTCCGTGTCCTCCTATATAAATACCCAGGGTCGTGGCCCCCTTTATATTTTCCAATATTTGAGAACTAAAGCTTAGGGGTTTTTTTGGCAGTGAAAGGGCGATTTCTAATGAGCTTTTGACAAAATATTTTAGCGAGCATCTTTCTTCGATTTCAGGTTAGATTTCTATACTTTTCTTATAAATTGTCTTTTGATTCAATCCGCCTTCATGTTTTCTCCCATTTCTAGTTTTAATTTATCTTTAACTTTATGAAATCTGCCCATAAATTAATGAAAGGTAGAATTAGGGCTTTTATGGGTTTTTTTATTTCTAACCGCAAACAACAAATCTATGTAACAAATCCATATATCATTTAATCCCAGATTGAGTAAAACTTGTTAATCTATTATCCTTCATTGCTTCGATTCCCAAAAAATCGATTCAAATCTGGTTGGCTACACAATAACCCCATTGATTTTGGGCCTTTCGGGTTTATTTGGATAATTTTTAGGGTTTGACAAGTTTTTATGGACATAGAGTGTTGATTATTATAGGCGAGTAGTTGTCAGAATGAATTGTGTGTTTAGGTCGTGTTTTTCAGCTGAGATTTTATGGTTTTTATTGGATTTTAGAGGATTAGAGATAAGAATACTAATTTGTTGTTCTTGATTTAATAAAACTAGGGTTTGGCAATTTTAATCTTCCCCAACTGTTGATGAATGATTTTCGGCGTTTGTCCTCATAGCCACAGCCTTTGCCTATGACCATGGACTTTGTTTAGCACCTTAGATTTCTCACCTTTTTGTGTTGAAGTCGGCCACAACTTTTCTGCTACCTGACAATCACCTCGATCCATAATTGAGTTCGTTGTTTATTATCGCGAATATTTTATCTTGAACTTAGGAAATGCTTGGTGCTTGGATATGGCCACCTTGTAGGTGAGGTCATAGCCTTTCCATGCTTAGGATTTCATGGCTTTTGGCTAGATATATATATATCTCAAACATAGGAGTCTATGGCCTTAGGTGTTTTGAAACTTATCGCGAACTTGTAGTGTTTAGTCGTGGCTTTTGCTCAAATTTTAACCTTGGATTTAGGATCTATACTTGTGTCTGTTGCTGTAACATATTTTCTTAAAGTCGCGGTCGTCGATAATCCTTGGTATTACTATATGGCTACGCAGAGTGCTAGACGATATCTTATAAAGGGGATGCCTTCCAATACCAATAATTGGAAAGGCAAGTATTTTTTCATCTCTAATAAAAATGGGAAATAAACTCCATGGAGTCTGAAAGGGAGAATTCCCATAAGATTCTGCGGCCCTGGGGTAATCCCCATTGGAAGGTAGTAACATCTCTTTTAATGGGGTTGCGACCTTTATTAGTTTTGTTTTGTTTCTAACTTGTATCTTTGTTTTGTTTTCTTAAAGTCCGTGCATGAATGACTACCTCAGAACATCAGAGGAAAAGGATTGAGGGCGTGGTTGATATATTCGATAGCAAAAATAATTTCCCTTCCGTGGTTACATTGAGAGCCTTGTACAGGCTTGGATATTACACTATGCACATTGTTCTTATCAGACCATCTGTAGGTAAATTAAATTTATAGTCCGCGACCTATTACGTCTTCTGATTGTTCTTTTACTGTAAGCCTTCTTTAATAGTTATACTGACCTTATCTTGTTATGAAGGTACATTCGTGAACGGCGAGCCGATCATGGAAATCGATAGAGAGTTACTTCTTTCCTAGCTTGATGAGCTGAAACAAAATGTCTAAGGCACGAAGCAGGCCATAAGGAAAACCAGGGGTAAAAAGTGAAAGAGAGTCACGGACAAAGATACCGTAAAAATAGTAAAATTTTTTACTTAGACCCAAATTGCGGCCGCGACTGGTGGTTAAAACACACCACTTGTTAAGGATGCCGCGATGAATATAGTTAGTGAGGGCTTAGCTTCCCCCACTGTCAGGGAGAAAAATCAAGGGCTAGTAAACTCTAGGCATATCTTTATTATTAAGACTCCTCCATGGACTCTATTAAAGCTGATGAAAACATCCCAACTACTCAAAGAAGGATCTTTACTTCTCATCTATGGCCTCATATAAAGTAATTGAATCTGAGTTCTCTATGGGATTCTGAGGCCATCGTAGTTTCTACGATGAAGAAGGTTGCCAAATCCTTATATTTTAAATGATTGTATGAGGATAATGTCAAGGACTTAGAGGAATACCAACTCCATGGTCTTCTCAGGGTAAGCATACGTATATACCTGCGACATTTTCTTCATTTTAGTTGTTTACTTTGATCAACTTATTTTATTTTCTTTCCTCCGGGTTGCGAAGGCTGTAATAAGTCAGAGAACAAGTATAAAGAGTTATTTGCTCAATATAAGGCAACGGATGCACCTACCAGACTAAGGTGAAAAACGCTAAGTCGTACTCATTTGAGGCTGATAAAATATCCGTGGCTACGTCATTTAAAGTCATCCAACTTACCGTTGAGGCTAAAATGGAGGCTGTTATTTAAGCCAAAACTGGGGCTGAAGAGAATTTTAAGCAGGCAGTGGAGGCACTCAAGGTGTCAGAGTCCAAGGCCAATATTTCCTCCATGTCTCAAAGTCAAGACTTAGTCATGTAAAGATAGATTGATGATAACACCGCGATTGTTCAAAAGATGACTGATGGACAAGTCGTGGCCCTGAAGAAGTCTAATGATGATGTTGTGTCCTCTTTTAAAACTGATAAAGATGTTTGGATTATCCAAAGTAAGGCTTATGTAAATGCGACGATCCCTCCATGTGTGTGTGCTTTAGGAGATAACAATTTTTCAAAACTTTTTTCCAATTTTATTGTGAACTAATTTTGTGAACCAATTTATATTAAGCCAATTTTATCTTCATAATCCCTAAACATTCATGTAGTGATATAAGCAATATAAAATAAAGAATGCTCACAAAACACACCGATGTATGATGAAACCACTAAGGGAAAAGACCTCAGACGACCTAGGTTAGATAATCACTATGATTCGATTTCATAAAAAAAAATTACAGTCTTACTCAAACGACTCGATCACCATAAGTCTTAACCCCAATTCTTCTCTTTAATCTCTCCTCCACAGTGCAATGTAGGAGTCTACCTACCCCAGGTCCATAGCACATGAGTCCGCGGGTACTTGGTATCCATCGATATAGCCTCAACAACCATCAATTAGAAAGTATAAAGTCCACCACACAAAACATGTTATTCGAATGATGAAGAATGAAACAATGGTGCAAACACAAGATCTGTATGACATATGGTTATGTAAAACTCGGATCTTGTAAACATAAAGGATGTTTTATGCTTTGGAAACCTTCGGTAAATAATTGCAGAAGATGTATAGGTTATGTTCAGTTCTGTAGGTTCTGCACTCGCATTTTTCTGAGAAAAAGGACACCTTATATAGTAACATTAATACAACGCATCGTTCTAATGAAAACGTGATGCCGTTTAAACGATATAACCGTCTCATTAGAATGAAATGACCACGTAATTTAAATGACTCCACCATGTCGTTTGAACGACTTAAAATGTTGTTTGAACCATATAAAAATAAAAGGAATGTTCACACAACTTCTAAACATAAAATAACTCAGAAAAATCATTTTAAAATCAGATTTAAATAAAATAACATCCTTAGAAAAATTTATCGAGCATCCATAAACCATTATATATTTATACTTGAGAAAATCTCAAAAAATAATGTAAAGACGTGAAACGTGTACCAAAGCTCGGCGTGATCTATCTTTGAAGCTTGGCCACTACGTCTTCAACACAATATTGTAGGCTTAATGGGAATCATGATAAGTAAAATCTATCATGTGACTCAAAGTGGTTTTTGTTCGAATAATGTCAATACATACAAATTGACATTACTTGGAAATTTGTCCTTACAAATCTCCCCCTTTGTCTATTCCGGGATAAAACCAAAATTGTGAAATGCCTAAATTGGGCCGTCATGATGAATGACCTAAATCCTATCCCATAAATCCAAAAATAAAATACAGGACATGGACTATCAAAAGTTGAACCGACAAGCATGAACTATCTGAATGTGATGTAGTCGCAAAATCTCGAATCGCTGAAGAATCACTACACATATGAAACAGACAAATACTATGTGAAGTATGGATGAACAAATGATATATAAAATCAAATGTCAACAATGATACGATATATAAGAAATATGAATCAATTCAAATTAATATCAAATATCTCAAGTCTCCCCCTACATCACATATCTATCTCTCCCCCTTTTTGTTTCGAATAGACGACTAGTGAGAAAAATAAACATATATCTAGCATGAATAGAACATGAGAAGCATATCTAAATAAAAATGATGAATTAGCTAATAAGAATTAGAATATGTCAAATCATAGCTAGTAAACAGTCACATGAATGAAACATCAATATGACCAATGATGTGACCAAACAATCTCTCATCTAACAATGCAATGTAATAATCAAGCATGAATAATCCAATGAAAACTATAGGTAAGTTATCCAAAACCAATCCAGAAGTACCAAATTTGTGTATCATTAGAGTATATAACAAGAAGGTATTGAAACATATTGAAAATCTCAAAAATCCCAAACAGGTTGTTCGAATGATATGAGAGGTCGTTTAAACGATAAGCAAATGTCGTTTGAACCATACACAATCTCACTGCTAATGACCTAAAATAATAGCACCTCATTCGAATGGTCCTTTTTAACGACCATACCTGTATGTCGACTATAGCTCGCGCAAAGGTCGTTTGGTCCATCAATCTAAAGACATGGGCATGTCGTTCAAATGACAACTAGAAGTCATTTTAACAACTTAAAATTTTTTGCCATTCCAGCTCAAAATTAATGTAGAAACTGTGTAGTGAAAAGAATATCTGATAAAAACATTTGACAGTACAAAAACAGTAGAAAAATAGATTCAAAAATAAAAACATATGAGTTACACGTTAACATAGTATCAATGTGATCATACATGGAATGGAATGAAGGGGTGTAACTAACACATATGAATCATAATCTAAACACAAGAATACATTCAAAAGCTCTAATTGATCGCTAAATATCATCAAACTACGTTTTAGCCATGTGTGATAATTAAACTTTAAACTTAATGAACTAAACAAACAACATCACACACACAAGTCTAGAATTTTAACGATTATATAAAAAAATAGCGTCATGACACGACTTTTTCAACCTAAGACTTGTTGTACAAACCCGTTATCTTTTCCAACCAAACTCCCTTATAATTGATAATTATTTTTCTATTCTAATTATTCTTTTGAGGTTCTAAATTCTCTTTTTAGGAGATTTCCCACTGGAACCATATTTGGCACATTTCTCTTTTATTGCCTTAATTTTTTCTTGGGCTCTTTTAAACGGTGGCTTTCACAAAGAGTTCATATGCCTCTCATAGTCCTTTTCCATGTACACTCATCATTTTTTCAATATGCAATATAAATCCTCACGAGAAATGATTCTTACATGCACAACTCCCCTAAGTCTAATATGCTCATAGATGGTAAGGTTGAGAGGAGAACGATTCACCAAACTCAAATGTGCACGAGATGTTAAACATTCAAATAAGTTCATGCATGTGTGCAATGTCATATACATAGTTGAATCTAAATTTAAGTCAACTTCGAAACAACCCCATCAAACAAATGGTTAAGATCCACATGGAAAAATTAAGTGAAGGGGATCTAAGCACACCAATGTGCCATATCAAGTGTAAATTCATGACATAAAAATCGAAAATATTTTTGGGCTTTTCAAAAAAAATTTGACTAAAAAAAACAAAATCTTTTTATATTTTCCAAAAATCTATCAAAGACTTTTTATTTTGTATTTTTCCAAAAAGACTCAAATAAAAGAAAAATATAATACAAAGAGATAAACATGTCATAACACTAGCAAAAATATATCATGAAGGAAAACTAGCATATGAAAAACATGCTAACACAATCATCCGTACAAAATATCATGAGAAGTAACATGTGCAAGAAAATGAGAGTCATGATATTTAATTCCTAAAGCCTCTAAGTCCGATTTTCTAACCCAAGTAGGTGTGTAATGACGCATGGGGATTTTGCGAACCGAAATGACTTTATTATTAAACTTCATAGGAGCGTCCTTAACATCATATAATTAACGCCTAAGTTAACCCTTCCTACTATAATGAATGCAAGTGTAAACATGACGAGGAATGATGCCTAAATATGAACCTCTTCTAACGTTCCTAGTTAGCTCTCTCACACGTATGGTATTGGCGTTGGGAATGGGAGCAATATGATCATCGAAGCCTATACCACACTTGAAGCACCTTATAATCTTGACTCACTTGAGTATACATTATATAAGTGCTCATTTAGTTCGGAAATAGTGACAAAATTGAGTCCCTCCCCCAGATACCAAAGAGCCTCAGACTCCACTATACAATTCATTCCTCTTATTTGATTGATCAAAGGTATATTCACAAACACTCACACACATTAGGACTGCATACATGGGTCATATATTGCATAAATTGGTTTTGTGTGTTAATTTCTCTTAAAACTATTTTTAATAACTTTTTGAGAATTTTTAATGATTTTTAAAAAATAATTTCTTCATAAATAAAATTGGGATTAAAAAGTTTGGGATCAATCTGTAAATGCTGATTGTTGGTTTTATTCCTATAAAGTTCACTTGGGTAGAAACCAAAAGCGCCTGTGACTATAAGGGAAGCTGTGTAATTATTTTTAGACGCGCATGTGAAAGCCAATTGCTGCCTTACACCTGTCATGCTGATATCGGTTCATTTTGAGTTTCTTTAAAGACACAAAATCGTTGTTCAATCTCATCCCTTTGATTTATTTTATCGACGTTCTGCATGTGTCCAATTCCAATCCCTGTGTAGCCCTTATTATTCAATCAGAAGCATTTTAACCAACCCCTTTCATCTCACCGTTGGATCAAAGTCACTATGGGAAGACCAAATCCCAGCCCTTGAGTTTAAACTATCTTCTCGATCCTTCTCAGCCCACTATATAAGGAGACTTACCCTCAGCCTTTGAGAGACTTTTGCTACTTTGTTTAATTTGAGAGAGAAGAGAGAGAAAAGAGAGAGAAACCAAAGTGAGAATAGAAACCCTAATTCATTCAAACACCTTTTCAAACCCTAACCCTTTTCCCAAAAACCAGTTTACACCAAGCACCATCCCTATATGTGTGAGAGTTTTTGAGTGTTGGTTTGAAAGCTGTCTCGTGGTTTTAACCTCTTCGTTTTAAGTTCTTATGTCCAACTTAAACAGTTGGTTAGATCTGTATTTATGTTTAATAGAAATCATAGATCTGGTCATTTTATGTTATATTACACTTAGATGTGCATTCTTAGTTTCTCGTCTTGAGAAATCCTTTGTTGATTATTTTTTGTAAATGTTTTCATCTTCAAAATCAACAAAATCATTTTTTGTTTCTAGTTCTTTGGAAACAAGACTTTTGACCTAGTTGGAATCACATTTGGCGGTTCTTAATTTCAAAAATATTTTTAAAACCCTGAAATTGATTAAGATCTTGAATCGTCTTCCAAGCAAGATAGTCGTGGATTCCGGGATCATTTTAAAGGTCAAATAAGGTTTTACTTTCCTAAGAAGAGAGAAATTGAAAATCACAGCATATAGATCTGATTTGCAATTTGCTAGAACTGTTTGTATAAATGAGCGTGAGTGTGTGTGCATGCATGTGTTAGAGCACCATCACAAACACTTACACACTACAACAATGAAAGTGTTGGTAATAAGTTATTGAAACAAGAGTCGACGTAAAGACTGGAACAAAGTTGAAGTTAGCAAACTGGAAGAACCACATCAACAATCAGAAATGCAGAGAAGTTAGAAGGAAACTAGTGTGTACATATTCTAAACTTGTATAGGACTGATTTGCATGCATGTGTGTTATATAGTTTGTAACTGATATATTTTGTTTCAGTGGATTTTTAGTTTGTGACTTAGAAGTCACCTTGGATGTTTCCTTAGTTGGGTGAGGTTTTACCACGTTAAAAATCTCATGTCATTAATCTTTCTACATCTCCTCATCTCATTGTTAATAGTGAGGTGATTTAAACCGTCTCAGTTTTGTTTTTCAAAACTTGTTAACAAATCTTAAACTGTTCTCGTGCATTTTTTTTAAAAACACATCTTGTGATTTACCTGATTTGATTTAAAGAAAAGAGTTTCCTCAAAAAATAGTTCGGAGTTACTTAAATAGTTTAATCTTGTATTAAACGGCTTTAGTAATAGCTTTTCAATTGGTATCAGAGCTTTGAAAATCTTTTTAAAAGATCTTGTGTTTCTGAAATTATTTTCTTGAAATCAAAATAATGGACAAGAAAAAGGAAAGATTTGGCAACTTGAACAGACCCCCTCTCTTTGATGGAAACAACTTTGCTTACTGGAAGGTAAGAATGGTTGATTTCATACAAGGAATCTTGGGAGATGATGTCTGGGATATTGTTAAAAATGGATACACTTATCCTTCTAAACCAGCCACCGAAGAAAGTAATGAGAGGATTAAGAAAGCATTAAGTGAATTCACACAAGAAGAGAAGCAAACTTCTCAAAATAGTAACAAAAGAAAGAATGCCATCTTTATGTCCATAAATTAACATGAGTTCAAAAGGATCTCATCTTGTGCCACTTCTAAGGAAGCTTGGGATACACTGATCACTGCACACGAAGGTGACACTAGAGTTAAGGCTGCTAAAACTCAAATGCTTGTCCAGCAATATAACTCTCTAATTATGTCAGACTCTGAATCCTTTGATGACTTTTACATAAAATTGACTGATATTGTGACCAAATTGCATGCTAATGGGATAACATATAACAGACATGAAATTATATCTAAAATTCTAAGATCATTACCACAGAAATTTGACAACAAAACATATGCTATTGAGGAAATGTGTGACCAAAATCTCACTCCTGAATTACTCAGTAGTAAATTAAGAACTGTGGACATGGAATTAGAATTTAAGAAACAAATAACCCAGTCCCACAGGAAACAAACTAGTTCCAACTTATGTTTTTCCTCTAAGCTAATAAAACCTGAGTTTACTATTCCCACTGATGACTCTGATGAGGAATGTGGTATCAAATAGTTTGGATAATCAAATTGCCTTAATGTCAAAATAGTTTAAGAAAATTGACAAATTTAGGAATAAATTGGCAAATAGATAAGGCAAGAAAAATTATCCAACTCAATCTAAATACAAACCTCATGAGAAAGGTCAAGACAAACATCACAAGGACATGAGACCCAATAAATACTTAAAGAACATTGAATGTTTTAGATGTGGAAAACTAGGACACATAACACAAGACTGTAGAGTGAAACTGAACACTGCCAATAAACATACTAGGGCCAACATTTGCAAAACATGGGATGATTCAAGTGATTCTGAAAATGAGGAACGTGAATCATCTGATGTTTTTGATCCTTTCATGTCTTTCTTTGCCAAGATAATCTACAATAATGATATGCCTATGTATGAGAATGATGATAATATCTCTACTTTTGTTGTTATGAATCATGCTGCTATTGGTTTAGATTCTTTAATTTCTGAGAATATTGTTAGTTCTACCACGGGATGTGTGAGTCAAAGGGAAAGCGATAACTTCACACACCATACTTAGTGATTCAGACACTGAAGACCTCCTTGACATTCACACACTTTATGCTAAAACTCTCAAGAAAAGCACTAGACTAGAGAAGATAGTGAAGGATCTCACTAAGAAACTAGAAGACCTAAGTCTGATGGTTAAACTTAACGCTGAAGAGTATACTACCCAATGTCTAACTCATGAAAATGAAGTAAAAATTTTTGATCAAAAATTGAAGAATTTGATTGAAGAAAATGAAACTCTGGAGAAAAAATATAAAGGGACATTATTAGAATTGGAACAATCCAAAGAGAATACAACAACAGTTTTAAAAAAATTTACAAAATTTAAAAATAATTCAAAATGTTTTGATGGTTTTGTTGTTGATTCAAAAACCAATTATGATGATTGAACTGGAATAGGGTTTTGCCCAAATTTGAAGACACAAATTAAAAACTTTGAACCAATCAAGTTTGTGTCAGGAGGAAAAAGACCTATAGAAACTTGTCCAGATTTTCATTCTCTGAAAAATGAGTTTAATGAAAAATCATCAAAGTTTTATATTGGGGAATAAAGTTTCTCTAAGTGTGAAAGTCCACCTAAGGCTAAATATGTCTGCCCTTCGATTAAAAACAATGATTCTGCCTTTCAAACTGTACTCCCTAGGAATAAGGTTCAACCCCAAAATACCATGAAGCCTGTGTTTAGAGACTTTCCTAAAGAGATACCATCCTCGAGCAATTTATATTGCTCTTACTGTGACTTATATGGTAATTCCTTTGAAGGTTGCTAATCTAGATGTTTAGTCATCCCTGTCTATAATACTCCTGTCTACCAAAACTTTAACTATTCTAGGAGAAGCCGTAACAATTATGTTCTCCCTAGACAACCAGATAAAAATTCTAACTATAGAAAGAGAAAGACCAAACCTAAAAGATCATTTCCAAGAAGGATTCCTAGACACTTTCCTAAACCAAATGCTCATGTTTTTCATTAAATTAAACCTTATGCGCAAAACATTTTTTAACAAAAATCTAATGCTCGCAAATTTTATCAAATGAGAGCAAATAAGTGCAAAATGAAAACAAGAGCTGTTTGGGTTAGAAAAGATGAGCTATTACCCCAGATGAAGTGTAACATTGTGATTACTACTTTAAAAGCTGAACACACTCCCTCTGGTTGGTATTTAGACTCTGGATGTTCAAAGCACATGACTGGGGATGATACCAAACTTTTAAATAAAACCAGCTTTACTGGAGGAAAAATTATGTTTGGTGATGGTGTATCATCTCAAATCATTGGTAAAGGAACACTCTAAGAAGAAGGATTACCTTTACTTGAAAATGTTCTTCTAGTAAAAGGTCTTAAGGCTAATTTACTTAGTATCTCGCAATTTTGAGACTCAAATTGTACTGTCACCTTTTCAAAGAATAATTACAAAATTTTAAATGAAAAAGGTGAGTGCATAATTATAGGACTCAGGACTCCTGACAATTGTTATACTGTCCAGAACAATACTGAGGTCTGTAACATTGCCAGAATAGATGACAATGAGATATGGCATAATCGAATGGGTCACATAAATTACGAAAATCTTAGTAGATTATCTTCACAAGAAATAGTTAGAGGTATTCCCAAGATCAAACCTATTTTTAATATTGTCCGTGGATCATATCAGGAAGGAAAAATTGTTAAGGCCCCTCATAAGAAATTTAGAGATATCCTTACCTCTAAACCCTAGGAGCTCATCCATATAGACCTAATGGATCCTTCTCTAACTGTTAGTCTTTGTGGACACAGTTACATTCTTGTTATCGTTGATGACTACACCAGATTTACTTGGATACCTTTCTTAAAACAAAAGTATGACACTTTCTAAACCTTTTTGAAGATCTTACATCGAATTGAAAATGAGAAAGACACTCAAGTAAATAGAATTCGTAGTGATAGAGGTGGAAAATTCATAGATACTAGTGTTATAAAGTATTGTGACTATAATGGTTACGAACATGAATTTAGTGCTCCTAAGACTCCTCAACAAAATGGTATTGCTGAGAGAAAGAATCGTATCCTTTAAGAGATGGCACGCGTTATGATTCATGCCAAAAATTTACCTAAGTATTTTTGGGTAGAATCTATTCGTACTGCGTGTCACATTATTAATAAGGTCTATCTTAGAAAGAATTCTAAACAAACTCCTTATGAACTATGGTATGGGAAAACGCCCAATCTTAAGTACCTTAGAACCTTTGGTAGTATGTGTTATGTCTACAAAGACAGAGAACACTTATCAAAATTTGAGACTCGTGGAGATAAAGCTATTTTTCTAGGATATTCTCCTAATAGTAGAGCATGCCGTGTCTATAACCTTCACACTAAGACCTTAATGGAATCCATAAATATTATTGTAAGTGACACAACTATAGAGAGTAAGACTGGAGAACTAACTATTGTGGAAGAGTCTGAAAATGTTTTAGAAAATGACTCTCCAGAAATAGATGATTATTTACCAATTTAGACACCTGAAGTACCTAACTGGGTTTCTAAAGACTATCCCATAAATAACGTTGTTGGTAACCCTAGTGAACGTGTACATACAAGATCTCAATTAAGAAACTATGCTCATTATGCATGTTTTGTTTCCCTTGTGGAACCAAAGAATGTAATTGATGCATTGAATGATCCTCATTAGATTTCTACAATACAGGAAGAACTTCTTCAATTTGTCATTCATGATGTTTGGTATCTTGTACCTAGGCCTGATCACAAAAAGTTTATTGGCACATGTTGGATATTTAAAAATAAATCTGATGAAAGTGGGATAATCACTAGAAACAAAGACAAATTAGTTGCTCAAGGATACTCTCAAATTGAAGGAATAGATTTTAACGAGACTTTTTCTCCTATTACTCGCTTATAATCTGTTCGTCTTCTCTTTGCCATAGTTTGCTACTTATATTTTACGCTTTACCAAATGGATGTCATATATGCCTTCCTTAATAGAATATTGACTGAGGAGACCTATGTAGAACAACCAAAAGGGTTCATTGACCCTAAATATCCAAATCACGTCTTTCGTATTAAAAAGGATTTGTATGGCCTAAAATAAGCGCCAAGAGCCTGGTATGAGTGCTTTTCAAATTTTCTCTTAGATAAAGGTTTTAAGAGAGGTGGAAATGATCAAACCCTTTTTGTCAAACATTTTGACAAACATATTATTATAGCTCAAGTTTATGTTGACGATATCATTTTTGGATCGACTTCCCCTTCAGAAGTTCAATCATTTTCTGAAATTATGCATAAAGAATTTCAAATGTCTCTTATGGAGGAGTTACAATTTTTCTTGGGTCTTCAAGTCAAACAAAATTTAGAAGGATTATTTATTTCACAGTCAAAATATGCTTTAGATATTATTAAAAAATTCGGCCTTGAGAGTGCAAAAGATGCTAAAACTTCCATGAGTACTACGGTCAAACTGTCTAAGGATAAAACTGGTAAATTCGTAGATCCTACTCTATATCGTAGTATGATAGGAACCTTGCTATACCTTACCGCCTCGCGTCCTGATATTATGTACGTTGTTTGCGTGTGTGCCCGTTATCAAAATAATCCTAAAGAGAGCCATTTAGTTTGTGTTAAAAGAATCATTAAATACATAAAAGGCACTCTAAATTCAGGACTTTGGTACACCAATGATACTCCTAGCACTATAATAGGATGCACTGATGCCGATTGGGCAGGGTGTACTGATGATAGTAAGAGCACATCAGGAGCATGTTACTATATTGGTAATAATTTGGTAGGTTGGAGTAGTAAGAAACAAAACTGCACTTCTTTATCAACAGCTGAATCTGAATACATAGCCGCTGGAAGCTACTGTGCTCAATTACTTTGGCTTAAGCAAATGATAAGTAATTATGGTATTAAAGAGGAATAACTACATCTCTATTGTGATAATCAAAGCGCGATCAATATCTCTAAAAATCCCGTTCAACACTCGCGAACAAAACACATAAAAATTAGATATCATTTTATACGCGAATTAGTTGAGACTAAGGAATTTAGAAATCAATTATCTTCCTACTCATTTTCAACTCATAGATATGTTTACCAAACTTTGGATTACAATAGATTTATTACTTTACGTAAATCGATAGGTATGGTTTGTGCTGAATAAACTCTTTGACGTGAATAGTTTTTCCCTTTATCCATTTGAGACAAAATGAGGGAGAAATTGAGTCTTATGAGTTCATTTCTTTTGTACATATTCTAATAAGCTTGATCATAGTGATTATTTGCAGGATTCTGTACAGTTATTCTCAACAGATGTAATAGGGTATTGAATTGTAATTAGTTGAGTTATGTAATTTTCTTTTCTAGGAAATGGGTAGATAGAATTTTTGTATAGGAATAGGTTTTTTCCTTATTTCTTTGTAACCATACGAGTCCAAGATGACTCAAAGGAGATTTTGTCTCATATTTCCAAAGGGGAGATTGAAGCACCTTATACTCTTGACTCACTTGAGTCTACATTGTATAAGTGCTCATCTAATTTGGAAATAGTGACAAAATTGAGTCCCTTCCCTAGATACCAAAGAGCCTCAGACTCTATACAATTCATTCCCCTTGTTTGATTGATCAAAGGTATATTCATAAATACTCACACACATTAGGACTACATACATGGGTCATGTATTGCATAAATTGGTTGTGTGTGTGTTATGTGTGTTAATTTCCCTTAAAACTATTTTTAAATAACTTTGTGGGAATTTTTAATGATTTTTAAAAAATAAAATTTTCATAAATAAAATTGGGATTAAAAAGTTTTAGGGTCAATCTGTAAATGCTGATTGTTGGTTTTATTCTCATAAAGTTCACTTGGGTAGAAATAGAAAGCGCTTGTGACTATAAGGGAAGCTGTGTAATTATTTTTAGACGCGCGTGTGAAAGCCAATTGCTGCCTTACACCTGTCATGCTGATATCGATTCATTTTGTGTTTCTTTAAAGACACAAAACATTTTGTTCAATCTCAGCCCTTGGATTGATTTTTTCGATGTTCTGCATGCGTCCAATTCCAATCCCTGTGTAACCCTTATCATCCAATCAGAAGCATTTTAACCAACCGCTTTTATCTCACCGTTGGATCAAAGTCAATATGGGAAGACCAAATGCCAGCCCTTAATTTTGAACTATCTTCTCGATCCTTCTCAGGCCACAATAAAAGGAGGCTTACACTCAGCCTTTGAGAGGCTTTTGCCACTTCGTTTAATTCGAGTGAGAAGAGAGAAGAGATAGAAGAGAGAGAAACCAGAGTGAGAATAGAAACCCTAATTCATTCAAACACCTTTTCAAACCCTAACCCTTTTTTCGAAACCAGTTTACACCAAGCACCATTCTTAAGTGTGTGAGAGTTTTTGAGTGTTGGTTTGAAAGCTGTCTCGTGGTTTTAACCTCTTCATTTTAAGATCTTGTGTCCAACTTAAACATTTGGTTAGATCTGTATTTTTGTTTCATAGAAATCATAGATCTGATCATTTTATGTTATATTACACTTAGATCTGCATTCTTAGTTTCTCGTCTTGAGAAATCATTTGTTGATTATTTTATGTAAATATTTTCATCTTCAAAATCAACAAAATAATTTTTTGTTTCTAGTTCTTTGGAAACAAGACTTTGACCTAGTTGGAATCACACTTGACGGTTCTCAATTTCAAAAATATTTTCAAAACCTTAAAATTGATTATGATCTTGAATCGTCTTCTAAGCAAGATAGCAGTGGATTTCAGGATCATTTTAAAGGTCAAATAAGGTTTTATTTTCCTAAGAAGAGAGAAATTGAAAATCACAGCATATAGATCTGATTTGTAATTTGCTAGGACTGTTTGTATAAATGAGCGTGAGTGTGTGTGCATGCATGTGTTAGAGCACCAATACAAAGACTTACACACTACAACACTGAAAGTGTTGGTAATAAGATATTGAAACAAGAGTCGACGTAAAGACTGGAACAAAGTGGAAGTTAGCAAACTGGGAGAATCACATCAGCAATCAAAACTGTAGAGAAGTTAGAAGGAAACCAGTGTGTACATATTCTAAACTTGTATAGGACTGATTTGCATGCATGTGTGTTATATAGTTTGTAACTGATATATTTTATTTTAGTGGATTTTTGGTTTGTGACTTTGAAGTCACCGTGGATGTTTCCTCAGTTAGGTGAGGTTTTACCACGTTAAAAATCTCTTGTGATTAATCTTTTTACATCTCCTCATCTCATTCTTAATAGTGTGCTGATTTAAATTGTCTCACTTTTGTTTTTCAAAACTTGTTAACAAATATTAAACTGTTCTTGTGCATTTTTTTTAAAAACACATCTTGTGATTTACCTGATTTGATTTAAAGAAAAGAGTTTCCTCAAAAAATAGTTCGGAGTTACTTAAATAGTTTAATCTTGTATTAAACGGCTTTAGTAACAGTTTTCCAACACTTATCATCCTTGATTTGGACGGTGCCTAACATCCTATTCAACTTTTTTGACCTAGCCTCCAAACCAAACTTAACCTTACTAGACTATCTCAATCTTTCCTCAAGATTACTAATCAAAGATTCGAGAAAATGCCTAAACTCGTCAAACTCTAGAATATCCTTCTTTACAGCCCCCATCAAACCACGAAGGCTATCTCTCTCATCCTCATTGTACTCTACTTTCTCCCAAAGAGTCTTCTCCCGTTCCCTAAGATCCTCAATCAATGCATTCTTTCTACTTAGTGTGCAAATTTAAGTTTGCCTTCTTTACCTTCACCATTTCCTCATATAATTCATGGAAGGCAACTTGCAACTCACTTTCCTCCACATCTTCATCCTCACTCTCCTCACCTCACTCATTTGGGACTCACAAACTATGGACTCAGAGGTATCCTTCACATGAGTATCTTCGTGAGAAGATTTATCGTCATCGCTCACACGACAAACCATGAACGCAGTGTAGTTGCGCTTAATGGAGGAATCTCCTCTCTCTTCTGGTTCACTATCACTAAGGGTGGTGTTATATACTATCGATTTCTTACCCCCCTTCTTAAGTCTAGTAGGGAACTTTGCTAGCCTATGGCCATAACACTCACAATCAAAACACCTATCCAACTCATCCTTCTTATCATTTTCACTTCGGTTCTTAGGGACGTGATCGGCCTTATTGTTCTTGAATTTCTTAAGTCTTTTTGTATCTTTCGATTTCTTTTGGAACTTAAGAAAATTTTTAAACTTCTTTGCCAACAAGGCTACATCTTTGAAATCGGTGTCGGATTCATCATCCTTTAAAACTTTAGTTTCCTCCTTTTGGGCTTTCAAAACAATGCCCTTTTCATTCTTCGGCACTTGCTTGGAGGTAAACATGTCAAGATCATAAGTTTAAAGGTCGCCTACAAGATCTTCTAGTTTCGTTGAGTCAAGTAAACCCAAGGAGTTTAAAACGATCACATTTGGATCAAATCTAGCAGACAACGACCTTAAGATTTTCTTTATGACTTGATTGTCGGGTATTTTTTTTCCAAGTTAAATGACGAGTTGGTTATATGGGACAACCTAGCATAAATCTCACCAAACGTCTCACTCTATAACATTTATTCGTCTCAAATTGGGTGGTGAGGTTTTTCAGTTTAGACGCCCTAACAATGCTATTTACTTTGTGAGTAAGTGCAAAAACATCCAAAGCCTCTTCCGACGTCTCACACATCATAATACGATTATACTCTTCTGGGGTGACAAATGAGGAGATAGTATTTAAACATTTGGAATTTTATTGTGCTAGTCTGTGTTCGGTTTCGGTTCATTATTAAATAGGTTTTAAGTGTGTGGCCTCACCCTATGTCATGACTAGTTGTGTCCACCCTTTTTCTACCGCTAACCAAATAAGCTCATCTATAGCCTTAAGTGCACACTTCATACGTATCTTCCAATAAGCATAATTCGACCCATAAAAAATAGGTGTTCTAAAACCTTCATAAATACCAAAATTCATACCTAAAGACACGTGGGATCACTCATACAGTAAAATAGTGTTTCCAGATCTGATGCCAATTTGTAAATGCGGGGGTCCCTTTATGTGTGTGTGCTTTAGGAGAAAATAACTTTTCAAAACTTTTTACAATTTGATTGTGCACTAATTTTGTGAACCAATTTATATTAAGCCAATTTTATCTTCTTAATCCCTAAAAATTCATCAGTGATATAAGCAAGATAAAGTAAAGAATGCTCACAAAACACACCGATATACGAGGAAACCACTAAGAAAAAAAATCTCGGATGGTTCAGGTCAGACAATCACTATGATAAGATTTTACAAAGGAAGATTACAGTCTTACTAACTGACTCGATCCCGAAAAGTGTTTATGCCTATTTTTCTCTTCAATCTCTCTCCATAGTGCAACGTAGGAGTCCATCTATACCATGTCCATAGCACACGAGTCCACGCATACCTCGGTATCTACTGATACAACATCAATATCCATCAATTAGCAAGTACGGAGTCCACCGTACGAAACAGATTCTTCGAATGATGAAGAATAAAACCATGGTGCAAACACAAGATCTCTATGACATATGGTTATGTAAAAATCGGATCTTATAAACACAAAGGATGTTTAATGCTTTGGAAACCTTTGGTAAACAATTTCAGAAAATGCATAGGTTTTGTTTAGTTTTGTATATTTTGCACTTGCGTTTTCTGAGCAAAAGATGCCTTAAATAATAACATTGAGGCGGTGCGTCATTCTAAAGAAAACGTGATGTCGTTTAAACGACATGACCATTTCGTTAGAACGAAATGACCAAATCGTTTGAACGACTCCACCATGTCATTTGAACGACTTAAAATGTCGTTTGAAATATATAAAAATCAAGGGAATGTCCATACGACTTCTAAACAGAAAATAACTCAGAAAATTATTTTAAAATCAGATTTCAATCAAATAACATCCTTAGAAAAATTTACCGAGAGTCCATAAACCATTATTTATTCATACCTAAGAGAATCTCGACAAATAGTGCGAAGACGTGAAACGTGCAACAAAGCTTTTCATGATCTATCTTTGAAGCTTGGCCGTTACGTCTTCAACACAACATCATAGTCTTAATGGAAATCGCGATAAGTAAAATCTATCTTATGACTCAAAGTGGTTTTTTTCCGGAATAATGCCAGTACATACAAATTAACACTACTTGGAAATTTGTCCTTACAGCTTACATCCGCAGTTATAAGAAAATGAGGCACAAAGTTACCAAGAATTTTTCTGAGGTCAAGGATGTCATTTATGCCGAGCGCATTCAATGCGCGGCTGAGATGAGGGAAGCTAGTGAGAAACACCAAAGAGAGAAAGAAGAGGCCAGTGGTAAATTCATAATATATATATATATATATATATGTGTGTGTGTGTGTGTGTGTGTGTGTGTGTGTGTGTGTGTGTGTGTGTTGCGTGAAAAATATGTGAAAATCACATAAAATATTCCTAGAAATACATTAGGAATTTAAAAAAGAAGAAGAATACAACTACTTTGGAGGCTGAAGGGACCTATACTGATATGGAGGAAACCGATGATGAAGAAGAAGACGTGGGGTCTTAAATGCTTGTTCGCGAATTATATCTTCCTTTTGCTTGTACTGAACTTGTAATTTTTGAATTGCTTTATAATGAACAATATTTTGATGTAATGAATTTTTCCTCCCCCCACCCTTAGGTTTTTACGTTCTCTCTCTCTTGCATGCATTAGTATATTCACTTTGTAACATTATCTGAAATTATAGCTTGATTGCTACTGCTTATTCTTAACTTCTGCACTTAGTTTTACTATTAGAATTTATTGTGGACATTACCTGTGAAGTTTGCTAGAGGTTTTAGATTACATTCCATGGTCTTTGGTGTACTAATAACCCCCAAGGCTTGCCTTGTAACACATTTGCATCCTTAGCATCTTCAATTATAGATATTGGATTGATTGGTGACGTGAACTTGTGGTAAAAAAGGCTCTTTGCTTCTAAATGTGATATTGTTGAACTCAATTGTGTCCGCATCCGAAGTGACGTGTTATGCCCAAAGGCTTTAAATTATAGTTCTCGATATCCCCAAGGTTTTAGACATAGCTTGTTGCCCTTTGGTGATTTTAGACATTATAATGGTGTTTTTAACTTCCATCGTCTTCCTTTACTACTGCAGTCTTTTAGATCTTGAAATCTTTAAAATTTGTTGAGGTATTATTTAAGAGCCTCCTCGGGTTTCTAAGGTATGTTTATTATCCCCCCCAAACTGATGAGGTATGTTTTAAAAACCCTCACAGTCTCATAGGATATAAGTATCACCCCATAGCTCAATCCCACTTATCGATAAGTGAGGATATGCTATTCTGGAGTCTACCTTGAATTTAGTAAAATGGACTCACTCCAATCAGGTTATCATTGTTTTTGTAAAACCTTGTCCTAATAATCCAAGTAAATTTTATATAAATTATACTGAATTGGGGTTAATGATAATTATAGTAGAATTGTGGGTCAAAATTGAAGAAAAAATAATAGAATAAGAAAAAAAGAAGGTCGTTTGAACGACCTAGCGTGTTCGCTAGAAGCGAGATGGACATATTATGCAAAGGTCGCGCGATACAGGTCTTCAAATGAGATTTTTCTGCATAACAGTTCTGGGCCGCGCGAAGACAATGTTCGAACGAGGTGGAATTGTCATTTGAGAGAGATAGGCATGTCGTTCGAACGAAATGTCTCGAGAATTTTGAATCATGTTTCCCTTGTACCATTTCACATTTTTTGCTCTAGTTTAGGAGTGCTGTAAAGCCCAGATCATCTCAGATTGCGCAAAACAAGAAATAGGGCTTTTGAGGATTTTTAAATGGATGAATTAGGCTCATTTGTGGGGAAAAATGCAAGAAAAAAGAGAGAGAGGGAAGAGGGTGGTCTTCCACCATGGGAGGGATTCTCCCACCACTCCTCCACTATTGATCCACCATTCTACCACCATAAAACACAATTTTCTCAACGTATTCCACTATATTTGAACCATATACATGTTGGAACACGAGGCCTCCCAGTTTAAAAATAAAAATTAAATAATTTCCTTTTGAGATGCGGAATCGAGATGGTTCAATTAAACACACACAAACATCAAATTTTAATTTCTTTCAAATTAAAATTAAACAAGTTCAAAGTGAAATTAAATTAGACAACAAATACATTTTTCACTTAAATCAATTTAACCCAAGTCCTAGAAATTTGTGTAAGTCATATTTTCAATATTACCAAATTAGGCCAAACCAATTTTAACAAATTAAATGATGACTTGAATTAAATTAACATATACCCAAACTTAAATTAACACCAAATTAAATAATTAGTGATTTAAACTAGATTTTATCTTTTTACCTAAGCATGCATCTAAGGTGAATTTTGCACAAGATAAAATAAATAAATAAATCACTACGCTGCGATATATGAGGAAAAATCCACAACGGGAAAAAAACCTTGGACGGCCCTAGCCTTAAGTTCACTAAGTACGGAATTACAATTAAAAGAAAGATGACTTACAACACTCGACTTGACTCCTTCAAGTCCCGATGCGTCTTCCTGCAAATAGCTCTGCCTAGCCGATAATCCCGGACACCACCGGAACCTTGGAATCCACCAATGAAGCTGTAGGAACACCGTCAACCACACATGATGCCTTTCACCATGTGAGAATGCCGTAGGAAAACAACGAGACTTCTTCTTTGAGAGATGTAGAAGTAAACCCAAACAAACTCTTCAACTTGGTAGAGTAAACCCGGTGCCAAACACTCCAAGAAAGATATTTATACGAAAACTTGGAATAAATAATATGGGTGTCAACCAAAAAATGTTTTAGGGTGATTTTCTTGGAAAGCAAAAAACTTAAACCATGAACCTTTTCATAGAAAAGTTAAACTCTCAAAACTCTCTCTAGGAGATGGAAGAATATGTAAAAGTTAGTTTGAAAAGGTTGGTTCCCGCACATTTTAAGTCTGTCAAAAGTTAGTGGGGAAAAAGTAGTGGGATAGAGGTGAAAAACTGCTAAAAACTGCCAAATAATTTTCCCGTTGAAAATCTCGTTCGAACGGAACTTCTAACGAAGTTCTAGTGTCCTGTTGGGAAAACTCGTTGGTAAACTCGTTCGAACAACATTCTCGTTCAAACTCGTTCGAACGACATTCTCGTTCGAATGAAAAACTCGTTCGAACGAACTTTCAGAAAGCTTAAAATTTAATTTTTAGCCCAGAAAATTTATTTTAAAGTTTTAAAGAAACCTTTTGAAAATAAACCTCAGTTTAAAATAAAAATTCACCCAATTAAAATTGTTCCAAGCTCCTATATAAATATGTAATGCATTCATACCTTAGGAGTAAACGGAACACATGTTGTAGATATAGAAACAAGGCACAATAAACTCAGCATTTGATGAAGCTTTAATCTTGGCCGCTACGTTTTCAACTAACACGTCATAGGCTTGAATGGATAAACTTGAAATCTATCCTATGACTCAAATATTTTTATCCAGAATTGAGCCAACACTACATTGAGACTCAATCGGAGACTTGTGTCCTTACAAATCTCCCCCTTTGGCTATTCTGGGATAAAAACCAACAAAAATCCTAAAGGGCCGTCAAGCTCTACTAGACTCAAACATCCCACCCAAACTTGACTCAAGACCCAAGGATCAATATCTTTGCCGATGAGGAGGTTGCCATATTTAGAAGAATTTCTGCACACTTAAGCAAACAGTTAAACGCATAGGGAATATCAAGAATATTAAATGCATGAAATAATTACTCCCCCTAAATTAATTCTCCCCTTTATCAACTATGATCTACCTAAGAAGGTCGCGACTCTCCCTAAGTTAAATCTCCCAAACTAAGATACGATTACAATAGGATTGGATACCATTTCTCCCCTTATCATTCTCCCCCTTTTTGTTCATGAATAGACAAAGGATAAAAGAACTAATTAAATACTCATTTCTCCCCAATTTAACTAAATACGATTTCTCCTCTAAAACTTCATAAATATGGAAAAAGCAAGTAAAACATGATTGTGCAGAAAGTGATTAGAGCATGGAGGCATATGGGAAACAATAAAAGTAACTAATCTAACACAAATATTAAAGGATACCAATGATGATGCGCCAAAAAAAATGATACCAATTTGACAATTAAGATACTAAGCATGAGATATCAAACAAACTACGCAAGAAAATAGGTACCAATTATGAATTAAAGCATAAATGGACTAGCTAGCAAGGCAAAGACTTAAAAACAAATAATATCAAATATATGTATAGATAATATATACCAAATAGACACAAGTACACATATATAGATATAAACACCAAAATGACACACACAAAATATAATATGAGTCTTCCACACTCGTATGGAAAAAATGCGTCATATGTAAACGGAAGTGTTAGGGTGTGAACTAGCAACAATTAAATTTCGACCCAATCACTTAAAATATGTTCACAGAGTTATCATTTGATTGCAAACTTCATCACATTTGAATATAACCTCATGTGACAATATAGATTGAACTCAATGAACAAACATACACAATGCATACAAGCCTAGACTTTTGATGATTCTACAAACCAATATAGTCATGACATTGAAAGTACAACTAGAATAGATGGAAATTGTGCAAACCATTGATATACAATCCAATCTCCCTCAATAAGCATATATATTTTTTAATGAATATATCAATTAAACATAGGCCTTGGTGATGATTTTTCTTTTTAGTGCCATATTTTATTTTTTGGCCTTTGGAACGCGTATTTCTTTTAGGTCCAAGCAAACGGTGGCTTACTCACAAAGGATGAAATTTTCTTTCGGAGCCTTTCCCCTTGCACATTTACATATATTATCTTTATATCTCACACAAATCTCACGTGCAACGGATTTTAACATGCACTAGTCCTCCTAGGTCACATAACATGTAGATGATAAGATTGGAAGGAGAACACCTCACAAAGCTTAAATATACATATGAAGTTAAAATTTCAAGGGAGCTCGTGCATGTGTGAATTGAGGCATATAAAAATAGAATCCATTATAACAACACAAAATCCAACTACTCCATGTAGGCATGGTAAAGAACATTTTAAGGATTGACAATCTAAACCAAAAGTTCTAGCCACATGGAAACGAAAAAGAAGGGATTCAAACACAAGTATATGCCACATAGAGTGTGTCAAACTAAAATACACAAAAAAATATTTTTGAGTTTTTGACAATTTTTAAACCAAACAACAAAAATATTTACTCAAAAGACACACAAAAATCATTTGTATTTTTCATTAAGCCTGAATTATAAAGAATGAAACACAAATGATAAACAAAAATCTTTTTATAATTTTCATTTAATGCAAACGAAAATGAAAGAACTATAATACAAAAGATAAACAAAGATCATAATTCTAGCATGTGATTAAGCATGGAGCATAGACTAGAAAATGATTAAGAAGCATACAATTAGCATGATAATATAGCATGTAGTACAAAAGATAAAGTATGCAAATAAAACTAACACATTCAACCTTTAAATTTTGCAAGGGAGGAAGCATGTGAAAGTAAATGAGAATCAAATACCCTATCTTGTAAAGCAACCAAGTCGGATCTCCTAACCCAAATTAATGATGAATGACGATCTCGGGAAGTAGGAATGTTGGCTACCCTGGTTGCCTTATGTAAGGATTTTCTAGGACCTCGTTTAAGATCAAAATAAAATTTCTTAAGATGACCTTTTCGACTATAATGTGAACAAATAAAAGGACATAGAAAGGTGGAACCTAAGGATTGATATATAAAGGCTTTCCTAGGTGATTCTCTTAAAGCATTGGTTTTGGCTTTATGAGTTGATTTATTACAAGTATCGAAGCCTAAACCATAAGTGTCATTTTTAATTTGGACCGTTCTTAATATTTTATCTAATTTCTCCGAACGTCAATCCAAATCAAATTTGACTTTATTAGAGTCTTTTAATTTATTTTCTAATTTTAAAATTCTAGACTCTAACAAAACATTTCTCTCTTCAAACTCGAGAAGCTCCTTTTTCATTAATTCTATTAAATCTCTAAGGCTATCTCTCTTGCCTTCTATATATTCAAGCTTCTCTCGAAGATTCCTCTCACGTGTCCTAAGGTCTTCAACCAACACACCATCATCAACGACCTTGGCATGCTCCTTTAAACTCGCTTCTAACTTTAAATTTGCTCTTTTCAATTTAATAGATTCTTCATATAGTTCTTGAAATGCAAATTGAAGTTCACTCACATCAATCTCTTCTTCATTTTCACTCTCTCTTTCTTCTCCACTTTCACTACCATCATCGTTTATAGCTTCGCAAACAAAGGCCTCAGAAATGTTATGTATTAAGATGTCATCATTGGATGATTCCTCACTATCACTAACATAACTAACAATGAATGCGGTAAAGTTGCGGTCAATGGGGGATTCGGGTCCCTCTTCCTTTTTCACTATCTCTAAGGGTTGCATTGTAGGAAATTGGTTTCTTACCCTCTCTCCTTAGTTTAGTGGGGCACTCAAAAGTCCTATGGCCATACCCTTCACAACCAAACCATTTTTCAGGCTCGTCCCTATTTACATTTTCATTAGAAGTTTTAGGGATCTTCTCGGCTTTGTCATGCTTAGATAAGCATGACAAAGCCGAGAAGATCCCTAAAACATAGCCTTATTCTTAAAATCATTTACATTTTCAAATTTCTTAAAATCATTTTTAAATTTATCTTTGTTAAATTTAAGAAATTTTCGAAACTTTCTTGCAAACATAGCCTTATTCTTCGAGTCACTATCACTTTCACTCTCTACTACTTATTTTTCCTCCTTTCGGGCTTTCAAGACAACGCCCTTCTCAATTTTCTTTTCGGTTTTGGAGGGAAACATGTCTAGTTCATAGATTTGTAAATCACCTACGAGCTCTCCTAATTTTGTAGAGGCTAAAGTGGTTAAATAATTTAACACAGTCACCTTAGGAATAAATCTATCGGGTAGGGACCTTAAAATTTTCTTTACTACTCGATTGTTAGGTATTTTCTCTACCAAGTTAAAAGATGAATTAACTATATCGAAAAGTTTAGCATAAAATTCATCAAACGTTTCTTTTTCATTCATTTTGATAGTTTCAAATTGAGTGGTGAGGTTTTGGATTTTCAAAGCTTTAACGACACTAGTTCCTTCATGAGTGAGTTATAAAATATCCCAAGCTTCTTTAGCCGTTTCACACGTCATAATGCGACGGAATTCATCCGGTGTGACCGCACTAAACAAGGCATTTAAACCACGAGAATTATAGTTTGCAAGTTTAAATTCATTCTCACTCCATCTCTCGATGGGTTTGGGAACACGCTCATTATCTACTAAATGTGTAGGTGGGGACCACCCGTTAACAATAGACAACCAAACCCTCTCATCGATAGATTTTAGTGCTGATTTCATCCGTGCTTTCCAATACGCGTAGATAGAACCATCGAAAATAGGAAATTTTGAAAATGGGAAAAGTTTCATTTTTATCAAAAATATTTAAAAGGATCTTAAACACAATATTTTAGCGATCCCGCTCTGATACCACTTGTTGGAACACGAGGCCCCCAATTTTAAAAATAAAAATTAAATAATTTCCTTTTGAGATGCGGAAGCGAGATGGTTCAATTAAACACACAAAAACACCAAATTTTAATTTCTTTCAAATTAAAATTAAACAAGTCCAAAGTGAAATTAAATTAGACAACAAATACATTTTTCACCTAAACCAATTTAATCCAAGTCCTAGAAATTTGCCTAAGTCATATTTTCAATATTACCAAATTAGGCCAAACCAATTTTAACAAATTAAATGATGAATTGAATTAAATTAACAGATACCCAAGTTTAAATTAGCACCAAATTAAATAAGTAGTGATTTAAACCAGATTTTATCTTTTTACCTAAGCATGCATCTAAGGTGAATTTTGCATAAGATAAAATAAACAAATAAATCACTACCCCGCGATGTACGAGGAAAAATCGACAACGGGAAAAAACCTCGGACGGCCCTAGCCTTAAGTCCACTAAATACGGAATTACAATTACAAGAAAGATGACTTAAAATGCTCGACTCGACTCCTTCAAGCCCCGTCGCTTCTTCTTTCAAATACCTCTACCTAGTCGACAATCCTGGACACCACCGAAACCTTGGAATCCACCAATGAAATTGTAGGAACACCGTCAACCACACATGGTGCCTTTCACTATGCGAGAATGCCGCAGAAAGACAACGAGACTTCTTCTTTGAGGGATGTATAAGTAAAACTAAACAAACTCTTCAACTTAGTAGAGTAAACCTGATGCCAAACACTCCAAGCAAGATATATATATGAAAACTTGGAATAAACAATATGGGTGTAAACCAAAAGTGTTTTAGGGTGATTTTCTTGGAAAGTAAAACACTTAAACCATGAAACTTTTTATAGAAAAGTTAAACTCTCAAAACTCTCTCTAGGAGATGGAAGAATATGAAAAAGTTAGTTTGAAAGGTTCGTTCCCGCACATCTTAAGTCTGTCAAAAGTTAGTGGGGAAAAAGTAGTGGGATAGAGGTGAAAAATTGCTAAAAACTGCCAAATAATTTTCTCGCCAAAAATCTCATTCGAACGACACTTCTAATGAAGTTCCAGGGGCCTGTTGGGAAAACTCATTGGCAAACTCGTTGGAACGACATTCTCATTCGAACTCGTTTGAACGACTTTCTCATTCGAACGACATTCTCATTCGAACGACAATTTCGAACGAACTTATAGAAAGCTTAAAATTTAATTTTCAGGCCAGAAACTTTATTTTAAAGTTTTAAAGAAACCTTCTGAAAATAAACCTCAGTTTAAAATAAAAATTCGCCCAATTAAATTTTTTCCAAGATCCTATATAAGTATGTAATGCATTCATACTTTAGGAGTAAACGGAACACATGTTGTAGACATAGAAACGAGGCACAACAAACTCGGCATTTGATGAAGCTTTAATCTTGGCCGCTACGTCTTCAACTAACACGTCATAGGCTTGAATGGATAAACTTGAACTCTATGCTATGACTGAAATATTTTTGTCCGGAATTGAGACAACACTACATTGAGACTCAATCGGAGACTTGTGTCCTTAAAAATCTCCCTCTTGGGCTATTCTGGGACAAAAACCAATAAAAATCCTAAAGGGCCATCAATCTCTACTAGACTCAAACATCCCACCCAAACTTGACTCAAGATCCAAGGATCAATATCTTTGCCGATGAAGGAGGTTGCCATATTTAAAAGAATTCCTGCACACTTAAGCAAAAAATTAAATGCATAGGGAATATCAAGAATATTAAATGCATGAAATAATTACTCCCCCTAAATTAATTCTCCCCTTTATCAACTATTATCTTCCGAAGAAGGTCGCGACTCTCCCTATGCTAAATCTACGAAAATAAGATACGATTATAATAAGATTAGATACCATTTCTTCCCCTATTAATACATCTATTTCTACCATGGTCAAAGTAGAGCTACGAATTTGTATGGTGTTGTTGGAAGTTTTTGTAGAAGATGAAGGTGGAACTTTCATGGAGTTTGAAGTGAGTTTTGCTTAGAAGCTTGAATGGAGCATTTTGGAGGATGCATTTGGTAACCCCTTGAGGCCACCTTTGAATGTGGAGGTTAATCCTCCTACACTAACCTTCTTACCACCATTTGTAGTTTTTAGAGGAGGAAAAAATCTATCCTTAGTATTAAAGACTCTATTTACATTATTTGTAGTCATGCTATTAAATTACATAAATATGGTGCATTTGATTATAAGATAAAATCATGTGTAGTAAATACTAATTTTTTATGGAATAAAAATATTGGTAAAATGTGATTTTATTGAAAATAAAGAATGAATAAATATTTCAAGGTTTTGAATTATTAAAAGTTGTTATTTTATGAAAATGGTGTATTTTCTAGAATATTGATGTTAAACATTTTATGAAATAAAATGTTTGAAAATAATGATTTATTTTGACAAACATTAGTGAAATAATATATTAAAGTTTCTTGCAAAAATGAAGATTTTATGAAAAATGGACATTTGTTGAGTTTGAAGAAATTAAATGTCCTTTATACTTTGAAAGTGTATTTTTGCAAGTATGATGAATTTCTAGAACGAAAAATATGCTTAACCCATCAAATAGGATTTTAAGGTTTAAAATCCATCTTCTCATGCATCTAAAATTGTAATATTTGGATAATGAATGTATAAAAAAGTTGAAAGAAGATTTTATTGGGTTTGAACATGGAATAATAAAAGTCGAATTCATTGTCTTCAAAGTGTGTGAAAAAGAGATTAAAACTATAATAAGAACATAGTTGTAAGACTACATGTGTTGATAGAAAGAAATAACATTTTCTTATAAAAGTAGTCTTTAGGTGTAATTAGATTTCTTGAATAAAGAAAGTAAAGAAAAGTGTGGTTCAACGGTTAATAAAGGTATTGAATTAGTGTTAATGGATAAAAATTGGAAAGTTGGTGTGTATAACTTGATAATGTTATAAAGATTAACACTTATGAAATTGAAAAGGAAATAATGGGACAAAGATATTTCCAATTAAGAATAATATTACTCCAAGGTTAAAAGGGTGTTAAGATGTTAAAACATTTAAAAAGTTAGTGTGGGTAACTTGATAGTATTTTGAAAAAATTAACACTTGCGAAAATGGAGTAAAAGATGAGTTTGGAAACAAATGGGTAGAATGATAATTTTACTTAAAGTGAAACAGTTTTATGAAATAAAAATGTTGTAAAAGGTGTTACATAATGTGGTACTAAATGAATATGATTTTTGTAATAAAAATAAAGGTTAAAATGTAAAAGACATGAGATGGTAAATTTCAAAATGTAACACGGGTTGAGGTGTAACCCCGAGTTTTGGCTTCGTCTGGGTAAAAGGAAAAGTGAAATTATGTGGACATTTGTAAAATGTTAAAACACATATAAAGGAACTCGGATGACGCCGAAAAAATTAAGGAGGGCCCAGAGCCCCAAGGTGAAAGATAAAAAATAATTGGCCAGAGCATATGATGTTCATAGCCGACGGTATGGAGCTGTTGAAGTATGCAGTTATTGGAAGATTCTGAGAAAAAATAAAGGACAAAGGAACATGTCAAGAAATGGGTTGTGTGGTGAAACGTGTTAATACAACTTAACTTGAATGAATTAATAGATGGTCCGATAAAGGTGAAATAGACAAGTAAATGCGTAAATCTGTTAATGTCCATAAAGTAAGGAAAAAGGCAAAGTAAGTGGATAAATGGGTGGTTAAGAAGCATAAGTAGTTAAACCCACAATTAACACAAGAATGCATTATAAAGGGGTTTCAAAGGCTAAATGAGTATTTTCTAACACGGTGAATGCGTGTGTTGAAAGGGTGATTTTCAATGAAAATACTAATATATATCGGTTAAATTAAAAAGGGTGATTTTGGTTTTCGGTCAAATCAAGTGTAATGGTTTCAAGCATTGATCGTATGTGTTAAATAAGGGTGACAAATGATAAGATGAGGAAAGGAAGGCTTTTATAAGATTAAGGTCAATTAATCTGGATAAATACGGTTTTAGGAGTTAAGCTATTTCATGCATTAAGTATATATATATATATATACAAGGCAGTTGCATGTTCACTTAGGTATAACATGTTAGAGTCTTCTTACTGCCAATTGTTTCTATACTGCATTCATATAATTCCCACTCAGCATTTGGATCATTCCCTCACTTTGTTACGACAGGTTGGGAGTGGGTTCATATTTTGAGAGCATTATATAGGTAAGTACTATATTTTATATTACATTAGTATCTCTGTGTGCTTGGACTTCACGGTGCTCCCTATGGGTCCCTCCCTTAGTTTAATTTGAAATTTAATTCGCATGCTAAACAAGTGAAATGTTAATTAAAAATAAAATTGGACTAGAAATATTATATAGGTTTTTTCATTGCACTTCACACCTAACGCTCGAGTCGGACCGATTTGAGTTCGGGTAACCCATAAATTCTGGTCGGGGCATTACAAATGGTATTAGAGATCTAAGTTTAAGGTTACTTTCGGGAGTGACGTGTTGAGGTTGGTATCGAATCTTTCTACGACGGTGTTAGTTGGAGCCGGTCATGCTAGTTTAGTGACGGTTTAGTTCGTGTCCTCGACGGTAAAGTTAAAGAGGCTAGAACGACAAGTAAGTTAGCGCCAAGTGGCACAAGATCAAGTTGATAATTATTAATTGCTTTCATGCTTTTGAATAGAATTATAGTAGTTTACGAGTGTCCATGCAAGCCAATAGTGGTGACACCATCGTTGTTAGTGTGATGTTCTAATTTTTGATAGCGTAGAGTTTTTTGAGATGTTCATAGAATGAGATAACAACTAATAGGGAAGTGGCACGAGTGGCATATAGTCAACGGTAGAGGTTGATGGTTAGGGTATCGTGAATAGGAACTGATGATTGGAGATTAGGAAGTATATAGCCCTTAGGTGCGGCACTTACAGGTAGTTAATGTCGATAATGTAAGTAGGCAAATTCGACCTCTGGGGTGATATCGCAATCGATGGTAGTCCAGTGGACATATGAATTTGTGTGGGATAATAGTGGAAATGCCGTGATCCTTTGTGTGAGATGTTTTTTGTGATGACTCTGATGATAAGAGTAGCCTTGGTGGTGGCAACAATGAGTAGTGTTTGTTCTGACCTAGCCGAAAATGTTGTATATTTCATGTATGGAGATTAGATGACTGAGTGGCATTCATAAGTATTGATTATGTGGAAAGAGCATATTAGGTCCCTTGGTTGAGAACTTAAGCTTAGTGTATCTTGATTATAATGTCACATTAAGGAATAGGATCCCGCGTGGCGTCTGTGATATAGGCTTTGGTATTTAGAGGCAATACCCGACGTCCTATATCGTACCAAGATCTATATAGTAGTGATAACTGGTAGATTAGTACATGATATGATATTTACATAGTGGGGAAATTTAGTTGCCACAGTTGAACATTCATTGAGGATTTGGTTAGGCAGACCTTGAGATTTATGGGTTGTAGGCAACGTCCTGCATTCAGCCAAAATCCTTAGTAGCATTAGTTGTGATTTGTACGTTGCTTATGATAACAACCGTTTAGGAGAAAGTTAAGATTAGTATCTAAGTGTCGAGACTCATTTTAGCTGCCGAGGTAATGGCTAGGTGCGAGGTAATCCCCGTGTGAGAGTAGTTCGTAGGAATTTGAGGTACCCATAAGACAAATTGTGTGTGGCGTCATTAAGGATAACAATTGAATGTTGTGATGCCTTAAGGTGCTTGATGGTTAAGGCGCACTATAAGTAGAATCTCATAGACTAGTGTCTTTGCGAGCACCAAGTAATCACGATGTGGGTCTTGAAATATTTGTAGAGCGCACCTACAACGGTAAAGGTACGAGTGATGAAATCTTTTCGGGATTTGGGACTTTTACATAAAACATATTTGGTGTTCTTAGGAGACTAATTAAGTCTGGTAGAAAGAAGCATTATCATCCTAGTGATTTGTTGAGGGTCAGGTGATGACCCCAGGTTACTGGTCGTATAGTGCACGTGCCGGGTGTGGCTTACCAAATTGGCACGGATGTGTAGTGTAATCCTTAAGTAGGGTGATAGTTTGTGTCATTATAGGAGTGATGCTCAGATGTCATGTAATGACTAATATGGTGTGGAGATACTTAGTTTCTGGATGTACTAGGAAATGTATTTGAGACTTAGAGTGATGACGCTGTGTGGAGACTTGAAGATGGCAATCGAGGTGGGGTAACATTGAAACATGATTATAAAGTTAGCACGTCAACGGTATATGCTGGGTGGCCTTAGAAATGTAAGGACTAGTTCTTAGCACGTCTTGTCAAGCCAGTACGAATTAAAAGATGTAGCCCTGCGTGATATTTACTACCCTAAAAAGGCCAATGGTGACGGGTGTGTTCGCCATGTAAATTTTGTGTGGGTAGATACTAAAAGTAAATCTGGTGGCAACATGATGTGGTCAAAAGACACGGTAAGGAGAGTACCTCACTCGAACTAAGTAATGCCTATGGGAGTTTGGGATTTCGATCACGATATAATAAAGAAGATAATATCTTAGGTATAGTAGGTTGGTAACGTCATCACTAGTAATTGGGCAAGGTCAATGTAGACAAGAGCATGAGGTATTCGCCAATCGAAATGGTTCATGTATGACAAGGATGTGAAGGGTAGGGCTGTGTTCCCAATGAGGGAAGTTGGGCATTGATTTATTAGAGGACTACCGACTCGTATATTAATTTCATGTTACGAGAATGAGTGATTGTGGTTTGATTTATCACGACTAGTTACTCCAGCTAGGGTATGTGGATATGATTAGTGCTCAGTGAGAACTTTGGACATGAGCGACATGATTACAAGCGTATGGTGTGGGTTTGCTTTCGTAAGTCATAGTCGAGTGCTTATGGACGAAATTTCTCGAGATAATTGTGTGTCCACTCTGACTCTCGTGTGTCCATTTTAGTTTCGATAATCGGGGATCAGTATTCTCACATATGTGGTAACTCGAGTTGGTACCATATCAGGGTACGATACGATTAAGCCTAGTAGGGCACGGTGGACTGGGTATGGTCAATGCAACTTGGTAACTGGATGCACCCATATGAGGTATTCTTGCTATTGCATAAAGTTTTATGTATGAGTGGTTGTACTTTTGGCGACACGGTTTGCTCATATTATTAACCTTTCTTAGGATTAGTGAACTTTTAACTAGACGACATGACAGACAATGGCCCAAGTTTCAAAGAGCGGGATGATGACTTGAGGATATGTTGTAGTATTAGAATTCGAGGACAACTTAGAATACGATGTTGCTTTTCCACATTGAGTGTATTAGAGCAAGGCTCTAGTGAGTACTCAAAATTAAGACACCTAGGGTAGTTCTAGGTTCATCAGAGTGTTGCAACATAAAGTGTACATCGGGCGCACGTTGATGACTTGATAAGAATATTACCCCTTAGAGTGAGAGAATAACATAGTATGGTTATTGGCGAGCTCATGTGAGTTGTATGGTTAAGATAACCTAAAAATTTATGGGACGCAGGATGTACGATCGTAAGATGGAATTGATTTTGATGATGAATACGACGATTGGTTGTCTTGCGGTTCACATTGGGTGAGTGTTGATCGATATAAAGGATTTTCCCGTGAAAGTTTCGACATGCTTGGGTACTAGCATAGGCAGTGCTAGAAATTGCTTAAACATGATCATCAAGTGAGTGGAGACTCAGAGTCGATTGTGTGACGTTTATGGTTAGCGAGATGGTGAGCATTAAATAATGTCGAATGTTGATTATTTGGTGACAAACCCCATATGGAGGCACGGAGGTTAACTTTAGTGTTGAGAACTTCGATGATTTTATCTTGGAGGATTTCTATGGCTTAGAATAGAAGTTGGTGAACCCCATAACCTTAAAATAAACGGATCAAGAATTTCGGGGACGAAGTTCCCTAAGGAGCAAAGTTTGTAATACCTTGTACCAATAATCCAAGTAAATTTTATATAAATTATATTGAAGTGGGGTTAATGATAATTATAGAAGAATTTTGGGTCAAAATTGAAGAAAAAATAAGAGAAAAAGAAAATAGAAAGGTCGTGCGAACGACCTTCCGTGGTCGTTAGAAGCGAGATGTACATATTGCACAAAGATCACGTGATACATGGCTTCAAATGAGATGTTTCTGCATAACAGTTCCAAGTTACACGATGGTCATGTGGAGCCAAAGTTTGAACGAGGTGGAGTTATCGTTCAAGCGAGACAAGCATGTCATTCGAACGACGTGTCTCGAGAATTTTGAATCAGATTGCCTTTATGTGCTGTTATGTTTTTGGCTCTTAATTTGGTGTACTGTCAAGCCCAGATCAACCCACATTGGGAAAAACGGGAATTTAGGGCTTTAGAGGGATTTTAAATGGAACAATTAGGCTCATTTATAGGGAAAATGCAATAAGAGGGAAAAAAGGAAGATGGTGGTCTTCCACCATAGGAGGGCTTCTCCTACCACTCCTCCACTATTCTTCCACCATTCTACCACCATAAAATACCTTTTTTTCAACGCATTCCATCATATTTGAACCATATACAACCATTTAAACGATGGTTGAAGTAGTGATACAAATTTATAAGGTGGTGTTGGGAGTTTTTGGAGAAGATGAAGGTGGAACTTTCATAGAGTTTGAAGTGGATTTTTCATGGAAGATTTTGGAGGATGCATTTGGTAACCCCTTGAGTCCGCCTTAGGAGGTGGGGGTTACTCCTCCTACACCAACCTTCTTACCACCATTTAGAGCTATTGGAGGTGAAAAAGATCTATTCTTTGTATTTAAGACTCTATTTGCATTATTAGTAGTCTCGTTGTTAGATTACATAAATAGGGTGCATTTGATTATATGATGAAATTATGTGTAGTAAATAATAAACATTGTTATGGAATATAAATGTTGGTAAAATGTTATTTTGTTGAAAATAAAGAATGAATAACTATTTCACAATTTTGAAATACTAAAAGTTGGTATGTTATAAAAATGGTATATTTTCTAGAAAGATTGATGTTAAATATTTTATGAAATAAAATGTTTGAAAATGATGATTTATTTTGGTAAACATTGGTGAAATAACGTTTTAATATTTCTTGCAAAAATTTAGATTTTATGAAAAATGGACATTTGTTGAGTTTGAAGAAATTAAATTTCTTTTATACTTAAAAAATGTATTTTTGCAAGTATAATGAATTTCTAGAATGAAAAATATGTTTAACCCATTTAATAGGATTTTACAGTTTTAAATCCATCTTCTCATGCATCTAAACTTGTAGTACTTGGATAATGAATCTATAAACAAGTTGAAAGAAGACTTTGTTGGGTTTCAACATGGAATAAGAAAAGTAGAAATCCTTATCTTCAAAGTGTGTGAAAAAGGGATTAAAAGTGTAATAAAAAAGAGTTATAAGATTATATGTGTTGATAAAATAATTGGCATTTTTTTATAAAAGTAGTCTTTAAGTGTAATTGGATTTATTGAATAAAAAAAGTAAAAAAATGTGTGGTTTGAAAAATGGTTAATAAAGGTATTGAATAAGTGTTAGTGGGTAAACATTGGAAAGTTGGTGTGTATAACCTAATAGTGTTATAAAGATTAACACTTATGAAATTGAAAAGAAAATAACGAGATAAAGGTGTTTCCAATTAAGAAGAATATTATTCCAAGGTTAAAAGGGTGTTAAGATGTTAAAACACTTAAAAAGTTAGTGTGGGTAAGTTGATAGTGTTTTGGAAAAATTAAGACTTGCGAAAATGGAGTAAAAGATGAGTTTGGAAATAAAATGGTAAAATGGTAAGCTCACTTAAAGTTGAACCTTTTTATGAAATAAAAATATCGAAAAAGGTTCTACACAAGGTGGTCCTAAATGAATATAATTTTTGAAATAAAAATCAAGGTTAAAATGTAAAGGACATGATATGGTAAATTTTAAAGTGTAACACGAGTTGGGATGTAACCCTGGGTTTTGGCTTTGACCTGGTAAAAGGAAAAGCGGAATTATGTGGCCATTTAAAAAATGTTAAAACACATATAAAGAAACTCAAATGATATCAAAAAAATTAAGGACGACCCGGAGCCCTGAGGTGAAAGACCTAAAATGATTGGACAAAGTATATGGTGCGCATAGCCGATGGTGTGGAGCCCGTTAAAGTATGCGATTATTAGAAGATTTTGTAAAAAGATAAAGGACTAAGGAGCATGTCAAGAAATGGACTGTGTAACCAAGCCTCTTGGCCCAGTGGTATAAGACTGCCACTGAGACAGTCTTGGGGGTGGGTTGGGTTTGGTCCCCAGTTCGATCCCTGGCACTATCAAAATAATGCTTGGCCTGCAGAAGCCACGAACCGTGAATGGGGATTAGTCGAGGTGCGCATAAGTTGCCCCGGACACCTCATGGTATGCTACTAAAAAAAAAGAAATGGGCTGTGTGGTGAAACGTGTTAATACAACTTAGCTTGAAGGAATTAATAAATGTTTGAGTAAAGGTGAAATGGACAAGTAAATGGGTAAATCTATTGATATCCTTAAAGTAAGAAAAAAGGAAAGGTAAGTGGATAAATGGGTGGTTAAGCACCCTAAGTGGTTAAATCCATAATTAACACAAGAATGTGTTGTAAAAAGTTTTAAAAGGCTAAATGATTATTTTTTAATATGGTGAATACGTGTGTTGAAAGGGTGGTTTTCAACGAAAATACTAATGTGTATCGATTAAATTAAAAAGGGTAATTGTGGTAAAGATATAATTTTTGATCAAATCAAGTGTAATGGTTTCAAAAATTGACCGTATGTGTTAAATAAGGATGACAAATGCTAAAATGAGGAAAGGTAGGCTTTTATAAGATTAAGGTATTAATCTAGATAAATACAGTTTTCGGAGTTAGACTGTTTCATGCATTAAGTATACATGTATGTATGTTTTTATATATATAAAAGGTAGTTGCATGTGCACGTAGGTATAATGTGTTAGAGTATTCTTTCTGCCGTTCGTTTCTATATTGCATTCGTATAATTCTCACTGGGAATTTGGCTCACTCCATCTCTTTATTATGGCATGTTGGGAGCATTTTAATATTTTGAGAGCGTTATACATGTAAGTACTTAATTTTATAATATGTTGAAGAGTGCGCTTTTGTTCAAACAAAGAAATTATTTAATTAAACTTAGTTTTTCAATTAAATTCTAAAACATGCATCTAGGTGTGATTGAAGACAATATAATCATGCAAGAACATTCAATCACAAACAAACACATAAATGAGGAAAAATCCCCCAAAGGGGCAAAACCTTTTTATTTTCACTATAATTTGTAAAGAACGATTTACACGGATTATACTGAAAACAAGAGTGACATACGAAATACCCTCAGGTGTCGGTTCCGATGTCGTCGGCTGAAATCTCCCGCAAGAACTCCAGATGGGCAATAATGGAGAAGAGTCGGCTTCTCCACAAGTTACTCCAGATGAGTAAAAACGATCCTTTGAAGGTTTAAAGATTCACACACATATTTAGTAATGGCTTTGTGAATAAGAAGGCATGAAACCTTAAAAACTTGAAGTATATTTTCTAGGATGTAAATCGCAGGAACGTGTACGAAAAAGACTTGGAAGAACGTGCAGAATGGTCACAAATATTTATATAAAAATTGAGGCGGCACCACCGTTCGAACGACATAGGCATGTCGCTTCAACGAGCCACGTGTCGCTAGAACGAGATCGCGCGACATGTTCATGTCGCTTGAACGACAGAGCGATGTCGTTTGAACGAGCTTGCCGACCAAGAAAAGTCCGCTTCTACACTTGGAAACATTTCTGTTTTTGTGTTAAAAACAAATCAGACTTCGAAAAATATTTTTTGAAACATTCCCAAATATTTATGCAAATATTAAAACTCCAATAAATCATTTTACCAATAACGCGAAGTGGAGTAGTGGTAACGGTTGAGAAGCACGTCGCATGAAGCATGATGCACGTGTGAAGATGATGGATGCATGGATTCGGATCAAGGCCGTCGAGGATGATCATGTTAACGTGCCGAATATAGCGGTATTAGACATACGTACTGTGATATAGGACAAATAGAAAATTCCTAGATTTTACCCCGGACATTTATAAAATTATGTCCTTACAATGTTAGTAATTTTGTATGCTTGGACTTCGCGGTGCTCCCCATGGGTTCTTCACGTAGTTTAATTTGAAATTGGATTCGCATGATAAACAAGTGAAATATTAATTAAAAATAAAATTAAACTAACAACGTTATATAGGTTGTTTCATTGCACTTCACACCTAATGCTCAGGTCAGGACGATTTGACTTTGGGTAACCTATAAATTTCGATTGGAGCATTACAGTTTTAGAGGATCCGACCAGAACTACTAGCACAAAGCTCTTGCCGTAGGGATATCTGTGTGAACTAAGTGTGATTGCTCTCAGTGAAGTCTGCATTTCTTTGTGACACCCCGCCTAATCTATCCCGGGTGATCAGTCCTAAATCAAGTTAGAAAAGGTTTCTCAGTTGGTCCATTCTTAGCATCACTGTCGTCTTTTTAATTACTAACCACCTAAGTGAGAAAAGTAGACTGGTGCCAATTTTTATCTTTCAATTAATTAAATAGAACTCATGCGGAACATAACATAATACACAATCACAGTTGATTAAAATAACCATCCACAAATAAAACACCTAACCGAATAAATCATCGGCCCAAATATCCAATACAAGTAAATATCAGAAAAACATCTCAACAAGTCTAATACTGATAAATGAACTGTGAGCGACAAGCTCAGATAACTACTAGAGAGTCTCTACACGAATGAAAGAAGGAGGCGTCTATCAAAACCCCGCAATATCCACATGTGCTGCAGCAAAGGATACCTGGAATAGAGTCAAGCTTGGCGCCCTTGTGGTTGGACACCTAAAAGGTTTTTAAAAAAATTTTATAGCAAGGGTTAGTACCCAAAAACATTTGAAAAATTTAACAAATGATTAACTTGCAGTAATAAATAAATATGCATGCTCTTCATATTTTAGTTAGTGCCGCACTCTCTTGAGGACTTCCTCACCCCTCCTCTAATGTGCACTACTAACGCTTCCATTTAATTTACTAGGTCCTACGCTCCTGACCAAATGCTTATTTTAACCCTTGAATTTTACCCACTCTAACCGAGTATGCCTTAATTCATGATTTTTAAGTTATTATAAACGTCAAACTTAATTAAATCATTACTCCTTTTAATTTCATATAACATTCACACCTGTTATGCACATAATACATTTTTCACTATGTATTAATTATCCCATATATAATTATTTTCCTAATTATATATTTAATCATTTTACAGTATTCACAAACACACTGAAATAACATTTAGTACAAAATTTCGACCGAGTAAAAATACACACAAAATATAAATTTTCCCAAGTGCTATCCCACTAGGTGTATTCACATAACCTAGTCATCCAAGTTAGATTCGCTCACTAACTTAGTTTAACATACGAATTAGAGGCGGTCATATTCCTTCCCTGGAAGTGAGATTCCCCTCACCCATATAGCGGACGCTATGACTTGGGATTATACTCGCCCTACTCCTCAAGCTAGGGGATTCATCCACTGCGCGCAACCTCCCCCTATAGCACTAGAGTACATACTAATAATATTCAATCACTGATATTAATGCATACACACTATATATATATACTACCACACTCCGTATATACATATATAAAACGTCCCGGCTACACCATGTACAAAACTCGTAACATGAGCCCATTTAATTTATTAAGAGTTTATGACCCAACTCAATTATTAATTAATTCGTACATTAATTAATTAAGTCACCTTTGGTGTCTCCCCCACCATAAAATTGGACTTACTCTCGTAGTCTGAAATAACCTCAACCGAGTCTAAATTCCCGACTCCCGAATTTTTAATCATGACGTGACACCCAAAAATCCCTCAAATCCTAATTAACTTTACTCATGATTAATTAGGTTTAAACTCATGTATTAATTTCTCAATAATTAATTACATAAGGATTATTATATAAACTCCCTTTTATATACATAACTGGGCAAAGCTACCAAAATCTGTCGATCTTCGATCGATCGACCCCAGACCTTCGATCGATCGATCGAGCACGTTTTCGTCTTCTTCGCGAAGACAGAATCAGTCATGGACGAAATTTCTCAAACCCTAATTCCTTCTACCAGTAACCTCAAGCCCTCTTAGCATTAATACATGTTAGAAACCTTATTGGGGACCTCCAGAATGTCCACCAACATTATTAATTCGTCCATTAACTACAATTTCTGAATTTGGGGAAATATCCATCTTTAATTCCTTACACATTTACATCCCAAATTCCTTCACCAAATTCGTTTCTAATTATCCAAATATCATCCTACCAGATATGTATCAATTTATAATATCAGATTTCTACAAGAATCCTCATTCAAATTCGTAAATCAGATTATATATTTTCAAAACCTCATGTTTATGCCATGAACACCCAAAACGAATTTTTATCAAACACATCACATGAATATGAATTTCAAAAAAATAGATTCAATACTATTGCAAGTTATCCACTTGCCTTAGGTTTCGTAGTGTCTGATTCGGAGATGAATTTCCAAGGTTGAAGACGATCCTTGTTGGCTCTCTAGTGATCCCAAAGCTGCCCTTAACTGCTATTAGGGTTCCTTAATACACTTAGCCTTTTCTAAAACTCTATCATCCGTTTTATTATTCCTCCCAATTCCTTAATTTGCCTAATGGGCCAAGCCCAAGGGACCCAAATGCCCCCGTGTGGGCCTGACTATGTCTAAAAACGCCCCGTGACCCGTTTACTACCCCCGGGTACACTTTTCTGACTATCTCGGCCCATCCGAACTCAACAGTACACTCAGAATTGGCATTCAAATTAATTTATAAAAATATTTATCCCCTCACCCCTTTAGTCTATACCGACTCCCGGTTGAGATAAGTGCATACCCTGTCATTAATACTCGAAATGACTTAATTAAATAATTACTATTCACTTAGTAAATAACTTCCCGTAAATATTAACCATTTACTCTTCGATTAATATTTAAATAAAATTTCCCTAATTAATTCAATTAAATTACGACTCACAAATAATTTTCAATTCCCGAATTAATTAAATATTTAATGCATGAAAAATGCGGGGTGTTACATACTCCCCCCCTTACAAAGGAATTTCGTCCCCGAAATTAGGTCATACCTGTGATGAAAAGCTCTGGATATTGCTCCCGCATATCCTCCTCCAGCTCCCAGGTAGACTCATCAATGTTGTGATGACCCCACTGCACTCTAACTAGTGGAACAACCTTGGATCGTAATTTTTGCTCGCTACGGTCTAGGATAGCCACCGGGCTCTCCTCATATGAGATGTCTGGCTGTAAATCAATTTCTTCGAGTGGAATGTGCCAGAAGGCCCTCTCACTTCGGCGATATTTCTTCAGCGATGCTACATGGAACACGTCGTGTATTCGCTGAAGATGCTCCGGTAATCTCAGCCTGTAGGCTACAGGCCCCACCCTCTCGATAATAGGGAAAGGTCCCACGTACCTCGGTGCTAGCTTACCCTTCTTGCCGAACCTCATCATCCCTTTCAAGGGGGACACCCTGACCAATACCTGATCCACAACCTCTAACTCCACGTGTCTCCGTGAAGCATCGGCGTAACTTTTCTGCCTATCCTGAGCTATCCGAATCCTCCCTCGGATCAGCTCTATCTTAGAAGATGTCTCCTGAACAATCTCCGGCCCTAACAGTTTGTTGTCCCCCACCTCTAACCACCAAGCGGGTGAACGACAAGGTCTCCTGTATAATGCCTCGAATGGTGCCATGCCGATCGTGAATTGGTAAGAGTTATTATACGCAAACTCTATCAGAGGAAGATATTTCTCCCAACCTCCCCCAAAGTCTAGTATACACATTCTGAGCATATCTTCCAATATCTGATTGACTCTCTCGGTCTGCCCGTCAGTCTGTGGGTGATAGGCTGTACTCAAACATAACTCCGTGCCCATGGCCTCCAGAAAACTCTGCCAAAAATGGGCCACAAAGATCTTGTCCCTATCCGACACAATATTAATCGGTACCCCGTGCAGTTTAACAATCTCCGCTATGAATAGCTGTGCATAACGCATCATCTCAAAGTCTGTGCGAACCGGTAGGAAGTGGGCCACTTTGGTCAACCGATCCACAATAACCCATATGGAATCGTGACCCTTCTGTGATGTCGGTAAACCTGTAATGAAGTCCATAGAGATGCTCTCCCACTTCCACACAGGAATTTCAAGTGGCTGTAGCATCCCTGATGGTCTTTGATGGTCAACTTTCACAAGCTGACACGTGGCACATTTCGAAACAAATTCGGCTATGTCCCGTTTCATCCCTGCCCAACAATACTGCCTTCTCATATCTTGATACATCTTATCCCCACCGGGATGTAATGCGAATCTCGACCCATGAGACTCCGTCATAACAGCGTGCCTCAATTCCGCCTCTGGCACAATCAACCTCCCATTATGGCGTAAGCCTCCCTCCGAGCTGATCGAGTAGCCCTCTGCTCCCTCAGCTAGCAACTGGCTCACCCTATCCCGGCAGGTCTAATCCTCTGCCTGAGCCCTCACAACCCGTATAATGATCTCGGGTGTGATGGATAATGCTGACATGCAAGCCCTGGCTACATCATCCTCGTATCGAAGTTCTCTCCACTTCGCTTTCCAGACTTCTGATATTTCCCCAGTCGGTCTCCGACTCAATGCATCTGCCACCACATTAGCCTTACCAGGATGATACTGAATATCAAACTGATAGTCTTTCACGAATTCTAGCCATCGCCTCTGTCTCATATTCAAATCCCTCTAAGTGAAGAGATACTGAAGTGATTTGTGATCCGTGAATAGCGTGAACTGCTCCCCCAGGAGATAATATCTCCATATCCTCAAAGCAAAAATGACTGCTGCTAACTCCAGGTCGTGAGTGGGGTAATTCCTCTCGTGGGGCTTTAGCTTCCTGGACGCATAAGCTATAGCCCTTTCCTCCTGCTGAAGCACACCCCCAAGTCCCTGTAAGGATGCGTCAGTGTAAACCTGATACTCTAATCCTCCTTTCGGCAATGCAAGCACGGGTGCAGATGTCAACTTGTCCTTTAACTCGTGGAAGTCTAATTGACAGTGATCATTCCAAGTGAAAGGTACCCCTTTCCGGGTAAGATTCGTCAAAGGGCCCGCAATCTTTGAGAATCCTTTGATGAACCGTCTGTAATAACCGGCCAACCCCAGAAAACTGCACACTTCTGTCGGTGTCGTGGGTGTCCCCACTCCCTCACCGCCGATACTTTACTTGGATCCACTGCAATACCCTGGCCTGACACCACGTGGCCAGGGAACTGAACCTCCCGTAGCCAAAATCCACACTTACCGAATTTGGCATAGAGTTGGTGATCCCGTAATGTCTGTAACACTATATGTAGGTGCTCTGCGTGCTCCTCCTCGGTACGCGAGTAGATCAGGATTTCATCAATGAACACGATAACAAACTGATCGAGAAACTCCCTGAATACTCTGTTCATGAGGTCCATGAACACTGCTGGTGCATTGGTGAATCCGAATGGCATCACCCTGAACTCGTAAGATCCATACCGCGATAGGAAAGCGGTCTTTGGAACATCTTCCTCTCGAATACGTAGTTGATGATATCCTGACCTTAAGTCGACCTTAGAGAAATAAGACGCCCCTCTCAACTGGTCAAATAGGTCATCAATCCTAGGCAACGGATACTTATTTCGTATCGCGGCCTTATTCAGCTCTCTATAGTCCACACATAACTGTAGTGAGCCATCTCGCTTTTTCACAAATAACACCGGTGCACCCCACGGAGATGTACTCCGTCGTATGCAACCCTGACCCAGAAGCTGCTGAATCTGCTCCCTCAACTCACGCATCTCTGAAGGGGCCATACGATATGGGGACCGAGTAATTGGCCTCGTCCCCGGTGCTAAATCGATCACAAATTTGATTTCCCTGCTAGGTGGCAACCCTGGTATCTCCTGAAACACATCCTCAAAGTCTCTCACCACTGGGATTGAATCCAACGGAATAGCCACCTCTTGTGAGGTTTCCTCCTCAATGTAATATAAGTGTGTGCGTGACCCTCCCTCGGGTAGTGGCATTGCTATTAAGAACATCTCCTGCCCTGGAATGGAGAACACGATAATCCTTTCGTAGCAATCCACCGTCGCCCGATAACCTGCCAACCAATCCATACCCAAGATGACATCGTACCCTTCCATATCTAACACTAGTAGGTCCACTGCTAAACTAAGTCTCCCGATCAAAATGTCTACACCCCGACAAATCGAGTGAATCGTAGCCCCGCTGCCAACTGGCGACTCTACACACATCCTAAGACCTCCCGCGGTCTCTAGTAGTCCGGCCTGTTTAGCAAAATTTAATTTAATGAATGAATGTGATGATCCCGTATCAAAGAGAATACTACCCTCATAACCATGAATGAGAAACATACCCTCAACTACTGGCGGTGCTTGCTGCGTCGGGGGATTAGGAACATCCCAGACGTTATACACACGTCCGTAGTGCATCTACCCCTGCTGAGGTGGGGCGGGTGGGGCTGGTGCTGCTGGTGGTAATTGCCCCCGTTGCCCCTATTGGGCCTCCTGCTGTTAACCTCTGCCCCTTTGTGGGCATTCCCTCTTGAAATGTCTTGGCTGGCCACACACAAAATAGCGTTTCTGACCATCCCCCTGTCGTTGGCCCTATTGGCCCTGACGCAGTTGGACCTGGCCCTGCTGGCCTCCCCCATTGTTCCCTTAGCCCTGACGTCCCTGAGGAACCTACTGTTGTTGGTTCGGGCCCGGCTTCCCCTGTCTGAACCCCTGTCCTCCCTGTCGAAAACCACCAGGCTTAAACTTCTTAGCCTGATTCCCTTGCTGACTACCAGCCTGCTGCTGAGTACCACTTGTGTCACTACTAGTATCAGCCCTTGCTCCCCTTCGCATGGAAGCGATGGTCCTGGCAGTGTACAAGTGCGGCATTAACGACGTCTGTATACGTTACTAACGCCGAATTCCCAATCAAGTGTTGCCTGATTCGCCAGGCTAAACCGTCCATAAACCTCGATTTCTTCCGCTCCTCATCGCTCACCTCATTTGGCATAAAGTTCGCGAAACGGGTGAACTCTTCCTCGTAGTCTTCCACTGATCGGTCACCCTGTACTAAATCACTGAATTTCTTCCTCATCTCAGTCTCTACTGCTGGTGGAAAGTATTTACGGTTAAACCGCACCCAAAACTCTGCTATCGGCATCAAGTCTCGCTCCCCGGCGGTGGTAACTGACTCCCACCACTGTAAGGCTGCCCCTGATAGACGAAAGGTAGCAAGCATCTGCTTCTGTACCTCGGTACACTTTGGCATGCGCAGATGGCGCTGAATGTTCTTCTTCCAGTCACAAGCCTCTATCACACCTGTACTACCCCAGAACTCAGGTGGGTGACCCTTCTGAAAGGTCTCCCTAACTCTCTGCCAAGATGGTGGTCCCACTGGACCCTGAACTGCTGGTGCCACTGGAGGCGGTGCCTGGGGCTGTGGAAAGTGAGCTTCCATAGCTCTCATTGCTGTTTCGACCGCCTGGGCCACTATCACTGCCACCTGAGTAGTGGAAATCAACTCGGGTGGTGGTGGTGGTAGAGGTACCTGTGGCTCCTGATGAGCCTCCCTGATTTCATCCCTAGCCTCAGCCCTCTCCGCTCTTAGTCTCCTCGGTGGCATCTTAAATAGATCGAATTGTATAAGTACACAATTTACACAAAAATATACACAGAAGAAATACGATATCTCACAAGCGGAAAATGAATCAACAGTCCTAATAATAGGGCTCTATAACAAACGAGTGCTACACTGAAACGTAGAAAGCCGCACAGATCCTAAGGACACTAGAACCTGATTCTATGATACCATCTGTGACACCTCGCCTAATTAATCCCGGGTGATCAGTCCTAAATCAAGTTAGAAAAGGTTTCTCAGTTGGTCCATTCTTATCATCACTGTCGTCTTTTTAATTACTAACCACCTAAGTGAGAAAAGTAGACTGGTGCCAATTTTTATCTTTCAATTAATTAAATAGAACTCATGCGGAACATAACATAATACACAATCACAGTTGATTAAAATAACCATCCACAAATAAAACACCTAACCGAATAAATCATCGGCCCAAATATCCAATACAAGTAAATATCAGAAAAACATCTCAACAAGTCTAATACTGATAAATGAACTGTGAGCGACAAGCTCAGATAACTACTAGAGAGTCTCTACACGAATGAAATAAGGAGGCGTCTATCAAAACCCCGCAATATCCACATGTGCTGCAGCAAAGGATACCTGGAATAGAGTCAAGCTTGGCGTTCTTATGGTTGGACACCTAAAAGGTTTTTAAAAGAATTTTATAGCAAGGGTTAGTACCCAAAAACATTTGAAAATATTTAACAAATGATTAACTTGCAGTAATAAATAAATATGCATGCTCTTCATATTTTAGTTAGTGCCGCACTCTCTTGAGGACTTCCTCACCCCTCCATTAATGTGCACTACTAACGCTTCCATTTAATTTACTAGGTCCTACGCTCCTGACCCAATGCTTATTTTAACCCTTGAATTTTACCTACTCTAACCGAGTATGCCTTAATTCATGATTTTTAAGTTATTATAAACGTCAAACTTAATTAAATCATTACTCCTTTTAATTTCATATAACATTCACACCTGTTATGCACATAATACATTTTTCACTATGTATTAATTATCCCATATATAATTATTTTCCTAATTATATATTTAATCATTTTACAGTATTCACAAACATACTGAAATAACATTTAGTACAAACTTTCGACCGAGTAAAAATACACACAAAATATAAATTTTCCCAAGTGCTATCCCACTAGGTGTATTCACATAACCTAGTCATCCAAGTTAGATTCGCTCACTAACTTAGTTTAACATACGAATTGGAGGCAGTTATATTCCTTCCCAGGAAGTGAGATGCCCCTCACCCATATAACGGACGCTATGACCTGGGATTATACTCGCCCTACTCCTCAAGCTAGGGGATTCATCCACTGCGCGCAACCTCCCCCTATAGCACTAGAGTACATATTAATAATATTCAATCACTGATATTAATGCATACACACTATATATATATACTACCACACTTCGTATATATATATATATATATATAAAACGTCCCGGCTACACCATGTACAAAACCCGTAACATAATCCCATTTAATTTATTAAGAGTTTATGGCCCAACTCTAATTATTAATTAATTCGCACATTAATTAATTAAGTCACCTTTGGTGTCGCCCCCACCATAAAATTGGACTTACTCTCGTAGTCCGAAATAACCTCACCCGAGTCTAAATTCCCGACTCCCGAATTTTTAATCATGACGTGATACCCAAAAATCCCTCAAATCCTAATTAACTTTACTCATGATTAATTAGGTTTAAACTCATGTATTAATTTCTCAATAATTAATTACATAAGGATTATTATATAAATTCCCTTTTATATACATAACTGGGAAAAGTTGACAAAATCTGCCGACCTTCGATCGATCGACCCCAGACCTTCGATCGATCGATCGAGCAGGTCTTCGTCTTCTTCGCGAAGACAGAATCAGCCATGGACAAAATTTCTCACACCCTAATTCCTTCTACCAGTAACCTCAAGCCCTCTTAGCATTAATACATGTTAGAAACCTTATTAGGGATCTCCAGAATGTCCACCAAAATCATTAATTCGTCCATTAACTACAATTTCTGAATTTGGGGAAATATCCATCTTTAATTCCATACACATTTTCATCCCAAATCCCTTCACCAAATTCGTTTCTAATTATCCAGATATCACATACCAGATATGTATCAATTTATAATATCAGATTTCTACAAGAATCCTTATTCAAATTCGTAAATCAGATTATATATTTTCAAAACCTCATGCTTATGCCATGAACACCCAAAACGAATTTTTATCAAACACATCACATGAATATGAATTTCAAAAAAACAGATTCAATACTATTGCAAGTTATCCACTTGCCTTAGGTTTCGTAGTGTCTGATTCGGAGATGAATTTCCAAGGTTGAAGACGATCCTTGTTGGCTCTCTAGTGATCCCAAAGCTGCCCTTAACTGCTATTAGGGTTCCTTAATACACTTAGCCTTTTCTAAAACTCTATCAGCCGTTTTGTTATTCCTCCCAATTCCTTAATTTACCTAATCCTTTTGCCTAATGGGCCAAGCCCAAGTGACCCAAATGCCCCCGTGTGGGCCCGACTATGTCTAAAAATGCCCCATGACCCGTTTACTACCCCCGGGTACACTTTTCCGACTATCTCGGCCCATCCGGACTCAACCGTACACTCAGAATTGGCATTCGAATTAATTTATAAAAATATTTATCCCCTCACCCCTTTAGTCTATACCAACTCCCGATTGAGATAAGTGCATACCTGTCATTAATACTCGAAATGACTTAATTAAATAATTACTATTCACTTAGTAAATAACTTCCCGTAAATATTAACCATTTACTCTTCGATTAATATTTAAATAAAATTTCCCTAATTAATTCAATTAAATTACGACTCACAAGTAATTTTCAATTCTCGAATTAATTAATGCATGAAAAATGCGGGGTGTTACATTCTTATGACTTAGTTTTAATTGTCAGAGATGAGTCTGGCTTCGCCTTTAAGCTCCTAGGTTTTTGGGCACCTCTGCCTCTTTCACCATTCATAGGCACGTGCCATCTACATTCGCGGTCTTATCTTGTGATTTGACGATCCATATCCTCTATAGCCGTGTTGAGGTATGATTATTGTTAGTTTTTTTGGTTAAACCCGTTGAGCAAAAATTACAAAGGAATTAGGGAGAACTATTAACTTTTCATTGGTATGAATTTGAGGGATGAAAAAGTTTCTTTTTTGGCATAAGTATGGCCTTGTAATAATGATAAAATACAAAATTATCAAAAACTCCCTAGAAACATCTTTTAGGATGCGACCTCCATGCTGCTCAATTAAAGGTCACAGTCTCTATGAACCTTCGGATCATCCCCTACCTGACGAGTATTTCGACCTCTTTCTTTAGGTTGTGGCACTTGTTAGTTATATGTTTGTGGCTATTATGGAACTCACACCATTAGTTTTTATCCCTTCTTCTAACGGGAATTTTGAATTTATTTGTCCGTTTAAAGAGATTTTCTTCTTTGATGCTGGCCAAAATAGTTTCTAGGTCAGTGTTGAGAGGAGTAAACTCTTCATACAAAATATTTAGATGAGCCTTATGCTTTTTTATTCCTTGCTACCACTTCTGCTACAAACTTCCATTTAGAGGTCATGACCTCTGCCATTATTTCAGTGTCTTAGGCCTTTCATGTGTTGGTGAAGGAACACGGAATCTAGCATTAGAATTCTTTAGTTGACGATATTGATTTGGCCCTGAAGCGAGGTCTAACCTTTATAGAGATGGTTGATGCATCTCATCAAGTGTTCTGTGTCTTCAGTCTGTTGGCATCTTGATCTTGAGTTGCCTTCAATGTCGAGTTCTCTCTGAATAATTAGTTATATAGAAAATCATTCTTTCTTCCTAGGGTTTTATCAAAGAACACCAAGAACAGCCTATCGCTGTTCTTGGCTAAAAAATCAATCCAAAATGGGGCTACGCGAGTAATCAAAACCTAAAAAATTCCTTACATTTTAAATCTACCCAATACTAATAATTAATAACCTAAAATTGCGTGCCAAACACATCAATTCAATTCAAATTCATAAAAAATCCGATTTAGAAAAAAAACCAAAATATTCCCAAACCCAGCAGTCACATTAAACCCCAGTAAAAATTATTCAGTCTCAATACATAATTGAGTTATAAAATCATGAATTTTTATACGAAGTTTTTATACATGTGTTCGTGTGTATTAAGAAGGCAGAAATGACATGGGTTTGTAAAATATTAAGGGTTCTAGCAGAAAAGACACAGGTTCACATATAAAACATAATTAAGACGGAGTAAAGATGAATTGAAAAAATTAAGGTTAGAAAATAGAAACCAACCTGAGAATTTAGAGATCGATTGAAGAAGCAGTTTCACCACCATAAATAGACATAAGTCGCCTCAAACCACCACCACGAACCACCACAGATAGCTTGGGAATATCATCAAAAATTGCACACGTACTAGAGCTCTCAAAGGTGTTTGTAAGGTAATGAGGACACGGACCAGATCTATTTATATAAAAGGGAACTAGAAGTTGAAGTGTCATAACTCATGGTCCGTGCATTTCTCTACATCCAAAGAAAAAGAGCGACCGCGACTACTTGCAATGACATCGCAACATATGGGCATAAAACACAGACGCATCACTAACTCGCAACCTCTTAGAACTATGACTGGGGGGCTTCTTTATATGCCCAATACTGGTATATAGGCCTCGAAAGACTTAGTACATAGCCGCTTCTTGGGTCTCAGATAGGCCATAACAGTCCTTTTACTCATAACATATAATGAGGCCATGGCTGCATCCTTAGCAGGCTGTGACCACATACCTCTTCAGAAGCATATACCCTACCGCAGACTTAGCCACATCAGCATATACTTATTAGTTGTCCACCTTTTAGAAGGATTCTCCACTTGCATCACTTATCCACATGCACATGCTCCATGCACATGACCCCGCATTTTGACTTCTATAAATAAAAGTGCTCACTCCTCTTTTAGCAGGATAAGATTTGGAAGGGAAGCCCTGTCCAAATCTCTACACACTTTTTCTCTTTAGAAGATCCAAGATCACTTAGTCCACTACAGTTTGCAACCCTCTACTAAGTTGCTCTACAGGTCGCATCTCGTACTACACAAGGCTATATTTCTCATGTATTCAACTATCTTTCTCTCTCTCTATCTTTCTCTTGTATGCCTCTAATGGCATATCAATCTTGTAATAATGATTGTATATAACGAGACTAAGGCAACAAAGTGGACGTAGGTTCATTTTATAGCCAAACCACTCTATATGTTGTGTTCTACTTCTCTTATTTACTTTATTTATGCTTTTACACTTGATATGATGGTTGAGAATGATCTAAATATGATTTCTCACATCATCATCATCCACTAGTATTGATAAAACTTTTTGTCGAAGGTTATTTTTATAGTCAGTGGGACCTCATTCGAAAGATTCTTTGATCGAGGGATCCTCATTTCAAAACTGATTTCGATTGAGGTCACCACCCTAAAAAATAGGATCCATATCAATAACCTCTTAATTCTATGGTGACCTCAGTCGAATAAGGCCACTTAAAGTTGACACTTGAAAAAAATTGTAAAAAATATTTTCAAATATTTTTGAGAGTGCATGTGCTCGAAACCAAGATGGATGAAAGATATCCAATTAAAATATCTTGTCGGATTATAACAAGGTTTTATTTCAAGTTCAAGACAGGGTAACAAATAAAAAGCCTAAGATATACGAGATAAATTATTTACAAGGTATATTACACCAAATCTCATGGGTAGCAGCGGTGTCAGGACATAGAAGATTCATAACCCAATCAAAAATTTGCATGGGGGCGGTGTAGTCCTATAACGAGACTGTGAAGGTGAACCACCGAGACAATGGGCAAACAGTTCTTCCACTTCATTAATTGAATTGGGTGGAGATGTCTTGTTCAACTTCTTCTTTCTATCACGAAATGTTTGGTTAGTGATCATTTTTTGCCTGTCCTTTTTTCTCACTCGGAAAAATATAGACATTTCTCACTAAGATCAAGAGATTAATGAGACAGCCATAAAAAGAGCAGGATAATTACCCTTATAGTTGTTATTGATGTTGGAGATTTTTAAAATAAGAGAGTAAGAGTTTTTTGGGTGTAAAAGCCTTAAAAGCTTGTCCCACATTGGAAGTGTGTGGAAGAGGTGGGAAGCTAACCCAAATATAAAAGGGGATAGTGTCCCACATTGGAAAATGTACAAAGCTAAGTGTCACCACTAAGCTATAAAAGGGGTGGGCAACCTTTGAGTCCCACATTGGAAAAATGTTAAGAATTTGTACACTTAATAAGTACAAATGGAAGATGAAGAGTTAATTCATCTAGCATTTAAGAGGCTATTCAAGAGACCTCAATACGGTGCGAAGCACCGTACGCACACGCACAAGCGCGCGCGTGCGGGTGCGGGGCAGTGGGCTGTAGAGGCGCTAGTGGCGTACTTTGCACTTCGTACGCCGCGTGTCCGCAGTGGTAGCGGGTTGCCGGGATTCGTCCGGGTCGAATCGCGGTCACTTTTTGGTTGACCCGTGCAAAACCGATTCGGTATTATTATACCTGTTCGGAAAGGACTTAAGACTGTTGGTAATTAACAGTCATACCTGTTCGGAAATGACTTAATTCAACAGTCATGACTCTTGAAGACAAAGCCTTTCATTTCTATAAATAAAGGCTGCCTAAAAACGGAATTACATTGATAACAAAAACCAGTTTCAGATTTCCAGACCCTGCTATTACTCTCTTACAATTTTCAGGAGATACAAATTCTCTTATTCTGTTTTGTACACATAAACAGAATAAGAACTTGATTGACTGTTCTTCGCTGCTACATCCAAGGGCTGTCTTCAAATATACAAGTTGCAGACAGTGCAAGTGCTTCATTGTATCTTGAGTACGGATTTGCTGATTCCCGTTTGTATACCGAAATTCTTCGTGTGGGGCAAATACTGTATTTAGGAAAGTGACATCACGCCTTGAAGTTTTATAGTGACTATTCAGAAATTACATTGTTGTATTGAAGTTAAAGTTTGAGATATATAAAGAGTTCCATTTCTGTATTTGCATTCATAATATCCAACAATTGATTCACTTAACCATTATCTTGAATATCAACCAACCTACATTCAAGGTAATACTAGTATCAACAATATCTAAAAGCTGACAACTGTAGGTAGGGATAGATTAATAGTGCGAATTCTGAGTAATACTCGCTAAAAAGAGGATATAGAGAAGGTAGTAAAAATCCGTGAGCTTTTTCTACTCTAAGAGGATCGTCAGTGACTTCTCCACAAATGATTTCAATGATCACCCCATTCTCACTTAGAATGCCGTCGGTATCATATAGATAGGTGAGGTTATGGACAACAGGTAAACCATAAATTTCCCTTAGGAAAGTTGGAGTAATAATAATGAAAATGTCATGAACAACAGAGGTGAAGTTAGCCTCACTCATCACGACAATAGTGTAAAACTCCCAGACAAGATCGGGGTAAAGAAGTTCATTATCAACTCCATTCTTCCCAATGTTCTTCCAGTTTATTTCCTCCAAAATTCTCAATTTAGTGGCATGATTTATATAGAGAGAGTTCCAGTCGATATTACACTCATAGTGAGCATTTTTTTGTCGAAAATTCTCAAACTGATTGTAGTTATCTTGATTTTTGGACTACATAGGGGAAGGAAATGAGGGAGAAGACAAACTGGAAGAAGAGCGACATTTCTTCGAGATGCTAGAAAACTCGTGCATGGTAACTGAAAATAATTAATAAAAAAATAGAGAAAATAGGATTAATAAATAAACTCGGAAGAAGAAATCTAAAAAATGTTGTGAGTTTCAACCCTTCATGTAGCATGCTAAGTATATCATGAGCTCCGAACCAAAATACCCAAATCTAGAGTAAAAACATGCAATACTAGTAAAATCCACGAAATCCGACTATTATAACATGAAATATTACTAAAAAATCTTAATAGATATTAAAGATAACTCTAAAAAAACACAAATGGCATGACATTCTTTAAATCCATAAAGAAATGCTAAAAAGAGTCGAAAGTTTCAGATTTAGAAAAAAGAAATATGGTGAATCTTACCTTTGTAATACTCCAATTTTTATATAGATTCTTAATTTAATATTTAAATTATGCGGGTGACACATAATTTAATTTATGAAATAATGGCAAATTAGAAAAATATTAATTTAGAGTGAAATGAAATTAATATTTATGTGATTATGTACTTACTAGTGTGCTTTTAGTAAATAAAATTGAATTAAGTGGTAAGTAAGTAGACGCGATGGAATTTAATAATATTTCAACCGGGACATATGTGATTAAATTAAAATAGGTTAAGATGAAAAATTATTGATATGTGACTTGAGTGACAATTACGAGTGCACGTTTGATCCGAAATGGGTCAAAATAGTTAAAATTGAGTACATGGGGGTTGTGTTTTGGCTTCGGGGGCTTTTTAGATTAACCGTGACTAATTTAGGTGACTTTTGGACTCCTTAATGGCACATGAATAGTCAAAAACGGGATTTCACTTATAAAATGAAAGGTTTGGGTTTAGGGAAGAGTCATTTCACAACACCAAAGTTAGGAAAGTTATAGCAAAAGTAGAGAAAAAGTGAAGAGAACTAGGAAAGAAAATTCAAGAGTCTAAGGTTTGCTAGATACAGTTTGCTAGAGACAACCGATATTTTTATTATGTTCGTAGACTCACCCTTAGGTAATGGGACACTTATTCACTCTATATGTAGAGGGGTGTGGATAGACGTTGGGAGCCCACTTGTGTTAGATATGACTGGGTATGATGTTATCTCGGGCATGGACTGGTTAGCAGAGTATCGAGCGATGGTGGATTATTTTAGGAGGACCATTGTATTTGCTATCCTAGGACAAGAGATGTTTTTGGTTATGATGTCTCTTCCTGAGAGAGGATTAACCACACATCTTTATTACATTCAGGAAGAGACCTCACAGGAGATAGTTATTTCATTAGACTTGATTCCAGTGGTTAGGGAATTTGTGTATGTATTTCAGGAGATATCGGTTTTACTGTCGAGTCGGGAAATTGAGTTTTTTATAGACTTAGAACCGGGGATGAGAACGATTGTACGATAACCATACCATATGGTTCCGTTAGAGATGAAAGAGTTATAAGAACAGATTCAACATCTCTTGGAGAAGGGTTTTATTAGACGGAGTACATCATCGTGGGGTGCTCCAGTGCCTTTTGTAAAGAAAAAGGATTGATCTCTTTGTCTTTGTATTGATGATAGGGAGTTGAATAAGGTGACTATTTGGAATAAATATCCATTACGTCAGATCGATGACTTATTTGATCAGCTTCGAGGAGCAGTGTACTTATAGAATATTGATTTGAGGTCTAGATACCACAAGTTGTGTATTAGGTAGCAAGATGTTCCTAAGACTGCATTCCTAACATGGTATGAGTCTTATGAGTTCAGGGTTATGCCTTTTGGGTTGACTAATGCTCCAGCAATATTTATGAATCTCATGAACTGAGTGTTCAGAGATTTCCTTGACCAATTTATTATTGTGTTCATTGACGACATTCTGGTGTATTCTCGGACTAAGAGTGAGCATGTTGAACACTTACATTTGGTTCTTCAGACATTGAGCGACCATTAGCTTTATACCAAGTTTGATAAGTGTGGTTTCTGGTTACATGAAGTGTAGTTTTTGGGTTATATGGTGACAAATAAAGGAATTATGGTGTACCTACGTAAGGTAGAAATAGTGAAAGAGTGGGGATAACCCATGACACTAATATAAGTGAAGTTTCTTGGAATTGATGGGATATCATCATCGGTTCATCGAGGGATTTTTGAAGATTGCGGGTCTATTGATGACTTTGACTCATAAAATGATTCCATTTGCGTGAGATGACCATTGTCAGTTGGCTTTTAATGAGTTGAAAGATAAGTTGATTTCATCACATATACTTGCACTACCTAGAAGAAGAGTAGAGTATCTGGTATACACGGACGCATCCTTGCAAGGACTTGTTTTTTTTTTGGAGCAGGAGGATCGAATTATAGCTTATGCTTCTTGCAAGCTCAAGCTCCATGGGAAGAACTATCCCACTCATGACTTGGAATTGGCTGCAGTTGTGTTTGCCTTAAGGATTTGGAGGCATTATCTCCTAGGTGAGAAATTCAGTCTATTCAAGGATCATAAATCACTATATTATTTTTTTACGTAAAAAGATCTTAATATGCGACAATATAGGTGGTTAGAATTCCTGAAAGACTATTAATTCGACATTCAGTATCACTCAGGTAGGACTAACGTTATAGCAAATGCGTTGAGCCGAAGACATACATTAGAGTTGGCGGTAGTGTGAAAGGCTAAGTGGGGTGAGCTTTGTTAGGATAATTCAATTGCTAGGTCTTGTATGGAAGTGTTGACAATTGTAATACCCCGTATTTTTAATGACTTTTAAAATGTGATTAATTAGAAATAATTGTGATATAATTGGAAATTAATCTAGATTTAAATATTACTCGAGAATAAAGTAATATGTGATTTATGTTGAAAATTACTTAGTGATTAAAGTAATATATATGATTATGACTTTACAATTGATTATGACTTTATAAAATTATCGCGAATTATGTGTACGACTATTATGGTAATTAAGTGGGGACGCGCATTTGAGTCGTGTCGGGATAATAATTTAATGAAATAAAAGTAAATTATTATTATGTCATCCGAATGGTCATTTTGACTGCACCAAAGTGTCCGAAAGGGTTCAAATAGTTGAAAAAGTCTACTTGGGTGTTTGATTTGGGTCTCAGGGCACTTTGGAACCGAAAGGACACCCCAGAGGGGTATTTTGGTCATTTTAATTGGGAGGTGAATAGTAAACACGGAAATTGGGTTTTATTATATCAGTGAGGATATTATAGAACTTAGGTTCATTCACCCAAAATCAAAGGAAAGGTTTTTGAGGAGAGTGAGGGGTTTTTCCAAGGAGATTAAGAGGTTTTTCGAGCAAACTAAGGGACACTACCTTGCACCACCAAGAGCCAACACCACCACCACCACCACCACCACCACCGGAGGATGGATGTAAAAGGGAAGGACCACCAGTGGACAATCATCCCCAATGGACCAGACCTAAGAATTAGAGGCAAGTGATTAATTATTGCAATCTTAGCTTTTATATTGTCCATGTTAGGATAGCTAGGAAAATTTTGAAAAGTTGCATGAACAAAGATAAATTTGTGATAATTTTTAAATGGATCTTTGAAATGGATATTATCTAGGAGTGATCTCTTTTGATTATAAAATAAACTCCATGAATTTTATATTATCTTGTGATGAAATCTGGGATTTACACTCTTATTGATGATAAAGTCAAAAAATTAGAGTTCTTGAGAATAAAATGGAATTTGAGTAAATTGATTTATGTTAATGATGTTTAAATGATTTTGGTTATGTTAGAACTTATCCATATATAATGGTATATGATCTGAATATCATGATATTAAATTGGAAATTATTTGGTGAAGAAATATTGGAGTTTATATGATGTTCATGGATAAATATAGAAATATGAGTTTTCTGGAAATAGTATATTTTAAATCCTACCTTCTTGGATTTTAGATGGTTTGATTATTAGAAATCATTTATATATCTTGGTATATCGTATGGAATGAATATTGGACATTTTGGGATTATTTGATAAAGATTTTGATGATTAAAAAGTATGAAACTTGTAGGAAAAACAGTGTAGAAAACTGGGCAATATCAGGTCGACCGATCAATCGGCTCAAGACTGTCGATCGATCGACTCCCCTGGAAAATGTGATTTGATTCCTTTTTAGATTTTTATTCAATCCCAACTGTTGATACCAAATTTAGTCTGCTGACATGGATCAATCACTTACAGACACGTGTCTGCCAGCGTGGCAATTATGTATACTTTTATCGAGCAACTCAAGATCACCGAGCAACTAAGAAGCCACGAGGAACTCAGGGGCCCCAAGAAGCTCGAGCGTGTCGAGATACTTAGGCGGCCCGAGCAGCTCGAGCGTGTTGAGATACTTAGGCGGTCCGAGCAACTTAGCATTCTAATCAGGATAATCAGGGAGACGACTGTGCATTAAATGGTCATTAATTATCATACAGATGTACATGTCTACTAGATAACAACGCATTATCCTTTCATTTGTACAGCCTCAAGGCTATAAATACATTGTAACCTCCTCATTGAAGGGGACCAAAATTTTGGGAGCAAACCATACCTCAAGAATTCCAAACAAACAGTCAGCAATAACAAAAACAGTGAACGTAGGCCATTCTTGCAAGGCTGAACCACTTTAAAAATCTATTGTCTATTATTTCTTTATTCTTTTTATCTGTGATTAAAATAATTAGGTCAAATTTAATTTTTTTTACATCAACAGATTGGCACCGTCTGTGGGAAATAACTATAATTATCGTTTTTCACCAAAACAATTCATCACCGATGGTTGATCATCCTGAATCCAGCAATCGAAACACTGAGATCCCTCCAAATCCTCCATCTACTCCTCCAAATGTTTAAGATCTGGCTGGTATAATGGCTAATTTGGCCCAAGGGCAAACGACCATGCAAGAAACTATGCGTCAACTCATACAAACCGTTCAAGGCGGAGTGCTATCCCAATCAGGGAAACGAAGCGTTCAGAGAAATACTCGTTTACTCTCTTCGCGAAGACGAACGTTATTCCCAGAGGAATCTCAATCAAGACTCACCGATTTATATCGTACTGAGAGATCCAACGATCCTTCTTATCAGCCTGGACGGACTTCCTCGGTATGAGCTACAGACACTCAATAAAACATCACTCTATCTCCAGAAAGGACAAGTGCTCTTAAAAGATTTAGTAGAGTCTCTCCTTTTGATCGTTTGGGTCCTAAGAGGAATAGGAGTCCCCCTAGGACTATGTCGAGGAACTCTCAATGACCATCTGATTTAAAGGAAGGCTCTGCCCAATCACGACCAGCTGCTCGTCATGAAAGATCCCAAGAGGCAAATTCAACACGATCAGTTGCTCGAACCAATAGGGTCGAGGAAGGAAATGATGCATGGAAGGGATCAATTCAAAGGTTAGAGGATAGATTAGAGGAGATGGCTAAAACCAAAATCCTCTACAAAGGACTTTTGTCCGAGGAACACCATTCATACAAGAGATTGTGGACTTTCCCACACCGCCAAAATTCAAAGCCCCGGTACTAACACCAAAATATGATGGAAAAACTGATCCTGTTCTCCATATAGAAAAATACCAGGTAGCTGCTGATATCTATGCTGTTCCAGACGAGATGCGATGCAGGGCCTTTTCAGGAACCCTTAATGGATCTGCTCAGATGTGGTATAATAACCTTACTCGGGGGAAAATTACGACTTTCTTTCAGCTAGCAGAACTCTTTATTGAAATTTTTTATTTTGGAGCAAAGCCAGTCAAAGACAGAAGGCAGGTGAAAGCACCAGTGATTATATTACTCATTTTAATAATGAGAAGCTCGAGGTCATTGATTACGAGGAGAAGACAACAATTACTGCTCTGATGAGTGGACTATTTCCAGATAAATTATACTACACCCTAGCCAAAGATCCGCCTAGAACCATGGCAGAACTAATGGCAAAAGCAACCAAGATTATGAATGCCGAGGAAACTATGGTTACGAAGAAGAACATGGACACCAAAAAAACCAAGGTTGAGGTTGATAAGCCTGAGAAGAAGGAGCAAAACAACAATGGTGGTAACAGGCAGTCAAAAGCAAAGCAAGCATTGGAACAATTGAAGAGATTTGGAAATTATACTCCTTTGAAAGTAGATATAAACCACATTCTGGAAGAGATCAAGAACAACGAGGAGCTAAACTGGCCAGAGAAAATGAAGGCAAATCCTGATAAGAGGAATAAGTCCAAATATTGCGAGTTCCATAAAGATCATGGTCACACGACCAAAAATTGCATAGCTCTTCAGAATAAAATTAAAGCACTCATCAGACGAGGAAAGCTAGCCAAGTATGTTGATCATCGAAATGGTGGAAAGAACAACGACCGAGCAAGGCAGAGGTTTAGATATCCTCGTCGAGCAAAAGAATATAAGAAGAGAAGTCATGAAGAAGACCCGGATGATGACCAAGACGACACCGATCTCCCCAAAAGACCAAAACAGCCAGAACGTGAGGTATTTTCTATCCATTTTGGATCATTTGAATGTAATGTCATTACAGGTGGATATGCAGGAGGCGGAGATATGACTGCTGAGAGAAAAGCTTACCTCAATGAGGCTCAAGCTTACTCGTACATTCAGCGAATAGATCTGGCTGAAGATGATCGCCCGAGGAGGGTGAATAAGGATAAACTGGTCATTGGTTTCTTTAAGAACGACTTGGCAGGTGTACTATATCCTCATGATGACTTATTGGTGATCAAGATGATAATAAAGAAGTGGTGATTTGACGAGTATTGGTGGATAATGGTAGCTTGGCAGATATCATGTTCTATCCATACTTTGATAGCTTGAATTTGAAGTTATCCCAATTGTAGCCATACCATAGACCTCTCCTTGGTTTTACTGGCGAAAAGGTTTTTCCACTTGGGACGATCAAGTTGATATGCTTATTGGTACATGGCCTGCTTGTCGAACGGAAAGAGTACGCTTCTTCGTAATGGATAAAAATGTCCAATGATCTTACAACATCATCATGGGAAGGGTAGGACTAAAAAAATTCGAAGCAGTACCATCTACTGTATATCAGTGTTTAAAATTCCCAACTAATTTTGGAGTAGGAGTGGTAAAAGGCGACCAAAAACTAGTTCGGGAATGCTACTATTCATCTGCCGAGCAGGAGGAGCATGAAGAATCCAGAAAGAAGACTACTACCTACCAAATAGAAGATGCGGATATTGAAACATTAGACCCTAGAGATGAGTCCCAACTCGTGAAAGGACAGGTCATGGAGGATACTGAGAATGTCATTCTGGACGACGAGCATCCAGAACGAACAACTCTGATTGGTGCATCCTTGGATGAATCAATAAAACAAGAATTGATTGCATTTCTAAGGCAAAGAAAGCAGACTTTTGCATGGAGTCATGAAGACATGCCAGGAATAGATCCGAATTTCTTGTGTCACGAGCTCAATGTGAACAAGGAAATCAAGCCAGTAAAGCAGCGAAGAAGAGTGTTCAGTCCTGAGAAAAATCAAGCTATACAGGAGGAAGTAGAGAAGCTACAAAAAGCCTCTTTCATTGAGGATGTCAAATATCCTGACTGGCTAGAAAATGTGGTGATGGTAAAGAAGAAAAATAACAAGTGGAGGATGTGTGTAGACTTCACCGACCTTAACAGGGCATGCCTGAAGGATCATTTTCCTTTGCCCTGAATTGATCAACTGGTGGATGCTACCTCGGGGCACGAACTATTAAGTTTCATGGATGATTATTCTGGTTATAATTAGATTAAAATGAAGCCTGAAGATAGGGAGAATACCTCTTTTATTACCCCGAGGGGAACTTATTGTTATAATGTTATGCCTTTTGGACTTAAAAATGCAGGTGCTACCTATCAGCGGTTAATGGACAAGGTGTTTGCAGAGCAAATCGGTCATAACATAGAGGTTTATGTTGACGATATGCTAACGAAGAGCAAGAAAGCTACTGATCATCTAGTTGACTTAGGCCAGACCTTTGATCAACTAGAGGAATATCAAATGAAGCTTAATCCCACCAAATGCATATTCAGAGTACAATAAGGCATGTTTCTCGGATATATTGTTAACCAACGAGGAATTGAGGTGAATCCTGAAAAGATCAAGGCTCTATTGGAGCTGCGATCTCCGACGACGAAGAAGGAAGTGCAAAGTCTCACAGGGCGAGTTGCAGCACTTAAAAGGTTTATGTCACGAGCAATTGATAGATGTCTCCCATTCTTCAAAACACTCCGAAAGACTTTTGAGTGGAATGATGAATGCGATAAGACCTTTCAAGAATTGAAGAAATACTTGGGAGCACCTTGAAAAACACGTGTAATATCGATTTAAATTAAATTCACAAGTTTTTCAAAGAACCATTATTTAATTAGCGTTTACTTTTAAACCAAATAAAATCAACCCTTAAATATGCATCTAAATCAACCCATCAAATATAAAGCATGCGACACAAAGTTAAGGAAAAATCCCCGAAGGGCAAAACCTTTTATTTCTAGAACATTAAAGAATTTACAAGACCATTGACTTACATACAACCTGATAATCGCCCACAAGTGTAACGCACGGTGTATTCGGTAAACCTTCAAAGCAACGGCTAGAAACAGTGTGACACAGAAATACCCGCAGGTGCCGGTTCCTATGTCGGCGGCTGGAAGTTTCCCTTTCCAGGAGGTCAGCAATGAAGAAGAGAACGGCTTCTCCACAAGGGTTGAACAAACCAAAGTTGCGTTCTTGGGTTACCAAAAAGATTCACAAAGGATTGGCAATTGTGTGAATCAAACACATGAGTCTTGGGACTCAAAAATATGAAGACTAGAGTAATTTGGACTCTCAAAAACGTCTTCTAAAGTCTTGCAAAACAACTCCCCCGAAGTTGGTATTTATAGGAAAAAATATGAAGAGTCCCACGTTCTTAAAACTCTAAAATTCTATCCAGCGTACAAAAAAAATAACATTCTTTAAGGAATTTTCTCTATCTTCAAAAGGTCATAACTCCTTCACCGTAGCTCGGATTGAGGTGCCGTTTTTTTCAGTATCTTCGTTGCAGCGAGATCTTCAACTTTCCAGTTGACCAGACCTCCGAACTATGGATGTGAAATTACGAAAATGCCCTTGAACACTCCTATCATGCCTTTTTCACTGTTTTGACTTCCCTTGCGTACCACTTGCATTAAGTCCCTAAAATCGTGGACCGTGAAGTCGTTGAGGCAGATGTGGGACATATTAATGGAGATGTTGAATGCTTGATTCCCGAAATTCGGATTGAGGCCGTCGAGTGACATCTTGAGGTGACGTGCCAAATGTAGCGGCGTACGACATACACAAATGAAACATGTTGGACATGAGAAAAATGTCCTTACAAATCTCCCCCTATGTCTATGCCGGTACATACAAAAAAAATCCGAATTATCAAATATGAAATTGCCTATACAAATCTACCCTCCCATGAACCCAAAACTGGAAAAGGTACAAATGAATAGTCTTCATCGTTTGTTCTTCAAATCTTCAGGAATCTCAAATCTTTTCTCATCAGGGTGTGAAGTTCAGAGATCATCAATGTAGTATCTACACACATGAGATAAAGAAAAAAAAATACGAAGTGACGTATTGAGTTTGAAATGAGGTAAACATAGATACCAATATATGATAAGCATAAATCAAATCTCAAAACTCCCCCAAAATTCAAACTCCCCCATAAAATGATAATTCTTTCTCCCCCTTTTTATGATGTCCCCAAATAGACAAATAAGAAGAATGAATCAAACAAGCAAAAACGGGGTGTCACGGTATACAAAAAATACACAAACTATTTTTGTTTTTGTTTTTTTAAAAAAAAATCTGATACCATTTGAAAAAAATATGTAAAACATGATACAAAAAAAAACCATACCATAGATTTAAACTCAAACAACCAAGTCATGGGAACGGAATGTATGGGTGTGAACACATTCGATAGGTAAATCAACTCAATCAATCATATGTGCACGATGCATATGTGTACCCCTAACGAGTGAGCATCAAAAGTATCCTTAGGTGTAAAAAATTTGTTGAATTTAGATGACATCGTCTTATGCAAATCAACAAATCGAAGTCAAAGTGATTTCCACACCAATAACGTCCAAAACTATGTAGCGCATTTTCAAGCATTTCAAGGACGTGCAAACCCGTTTTAAATTCTCCAACCAAACTCCCTCATATATATATTCTTTTAGAGGTAATCTAAATTCTCAAACTTTGGAGAATTGGTGCAAAAACCTAAATGGCCCATAATTGGCATGAATTTCTTTTTATCGCCTTTCAATTTTTTCGGGCTCTTTAACCTCTTTGGACCTCGGATAATAAAATTCCTCAATTTTTTAGGTCCAATTTAACGGTGGCTTAGTATTCGCAAAGGTAAAATGAACCTTTCGCAGCCCTTCCCCATTTTTAAAGAAAGCACACAAACTCACAAAACGGTTTTTATATGCACAATTTCCTTATAAAAATTATTGCGCTTGGTTCGTTTTAAAGACAGGATTGGAGTGAAAACACCCAACCAACATGTGATAAGACAAGCACAATAATCAAACAAATCCGTGCATGTGTGCAATAAAGGAAATATGAGTTAAACATGTAGGAAGTAACACTTAATTACATCTTAATGACTCCAAACATTATAAAGCACATGGATGAATTGACCTATTGTCTCAAAACACTATCAAATAGTCACATGAAAAAATGGAATGATGTTGTGACTCGGTCATCCAAAGTGTTCATCCATAAACGGTGCAACAAAAAAAATCTTTTTGTATTTTTCAAAATTTAAAAAAAAAATATATACAAAAAGTACATGTCACAACGCTAGCAAAAATATATCAAAAAGCATAACTAGCGTATGACAAACATGCAAACACAATCATCTATATGATATGGCAAGAGAAGAATCATGTGCAAGCAAACGGGAATCAACTTGTCTAAAATCTAGTTCCTCCAAAAGTGATTTCCTAACCCAAATGGATGAAACACGTCGACAAGGGGTTTTGGGAACCAACAAAATACTAGACTTCGAATTCCTAGGACCTCTTCCAAGATCAAAATAAAATCGCCTAAGGTGACCATTCCTACCACAATATGAGCATGTGTAAACGGGTGGGATGACACCGAAAGTGTGATCTTTTCTAGCGTCCTTGGAATTAGTTGACCCTCTAAAACAAATAATGGTTTTGGCTTTAGCATTAGAAGCATGAGAACACGATGAGCCATTACCATCACAATCAAACCTACTTGAGTCTGTCAAATCATTTTTTAACTTCAAAATTTTTGACTCAAGCAAAGAATTAGACTCTTCCAAATTAAGGGACGCCTTCTTCAAATTATCAATTAAACTTAACAGTTTATCACGCTCCCCTCAATTAAAACAAACTTATTCCTAAGAGTCTTTTCGCGTGCCGTAAAATCATCGATTAATTTTTTATCCTCGACGGCACAAACGGGAACCCTAGAATTTTTTAAGTCCTCCAATTCCTTCTCTAAAACTAGGACTCTCTCATCACTCTTCTTTTTGGCAATTTTTAAAGAATCAAAATCAGTACACAAATTACCAAAGTGCTCACGACAAATATCAGTTTGAGTTTGAAACTCTTGCAAATATTCAATCTTACTTTTAAAGAGAGAATTTTCTTTTTCCAAAACTTTAATTCTTTTGCAAAGTTTCAAATTCAAACTTTTAAATTTTTTAGCACGGTCGTGAAATTTTTCAAAAATAGGCTCCTCATTAAATGGGCGTTCCATTGAAAAATTGCGATTTTTCATGAAACTGATTTTAAAAAAAATCAATATCACACAATTTTTGCGGAAAATAGGAATACGCGATAAATTTGCGCAACCTGCTCTGATACCAATTTGAGAACGCGTGTAATATCGATTTAAATTAAATTCGTAAGTTTTTCAAAGAACCATTATTTAATTAGCGTCTACTTTTAAACCAAATAAAATCAACCCTTAAACATGCATCTAAATCAACCCATCAAATATAAAGCATGCGACACAAAGTTAAGGAAAAATCCCCGAAGGGCAAAACCTTTTATTTCTAGAATTTTAAAGAATTTACAAGACCATTGACTTACATACAACCTGATAATCGCCCACAAGTGTAACGCACGGTGTCTTCGGTAAACCTTCAAAGCAACGGCTAGAAACAGTGTGACACAGAAATACCCGCAGGTGTCGGTTCCTATGTCGACGACTGGAAGTTTTCCTTTCCAGGAGGTCAGCAATGAAGAAGAGAATGGCTTCTCCACAAGGGTTGAACAAACCAAAGTTGTGTTCTTGGTTTACCAAAAAGATTCACAAGGGATTGGCAATTGTGTGAATCAAAACATGAGTCTTGGGACTCAAAAATATGAAGACTAGAGTAATTTGGACTCTAAAAAACGTCTTCTAAAGTCTTACAAAACAACTCCCCCGAAGTTGGTATTTATAGGAAAAAATATGAAGAGTCCCACGTTCTTAAAACTCTAAAATTCTATCCAGCGTACAAAAAAAATAACATTCTTTAAGGAATTTTCTCTATCTTCAAAAGGTCATAACTCCTTCTCCGTAGCTCGGAGTGAGGTGCCGTTTTTTCCAGTATCTTTGTTGCGGCGAGATCTTCAACTTTCCAGTTGACCAGACCTCCGAACTATGGATGTGAAATTACGAAAATGCCCTTGAACACTCCTATCATGCCTTTTTTCACTGTTTTGACTTCCCTTGCGTACCACTTGCATTAAGTCCCTAAAATCGTGGACCGTGAAGTCGTTGAGGCAGATGTGGGACATATTAATGGAGATGTTGAATGCTTGATTCTCGAAATTCGGATTGAGGCCGTCGAGTGACATCTTGAGGTGACGTGCCAAATGTAGCGGCGTACGACATACACAAATGAAACATGTTGGACATGAGAAAAATGTCCTTACTCACCTTCATTGTTATCCAAGCCAGTTATGGGAGAGAAATTATACTTGTATCTGGTAGTTTCAGAGAACGCAGTTAGCTCGACGTTGATAAGAATGAAGGATGGAGTGTAAAAACCCATCTATTACACTATCAAGGCCTTTCGAGGAGCAGAGATCAGATATCCAAGGCTGGAAAAGTTAGCACTGGCATTGATCAAAGCAAGTAGAAGGATGAGGCCATACTTCCAAGCTCATACTATAGTTGTGTATGCAGACATGCCGTTAAGGCAAGCTCTGCACAAACCGGAGAAATCAGGAAGATTGATTTACTGGGAAGTAGAATTGGGCGAGTACGATATAATTTATGAGCCTAGGTCGTCGCTCAAAGGACAAGCAGTGGCAGATGTTATCGCAGAGTTCACTTATCCAGACATCTCCAAAGAGTAGAAGTTGAATACCGACCAGCCTGAGGATGTTACAGGATCATAAAATTTAAACCCCAACCAACTTAAGTCGATTGACGAGCAAGGGAAGATGGTCGAAGAATAGCAAGGAGTGTTAGAAGAGGACATAAAGAAGCAACAAATATTCCACCGAGGCACTCTGTCTGGCCAAGAATTTGATAAGGAGATACCCGTGTGGAATTTATATGTAGATGGCTCTTTTTGCACCATAGGCAGTGGAACAGGGGTTATTTTAAACAACCCTGATAAAATTGATGTGAAGTATGCTTTGCATTTTTAATTTAAGGCTTCTAATAATGAGGCTGAATATGAAGCTATGATTGTGGGTCTCAGTCTAGCCAAAACTATGAAAGCGGAGCAAGTCGTTGTATACAGTGACTCACAGTTGATTGTAAATCAAATATTGGGAGTGTATGAAGCAAAAGGAGAATTAATGATCCAATATCATGTGAAAGCAACAGAGATTGTATCGAGCTTTAAAGCAGTGCGGTTAATTAGAATACCAAGATTAGAGAATGCAATAGTAGATGCCTTAGCTCGATTAGCCTCAGCCACATGCACCGAGCTACGAAAAACAATCCTAATAGAAATCCTAGCTGATCGGAGTATAAATGAGGATATAATAATGAATTTTATTACCCTTGATTTAGGACCATCTTAAATGGATCCCATCAGGGCCTACATTGAAGAGGGGGCTTTGCCAACTGATAGACTTGCAGCCAAGAAATTAAAGTTTAAAGCTGCTCGTTATGTATTGACCAATGGCATTTTATATAGACGAGGAATTATAGCGGGGTTACAAAGATGTGTCCACCCCTCCGAGGTGAAAAATTTGATTGAAGAGGTCCATGAAGGGTCATGTGGAGCCCATGTAGCAGGTCGGACACTCTTGCGAAGAATAACAACACAAGGGTGTTATTGGCCAATGATGAGAGCTGATTGTACATCTTACGCAAAGAAGTGTGATAAATGTCAATGTTTCTTCTCTATCCTAAGAACTCCCCAAACATTGCTAACATCCATCACGTCTCCTTGGCCATTCGCCATGTGGGGAATAGACTTGGTCGAGCCACTTCCAACGACTCGAGGAAGATTTAAATACCTTGTGGTCGCTGTAGATTATTTTACTAAATGGGTAGAAGCTGAGCCTCTTATTGATATGACGTATGACAAGGTGTATTAATTTATTTGGAAGAATATCATTTGTAGATATGGTCTTCCCCATGCATTCATCACAGATCATGGAACTCAGTTCGACAACGAGGAGTTCGCTGCATATTATCATCAGTCAAACATATTGAAGACCCACTCTACACCAGGCCATCCCCAGAGCAATAGACAAACTGAGGTGACGAATAGAACGCTACTAAATGGTTTAAAAAAATGACTGGATGATGCAAAGGCAAATTGGATTAACGAGCTACATTCTGTGCTGTGGGCTTATCGAACTATACCGCGAGTAGCAACAGGAGAATATACATGCATGCTGGCATTTGGAAGTGAAGCTATTATACCTGCTGAATTGGGCCTACCCACACATAGAGTGCTGAATTTAAGTTCTCCTATCAGTGACTTGATGAGGCGATTAGATCTAGATATGCTCGAAGAAGTTAGAGAAGAAGCGACAATCAGGAATGCTGCATACCAATAACAAACAAGAGAGTAAAGAAGTGTGATTTGAAGGAAGGAGATTATGTGATGAAGAAAATAATTCAAAAGCACAACAAACTGGAAGCTAACTGGCATGGACCATACAGAGTAACAGAGGTTGTTCGACCAGGGACATACAGGATTGAAACCTTGGAGGGAGAAGAATTTAAGAATGCATGGAATGCAGAGCATCTACGCAAGTATTATCAGTAGTTGGTATTCCTATGTAAATGCAGTTTTCTTCAGTACGAATAAAGTATTGAATTCTTTACCCAATTTCTCTCTTCTTGTTGAAATTTTTAGGAGTATTAGTGCTACACACTACGCATCAAGATCTGAAAAAATATCCACCAACTCCGATTGGTCGTTAATCAATATCCACCAACTCCGGTTGGTCGGCAAATTAATCTCCTCCAACTCCGGTTGGTCGGGAATCAATATCCACCGACTCCGATTGGTCGGCAAATTAATCTTCTCCAACTCCGGTTGGTCGGGAATCAATATCCACCAACTCCGGTTGGTCGAAAAATTAATCTCCTCCAACTCCGGTTGGTTGGGAATCAATATCCACCAACTCTGGTTGGTCGGCAAATTAATCTCCTCCAACTCCGATTGGTCGGGAATCAATATCCACCAACTCCGGTTGGTCAACAAATTAATCTCCTCCAACTCCGGTTGGTCGGGAATCAATATCCACCAACTCCGGTTGGTCAGAAAATTAATCTCCTTCAACTCCGGTTGGTCCGAAATCAATATCCACCAACTCCGATTGGTCGAAAAATTAATCTCCTCCAACTCCGATTGGTCGGGAATCAATATCCACCAACTCCGATTGGTCGGCAAATTAATCTCCTCCAACTCCGATTGGTCGGGAATCAATATCCACCAACTCCGGTTGGTCAGAAAATTAATCTCCTTCAACTTCGGTTGGTCGAGAATCAATGTCCACCAACTCCGGTTGGTCGGCAAATTAATCTCCTCCAACTCCGTTTGGTCGGGAATCAATATCCACCGACTCCGGTTGGTCGGCAAATTAATCTCCTCCAACTCCGGTTGGTCGGGAATCAATAACCACCAACTCCGGTTGGTCGGCAAATTATTCTCCTCCAACTCCGATTGGTCGGGAATTAATATCCACCAACTCCGGTTGGTCGGTAAATCAATTGCAATCAACTCCGGTTGGTTAAACTAAGCAGGATCATGGGATGTAAGTCGTTTCATTGCTCAGAATCAAAGAGTGATAAGTCACTATAATAAAAAAATAAAACATATCAAAATACGCATGTATTCACAAACAAAGATATTCTGCAAAATACTTAGAAGAAAATAAAATAGCAAAAGATGAAAAAATTTCTTCATTCAAATTAAGAAGAATTACATATGTTGTGAAAACTACAAGTCATTACATCAAAGACCCTACTCTATTATTTTTTTCCCTTCTGCCTTCGAAACAGGTTCTACTCCAGCAGGAGGATCGTCTAAAGCATAAGGAGAGTTTATGAAATTTACATCTTGAAGCATTCAAACATTCATCACTGATGGACGATCAAGCAAATGCTCTGGGTGAGATATGTCAAAATTTGAATGAAGACTGTAATCGCCGAGGTACTTTAAAATCAAGCACTGAGGAATTGCTCGACCAGGAATCCAACTCATGTCGAGCTTAAAAGGAGGCACGGGCAACTCAAGCAATCCAGGATCATAATAATCCCATAAGTAGTGACCTCGCTCTACTTTTAGCACGCACAATGCATTCAGCCACCCTTGCTTGTACCCTTCATTATTTTACTGCTGAATCCGATCATCAAGATGGTAAAGGGCTTCATTGTAGCCAGCCATCCAAAATTCTCTGGGTTGTTTATGGAAATGGTAAGTTAACCTCTCCAGTTGCTCGTAGAGATTCTTCACCAAGATTTCCTTATTTTCTAAGGCATAGCTTTGTGTGGAAAGTTGCTCGCTGAGGTTCAGATTCTTCTTGGACATCTCTGCTAAATCTTGGTTCTTTGCCATCAATTGAACTGCCTGATTTTCGAAAGCTACTTGAGTTCTTGCATCTTCAATAGAGATCCGACCAGCCTTTGCTCGTCCTCGAGAAGAAGATCTTGCTCGTCCACAAGCAGAGGTGGAAGGTCCACCTCTTTTTAAAGTTTCCAATTCATCTCTTAAGTTGGCATTTTTGACCTCCAAGAAAGAGAAACCTTCATCATTGACAGGGACCAACGCCCCCGAGGAAGATGTGGCAGACTTAAGTTGTTTAATCTCTCCCTGCAAAACAAGGTTTTCCTGCTCCCATAACTTGGCGATATGCCTGTGCTCTTCAACCTCAAGTTTCAAAATGCTCTCTTTCTTCTCATAAGCAGAGATAAAATTATCATATCCTTTGTCAGCACTCAGTTACTGATATTTTTTCTCATACCCTTGGTGGAAAAGGGTAGAGGACTCCTTATATTATTGTTGGAGTTCATCGATGGTACCCTGGAGATCTTCAATCATCTCATAATATGCCACATTATTGGCTACTGCACGATCGAGAAAACACTTCAGATACTGGTAAGCTTCAGTTGCTCGTTCAAAAGCATCTTAACCCAGGATATCAATGATTTGAGCATCATTCAGATCTGCACGACCATCCTTGAAATAGTCATTGCATTTTTTCATCAGTTTTGTGTCATGAGCTGACAAGATCTCTATACTAGCCATAAACTAGTAAAGAAAAGAGATAGAAAGAACCAATAAGAATGCAAACAAAACAAGTATAAGAATAAGTCAAGACAAATAACCAAAAGTTTGAATTTTATTTCATCACAAAAAGAAGTACATAGTCCAAAATTACATTCAATAAAAAAGCAAAAGAAAGATCCGAACAACTCTACACCTTCTCCTTGTTTCCTAAGTTTTCCTCGGAAGGTTTGGACAAAGAGGTTGGTTGCTCGGAGGGCAATGAAAGCTGCTCAGCAGAAGTATTTGCTGGTTGGGGCTGCTCGGAGCAAGGTTTAACTGCAGGGACCTGGACCCCAATTATCATGGAAGATTCTTTTGAGGCAGCTTTATCCTCTTCTTCTTCTCCAGGAGAGGGAGGAGGTCCATGAGTGTGTCGCTGGAACAGTTCAGAATTCTCAACTATTTTTAGCTCCTACAGGGCTGCAACCCATCCATCCCTGAAATATTTAAGGCTGGCAAACTCCATCTGAGAGGACATAACAGCCAGGCATTTGTTCCAGCCCTTATCCCAATCAGCACTGAAAGACTTTTTAACAACATTTATTCTTTTTTCCTTCTCTGAGGAAGTCCTCTCAATAAGAAGTTCCTCGACAGCCTTCAATTTCCCTTCCACCTCTTGTTTCTAGCGATCAATATCATGAAGTCTACCAACTTACTCTTCAGCAGTTTTGAGCTTATTCTCAAGCTCTTCAGCATTCTTGAGCTTCTCCTCAAGCTTTTTATTGTTCTTCTTAAACTCTTTCAATTTCTTCTCCAATTCCTTGGAGGCTTCCACAACTCGATCTCTATCCTGCTCAACGGACTTAACCTGCTTCTCCTAAGCAACCTTATTCTTCTCATACTTCTGATGAGAGTCTTTCAAAGACTGGGTTAATCCAGTAAAATCCTTTTCCACTCCATCCGAGGAACTGGAGGCCCTGATGGCTTCATCCTTTTTTACATTGCTATTGAAACACGTTACCAGCTGAGAAAAGAAATAACTCTAAGTCAATATATGAATATAGTATTAAAAAATAAAAGGATCAGATCAATAATACTTACTGAGGTAATGTGTTGAGCATCTAGAGCAGTAACTCTCTCACGAGTAAGATAATGTTCAATGTCAGGGACCTCTGGGATAGTCCAAGATTTTACTAAGCCCACAACGGAGCTCAGGGGAATAAAATTTGAAACACCGCCTTCGACAGTTGATGGTTGAGAGACTGGTTCAGCAAGTCTCTCAGAAAGATTTTTCTTTAACCTCCTTAGAGGAACATGAATATTCTCAAGTAACGACGTTGTCTTAGTTGGTGATATGACAATAACCTCACTAGGAGGAGTGATAGCAACAATCTTGCTTGGGATGACAGAGGGCTTTTCAACGATCTTGATCGGAGCCACAGGAGGCTTCTCGCCAAATTTCTTGGTAGCATCAGAAGGGGGTATCTCTACAGTCTTTACCCCCTCTTTTGGGACATATTTTTTTACTTCTCTTTGCCTCCACAGCAGGAGAATCAGACTTGTCGAAAAAGGAAGGAGCTTTTCTTCTCTTCATTATGTCACCAATAGGAATATTTGACTCTGAAGAAGCACCTTCCACACTAGTATCAGCAGCTGGTACTTGGCCAATGTCAACCACCACTGGACGAGCAGTAAAGGATGAAGTATAGCTCTTGTACTTCAACAAATAAGAAGTAGATCTAATGTGTTCCTTGACCACAGACTGGTGTAAACTCCCGATAAGTTTCAAATGCTTTAAATTAACCTCTGTCTCCTTTGGAGATTTTATTTTGCTGTCAACTGCAAATAATAAAAAATTAAATGTCAGTGATACATTTTATCAAACATCAAGAAAATGAGATTTTAAAAAATAAAAAACAACCTATTACATTTCCATAAGGGGGACACCTGGGACCCTGATATACATCATCTCCATTTAATGGAGCATGTTGCCAATTTTTCATAACAACTCCATGTTCAAAGTAATCCCTATTGGCATCTGGAAGATTGACAACTAAAGATTTATTCAAAAACCTAATTCTCCAGGTATTCGGTGCTATTTTTGCAGGAACAACGTCAAAATATTGACAGAACTCCAAATATAAAGGATTTGGAGGAAAAGAAAAGCCACATTCGGCCACAAAGAGACTTGGGAACCAATGTCCCTCATCCAAAGAAAAATAGTCAGAAGGTTCAGAAAGTTCTTCCAATATGACCCATGAAGGAATTGAGAATTCAGAACGAAATTTGTCAAGAGATTCAACAAGGTAAACCATGATGAACAAAATAAGTAAAAGAGAAGGAAGAAGATCTTACAGGAGAAGAGTGAACCAGTTGACAACGAACAATGGAAGAAACGAACGCACAAGATAGAGAAGAAATGAAAAGTTCGAAGACATAGATTGGAAAAGTGAAAGAAGACGGGATTTCTGTCGCGTTTAAATACTTTACCTCGAGAATAAAGAAAAACAATGATTACCAAGGCGGACGTTTGCGTATCCGATGGCTAAAAAGAAGAAAAGGGGCACAAAAATCGAAGCGGTTATGGAAATTCAAAATACTTTAAAAGCCAGCTACTATTCACTCAAAAAAGGAGTTATATACAACGAAAGTTTGCCTAAAATCCATACAAACCGAAAATCTAAGAAGCAGAATGTTCCTTACTTTTACTCATCATCAAACTACGAAACATTGGGGGCTTCTGTTGATACCAAATTTAGTCTGCTGACATGGACCAATCACTTACAGACACGTGTCTTCCAGCGTGGCAATTATGTATACTTCTATCGAGCAACTCAAGATCACCGAGCAACTAAGAAGCCATGAGGAACTTAGGGGCCCCGAGCAGCTCGAGCGTGTCGAGCTACTTAGGTGGTCCGAGCAACATAGCATTCTAATCAGGATAATCAAGGAGACGACTGCGCATTAAATGCTCATTTATTATCATACAGATGTACATGTCTACTAGATAACAGCGCATTGTCCTTTCATTTATACAGCCTCAAGGCTATAAATACATTATAACCTCCTCATTGGAGGGGAATGAAATTTCGGGAGCAAACCATACCTTGAGAATTCCAAACAAACAGTCAGCAATAACAAAAACAGTGGACGTAGGCCATTCTTGCAAGGCTGAAGCACTTTAAAAATCTATTGTCTATTATTTCTTTATTCTTTTTATTTGTGATTAAAATAATTAGGTCAAATCTAATTTTTTACATCAACACCAACTTTGAGAAATCTTTGGTGATGATTTATTGAACATATTGGGACTAGAGAAGGGCAGTAGGATATACCTAAGACCCAGAAAATATTATTTTTGAGATTTTTGAATGAGTGGAAATTAACGAGTGTTAATTAAATGAGTTATTATGGAGACATATGTTACATGGGATTTAAATTGGATAAATGATAATTTAAGGTTGGGACCAGTAGTAAGAGAGTTATTAATTACCGATATATACTTAGGAATATGTGGGATTAACCCCAAGAGATAGAATAAAGGGTTAAAAATGAATTAAGGGTTATCGAGAATTAAACCTAATTAAAGATGAGTTTAATTCATAGAATTTTGAAAGTTGTGATGACATGGACAAGTAGGGTGTAGATATTTACCTACCAAATTAGGTTAAGGGATACTTATTTAATCTTTGAGTAATAAGTGAGACTTGGTAATATAAAATGAAGAAGTAAAGTCATAATCTTTAATACGTAGGATTTGTTAGATAAAAATACTACGTATGGGAATTATCATATGGTTTTGTAAATGACTTATGGATGTTATATTTATATAGGTGTGATGACTACCTATATTATTATTTGTATGTATGACATACTTACGCTGCTTGCTATCGGGGCTTCACGTTGTGGACGGTTTTATCCTTGTGCGCCTAATTGGGGGGGGGGATTTTAGATTCGTACACTGATCATAGGACCTTAGACGCGCGCTATCGGTGTAATGATAGTTTCGACGGTTGAATGGGAGCGTAGGTATGTGTGTGACCCATTTGGCTGGGGAGTATGCTCGCCTCCATTATGTTTGTATTATGTCATATGATTCATGAGAGACACCGGAGCATTTGCCCTCTATTCAATGAGTTAATGTATCAGGACATGATAACAGAGTATGCATGCACCGCAATTGTGATTAATTATTACTGTGGGAATAAGTATTGTAATACCCCGTATTTTTTATGATTGAAATAATTATGTGATTAATTATCACTGTGGGAATAAGTATGTAATTAATTATTGTTGTTGGATTAATTAAATTAAAATGCGAGAAATTAATTTGTTATTAATCTGGATTAAAATAATTATTAACTAGCGTGCCAATGGTTAATACTTATTGTTGAGAATTATTGAATATTACTGTGTGATATGTAATATGGAATTATAACATTTGATAAATTGTCGAAAGTGAGAAATATGGCAGTTTGGTAATTTAAGTCTGACACGCGTGTGAGTCGTGTCGGGACTAATTGAATGGAATAAAAAGAGAATTTATTTTTATTAACTCGTATGGTCATTTAGAGTGTTCCGTTGAGTCCGGGAGGGTTGATATAGTCAAAATAGTATACCCGAATGTTTAGTTTGAGTCCCGGGGCAATTTTAGACCTAACCGACGTCCCGAGAGGGCATTTTGATAAATTATATTTTTGGGTTTAATTAATGGACGAAAATTGGGAGTTATTTTATCAGCCTAGAAAAGTCCTTTAGGGTTGTGAGTCACAGAAAGGAAAGAACGACCATAGAGGGTGTGAGGGAGAACCAATTTCCAAGATGGAAGGCCAAATTATCACCACCTTGCACAACCACCACCACCAATGCGTAGATCGAGAAGAGAGGAACGCGTATATACCAACATCACCAACGGATCAGACTGTCATTTCGAGGCAAGTGTTTATTACTTGATTTCTTTTAGCAATAATCATGCTCATGTTAGTGTAGGTGAAATTAATAATGATTTACGTATGAATTGGGTGAAAATTGGAGATTTAAATTATGATTAAGGATTGGTTTAATTAGTAGTTTAAAGTCCTTCATGTATGTAGAGGATTAATCACGAAATTGAATTATATATTGATGAACGAATCTAGGTTGATTAGGTTCTTTAATTGAATATTTGGAAGCTAGGGTTCATATGAATTAATTTGGGGATTTTATATAATTTTGATGATTAAGGACGAATTAGTAATCCTAGGATGTTAGGAATGATTTATAACCTGTTATGTGTTGATGGGTATTGATGATGAGGCGTTGGGTGTTGAATCTTAAAGGTTTTTAGGTTCAAAAATGGTGAAAAATGCTGATTTCTGGACAAAGGGGATGAACCAGTGCGCGTCGTGCGAAGTCTCGTTCGAGCGAGATCTGTATCTCACGCGATATCGTTCGAAAGACACGTGGAAGTCGTTCGAGCGACAACCTTTCTGGTTCGAGCAACAGGGTGAATTGTTAGGAATTTTCTTAGAGTCCAGTTTTGAGTTTACCGGTTTATTGGAGTGAGAGAAACTGCCAAATAGTAAATTTACATAAGACGAAATTTTGGGAAAGTATGTGAGAATAAATACTTTACTTATTTCGGTATAGAAAGAATGTACCCTGGAGATTACGAGAGAGATAGTAATCTAAATATTTATACTCTACGTAGTGTTGAGGTTAAAATACGTATGAGAAGTATATATGTAGGTTAGAGAAATACCTATAAATTCTAATAGGATGTGTGTATGCCTATTATTTAATATTATTGTTAAGAGAACTATTGGGTGATAACCCGGGGGATGCAAGATTCTCTTAAGAGGCGCACTAATGGGTGTTAACCCGGGGGTGCTGAATTATTATTGATAGGTGCATTAATGGGTGCTAACCCAGGGATGTATGATTAGTATATATATATATATATATAATTGTGAAATTTTTTACTGTGTGAAATTAGTAGACTTGGTAATAATAATAATAATAATAATCATTACATTGCGCCACTTAACCTAAGGGTGCAGGATTAGTGTATATATATAGGATGTTAAAACTATATATACATATATATATATATATATATATATATACATATATGAGTGTACTTGGGGAACTTTCTACTTTGTGAGACTAGTATATAAAATGAAAATGAGAAATAAAATAATCTTAGTAGATAAAAGATTAACCATTCAAATGGTGAATAATGAAACTTAGCAAGTGAGATAAACTATCTGAATAGCGTATTGTATGAGCGATACAGGAATACTACTAGTGAGCATCGTTAGTATTAGTATGGTTTCTGACTAGTTAGACGAGGTGGTATAACTCGGGGGAGATTAAATGTACGTTAGGCGTGCACAATAGATGAGAGGTGAGAAACTCATGCGAGAGTTCGATAACTAAAATGCGTATAAGACTTATTTTAAGAACCATTTTTAAATACTTTCTAAATCATTTTTGAACCTCGGGCTCTGACCCGTTTCTTGTGTCTCTTCTCTCTTTTGCTATATATAAATATTATATCAGGTGCTCAGCCATAGGGGTACCAGATTTAGAGATTTGGGTTACTTGACGTGCTGCAGCTGTTGTGGAAGCTATAGGTCCTTGCAGTAGACGCATCTATCTTTTTCATTAAGTTTCATCTAGACTTATTATCTAGGACATATTTCTCCCACTTCTAGTGCTTCATCAGAGAAATTGTATTCGGTTTACTTTATGGTTTGGAGTTTTGAACTGGGAGGTTTTACCCAGTCTTATTTATTTCAGTACTTGATTCATGTTCAATATTTATTATATTCCTATGTGTGGTGAATGGTTTATATTTTAAGATTGAATGAAAATGTATTTACTTGGTTTTACTAAAATTGGAAATGCTTTGACACCTAGCTTAATTTTATATTAGGTGATTAATATGTTAAAATTTTTTTCGACAGTGATGCTAAGAATGAACCAACCGAACATTCTGTTTTAAATTGGTACAGGACTAATCACCTTTTATTTAATTGGGCGGGGTGTTACAGGTGGTATCAGAGCATCAGTTTCTAGTGTCCTTCGGATCTGTGTGGCTTATTCTGTTTCAGCGTAATGTTCTTTGATGTAGAGCCTTATGATAGGATTGTTGTGTTTCCTTACGTATGCGACGTATGTTCTCCTTCTATGAATTATAATGGATGTGACTCATTATATGAAATTTTGTGTGTTTCAAACACCGAACATTTTAGGACGACCAGCGAGGGTCGTAAGAAGAACTGCAGGAGAAGAAGCACAACAGAAGATATAGAGTAATCGGGAAAGAGTGATCGTGATGAAAATCACCATGAGAATTACTTAAGCAAGTGATAGTGAAATTATCACTCAGGAAAAGTGAATTCCCAAGACACAATCGTAGATAACGATGGAGTGATTTCAGGACTACCTAGTATAGTCGATAAGGGGGAAATCAAAGGGAATCTTTTAAAAACCCATCGGTGAAGATGCGGAGAAGAAAACTAGAAAGTGTAACAGACCAGCGGTGGTAAAAAAATCCGAAGGCAATTGTGTAGAGTGGAGTGTGACGGAACTCAAAATTAAATTTGGAGTTAAAAGCTATAGCTTTTAGGAGCATCATGTAGTGATTAGAGGCAATCACCACCTATGAAGAAGTGTGTTTGAAATTTAGATAGAATTTGGGTATGATTTGACTGTGGGGTCTTCCATTCGAGGTGGTAACAAAATGCGAGTAAAATTTTGATGTTTAGCACAATGGGTAAAATAGAAACCGATCGTAAGAGAACGGTTGAATTTCATAATGATTTTCGTACCTGGTAGAGGGGCATAAATTATCCAAAGGGTCTATAGTTAATAAAGAACCCGTGAGTTGAATACAAGTATAAATGAGAAATCCATCTAGGATGACTAATGTTGATGTCGTCAAGGTTATACGGTGACTAGTTATTGCGTTATTTCCAGAAGGAGTAAGCCAGAAAGGTTAGAGAATCTGACCGAAAAATAAAACTGAACTTAACGGTGTTAGTGAAACCCCACATGAGAGTATACCCAACAGGGAACACTGTTAGATGATTTTAAGTTGATTAACTTGCTACAAAGTGACGATGAAGTCAATCAGGGCCTAGAGTCCACCAGCGTAGCCCATAAGTTAAGACTACTTGGTCCGAGAGAAGGAATTTTCCAAAATGGTCAGTGGGACCAGTGACGGGGAAATGGCTCGTGAAATTTCCCTATGTGAAGAAAGTATAACTACAAGGGTTGAATATGTCCATAATTGAGAAGTGAGACCGAAAATATTAGAAATGGTAAATCATGCCAGTTAAGCATAACAATTGGGAGAGCGATACTTCCAACAAGGGAATTTGGGGTCAAGAGAATTAGGCCCAGGAAATTTATAACCCGAGAGTGATGGGTTCAGGATGGATTAGTAGTGTCCTTATTAATAGTAGCATACAGTATGTCAGGGTCGACGGGGCTCGGGATGTAAACGGGAGTTCAATAAAGCCATAATTGAGGCCTAGAGAGTTTGGGCCAACATTTCAATAATGGGTGTGAAACCCACATGATGGAACAAATTGTCCATGATGAGAGGGGACAACTATAGCATGAAATCCTAAGATGTATAACGATTGCAGATGTTCATGGGTCATGATGGCAGCCACGTGCTGAGACCCTATGATTTGGCGAGACTGGTGAGGTTTTGCTTCTTCCTTGTGAGTAAAGGATTAATTCTAGTGACATGGGTGTGCCACAACTTTTAGGTAAATTAAAAACCTTAAACTTAACGTGCGGGTCGAGTTTAGTGGGAACGTTAGTCTTAACAGTCTTGTTACAAACGTTTTTCTCATTGTGAACAGGGCATTTTGATGATTGCCCGTGAGTGAACCGGGTGGACCCTAAGAATATGTTTTGTTGTTATAATTTACTACTACATTGAGTCATCTTTAGTAGAGTTTATTATGGTAATGTGTAGTGATTAATTACCGCATGGTTAAACGATAGTAAAAATGTAGTCATATGACTGTCGTGCCGGATACTCCGGGAGGAGTGATATTAATTTTGTGCGGAGCCACCTGAAATAGGGTTGGGCCCAGATATGGGTATATATGAAACTTTTATGGTATTGTAGACCTCAACGAGTATAGTGTCTAATTATATGTGATTCCTGTGCATAGGAATTTATTTGTCTGTTAAGACTTAGAATACATTGTGTTCTTATCGAGTAGCAAAATAAAGCTCGTTATATATTTATAGCGCCAAGTACTTGGGATAGTGAGAGCGCCATGCTTCATGTTATTTTTAGGGACATGAGAGTGACCGAGTAGAATTTTATGTAGGAAGGTACATAGTAGGGACTGAGGGACTTATAGACCTCGACAACTGACTAGGTTAGATAGTAGTGTATCAGGGGGTTCCTTGTTTGGATTTTGCTTTGCGAGACATCTCACACATGAAACTAACGAACGCCGAGAGTTGGATAGAAGTTTGGTTGATAGTACATAAGTTTTTTACGTTGATTATTGTACCTATAAAAGAATATGATTGAGAGTTGATAATTATTTTATGACTTAAGGCCAATAGATTCGCCTAGTCTTAGTATCATTCTGAATAGAGCAATGATGCCAATGAAGGATAGAATAAGTTATGACTAGCGGGGTGGTTGAGTGCACCTCTACTATATCAGCATACCAAGTATGCGAAAATGGAAGTAAGAAAATTACATGTCAATTATACAATGTTGCGCGAGGCATGGGGTGTATGGGCGCCTTAGGTGATTGAATCAGATAGTGGATTATTATTATCATGTGAATTCGATAATATGTAGTCAGGTAAGCTGAAGCTTATTCCGTAAGATTTGTCAGAGACTTACGTTTTAAGATTTGTGTCACGCGGTGCGGCAAAGTCACTTGCATCAAGGTTAGAAGTACATTCGAGAGAGTATAAAATGTATCAGGTTTCAAATAACAGTGGTGAAGGGTTATGATGTAGAGTAATATTGTAAGGTTAGTCTGGCAGTGGGTCACCTGACTGTTAGAAAAATAGTGGGCAATTCGAAACCAGTAGGGGCTTCTTCCACTAGAGAATGGGGGAGTAACCCAAGGATCTTCTCATGTAGCTGAGATGGTAAGATTATAGGTACTAAAATGCGATTGAGTACGACCTAATACCCACAGAGGGATGGGCAGGCAAGTGGTCTAATCGGATGCGGGAAAGAAAATTTTATGTGCACCCTTAAATCTTCGGGGAGGATGATAATAATACCTTCCACTAGTGGAGTTGTGTTCAATAACTCCTATGAGTTCACGTTTGGGCAGAGTGCCAGTAGAAGTATGGCACGGTAAACTTTGTTGTGTGTCCTACTTGATAGTTAAAGGTGGGGGACCAGTTATGATTACGAATATCGGAGAAGAATTGATATTATCGTATATATTGTGTGTGAAATATATTGCACAACTAATTTACTTATATGAACGACACGAGACGAATTCGTATGTATCTGAAAAGAAAATAAATCTACTAAGGTGCAAATAGTAGAAGTCTAGATAGTGAATAGCTAAAATAAAGTTTAAGTAGTGAAACTTAAGCGGAAAGGCTTGGGCAAGAGCCTATATGACAGGGTAACCTGGAGTTTAAAAGAAACACATGTGAAGTGTTCATTATTAAGGGTGTAAGAGAGTAGTCTAATTTTGGGGAAATACTCGATTTTAGCACGTGTTTGACTTGAGCAACTTCGGTTGCGCCTACGTATCCGTTATGCTCGGAATCAAAGTCAGCGTAGTTCGTGGGTTCGTACTATTCGCCGGAAAACTCATTGTGGTGGTTTTTTGGAGAGATGGGAGGTGTTTCCACTCTTCTCAAAGAACTCATCTCAAAACTCTCTCTGAAACCTCATAAGATAAGAAAATCACCCTCATCTTCCAAGAAGATCCCTTTCAAATGTATGGGGGGAGGGCTTGTTTATAGCAAAACCAACCCAAGTGGGTCGCCACATGTCAATTAACTCGTGGTGACACATGTCCTATTTTAAGTGGCATGTGTCCCATAACATATGTCAAAACTCTCAATACTAGAATATTGTCTAGTTAATATGTAAATAACACACAAATACGCGTGATATGTCCGACGCGCATAATAATACCTCAGTCGCATAAACACATGGACTTTTGTCAATATTAATCATCTCTAATCTCATTTAATAATTTAATGAGAGGCTTATCATTAAGCCCCTCCTACATTTGCCCCCTCGTACATATAGTTGATATATTGATACATGTCTGAAATATATCGACTGTATGTACGAAATAATTTTAGTCAGTTTTCATATTTTCGATCGACCTGTGGATCGTGGGTAATAATCTCATATCTCATTTCATCTTGATGATGTATTTTTACCTCATATATCACATTTTATGATATAATGCAATCTCATATTTCATATCTCAGTTATATGATATACATCAATTTTATATCTCATATCTTAAATCCCATTTTGCAGCTTTGATCTCATAGGTTATTCCGAAGGACCTCGTTTATCATTATTTTCATATGAATGATATACACCGAGTGTTGCCCCCATTCCTATTTAAATGATCATGCATCCATATTTTTATTGCGATTGTTTGTAACTCTGCTTTGGTAAAGAGTATTATCATGAACACATAATAACTACCTCAGCATTCTCTTTTAGCATTCTCAACTACGCTTGGTTAAAGTATTATTATGGTTTACATAATAACTACTTCATTGTTCTCGATTAATCTTTTAGTGCATGCACATGTTTTTGATTTATTTCATTGTCGATGAGGTTTCTTGTGCGTGTACATAATATTTGACTTGCTCAAATTACCACTTTTTAATGTATTTCGCAAACTCACACCTACGAAGTGACTTGATGGTGAGAACACACTTGTCAAGGTTTCTCGTAAACTCCACCGTTAGGGGTGACTTAACAATGAAAACACACTTGTTAAGGTTTTTCACAAACTCCACCGTTAGAGGTGACTTAATAATGAAAACACACTTGTTAAGGTTTTTTCGCAAACACCACCGTTAGAGGTGACTTAATAATGAAAACACACTTGTTAAGTTTTTTTCGCAAACTCCACCGTTAGAGGTGACTTAACAATGAAAACACACTTGTTAAGTTTTTTCGCAAACTCCACCGTTAGAGGTGACTTAACAATGAAAACACACTTGTTAAGGTTTCTCGTAAATTCCACCGTTAGGGGTGACTTAACAATGAAAACACACTTGTTAAGGTTTTCCGCAAACTCCACCGTTAGAGGTGACTTAACAATGAAAACATACTTGTTAAGTTTTTTCGCAAACTCCACCGTTAGAGGTGACTTAACAATGAAAACACACTTGTTAAGGTTTTTCGCAAACTCCACCGTTAGAGGTGACTTAACAATGAAAACACACTTGTTAAGTTTTTTCGCAAACTCCACCGTTAGAGGTGACTTAACAATGAAAACACACTTGTTAAGTTTTTTTCGCAAACTCGGAGGTGACTTAACAATGAAAACACACTTGTTAAGGTTTTTCGCAAACTCCACCGTTAGAGGTGACTTAACAATGAAAACACACTTGTTAAGTTTTTTCGCAAACTCCACCGTTAGAGGTGACTTAACAATGAAAACACACTTGTTAAGGTTTCTCGTAAACTCCACCATTAGGGGTGACTTAACAATGAAAACACACTTGTTAAGGTTTTCCGCAAACTCCACCGTTAGAGGTGACTTAACAATGAAAACATACTTGTTAAGTTTTTTCTCAAACTCCACCGTTAGAGGTGACTTAACAATGAAAACACACTTGTTAAGTTTTTTTCGCAAACTCCACCGTTAGAGGTGACTTAACAATGAAAACACACTTGTTAAGGTTTTTCGCAAACTCGGAGGTGACTTAACAATGAAAACACACTTGTTAAGTTTTTTTTGCAAACTCCACCGTTAGAGGTGACTTAACAATGAAAACACACTTGTTAAGGTTTTTCGCAAACTCCACCGTTAGAGGTGACTTAACAATGAAAACACACTTGTTAAGTTTTTTTCGCAAACTCCACCGTTAGAGGTGACTTAACAATGAAAACACACTTGTTAAGGTTTCTCGTAAACTCCACCATTAGGGGTGACTTAACAATGAAAACACACTTGTTAAGGTTTTCCGCAAACTCCACCGTTAGAGGTGACTTAACAATGAAAACATACTTGTTAAGTTTTTTCTCAAACTCCACCGTTAGAGGTGACTTAACAATGAAAACACACTTGTTAAGGTTTTTCGCAAACTCCACCGTTAGAGGTGACTTAACAATGAAAACATACTTGTTAAGTTTTTTCTCAAACTCCACCGTTAGAGGTGACTTAACAATGAAAACACACTTGTTAAGGTTTTTCGCAAACTCCACCGTTAGAGGTGACTTAACAATGAAAACACATTTGTTAAGGTTTTTCGCAAACTCCACCTATAACGGTGACTTAACAACGAAAACGTTTGTTAAGATTTATATAATCTCCATCTTATAACGGTGACTTAACAACGAAAACGCTTGTTAAGATTTTTATATAATCTCCACCTTATAACGGTGACTTAACAACGAAAACGCTTGTTAAGATTTTTATATAATCTCTACCTTATAACGGTGACTTAACAACGAAAACGCTTGTTAAGATTTTTATATATAGTCTCCACCTTATAACGGTGACTTAACAACGAAAACGCTTGTTAAGATTTTTATATATAATCTCCACCTTATAACGGTGACTTAACAACGAAAACGCTTGTTAAGATTTTTATATATAATCTCCACCTTATAACGGTGACTTAACAACGAAAACGCTTGTTAAGATTTTTATATATAGTCTCCACCTTATAACGGTGACTTAACAACGAAAACGCTTGTTAAGATTTTTATATAATCTCCACCTTATAACGGTGACTTAACAACGAAAACGCTTGTCAAGATTTTTATATATAGTCTCCACCTTATAACGGTGACTTAACAACGAAAACGTTTGTTAAGATTTTTATATAATCTCACTGTTTTTTATATCTCTTCTCATGTTGCTCGCAAAGTTCTCGTAATATGATGTCATATATGAAGGATGACTATGACTTTGTCGATTTCTGAGTGACAAGTAATTAACCCGTTTGAACTCTTTGCGAAAGAAACTGAAGAAGCTTTTGTAATGACCTGTTTGGATGTTACTATACTCTGAAGGTTCATCAATCTAACCTTGGCGTGGATGATGTCGAAGAAGCTTTAGACTACAAGCTACGTTACATCATAATATCCATTTGCCCCCTTTTATTTGATTTTATCTCATGATAAAATAAAATAAAATAATTTACATATATCGTTTACAATTCCCACCCGAAAAAGAAATGAAAGCAACCTAATTATTACATTTCATGGGGTGTATCTCAAACTATCATGTCTTTGAACAATGACTTGATATTTGTGTCGCTCAATATCTACTCGTTCAGAAGCCTCTGGAAAATAATAGCTTTCTGACACAATAGTATAATATTGCAAAGGGTTAGTAAAACTCAGGAAATATCCAAGTACAATTCTCATCATGCCCCCTTTATTTTATTTTTATTTTATTTGATATAATAAAATTTAAATAAAGTCCGGGGATATTTGTGTAATGAATCGTAACCACCCATACTTGTAGGTGTATCGTGGACAATTTAATGTCGTTTAGGGGTGAATCTCATAATAAATCTAAAGGTGTATATAATCTCAAAATAAATCTTCAGTTCTGAAACATATTCAAATATTTCGTAAATGAATCATAATGTAATGAATACGATGTACAAATAATTATGAATATTTTCGAACGATTAAATTTTCTATGAGAACTGCACTATTATCTCTATATTTTATTTTGTCATAAAAAAAAATTATAAACTCATTTTTCCAATGGTACCACTCATGTCATTTTGATATTGTTCTAGCCTTTATTTTATTCAAATCACCGGCAACAATAACAACATTTTGAGATTTTTTTTTTTTTTTTTTGAAGAATCAAATGCAATAATAATTTTCTTATAATTTAACAACCAACACTCCATATAACATCATGTTATGAATATAGTAAAATCTGCATACACATCATACGTGTATGTGTATATAAGAAGTATTAAAAAATTTTTTTTTTTTTTTGAAATAAAGCATACTGATTTTAGAATTATTACGAGTATGCAAATGGCCACTTGACTCCCAAATGCAGAAGCAGATGCAAGTGTAGGCCAATTTTTGTGGTCATTCGCCCAAACACTGCTGCGAAGCGGCACGACATCAAAAAGCGAGGGGACATCCAAATAGAAAACGTGAGGGAACATCTAAACATTGGGAATACATCCAAATGGGAAACGCGAGGGAGCCTATATCCAAACGTAAAACGTTACAGATGCAGTGGTGATTGAAACTCAGGTCTGCCAGATTTTTTTTTTTTGAGCTCCCACGGAGGTTCTACGTGTTTCAAGCTCACACGGTGGTTTGTCAAGGTTCATGGGATTTCAAGTTCCCACGGTCATCAGCTGATTTTGGGTAGCGGCAATGGTCTCCTACTAGTTGGAGTTTCATCGGGTAGAGCTTCCACGGAGCAAGCTCCATAGGTTTTGAGAAATCTCAGATGAATCTGTTGAAATTTTTATGCCAGATCTACACATACAAAAATGAGGTTCATCGGAGCAAAGCTCCATCGGATCCTGACCGAGGTTTGTCGGATTTTTGAGTTCCCACGAAGTTTATTCATATTTCAAGCTCCCACGAGTTCATCATCATTTTTTTTTTTTAAATATATTCTCATAGTTAGAGTTTTGTATATAAAATCTGCCAAGGTTGTGTATGTCGACACAGGGGATATGCCGGAGTGTACGGGCCATTTAATATAGAACGTGAGGTAGCTTTGGTGACATTAAATCGGTACAGACCACAAGTACAAATAGTAAAGTCATGTCTAAGAGGATGTCAGTCAGCAACAGGTAAAAAAAATAACCAGTCTTTTCTCTCTGTAACATCTTTATGCGTGATGCACTGGCCGGCTAAAACAGCTGTGACAACTAGCATACAGTCTGGTACCACCAAACCCATAAGTATGGTTAATGTCAGACTATCATGTACATGAGTTCTCATTAAAACTTGTTGTGCACATCTCCTGTGCACGTATGTATATATAACACATGTTTTTGCACTATTCCTATTTTCAAAAAGTATTCATACTATGCTATTTCGGAAAATGGAGGCAAATTTTATCACGTAAAACATATATGTACGCATATACTGTATAAGTTATATAATAAGTATCTTAACAATTGTTTTGCACATGGTCATCAAATCAATACTATTCAACAAGTACAGTAGTAAGGGGCTCTACATTTTTTTTTTAATTCACAACGGCTGTCAATGTCAAGCTCACGCATGACTATATTTTTTCAGCTATAAACAGTAGAATACATACACATATTCGTCAGATATAAACATCTATCAATATTTGTGTTGAGCCATGCTCCTCCAGATAAAATATCTTTTGACAAATGGGTACAATCCAATTAATGCTTACTCAATATATTTGTACCCAAAGGCATATTAATGAAGTTTCAACAGCCTTTTCATTTATCAATAAGTAAGTATTTGTCAAGCACAAACATATTAATCTGTAGAGTTGCTCGTAAAAAAAAATGGATCTAATATAAAAATCTCACAAGATCATGTTTTTTTTTTTTCCTACATCTGTTTTTCATCGCGAAAAGTGTTTTTTTTTTTTCCTTCAATATTCATAGTTCTATCAGATCTTATACAAATAAAATATGTACTCTCTTGTGAAATATCAATGCCATATGACTTTTGTTCGCTTATTAAGAATGTATTTCAGATAACTTTTATTTTGACATAAACATTCAGTATAAGCATATCATGTGATTTCACTTTGAAGTATAAGAAATATAAGTACAAAGTTAATGATCTTATCTGAAATAACGCAGATGGTCAGGAGATGAGTAGTTCCTCCCATAAACGTTGGAGCATAAGGCTGATATATCAACACCTTTTATCCCTTTACGTTCACTTTTTTCAAGCACGAATGAGGCGTTACACAATAAAAATTGTGAATACCTCCCCAGCAGAGTCGCCAAATGTAAGAGAGTAGTCTAATTTTGGGGAAATACTCGATTTTAGCACGTGTTTGACTTGAGCAACTTCGGTTGCGCCTACGTATCCGTTATGCTCGGAATCAAAGTCAGCGTAGTTCGTGGGTTCGTACTATTCGCCGGAAAACTCATTGTGGTGGTTTTTTGGAGAGATGGGAGGTGTTTCCACTCTTCTCAAAGAACTCATCTCAAAACTCTCTCTGAAACCTCATAAGATAAGAAAATCACCCTCATCTTCCAAGAAGATCCCTTTCAAATGTATGGGGGGAGGGCTTGTTTATAGCAAAACCAACCCAAGTGGGTCGCCACATGTCAATTAACTCGTGGTGACACATGTCCTATTTTAAGTGGCATGTGTCCCATAACATATGTCAAAACTCTCAATACTAGAATATTGTCTAGTTAATATGTAAATAACACACAAATACGCGTGATATGTCCGACGCGCATAATAATACCTCAGTCGCATAAACACATGGACTTTTGTCAATATTAATCATCTCTAATCTCATTTAATAATTTAATGAGAGGCTTATCATTAAGCCCCTCCTACAAAGGGTATTCGATAGCGTACTACATGGGTGGTACAGAGTAGTTTACTTGGGAGCGCAGGGATGTGATGCGAAATATATATACCTCGTTGTTGTACCTGGTATACTTTTTCCGAATTTCGGGATGAAATTCCGTTGTAAGGGGGGGAGTATGTAACACCCCGTATTTTTGATGATTTAAATAATTATGTGATTAATTACTATTGTGGGAATAAGTATGTAATTAATTATTGTTGTTGGATTAATTAAATTAAAATGCGAGAAATTAATTTGTTATTAATCCGGATTAAAATAATTATTAACTAGCGTGCCAAGGGTTAATACTTATTATTGAGAATTATTGAATATTACTGTGTGATATGTAATATGGAATTATAACATTTGATAAATTGTCGAAAGTGAGAAATATGACAGTTTGGTAATTTAAGTCTGACACGCGTGTGAGTCGTGTCGGGACTAATTGAATGGAATAAAAAGATAATTTATTTTTATTAACTCGTATGGTCATTTAGAGTGCGCCGTTGAGTCCGGAAGGGTCGAGATAGTCAAAATAGTATACCCGGATGTTTAGTTTGGGTCCCAGGGCAATTTTAGGTCTAACCGGCGTCCCGAGAGGGCATTATGGTAAATTGTATTTTGGGGTTTAATTAATGGATGGGAGTTATTTTATCAGCCTAGAAAAGTCCTTTAGGGTTGTGAGTCACAGAAAGGAAAGAACGGCCATAGAGGGTGTGAGGGGGACCAATTTCCAAGAAGGAAGGCCAAATTATCACCACCTGGTACAACTACCACCACCAACGCGTAGATCGAGAAGAGAGGAATGCGTATATACCAATAGCACCAATGGATCAGACCGTCATATTCGAGGCAAGTGTTTATTACTTGCTTTCTTTTAACAATAATCATGCTGATGTTAGTGTAGGTGAAATTAATTACGATTTACATATGAATTGGGTGAAAATTGGAGATTTAAATTATGATTAAGGATTAGTTTAATTAGTAGTTTAAAGTTCTTCATGTATGTAGATGATTAATCACAGAATTGAATTATATATTGATGAACGAATTTGGGTTGATTAGGTTCTTTAATTGAAAATTTGGAAACTAGGGTTCGTATGAATTAATTTGGGGATTTTATGTAATTTTGATGATTAAGGACGAATTAATGATCCTAGGATGTTAGGAATGATTTATAACCTATTATGTGTTGATGGGTATTGATGATGAGGCGTTGGGTGTTGAAACTTAGAGTTTTTTAGGTTCAAAAATGGTGAAAAACACTGAATTCTGGGCAAAGGGGACGAACCAGTGTGCGTCGCGCGAAGTCTCGTTCGAGCGAGATCTGTATCTCGCGCGATGTCGTTCGAACGACACGTGGAAGTCGTTCGAGCGACAACCCATCTAATTCGAGCGATAGGGTGAATTTTTGGGAATTTTCTTAGAGTCCAGTTTTGAGTTTACCGGTTTATTAGAGTGAGAGAAACTGTCAAATAGTAAATTTAAATAAGATGGAATTTCGGGAAAGTATGTGAGAATAAACACTTTACTTATTTCGATATAGAGAGAATGTACCCTGGAGATTACGAGAGAGATAGTAATCTAAATATTTATACTATACATAGTATTGAGGTTAAAATACATGTGAGAAATATATATAGGTTGGAGAAATACCTATAAATTCTAATAGGATGTGTGTATGCCTATATTATAATATTATTGTTAAGAGAACTAATGGGTGATAACCCGGGGGATGCAGGATTCTCTTGATAGGAACACTAATGGGTGATAACCCAGGGGTGCTTGATTATTATTGATAGGTGCATTAATGGGTGCTAACCCGGGGATGCAGGATTAGTATATATATATGTATAGGGATGGTGTGACTATATATATATATATGAACTTGTGAAAATTTCTACTCTGTGAAATTAGTAGACTTGGTAATAATAATAATTATTACATTGCACCAAGTGGTGTTAACCTACGGGTGCAGGATTAGTGTATATATATAGGATGATGAGACTATATATATATATATATATATATATATATATATGAGTGTACTTGGGAAACTTTCTACTTTGTGAGACTTGTAGATAAAATGGAAATGAGAAATAAAATAATCTTAGTAGATAAAAGATTAACCATTCAAACGGTGAATAATGAAACTTAGCAAGTGATATAAACTATCTGAATAGCGTATTGTATGAGCGATACGGGAATACTACTAGTGAGCATCGTTAGTATTAGTATGGTTTCTGACTAGTTAGACGAGGTGGTATAACTCGGGGGAGATTAAATGTACGTTAGGCGTGCACAATAGATGAGAGGTGAGAAACTCATGCGAGAGTTCGATAACTAAAATGCGTATAAGACTTATTTTAAGAACCAGTTTTAAATACTTTCTAAATCATTTTTAAACCTTGAGCTCTGACCCGTTTCTTGTGTCTCTTCGCTCTTTAGCTATATATAAATATTATATCAGGTGCTCAGCCACTGGGGAACCAGATTTAGAGATTTGGGTTGCTTGACGTGCTGCAGCTGTTGTTGAAGCTTTAGGTCCTTGCAGTAGGCGCATCTATCTTTTCCATTCAGTTTCATCTAGACTTCTTATCTAGGACATGTGTCGCCCGCTTCTTGTCCTTCATCAGAGAAATTGTATTCAGTTTACTTTATTGTTTGGAGTTTTGAACTGGGAGGTTTTTACCCAGTCTTATTTATTTCATTACTTGATTCATGTTCAATATTTATTATATTCCTATGTGTGGTGAATGGTTTATATTTTAAGATTTAATGAAAATGGATTTACTTGGTTTTACTAAAATTGGAAATGTTTTGACACCTATCTTAATTTTATATTAGGTGATTAATATGTTAAAAAGTTTTGCGACAGTGATGCTAAGAATGAACCAACCGAACATTCTGTTTGAAATTGGTACAAGACTGATCTCCTTTTATTTAATTGGGTGGGGTGTTACATATATATACTATGATGTAATCTATTATGTGATGCTATAGTTGGAAATGAATAATGAAGTCAAAATTGTATTAAGTAAGTGAACATTTAAACCCAAAGATGTAATAAGATTAGTTCATATTAAAGAGAGAATGAACATAAATGATTAATATACGTATTATATGGGAAATAGGAGAATATGATATGGGTTAGAATCATAGTGATATGAAGACTAGTTATGAGGGAACCTTAAATAGGAAGATAATAAGATATGATAGGTGTGCACTCTAGATAAGAGGTGGGAATTCTCAAGAGAGAGCCCGAGAAACTAACATGTACATAATAAATGCTTATTTGTAATTATTAAGCACTTGCTATTTTTAAAATATTTTACAATCGGGCTCTGACCCATTTCCTTGCGTATTCTCTTCTCTACTATATCTTGTACATCAGGTATCCAGCAGCAGGGATGCCCATCATTGATTATGGATGATCCGATGGATTATAGCACTAGTAGAGATGTGGATTTTGTTTAGATGTTTCCTTTTGATTGATTCACTCATTAGTAGCGTCTACTTCATTTAGGGTATGTCGCCCAGGATTCTAAAGCTTATAATTATTTATGTAAGTATTGTGGATATGAGTTTTATTTAGTGTAAATGCTATAATTTAACTAGAAAGTTATTCCAATCACATTATTCTTGTTGTAGTCAATTCTGTTGTGATGTGTTGTTGCATATTATTATTTCATGTCGTGGAATGGTTTTAATTAAATTAAAAATGGAAAGAGTTTTTGGCACTTAGCTTAATTAACTATTAAGTGATTAATAAAGAAATTATTTTTGACAGTGATGCTGAGAATGAACCAACTGGATATTCTGATTTAACTAAATAAATGACTGATCACCCGATATTTAATTATGCGGGTTGTTACAGATGGTATCGGAGCATCAGGTTCTAGTGACTTTAGGATCTGTGCGGCTTACTACGTTTCAACGTAGCGTTCTTTGATGTAGAGCCCTATTATTAGGATGTTGAATTCTTCTGCGTATTTTGACTTACGTTCTCCTGCCATGAAGTATGTGAGATGTAATGCTTATACGAGTTTGGTCGGGTATCGTGCTCCAAACACATTGGGACGACTAGTAAGATCCTCTAGAAGGACAACAGGAGGAGGACTCAGCCAAAGATAGAGAGTATTTTGGAAAATGGTGTTGGAGATAAAAACCATCATAATTGTTATTTGGGCTGAGAACATTAAGGAAGTCGCTTGGGAGTTGTAGTTTCCTAAGCACCATCGTAGTTGTTGGTTGTGACGTTCTTAACTCATCCAACACTGTATGTGAAAGGTGAAGGAGTCGAAAGGACTTCCGTGAAGGAAGAAATTCAAAGACAATTGTGATTGGTAAAGTGTAGTAACACCCAGGATTTGAAAAATTTCTAGTAAAATTTTTCTAGGAAGAACAAACTTAAATGATGAGAGTTAGACATCACATATAAAGAACATGTGTGAAGCTGGAATAAGAATTTTAGGTATGGTTCGATAGTGAAATCGTTCATTTGATGTTTTAATTAGGATATGAATGAAATTTCAAAACTTATCTCTTATGGGCAAGAAAGAGAGAAGTAACTTGTTTAACGAACTCCTTACCCTAGGAAGAATGGGGTACATAGAAGATAAATAGAGTTCATTGTGTGAAAGGACTCGTGAGTGAAATACTCTAGTGTGAGTGGAAATATGACGAAGATAACTAGGATTAATGTCACTAAAAAAATTTGATGATGCTTCCAAATGAAGGGGAGCTAGAAGGGTTAGAAAACCTAGCGGAAGGACAAGATTGAATTCAATATTGTTAATGAAACATCACCAGAAGGTGTACCTAGTAGGGGACCCATTTAAAGTGACATGATTAAACCCCTACTTAGTGGCGATGAAATCATCCAAGACTAATGTAGTCAACAATGTATCCCATAGGACCCGTAGAGCCAAAAGAATATTGGGAATAACAATTGGGAGTTAAGATTGATAGGTCCAAGAGGAGGACGTTCAAATGTACAGTAACGAGGAAATAGTAAGGGAAATTAACCTATGTGTAGAGAGAGAGACAAGTGGAGTCCTCGATAATTGTAGCATACCGTATTTCAAGGTCGGTGGGGTCTAAGAAGAAAAAAGGGAGCTTGGTAAAATCATATTTAAGGCCTAGATATGCTGGGCCAACATTTAAACAATGGGTGTGTAAACCACAGGAGTGAATAATTTTTCACAACGGGTGGGTACAACTATGGGATGAAATCCTATATGTATAATGGGTGCAAGTGATCGTTAGTTGTTTTGACCATGAGAACTGCATGTAAGGACCCACGTGATCAGGAGAGACTGCTGAAGTTTTATTTTATCCTTGTGAATAAAGGATTAATTCTAGTGACATGGTGTGTCACAAAAGACATATATAAATTGAAAATCCTAAATTCACGTGCAAGCCAAGATTAGTGGAAACGATAATTTCAACAGTCTGGTTATAAAAGTATTTCTCATTAATAGCGGGACTTTTTCGTGTCGCCCGTTAGTGAACCGAGTGGGTCCTAAGAGTATATTTTGTTATCATAATTTTCTGTTTCTTTGAGCTAGTATAATAGAACTTATTATGGTAATGTGTAAAGATAAATTACCAAATGTGTAAACGATAGTAGATTGAGTGATAAGACTATCATGCTGGATACTCCGGGGAGAGTAAAATTAATTTTGTGCGGTGCCAATTGAAGCAGGGTTGGGCCAATATATTTACATTCATAAAAAAAAATTCATGATATCATAGACCTTAGTGAAAATGTTGTCTAGTTATACGTGTGAGTAGAAATTTTGTAAACGTAGTATCGCTTAAATAAGGTCTGATACAAATTTGTAAAATATGACTGTGTGATAATTGATTAACTTCGCAAATTTCTACTTTGGCACACTTATTTAATTAGAGTCTATTTTTAAACCAAATCAATTCATCCCCTAACATGCAACTATGTGTGTGCGTGTGTCAACCCATAAATAAATAAAGCATGCGACACAAATTTTAGGAAAAATCCCCGTATGGCAAAATCTTTTATTTCTAGAACTTTGAAAAGTTTACAGGACCAATGACTTACATACAACTTGATCGCCCACAAGAGTAACACACGGTGTCTTCATCAAACCTTCAAAGCAATGGCTAGAAATCTGCAGTGGTTCACACGCAGCTATACCACAAGGACACGCAGTCCTAGACGCACAGTCTTCACAGTGTAGGTTAACCTCCCCATAAGAGTAACTTCCTAGAGACTCCCTCCACATTAGCACGCAGCTGTCGATTATAGAGTTCTCCCCACAAAGAATTAATAAAAGAAAAATATGTTCTTGGGTTCCACAAAACAACTCTTACAAAAGTAATTGGGATTTTTGTCAATTGTAAACAAAACAAAATTATTTGAACCCTTAAATAAGAGAAGGAAACATTCTGCCAAATAAATGTTATCGAGAGTTATGGAAGATAAACCAAACAAAAGTTTCAAAGGTTTTAAAACTCTTGTCACTACCAAAAGCAAGACCTGATATGCCTTTTTATATGAAATTTTGAGTCGGTTAACGTACATAAGTAAAACAGCGTGTCAGCCAAAAAGTCACGTCGCTCGAACGAAACCCCATCTCTCTCGAACTACATACGTGTCGTTCAAAAGACATCGTGCGTCATCTCAATATCGCTCGAACGAGATGTGATCTCGCTTGAACGAGCTGAGCGTCAAAATCGAGGTCCGCTTACTGACTTAGAAAAATTTCAAACTCTTTTTCAAAACCAATTTTTCTCGAAAACAATAAACAAACCTTTTTTTAAAATCATTTTTATATAAAAGCTTTTTAAAATTCTTTTTTTAAAAAGTATCCCGACACTCTTAATACTAAATGTAAATGAAACTTTAAACATTATCTTACCAAAGATCATATTGTTGGGCTTGAATGTGGAAGACAACTTGTAATTCAGATTCGTCTTTTGTATATGAAAACTTCTTCAATTCTTTGACGACTGTAACGGTATACGACTTGTGATGGACATTTATAAAAAATATTTCCTTACAAATCTCCCCTATGTCTATGCCGGTACATATATAAAAACATTTGAATTATCAAATACCAAATGACCTATACAAATCTACCCTCACATGAATAAATTTGCAAGATCTCAAATTTTTCTTCAAAAATCTTCAACTCCAAATCTTCAAACCTTTAAGCTTTTCTCATGAGGGTGTGCAACATATGATCATCACTTTTATACCTACACACATGAGATAAAGCAAATACCTTCGTGACGCATCGAGTTTGAAATGCGATAAGAATAAATCAATCACTATAATCAAATCTCCCCCATAATTCAAACTCCCTCATAAAATCATAATTCGTTCTCCCCCTTTTTATTATATCCCCAAATAGACAGATAAGAAGAAACAAACTAAACATGGAGTGTCACGACAAAAGCATAGTAAACATGAATCAAACTACGCACATGTAAAGGAGTATCTAAAAAAACTTTCACAAACTATTTGTGATTTTTCAAATTTTTCGTACAAAAATAAGATACCAAAAATCACACACCATGGATTTATACTAAAACAACCAAGTCATGGAAATGGAATGAATGGGTGTGAACACATTCGATAGGTAAATAAACTCAATCAATCATATGTGCACGATTAATAGGTGTACTCCTAACGAATGAACATCAAAAGTATCCTTAGGTGTACAAATTGTTGAATTTAGATGACATTGTCTTATGCAAATCAACAAATCAAAGTGATTTCCACACCGATAACGTCCAAAACTATGTAGCGCTTTTTCAAGACTTTAAAGGATGTGCAAACCCATTTTAATTCTCCATCCAAACTCCCTCATATATATTTTCTTTTAGAAGTAATCTAAATTCTCAAACATTGGAGAATTAGTGCAAAAACCTAATGGTCCCTTTTTGGCATGAATTTCTTTTTATTGCCTTTAAATTTTTTCGGGCTCTTTTAAACCTCTTTGAACCTAGGATAATAAAATTCCTCAATTTTCTAGGTCTAATTTAAACGGTGGATTAGTATTCACAAAGGCCAAATGAACCTTTCGTAGTCCTTTCCCGTTTTCAAATAAAGCACACCAATTTGTAAACGTGGTGATCGCTTAAATAAGCTCTGATACCAATTTGTAAAATATGATTGTGTGATAATTGATTAACTTCACAAATATCTACTTTGGCACACTTATTTAATTAGAGTCTATTTTTAAACCAAATCAAATTAGCCCCTAAACATGCAACTATGTGTGTGCGTGTATCAACCCATAAATAAATAAAGCATGCGACACAAATTTCAGGAAAAATACCCGCATGGCAAAACCTTTTATTTCTAGAACTTTGAAAAGTTTACAAGACCATTGAATTACATACAACTTGATTTCCCACAAGAGTAACGCACTGTGTCTTCATCAAACCTTCAAAGCAACGGCTAGAAATCTGCAGTGGTTCACACGCAGCTATACCACAAGGACACGCAGTCTTCACGGTGTAGGTTACCCTTCCCACAAGAGTAACTTAATAGAGACTCCCTCCACAATAGCACACAATTGTCAGTTATAGAGTTCTCCCCACAAAGAATGAACAAAAGAAAAATATGTTCTTGGGTTCCACAAAACAACTCACACAAAAGTAATTGGGATTTTTGTGAATTGTAAACAAAATAAAATTATTTGAACCCTTAAATGAGAGAAGGAAACATTCTGCCAAATAAATGTTATCGAGAGTTATGGCAGATAAACCAAACAAAAGTTTCAAAGGTTTTAAAATTCTTGTCTCCGTCAAAAGAAAGGCCTGACATGCCTTTTTATACGAAATTTTGAGTCGATTAACGTACAGAAGTAAACCAGCGTGTCAGCCAAAAAGTCACGTCGCTCGAACGAAATCCCATCTCGCTAGAACTAGATACGCGTGTCATTCAAACGACATCAAGCGACATCGCAATGTCGCTCGAACGAGATGTGATATCGCTTGAACGAGCTGAGCGTCAAAATCGAGATCCACTTACTTACATAGAAAAATTTCAAACTCTTTTTCAAAACCACTTTTTCTCGAAAACAGTAAACAAACCTTTTTTTATAAAAAACATTTATAAAATTATTTTTATATAAAATCTTGTTAAAACTCTTATCCCAACACTCTTAATATGAAATGTAAATGAAACTTTAAACATTATCTTACCAAAGATCATATTGTTGGGCTTGAATGTTGAAGACAAATTGTAATTCAAATTCGTCTTTTGTAGATGAAAACTTCTTCAATTCTTCGACGACTGTAACGGTATACGACATAGTTAATTGTGACGAACATTTATAAAAATATGTCCTTACAAATTTATTTTACTGATGCGACTCACGATATTTATGTTTTTATTGAACAATAAGAAATAGCTCATTATATATAGTGCCGAGAATTTGGGATAGTGAGAGGAACATAGTTTATGTTATTTTTAGGGATATATAAGAATGGACTAGTAGACTTTTATGTCAGCATACAGAAATTATGGGAAGGTACAGATTATGGACCGAGGGCCATTACGGACCTCAACGATCGACTATGTAAGGTAGTAGTGTATCGGGGTGATTCTTTGTTTGTATTTTGCTTTGCGAGACATCCCACACGTGAAATTAGCAAACGTCGAGAGTGGGAGAGAAGTTTGATCGATAGTACATAAGTTCGTACCTTAGTCATTTTGAAAATACAAATATAAATTTAGAATTGATAATTCTATTGTGACTTAAGAGTAACCTAGTCCATAAACATTATGAATAAAACAATGATGCCACTGATAGAGTGATTAAGTTATGACTAGTTGGGTGATTGAGTGCTCCCCTACCATATCAGTATGCCAAGTGACCGAAAATTGATTCAAGAAGAGTACATGTTATTTGTGCAACAATGCGTGAAATCTAGGGTGTATGAGCGCCCCAGGTAATTGAATCTGATATGGTTCCTCATTTTGGAGATATGGGATAAGGAAAATAAATATAGAGATTTAGATATCGGGACTTGAATGTCTGGTCATTTATGACGATTAGAGATATAGTCGGTAGAATAACAAATATATCAGGCTATAAATGACTATGGTAATAGGATTTAAATGAAGAGATGTTTGGATAAATTCCTCTTGTAGCGGGCCACCTGTCTGTTGGAATTAGGGTGGAACATTCGAAACCAGCAGAGGTTTCTCCAACCGTTAGGGATTTCTAAGTAGTATTGGGAGAGTATTCGTAAGGATTTTATCGTAAAGATGGTTACGATCCTATATGGTGATAATGGATCAGTTGACTGAAGTAGATCACGTTATGCTAGTTAGGGTTGATCATACTACGAGACAATATGCTTTGATCTTAATATAACTGAGATAGTGAGGTTACATAGGGTACCATTTAATATTGTGTCCAATTAGGACGAGATTTTATCTCCCGATTTTAAAAGAATTTTCACGAGGCATGGGTATCGAGTTGTGATTGAGTTTGATCTATTATCCACAGAATAATGGGCAAACTAAGCGATCAAATCTAATGATGGAAGATAAATTATGTTTGTACCCTTGAATCTTAAAGGAGAACTAGAGACGTACATTCCACTAGTGAAGTTGGTGTACTATAACTCTTATAAGTTTACTATTGGGCATGGTGCAAATTGAAGTATGGTACGATAAGTCTTATTGTTTCTCCTACTTGAGGGATAAAGGTGAGGAACCAGGAACTATTGCGAATAGTAGAGATGATTTCAAACTTATAGTATATCTTTTGTGTAAAATATATACTGCACAATTAATCTACTTCTGTATGATAATCGCAAGACGAGATGGTATTTATCTAAAGAACGGCTAAACTATTTAAGTGCATATAGTAGAGGGTTATATAGTGAATATCTAGAATAAAGTATAAGTAGTGAAACTTAAACTGTATGTCTTGGACAAGAACCTACGTGACAGGGTAACCTGGGGTTAAAATGATCATAAATGAGTTGTTCATTATTGGGGGTATTCGATAGCGTACTGTATGGGCGGTACATAGTAGCCTACTTGGGAGCGCAAGTATGTGATGAGCAATACTTATCTAGAATTATTCTTGCCTGCTATACTTTTGTTTTTCGAATTTCGGGACGAAATTCCGTTGTAAGAGGGGAAGTATGTAATACCCCGTATTTTTAAAGACTTTTAAAATGGGATTAATTAGAATTAATTGTGATATAATTGGAAATTAATCCAGATTTAAATATTACTCGAGAATAAAGTAATATGTGATTTATGTTGAATATTACTTAGTGATTAAAGAAATATATATGATTATGACTTTATAATTGATTATGACTTTATAAAATTGTAGCAAATTATGTGTACGATAATTATGGTAATTAAGTGGGGACGCGCATTTGAGTCGTGTCGGGATTATAATTTAATGAAATAAAAGTGAATTATTATGTCATCTGAATGGTCCTTTTGACTACACCAAAGTGTCCATAAGGGTTCAAATAGTCAAAAAAGTCTACTTGGGTTTTTGATTTGGGTCTCGGGGCACTTTGGAACCAAAAGGACACCTCGGAGGGGTATTTTGGTCATTTTAATTGGGAGGTGAATAGTAAACACGAAATTTGAGATTTATTATATCAGTGAGGAGATTATAGAACTTAGGTCCATTCACCCAAAAGAAAAGGAAAAGTCTTTGAGGAGAGTGAGGGATTTTTCCCAGGAGATGAAGAGGTTTTTGACGCAAACCGAGGGACACCACCTTGAACCACCAAGAGCCACCACCACTACCACCACCGGAGGCGGGATGGAAAAAGGAAGGACCATCAGTGGGCAATCATCCCCAATGGACCAGACCTATGAATTAGAGGCAAGTTCTTAATTATTGAAATCTTAGCTTTTATATTGTCCATGTTAGGATAGTTAGGAAAATTATGAAAAGTTGCATGAACAAAGATAAATTTGTGATAATTTTTAAATGGATCTTTGAAATGGATATTATCTAGGAGTGATATTTTTTGCTTATAGAATAAACTCCATGAATTTTATATTATCTTGTGAAGAAATCTGGGATTTACACTCTTATTGATGATAAAGTAAAAAAATTAGAGTTCTTGAGAATAAAATGGAATTTGAGTAAATTGATTTATGTTAATGATGTTTAAATGATTTTGGTTACGTTAGAACTTATCCATATATAATGGTATATGATATGAATATCATGAGATTAAATTGGGAATCATTTGGTGAAGAAAAGTTGGAGTTTATATGATGTTTATGGATAAATATAGAAATATGAGTTTTCTGGAAATAGTATGTTTTAAATCCAACCTTCTTGATGATTTTAGGTGGTTTGATTATTAGAAATCATTTATATATCTTGGTATATCGTATGGAATGAATATTGGGGATTTTAGGATTATTTGATAAAGGTTTTGATGATTAAAAAGTATGAAACCCGTAGGAAAAATAATGCAGAAAACTGGGAAATATCTGGTCGATTGATCGATCGACTCAAGACTGTCGATCTATTGACTCTCTTGGAACACGCGATTTCGTTATTTTTTAACTATTTATTCAATCTCAACTTTGAGAAATCTTTGGTGATGATTTGTTGAACATATTGGGACGAGAAGGGCAGTTGGATATACCTAAGACCCGAAAAATATTATTTTGGGATTTTTTAATGAGTGGGAATTAACAAGTGTTAATTAAACGAGTTATTATTGAGACATATGTTACTTGGGATTTAAATTGGATAAATGATAATTTAAGGTTGGGACCAATAGTAAGAGAGTTGTTAATTATCGGTATATACTTAGGAATAGTTGGGATTAACCCTAAGAGATAGAATGAAGGGTTAAGAATGAATTAAGGGTTATCGAGAATTAAACCTAATTAAAGATGAGTTTAATTCATAGAATTTTGGAAGTTGTGATGACATGGATAAGTAGGGTGTATGCATTTAACTACTGAATTAGGTTAAGGAATACTTATTTAATCTTCGAGTAATGAGTGAGACTCGGGAATATAAAATAAAGAAGTAAAGTCATAATCTTTAATACGTAGGATTTGTTAGATAAAAATACTACGTATGGGAATTATCATATGGTTGTGTGAATGCCTTATGGATGTTAAATTTATATAGGTGTGATGAATACCTATATTATTATTTGTATATATGACATACTTATGCTGCTTGCTATCGGGGTGGAGGTTTCACGTTGTGGACGGTCTTATCCTAATGCGCCTAATTGGGGGGGATTTTAGATTCGTACCCTGAGCATAGGACCTTGGACATGTGCTATTAGTGGAATGGTAATTTCGACGGTTGAATGGGAGCGTAGGTATGTGCTTGACCCATTTGGATGGGGAGTATGCTCGCATCCAATATGTTTTTGTTATGTTATATGATTTGTGAGAGACAAACTGAATCATTTGTCCTCTATTCAATGAGTTAATGTATCAGGACATGATAGCAGAGTATGCATGCACCGCAACTGTGTCTGGGAGGTGCCATATTAGTATATATATATATATATATATATATATATATATATATATATATATATATATATATATATATTGTGATGTAATCTACTATGTGATGTTGTAGATGGAAATGAATAATGAAGTTTGAATTGTATTAAGTAAGTGAACATTTAAACCCAAAGATGTAATAAGATTAGTTCATATTAAAGAGAGAATGAACATAAATGATTAATATATGTATTATGTGGGAAATACGAGAATATGATATGGGTTAGAATCATAGTGATATTAAGGCTAGTTATGAGGTCACCTTAACTAGGAAGATAATAAGATACGATAGGTGTGCACTCTAGATAAGAGGTGAGAGTTCTCAAGAGAGAGACCGAGAAACTAACATGTACATACTAAATTCTTATTTGTAATTGTTAAGAACTTGATATTTTTAAAATCTTTTACAATCGGGATCTGATCCATTTCCTTGCATATTCTCTTCTCTATTATATCTTGTACATTAGGTATCCAGCAACAGGGATGCCCAACATATATTATGGATGTTTCGGTGGATTATAGCTACTAGTAGAGATGTGAATTTTGTTTAGACGCTTGATTTTGATCGATTCACTCATCACTAGTGCCTACTTCATTTAGGGCATATCGCCCAGGTATCTAGAGGTTGTAATTATTTATGTAAGCATTGTGGATATCAGTTTTATTTAGTGTAAATGATATAATTTAACTAGAAATTTATTCCAGTCACATTATTCTTGTTGTAGTTAATTCAGTTGTGATGTGTTGTTGCATATTATTATTATTATTCCGTGTCATGGAATGGTTTTAATTAAATTAAAAATGGAAAAAGGTTTTGGCACTTAGCTTAATTAACTATTAGGTGATTAATAAAGAAATTGTTTTCAATAGTGATGCTGAGAATGAACCAACTGGATATTCTGATTTAATTAAATAAAGGAATGATCACTCGATATTTAATTATGCGGGTTGTTGCAACAATCACACCTGAGATTGTGTCATTGGTTGTGAAAGCACAGACAGGAGATTAGTTTTGCCAGGATAAGGTGAAACAACTTTTTGCAGAGGGCGCGAAATCCTACTCAATCAGTTCTGAGGGAGGTTTATTCTTCAATGGGAGACTCTTGGTCCCTGATGATTGGGATTTAAAACGTGTCATTATGACAGAGTCCCATGGATCGAGATTTGCAGTACATCCGAGTGGAGATAAGATGTATTAGGATATACGTCGGTAGTATTGGTGGACGGGTATGAAGCGAGATATTGATGAGTTTGTCTCGTAGTGTGTTACATGCTGGCTAGTAAAGATAGACCACCAGAGACCATTCAGAATGTTATAACCATTGGAAATTTCGGTGTGGAAGTGGGAAATCATATCGATCGATTTTATTACAGGTTGTCGACTACACAGAGGGGTCACGATTCTATATGGGGGATAGTGGATTGGTTGACCAAGGAGGCTCACTTTTTATCGGTATGGACAAATTATACGACGACAGAGTACGCCCAACTTTTTATAGCCGAGATTGCGAGGTTACATGGGGTACCAATTAATATTGTGTCCGATAGTGACAAAATCTTTGTGTAGAACTTTTGATAGAGTTTCTAGGAGGCTTTGGGAATTGAGTTGTGATTAAGTATAGCCTATCATCTGCAGACGAATGGGATGACTGAGCATGTGAATCGGATGTTGGAAGATATGCTCAGAATGTGTATACTGTATTTTAAAGGAGGTTGAGAGAAGTACCTTCCATTGCTATAATTCGCTATAATAATTCCTACCAGTTTACTATCAAGATGGTGCCTTATAAGGCTTTATATGGCAGACCTTGTCGTTCTCTCACTTATTGGTTAGAGGTGAGGTACCACAAGCTCCTTGGATAAGAAATGATCCAAGATACTTTCGCTAAGATCGAGTTGATTCGGGTTCGTATACGGATAGCTAAAAATAAACATAAGAGTTATGTAGATGCAAATAGGAAACATCTAGAGTTGGAAGTGGGTGACCAGGTATTATTACGGATGTCTTTCATGAAAGGGGTTATGAGATTTGGAAAGAAATAGAAGCTCGCATCTAGATATGTGAGGCCTTTTTTAATAATTGAGCGGGCATGGACGATAGCTTATAGACTAGCTTTATCAGAGCATCCACACAGGATTCACGACGTATTTCATGTATCGTCGTTGAAGAAGTACAAGAAGAGAGAGATGGATTATTGGAATATTCCATTAGAGGAGATTGACTTGCAGCCTGATGTCTCATATGGGGAGAGATCGATTATTATTCTAGATTACAGTGAGCGTAAGCTGCGTTCTAAGGTGGTGCCCTTGGCTCGTGTTCAGTGGAGACATCACAACGCCGATGAGTCGATGTGGAAAAGGGAAGAGGATACGTGTGACCCATCTAGAGCTCTTTATTCTAGGTATACCCGAATTTTGGGGATGAAATTCCTTTTCAAGGGGAAAGTATGTAATACCTTGTAGTTTTATAAACACTTAATTGAATGTTTAAATTATGCGGGTGACACATAATTTAATTTACAAAACAATAAAAAATTGAATAAATATTAATTTAGAGTGAAATGAAATAATATTTATGTGATTATGTATATACTAGTGTACTTGTAGTAAATAAAATTGAATTAAGTCGTAAGTGAGTAAATGCAACACACTTTAATAATATCTTAACTTAGACATATGTGATTTAATTAAAATAGATAGAGATGGAAAATTATTGATAAGTGACTCGAGTGATGATTTCGAGTGTACGGTTGATCCGGAATGGGTCAAAATAGTCAAAATTGAGCACCCGATAGTTGTGTTCAGGTCTTACGGCTTTTTTAGATTAATCACGACTAATTTAGGTGACTTTTAGACTTTTTAATGGCATGTGAAAAGCCAAAAATGGGATTTCACTTATAAATGAAAGGTTTAGGGAAGAGTCATTTCACAGAACCAAAGGTTAGGAAATTTATACAAAGAGTAAATAAAAAAGAAGAGAAATGGGAAAGAAAATTCAAGAGTCTAAGGGAGGAATTGAAGAATTTTTCAAGAACACTCTAGGGTTGAACAAGTGGAAGGATATTCTTGGAGGATTAGCAACATCTTAATAAAAAATTAGACTCTACAAACCTTAAGACAAGTAATTAACTGGCTATTTAATTTTTATATTCAACTTTATTCATGTCATAGTTGGAAAATTATATTTTGGAATATTTTCACATAAAAAATGATGGGATTTTGGAAAATGATTTATAATTGAATTTTTTTTTATCAATTATTGATTTTTGGAGAATTAACATTGATTGAGAATTCTGAATTTCCAAGAGTTGATGTAGATATGAAGATTGAGAATATGGAAATGATAATGTGACTATGTTAATAGAATAATGGTATACTCGATGTAAATCCCATGTAAAGATCATGTGTTGATGACGTCAATGTGGAAATGAATGTGTTTCATATTTAGGATTCATAAGGATTGTTAATAATTGAGGAATATATGATTTGGGAGGGATTATTTGGGTTTAACCTCGTTAAAAATCAAAATGGACTGAACTGGGAGCAGATAGAAAGGGCGAACTGGTTCGCTCGCAAGCCGAACCAGTTTGGTTTACCTGCTATAGCCAAGATGGGTAAATTGATATAATTCGGTCATACTTTGATTTTGGGATTTAAATTATAATGATAGAGGATAATTTTGGAACTTTCGGGAAAATAGTAACGTGGAGAAAAATGCCTTGGGATGAATAGGGATATATCCTAGGTATGAATGTGCAAAAGATATTCGGGGGTGCAAATTATATATTTGGAATTTTTTATTTGTAATTAAATAATTGTGATGTAAATTTGGCAAAAGAGCTGAGTTATGATAATTACATCTCCAGAATTGGTATTTAAAATAAATGAATTAAGTAATTAGTTAAATAATTAATTAATTGATTATATAATTTAGCATTGGGTGATAATGCAATTTGTGCCATTTGTGATAGACATAGTTAAATAAATTATTATTGAATAAACACATGTGTGAAAATTATATATATATATATATATATTGGTGTGAACGATATAATTATATGGATATAATGACAGACCCCTCTAAGGGCTATCGTCGGAGGTTGCATGAGTGAGTGATCTTCCCTGGCTAACAAATGTAGGGTAAGTATTAGTCACAGGTCATAGTCTCCACGCATGTGCGTGTTAAGTTTGAGTTCGAGTTGGGATAATTGTGGGTATTGCTACTTCTCACTATCGAGGTACCTATGCCACTTACTACGTCATTGTTTATTTTCTATTGTAGTTCGGTGTGAGATCCCTACACAGTAGCCAGGATGATGTGAGCATTCCCTAGATTATGATAACATTAGAGACCTGCATCTGATAAATTATTATTGTTATTAGGGATGTCGGTTATGCATATATAGTGAGTGATATATATGTATGCTTGACGTGATAATAAAATACGTATATATATGCAGAAAAATATATACGGGCATATTGTATTAAAATGTGAAAATTAATAACTAGTGAAAGTTATTAGAAATGGTTCATTAAATTATAAGTAAGAATTATAATGATTAAAGAATGTGAAAGTCAAATAAATAAATTATGCAAGATGGGATAACGTATATCCTTTAAGGATAATTGGGATCTATTTTGGCGAGTAGCATAACTAGGTGATTAACATGCATACATTAGGTGTGCACTTTAGATGAGAGGTGAGTAGTGTCTCATAAGAGAGTGCGATACCAATTTAAATATGAGTAAATGGATATACATTTATTTATGAATTTTAATTACTTGCAAAACATTTTCAAATGGATTTGGGCTCTAACCCGTATAAAATTATATTTTCAGAACCTTTCAGGTGTCTAACCACAGGGACACCAAGTGTGATTGTTTTTGCGGATACCAAAGTTGCGATAGCTATGGACTGTTGCAGGGTTCTTGTTTAGCGGTTTCTATTCCTATGCTCTAGTTCATGAATTTTTTCTATATTCAAGTATGTTGTTGTAGAAGAAATTATTATGCAACACAAATAAATATGAGAGAAAAATTATCAAGAAGAGAACAAGGAATACAAGATGCCAATCACACAATAAAGGATGTACGTGGTTCAGCCAAGATGTGCCTACGTCCACGGTGGTGCAGTCGATATTATTTCTATATACTCCGGAGAGTGATTACAGAGAATACAACTTGTCCTTTTGCCCCGGACCTAGGGTTTAATATATACATGTACATGTAGATGAGTGGGGGTGATAGGTTCCTCCACGTTTTCCATTTCCCCCATAACTTCCCTTCATGGGATCGTGGGGGGAGACTGGATCAATTATAAAAGGTGAGGGGCCTAGAATTTGGGCTGCCAGAACTGGGCTACTTGTCCAGGCCCATAGTTCTTTATTTCGGGTACCCACAATTGACCCTAAATTTGTTGGGCCATGTTTATGGGTCCAATGGATTTAAATGAGCAGCCATCATGGCTGATTTGTGATTCTTCAAAAACTGTGCAGTTGCTTTGGCGGCACCCGCTTCGCTATCCGTGCGCTATGATTAGAATTGAAGGCTAGTTGGGATAACCACTATTCATCCATCATTTCAGCCTTTTCAGTACTTTTCCTTCTTCTGAGAACTCTAGTGCCTCGTACCTTCTTCTCTGAATCCCCATTCCCATTGCTTCTTAGCCGTCTTGAGCTCGTGCTTCTTTATCACTCGAACCGATCTTCTATTTTGTAAGTTTCTCGTGCCCTTTCTCGTTGGTTTGTAGAGTTTCTTTGAGTTTTTCAATGGCGAAGATTGGAAATAGGTCAATCTCTGAGTTCAGGAAGTTCTACAATATTCCTGAATGGGTAGATATTGAATGCTGTGCTTCCCCTTCTAGGAACGTTAGGGATATAGAGGATGCCCACTGGATCCATGTCTTGTTGCTCTCCCAGGGGGGACTCACTTTTCCTCCTAATGATCTATTTCTGCACTTTTTTGGTTATTTCGGTATTGTTCTCGCACAGTGCTCGCCTAATGTGTGGAAGATAGTAAATGGCGTCCATAGAATAAACCAGTTGTATGGTACTAGGCTAGGACTTGCTGAGATCTGCTTCTGCTATTCCTTCTCTCGAAGTAGCTCAGGTGTCTTATACCTCAAAGCTAGGAGTCCTGATAGGGTATTGGTAGTAAACCTACCTGATTCCCATAAGGACTACTGGCAAGAGGGTTTCCTTATTAGGAATTGGCAGTTCCCTCCCCAGTTTGAAGGGTCGAGGTCTGAGAGGTTCACTGTCCCTTTTTATGGGGAAGAATATATAGGTAGACATTGTACTGTTCTTTCAACTTTTGCTGACTTGCGACTTTTCTAACCTCTCTTTGATTTTTCTTTTACAGCGAGGACAAAGAATTTGGAGCCTGCTCTCAGCGAGGTTCGTATCTCGGAGTTGGTGAAAGCTTGGAATATTAGGGAGCCTCTGGGTGACGGCGAGCATCCCAGATCTGCTTCCTTTTTGCTCGAATACAAGAACACAAGCTCTAGCTTCATAGCACGACCTGTGGATAGTGTTCCAAAGTTTGATTCTTTTGGAGAGGTTACAGCTGAGCCTATCCAGTTGGACGAAGAGGAGAGCAGCTCTGAGAGTGAGCCTGCAGGTGCTGTGAGTGGTGTAGGGAGTTCTGACAGTAGTAGTTCTTCTGAAGAGGATTCCGCAGCTGAAGACTTATCGAGCACTACCAGCAATTCAGGCGAGGATATGCCTCCAAGGAAGAACCTGATTAGAGACGATGATGATGAGGACCATGTGCTTCTTACACAGAGGTCGAAGAAACAAAAGTCTTCATCTGGGGCCGTAGCCACTGGTTCTCGGTCTTCCACTCAGGAGCAAGAGAGGAAGAGGAGGGAAGAAGAGCAGGTGAGAGAGAGGGAGAGAAAGAAGGAGGAGGAGAGGGAAAAGGTGGAGGAAAAGACGCAGGTAGAGGAGAGGAAAATGATGGAGAGGGAGAGAGAGGAAGAGAGGAGGAAGATGGAATCGAGGACGAAGGCTGGGCAAGCCTTGGTCCCGGTGTCAGCTTTGCCCGAGGGGGCCTCGGTTGCCATTTCCCCTCAACTGGCTCCTGCACTGCTTGAGAGGGAAGTTCTTCCTGCAGATCGCCAGAGGGCACTGGGGTCTGATCAATTAGCCCTTCAAGCTAGCCAGAGACTGGCTTTGGTAAGGTTTTTTTCGTTTTCAATTCCTTAACGAGTTTTAATTATTTCTCCTTCTTGATTCTTTCTTTATTTTTGGTAATTTGTGACGGACTTTGCTGTGCTCTACCATTCTCGCGACGAGTTGGTGAGGATGAATGGCGAGCTGGAGCAGCAGAAGTCCGCTCTGGAAGTCAGGGGTTCTCGGCTGGAGGCTGACCTGAAGGCTGCTGATGCCGCCCGAGCTTCCTATGATCTGGCCCTTATCAATTCTAACCGAGAGAGGGATGCGGCGGTCAAGGAGCTGAGCGAGTTGAGGCAGGCCTATGACCTAGTCTGCTCGAGCAAGCTGGGTGTTGTGGAGGAGAATAAGGATCTGATCGAGCAGCTGAAGGAGAGGGAGTCCCAGGTAGCCGCCATCAAGGAGGACTCATACAACTCCGGATGGACTGCTGCTTATGAAGACGCCGAAGTTCAAATAGGCTATATCAGCCGTTTAAACTTCAAGAAGGGGTGGAACAAGGCCCTCCTAGCTGCTGGTGTTGACGCTGAGTCTCCTCTCTTCGACGAGCATGGCCCGGGTCCAAGGGCAACCGTGGAAGAAGAAGCCCCTGCCCCGACCATCGAGGGTGTTGATCTTACTTTTGAGACAACTCCTGCCGATGAGGGCATCTCTGTAGAGGGGGATGCTTATGCTGCTGCTGACAAGGGGAAGCAGCCAACCACCTCTGGGCAGCCTGAGGTTGCTAGTTAATCCTCCATTAGGGCTATTTTTGTACTATTTCTTATAATTTTTTTATTTCCAGCTCGATGTACTTGACCTTTATTAATGAAATAAAAAGGCTTCTTTTTCCGATGCATTGATTGATTTCTCTTTCCCATGCCCTTTTATGTCTTGTAGTTGACTGATGTAGAAGACTATATTCCTGACACATCTCAATTGGGCAGGACTCTTGGTCCCAATGCCAGTCCTCAGGTTCGTCAGACCTTTGTTAGGCTTTGTAAGTCTCTTAAGTTAAGGAACAAAAAATATAAGGATCAGTCAGAGCTAGTGGCTAAGCTGAAGGACAGGCTCCAGGAGATGGAAGGCATTGGTGCTTCTGTACAAGAGGAAGTCAACGTACTGAGAGCAAGGTTGCTAGAGGGCACCCGAGATAAATCAAGTTGGGGAATTCCTCCAGCAGGAGAATGAAAGCCTGAGGAGGGAAGTCCTGCAACTTAGAGGGCATGCGCTGAGCACTGTTTCATCGATTCTGCAAGGCTCCTCGTCTTCGCGAGCTGGACATACTCCTATGCCGCGAGGTTCCACACGTCCTTCCCTCCCGCGAGCTGGTAGGAGCACCAGGGCCAGGAACAGGGAAGCGGAAGAATAACGGGATAAGGATATGGAAGAGCTCCGCGATGATGTCCGCTGAGCATATGTAACTGCTGCTGGTCTTCAAAGGGACGTTACTAGACTTTGGCATTTATTCAAGAAGGGTCCTCGACAAGCATGGGTTGATGGTTATGATCAAGGCTGGCTAGATGCTCCCACAAGACTATCCGAGTTTGAAGAACTTTCTTTTATCAGAGGGTGGTTGAGTGCCTTGAAAGAACTCCAGGTACCGAGGAACTCAGTGTTATGGTATCGTCACGAGATGTCCTCCTCCACTCTATTGCCCAATCCATTCAGTAGGGATGATAGATGGATCCCTATTGATGCCATTCCTCAGCAACTGTTAGAGTCGGACGCAGATGAGGTTGTGGAAGAGCTGGTCCCTGCTCCTGATGATGGACGAAGAGCTAGGGTGGCAGACTATCTTGCTCGGAGGCTTCCTCCTTGAATTTTTTGTAAGTTTTTTCTTTTGATAATGTAAACGCTTTGGGCGAGCTTTGTGTATTATCTTTTTTGTAAATATAACAAGCTGTTATTCTTTTGTCCTTTTCGATAATGTAAATGCTTTGGGCGAGCTTCGCCGACTAAACATGTATTATCACTGTTGTAAATATAAGAGATCAATAAAAAATTCATGTTTTGGGCGATTTTGCAGACTAAACGTGTTCATCCAATCTTTTTATATTCTTGCTTCTTGATAATCCTTTTTATTTTGCCATGCAAGTGTCCCCCCAGTCCAGTATAATACCAAAATACCATTATGCCCCACTTTACCTTTTAGGTTGTCGTCACACTCCCTTAGGCCTAAGTAGGGCAATTGGCGAGGACACACCTGTTATTGGATGTCTTCATCCAATCAGGATTTTGCTCAACCAAAGTAGGTTTGATGGCCAGTATAAAATCTGGTCGCATTGCCTAAGAATCCTCTGTAGGGCTTTATATATTTCCAGGGGCAATGCTAAGAGGTCTCTCGTGTCTCATGATGATGACCTGAGGAGGGGTATTCCCCTGCTATATCGACCATCGTGCCTGTGATTTGGAAAAGACGTGTGATGAAATGCAACTGTTACTGATTTCATTAGTAATAAGGGAAATGAACTGTCCTTTCTCATAACAAATACAAGAAAAAGATTCAACAATAGAATTCCTTGAGAATCTAAAAATAGAATTTCTTGAGATTAGCTGCGTTCCATGCTCGTGGTATCTCTCTGCCCTCCATCGTTTCCAAATGATAGGCACTTCGCAGGTCGTCTTTAGTTATTTTAAACGGTCCTTCCCAGTTTGGGCCTAGCTTGCCATCTGATGACTTCACCACGTTGCCCAGGACTTTTCTTAGAACATAGTCCCCAACTTGGAATCTTCTCGGGTTAACCCTTTTGTGGTCGTGCCTTGCGAGCTGTTGTTGATAGCTCACAACCTTCACCAGGGCTAGTTCTCTACGCTCGTCGGCGAGGTCGAGTTTAGCGAGCAACGCCCCATCATTCTGGCCTTGGTTGACAAGGTTGGATCTCATTGTTGGAAAGCCCGCTTCTAGGGGAATGACTGCTTCCATGCCATATGTTAGCAAAAATGGGGTTTCTCCTGTTGCTCGCCGAGGAGTTATTCGGTATGCCCATAGAATATGGGGTAGCTCGGTTGCCCATACGCCCTTGGCTCGCTCTAGTCACTTCTTCAATCCATCAATTATAGTTTTGTTGGAAGCTTCTTCTTACCCATTGCTCCGTGGGTAGGCCACTGAACTAAAGTTGTGCCTGATCCCATGCTCGTTACATAAGTCCTGAAAGGGGCCACTCTCGAATTGTGTCCCATTATCAGTGATGATGGTTCTGGGGATTCCGAATCGAGTGATTATATTCCTCCATATGAATCTTATCATGTCAGCGTCTCAGATGTTTACCAATGATTCTGACTCTATCCATTTGGTGAAGTAGTCAGTTGCAACCAACAGGTATTTGCGATTGCCGACAGTAGTGGGTAGTGGTCCCACGATGTCCATCCTCCATTGGGCGAAGGGCCACGGGCTGGTCAGGGATTTTAGGTCGCTGGCTGGTTGGTGGACCATTGGAGCGTGAAGCTGGAATTTCGGGCATTTGCGGACATATACTACGGAGTCGTTTTGCATATATGGCCACCAGTAGCCTTCCTTCATTGTTCGAAAGGCTAGATACCTTCCTCCGACATGAATTCCATAGATTCCTTCGTGAATCTCGCGCAGCACTTGCTCGACATCGCCTGGGTGGACACATCTAAGGTAGGGACCGGAGAAGGACTTCTTATACAAGTCGCCTCCTGTGGATAAGTGAAAGCGAGCAGCTTTGACTCTTATCTGGTGGACAATTTTCTTATCCTCGGGGAGCGTGCCTTCCTTTAAATAGTCTCTTAAGGGGTCGATCCATCTGGGGGCTGATCCCACCTGGAGTATTTGTTCCACATTTGGCAGCTTGCTGTTGTGGTTAATGCTTGGACAAGTGAGGAAATCGATGGGAATGGCCCTTTTAAGACTAGAATCGACTGCCGAGCTTAGGGCTGCTAAGGTGTCGGCATGACTGTTTTGTCCTCTGAGAAACTGCTGGATGTTGATCTCCTCAAAGCTCGTCATTAGTTTCCTCACTAGGGCGAGGTAGGCTGCCATCCTTTAATCCTTCGCGTTGTAATCTCCGCTTATCTGATTGGAGACTAGTTGAGAATCGCCGAACACCTGTAAACGTTTTGCTCCCAGAATTTGTGCCTTTTGGAGACCGACTATTAGGGCTTCGTACTCTGCTTCGTTGTTAGAGGTTGCAAATCCAAGCCTGATTCCTTGCTCAAGGATGGTGTTTTCCTGGGTGATGAGGACGATGCCTACGCCTGCCCCCTTTGAGTTGGAGGCTCCATCAACGAATAGTTTTTAGGTTTCCACTGTTGCTGGGTTCTCTTTTTGCTTTGTTGATTGAGTTTGGTCGGGGAGTTCTTCGCCAGTGAATTCGGCTATGAAATCAGCGAGGATCTGACCCTTGATAGCGATCCTTGGTTGAAATTGGATGTCGAGCCGGTCGAGCTTGACCGACCACTTAGACATTCTGCCCGATAAATTCTCTTTCCTCAAGATCGCCTTAAGGGGGTGCGAAGTAAGGACGATGATAATATGAGCTTCAAAGTAATGCTTCAGTTTCCTCGAGGCTATCACTAGTGCAAAGGCGAGCTTCTCTAATGGCAGGTACCTTTGCTCGGCGTCTAATAAGGTCTTGCTCGCGTAGTAAACGGGGTGTTGGATTCCTTCGATATCGCATATTAACGTCGAGATGGCAGTGTGACTGGATACCGAGAGGTATAGGTATAAAGAATCCATTGGCTGTGCTATAACAAGCAGCGGTGGAGAGCTTAAGTAAGACTTGAGCTCGTCCAATGCTCGCGAGCATCCCGGACTCCATTCTATTGGTTTATTCCCTTTTAGAAGCTGGAAAAAAGGCTTGCACTTCTCGGAGGATTTGGAAATGAAGCGATTTAATGCAGCGAGCATTCTAGTGAGCTTCTGCACGTCCCGGACTGTTCGAGGTGGTTGTACCTTGTTGATTGCATCGATCTGGTCCGAATTAGCTTCTATGCCTCTCTTGCTAACTAAGTATCCAAGAAATTTTCCTGACTGGACACCGAAGGAACATTTTCTCGCATTAAGCTTCATTCGGTACTTCCTGAGGATTTTGAAGGTCTTTGATAGGTCTGAGAGGTGATTTTCCTTCTTCTTGCTTTTAACGAGCATATCGTCGATGTAGACCTCCATTGTGTCTCCCATTTGATCCTTGAACATTTTTGTGACCAACCGCTGGTAGGTTGCTCCTGCATTCTTGAGCCCAAATGGCATGACTTTGTAGCAATACAACCCAACCATCGTGATGAACGCCGTTTTGTCCTGGTCTGGGGCATATAAGGGGATCTGGTGGTATCCTGAGTATGCGTTCAGGAAACTCATTCGCTCATTCGCTGCAGTGGCATCTACTAGTTGGTATATCTTTGGGAGGAGGAAACTATCCTTTGGGCATGCTTTGATGAGGTCAGTGAAGTCGATGCAAACTCTCCACTTCCCATTATTCTTCGGGACTACTACTGGGTTGGACAACCACTTGGGGAATTGTACTTCCCGTATAGATCCTGCATCCAGCAGTTTTTCGACCTCCTTTTCGACCGCTTTAGCCCTCTCAGGTGCATTTCTTCATGCCTTCTGCATGACTGGCTTGAACATGGGGTTGACGTGCAGCTGATGATAGACCATATCAGGATCAATGCCAGGCAGCTCGTATGGTTCCCATGTGAAAACATCTACGTTGTGTCTCAGCAAGGTCGTCAACTCCTTCTGTTCTCGATAGGTGAGAGATTCTCCAATCAAGAAGACTCTGTTACTGTCACCAACTTCGGCTATAACTTCTACCAGGTCCTCGATGAAATGCTCGGAGGGGAGGAGCCTGGTCTCCTCTGCTCCTGGTCTTCCATACTTTAGTTGCTATTTAGAAGGTATCACACCTTTTTCAACTTCCTCGCTGGGTTGACCGGCCTTCTTCTCTGGCTTTGGTCGGATGGCTGCTATGAAGCACTTCCTCGCCATCGCTTGGTCGCCGTGGATCTCCATCACTCCTCGCTCGGTTACATACTTGATCTTCTGATGGTAGGTCGAGGAGACCGCCTTCATTGCATGAAGCCATCCTCTGCTGAGGATGGCCTAGTACGGTGATTCGATGTTAACTACCAAAAACTCAATCATCTTGGAGACATTCCCAGCACGAACTGGCAACACTATTTTGCCTAGTGGCATGGTCATTTTCCCAGCAAAGACGACCAAAGGTACAGTAGCTTCCTTTAGGTCGGCGATGCTCAACTTTAATTTCCTGAACAGGTCGAGGTACATTACTTCGGATGAGCTTCCTTGATCGACGAGCAGCTTGTCGATGTCAAAGTTGGCTATCCTGAGTGTAATGACCAGGGCGTCATGATGTGGGGTCCTTACTCCCATCAAATCTTCATCCATAAAAACAATATGCTTGTTATAGTTGACGTCCTCTGCTCGTCGACGCTTTCCTGACTGTGATTTTGCTGGATCGATTTGAAAGGCCTGGATTACCGCTGTAAGTTTTTTCATCTCCATTCGAGCTGAGTTCCCTTGTATCTGCTTGACGTCAGATACTCCGTGAATTACGGCGAACTCGTGTCCAGCATCATCCTCCAGCACATTTTCGGGTCTCATCTCTCTGTTGGCAGTCACTTTCTCTGCCCTTTTCTCCACAAAGTCGTTCAGATGCCCAGACTGGGCTAATTTTTTGAGGTGAGACTTAAGAGCCTTGCAGTGCTCGGTCTTGTGCCCTCCCCCTTTGTGAAAAGAGCATCTCAACGCATTGTTCCTCTTCGAGGGATCTCCCCCATCTTCCTGGGCCACTTGATGAATGGCTCATCCTTGATCTTTGTGAGAACCTTATAAATTGGTGCTTTGAAGACGGTGTTGACCGCCTGGAATGCTTTCGATGCGTCCTGGTTCCCTCCATTTTTGGAGCCATTTTTCCCCCCGTTCTTTCCTCCCTTCCTCTGGTTTTCAGTTTTCTCACCTACCTTGGTAGTGAGCTTAGTTCGACCGTTTTCTCCTGTATTAGAGCGGGTGACATCTTCCACCTTGGCGTATTTCTCGATTCGGGACATAAGGTCGTCAATGGTCATAGCTTCCTTCTTCGTCAGGGATTGGTAGAGGAGGGAAGAATTAGGGAGCCCAATTTTGAAGGAGGGCACTGCCACCTCCTCCACGCAGTCCTCGATCTCATTTAATAACTCCCAGTACCTCTTTGCGTATTCTCGGAGGGTTTCTTGAGGTGTTTTCTTCATTGTTAGTAGAGCATCCATCCTTTTGGGATGGGAGCTACTGGTAATGAATCGGGCCGTAAAGAGCTCGGTTAGGGATTTGAAATTCTTGATCGACCGGTGGGGGAGCCTTTCGAACCACTTCTGTGCTACATCATGAAGGCTCGAGGGGAAAATACGGCACATCAGGGCATACTGGTGACTCCAGAGGGTCATTGCCTATCGGTATTGCCTGACGTGATCGATGGGATCAGTCTTTCCGTCGTAAACCTTGAACCTTGGAATGTCAAATTTCTTGGGAGCTTCCTCCTCTTTGATTTCTTTCGTGAATGGTGATTTCATCTGGGTTTTTAGAGCTCGCCTCGCGAGTTCTCTAGTTGATCTTGTCCCGTGGTGAGCGGGATGCTGGTCCATTTCCCTTCGGCCCATGTTTCGTATGAGCTCGTCGCTGCGAGCAGGGCTCTTGTGGCGGCGAGCTCTTCGCAGCTGTTCGTGGAGGTCTTCGTCTGACTCGCCTCCTTCGTCCCTTTGAGATCCTCGCCTAGGGCTCCTTCCTCGGCTGCGAGACTTGCTCGCCTGAGGGCTAGGAGTGCGATAGGTGCGTCTCCGATTATCAGGATGAAACTCCCTTTCTAGTCTTTCCAGTCTTCTTTTCAAGCGAGCATTCTCAGACTCGTACCTGTGAGAAGACTCTCTCTGCTCGTGGAGCCTTGCCTTGTACGCATCAATCAACCTGGATATCTGCGTGGACCTCGCTGGTCCCTGACTTTCTTCTGAGGCTGGTCTTTCCAGGCGAGCTCTCTGATCTGAACGTCGGACTTCAAACCTAATCCTGCGAGGAGCAGGTGGCTCTTGAATATCTCCTGCTTGAGGGGCATTACTTCTGTGACCAGACATCTTAAACTCCTTTCTTGATGTGGGCTCTTCTCAGGGAAAGATGAACGCTTCCCAGAGACGGCGCCAATTGTAGAAGCAATTATTATGCAACACAAATAAATATGAGAGAAAAATTATCAAGAAGAGAACAAGGAATACAAGATGCCAATCACACAACAAAGGATGTACGTGGTTCAGCCAAGATGTGCCTATGTCCATGGTGGTGCAGTCGATATTATTTCTATATACTCCGGAGAGTGATTACATAGAATACAACTTGTCCTTTTGCCCCGGACCTAGGGTTTAATATATACATGTGCATGTAGATGAGTGGGGGTGATAGGTTCCTCCACGTTTTCCATTTTCCCCATAACTTCCCTTCATGGGATCGTGGGGGGAGACTGGATCAATTATAAAAGGTGAGGGGCCTGGACTTTGGGCCACCAGAACTGGGCTACTCGTCCAGGCCCATAGTTCTTTATTTCTGGTACCCACAGTTGCCCAAGTCAGACGATTTATCTCAGTTTATGTTTGATTTCATTTTGGATATATTATATGAAGGATTTTTCAATGGCTTATTCGAAATATTTTGACATGTAATAAATTGTAGTTTGGATTTATTTGTGGTTGTAGATTTTATTTATATTACTTAGAGGAGATGTGATTGATTGTTATATTTTTGTGTCACGTTAATAAAGAATAAAATTAACACGACTTAATTTAATAATAGTTGGTTAGTAATTTAATTGATTCTACACTGATGCTAAGAATGAGCCAATGAGATTTATGTTTTATTTTAGTAGAGGGCTAGCCACCCGTTATTTTAATAAACGGGGTGACATAACCTTCAAATTTCCAAAAGTGGAATCTTGAGGAAAATTCCAAGAAACCTTCGAATAGCTCCAAAAATGGAGTTAGAGCCAAGTATACCTCAAAAGTAGAAAGAAAAAGTGTTTCTAAAATTGACAAAAGAAAGTGACTGATCACGTCTTAAATCCTAGATTCGCTAGACGCGACAGTCGCTGAAGCGACGCAAAATGTCGTTGTGGCAAAGATGACAAGTAAAATTCAATATATTTTCATTATGAGTTGTCGTAGTTAATGTTTAAATTGTTATTCCAGGTACTCTAAAAGGAGAATAAACTAGTTAGTGAAGATTCATAGCATGTTTCAAGTTGATCTAAAAGAGCATATATGAGATAACTCATGTGGAAGAAATAAGTGAACAAATATGACCATTTGTCTAATGAAATAAAAATAAATTTCAAAAGAAAAGTTTTACTTGGAAATCTCAAACCTTAAATTATTTTTATTGAAAAAGTCTCATTTTCCTTGAAAAGTAAAATCTCCAACTAATAATTTTTTCTTCCTCACTAAGATATTTTGGCTAAAACTTTTAATTTCACATCCTTGATGTTACTTAATTTTTGGATGGATATATATCTTTGAAACATCACTTACAATTTGAATTTTTCATGTGGTGTCTTTCACACATTCATTAATAAAGGTGGGAAACTATTTTCAACAAAGGTAGTTCTCACAATCCGATAGTTGTATCCATTACTACATTATCTCTTGTGATTTTGAAACATAACATTTTCAACTCCAGCCATGGCAATAAAATTCTCATAAGAACTAAGGCTAAAATGACACCCTTTTTTCAGTTCCCATACATTTTAAAAATTCCATAAAGCATTACTCGAAAGTGTTTGTTTTGTTCTTTAGTTCATAAGGTAATGTTTAAAATGTAGTGCGGTGTAAGTGAGACGAGTCATAAAATATGCTCAAGATAAATTAAGATAAAAAAAATTATAATTTTTCAAAGTTTATAGATTCCAAATATAGAGTTCATAATCATAAACACAACCAAGATACAAACAACATGTGGAGATAAGGCAAATTGATTAGTTTAATCATTTTAGCAAGGTGTCCTATAACCACACGATCACAAAAGTATCTAGAAGCAAATTATGCAAACAAAGCATTATAAAGGTAGGGTGATTTAAGAAACAACATCAGTTTTCTAAGAGGTCCTAGTCACAAGGTGAAACCATTTAACAAGTAGAAGTCGAGGGTATTAACAAATGATACGATCTAGTTTCTAGGTCTACCTTATGTAAATGATCCTTCCAAATCCATATTTGTCTAGCATGAGGCGAATCAGGAGTAGGTTGAACCGTGGGACTATTAGTAATCTTTTTTCCCCTTTTCTATTAAAATGTCGAGGATGTTCACATGGTTTTTCCAAAGTATTATTCTTACCAAAGCTATAATTATTCCTAACATTGGGAAAGTGCGAGGTTAATTTAAGAAAATAATAAAACTTTCTCAAATGTCCTTTCCAATTACAATAATCACGTTTATAAATTTTTGGATAAGATATATGCGAAGAAGTATTACGAGAAACCTTATCAAAATGTTGAATCTTTTTCAAATTCAATAAAATCTTCATGATGACCCTTTTTATGAAAATAAGACCATATACAATCTAAAGTAGGAATTTATCGTTATCATTATGATCTTTACAAGTAAGAGAAGACATATTGCACCTCTCTTTTTAATTGTTCATCCTATCATGTTTCCATGGTTTATGAACTTTTGGGAACCATAATCAAAAGTGAATGAATGATTTAACGTTGAAGGCTTGTCATTCAAAAGCTTTCCTCTAGGAAGTTCACAATCGTTGTGTAGGCCCATTTTTCAAAGTTCTCTTTAGATGAAAACAATTTATCTTTCAAAAAAACTTTTTCTAAATTTTAACTATGCACCAAGTTTGCGAACCAATTTTTCTTAAGCCCAATTTTATCTTGTTTAATCCTAAACACACATCTAGGTGATTAAAAAAAGTAAAATAAAGTAAAGTTCATAACTCCGGATGTATATGGAAACCACCAAGGGAAAAAACCTCGGATGGCGCCCTAGCCAGACAATTAATATGGCACGATAATTACAAAGGCGGGCGTACAAATTTAAACAACGACTCGGACCCCACAAGCCTTGACGCTCTTCTTCTCTTTAACCGCTCCTCCATAGTGCCCATGTAGAAATACTTCCACGATACTCGTCCACAACACACGTATCCCTTGTCCACCGATGTGGCTTTGGACACTATGTACGCTTGCCTTTACCCCTTTTTCACCATAAAACTCCAAAGAAAGAACTTGTTCAATATGGATGAGCAAACCAATGGTGTAAATAAGATCTTTATAGTATATGTATGAAATCTTGAATCTTTTTAAAATAATAAGGATGGACTTAACTTTTAATCCCTTAGAAAATAAGTGCCGAAAAACGTAACCGTTCTATTCTGTATTTTGGTTCTGCACACTTCGAAGTTCTGAGAGAAAAACACCTTAAATATAAAAACTAAGTAGGCAGGTCATTCGAGTGATATCTCTATGTCGTTCAAACTCTATAGACATGTCGTTTGAATGACTTATCCATGTCATTCTAACAACAGTGAGATGTCATTTGAATGACTGTTCATGTCGTTTGAAGTCTCTAAACACAGGGAGATAATTCATACGACTCTAAACAGTGTTTATCTCAGAATAAATGAAGTTAAAATAATTTAAAAACATTTTTAACATTTAAATTTTTTTTAAACAAAATATCATCCTTAAAATATTTTTCGAGTCCAATAAACATTATGCGTTCATACCTGAGAGTATCTCAAAATGCAATGTAATATGAAGATGTGAAATGTGTACCAATAAACACGGCATGATCTATCTTTGATGCTTGTCCGCTACATTTTCAACACAACACGTCATAGGCTTATGTGGGTATCGTGACAAGATAAAAATATATCTATGACTCAAACAAGCACTACACCAAAATGCTCATTTAGTAACACACTTTTTTTTGTATTACTAACACTCTTGTACCATTACTATTTCTCACAATATAATAGTGTTACTAATTTTAGCCAAGTGTTAGTGGTATTAATTAATAATTTAAAAGTAAATTTTTTCTTAAAAAAAGGTCCCGACTCTCTTAGAACCAAAGCGGGAAAGCCTTCTCAAAACATTGTGTGCCAAAGGAGGAAAGCCTTCTCCAAATCGGTTGTTGCTCACAAGATGAGTCACCAAATCCCACAAGAGGAGTCGCCAAATCCCAAATCGAAAATCAATTTGGGATAAAAGGTTTTCCCAAATCGATTGCGTGCCAAATCCCAAATCGGTCGCTGCCCTTCTCCAAATCTGTAGATGCTCTCTCCATATAACCCTAATCGGATCCAGGTAACCCTAAGTGACACACACACACACACACACACACACACACACACACACACACACACACACACATATATATATATATATATATATATATATATATATATATATTGTAGTTGCAATTATTATGCAACACAAATAGATAAGAGAAAGGCAATCACCAAGTAGGAAGAAGGAATGTAAAATGACAATCACACAACAAAGGATGTACGTGGTTCAGCAAAGAAGTGCCTACATCCACGGTGGTGCAGTGGGTTTTATTTCTATATACTCCGGGGAGTGATTACAGAGAATACAACTTGTCCTTTTGCCCCGGACCTAGGGTTTAATATATACATGTACATTTAGGTGAGTGGGGGTGATGGGTTCCTCCACGTCTAACGTTGGAAGAGACCAGATCAAAATAAGAGGTGGGGGGGCCTGGACTTTGGGCCGCCAGAACTGGGCTACTCGTCCAGGCCCATGGTCTTAATTATGGGTTCCCACAATTGCCCCTAAGTTTATTGGGCCATGTTCATGGGCTCAATAAATTTAAATGATTAGCCATAATGGCTTTTTTGCAATTCTTCAAAAGCTGTGAAGTTGATTTTGGCGGCACCCGCTTCGTTTCTTATGCACTATGATTAGCAGAATTTGAAGGTTTATTGGAATAGCCACTTTTCTACCGTCGCTTCAGTCTTTCCAGCATTCTTCTATTTTCTGTGAGCTCTAGCGCTTCGTACCTTCTTCTCTCAATCTCCATTCTCATTGCTTCTTAGTTGTTTGGGCTCGTGCTTCTTTATCGCTTGAATTGATCTTCTATTTTGTAAGTTTCCTGTGCCCTTTCTTTGTACTTTCTCTTTGGGTTTGTAGTTTTTCTAGGGTTTTTTCAATGGCGAAGATTGAAAATAGGTCAATCTCTGAATTTAGGAAGTTTTACAACATCCATGAGTGGGTAGATATTGAGTGTTGTGCCTCTTCTCCTAATAACACTAGAGATATAGATGATGCCCACTGGATCCACGTCTTGTTGCTTTCTCAGGGGGGACTCACTTTTCCTCCTAATGATTTATTTTTGCATTTTTTTGGCTATTTTAATATTGTTCCTGCGCAATGCTCGCCCAATGTGTGGAAAATAGTAAATGGCGTACATAGGATAAATCAATTGTATGGTACTAGGTTAGGGCTCGCCAAGATCTGTTTTTGCTACTCCTTTTCTCGAACTAACTCTGGTGTCCTTTACCTCAAAGCTAGGAGCCCTGACAGGGTATTGGTAGTAAATCTACCAGATTCCCATAAGGACTACTGGCAAGAAGGTTTCCTTATTAGAAATTGGCAGTTTTCTCCCCAATTTGAAGGGTCGAGGTCTGAGAGGTTCTCTGTTCCCTTTTATGGGGAGGAATACATAGGTAGACATTGTACTGTTGTTTTGAATTTTGTTGATTTGTGATCTTTCTAACTCCTCTTTGCTTTTTCTTTCACAACGAGGTCAAAGAACTTGGAGTCTGCTCTCAGCGAGGTTCGTATCTCGGAATTGGTTAAGGCTTGGAATATCAGGGAGCCTTTGGGTGATGGTGAGCATCCCAGATCTGCTCCCTTTCTGCTCGAGTACAAGAACGTTGGCTCCAGCTTCATAGCAAGACCTGTGGATAGTATCCCAGAGTTTGATTTATTCTAAGAGACTGCTGCGGGTCCTATCCAGTTGGACGAGGAAGAGAGCAGCTCTAGGAGTGACATTGTAGGAGCTGTAGGTGATTTAAGGGGAAAGAGCTCTAGCAGTAGCAGTTCCTCTGATCGTAGGGAGGTTTCTGAAGCTCAAGGATCGTCGAGCACTTCTAATAGTTCGAGCGAGGAGATGGTTCCGACAAGGAAGAGCTTGATCAGGGATGATGATGATGAAGACCATATGCTTCTCGCACAAAGGTCAAAGAAGCAAAAATCTAGCTCGGGGGCTGTGGCTACTGGTTCTCGGTCCTTTGCTCAGGAGCAGGAGAGGAAGGAAGATGAGAAGATGAGAGAGAGAGAGAGGAAAAGGTAAGAAGAGAGGAAGAAGATGGAAGAGAAAAGGAGGGTAGAGGAGAGGAAGAAGAAGGAGAGTGAGAAGGAGGAGGAGAGGAGGAGGCTAAAAGCGAGGATGAAGGCCGGGAAGGCCTTAGTTCCGGTGTCCGCGCTGCCCAAGGGGGCCTCTGTGGCAATTTCTACCCAGTTAGCCCCAGCTCTGCTTGAGAGAGTTGTCCTCCCGGCTGATTACCAAAGGGCGGTAGGGTCGGAGCAGTTGGCCCTTCAGGCTAGTCAAAGGCTTGCTCTGGTAAGGTTTCTCCCTTTTCTCCTATGTTGTTCTGAATTCCCTTATTTTCCTCTTCTAATGCCTTCTTTTTTCTGAAGTTTGTTACTGACTTCACCGTGCTGTATCGTTCACGTGATGAGATGGTGAAGAGAAACAGCGAGCTGGAGCAAGAGAACTCCGCCCTGAAGCAGAAGGGTAAAGAGCTCGAGGCTAACTTTAAAGCCATTGATGCTGCTCGGATTTTATCCCACTTGGCTCTTGCCACTGACAACAAGGAGAAGGACGTTGCAGTCCAGGATCTGAAGGAGCTGAGACAGGCCTACGACCTGGTTTGCTCGAGCAAGCTAGCGGTTGTTGAGGACAACAGGGTACTGTCTAAAGAGCTGAAGAAGAAAGAGTCTGAGGCTGTTACTGCCAAGGAGGACTCATATAATTCCGGTTGGGCTACAACATATGAGGATGCTGAAGTTCAGATAGGCTATATTAGTCGTCTGAACTTCAAGAAAGGCTGGAACAAGGCCCTTTTGGCTGCTGGCGTCGACATCGATTCTCCCTTGTTTGGCGAGCATGACCCAGGTCCGAAGCCAACCGTGGATGAAGTTCCTGCCCCAACTGTTGAAGGCGCTGATCCTGTTCCTCAAGCGACCCCTACTGACGCTTCTCTGGTTGTGGGGACATAGATTACGCCTGCTGAGGGTGGTGCTCCTACTGATGTTGACAAGGGGAAGAGGCCATCGACCTCTGGGCCACCTGAGGTTGTCAACTAGTTATCCACTAGGATTGCTCTGTACTTTTGGTTTTTTCTGTCTGTAATTTACTGTTCGATGTAACTCCAATCCTTTATTAATGAAAAGGCCTCATTTTCTGCTCGCACTGATTTATCTCTTTCTCTCCCTTATCTTTCTCTCGCTTGTAGTTAGTTGATGTGGATGATCACATTCCTGCTACTTCCCAATTGGGCAGGACCCTTGGTCCCAATGCGAGTCCCGAAGTTCGCCAGGCCTTCGTTAAGCTTTGTAAATCCATTAAATCTAGGAATCAGAAGTATAAGGAGCAATCTGAACATGTGGCCAGGCTGAAGGGCAGGCTCCAGGAGATGGAGGATATTGGTGCTTCAGTACAAGAGGAGGTCAATGCGCTGAGAACAAAATAATTAGAGGCCTTCGAGATCAACCAAGTTGGGGAGGTTCTTCAGCAGGAGAATGAGGACCTGAGGAGAGAAGTATTACGACTTAGGGAGCATGCACCGAGCACTGTTCTAGCAGTATTATAAGGTTCCTCATTATCGCGAACTAGAACTGGTCAGAATGTTACTCCTCATGTGTCATGAGGTTCCACTCGCCCACCCATTCCGCGAGCTGGTAGGAGCACCAGGAGCAGAAACAGGGAGGCAGAAGAAATTCGAGATAGGGAAATGGAAGAACTCCATGGTGATGTCCAGCGAGCCTATGTGATTGCTGCCGGGCTTCAAAGGGATGTCACTCGATTGCGGCACTTGTTCAAGAAAGGTTCTCGGCAAGCGTGGGCTGACGGCTATGACCAGGGTTGGTCAGATGCTCCAACAAGGTTATCTGAGTTCGAGGAGTTTTCTTTTATTAGGGTATGGCTAAGTGCCTTGAAGGAGCTACAAGTCCCGAGGAACTCGATGCTCTGGTATCGCCATGAGATGTCTCCCTCTACCCTAACGCCTAACCCCTTCCGGAGGGATGATCGATGGATCCCCATCGATGCTATCCCTCGGCATTTATTGGAGTCGGATGCAAATGAGGTTGTGGAAGAGTAAGCTCCTGCTCCTGATGACGGACGAAGAGCTCGAGTGGCTGACTATCTTGCTCGGAGGCCTCCCCCCCATTGAGATTTTTCCAATTGTTATTTTTTTGTTCTTTTTGGTAATGTAAATGCTTTGGGCGAGCTCGCCAACTAAACATGTATCACCATTGTTGTAAATATGATGAATTAATGAAAAGTTTGTGTTTTGGGCAACTTTGCCGACTAAACGTGTGCATCATATTCTTCATATTCTTACTACTTTATAATCTTCTAAGTTTGCTTTGTCATGAACGTGTCCTCCCAGTCCAGTATAATATCGAGATACCATTGTGCATCACTTTACCTTTTAGGTTGTGTCGTTACACTCCCTTAGGCCTAAGTGGGTCAATTGGCGAGGACACACCTGAGGTTGAATGTTCCATCCGATCAGGATTTTACTCAATCAAAGGAGTTTTGATGACCAATATAAAAATTAGTCGTATTGCCTAAGGATCCCCTGTAGGGATTCATATATTGCCAGGGGCAATGCTAAGAGGTTCTTCGTGTTTCATGACGATGACCTGAGGAGGGATATTCCCCTGCTATAGTATAGTGATAAATGTGATTCCCCTGGTGTATGGTCTGCCAACTCGCGTAGGCTTATCAAAGCCTCTCATTTCCCCTTTGATTAGGATGGAACTGCTTTTTATGCCCCTCTCATATGTGCGATAAATGCAGCTATTACTAATCAGAGTGTAACCAATTAAATAATTTTCATTAATAATAAGGGAAATGCACTTGTATAAAAGAATACAATAGAAAGATCTAAAAATAGAATCTCTTGAGATTATCTGTGTTCCATGCTCGTGGTATTTCTCTGCCTTCCATCGTTTCCAAGTGATAGGCGCCCTGCAGGTCGTCTCTGGTTACCTTAAAGGGTCCTTCCCAGTTGGGACCTAGCTTGCCGTCTGATGGTTTCACCGCGCTGCCCAGGACTTTCCTTAAAATATAATCCCCAATTCGGAATGCCCTCGGGTTCACCCTTTTGTTGTAATACCTCACGAGCTTTTGCTGGTAGCTCGCTAGTTTCACTAGGGCTAGTTCCCAACGCTCGTCGGCTAGGTCGAGCTCAGCGAGTAATGTTACATCATTATGGCCTTGGTCGACAAGGTTGGACCTCATTGTCGGCAAACCTGCTTCGAGTGGGATGGCTGCCTCCATGCCATATGTCAGCAAAAATGGGGTTTCCCCTGTTGCTCGCCGAGGAGTGGTCCGATATGCCCATATGATGTGAGGTAGTTCATTTACCCATGCGCCTTTGGCTCGCTCCAATCGCTTCTTCAATCCATCGATAATGGTTTTATTGGAGGCCTCAGCTTGGCCATTGCTCTGAGGGTAGGCCACCGAACTGTAGTGGTGTCTGATACCGTGTTCGTCATAGAAGTTATGAAAGGGGCCACTTTCAAACTGTGTTCCATTATCGGTGATGATGGTTCTGGGGATTCCAAAACGGGTGATTATATTCCTCCATATGAACCTTATCATATCAGCATCTCGGATGTTCTCCAGGGGTTCTGCCTCGATCCATTTGGCGAAGTAGTCACTCGCAACCAACAGATATTTGCGATTGTCGGCAGCGATAGGCAATGGTCCCACAATGTCCATTCCCCATTGGTCGAATGGCCATGGGCTGGACAGGGACTTTAGATCGCTGGCGGGTTAGTGGACCATAGGAGTGTGGAGTTGGCATTTCAGGCATTTGCGGACATACACTGCAGAGTCTTTTTACATATATGGCCACCAATAGCCCTCCTTCATTGCTTGAAAGGCTAGAGACCTTCCTCCGGTTTGGCTTCCACAGGAAACTCATTCGCTCGTGAGCTGCGGTGGCGTCTACTAGTTGATCTATCTTCGGGAGGGGGAAACTATCTTTAGGGCATGCTTTGTTGAGGTCAGTGAAGTCGATGCAAACTATCCACTTCCCATTGCTTTTTGGAACTACTACTGGGTTGGATAGCCACTTGGGGAATTGTACTTCCCGTATGGATCCTGCATCCAGCAGTTTTTCAACTTCTTTTTTGACTGCTTTAGCCTTCTCGGGTGCAGTTCGTCGTGCCTTCTGCGTGATTGGCTTGAATGTGGGGTCGATGTGCAGCTGATGATAGACCATACTGGGATCGATTCTATGCAGCTCGTATGGTTCCCATGCAAAAACATCTACGTTGCGCCTCAGCAAGGTTGTCAACTCCTTCTGTTCTTGGTCGGTGAGAGATGCTCCAATCAAGAAGACTCTGTTACTGTCGCCTTCCCTAGCCATCACTTCTACCAGGTCTTTGATGACCCGTTCGGAGGGGAGGAGTCTGGTCTCCTCTACTCCAGGCCTTCCGTACTTTAATTGCTATTTAGAAGGTATTAGACCCTCTTCAACCTTCTCGCTGGGCTGCTCAGCCCTCTTTTCTGGCTTCGGTCGGATGGCTGCAATGAAGAACCTTCTTGCCATTGCCTGATCACCGTGGATCTCCATTACTCCTCGCTCGGTTACATATTTGAGTTTCTGATGGTAGGTCGAGGAGACTGCCTTCATCGTATAGAGCCATCCCCTATCGAGGATGGCCTGGTATGGTGAGTCGATATCAACTACCAAAAACTCGATCATCTTAGAGATGTTTCCAGCCCGCACCGGTTGTATAATCTTCCCCATGGGCATAGTTATTTTTCTAGCGAAGCCAACTAAAGGGACAATAGCTCCCTTTAGGTCGGTAACGCTCAACTTTAATTTTCTAAATAGGTCGAGATACATTACTTCAGACGAGCTTCCCTGATCAATGAGAAATTTATCGACGTTAAAGTTAGCTATCCTGAGCGTAATGATCAGAGCATTATGATGTGGGATCCTCACTCCCACCAGATCTTCATCTGTGAAGACAATATGCTTGTTATAGTCGACGTCATCTGCTCATCGACGTTTTCCTGACTGTGACTTTACTGGATTAATCTGAAAGGCCTGCATTACCGCTGTGAGTTTTTTTATTTCCATTCAAGCTGAGTTTCCTTGTATCTGCTTGGCGTCAGATGCCCCATGGATTACCGCGAACTCATGTCCAACGTCATCTTCCAGCACGCTGTCAGGTCTCGCCTCTCTGTTAGCAGTCGCTTTCTCTACCCTCTTCTCCATAAACTCGTTCAAATGCCCAGACTGGGCCAACTCCTTGAGGTGAGACTTAAGAGCTTTGCAGTACTTGGTCTTATGTCCTCCCTCTTTGTTAAAAGCGCATCTTAACGCATTGTTCATCTTCGAGGGATCTCCTCCCATCTTCCTGGGCCACTTGATAAATGGCTCATCTTTGATCTTCGCGAGAATTTTGTAAATTGGTTCTTTGAAGACGGTATTGACCGCCTGGAATGCTTTCGATACGTCATGGTTCCCTCCGTTCTTGGAGACATTTCCCCCCCCTTCTTTCCTCCTTTCTTTTGGTTCTCAGTTTTCTCACTTCCCTTGGTAGTGAGTTTAGCTCGACCGTTTTCTCCTGTGCTGAGGCGGGTGACGTCCTCCACCTTAGCGTACTTCTCGATGCGAGCCATTAGGTCGTCAATAGTCATAACTTCCTTCTTTGTCAGGGACTGGTATAGAAGGGAGGAGCTGGGTAGCCCGATTTTGAAAGAGGCCACTCCCACTTGTTCCGAGTAATCTTCGACCTCGTTGAATAACTCCCAGTACCTCTTCGCGTAGTCTTGGAGTGTCTCTTGAGGCATTTTCTTCATTGTCAATAAAGCATCCATCCTTTTGGGATGGGAGCTGCTAGTGATGAACCGGGCCATAAAGAGCTCGGCCAGGGATTTAGAACTTATGATGGACCGGTGGGGGAGTCTTTTGAACCATTTCTGCGCCACATCATGCAGGCTCGAGGGAAAAATACGACACATCAGTGCATCTCGGTGATTCCAGAGGGTCATGGCCTATAGGTATTGCCTGACGTGATCGATGGGATCAGTCTTACTGTCATAAATCTTGAACCTTGGAATGGCAAATTTCTTGGGGGCTTCTTCTTCTTCGATTTCCCCCGTGAAGGGTGACTTCATCTGGGTTTTGAGAGCTCTCCTTGCGATTTCTCTGGTTGATCTGGTACCGTGGTGGGCAGGATGTTGGTCCATTTCCCTGCGGACCAGATTTCGTATGTTCTAGTTGCTGCGAGCAGGGCTCTAGTAACGGCGAGCTTTTCGCAGCTTCTCATGGAGGTCATCGTCTGATTCGTCTCCCTTGACCTTTTGAGATCCTCGCCTAGGGCTCCTTCCTCGGCTGCGAGACTTGCTCGCCTGAGGGCTAGGAGTGCGGTATGGACGTCTCCTGTTATCAGGACGAAGCTCCCTCTCCAGTCTTTCCAGTCTTCTTTTCAGGCGAGCATTCTCAGCCTCGTACCTACGAGAAGACTCCCTCTGCTCGTGGAGCCTTGCCTCGTATGCATCAATCTGGATATCTGTATGGACCTCACCGGTCCCTGGCTTTCTTCTGAGGCTGGCCTTTCCAAGCGAGCCCTCGAATCTGAACGTCAAACTTCAGACCTGATCCTGCGAGGAGCAGGTGGTTCTTGAATATCCCCTGCCTGGGGGGCATTGCTGCTGTGACCAGACATTTTAAACTCCTTTCTTGGTGTGGGCTCTTCTCAGGGAAAGATGAACGCTTCCCACAGACGGTGCTAATTGTAGTGGCAATTATTATGCAACACAAATAGATAAGAGAAAGGCAATCACCAAGTAGGAAGAAGGAATGTAAAATGATAATCACACAACAAAGGATGTACGTGGTTCAACAAAGAAGTGCCTACTTCCACGGTGGTGCAGCGGGTTTTATTTCTATATACTCCGAGGAGTGATTACAGAGAATACAACTTGTCCTTTTGCCCCGAACCTAGGGTTTAATATATACATGTACATTTAGGTGAGTGGGGGTTATGGGTTCCCCCACGTCTTCCATCTCTCCTATAACTTCCCCTTAGGGGAACGTGGGAAGAGACCGGATCAAAATAAGAGGTGGGGGGACCTGGACTTTGGTCCGCCAGAACTGGGCTACTCGTCCAGGCCCATGGTCTTAATTCTGGGTCCCCCCCCCCCACACAGACACACACACACACACACACATATATATATATATATATATATATATATATATATATATATATATATATATATAAACTTGTTTTGGATTTGATAAGCTTGGTTTTTTTTGTAACTATTTGATTTTATTTATGTTTTTCTTCGATCTGATGTTATGAGTGTGTATATATAAGTTGATTTATTTTATGAGCAGTGATATTTAATAAGAAACAATCTAAGCAACAATTTTTGGTTTTCCAAATAAACACACATTTGCTTTATTTGACATTATAATTATTTTATGAGCAGTCTAGTGGTGGACAAAATATAGATAGACCCACTTAAATGTTAAATAAAATGTTTTATTTAACATTTTAGTGAAATTTCATTACATTAGTCATTGAATGTTGTAGTAGGTGAGTGAATTAAAAATGGAATGGGCCATAGTCAGTGTTGATTGTCTGCGATGTGGGATGGTGAGGTCGTCAGGCATACGAGTAGACAATAATGTGTACTCTTGTGCACCTTTCCTGTGTAAGCATGTCTTACAAAGACTGGTTGAAGCTGAAACACATATAGTTATTTCATTTTCCCCTTGTGTTTTTCGGTTACGAAGTATTTGTTTTTGCACTTGGGTCCCGTACTAAAACTTCATTCTTTGTTTTTTACTATATATACAAGCTGAGAGGTCCTTATTCCATTTGATGTACCTGCATATGTTATATCTGCTACAAATATTTTAGTGTTTTTGATTTTTTAAGTAATGGTTAATATATGCCATTATTTTGTAAATTGGTCCCCTCTGGTTTTTGGGAGGAAACAAAAAATTACATAGATAGTTTCCTATCCCTCCGTTTTGAATGATAAACCTATTTTAAGAACAAAAATCTTGGCTAGTCTTGATTTTGAAAGGTTTTTGTGAAACGTTTTATGATTGTTAATTGCAAATTATCTATTTTCCCATTCAATGTCCATTGAATTTTCCTGAAACACAATTGTCCATGCACTAATGTTTTTGAGTTATTTTGTGTTCATGTAGAGGAAAGACTGGTGTAGAGACTTATTTTAGGATTACTAACATTACTATACCTTTACTTATTTTGAGTTACCAACGCTACTATATCATTTCGGTAAAGTGTATCATGTAATTCCAAAGGTGCACACTACCCTTTTATATAAAATAATGTATTTTTTGGTAGTGCAGAATGTCCCAAACATTAAACAAAGGATGGATGACTGAGAGGAAAAAAATAAGTGAGGTATACATAAATGAAGTAACATCTTTCCTTGATTTTGCAATTGCAAACAATAGAAATCATCTCTCGATATTTCCATTTCCGTGTATTAAGTGTCGAAATAAGAAGCGGTTCAGTGCGTCAGATATCATGAGTCATTTGATTCGGCATGGTATAGATTCAACATATACTAGATGGATTTTACATGATGAAGTAAGATCATCAATCTCCCCGAATCCCGTTATAAAACCTATTGATTATGAAGAACGTGTCGAAAATAATGAGAGCATTGAGAATGAAAGGCTTCGAGACTTAGTTGACATGTGCTACGGAGTGCACGAACAACATTCTCGAGAACCTGACCAGGTCGAAAAAATCACATGCTAATAATGAGAAGTATCAAGAGTATAATAGATTAGCGACTGAGAAATTATACCATTCATGTGATGGTCCTGAGACTACTCTCTCTGCAATTGTGGTATTGCATAATTTAAAGAAGTAGTTTGGTTATTCGAGAAATAACGTTACGGCTCTTTTGTCGATTGTAAAAAGGTGGCTTACGAAAGAAAAAACTTTACTAGAAAATTATTCACAAATGAAAAGAATGATGACAGACTTAGGGATGAAAGGAAACTACATTCATGCATGTGAGAATAACTGTATTTTGTATTGGAAAGAGAATGAAGACTTAGAAGAATGTCCTCAGTGTGGGACACCAAGATATTTAGTGACTATAAGTAAAGGAAAAAGGGTATACAAAGAACCGATGGAAGTATTGAGACATTTCCCTTTGAATCTAAGGCTAAGAAGATTATACACTATATCTTGGATAGTGCATGAAATGACGTGGCACCATCGAGCAACAACTTCATGGGATAATTAACGACATCCTTTTGATTGAGCTCAGTGGAGAGTGCTAAAAAATAGATTACCTGATTTTGCTAAATAAGGGCGCAATGTTTGGCTTGCCATATCTACAGATGGGTTCAATCCCCATGGTATACAATCTAGTAGTTATAGTTCTTGGCCAGTTATGGTTGCGCCTTATAATGTGGGCCCATCTTTGTTCTTGAAGCGCGAGTTTCAAATATTGTCTTTGTTGATTCCTGGGCCCAAGGCACCGGGTCAAGACATTGATGTTTTTCTTCAGCCTTTGGTTGATGAGTTGAAGTAATTATGGGAAGGAGTTCCAACTTTTGACATGCATAAAATGGAACAATTTACATTGAGAGCTATGTTGATGTGGGGGATTCATGATTTTCCCGCGTATGGAAACTTATCTGGATGTATAACACATGGATACAAAGCATGCCCTATTTGTGGTGATGAAACACCATCACTTCGGTTGGTTAACAGTAAGAAAATAGTTTACACAAACTATCGTATGTTTTTTGATAGAGATCACCCATTTAGGAGTGGTAAAGGTTTGAGACTTAAATCATAAGAACTTAGATCTCCCCCGATTCGAATTAATGGAGATGCACTTGTGGAAAAGTTGAGTGAAATCAAGTATGTACCTAGCAAAGCCTCAAAAGTTCCTTCTAAGAAGCGTAAGTCTGGTAATGTGAATGGAAGTGACATTGATGTGGATAAAAGAGACAGTGTTGAAGTTAAAGAATCATGGTATAAAAAATCTATTTTTTTTACTTGGAATACTGGCGACATCATCAAGTTTGACATGTCCTTGATATGATGCACACCAAGAAGAACATTGCAGAGTATTTAATAAACATAATTCTTGGTGCTAATAAAACAAAGGATACTGAAAATGGCCGATTGGATATGAAGGACATGGGTATGCACAACGAGCAATGGATTAAAGTTGACGAGCACACGGGTAAAAAGATAAAAAAAAATGGCACCATTCATCTTGGATAAAGAGGAAAAGGGACAATTCTGCCAAATTTTGAAAGACTTAAAGTTTCCTACTAGTTTTTCGTCTAACTTGAGCAATATTGTAAGTCTTAGTCCCCCATCTCTGCACTCATTGAAATCCCACGACTATCATGTCATAATGGAACACTTGCTACCCGTGTTGCTCCAACATGCCTTCCCCAAACATCGATATTTGAGAAGAGCAGTCCAACAATTAAGTTTATTTTTTAACATGTTGTGATCTAAGTTCCTCAATCGACAAGATATCCAAAGAGCCAAACACATGGTTGTTGAAGCATTCTGCGTGTTGGAGAAATATTTTCCACTAGTGTTTTTTGATATTAGCATTCACCTCTCACCGTGCATCTAACAGATGAAGCCTTGGTTTGTGGACCAACAAACACTCATTGGATGTATCCGTTCTAAAGGTTATTTTTTGTCTTTTAATAAAATAAAATATGCACAATTCAGGTTAACATTGGTTGTTATTAATTTTTATTGATTTATACAAACAGGACGATGAAAGATATCAAAGGTATACCCAGTAATAAGCGGTATGTTGAGGGTTCCATTATAGAGTCCTATGTCATAGCGGAATATGTTAGATATTGCATGGAATACATGCCAAATTTTTTAAATGGAAATCATAAACGCTCACGTGAAGCCTTTTTAGAGGAGGATGGAGAGTTCTCTGATGAAAGGCCTTTCCTTGGTGATAAGACTATAATATTGGGATCAATATAATTCCAACAAATATGTCGATGGGTGTTATTTGGACTTAATGTCGATGGACTTTAGGATTACTATAGGTTAGAGTTCTTTCTTATATTATCAATTAAAATTTAATGAATATCTTGATTAATAATCACTTATATCAAATGGCATATTGTAGTTAGTGTGAAGCATCATTAAAATTCGTGTCTCGTGCGAAAGGGATTGAAATGACAGAAGTGGAGAAACAAACTTCTTTTATTCCTTGGTTATCAGACAAGGTGATTCTATATATACTGATATTTTAATGCCTTTTTTGCACAACCTCCTGAGATAAAAACATATATTGATGTAATTATGATTTATTTTCATGGGACACAGTTGGTGAAATCAGGAGAGACAAAGACAAAAGAAACATTGTGGCGATTAGTTCAAGGACCGCAATTCAAGGCTAAAACATGTAAAAAGTATTGTGTAAATGTTTTTGTATTCTCTCCTAAGTATCACGACGATACGATTGTTACACAGGATAATGGTGTTTGTTTGAAGGCATGGACGTAATTTTGAGCTAGAAAAAGTGATAAGAATCTCACAAATACTTGGACTATGTGGTATGGAGTCATCAAAAAAATAATTGAGCTAGACTATACCACATTTAAGGAGGCGGTCTTTTATTGTGATTGGGTGGGGGTGGAGGATAAGACTAATGGTTGTAAGCTTTTTTCGGACTCCAATTTAGTGCTGGTAAATTTTGATAAGTTTAAGAGCATTGACAATGAGTTTGATGAGCTTGCTATTATCGGATCCGAGGAGAATCAAGTATTTTATTCTAAAGAACTTAAAAATCCAAATTGGTGGGTGGTTGTACATTCACCAAAGAGATTAACGAGTCAAGTGGACGATTTAGAGATCCCAACATGCTTCTAGTCTATTCTTGAAGACCAACCACATTTAGAAAGTTTGTTGAAGATGTACGATTCTGTTTAGTTTATTTAGAATTTCCTTTCAAAAATTATTTGTTTTGTCTCATTGATAATAAAATATTTTGTCGGTTGTATGAAGCCACAAGTAGTTTTTTCAGATTCATTTCGAAAACTGTTTGTTTTGAATTTTAGTTTACATTCATGGTTGTATGAATCTTGGTTATGAATTTGGTTTCAAGAGTCGATTTTAAACAGTTGGTTTTTAATGATTTTGAGGTTAGTGATGCGATCACAGATGAGTCTAGTGTGTGTGCTATTTAGGCTCAAGTACAAGCCTATCGCTCAAGTAATAATCCAATAAGTCAGGTATCGATCCTCAGGGTAATAGGATGAATGGAGTCGTAACAATGTTGGAAAGACGAAGGTAACCTAACTTTGACTTCTAAAAAGAACGAAAAGGTGATTTTAATTGGGAAACAACTACAACTAAATGCAATTTTTGGAAAAAGATTAATTAATGGAATTAAAAAAAAAAATGAAATGTAACTACTCTAAATTAACGAAAAGACTGCTGATGATTTAACTCAAACTTTACTTATGAGACGAGAAAGATATGTTGGCTTACAATCCCCCACACCCTAGTAATTCACTTCGTAGGATACTAGATTCAGAATTGAATCTGTAAATGAATCTGACTTTTTAATACTCCTAAGTATTACACATATGAGGGATCGTAGCCCGCACAGTATGTAAGCAAAGGTTAAATAAAAATTTGGTCATTATTTCTCCTAAGTATTATGCATATGAGGGATCGTAGCCCGCACAGTATGTAAGAAAAGGTTGAATGAAAGTAGTATCGTATGAACTACGATACAATTCTTCTAAGGTTTTAATTCCAACTTCTATTTCCACTATCATGAATTACATCGGGTGGGGTTCATGCACCCCAACCCTTGAAAACTTAGCCGGACATATTAAAACTAGAAGAAAGCACATTTTGAATGAAAGAACAAATTTTTACTAATGAATGAAGAAGAAGAAGAAGAAGAAGAAGAAGAAGAAGAATGAAAATACTATTAGAGAAGTAACTACTGCGATAGTGAAAGCAAAAATTAGAATGGTATTACTTGAATTGCAAAACTAGAATCAAAACTAGGGTTTCTTTGTTGTTGTCTTCTCTAAACTAATTACAATGGTTCCCTAACGAATTAGAATCCTCCCAATGTCTAGGAGGTGTTTAAAATATACACTCTACGATTTCTAAGAGTTTCAACCATGCAAGACTTTAATTTTACAAGTGGATAAGTTCGAATTTCTGATACCCAAATCGATCCTGTTAAGGGGGTTCGATTCGGTTCGGTTCATATTTCCTTTTCTTCGGTTCAGTTTCATCTCTTCATGCTTTACAAGAGGTTCTTCAAGTATAGGATCAATTAGTTTTTCTTCCTCTTCGATTCGATTCCATCTCTTAGTTCTTTACAGTAAGTTTCTCAAGATAGGGTCAGTTCATTTTCCAACCCATTCGATTCGGTTCCATCTTTTCAGGAACTTTTCCTCGTATTTTTTAAGATTTATAACTTTTGGTCTGAAACTCGGATTAGGATGACGATCCTTCCTTGTGCACTGAATATCTGCAAAATAGATAGGAAATACACAAAACTCGACTTACTAGTTAGTTAATGTCATTAGCAATGATATGAGATAAATCCACTCGAAATACACTTTGCAGAGTGATAAAAGCCTCTAAATTACGGGGATAAATGGGAAGAATTTATGCCTAATCAGTTGGTTATTTTTACATTTATAAAATGAGGGCATGTTAAACCAAATGTTGAGATATTTTGGCAGTGGTTTTGTGGTAAGTGAATAGACCTATTGTAGGTGTGTAATTATGGATGTATTATAGTAACTATTGTAGTTCTAGAATTGTGGGCTTTGGGAATGTAATATTCTTTTCTTCCTGCTATGTAATTGACTTATATTTCTGTAATAACTTGTCTCATATCGTTCATTTGAAACTCATTTGTTGTTTTGATATTACTTGAATTCATTTGGTGTGATGGAAATGTAGTGACTGTAATGAATTCTAGTATTACTCTTGTTCTTCTCCCACGAACATGTGAGCATACCAATCAAATTCTTGTATAACTTAGATTTCTCATTAATCATAAATTAAAAGGGTTTATAATTACGTTTATTTGTTAAGATGCAAGTTTATTTGTTAATCACAAATATGTGCCTCATAGAATACATAGTTTGTAAGATATTCACTTTCAACCTCACTTTGGTCATTATTTTTTGTTTTGGTAGCATTATTTTGTACATTATGGTTTCTAGTGCTGAAGGAGGTTCGAAGCAACCGTTATTAGAAAATGAGATGCAACAAACATTTGTTCCACTATAAGAAGAATTAGCCGATGGAGATTCGAACCAACCATCTTCATGTGCGAGTAAAAAGAAGCAAGCAGCAAGTGAAAAAAGGCTAAACAATTAGAATGTATGACCCCGAATGGCAAAATGATGATCACCGTTCTAGTTGATGGGAGAGTAATTGGTCCGTGGAGTGGAAAGTGGAGTACTCATGTCGGTGATTTTGTTAGATCTTATATCCCATTTAATTATGAAGATTGGAGAGTTGTGCCAAAAAACTATAAAGATGACGTTTGGAATGATTTAATTGTAATATCTTCATTTTAAAGATAAAAACGAATTAACCGTTGGTTATATGATATTCATTGTTTTATTATTTATTAATGTGAATTGCATTGAAAATTTGAGCTCGATGTTGAACCGGAGGTGGCTCGCATATTGATGGAAAAGAGGTTCACATAAAAATTTAGGACACATAAAAATAATATGAGATGTTTTTTATCTACCCCTGGAATTATACCGGAAGGTGTTGACCCTGATATATGGGGATCATTTTGTGAAAATAAGAGTAAAGCAACAAAAAAGACACAAAAAATTAAAAATTCCAAGAGTCGGACCAAATTAGAACATGCCCATACACTTGGGCGACGCACCTATGCTGCGGTGGAGTATGAAATGGTATGTATCATAAAAACTATAAATTCTTATCATCACTATTGTTTATAACATGTGTTATTTAAATTTTTAACATGTGCAAATTAAATTATAGGTTGAACCAAACCTAGAACAAGAAGTAAAGCGAGTAGATGTATGGTTTGCGGGACACGAGGACAAAAATGGGAATGTCTTGGAAAGCCCTAAGATTTACTATGTGAGTGTTTACATGAGAAGTAAAAATTTTTAATGTAAATTTTGTTGTTTTTATTAATGAGTTTTTCTTATTTAGATCTATAACTATGTTGTGATAGGATAAACTCAAGGAGGTGGTTGAAAAAAGGAAGAGTGAGAGTGGAGAGGGCAGTAGCAAAAACCAATGTTTAGAAAATGATGAGGTGATAGAAGTTTTTGGAGAGGAGAAAAAGGGTAGAGTTCGTGCAGTTTTCCCCCTCGTTTCGAAGAGGCAGTTGATGCGTTTAGTGGTGGCAAAGGCAAAACTCAAACAAATAAAGAAGTTAAATGATAGTGAGGATGCATTTAAGAAAGAGATCATTGATTCTATGAATAAAAAATTAAATGAAAATAACACAGAGATTCAATCTATGAAGGTATATTTGTATGTTACATAATTTTATTTGATCAACATATCTATCTATTTATAAAAGTCTCACTGTTGTTTGATCTTATTTGTCAAGGATGCCATACAAAGTTTGGTTCATGCCTTTAATGCTCAAAAGGAAAATGGTTCACAACTGACACCAATAAGTGATCATGCGACTAATACAAGTCGTCCGCGGATAAATCTTTCTAAAAATCTAGATAATGTTTTGGATCAGCTCCTCGTCCTTCCCCCTCCGTCAACCCCAATGTCATCTTGCTTGATAGGCACAATGAAGAATTGGAAATGGGGTATGTCATGATGGATGCAACAAAGGATATATGTCACGGGAGGCGAGTTAGAGTTGAAGAAAGGAAAATATATATGGAGGAAGTTATGAAGCCCGATGCTAGGTTGGATTCTCCTCAAGGTGTCAATGACACTTTCGTCGATTTAGTCTTGGGAATATATTTGATTTGGATGGATTGTTGGCTTAAATATGTTTAGTTTATGAGTTAAGAACATGATTTTATTTTTGTATTGGATTTAATTTGTCATGCTTTTGATTTGGACTTGATTTGTAGTATGATTTTGTTATGGTATTTGGACTGAATTTGTACTATGATTTGAACTGAATTTGTACTATGCTTTTGTTATGGACTCTGTTTAAGTTATCTATACTTGTATTATGTATTGTAAAAACATTTTTAACTCCACCAATGCCAGTATTTTATATGAGCATTGCCGGTCCCAAACCCGGATAAAGGAGGAGGGAAAAGGTGATTTTATATAATTTATGTTTTGATATCTCCTGCATCTAATGTTGTAATTGTGTGTCTGCAATATTCTGTGTTCTCTCCGTCGGGTTTTTTAGGTGCGAACCTTCAGGGGTTTGGTTTGCGTTTTAGAGATATTTTAGTATGAATTAATGTGTGGTTCGTTCTAATTTACTTTATTTTAAAGTAAGATTTTTTAGATATTTTCTGGGTGTAAACCTTTATGAGTTTGGTTTGGTTTTTCGATTGGAATTTAGTGTTTTAGTATGGATTTTATGAGTTTGATTTGGTTTTTCGATTGGAATTTAGTGTTCCAGTATGGATTTTTATGATTTTAGGTGATTTCATCTAGATTTTGTGTGTTTGGTTCAGATATGTCCGAAGATTTTAGTTCTCCGTATTGTTTTTTCAATACTCTCTCATTTATGTTCCCAGTTTTAGGATAGTTGATGTTCAAAGTTGTGGTTTCTCTCGGGCAGATCAGGAGTTTGACAACATTTCGAGCTGGTCAGAATGCGATTTGCATCTTTCATCAAAATCTTCCTATTTTTTGCTCGCATTCGACGTAAATAGTATCATGAAAACATTAGGTGGTATCATTTGAATAGGTTCCATCCAAACTAGATTTACTTCTAGATTTGACTACTTCAGTGATGTATTTTGCTATTATTTTTCGCTTAGTACAGGTCCATTGTGTGACGATTCGTGTTTTGATAAATATATTGGCGGGATCGTATATGTCAAATTGAATATAGTGTTTTTTTATTAGTGGCTTTTAGGAAAACTTATCTATGTGTGTAGTGGTAGATAATTAGCACGGGGTGTTAAAACTCGAAAAGATGAAGTTAGAAATGAACATAATCGCAATCTCTTTAGATGGGTTTGACACTTTTAATGCAGATTAGTGACTTAATCAATATTGGCGGTAACACTATAGGTAGAATTTGTTCTAATTTTACTTGTTGGGATATTGTAAAAAAGGATATGGTATCAGGTGGTTTAATCTATGACATTGCGCTAAATGGGATGGAATGAAAAAATAGGATTCATCGTATATGTAGCTTCAAATAATTGAAAAAAGTCTTTGTGGGTAGTTTTATGATTTCTTTGTGTAAATAAAAAGCCTAATTTTGTTAGTTTGTGAATTTTAATTTCTTTGATGAAGTTAACATTAAATATTTGTTGCACCTTGTGTAGAATTTTATGATTGTGAGAGAATGTCGGGAGGAGGTACACAAAAGAGTTTGAGAAAAGCACTTGGAGCCATTAAGGACACCACCATTGTTAATTTGGCTAAAGTAAATAGTGACTACGGGGTATGAATTGTTAGAATTTTCTCCATGGCTCTTACATTATGTGTTTGTGATCTCGTGATTTGAGTAAATTTTTTTGTATAGGAATTGAATATCAACATTGTTAAGGCTACAAGTCATGTTGAGCGCCTAGCAAAAGAAAAGAACTTAAGAGGTGGGTATTTACTAGGATGGAAATGGCATTATCTTTTCTCTTGTGCTTATACATTTGTAATTGGTCTATACATTGGAGTTCTAATCTACCTTTGTTATGAATTCCTGCAGCTATATTTGCGGCTATATTGTCTACCAGGCCTAGTGTTCATGTTGCATACTGTATATATGCTCTTGCGAGATGATTATCAAAGACACACTTGGGCAGTAAGTTTTTGCACCATTAATACTTTTAATGCCATGACCTAGTTAGGGAGTAATTATTCATTATTGAAAATGAATAATAAGCTAACCATAGTGCGACTTGTTTCACATTGAAGATGTGCAATTTATGGTAACTTTCAGGGTTTATAGGGGAAATGTGTGGCTTCTTGAGAGTTATTACCATGTTGTATAAGCTTTATATTAATATTCATGGGATTATTTCCATGCTGAATGTGAATATATTGTATCTGAGTGTGGGCAGGGCCGGCCCCGTAGGTTTTAGGGCTCAAGGCAAACTTGTAAAATGGGGCCTTTTATATAATAATTTTTTTTTATGCAAAATATATATTTTTGTATTTTTACAAGATAATAGGAAATGACTCAAATATATAAGCTGCCAGAATACTAATGATAAATATAATGTATCATTTTTAAACAACCCACCATGGTCAAAAGACCTACAATTATCACTCAAGTACTCTTCCTTCCCCCCTAAAAAAAGTAAACAAAATAAGGATAATAAACTGAAAATATTAATTAAAATATGATCTTCTCGCCTTTTTTGTTGCAAAATCACTAATCAAGCTTGGATAATCAAGTTTTTTCACCATATCCTTTTCAATTGATAATAATGCTAGTCCATTCAACCTCTCTTGTGACATTGTTGATCGAAGGTAAGATTTGATTAATTTCAACTTTGAAAAGCTTCTTTCTGCAGTTGCAACGGTGACTGGTATAGTCAATAATATTCTATAAGCTATCCACTCATTTGGAAAAGTCCCATCCATTGTATGCAAATAATTCAACACATCAACGACATTTTTTCGCCTCCTTTGGCAAGTATTCTCTCAACAATTTTAACTCCAAAAATAAGTCCTTACCATCGATATCATAATGGCTTCCATGTTTGAGTTTTTTTTCAAGGTTGTCACACTGAGTCTTCAAACTATCATCATCCATGGACTTAAGCTTCTTCAAATCAAATAAAAACCCAAAAAACCCTTCATAACATTCGAATTGTTCAAACCTACTCTTGAGTGAAGAAATAGCTTGATCCACTACATGTAAAAAGTAATTGATTCGAAATGATTCTTCGCCTGAAAGTTCCACCTCTTTAGTAACACTCTCATCAAATTGCTTCTTTCTTTGAACGACTCGTTTTTCACGAAACACCGCTTCAATTTCCATATCCATTGCTAATTGTTGTGCTTTAATCATGGCTTTTTTGAACCCATTCTCTCTGTAGTCCTGAAAGTATTTAATTAGTCCTTTCAATTGATTAATGGCAATATCAATTTGCATATCTTCTTTTTGTAGAAATTTACTAACAGTGTTGACAGCAAATAATAAATTATGCCAAATAACCATAATTAATAAAAACTCAAAATTCTCCATGTCATTAATTGCCAATGATTCGGCTTCGCTTTTTGTTTTCGGTTCCCGATCCACATTTGCTAAGTGAATTAACGCATCTCTTAATTTTCTAGCTTGAAATCTTACCGCTTTAACACTGTCAATGCGAATCTCCCATCGTGTTTGTGACAAAGACTTCAGAGTTAAACCTTCAACATGTTCTTTCAAAATATCACATCTTTTGCTAGAAGAAGAAAATAAAGTATAAAGTCGTTGTACCACACCAAAAAAAGAAACAGCTTTAGAATAAGAGTTTGCCATATCACAAAGTGCAAGGTTAAGACTATAACAACCACACAGAGTGTAAAATGTTCTTGGATTTACTTCGAGTACCCTATTCTGAACACCTTTATTTTTTCCTTTCATATTAGAACCATTATCATAACCCTGTCCTCTTACATCACAAATATTAAGTCCCAAAGTCGCCAACACTTCTTCAAGCTCATTAAAAAACCCTAATCCCGATGTATCATCTAACTTTAGAAATCCTAGAAAAACTCCTCCACATTAATTTGACCTTTTGAAATATCAACACAACGTATAATTAAAGTCATTTGTTCCTCGTGACTTGCATCTGGAGTACAATCTAGTATGACAGAGAAATATTTAGCTTCTTTGATTGTGTTAATGATTCCACGTTTCATCTCACCCGCTAATAATTCAATAATTTCATTTTGGATTTTGTGGCTAAGATAATGGTTGTGGATTTCACCACTTTGATAACGTCGAATATGCTCTTTCATTATTAGATCAAACTCCACAATCATTTCAATTAAACCTAAGAAATTTCCATTATTTTCTTGATATATCTTCTCATTATCTCCTCGAAAAGCCAAACTGTTCTTGGCTAGTGCTTTAACAACAGAAATTATCCTCACTAACACTTCTTTCCAATGCTCTCTCTCTTTATTTATCATTTGTTGTACCTCTGAATCAATTGTTTCATTCTTTTTCAATCTCATTTCTAAATCAAGCCAACTTTTCATGCAAGAAATATGTTCATTACCCCCCTCGTGACTTAAAAGCCTCTAACTAATATTTTTCCAATTGTTAAATCCGTCAGTAGCCAATTGAGTCTTATTCTCATCCGACCTAAACAATTTACAACAAAATCAAAATACCCTATTTAAAGAAGGTGAATATACTAGCCATCTTCTATCACGCTTCTCTCCATTCAACCATTGTCGAGTGTAGTGCACTCGAGAGAAATGTCTACCATCATTATCTTTAGGAAAATCAACAACAACTCTTATGGGCCCTCGTTCCACTAAAAGCTCTCTATGGTTTCTACCAATCTTATCCCAATTTCCAGGATCATAAATATTTAACGGTCCATATTCATTACTAGATTCTTCATTCACCAAATTTTCATGCTCTTTGTTTAAACCTTCTTCATTATCGTTCTCATTAATATCGTCTTGAAGCACCAAATTTTCATCTTCAATCAAAGCTTCTTCATTTTCATTCTCATGTTCATTTCCCGTTTCATTTAATTTAAAAATAAATTTATCAAGAGCTCCCGTTTGGGATTGCATAAATTTTTCTATCTTTTGCTTCTTCTTTAATTTTTTCCATCCAGGAACATACTTTCTAGGAGGCATGGTATAAATACACAATAATTGAACAATCAATCTAAAAAATTCCAACCGCAACCAAATAAAGGAACAATGGAACCTGATTTGCTGAACTTGTAAATCAAACTTGAAAGCCTTTCCTCGCTAAAAAAATCCTGAAAATGCATTAAAAAAATTAACATCATGAACTTATTACACAAAAAACATTAACATATAGGACAACCATAACAACATTTTGAACAAAAAATAAATAATAATAATAATAATAATAATAATAATAATAATAATAATAATAATAATAATAATAATAAACAACATTTAGAACAAAAAACAAACATAAATCAGGTTGTACTCTTTTTTAATGTTATTAGATTTTTAATGTTTTTTCTTTTAATAAATTAGGTTGCAATTTTTTTTTTAGTTAACTTAAAAAATATTACTAATCAGGCTGTACTCTTTTTTAATATTTTTTTTAGTTAATGACAAATTAATAACAGATTTTATTAAATAAGGCCGGATAAAAAAAAATTAACTAAAAAACGTAACCTAATTTTATTAACAGATTTTATTAAGTTAACTAAAAAAAATGCAACCTAATGTTATTAACAGATTTTATTAAGTTAACTAAAAAAAACGCAACCTAATTTTATTAACAGATTTTATTAAGTTAACTAAAAAAAACGCAACCTAATTTTATTAAGTTAACTAAAAAACGCAACCTAATTTTATTAACAGATTTTATTAATAGCAGATTTTATTAAGTTAACTAAAAAAAAAACGCAACCTAATTTTATTAACAGATTTTATTAATAACATATTTGATTAAGTTAACTAAAAAAAAACCTAATTTATTAAAAGAAAAAACATAAAAAAATTAACAACATTATATGAAGAAAAAAAAACCTCTTGATTTTGAATATATTTGGATTAAAACCTCTTGATCTTGACTTTCTTTTTCCTATCCTCTTGAAGATTTTGTAAAAACACTTAAGAGAATGAGAGAAGAGAGAGAAACGGCTGCCAGCCAACTTTGGGTATAAAGGGTAGGTAGGGTTTATTTTGGGTATAAAGAATAAAGGGATGTTAATGGATTTTTAATTTAAGGAATTTTGGGCCTAAAAATTTATACAGCATACTAATAAAAAATTTGGGCTAAAAATTTATGTCAAATTTGGGCGCCCAAGGCGGTTGCCTCTTGGCCTACCCCTTGGGCCGGCCCTGAGTGTGGGGGAAAAAGTTTTGTATTGACTACTAAGCAGTACACATTTGTGGAGAACTGCTTAGTTTTTCCACTGATGAAACTTAAAGCTTTTAAGGTTTCTAATTATTCTTAATTTGACCAGTAAATTTAATTGGCTCAGACAAAGACAAGCTCTATGTCCTGTTAAGTAACCCATTGAGATTCTCGAGGTATTGGATTGCAGGCTGGAGGATAGGGATCATTAGATTATTCTTAACCTTTATGCACCCCCATCTCTGAAAACTCAGGAGAAATCTTCTATCTCATGATAAAATAATATCTATGGTCATCCTTTCCCACGTGGGATTGACAACATGAGGCATAATTAGACCCCAGTCATCGAAGTAATTGGGGGCTGACCTCCATCAATAGGCCACCCTTTTGGCCTTCAGAAAAAGTCAGTCATCCCTCCTCGCCTGAAAGCAGGAGGAAGTACCTTTGTCCATTATTGAGGGTATCATTAGTACGAAGGAAAGAAAATTCAATGCCTCTAAATATAAAGACTAGCCTATCAATGAACTCAAGGATCAAACTTATCAACAAAACGGCTAAATCTAGATAATTAACTTCAATGCATTTTTTAGCTTTCATTTGAGTCTAAACACATATTTAATTAATATATATTCCTTAACTAGTGTTGTTCCCCCCAATGTTTTAAAAATTCTTCCTAATGCTGCCTAGACGCTAGGAATTGCTCTACTGCTTCATCTCTGTTCTTGGGATTTTGGCAGATTTGTTTTTTTACGGCCCTAATATATATATATATATATATATATATATATTACACACACACACTATATTATACTATTATTGATATATTGATTGGATTATCTAAAATTTGTGTTGAATTGTTAAGCTTATGCTAATAGTTGATTGCTAAAGTATTTTACTTTAAAATTATATTAATGATCTAGCCTTACACCTATCACCTTTTAAACACTACTTTGATGGAGCAATAATTTTGAAAGTAATCCATACTTATTGACTCTAATCTAGTGAGGGTTTTAACACAACAAGCTTATTAATTAGAGTATTATAAGTTATTGCAGTGGGTCCTTTAATTTGTAACTCCAACTGTGAGTGGAATTTTAACCCTCATGAACCAAGTGAGGGTCAATAAATTTGGACTCTTTTGAAAGATACTCGAGATCCCTATGGTTTATGAAACTATCCATAGAAATTGGACTTTTGTTGATCGATTATTGTTTGCATTTAGGTTGCCTTGAATAATTTAGTCATCATTCATCAGGCTTTGAGGTAAGTGGATCCCACATTTCATGAAGAACTTCTTAACTATAATAGGAGCAGGAACCACATGCTCAACTTGTTTCACTTTAAAGATGATTCTAGCCTAATGGCAAATAAATATTTCATTCTGACTAGATTGGACTTCATTAAATGAAAGCCCTTTAGAATGATATTGGAGAAAAAATTTATTGTATTTATGTGCGTGGAATTCATGCATTGGAAATGGAATTTGAGTCCTTTTAGTTCAAAATTTAAACTAATTGTACTCCAATTTCAAGTCCTAGATTCTCTCACTCAATTTTCCTTTAATCTTCATGATAATTCTTGTTCACAAATTATTTATACTATGAACTAAATAGATAGCTTGGTACTTATTTTAGTAATGTTGTGATTAAAGATCTGACAATCTTGGCTCCCCTCAATGCTCCAAATACAGATGGTATAGACCGAGGTATCCATTCCTTTCTCTTCATTTAAAAATTGTACATTATATCTCATGTCTAATTATAGCAATATCTGCAGTTGCAAAACGGTTGAACTTCCTAGGCTCAGATGATACTAAAGGCGAGTTTTGGAACAGAGGAATCTCAGCTTGTGCTGTTCGTGACGGGGCTGCACCCATTTTTAGGAACAAACCGTTGGATGTAATCGGAGGCGGAGATTCTACGATGGAGGAAGCTATATTTTTTACTAAATATGGTTCCAGAGTTTATATAATTCATCGGAGGGATGAGTTTAGGGCGTCCAATATAATGCAGAATAGGGCTTTGAGTAATCCTAAGATTGAGGTTTTGTGGAATTCGACGGTGGAGATGTCATATGGGGAAGGGGGAGAAGGGTGTTTTGGGAGGTTTGAAGGTGAAGAACGTGGTGAGTGGGGAGGTGACTGATTTAAAGGTGTCAAGGTTATTTTTTGCAATAGGGCACGAGCCCGCAATGAAGTTTTTGGGTGGGCAGCTGGAGCTTCATTTGGATGGGTATACGGTGACGAAACCTGGGATCACGCAGACTAGTGTGAAGGCATTTTTCGCAACTGAAGATGTTCAGGATAAGAAGTATAGGCAGGCTGTTACTGCTGCTGGAGCTGGTAATCATCTTTCTTTCCATTGTTTAATTTCTGTTGGTTTCTCAATTAGTACCATAGTTCCTTGCCTATTATATGTAATGTTTAGATATGAAATTGGTCCTCATATGTACCCAAAGGCTAAATATATTAGATTTTAGGAATTCCCTCGTAACTATTCTACTGTCACAGTATCAACGAAGCCAATTTTCCCTTTATATGCTAGGGATGATATTGTAGCAGTGATTGAAAATACAGATTGTATAAACCCTGGTATTGAAGATTGGTACATTAAGAATGGGGATGATCTTGTAGCAGTGAAGAGTGGGTGGGACCAATACGGTATTGTTATGGGTTGCCCAAGCTTGAACATCATCATACGAAGAGTTTTAGGTATTTTTATTTGCAATGTGGAGGTGAGATTGGATTTGAAAAAGGCCCACTCCTGACTGGTATTGAGGGTGCACCATTTGAAGGGATATGCATGAGAAATGTTAGCATATTAGGCCTAACAGCAAACATGAGGTGGAATTATGAGTTTGTTTCTAGCTCTAGTGATGCAGATTTTCCAATGCCATGTCCCCAACTGCAGAACAATAGCTCTTCATCACCATGTTCATATTCTCGAGCTTCTATGAATGGGGGAATGCTAATTGGTTTCAATGATAAAGAAGGTATTGAAAGTCTTCTTTTGAGAAAATTTGCTTGTGCAAACGAAACCAGGACTGAATTGTGGTTGTTAATTTGATATGAGTGAGTCAAATTATAAGTTTGCATGGTTGGTGACAAGTTTGCAACACAATAACTCCGAAGAGATCAATTTTTCATGCGCGATTGGACAACCCGTATACATGTGTATGCTCGCACACCCGTATATTTTAATACAGTCAGACTATTTTCCTTATTGCACAGATTGTATAGAGCTATGGAAAAATATTTGAAGTTTAATTTTTGGAATTACAAAGAAATTCAAGTTAGCTGTTGATGAGAACACGTCTTTAGAGACACCCCATAATTATATTTGGATTTCACCACGGTTTAGAGGCAACACACGAAATCCTTTTATAACATTGATTTGAAGGAAATATTGAGACGAAACATATTTTTTCTTTATAATTTGACATTTACTAACAAATTCTCTTGATTGTAGGTGTACCAATTGGTATATCTCATCCCAGATCTCGTCCGAATGATCGATTTATTCATGCGAGATATTTGGGGCATTTGTAGATATGGATGAGAATTGTGCAAACCCATGGATGGAGACTGCCATCAATCTCTATTTATCATTCTTGGTTATACAAATGTTATATTTTTGTCTTTATTGTCATTCTTGAATCTTTATTGGTGGTTAGGGACATTCTTTTCCATGTAGTCATGAATGTTCTCCACACGTGCACACACACATACATTTGGTTCTAATAGAAAAATTTCTTAGTAGAAACTTGACCTCATATTGTATTTTCATTTTCAAATAGACCCTATTAAGAGTGTTTTAGGAACTTTGAAGTTTCTGTTAATAGTTATGACCTGTTTAACGTCCGGTTGCTCATGCAGTCCTGCTTTTCTTAGCATGGTGTGTGGTGACCCAAATGAGATTAACAAATTACAATTTGTTTACATTGTTGCCTTTTATCTTATTTTTTTTATCTTTTCTGTTAAACCTTTAGAGATACTTCTTATGTTCAATACTTTTTTCTCCTACTACGGCTGATGTTCCACTTTTAACATTTTTGGTTTGTTTTTCTCCCAATTTCTTAGCATCTCGTGAGAAGTGCTATAAGCAGATAGAAGCTGCCATAGTCAAAAGGAGAACATTAATGAAGGACTGAAGTTCTATGTTACTCTTTACGTATGTAAATTTTCACTGTCCAATTACATGACTCTATCATGCAAATTAAATAAATTGCTCATTTGCACCAATTTTTTGATCCACTTCCTTGTTATATTTTAAAATGAAATATTAATAAACATGATGCAATCACAAATGTAAAGCAGTAGTACAGTGATTTTATGATGAAGAGAAACATACAGTGCCGCGAAATGATCGATGACATACATAGACAATGGATGGTCTCAGTTTTTAGGAAAATAAGAACACGGGTGCCTACAATTACTCTTCAGTGGGACCCACTCATTAACCTCAAAGATCCCTACCTCAACAGCTGGTGAACTCTGCAAATATGTCAAATCTAAATGTTCTTTTTTTATTTCAACTAACATTCTTTTTTTTCATTGGTAATTTTAGGTGACACCAACTCTAGCAGTTGCATATTCTATTTCGCTTGTTGTAAAGATACTTGCTATGTGTTCGGTTGGAATAAGTGTAGTTACAACACCAATGGCCATCACAGCAGGGGAAACTGGTGTGGTATGCATATTGCCAAATGGAGATGAACAATTCTTAGATTTCCCAAATTTTCTCGTGTATTGAGATGAATTTTCTATTAATGGAATTTGGGCTATTAATTTTTATTGAGGTTATTGTCTTGATGTGTATTAGTATTGTTGTTGCGGACTATTTGTATTGCTGTACTATTTTTTTGTACCTTAAACAGGTGGATAGTACTATATATAAATGAGATTTTGTCTATTTTTTTTAGATTTAACTTGTTTGTATTGAAATTAAATTGGATCGACAGTTATTTTGTTGTCATTATGTTAGCATTTTTGAATATTGTATACCCTAGTGTGTGTGTGTATATAAATATTATTTTTTATAATTTTTTTTAATATTAGTAACGGACATATAACGTTACTAAATGTTTTACAAAAATTGTGTTAGAAATGTGTTATGAAATTAGAAACACTTTAGTAACGATAGAAAAGTGTTAGTAATACAGAATTTAGTAACACTTTAGTAACTGTAAAATAGTGTTAGTAACACATAATTTAGTAACGGTAAAAAAGTGTTAGTAATTTGATTCCCCATGCCTTTTTTCTACATTTTTTTAGTGTTAGTAATTATTTTAGTAACACTACAGTAGTGTTACTAATTGACTGTTTTGGTGTAGTGAAGTTTTGTCCGGAATTAAGTCAATTACATAAAAATTAACTCAATTTGAAATTTTGTTCTTACAAATCTCCCCTTTTGACTATTTGGGGACAAAACCAAAACAGTGAATGCTAAGCCAGGCTGTCAAGCTGTATGACACCTAAATCTCATCCCATAAAACCAAAAATAAAATATTACAGGACAAGGACTAGTATATGCAGGTTCGACAAGCATGAGTTGTTTGAATGTGATGTAGTCTCAAAATCTCGCATCGCTGAAGAATACCTACACGCATGAAATAGACAAATACCTAGTGAAGTATGGAGGAACAAATTATATAAAAAATACGAATATGCAAAACAAACCATTTTTTAAATGAGCAAAATATGATACCAATTTGTGCACGATAACATGATACCAATTTGCAATGTGAAAAGAACATATGTGCTCAGCAAACAAACTCCCCCTACATCACATACCATCTCTCTCCCTTTTTGTCTCGAATAGACAATAAGTGAAAACGATACAGAAATGTCATCATATTTAGAATGAAATAAACACATGAAGCATATCTAGATAAAAATGAGTATATTGCCAACTAAAATAATCAGAAGATACCAACATATAGCTAACAAACAATCACATAACATGAATCATCAATCTAAGTAAAGACGTGACTAAACAAATCAATGTAGTAAATAAATTAATCATGAATAATCTAAGCCCATTGCATATAAACTGTTCAAATGAACCCACAAGTACCCAAACAGAATGAAATCATCACATATACGAAGCAGGTACTGAAACAAAACAAGGCTAAAAAATACAGAGAGGGTCATTCGAACAACTATGCCATGTCGTTTATCCCGACTAGTAATTTAATTAATCACACATTAATTAATTTATTAAAGTAGTGTCACCCAACTACAATACCTAGACTCCCTCATTTGGTTCGTATCTTCACCCTCTAGAATGTATTAAACTAAGTCCCATTATTAGGTAAAATGCCCTTTATTAAATTCGATATTCGATAATTTATTTTATATATATCTATAATAAATTAAACCGGCTACCCCGTGCCTAACTACCGTCGCACTAGTCTGAAAAATATCTGAGTCAAATATCCGACCCTAAATTAAATTAATTTCACCTCCATTAATTTTTATCTATACGGTGTCACTCAACCATAATGCCCGGACTCCGTTATTCGGTCCATATTTTAACGTTCTAGAATTTATTTCACAAGGTCCTGTTAATAAGTTTGACACACTTTTCAAGTTTAATATTCCTTAATATCCTTCTCCAAACACCCTAGGTATTGACCTCCATTTAATATCTCACTAATTAAATTCCCTAAGTCCACAAATAAATACCGAGCAAAACAATAAAAAGGAACGAACTGCCAATGATTTGTCAACATCACTTGAACTAACCTTAGGTCGCTCAAACGACACCGACCATCATTCGAACGAGGCCTTATGTGGCTTGAATGACTATTTGAGTTCAACCCTTCTTCCTCACGTTGCTAGTTCCGCCATTGTTTATTCACCCAAGGTTTATAACCTCACCCAAAAACAACTTTGGTAATCCCCAGTGGCTAATACGAATTCTAACAGTTTCAATTCCTCAAATATATTATCAACTAACTACACATGTCCGAATTTGTATTAAATCTCCAACCATTAATGATATATAAAAATTCACATCTAGATTCATAAATCGGATTACACAGAATTTATAAAACTTCCTTCCCAGAATTTGATTTCACTAATCATCAATTTAAACGAGATAAATATCTGGGTTTCAAGTCACAAATTCTAATTCTAAAAGAAACACTTGAAATATCATCTTCACTAAGTATTTAATTTACACGTAGTACTCAAATCAATAAAACCCAGTTTATATGTCTACCCACTCCCCAAAACGATTTTTTTTTTACCACACCCACCATGATATAAATTGAAATACTTAATTTAAATTGAAAATAAGTTTAACCAATTACCTAATAAGATTCTTAGGGTTTGATTTCCTTTGATGTAGACAGAGGTTTGATGAAGAACGCACCCAATTCTTCTTGTTTTGGCTCTAAAAAGTTCTCCCAATTTCTTCCTCTTTTCTCCTCCGTAAAATTAGGGTTTTCTTATTGAGTTGTGTTTGCCAAAAACTCCCTAATGTAGGTTTTATATTGCTAATCCAGAAATTAAGCCTATGGACCAAGCCCAAATGACCCCCCCCCCCCCCGTGTGAGGCCGATTATGACTAAAAAATGCCCTGAGACCCAATTACTAATCCCGGATACTCTTTTTCGACTATCTTGACCTATTCAGAATCAACCGTGTACTCAGAATCATCATCAGAGTTACTCTACTAAAAAATCCAATCATGACCTCAGATTACGATACATGTAAATTATAAAAATAATCCGGATTAATTAAATCTTAATTCACTAAATTAATTAAATCCTCCAGATTAATTGAATTCTATATCACCAAATTAATTAAATTCTATATCCTCAGAAATAAGGGGTATTACATCATGCCTAATGAAAAGTTGGTGGAAAATTCTGATTGAATGGTTGCGTTCCTCTTGAAAAATGAAGAAAGACTTGTTCTTGAACAATCTTGAGAAAACACCAATTAAGCCTTCAAAACATGGGTCGAATCCTGATAAAATTTGGGCCTAGGGTTTATAGATGAAAGGTGATAAAGATGTAGGAGTATTCTGGTTGAAAAATTTGTGAGAAAGTATTTAGAAAAGTTTGAAGCCGAGTTATTTTAATATGGGAAAAATTAAGAGTTGTAATTAACTCAAACTCTAACAAAACAACCAAATTTGCCGACACTGACCAGGGTGAATCGATTCGCCCTCCAAGACAAATCGATTCGGTCATGGTCAGGTGCCCAGGACGCCTTGAAGTATATATATATATATAAATAAAAACCCGATTTCACACCCGATTTCAATTCAGATTTAAATTCTATTTTCCATAAATGAAAATCAACATATTTAATTACTAAAAATAATTAAATCCAAATTTTTTATTTTTTTTCTGAATTCCGACTTAATTTGAATTAATATTGATTTAATAATCTATGGGGTGTTACATCAATAGGGAAAAATGGTAACTAAAATTCGAAATGCATTAAGTAAAAATGGTAGTTGAAAATTTTAGTATGTCCTTGGGGGAGGGGAAAAACCATCTAGTAGTTAATATGTATTAGGACCATTGTGAGCCCTAGAAATGGTGATCAATATGTATTATATATATATATATACACACACACACACACACACACACACACACACACAATCAGACTTTCTAACATACCTTCTATCAACATACTTATAAACATACCTATTTTTTAAAATAGTAAAAAAAATAATTTTGAAATGATGTTTTTTATATGGGTTCATGATACTTCAGTGTGCCCCTGTAAAAAAAATCAACTGAAAATAATGTCTTTTGTTATTTTTAGAAAAATAGGTCAAAAAACTGACAGTTTTTACCCTTTGAAACTGTCAGTTCTTTTACCCATTTTTTAAAAATAACAAAACACATTATTTTAACTTGAATACTTTTACAGGGGTATACTAAAATATCATGAACCCATATAAAAAAATATCAACTATTTTTTTTTACTATTTGAAAAAATAGGTATGTTCTTAGGTATGCTTATGAGGTATGTTGGAGAGCCTAACTATATATATATATATATATATATATATTTAATACCCCGTATTTTTATGGCTTTTAAAATTCGGGATTATTAAATTTAATTGATTATTAATTTAATATTAATCCGAAATTTTATTTTAAATATTTACTAGCGTGACGAGAGTTAGTAATTATTGGGAATTTTTTGAATATTACTAGATGAGTAAAGTAATATATGAGATTGATTTTATTAAAATTGTCATGAGTGAATAAAATGGCAATTATGGAAATTTAAGTCGGGATGCGCCTGTGTCGTGTCGGGACTAAATTATTATTATGAAAGTGAATAAATTATAAGTCGCCCATACGGTCATTTCGAGTGCACCAACATTTTTGGAAGGGTCGAGATAGTCAGAAAAGTGTACCCGGGGGTTAGTTTGTGTCTTGTTTTTTTAGGCCTAACCGGCACCACAGAGGGGCAATTTAATCATTTTCACATTTGGCCTTAATTAAATGACGAAAATTGGGACATTATTATCATATATTAAAAGAGTCTTCTACAGTTAACACTTTAAAAAAGATAGAACAACAGTGAGAGGAAGGAAGGGAAAGTTTTTCAAGAAAGAAATCCAAGGCCAAGAACCAAATCGATTACACCACTGCCACCACCAAAACATATATCGTAAGACAAGAAACACATCCATATCTTTTTCATCAACAAATCAGACCCTTGAATCCCAGGCAAGTATCTATCTTGCTACTTTTTTAGTTGATGTTTTGCCCATATGAGAATAGGATTGATATAGGTTTCATGTAAGAAATTGATGGTTTAGGGAATTTAAATCACATGTTTTAGAGGAATTTGATAGATTTTGGAAATCTCAACATATGTAGAGGATTACCCATGAAATTATATTAGACTATAAGTGACAAATCTGAAAAAAGAATTTGAAGAATGGAAGTTTAATGTAAATTAGGGCTTTTGATAATTATAATGAATTACCCCTTTAATCCAATACTTTTGATGAATTCGTACATGCTTCACGTAGAAAATAATGTATATAGGTATATGTAAGAAGTAGTAAGTTTGTTTGGGAGTTTGGGGATCGTTAATGAATTTTTGGTTGAGGTTGGAGAAGAAAACCCGTAGTTAACAATGGCAGAATTCAGAATACCTGCTTGATCGATCGATCGACCCAAGAGTGTCGATCGATCGACCCCTCCTGAAAAACTGCACATTTTCCCCCTTTTTGTTTAATCCCGTTAAAATATGTAGGAACCATTAAGTATCATTTAAAGAGTATAATGGGTCACGAAGAGGACCAGTAGGGTCTAATTAGACTCCGTTGAGTGAAATTTTATATGGGATGAAATCGTGGGTTAACGGGAGATTTCGTCACATATGGGAAATTGTGCGTACGTTCACTAAGGATTGAGAGACTCATGGAAGACTTAGATCAGAAGGTTAGATAGGGTGTACCTACTGAAATTATATTTAGTAAGAGAGAATACTTCGAGAGATGAGAAGTAGGCATGCAATGTTTATAATTAAGAATAAAAGAGATGAATCCTTTATGCGAGGTAATTGGGTAAAATTGTACTAAGTACGGTTAATAATTATTATTGTTGGGTCGTGGGCGAACCTAATCGAAAAAATGAGAATATTTATATATATGACCGAGTGCATGTGTATATATTTATGTTATGTTTGTGTATAACCATACCCGCGCTACTTGCTATCACGGAGGTTGTCGCGCCGGGATAGTCTTATCTCGATGGGACCTTTATAGGGGATATGACTTGTACCCTAGAATATAGGATTCCTTGGTACAGGCTATCTGAGAATGATAGTCAGACGGTCCTAAGAGACGTGAGGGGTATGTGTTGACCTCTTAGTGACTTAAAACTATGCTTCGCCTCCATTTTGTGTGCATTGTGTTAATACAATTCGAGAGTAATTCTGAACTAGTATTTCTCTTAGTACGAGTGATACGGGAACTTGATAGCAGAGTATGCCAGCACCATAGATTTTATGTGGGGTGCCGATAGTATATATATTATATGAGTGACTAATATATATATACTTATATATGGAAACGTTCTACTGTGAGTATAAGTAGTTAAGTAATGAATAAAGGCTCCAACTTTATAATATGTATTCGAAAACTTTGTAATGGTACTGAGTTGTTCGCACTAACGTAAGAAATCTTGGAGATATTGATTTTCTAAACTAAATATTATAGCCTTAGTACTTCTCGAGATAAAACTTTATGGGAAATAAGTTAGATAGACTTATGAGTTTAGTAGTACGATAGGCGTTCACACTAGATGATAGGTGAGAATTCTCAAGAGAGTGTTGCATACTTACATGGTTGTCACATTATCCACTAATCATTTTAAATACTTGTTAAACTTTTTTAAAACTGTTTTACACTCAGGCTCTGACCCATCTTCTATCATTTCTCTCTCTTGTATATATATGTATGTGATGATACGAGAAATTGGCCACGAGGCCTTCCCCTACCAGCAGGTCAAGAGTCAAGTGTGTAATGAACAAGTAAAGAAAGTAAATAGAGAGAAGACAAGATATAGAGTGGTTAGGCCCCCAAAATGGGCTTACATCCACTGTGTTTCTCCATTCTCATTATGTACGTTGCATTGTACAATATAATCATGCCTAAAGAGGCGTACAAGTATGAGAATAAGGGTGAATACATGGCAGTACTGGAGATTCCGGTGAGCCCAGGAGGTGGCTGTGATGTATATTGTGTCTCCAAGAGGTATGTTGAGGTTGTGTAGAGAGAATCTGTATTGTAGAGCCTTCCCCGGATGGGTATGGAATCGATCCCCCCTTCTAGGTGTGGTCCTCTATTTATGAGGAAATGAATTGAGTTACATGCCCTGAGCACGTGGCGTATTCCAAGTCTGCAGCAGTTATGGATGAGGGGGATGCCGCACACCATATGGTGGAGTGCCGCTGCCTATAATTGATAGGGCCGTACCCTGTGCCATCTGGTCCTGAGGATCATGCCGAGTGAGTTTTGGCCTCGCCTTGAGTGAGGTTTGGCCGCGACTTGTATGACCTAAGGCCTGAGAACTGAGAAGAGTACATGCCGCGACAAGGTGCTATATTTGTACTATCAATAAGCCCCAAGCCGTAGTGCCAAGGGAGATCAATTGGGACTGCGACTAAGTAGCCTAGGTGCTGCGGTGCTTCCAAAGCGACGATTCGTCTTTCGCGCTCCCTTATATAAATTGTTTCTGGCCTTGGACTTCATTAAGTTTCCAAAACTTTTGAGAGCACATCGAGAGAGAAACTCTTTACTTTCTTTCTTGCATATTTCGGCAACCTTCCGAGGCGGTGTGTGGCGGTTCAAGGTGGCCTGTAGCTGATCATTGCGAGTTTCTTCATTTCCAGGTGACTTTTCAACCACCATACTTTTGTAAAAGCCTTTGAAATTTACAGTTTTCTTCCCTTTTGATATGATTTCACTTTTCTGGTTCATTTGCTAGAAATCTAGGGTTTTGTTTGTACGTTTTTCCCTTTCTCACATAAGCTACATATGAAATACATACAACTATTCTTGGTGTTCATAATCGAACTCTTCGTATTCGGTGAGTTTGATCCTAAAAATGATTAGAATTTAGATAATCAACTGTTTAGGATAGATTCCGCGGCATGATAGGATTTTGATACCCATTCCCGTGAACTAGTATGGTCCTTCTGCGTCATACAGTGCCAAATGGCCGCGGTCCCTCAAATTATCATCCGCGGCATCAAACCACCACCCTTGGTAGTCTCGAACAGCCTTAAAACTTCCATGAACCCAAGACATATCCATGTTAAATAATGGTTGTTGCTACTAGAGCACATCGAATTGACTTTGAAAAATTAGGAATGGCCGCGGCCAGGAATGCCTTAAAGCAATTCTATCTTATTACCGTAGCAGCTTATGTTCCTCTGGTGATATGGAGGTCGCCGCGGCTAGTTGGGACATTACGATACCATAAGTAATAGAGTTTGCCCATTAATAACTGTGTTAGGGAAATAATTCCAAAGACGTTTTTAATACTTAAAAATTTCCTTCTGCGACTTCTTGAAGTCTTACAAACCATACTGGCTGCGGTGCCTAACTGCGAACTCTGCTTTTCAGGTACTGCTGCAGCCATATGAGCTTTGACCCAGACTAGATCCTGAGAGGATTTTGGGCAAAGCATTTTGGGACCTCTCCCCCCGAGCTTATCTCCGTGCTCCCTCTAAGATCAATAGGGCCTTGCAAACTAAAAGATTGCCCAAACTGCGTGATAATCGACTCAGACTCCACGGACTCTGCATCTGGGAAGGATTTCCAATCTCCGCCGATGGAAGAGGAAGCCAACTCAAGTACTCATCCAATGGGTGTGGGAGACAGTGCCGCGGCTGTTAGAAATAACCCAGGAGGTATATCTGGGAGGGATGAGAGACCCTTGGCCGCACTCGATATTCGCGGCTCGATGACCCAAGAATGGGTTGAGCAGGTGGCTGAGGCCTTCGAAATTCAAATTTACGGGTTGCGGCTGCCTGTTCTAGTTCCTATCCGCCGCCTTTTTCAGGCAATGAACCTGGCCCCAGCACAGTTGGACCCTAATGGTTGGAGAGCCATTCTCATCGCAGTTGTCCTTTGCGAAAACTTGTTCAAAAAGGACATCACGCTCGCGGAGTTCTTTCACTTCTACCGTCCAAAGGAGAACTCAGTAAAGTTCGTGGGCTACTACTACCCGTCTAGCCGCGGCAGGGACGAGACCCTTTACACTGGGAGACCGACTAGTGTGAAAAATTGGAAGGGGAAATATTTCTACATCTCCGGCAAAGGCTGGGAGATGCACCCCAAGGAGAATGAAAGAGAGAAGTCATATAGAATGCCGCGGCAGTGGGGGTCTCCCTCAAAATTAGGTACAAGACTATAGCCGCGTCCCTTTATTTCGCATGTAACTTCCACTAACCTTTGAATTTCCTTTTCTTTCTACAACCCTTGACAATCTGTACTTGAATAAGCGACAGGAAAAAATAGTTACTGAGGCTGCGGAAGTTCCTGTTGAACACAAGAAGTTCAGCACACTTGTAACGTTAGCAACCGTATTTGAAGCGGGATTTTTACCAAACAAATCCATTCCTCAACAAATGGGCGCGGAAGGTAATTAATTGCGCCATGACTTTTACTCCGCGGACATTTACTCTTTTGAACTCGAACTCGTGCTATTCCTTTTCAGGTGAAGAAGTTGACAGAGAACTGCTAGCGGCGCAGCTAGCGGAGATGGATAAGGACGCAATTGCCTAAATAATATGGAGCGGAGCAGAAAGAGGAAGAGGTCCAAGGCCAAGGGGCCTGTCGCGGCCCCCTCCAGCGAATATAATGTTGCCCCTGCCGTAGCCCCTGGCCAAAACACTACTGAACCTGGAGCTGATCAAATGGTTAACGAGAACCTTCCGCATGACCATTTTGATGATGACATAGGGGAAAACCTGGCCGCAGCGGGCTTGATGTCAACCGATGTGCCCCTTCAGTCATCCTCCCCTCCGCCGCCCAATGTTGTGGCGGTTAATGTGAACTTGCCACCTCCTCAATTCCGCAGAGAGTCTGGGCCTGATGGTAGACCAAGGCCCCAATTGAGACAACCTGATCCCAATTCTTCTTGGGACACTACCGCAAAGGCTGTACGGAGAATGAAGCGAGCCTTGGATGCCGCAGACCTTGACAGGCTAGTGGGAGAAGGTCATGAAGATCTGGAGGACTGTGGCCTCCACAACCTTCTGAGGGTACGTACCAGTTGTCATTTAACTTTTGCATCTCATATTTTTCCATATTTTTTTCTAACGTCTTCTATTTCAGACCGCGGATGTGATCGTGGTCCAGAAGAGGAAGTACGAGGCCTTGTACATATTGAAGGAGGTCGAGAAGAGTGCCCACGCCGCGAACTTGCAAGCTGCACGAACTTCTTCTTTTGAGGCATGGAAGAAGTTTGCTGCCACGGCTCTTCAGGAAGCCTACATCGACCTTGAGAAAGCAACTAAGGCCAGAGAGGAAGCGGAGGATAATTTTAAGCAAGCCGCGGAATCTCTGAAATCCTCCAAGGCCCAGACTGCCGAAGCCGCCCGTGTCGCGGAGATTTCAAATGCCAAGCTTGCCCTACTCCAGCAGAAATATGAAGAGTTGGAAGCCAAGTCCGCCCAAAAAGATGAAGATCATGCCGCGACAATGAAAAAGTTAGAAGTTGATCACGGTGACGCCCTCCAGCTAGCCATAGATCATGCCGTGGAGTCATTCAAAGGCTCTAAGGACTTCTTCCTTATCAATAACAAGGCATATCTCCGCGGCTACCAGGAGCTGCGTCAAATATTTATTAAGAGGTTCCCTGAGGCCAAGGAAGAGGTTCTTGCCTGGAAGTTAAGCAATGCCGAACATCAAGAGTGCATCGCTGAACTTAAGGCCACGACAGAAGAGAGAGCAAGGCTCAGGGCTGAGGCAGAGGCTGCGGACGGAGAGACAGAGACTGCCGCGGGTGGAGAAGAGGCTGATGATGATGATGATGATGCAGTATTTTAATCTCTTAATTTATGTATCATTAATATAGGGCTGTGTCCCTCCTTTTTGTAATCTAACTTCTGTTGTGGCTGCGCCTTCATCCTGTAACCTTTGGCTATTAATACCAAGGTTGCGGCCATGTTTTTACCACTGACTGCTTGGTATTCCTTGCTTCTTTTTACATTGCATTTTTTACATTGCTTTCCATAATGAATGTTGTATGTAACTGCCTCATTTTTGAAAATGCATCCGTGCCTTGATAGACATAACGTTTTAAGTCCGCGGACAGAGATCCATTGCTTTGTAGTATGATTATTTATCAACGTCCGCGCCCACATAAATGGTGCCATTTTACTCCTGTAGGATGACTGCTGCGTCACAAGGCCGCTGTGTGCAAGCCACGACCCTTCATCATGCTGCGTCATGTAAAAGTCTTCACTTAATTTCCGCGGCCTTAATTTTAAGGATGGGACTTGTTGATTGCATGGGTCCCCAACTGCTTTCATTGCACCTGGTTGTCTGAACCGTTTATCTTTTGTCATCCCATAACCAACATGGAACATGTAGAGAAAGCCTTTCCTTAGACTTGGCACAATTGATATGAGGCATGTATTCTTCTCCACCGTGGCATTTGACATTGTGGCAGGTGTTGTGGTTTTTTCATGCTTCATGAGGTTAGTGCCTCAGCACTTTCATGAAAGAATGGCTCCTAGAGCTCTGCAACCGTATCGGTGGGATGCGACATATTTTTGGTTCACCCGAACAATGTGCCTTTGTAGACATACGTTGATATTTCCAATCCTTCTCGGGCTGGGTCAAGTTGTCAGGCCCTAATATGCGAGACACTATCAAGCCTCTCCAGGTTGGGTTATGTTATTAGGCCACCCACAGCTAATATGCGAGATGCTATCAAGCCTCTTCAGGCTGGGATATGTTATTAAGCCACCCACAGCTAATATGCGAGACACTATCAAGCCTCTCCAGGCTGGGTTATGTCATTAGGCCACCCACAGCTAATATGCGAGACACTATCAAGCCGCTCCAGGTTGGGTTATGTTATTAGGCCACCCACAGCTAATATGCGAGACACTATCAAGCCTCTCCAGGCTAGGTTATGTTATTAAGCCACCCACAGCTGCCGATATATATAAAGCCATCCCTGGCTAGATATTATAAACCTCCCGGCTCGATGACGCATCCCGAAAGCTAAGAGTGAGCATTTTAAGCCCTCGCGGCTAAGTATAATTTCCAAAAGCTGAGAACGGGCATTATAAGCCTCCGTGGCTAATAGAAGCCCCTTGAATCCTCCGATGCTTTCACGAACATGATCATCAGAAGATAAGATACAGTTGCACCTTGTGAGAGGAACTTTTGAGCTGATTAAGATTGTAATCCCTCCATAAGTGCATCCCGAAGTAAAATAATCCTTCGAGATAATTTTATTATTATTATTCCTCTGGAATCTGTTTGAGACAAAAGGTCTTTTTGTGAGATAACAGATTATGAAACCAAGAAAGATATCAGATATGGCAAAATTTTCTAATTCATATATTTATATATGCATGCTTCAGCTAATGACTTTGTTAGCAAGACATAAAGTCTTGAGTATTAAGGCTCTAATGAGCTTCATAAAACATAAACATAAATAGTTGAAATTGGAAAGACTAAGGATGAGGTGCGGCATGCAGCCTCTGTCAGGTCCGGCTGGGTCCTTTATGCATTTTTCAGGAATCGCTGCAGCATCCCTTGCCTAATTAGCCTTTCAACTTGTTCCTTCAGAGCATAGCATTGCTCTGTGTCATGGCCATGGTCCTGATGGAATTTGCACCAGGTAGCTTTGTTCCTCTTATGGGGTGGAGCTCTCAGCTTTTCTGGCCACCTCAAAAGCTTGTCCTCTTTGATGAACTCAAAGATCTCTTCAACCGGGAAAATCAACGGAGTATAGACACCCGATTTCTTTTCTGATTTCTCTGTTCTCCTTTTCTTACTTCTACTGGTTGATTCCGCGGCTTCTTTAACTGCCGCGGCAGGCAAGGCTGGTTGAGTTTTTTCCTTCTCCCCCGCGCCTATATTTTGAGAGGTCGCGGCCTCTAGCATTAGCACCCTCTGAGTTAGGTAATTGACCTGGGTCTGAAGTGAGGAATGGATGTCATAGAGGTGACTAAGGTGATTGTACAGTTGCACAATCTCATCCTTGACTTCTGCACTCTGGCTGGATTCTCCTTCCATTTCTTCTCTTGTTAGTCTTTATAAAGTATATAGAATCTGAGACAAAGCTAACAGAAGTGAGTGATCACAGGAATATTGGGAAGGGGAACTTGAACTGCTCCATGATATGCTGAGGAGGCCACGATAAGTATGGCACACAAGTGTACTGCCGCAGCCCTTTAATGTTATTCACCAAGGTCAATCCGAAGGCCACTTAAGTCCTTCCCATAGTTATTTTGAACTGTCGTAATAGATCCGCACTAGTAGGGGTCGCGGCATGAGATATTGTTGAACTTACAGGCTGCACCCCTGTCTAGGCAGTGGAGAGATCCCAAGATAGGAGCCCAGGAACTGATATATTCTCCCCCAATACGCGAAGAAAACCTACTAGGGTCCATTGATGAGAGAATTCCCTTGCGGTGCGCAATACGACACAACTTCAATGATAACCCCTAGATCATAGGTAGATGGTAACAAAAATGGGAGTAAATATAGCCCTTCCCTAATCATCCACCTTTTCGGGACTAAAGTCCACCATGCCTTTCAGCATTATCTAGATGGAGTGATATCACAGGGGTATGTAAAATAGATCCAAAGTCATCAAATGAAGATCCAAAGACAGATCCAGAAATATGAAATACCCGTTAAAGGGGGGGAATGTAAAGCGGAGCCCAATAACCAGTAACCGACCCGTGAGAAGATGATCCATAGCACCCTCAGGGGCCGAATAAGGTGTTTATGAACTCATATGTGTAGAGAAACAAGATTGACATACCTCGTTTCCCACAGACGGCGCCAATCTGATGATAAGAGAAATTGGCCACGAGGCCTTCCCTTACCAGCAGGTCAAGAGTCAAGTGTGTAATGAACAAGTAAAGAAAGTAAATAGAGAGAAGATAAGATATAGAGTGGTTCGGCCCCCAAAATGGGCCTACATCCACTGTGTTGCTCCATTCTCATTATGTGCGTTACATTGTACAATATAATCATGCCTAAAGAGGTATACATGTATGAGAATAAGGGTGAATACATAGCAGTACTGGAGATTTCAGTGAGCCCGGGAGGTGGCTGTGATGTAGATTGTGTCTCCAAGAGGTATGTTGAGGTTATGTAGAGAGAATCTGTATTGTAGAGCCTTCCTCGGATGGGTATGGAATCGATCCCCCCTTTTAGGTGTGGTCCTCTATTTATGAGGAAATGCGTTGAGTCACATGCCCCGAGCACGTGGCGTATTTCAAGTCTGCAACAGTTGTGGATGAGGGGGGTGCCGCACACCATATGGTGGAGTGTCGCGGCCTATAATTGACAGGGCCGCACCTTGTGCCATCTAGTCCTGAGGATCATGCCGAGTGAGTTCTGGCCGCGCCCTGAGTGAGGTTTGGCCGCGGCCTATATGACCTAAGGCCTGAGAACTGAGAAGAGTACATGCCGCGACAGGGTGCTATATTTGTACTATCAGTATGTATTACAGATGCCCGACCACAGGGATGTCAGGCATAGGATCTTTGGATTGGATGTGCTGCAGCTGTGTGGTAGTTGTAGGCCCTTGCTTTAGATGGCCTCTTCATTGATTCAGTTCTTGTTATTCTTCATAGTTAGGGCATGTGTAGCCCGATTTTCTATTTCGTTTGGATTTGTCAGAGATTTATGTTTATTTATGTTTCCAGCTTTCAGTACTCCTTGGGAGTTAACTTTTGTCAGGATGATTTCTTTTATGATTCTTTAACTTGGGTTGGTTAATCTAGACGGCTTAATTATCTTGTGTTGATTGCCATCCTTAGCATTTATGCGATTCTTAAACTGATGATTATTTAAAAAGGTTTTCAGGTTGAAATTTAAAATTGAAATAAGACTTTAAATTGTTTTGACACTTGGCTTAATTATTTAGGGTGTTTAAATTGGAAATAATTATTTTACGACAGTGATGCTAAGAATGAACCAACCATTCACCTTGATTTTAATTTAATAAATGATTGATCACCTGGTATTTAATTAGGCGGGGTGTCACAAATTCTCACTTACATCATGATCTATACATCATTAATACATCACACCTAGGTGTAGGCCCTATTTGTTTTTCCAAATTTCTATTTTTCTCTTGAAATTAACCTTCCAATAAACCCATGTTAAAAAATTTAGGTCAAAATAAATTTTGTAGCTATATTTAAAAAATACACAAAAAACTGCTCAAAATACCTTATTTATAAGGGTTTGAGCCAACAGTTTTTTTGTGGATTTTTTAAAAATAGCTACAAAATGTATTTCAATCTAATTTTTTGAATACGGGTTGATTGGAAGGTTAATTTCAATAAAAAAAATTTGAAAAAAAAGATTTTTTAGGCCTAGAACTAGGTGTGATGCATACATCATGATGTAGGTAAGCCTTCCTCTCTCTCTCTCTCTCTCTCTCTCTCTCTCTCTTTATATATATATATATATATATATATATATAGTGCTTGAGCAATGTAATTCTTGAAACTACTACATACCAAGGGGAAGGTTAAGCCTATACTTAACCCCTAATTAAATGATTAAACATACTTTAGTTCTTCAAAGTTAATATAATTGAACTCTTGTTCATCATGCCTATTTTTGATCAATTTTATTTTTGAAAGTAATGCATGGAGTTTCGTCTAATTTTAAAAAAATGAAATTAATTCTATAGTAAGTTTTGTAGATTGGCAGTTTGATAAAACTCGGAGAAAAAAATATGTTTGTGAAAATATAAGAGCGATGTTAGAGAGAGTTTTCTTTCAAGTGGGATAGAGGTATTTTAAACTAAGAAAGGAACTCAATGGATGGCCATAGATTCAGTTTGTGTGGAAGAGGAAGGGGGTACTCAACCAAAGGTTTTTGGAAAAAAGGTGAGGTTATATGGCTGAGTGGGTATTTCTTTGAAGCTTCTAGAAAATTTGTAAGTTTTTACAAAGTTAGGAGAAGTAAGAACATAAAGGTTATAGTGTGTAGGTGTTATAGAAGTAAATAAATATGTTTTGTAGTTATTATTAAATATTGAGATATACGGTCGGTGTTTTAGGTGCCAGAGTTAGATGTGGGCGAGGGTTTGTATTTTTTCGATGAAGATTTTAAGAGGGTGGGATCAGTTTTTCTCTATAATACAAAGGATAAAAACATTATCATTGAGGTGAGAAAGGAGTTCCAATCGGGGTAAGGGAGGGATTAGTTATCTTCATATGGCGTCCATTGAAGTAATGTCAGTAGCAAATGCAATGGTGGTACCTAGGCAAAACTCTTTTGCTGGGGTGCTTTTGAATGATGAAGCTTTTTTGCCTAGAATCAGTTTTCTCTAGAGAGCTTTCATTGGTCGGGTGGCTATTAGAAATTTATGAAGGAATTATAATAATTATGAATCCAAGTTACTGCAAGACATGCTCTAGGAACACTGTCTTTTAGTCAGTATTTCTCCCATGACGGATGAAAATCGCGAGTACACATTGGAGTTGAAGTAGAAATTTTCCTTCAGGATACAATGTAGTGATGTTTCTTGTTTGATTCAAACTATGTGCCGTTTGATCAAATCAATAACACTCTGAAATATTAACCTAATAATTTCAGATGGTAGAGGATGGAGAGATGAGAACATATAAATTTTCTATGTCCAAAACAGAGGTCTGGAACTCTTATTATAGTCATTTTGGTGGTTGTTCACAAACAATCACCTCTTTTACAGCGCACGATTCAATAACCGTTGGATTAAGTCTTTTTAGAATTCCTTTGATTGCACGGTTTAGATTTGGCATCTCATCATAAGCGAATGGACACACCCTTGTACGAAACGCCGCGAGTCAATCTAACAGTTCATATTATCCCGCTTGGGTTATAACATCCCATAATCAGATCGATTAGCTACAACCATCGATCTGGTTGACAATAAGAAAAATTTAGGCACCCATGATCCGAGCGACGATGCGGAGTGCCAAGTGCGCCATCAAAGTACCCTAAGTTGCCCAATCGCCCTTTCACACGTTGCGCGATCGCACGAACCTGCACCACGTGTCGCGATTGGTGGTTCTTTGCACCGTCGCAAAACACCGTAGCATAGCCTCTTTGACTAGAAGATTAATAGTCATCTTTGGTCTTTTAGTTATATACCCTTACTCTTTCTTGTAAAATTTTTATGTGGGACGCTAAAACCATACCCACCTCATTTACACCAATTTTGCTTTAGCTCTCTCTCTTTCTCTCTCACCAATTTTGCTTTAGCTCTCTCTCTCTCTCTATTCTAGACGACCCAATATAAAAGCCCAATAAATAAAAACTCACCTACACAATATTAATGCTAAATTAAATTCCAAAAATAAAACTCAATAATATAATTTAATTAATAGATTATATATTGAAATTCAACCAATCCCTCACCATTTTAAAAATACTCATAAATAAGAAATTAAATATACAAGAGTATATAGATAGAAATAGTGTTTTTGGCATTATCTCTAAAATCTAGTACATAAATAAGAAGTGTCTTTCAGACTTGAACTTCCACTTAGTGAAAATAATTCAAAGCTTCATCAAGGTGCTATGATGAACGTATCTTGAATGAAGGACCCTTTAAGATGAGCCGAAATCATTACACATATTGATTTCTATATTGAATAGTGTTCTATTAGCATGCACACTTATGGCCTTGTGCTTATCCTAATTTCATAAGTGTCTCAGAATCGGTCTTAGTTCCATAGAAAGCGGCCACACTTTAGTTACTCATGTAGGTAAGTCAACTTCAATGATTCTGTCAGTCTTATTTATATGATTTATTAAGAAGTAAACTTCATCCTCTATCATGAATAATACCAACACTAGGCATATAGGAATGGGCTTTTACATATAAGTTCCTAGCGCTCCATAACTATCATTTAACTTGTTAGTACCGCACTGAAATTTGTCTATATTTTCAAGATATAAGTTGGGTTCGCATTAAATATAGTTGATTTATTTCATATACCTTAGTCCCATTACTTTTGAGATGATATATATCATTTCTGTAACACGACCTTTAGTCAGGGGATCTGCTAAATTCTTGTTCGTTTCAACATAGTCAACTGTAATTACTCCTTCTTTGAGTAATTGCCTCAATATTTGATGTCTTAGACTAATATGTCTAGATTTTCCATTATAGGTGTTGATGTAAAAAACTAGATTTGATCTAATTATTTTAATCATAGATAAAAATGAATAAAGAAATACTAGACAATAGATTTTTAAAGTGGTTCAGCATTGTGAGAATGGCCTACATCCACTGTTTTTGTATTGCTGACTATTTGCTTGGAATTCTAGATAAGAATGGTTTTCTCAAGAAATCCCGGTCCCCTTAAAATGAGGAGGTTACAATGTATTTATAGCCTTAAGGCTGCACAATTGAAAGGACAATGCGCTGTTGTCTAGGAGACATGTACATCTGTATGATCGTAATGAGCATTCAATGTGCAGTCGTCTCTTTGATTTACTTATTCTGCACGGTAAGTTTCTCTGGCCTCCTGAGTTGCTCGGACCGCTTAAGTTGCTCGGTACAATGAAGTTCCTCAGAGAACATGGGTTGCTCGGGACGCCTGAGTGGGTCGGGGAGTTTAAGTTCCTCGGAGTCAGTGTGTTGTTCATTGAAAGTGTTTGTAGGTGCCATGTAGGTTGACACATGTCTCCATATAATTGATCCACATTAGCAGACTAAATTTCATATCAATAGAAGCCCCCAATGTTTCATAGTTTGATGTCGAAGAAAAGTATGGGACATTATTCTTGAAAATTGCATAGATTATCGGTTTGTATGGTTTTTAGGGAAACGATTGTTGTATATAACTCCTTTTTGAATGCATAGTATCAGGTCTCATAAATATTTTAAATGTTCATGAACGCTTCGATTTTTGTGCCCTTTTTCTTCTTTTTAGCCGCCGGATACGCAAACGTCCGCCCTTGTAATAATTGCTTTTCTCGATTCTCGAGGTAAAGTATTTAAGTGGGGCAAAAATACTATCGTCTTTCACCTTTCAAATTTGTATCTTTGAGCTCTTCATTTTCTCTCTATCTTGTGCCTTTGCTCTTTTCGTCGTTCGTTGTCACCTGATCTCTTTTTCTTTGTAATATTTTCTTCCCTTTCTTCTATTTACTTTGTTCATCATGGTTTATCTTGTTGAGTCATTGGATAAATTTCGGTCTGAATTTTAAATATCTTCGTGGGTTATTCTGGAAGAATTTCTGAACCCTTTGATTATTTTTCTTTAGCTGAGGGATATTGGTTCCCTAGACTCTTTGTGGCCGAATGTGGCTTTTCTTTTCCTCCAAATCCCCTATGTTTGGAGTTCTGTTAATATTTTGACGTTGTACCTGCAAAAATAGCTCCAAATACCTGGAGGATAGTTAATGGTGTTCATAGATTGAACCAACTCCATGGAACCCGTTTAGGGATTCCAGAGATTATGTACTGCTATAGATGGGTTGTCAGTGATTCCACATTTTATTTGAAAACTAGGTTTTTGAATAGGGCTTTAGTTGTTAATCTCCAGACGCCAATATGGATTACTTTGAGCATGGGGTTGTTATGAACAATTAGCAGCATGCTCCATTAAATGGAGATGATGTATATCAGGGTCCCAGGTGTCTCCCTTATGGCAATGGAATATATTGTTTTTATTCTTTGAAATATTATTTTCTTGGTGTTTGCGAAAATGTATCACTGACATTTATTTTTATTTTGTTACGGTTGACAGTAAAAGAAAACCTCCAAAAGAAGCTGACGTTAATTTAAAGCATTTGAAACTTATCTGGGATTTGCACCAATCTGTTGCTGAGGAACATATTAGGTCTGCCTCTTATTTATTGCAGTACAAGAGTTATACCTCGTCTTTCACTGCTCGTCCTTATCCAGTGGTAATTAATTTTGACCAAGTACCAGCTTCTGAGACTAGTGTAGAAGGTTCTTCCTCTGAGTCAATTGCTCCAATCAGTAACCTAATGAAGAGAAGAAGATCTCATGCCTTCTTTGATAAATCTGCCTCTACCAATGTGGAAGCAAAGAAAAGCAAACAAAATGTTCCAGAAGAAGGGACGAGAATTACTGATGCACCTCCTCCTGCTGCTACTGAGAAAGCTATTGAGAATCCCCCTGTGGCTCCGAGCAAGATTGTTGCTATTACTCCTCCGAGTGAGGTTATTGTTATATCACCAACAAAGACAACGTCTTTAGTTGAGAATGTTCCTGCTCCTCCGAGGAAGTTAAAGAAAAGTTCTTCTGAGAGACCTGCTGAACTGGTCTCTCAACCTTCAACTGTTGAAGGTGGTGTTCCAACCTTTGTTTCTCCAAGCTCCGCTGTGGGCTTGGTAAAATCCTGGATTATCCCAGAAGTCTAAGGCATTGAGGCTTCCCTTTCTCGTGAGAGAATCACAACACTGGCTGCTCAACACATTGCCTCAGTAAGTATTGTTAGCATGATTCTTTCTCTTTCTAATATTATGTTCATATATTGACTCATTGTTATTTCTTCCTCCAACTGGTGACGTATTTCAATAGCCTTGTGAAGAAGGATAAAGCAATCAAGGCTTTAAGTTCCTCGGGAGGGGTAGAGGAACCTTCGTTGGTCTGACCCAGTCTATAAAAGACTCTCGTAAAAAGTACGAGGAAGATAAGGTTGCCTGGGAAAAGAAACTCAAGTCCATTGAGTTGGACAAAAATCAAGCTGAGAATGCCTCCAAGGAATTGGAGAAGAAATTGAAAGAGTTTGTTCTGAGCAATAAAAATCTTGAACAGAACAACAAGGAGCTTGAGGCTGAAAATGAAGTTGTTGCTCTTAAAGATGTTGAGCGACAGAAGAAGGAGGTGGAGGAGAAATTGAAGGCTGTTGAGGATCTTCTTAGGGAAAGGACCTCCTCAGAGAGGGCAAAGAGGAAAAAAGTAGTTAAAAAGTTTTTCAGTGCTGGTTGGGATAAAGGCCGGAACACAGTCCTAGCTACCATATCTTCTCAAATGGAGTATGCCAGCCTTAAATATTTTAAGGACGGATGGGTCGCAACCTTGTAAGAGCTGAAAGTTGCTGAGGATTCTGAACTATTCCAGCGATACACTCATGGCCCTCCTCCCTCTCCTAGAGAAGAAGAAGATGACGAAGCTGCCTCAGATGAGTCTTCCATGATGATTGGAGATCAGGTTCCTGTTGTTCCAGTTATTCAGCCTACCGAGCAACTCTAACCAACCAGTACTTTCGCCAATCAGCTATCATTATCTTCCGAGCAACCAACCAATTCATCCAAACTTTCTGAGGAAGTCATAAGGAACAAAGAGAAGGTGTAAAGTTGCTCGGATTTTTATTTTTTTGTTCTGTTGAATGTAATGTAAGACTTTATATCTTTTCTTATGATGAAATAAAATTCAAATTTTTGGTTGTTCATCTCGAATTTCTCCCCTACTTGCTCTTTCTGCATCCTTATTGATTATTTATATTTCTCTTTGCTAGTTTATGGCCAGGATGGAGCTCTTATCAGTTCATGACACAGAATTAATGAATAAATTCAATAACTATTTTAGAGCAGGTCATGTAGATCTTGATGAGACTCAAATCATTGATATCCTGGGTTTAGATGCTTCTGAACGGGCAGTTGGATCTTACCAATATCTGAAGTGCTTGCTCAACCGCGCTGTTGCCAACAATGTGGCTTACTATGAGATGATTGAAGACCTCTAAGGAACAATTGAGGAACTCCAGTAGCAGTACAAATAATCCTATGTACTTCTGCATCAAGGGTACGAAAAGAAATTTCAGCAATTGAGTGCTGAAAAAGGATATGATAAATTCATCTCTACTTATGAGAAGAAATATAGCGTTCTGAAGCTTGAGGTTGAAGAGCATAGTCATATTGCTAAGTTGTTGGAGCAGGAAAACATTATTTTGTAAGAAAAGATTAAATAACTCAAGTCTGCCGCATCTTCCTCGGGGGCTCTGGTCCCTGTTAATGATGAAGGTTTCTCTTTCTTGGAGGGTAAAAATGCCAACTTGTGAGATGAGTTAGAAACTTTAAAAAGGGTTGGACCATCCACCTCCACTCATGGATGAGCAAGATCTTCTTCTTGGGGATGAGCAAGGACTGATCGGGTTTCTATTAAAGAAGAAAGAACTTAAGCAGACTTAGAGAATCAAACATTTCAGTTGGTGGCAAAGAATCAAGCTTTAGCAGAGATGTCCAAGATGATCCTGAACCTCAGCGAACAACTTACTACCCAACGTTTTGTCTTGAAAAATAAGGAAATCCTGGTGAAGAATCTTCACGAGAAACTGGAGAGGTTAACTTACTAATTCCACAAACAACCCAGAGAATTTTGGATGGCTGGGTATAATGAATCCCTTTACCATTTTGATGATCGGATCTAGCAGTCGAATAATGAGGGGTACAAGCAAGGATGGTTGAATGCTATGTGTGTGCTGAAATTGGAGCAGGGGCACTACTTATGGGATTATTATGATCCTGGAGTGCTCGACTTTCCCGTGCCTCCTTTTAAGCTTGATTTTAGTTAGATACCTGCTCGGGCCATTCCTCGATGCTTAATCTCCAAATATCTTGATGACTATAATCTTCATGCTAACGTTGATATATCTCGCCCAAAGCATTTTCTTGATCGGCCTTCTGTGATGAATGCCAAAATGCTGAAAGATGTAAATTTTATAAATTCTCCTTATGCCTTAGAAGACCCTCCTGCTGGAGTAGAACTTGTTTCAAAAGCTGAAGGGAAAAAACGATATAATAGGATTTTTATTGTAATGAAGTATATTTTTCACATCATGTGTAATTCTATTCGTTTTGAATGAATTTTTTTTGCTATTTCATTGTCTTCTAAATAATTTGTAGAATGTTCTTGCTAGATGGTTGATGAATATATGTGTATATATAATACTTATCCCATTTATTATTTAATTTGAGTTAATTACTTTTCGACCAACCGGAGTTGGTGGTAAATAAGTTTTCGACCAACCAGATTTGGTGGTAAATGTTTTCCGACCAACCGAAGTTGGTGGTAAATAAGTTTCCCTTCCGACCAATTGAAGTTGGTGGTAAATAAGTTTTCGACCAACCGGAGTTAGTGGTAAATGAGTTTACGACCAACCGAAGTTGGTGGAAATTACTTTTTCGACCAACCGGAGTTGGTAATTGCTCTGAATTTGATGTGTAGTGTGTAGCACTAATATTCCGAAAAAAATTTCAACCAAAGAAAGAAAATTGGTTGAATCATCACTTTATTTATATTGAAGAAACTGCATTACATATGAATTACAATCATTGATAATACTTGCGTAGATGCTCTTCATTCCATGCATTCTTGAATTCTTCTCCTTCCAAGGTTTCAATCCTGTATGTCCCTGGGCGAACAACTTCTGCTACTCTGTAGGGTCCGTGCCAGTTGGCTTCCAGTTTGTTGTGCTTTTGGATCACTTTCTTCAGCACATAATCCCCTTCCTTCAAATCACACTTCTTCACTCTTTTGTTATGGAACAAAGTTGTTTGTTGTTGATATGCTACATTCCTGATCGCTGCTTCTTCCCTAACTTCTTCGAGCATATCTAGGTCTAATCTTCTCATCAAGTCACTGACAGGAGAGTTGAAATTTAGTACTCTATGTGTAGGTAGACCCAATTCAGCTAGTATGACAGCCTCACTCCCAAATGCCAGCATGTATGGGGACTCCCTAGTTGCTGTTCGCAGTGTGGTACGATAAGCCCATAACACATAGTGTAGTTCATTAATCCAATTTTCTTTTGCACTATCTAATCATTTCTTTAATCCATTTAGTAGTGTTCTATTTGTCACCTCAGTTTGTCCATTTCTCTGAGGGTGACCTGGTGCAGAATGAGTTTTCAGTATATTGTATTGATGACAGTATGCAGCAAATTCCTCGTTGTCAAACTGGGTTCCATGGTCAGTGATGAATGCATGTGGGAGACGATATCTGCAAATAATGTTTTTCCAAATGAATTGATAGACTTTGTCGTATGTCATATCAATAAGGGGCTCAGCTTCCACCCATTTTGTAAAATAATCCACAGTAACCACAAGGTACTTGAATCTTCCCTTGGTCGTCGGGAGTGGCCCGACCAAGTCTATCCCCCACATGGCAAATGGCCAAGGGGACGTTATAGGTGTGAACAATTCCTGAGGAGTTCTTCGTATGGACAAAAAGCGTTGGCATTTATCGCACTTCTTAGCATAAGCTGCGCAATCAGCTCTCATTATCGGCCAGTAGTACCCCTGCATGGTTATTCTTCGTAAGAGCGTCCGACCAGCTATATGTGCTCCACAAGACCCTTCATGAACTTCTTCAATCAAATCTTTCACTTCAGAGGGATATACACATCTTTGTAGCCCTGCTATAACTCCTCGTCTGTACAAAATGCCACCGTCCAATACATAAAGGGCAACTTTAAACTTTAGTTTTTTGGCTGCGAGTTTATCAGTTGGTAAAGTCCCATCTTCAATATAGGTCCTGATGGGATCCATCTAAGATGGTCCTAATTAGAGGGTAATGAAATTCATCATTAGATCTTCGTCTATGCTCCGACCAACTAGAATTTCTATTGGGATGGTTCTTTATAGCTCGGTACGAGTGGCTGATGCCAATCGAGCTAGTGAGTCTTCTCATGCGTTCTCCAATCTTGGTATTCTAATCAACTGTACTGCATTAAGACTTGATACAACCTCCATTGCTTTGGCATGATACTCGATCATTAATTCTCCTTTTGCTGTATACACCCCCAAAACTTGGTTTACAATTAACTGAGAGTCACTGTACACAACGACTTGCTCTGCCTTCATGGTTTTGGCCAAGTTTAGTCCCACGATCATTGCTTCATATTCGGCCTCATTATTAGAAGCTTTAAATTGAAAGTGCAGAGAATACTCCACATCAATCTCATCCGAACTTTTCAAAACAATCCATGCTCCTTTGCCCGCAGTGCACGAAGAGCCATCCACATACAAATTCCATATTGGTAACTTATCATCGAAAGTTTGATCAGAGAGAGTTCCTCGGTGGAATATATGGTACTTCCTTTTGTCCTTCTTCAGTACTTCTCGCTTCTCGTCAATCATCTTTTCCTGCTCGACTGTCCGTTCTTGCTGCTTGCCTACCGACGTAAATTGGTCGGGGTTTGCATTTGATGATCCTGTAATATCCATAGGTTGATCGGTATTCAAATTCTGTTCTTCGGACATATTTTCTTGAGCAAACTCTACAATAAAGTCCGCTACTGCCTGCCCTTTGAGCGATGACCTAGGCTCATAAATTATATCATATTCATCGAGATCCACTACCCAATACATCAATCTTCCTAATTTTTCCGGTTTATGCAGAGCTTGCCTTAATGGCATGTCGGTGTACACCACTATAGTATGGGCTTGGAAGTATGGCCTCATTCTTTTGCTTGCTTTAATCAACGCTAGTGCCAACTTTTCCAACCTTGGATATCTGATTTCTGCTCCTCGGAAAGCTTTGCTGGTATAGTAAACTGGTTTCTGCACTCCATCCTCCAATCTTATCAATGCCGAACTAACAGCATTCTCTGAGACTGCTAAATACAAGTACACTCTTTCTCCCATCACTGGCCTGGACAACAATGGAGGTGTCCCCAGATATTTTTTCAACTCTTGAAAATCTTTCTCGCATTCATCATTCCACTCAAAAGTTTTTCGGAGTGTTTTGAAGAATGGGAGGCATCTATTAGTTGCTCGTGACACAAATCTATTAAGTGTTGCTACTCGCCCTATGAGGCTTTGTACTTTCTTCTTCGTGGTTGTAGATCGTAGCTCTAATAGAGCCTTGATCTTTTCAGGGTTCGCCTCAATCCCTCGTTGATTAATAATGTATCCGAGAAACATACCTTCTCGTACTCCGAATATGCATTTGGTGGGGTTCAGCTTCATTTGATATTTCTCTAGTTGATTAAAGGTCTGACCTAGATCAACTAGATGATCAACAGCTTTTCTGCTCTTCGTCGGCATATCATCAACGTAAACCTCCATGTTATGACTGATTTGCTTTGCAAACACCTTATTCATCAGCCGCTGATATGTTGCACCTGCATTTTTCAATGCAAAAGGCATAACATTATAACAATAAGTTCCCTTTGGGGTAATAAAATAGGTACTCTCCCTATCCTCAGGCTTCATTTTAATCTGGTTGTACGCAGAATAAGCATCCATGAAACTCAATAATTCATAGCCCGAGGTAGCATCCACCAGCTGATCGATTCGGGGCAAAGGAAAATGATCCTTTGGGCAGGCTTTATTAAGATCAATGAAGTCCACACACATCCTCCATTTGTTATTTTTCTTCTTCACCATTACCACATTTTCTAGCCAATCAGGATATTTGACATCCTCAATAAAAGAGGCTTTTGTAGTTTCTCTACTTCTTCCTGTATAGCTTGGTTCTTCTCGGGACTGAATACCCTTCGTCATTGCTTCACTGGCTTGATTTTCCTGTTCACGTTGAGCTCGTGACATAGGAAATTTGGATTTATCCCTGGTATATCTTCGTGACTCCATGAAAAAGTCTGCTTTCTGCGTCTTAAAAATGATATTAGCTTTTGTTTTATTGATACATCTAGTAATGCACCAATTTGAGTTGTTCGTTCTGGATGCTCGTCGTTCAGAATGATATTTTCGGTAACTTACATGACCTGGACTTTAACGAGTTGAGACTCGTCTCTTGGGTCCAAAGTTTCAATCTCCGCATCCTCTATTTCATCTACCTGATAATTAATAGTCTTCTTCATGGACTCTTTACGCTCCTCCTGCCCGGCAAATGAATAGTAGCATTCCCGAGCTACTTTTTGGTCGCCTTTCATAATTCTCACTCCAAAATTGGTTGGGAACTTTAAACATTAATGTACAGTAGATGGTACTGCTTCGAACTTCTTCAGGCCTACTCTTCCTATGATGATATTGTAAGATGATTGGATATTTTTATCCATTACAAAAAAGCATACTCTTTCTGTTCGGCAAGCAGGCCATGTACCGATAAGCATATCCAACTTGATCGTCCCAAGTGGAAAAACCTTCTCGCCAGTAAAACCAAGAAGGGGTCTATGATATGGCTCCAACTGGGATAACTTTAGATTCAAACTATCAAAACATGGGTAGAACATGATATTTTCTGAGCTACCATTATCCACTAATACTCATGAAATTACTAATTCCTTCATTCTCATTTTAATCACCAAGGGGTCATCACGAGGATATAGCACACCAGCTAGGTCGTTCTTAGAGAAACCAATGACCAACTTATCTTTATTTACCTTCCTTGGGCAATCATCTTCAGCTAGATTTATTCGTTAAATGTACGAGAAAGCTTGATCTTCATCGAGGTAAGCTTTCCTCTCCGCAGTAAGGTCTCCACCTCCTGCATCTCCACCTGTAATAACATTATAATCAAATGATCCAAAACGAATAGAAAATACCTCACGTTCTGGTTGTCTTGGTCTTTTGTGGAGATCGGGATCATCTTGATCCTCTTCTGGATCTTCTTCATGACTACTTTTGTTGTCTTCTTTTGCTTGACGAGGAGATTTAGATCTTCTTCTTCCTCGGTCGTTGGTCTTTCCACGATTTTGGGCGATCAACATACTTAGCTAATTTTCCTCGTCTGATGAGTGCTTCAATTTCATTCTGAAGAGTTATGCACTGTTTGGTCGTATGACCATGGTCTTTGTGGAATTCGTAATATTTGGACTTGTCTCTTCTGTTCGGATCTGCTTTCATTTTCGCTGGCCAGGCTAGCTCCTCGATATTCTTGATTTCCTCCAGAATATGATTTATATCTACCTTTAAAGGAGTGTAATTTCCAAATTTCTTCATCTGTTCTAATGTTTGCTTTGCCTTCGATTGCCTATTACCACCATTATTCTTCTGATCATTTCTTTTGATTTTACCATCTTCCACCTTGGTCTCCTTAGTGTCTGCGTTCTTCTTCGCAGCCATGGCTTCCTCGGCATTCATGATTTTGGTTGCTTTCGCCATCAGTTCTGCCATGGTCCTGGGCGAATTTTTGGCTAAAGTATAGTATAATTTATTGGGCAACAGTCCACTCATTAGAGCAGTAATTTCTATTTTTTCCTCATAATCAATCGTTATTGAAATGAGTAATATAGTCCCTGGTGCTTTCACCTACCTTTTGTCTAACACTTAGCAAGTGTGCTACTCTTTTGACTTGTTTTTCTCCAAAACATAAGTTCCTGATAAAGAGCTCTGCTAATTGAAAGAAAGTCTCGATCTTCCCCCGAGGAAGGTTGTTGTACCATATCTGAGCTGATCCGGTAAGAGTTCTTGAAAACGCTCTACATCTCATCTCGTCCGGTACTGCTTAGATATCAACAGCTGCTTGGTTCTGTTCTATATGAAGGACATGGTCAGTTTTTCCATCATATTTAGGTGTCACTATAGGAGCTTTGAATTTTGATGGTGTGGGGAAATCCACAATTGCTTGTACAAATGGTATTCCTTGAACAAAAGTTCTTTATAGAGGATTTTTGGCCTTAGCCATTTCCCCTAATCTGTATTCCAACCTCTGAATAGAGCCCTTCCATGAATTATTTCCCTCCCCGGGCCTATTGGTTCGAGCCACTGATCGCACTGAATTTTCCTCTTGGGACCTTTCATGATGAGCAGTTGGTCGTGATTGGGCAGAGCCTTCTTTTAAATCAGATGGTCTTTGAGAGTTCCTCGACACAATCCATGGGGGACTTCTATTCCTCCTAGTTCCCAAACGATCAAAAAGAGAGATTCTACTCAACCTTTCAAGGGCACTTGTCCTCTCTGGAGATAGAGTGCCGTTTTATTGAGTGTCTGTAGCTCATACTGATGAAGTCCGTCCAGACTGATAAGAAGGATCATTAGATTTCTTAGTACGATAGAAATCGGTGTGTCTGGATCGAGATTCCTCTGGAAATAATGTTCGCTTATTTCGTGAAGAAGGTAAACGGGTATTTCTCTGAACGCTTCGTTGTCCTGATTGGGCTGGCACTCCGCCTTGAACAGTTTGTATGAGTTGACGCATGGTTTCTTACATGGCCATCTGGCGTTGGGCCAAATAAGCCATTATACCTGCCATATCTGAGAAATTTGGGAGAGAAGAAGGGTTTGGAGGAATTCCAGTGTTTCAATTACTGGATTCTGGATTATCAGCCATTGATGATGAATTGTTTTGATGAAAAACGCTAAGTACAGTTATTTTCCACAGACGGCGCCAATCTGTTGATGTAAAAAACTAGATTTGATCTAATTATTTTAATCACAAATAAAAATGAATAAAGAAATACTAGACAATAGATTTTTAAAGTGGTTCATCCTTGTGAGAATGACCTACATCCACTATTTTTGTATTGCTAACTGTTTGCTTGGAATTCTCGATAAGAATGGTTTTCTATAGAAATTCTGGTCCCCTTAAAATGAGGAGGTTACAATGTATTTATAGCCTTAAGGCTGCACAAATGAAAGGATAATATGTTATTGTCTAGTAGACATGTACATCTGTATGATAGTAATGAGCATTTAATATTCAGTCGTCTCTTTGATTTTCTTGTTCTTCACGCTAAGTTGCTCGGGCCGCCTGAGTTGCTCGGACCGCTTAAGTTGCTCGGTACAATGAAGTTCCTCAGAGAACATGGGTTTCTCGGGACGCCTGAGTTGGTCGGGGAGTTTAAGTTCCTCGGAGTCAGTGTGTTGTTCATTAAAAGTGTTTGTAGGTGCCATGTAGGTTGATACATGTCTCCATATAATTGATCCATGTTAACAAACTAAATTTGGTATCAACAATAGGTTTTGCTTAAAACCTTGTATATTGAAGCCTGGTTATCACAATTAATCATAATAGCAGGAGATGGCTTGTTCCATAATGGAATATCAAATTATAAATTTTTAAACCATTCCAGTTCTTTACTTGCATCTGCTAGGGCTATGAATTCCGATTGCATTGTTGAATCAAACACACATGTTTGTTCTTGCATCCCTGAAAAATGGTCGTTCTTCTTAGAGTAATTATTCAACCACTCGTGGACTTAGATTTTGATTCGAGGTTATTCCAACTAGAATCACTATATCCTTATAATACAAATGGATACCCTACATGATGTAAGCTGTAATCCATTGTCCTCTTTTGTTATGTAAGTAATCTAGAAATTGCGTTCCAATGTTCTTTTCCTGGATTACTTTTAAACCTACATAACATTCCTACCGCATAAGTAACGTATGGTATAGTGTAATGCATTGCATACATGACATTTCCAGTGACCCTGGCATATTTAGGTAGATCCATAGTATGCCCAATATTTTTCAATAATTTGATACTAGGATCAACAGGTGTGGCTACTGGCTTAAGTTCAAAATGATTATATTTCTTAAGAACCTTTTCAATATAGTGAGATTGAGTTAACGCTAATGCATTATCTTTTCATAGTATTTTGATTCCTAGAATCACATCAGCTTCCCCTTAATCTTTCATATCGAAGCTTGTGATAGAAACCTCTCAATTTCTTCCACATATTTGAGACTGGACCCAAATATAAGCTTGTCATCCACATACAAGAAAATAGTGACGCCAATTCCATTACTAAAATTATTATAAATGCATTTGTCGGCATTATTTACTTTAAAACCATGGGATCTTATTATCTAATTAAACTTTTCTTGCCATTGCATGGGATCTTGTTTAAGGCCATAAAGAGATTTAACTAGTTTATACACTTTCTTTTCTTAGCTAGGCAAAACAAACCCTTCAGGTTGTTTCATATAAACCTCTTATTCTAAATCACCATTCAGAAAGGCTATTTATATGTCCATTTGATGAATCACTAAATTATGAATAAAAGCAAGAGACATTAATAGTCTAATGGAAGTTATGCGTGCAACGGGTGCGTATGGGTCAAAATAATCAATTCCATGTTTTTGTTTATATCCTTTAGAAACTAATCTCACTTTAAATTTATTAATTGAACCATCCAGATTTAATTTTCTTTTAAATATCCATTTTCAACCAATTGATATTACACTCGGGGGAAGATATGTAATGACCCAAGTTTGATTTGACAAAATTGAGTTCATTTCATCATTGATTGCTTCTTTTCAAAAGATAACATACCTAGATGTTATCGCTTTATGAAATGTGGTCGGTTCATCTTCCACATTAAGAACAAATTTCATTTTGTTCTTAGTTTCATTCACATCTCCCTCTATAAGATAAGTTACAAAGTCAGGTCCAAATGTCTTCTCAGTTCTTTTTCTCTTTCTTCTCCTTGGTTCAACGTAATCCGATGATTCCAAAGGTGATATTGGTTTTGATAAAGCATTAGAAGTCGAGGTATCAATAGTCGAATTTTTATTTTCCAATCCTTGGTTTAAAGTACTTGACTTTGTTAGTGTAAAATGATATGTGCAATATCAATCGAGTTCGTAATTCTCTAATGGATTAAAACACACTTATTTAATTAGGTGTCTAAATTTGAATAAACCAAATTGAATTATATTCAGCCCCTATGCATGCATCTAAGTATTCAATCAAATCAATCAAATCATGCATGTAATTTAAAGACGACAGATTCAGGAAAAAAATCCTTTCGGGTAAAAACCTTTTTAACACTTTGAAAAGTTTATAAGACCATTGACTTACATACAACCTGATAATTGCCCACAAGTGTAACGCACGGTGTCTTCATCAAACCTTCAAAGCTACGCCTCATCCTATAGTCCAAGTCATCCACACGCAGAGATATATGCTCGGTATCCACCGATCAACAGTGAGTTCCCTCCATAAATCACAAGGTATGGAAATGCCTTCTCCACAGAGGTTGAATAATAGCACGGTTGTTCTTCAGGTGTCAACAATAATTCACATAAAGATATTGGGATATCGTCAATTGAAAATAAAAAGGTTTTTAATCCTTAAATGAAGAAGCCAAAAGTCTTTTGCTGATAGGCAGTGTTTGCAGAATGAAAAATGTCAAAGACTTAAGAAAAACGATGTTGAAAAGTTCAATTTATAGAAACTTTAAGGCGGTGGTGTCGTTCGAATGAGAGATGGTGTTGTTTGAAGTATCGCGCGATAGCATGTCTCGTTTGAGCTACAAACAATGTCATTCAAATGACATCTGCATCTCAATGATTTTCTTTTTCTTTTTCTCGATAAATGCACCGCCTAAAAAACTCCGAAAATTAATTTTTGACGAAAAATATTTAAAGCTTCCCTCCAACACTTAGAAAATATTTTATGAAAAATAATCCCAATAATCTAAGTGGATTATTAAGGTACTCTAAAACAAAACCTTACTAAAGTAAATCCCGCGGAGGCTATTTGTTGAAGAACCTTGATTATTCGGATCCGTCGTGATATGAATGTGATCTTGAACTTCTTCAACGGTGTAGAGGTATATGACATACAAATTGATAATGGACACAAATATCCTTACAGTTAGATGTTCAAAAAATTGCATATCCATCGACTCAATAATTTCTTGAGTTTCAAGATTCAAAAAATTTATAAGTCTTACTATTGTTAGAGTATCCAATAAAAATGCATTTGTAAGTCTTATTTCCTAACTTGTGTCTTTTAGGTTCAAGTTTTCTTACATAAGCAAGACGTATCCAAACTTTGAGATGGTTAAGATTAGGTTTACGATTAAATGATAATTGATATGGTGTCGTGCCCTAATTTTCCAATGGAACTCTATTTAGAATATAACATGCAAATAAAGTTTCTTCACCCAACATAGACAAAGGAAATTCAGAACTGTTTAACATTGCAGTTATAATTCCAATCGAAGTCCTATTTTTCCTTTTCGCTGTACCATTTTGCTACGGCGAGTATGGTGCCATAACTTGATAAATTATTCCTTAAGTATTAAAAAATTGAATAAATTCAGTTGGGTAGTATTCATCACCTCTATCGGATCATAGGACTTTGATTTTCTGATTTTTTTTTGTTTCAACTTTTGCTTTAAAAATAAGAAATTTATTGAATACTTCATCTTTACTTTTAAGTAAATATATATATATATTTATATGCATTTTTGGAGTAATCATCGATAAAAGTTACAAAAATATTTATTTCCTCCACGAGTCACATTACTCTTTATATCAAATATATCACTATGTATAAGATCAAGCATTTTGAATGACATATAAATAGATTTAAAGTACTCTCTAGTTATCTTAGATTGAGCACAAATTTTACATTTATCGTAATGGTAAATTTTACAATCAGAAATTAATCCTAGTTTAGTCATATTTTTTATTCTTCTATAATTAACATGACCTAATCTATTGTACCATAAAGAAATAGAATCAATCATATAAACGGAACTAATATCATTTATTATATTAAATTTGTTCATGCCGTTACCACAGTGCCCTTAACCAATAAAATGGCTATTCTCGAATAAGACAAGCTTATCCGACTCATACATAAGTTTGAAATCTCCCTTATTGAGATGATCTCCAGACACAAGATTTTTGCACATTTTCGGTACATAAAATACATCAATCAAAGTAAGAACCTTCCTAGATGTTAATTTAGTGCAGAGGTTATTCTCCATTTTTACTTCCTTTCCATCAATCTCTTTTTGTAGATATGAATTGTTGCGCTGGTATCTAACCACTATCCACCTTCATTGTCCACAAAATTTGCTTCACACACTATTTCAATAAGTTCTTCAACATTATTGGGTTCCTTTTCCACTCCTTTTCCCTTAAATGTCATCTTTTTAAGTCGACATTCTCGAGCAAAGTGACCCGGTTTGTACCTTGTTTCTTGAAATCTGAATCATTCTTTTCTTTGAGTTTGGAATCTTTGGAACTTTTGGATGTTTGATCCTCAACCACATTTACCTTGTAATGATTTTCACTTTGATCTTCTTTTCCCGAATACGATAATCTTCTTCAATACGAAGATAGCGAATAAGGGAAGGGATTCAACTATGTATGTCTTTTCGTTATGATTAATTATCTTTTTAAAGCTATTCCCAGCAGAAGGAAGTTTAGAAACAACCACCCCCACCTGAAATTCATCTTGAAGGTATAATATGGCGGCTTTAAGATCACCGATGATTTGTTGGAGTTCATGGGCTTGGACAACGAGAGATTTATGATTAGTCATTTTATAATTCATATAGTTAGAAATAAGAAACCATAATGCTTCCTTATGTTGATATTTATCCTCCAAAGCCTTCCATAATTCCTTTGCCGTAGGAATCATCCGATGTGCACTATAGACAGTTTGAGATAACGCATTAAGCATGTGTCCTCGACACATGAATTCATCTTCTTTCCTCTTCACATATTTTTACTTGATATCTTCAGTGTCTTTAGGTGTGGGTTCGGGAATAAGTTTAAGCCCGTCATCAAGAATATATGCCAGTTTAAGAGTGTGAAAAAGAACATGATTTTCTGTTGCTAATGGGTGAAATTTTTGCCATTAGAACGATCCAGTTGAACCAAGTCTTGACTCATAACTTGGATGGATTGTTCTACCATTCCTTCTATTTTTTTCAGAAGTAATATCGCCTAAAAGTGTCAAAAATTTATGAAAGAATTATAATGAATCTAAGTTACTGCAAGGCATGTTATTGGAACGTTGTCTTTTAGGCAATATTTATCCCCTTTCGAATGAAATTGTGAGTACACAATGGAGTTGAAGTAGAAATTTACCTTCAGGATACAATGCAATGATGTTTATTGTTTGTATCAAACTATGTACGATTTGATCAAACCAAGAACACTCTGAAATGTTAACATGATAATACCAGAAGGTAGAGGACGAAGAGAGGAGAACATATCAATTTTTGGTGTCCAAAATAGAGGCTTGAAACTCTTTTTTTATCTATTTTTGGGGTAGTTCATGAACAATCACTTCCTTTTAGGCGCGCGATTCAGTAACCGTTACATCAAGTATTTTCAGAATTCATTTGATCGTACGGTTTAGATTTGACGTCTTATCGTAAGCGAATGGACACGTCCTTGGATGAAACACCGCGAGTAGATATAACGGTTTATATCATCTCGCTTGGGTTATAACATCCCTTTATCAGATTGATTAACTACAACCGTCGATCTAGGTGACTTTGACAAAACTTTAGGCTCCCATGCTCCGAGAGATGATGAGCACGTGCGAAGTGCCAAGTGCGCCATGAAAGCACCCAATCGCCCTTTCGCACATCGCTCGAGTGCACTAATGAGCGTCGTGTATCACGATTGGTGGTGCTTTGCACAACCGCAAAGCACTATAGCATAGCCTCTTTGACTAGAAGACTAATAGTAATCTTTTGTCTTTTAGTTATATACCCTTACACTTTCTTGTAAAGTTTCTATGTGGGATACTAAAACCCTACCCACCTCATTTACACTAATTTTGCTTTAGCTCTCTCTCTCTCTATTAGAAGACCCATTATAAAAACCCAATAAGGAAAAGCTCACTTACACAATATTAATACTAAATTAAATTCCCAAAATAAAACTCAATAATACAATTTAATTAATAAATTATATTTTGAAATTCTAACAGTCCTCCACCATTCCAATATACTCATAAATAAGAAATTGAAGATACAGGAGTATACAGATAGTAACAAAGTTTGTGGCATTACTGCTAAAATTTAGCACATAAATGAGAAGTGTCCATCACACTTAAACTTCCACTTAGTGAAAACAATTCAAAGCTTCATTAAGGTGCTGTGGTGAACGTATCTTGAACCAAGGACCCTTTGAGACGAGTCGAAACCATTACACACACTTATCTCAGTGTTATAGAGTGTTCTGTTAGCACGCACATTTATGGCCTTGTGCTTATCCTGATTTTAGGAGTGTCTTAGGATTAGCCTTAGTTCCACAAAAAGAGGACACACTTTCATCACTCATATTGGTAAATCAACTCCAGTGATTCTGCGGGTCACATTTATATGATCTATTAAGAAGTAAACGACATCCTCTATTATGCAAAATACCAACACTAAGCATATATGATTGGACTATTACATATAAGTTCCAAGTGTTCGATAACTATCATTTAACCTATTAGTACCACATTGAACTATGTCTATATTTTCAAGACAAAAGTTGGGTTCCCATTAAACATAGTTAATTGATTTTATTGATCTTAGTCCCATTCCTTTTGAGGTGATATATATAATTTCTCTAACGTGACCTTTAATTAAGGGATCTGATAAATTCTTGTTCGTTTCAACATAGTCAACTGTAATTACTCATTCTTTGAGTAATTGCCTCAAAATTTGATGTCTTAGATTAACATGTCTAGATTTTCCATTATAGGTTTTGCTTGAAACCTTGTATAATAAAGCTTGGTTATCAAAATTAATCATAATAGCAAGAGATGTATTTTTCCATAACGAAATATCAAATAATATATTTTTAAGCCATTCCGCTTCTTTACTTGCATTTGCTAGGGCTATGAATTCAGATTGCATTGTTGAATTAGACACAAACTTTTGTTTCTTAGATCCCCAAGAAATGGCTTCTCCTCCTAGCGTAAATATATAACTAGTTGTGGACTTATATTTTGATTCAAGGCTATTCCAACTGGAATCACTGTATCCTTCTAATACATATGGATACCCTAGATGATGTAAGCCATAATCCATATTCCTCTTTAGGTATCTAAGTAATCTAGAAATTGCATTCCAATATTCTTGTCTTGGATTACTTGTAAACCCACATAACATTCCTAATGCATAGGCAATGCATTGCATACATGAGACTTTTAGTGACTCTGGCATATTTCGGTTGATCCATAGTACGCCCAGTATTTTTTAATAATTTAATACTAGGATCATTAGGTGTGGTTGCTGGCTTAAGTTCAAAATGATTATATTTCTTAAGAACCTTTTCAATATAGTGAGATTGATATAATGAGAACGCATTATCTTTTTTTACTATTTTGATTCCTAGAATCACATCAGCTTCCCCTAAATCTTTCATATCAAAGTTTGATGGTAGAAACTTTTTAGCTTCTTCCACATATTTCAGACTGGACCCAAATATAAACTTATAATCCACTTACAAACAAATAATGACTCCAATACTGGTATTAAAATTACTAAAAACACATTTGTCGGCATCATTTACTTTAAAATCATGGGATTTTATCATCTTATCAAACTTTTCATGCCATTTCATAGAAGCTTGTTTAAGGCCATAAAGAGATTTAACTAGTTTACATACTTTATTTTCTTGGCCAAGCAAAACAAATCCTTTAGGTTGTTCCATATAAATCTCTTCTTCTAAATCACCATTTAGAAAGGTTGTTTTTACATCCATTTGATGAATCACTAAATTATGAGTAAAAGCAAAAGATACTGATAGTCTAATGGAAGTTATGCGTGCAACGGGTGCATATGTGTTAAAATAATAAATTCCATATTTTTGTTTATATCCTTTAGCAACTAATCTCACTTTAAATTTATTAATTGAACCATTCGAATTTAATTTCCTTTTAAATATCCATTTGCACCCAATTGGTTTTGTTCCAGGAGGAAGATCTGTAATAATCCAAGTTTGATTCAAAATTGAGTTTGTTTCATCATTGATTAGTTCTTTCCAAAACATATCATCCCTATAAGTTAACCCTTCATAAAATGTAGTCAGTTCATCTTCCACATTAAGAACAAATTTGATTTTTTTCTTAGTTTCATTCACATCTCCCTCTATAAGATAAATTATGAAGTTAGGTCCAAATATCTTCTCAGCTCTTTGTCTCTTACTTCTCCTTAGTTCAATGTCATCCGTTGATTCAATAGGTGATATTGGTTGTGATGAAGCATTAGAAGGTGAGGCATCAATAGTTGAATTTTTATTTTCTAATCCTTGATTCAAAGTACTTGACTTTGTTAGATGTTCAAAAAATTACACATCCATCGACTCAATAATTTTTTGAGTTTCAAGATTCAGAAATCTATAAGTGGTACTATTGTTAGAGCATCCAATAAAAACACATTTGTAAATCCTATTTTCTAACTTGTGTCTTTTAGGTTCGGTTTTTCTTAAAGACTTAGCCAAACTTTGAGACAGTTAAGATTAGGTTTATGACTAAACTAAAATTGATATGGTGTAATATCCTTGTTTTTCAATGGAACTCTATTTAGAATATAACATACAGATAAAAATTCTTCGCCCCACATAGACAAAGGCAACCCATAACTGATTAACATTGCATTTATTAATTCTACCAAAGTCCTATTTTTCCTTTTCGCGGTTCCATTTTGTTGCGGCATGTACGGTGACGTAACTTGATGAATTATTCCATGAGTATTACAAAATTGAATAAATTCATTTTGGTAGTATTTACCACCTCTATCGGATCGTAGGAATTTGATTTTTCGATTTTGTTGAGCTTCGACTTCTGCTTTAAAAATAAAAAAATTATCGTCAAATACTTTATCTTTACTTTTAAGTGTGTGTGTGTGTGTGTATATATAGAGTAATCATCGATAAAATTTAAAAAATATTTATTTCCTCCATGAGTGACATTACTCTTCATATCACATATATCACTATGTATAAGATCAATCATTCCAGATGTCATCTCAATAAATTTAATTGTTTTTCTACTTATCTTAGACTGTGCACAAATTTCACATTTATCGTAATGGTCAATTTTACAATAAAAAATTAATCCTGGATTAGTTATGTTTTTTATACTTCTATAATTATCATGGCCTAATCTATTATGCCATAAAGAAATAGAACCATATAAATGAAACTAATATCATTTATTATATTAAGTTTGATCATGTCGTTACAAGAGTACCCTTTACCGAAAAACTGACGATTCTCGGATAAGACAAGCTTATCTGACTCCTACACAAGTTTGTAACCTCTTTTATTGAGATGGTCTCCAGACACAAGATTTTCACACATTTTCGGTACATGAAGTACATCAATCAAAGTAAGATCCTTCCCAGATGTTAATTTGAATTCCACTGTGGCCTTTCCAAATACTTTGGTGCGGAGGTCATTCGTTATTTTTACTTCCTTTCCATCGATCTCTTGATATATATTGAAAAGAGAACAATCTTTACAGATATAAACGGTTGCGCCAGTATCTAACCACCATCCACCTTCATTATTCATAAAATTTGCTTCACACACTATTACAATATGTTCTTCGATATTGTTGGTTTCCTTTGCCACTTGTTTTTCCTTAAATGTCTTCTTTTTAAGTCGACATTCTCGAGCAAAGTGACCCAGTTTATCACATAAGTAACATTTACCTTTCTTCTTTTTATTTGCACATTGTTTCTTGAAATTTGAACCATTCTTTTCTTTGAGTTTGGAATCTTTATCACTTTTGGATGTTTGATCCTCAACCATATTTTCTTTTGAATGATTTTCACTTTGATCTTCCTTCTTTTCCCGAATACGAGAATTTTCTTCAATACGAAGATGATGAAGAAGGGATTCAAGTGTGTATATCTTTTCACCATGATTAATTTTCTTTTTAAAGCTATTCCAAGTGAAAGGAAGTTTAGAAACAATTACTCCCACCTGAAATTCATCTTGAAGGCTTATTCTGACGACTTTAAGATCATCGAATATTTGTTGGAGTTCATTGGCTTGTGCAACAAAAAAATTATCATTAGTCATTTTATAATTCATATAGTTAGAAATAAGGCTCTTACGGTTACTCGCTTCCTCATTTTGATATTTATTCTCCAATGTCTTCCCTAATTCCTCTACTTTAGGAATCATCTGATGTGCACTATAGACAGTTTGAGATAACGCATTAAGAATGTGTCCTCGACACATGAATTCATCTTTTTTCCTCTTCACACGTTTTGACTTGATATCTTCAGTGTCTTCGGGTGTGGGTTCGGGAATAGGTTCAAGCCCGTCATCAAGAATATATGCCAGTTTAAGAGATGTGAGAAAGAACATGATTTTCTCTCGCTAACGGGTGAAATTTTCTCCATCAAAACGATTAAGCCAAATCAAATCTTGACTCATAACTTGGATGAATTGTGCTACCGTTCCTTCTATATTTTCAGAAGTAATATTGCCTAAAATTGTTGAAAATTTATGAAGGAATTATAATAATTATGAATCGAAGTTACTGCAAGGCACGTTTAGGCAATATTCCCCCCTGAAGGATGAAAAACGCGAGTACACAATGGAATTGAAGTAGAAATTTGCCTTCAGGATATAATGTAGTGATGTTTCTTATTTGTTTCAAACTATGTACGGTTTGACCAAATCAAGAACACTCTGAAATGTTAACCTGATAATGGCTGAAGGTAGAGGACGGAGAGAGGAGAACATATCAATTTTCGGTGTCCAAAACAGATGCCTGAAACTCTTTATTGCATGGTTTAGATTTGCGTCTCATTGTAAGTGCATGGATACACCCTTGTATGAAACACCACGAGTGAAGTGCCAAGTGCGCCATCAAAGCACCTAATGTGCCTTAAGTTGCCTAATCGCCCTTGTACGTCGCGTGACGCGTGTCGCATGTCGCGATTGGTGGGGCTTTACACTACCGCAAAGCATCATAGCATAGCCTTTTTAACTAGAAGACTAATAGTCATCTTTTGCCTTTTAGTTATATACCATCACACTTTCTTGTAAAGTTTCTACCTTAGACGTTAAAACTATACCCACCTCATTTACATCAATTTTGCTTTAGAACTCTATATCTCTCTCTACTAGAAGATCCAATATAAAAACCCAATAAATAAAAACTCACTTACACAATATTAATATTAAATTAAATTTCAAAAATAAAACTTAATAATACAATTTAATTAATAAATTATTTGAAATTTCAACCGTGGGTGGGGTGACAGCAGTGCGGTCGGGAATCTCTGTGGCAGTTTTGATTTGATACCGGGGGTGATGTGGAACTCAGGTGGGCTCGCATTAGGGTATGGGTTGAGGAATAAGGCAGGCATTGGTAACTGGTTCGTGGGGGGAGGGTGGCAACAAGCGAGCAGGTGGGAGTCCCCGATAAATGGATGGACGATGGGGTCGGGTGCACATGAGGAAAGATGCAAGGCTGTTGCGTGGGGCATTATGGCAACATGCGGACACTGAGAGGAGGCAGTTGGACGGTTGGGAGGTGGGTTGTCTTTGGATAGTTCACGTGTCATTTTTCTGAAGGATAAGGGCCCTTTTAATGGAAATAAAGGAAACGATTTGATTATGGAATATGCACAAGGCAGTAAAACTATGGTTAACAATTTAGAAAGTTTGGCAAAAAAAACCAATTTGAAAGTTGCCCTGAATTGGATGAGTACCCTTTTAATTGTGGGGACGGTGGTTTTTTAAATGTGGATAAGAGTGGTAATTTTTCTTCTGATAAAGTGGGGCCTAAAGTTTTTAAGAGAATGCAATATAAAAATGAATCAAATATAAAAAAAAATTTCAAATATTTTTTAATACATACTTAGTTCAAGTTTTTTATTTTGTACTAAAAAGTCCCTTATTCGTTTATTTTTAAGGTTCGCGTCAGCAGCATGGTAAAACTTTTTTGGCATGGTGAAGGATTTTTTGGTGCAAGACAAAAAGGTTTGGACTAAACGTGTATTAAAAAAAATTTCAGGGAGTATTTAGTATATGCCCCTATAAAAATTGAGGATGGAGAAAATGCCTTGGTCCTTAAAAAGCTCCAGTGCAATCTACTATGGAGGATTGCACAATTTTTTTTTTATCTCCCCTTTAGCTATGGTTAGGGTCATGGAAGCCCCATACAATGTGCGTGACATCTATTGGGAAGTGTTAGCGAGGAACATGTCGGATATATTTCCATTAGACTTTACTTGGAGGGGTGAGTGGTAGGAGGGGCTTGGTTATTCTTTAAAGTGGGAGAGTCAATTGGGGTGGGTAAACAAGGTGAGTTGACATTCTTTAACTGGGAGTCCGCGATTCGATTCTTAGTTGATGATTAGGTATAGCCCAATTGAATGTTTGTTGGAGGATGTTGTCAATTTGCGAAAAAGAATTTTTAGAGAGGATCGCGAGGTGTTATTTTTATTGGGACCTCCAGAAGGGTAGCATCTCATTAGTGAAGGTGGGAGTCACCGTTTGGGTTTCCTATTGAAGTTCATGACTCGTACATTTTGAAGGGGGGTTTAGGAAACGATGATGAGGAAGTTGAGCAATGAGTTGAGGATATTACTAGCGGGTTTGATGAATTTTTAGGAGTGTCTTATGAGGGGAATGAGAAGAAGGCATGGAAGTTATTTAGAAAAATCGAGAGCAAGTAACGAGATGTTTGGTGTTTGAAAAAAGACCTGGATTAATAAGATGAGTAGGGTGATGACTCATATCATATGGGGGAATTGGGTCGAGTGGTGTAATCTGGACTCTTGTGGTGCTTCGGGGGGGGGGGTGATGATTTTACGGGACAAGAGATTTGTGGAGTTGGTGGACAGTCTTGTTGGGATTTATTCGTTGTATTGCTTGTTTATGGATTTGATGATGGATTTTTATAGAGATTTTTGGGGATTTATGGGTCGATGGATGATACCACTAGATAGGAGCATTAGGAAAACTAAGTCTAGGTCAGGGACATGTGGGCGCCCTTTGGTACTTGGGTGGGGATTTTAATATGGTTCGCTTTGGGGGGGGGGGGGGGGGAACGAAGCAAGGGGCATAGATTGACTAGATTGATGAGGAAGTTTTCAGAGTCCATAAATGACAGGGTGTTGGTTGATCTGTCTTTGGTGGGGGATCCATTTGCTTAATCTAGCAATAAGAATCCTCATTCGTGGGTCCAGTTGGATCCTTTTCTTGTGTCAGTGGATTTGGAGGAGCACTTTCTTGGGGCGGTGCAATCGTGCTTGCCTAGATTAACATCTGATCGTGTACTGATTATTCTAGAGTATGGAGGGTTGACGAGGAGGACACCTTTTTGATTTGAGAACTTGTCGCTGAAGGAAGATGGATTTTTGTAGAGGGTTAAATTGTAGTGGGATGATGTAACACCCCACACTTTTAATAGTTAATTAAATTAATTAATTGGGAAATTCGAGAAAAAATAAAATTTTGGATTTTCTTATTTTTAATATTGAAATATGTTGGTTTTTATATTCGAAATTCGAAAAGCTATCTTAAAAGACTCCTAAAATAGGTATATACAAGTCTTGGGCCGTTTAGAAGAGTCCTCGAAACATAAAACTCTCAAAGAGTCCTCAAAACATAAAACTCTCTAGAAAAAGATATATATATATATATATATATATATAAATATTTGACCGCCCGATCGAGCTGAAATTTTTTATACATCTTCGTCTCGTCTTCAGCTACTATGCCCTTAAATTTTAGCCAATTCAAACGGTCCGATCATCCGAAATGTTTTTTAGTGCTTGTATATAATTAGAACTCTTTTCCATCAAACTCGTAATCCTTTATATATCACAACAAATTCGTAGCTTGACTTTTCAAATCACTTTTTCATTAAATTTTCAACCAGATGACCTCTCCAAAATTATCCCCATCTATCTACAAACTTAGTCCCAAACTTAATCAAGTGTTTGACTCAATATTTGAAGGCTTATTTGGTGTTTTCTCGAGTTTTGGTTAAAACGAGTTATGATTATTTTCGCGAGAGGAACGTGATGGTGCGATTAGATTTTGAGGCTGGAATTTATGTGATGATTCATGTGATGATTTTAAGGTACGGGACTTACATAATATGCTCCTAAATTCTCTCGAGAGTATTCCGTTTGTGTTCTCTGTCAATTACACTCATGTTGAATTGTGATATTCATTGGAATCCTGAAAAAATTATTGGAATCTATTATTTGATTCTTTGAGATATATTATATTGTTGATTTAAGCATAGTGTCATGATATTTTAATATGGCATGGAGAATGGGAACCCGCCAATAGTTCAAAAATCGTTATATGACTTTGAGATGCCTAGGGAAGGTGAGGTGAGGCCTGGTGACCCATTGATGTGTTATTGAGAAATTAATATTAATATAATGCTTGAGTATTACATTTGATTTGTATATGATCATTCGTATTGTTGCGATTTATTCATTGTGCTAATTATTTTTGAGCATCTATTCCCGTCATATTGTGTACTTCCCCGTATTTTCTTTTAGTTAGCAGGTTAGCGTGGATTAAGACTTCATGGACTATTTTGGAGGATTATTTTAGAGTTTTGATTGGAAGATTTATTTTTGATGTATAAATTAGTGGTGTAATTTTTGTTGGAGAATTGGGTATTTTGGGAGAAACATTATTGTAAATTATTATTGTGGAAATAGAAGAATTATGGTTTTGTTATATTTAAATCATGAAAATTAGACTCTCTATTCTTATTTTGGATGGTTTTAGCTTAGTTTTTATCGCAGCAGCACGCCGCGTGTCTTTTCGGGCACGCTGGGTGCTACATATGGTATCAGAGCATGGTCTTAGGTCTCGTAGGTTGTGAGTCCACTTTAGTTTTTTGCGTTACCGATCTTTGATTCCCTTTGTTGATTCGTATTCCCTATGGTAGAGGGTCTAAAACACGCGTTAGATGTATTTTTTGGAGATATATAATTTTGTGTTAAGGACGTTGTAGGCATTGAATTTAGAATTAGCAAGCTTGATGTGAGGATCCTTAGAGTTGATTTTGGAGACGTTAATTATTTGGAAGGTCATTAGTATAAATTTGGGGTATGTCTTATATCGATGAAACAATGTGATTTGATTTGAGGGTTTATGTGTTGAGAATATTATCAAAAATAGAATCGAGTGGTGATTTGCGAGAGCGCGTGGTATGCCGTTACTTTCATAATTATGTATATATATATATATATATATAGCAATTTATATTATTTTGTTGTTTGTGGGGTAGGTACGTGTATGATTGGGTGTATGGGCGCCTAATCATGATACTCTACGGGTAGACATATGTGAGCCTTATTTTACATTACGAGAATTTACATTTGATGTGTATACTTTGTCTAATTTCATGGACAAAATTCCTTTGCTAGCGGGGAAGTATGTAACACCCCGTGTTTTTATTAGCTAATTAAATTAATTAATTGGAAAATTCGAGAAAAAATAAAATTTTGGATTTAATTATTTTTAATAATGAAATATGTTGGGTTTTATATTCAAAATTCATAAATCTATATTAGAAGACTCATAATATGAGTACTACTATGGCCTTAAATTTTAACCAATTCCAACGGTCCGATCATTCGAAATGTTTTTTAAGTTCTTGTAACTGATTAAAACTTTTTTCTTAATCAAACTCTTAATCCTTTATATATCACAACAAATTCTTGGTTTGGCTTTTCAAATAAATTTTTCATCAACTTTTCAACCAGAAGACCTCTATAAAATTATTCCCGTTCATCTACAAACTTTAGTCCCTAACTTAATCAAGTGTTTGACTCAATATTTGAAGGCTTATTTGGTGTTTTCTCGAGTTTGGGCTAGAACGAGTTTTGATTATTTTTGTGAGAGAAACATGATGGTGCGATTAGATTTTGAGGATGGAATTTATATGACGATTCATGTGATGATTTTGAGGTACGGGACTTACACAATCCAAAATTCTCTCGAAAGTATTCCGTTTGTTTTCTGTGTCAATTGCACTCATGTTGAATTGTGATATATATTGGAATCTTGAAAAAATTATTGGAATCTATTATTTGATTAATTGAGATATATTATATTATTGATTTAAGCATAGTGTCATGATATTTTAATATGGCACGGGGAATAGGCACCCGCCAATAGTCCAAAAATCGTTATATGGCTTTGAGATGCCTAGGGGAGGTGAGGTGAGGCCTAGTGGCCCATTGATGTGTTGTTGGGAAATTAATATTGTTACAATGCTTGAGTATTGAATTTTATTTGTATATGCACATTCGTATTATTGCGATTTATTCATCGTGCTAATTATTTTTGTGCATCTATTCCTGTCATATTGTGTACTTCCCCGTATTTTCTTTTAGTTGGTAGGTTAGCGTGGATTGGGACACTATGGACTATTTTGGAAGATCATTTTAGAGCTTGGATTAGAAGATTTATTTTTGATGTATAAATTAGTCGTGTAATTTTTGTTGGAGAATTGTGTATTTTGGGAGAAACATTATTATAAATCATCATTGTGGAAATAGAAGAATTATGATTTTGTTATATTTAAATTGTGGAAATTAGATGCTCTATATTTATTTTTGGATGGTTTTAGCTTAGTTTTTATCGCATTAGCACGCCGCGTGTCTTTCTGGGCATGTGGGGTGTTACAGATGGGTACCATATGGGGGGTACAATGAGTTGTTTTTGGAATAAGAAACTTTCTTTTCTTAAGAATGATTTAAAAAGGTGGAATGGAGATAACTTTATGAATGTGAAGGAATTTATTGATAGGTATTTAAAGGAAATTAAGAAGCGAGATAATAAGGAGGTCGTGGGTGTGTTGGCTAGAGAAGAGTGGTAGAGAATGAATGATAAAAAAAGGAAATTGGGGAGGAAAATGATTCAGAAAGAGATTAGTTCGAGGCAGAAATTTCAAGCTTTATGGCTGAAGGAAGGAGATAGGAACACTAAGTTTTTTCATAGGATGGCCAACTCTCACCGTAGATTCAATAATACGGGGAAGATCGTTATGGATAAGGTGGAGTTTTCGAAGGAGCCATAGATTAGGATGGAGTTAAAGACTTTTTATGATACCGGATTCGGTATCACCAAATCAATTTAAACATGTAATCTCAATCCAGTATAACAATGGAGTATAAAGAGATATGTAAAATGTAGAAGGATATGAGGCAAGGAAGAGATAAGACAATATATAAGTGGCTCAGCCTATCTAGGCCTACTCCACTGTGCGTGTGTGAGTGAATTTCACTAAGAAAGGGCTCTAATGGCATTTGGATACATATCACTCAGCGTTCTCTCTCTATGATGCAAGTTGGGTTTCGAATCAAAGGACCCCTCGAGGTAGGTGAAGGTGAATATTTATATGGCTGAGGTGGTGCAATGTGCACCCTAGGCATGTAATACCATGTACAATGTCATCAGTGAATGCAAATTGTGATTGAGAGATATTCTTCACACGCGAGGGAGATGTTGTTGTAATGGTTTTATACACGTGGGGATCGCAGCCCACGAGCACTCTCCCACGTGTGTTCCATTCCACGCGCCCTACCAAGTGTAAAATGTGTACTGTTATGATGGAGGTGTCATCTTGGTCGAGTAAGAGACCCTCAAGGTCCTTCTGGTGACTACTCGGTGGGGTCTTGGCAGACGTATGTCAGGCCGAGATGAGCATATGATTAAACTAAGGAGGTTTCGATTGCTGAAAAGTTATTCGAGACGATACAGGTAGGTTTATGGCAATTGTCCATGGTCTTGGCTTGGCACATGATATAGACCGAGACTTCTTGCTGTCGGATCTCTTATGAGAGGTGGACTCTGTAAGGTCGGTCTGGGTTGAGCTAGTCCCAGGAAGTGACGAGGGTAAACTTAGGCATATTAATCACCCCTACCCCTAGCCTTCAATATGTGGAGGCTAAGGGATAAGTGTCCCAGTTCTGATATTGATGAGATGTATCTACCATATCGGATGCGAACTAGTTAACAGTTGTTAGTAAATGACACTTATCATCTAGTCACGGGCTTAGCGTACTGCTCAAGAATGAATGAGGCATGTGAAACCTGAGAACTGCGCCCTAATGATGGAACTTTGGGAATAGAACCCTATCATTGTTAATATTTAAAAGTGAAACCTGAGAACTTGTGAAACCTGAGATGGAACATGTGAAACCTGAGAACTTTGGGAATAGAACCCTATCATTGTTAATATTTAAAAGTATTTTAGACTTTTCTCTTTCTTCTCCCTTGTTCATTCGCGCGCACGCCCTTTTTCCATAGATTTCTATTTCTCTATCTAGATTCCTGCCCAAGATTTTTCAGGCAAGCATTAGGGTTTCTCGTGATTTTTTAGTCATCCAACTCCTCCAGGTACCCTTTACTTCCATAATTTCCATGTTTTAAGCATTTTTTTACTCTGTTGTAGGCTTTTGTAAATTTTTTGCGATTTTAAGCTTTTTCGATGATTTTCTCTAGCAGTTTTAGGCTATTTTGGATCACCTTGTGGTGCAACTGTTTGTTGGAGGTAATTTTAGGGTTTTTACTTTTCCTTTCTTGGTTTCTTCAACCACTATGAAGTTACCGATCTAATGCTGGTCACCTTCTTTGACAACTGCTATTTGGTGTTCTTGAGTTCTTAACAACAAAACGTTTCGTTTCCCTATTTAATCCTTTGGTCAACACAATCAAACTTGCAAGTTGTTTGCAAGTGTTTGGTCATTTTGTCTCTAAGTTAAAACTCATCCTTTAAATGTTAAGGAGGTTATATGAGATGACTGACCAATTCCTAGAATTTAGAGAGAGGATCTTTAGTGAGATCCGTCAGTACGAGGCCGAAGCCGAGGCCAGACGCCAGGCCAAGGCATTTCCTTTGTGCCCAATCTTCCCAATTCCTCTTGATGTTATCCATCCTCCTATAGTTGAGAGACGCTACGATCCTCCAACATCTCGCCCTCCTATAGTTGTGAGACGAGAGGCTCCTTCTGCAAGTCATCCCCCAATAATTGTCATAAGTGGAGATACAATGAGTGTAAAATCGTCTGTGAGCGATGATGATATTAACATCTCATCTTATAATGGTTGCAGTCCTTCATCGTTTAGAGCCTTGGCTAGGGTTTCAATTGAGGCTGACTCTTTTTGCACGTGCCATGAGATCACCCGCCTATCGTACTGCCAAGAAGGGAGCAACAAACTCTAATGAGGTCGAGATACTTGCTGACAGCTCTCGTACGATCGACAGCGCAAGCTCTCAGTCTAATAAGGAAGACTTGCCTATAAATGAATCAGTCCCTGAGAGGCCGAGAGACACCATTGTGCATCCCCCCATTCAAACATCCATCCCTGTTTCGACCATGACCGAGGGGGAATTTTAAAATAGATTTCCAAGTGGGCTACCGACCGCCAATATTATCAACTCAGGAGATGAGGCTGATGAACCATTGGATACAAACTATGCCAAGACGTTCTAGAGTTCCATTAGTGATGCTGACCTCTTATACTGGAGGCACTTGTACGAAATAAACTCGAATATCATGATGAGAACTCTCGACGAGTCCGAAAGAGCTTTTAGCGACTAACCAGGTGAGGTTGCGATGTACGAGTAGATGTTTAAACTAGGTTTTCATCTTCCTGTACATCCTGTTGTGAGTGCAATCCTTGCTAATTTATACTTATCCCCTGCTCAACTTTTTTCGAATGCTTAGATAATTTTACTCGGATTTATCTTGCTATGAAAGTTTTGCCAATGCACCGAGCTTCTAGTTAGTGTTTTCAAGGCATGTTACAATGTCTCCTGCATGAGGGATCGGCCTACCTACTACCACTTTGTGTCCAGGAAGCCGACCAAGAAAGTTATATTCATCAACCATATATACAACCATAATTGTAAGCTAAGACATTTTTTCATATCTGGTTCATGGGAGTTTCCCACAAATCAATTTTGTTCTTCCTCCGAGCTGAGGGTCCCCCCAAAATGGGGTAAAGTGTCCATAAGAGAAGATCAATATGATTAGAGTCCAAGGTGAGGGGGTGGCCTTGTTAAATATGAGTACCTCATGACCCCTGACATCTTGTCCGTGACAGGACTGAATATTGGTCCTCTTACTAAAATTCATAAGTTTGTTTTTCATTTTTAATTGTAACCTTATACTTAATTATAGTTTTGGCTTTGACCTTTCTAATGTTTAACTTTGAATTTTTGAAGATTGTCCAACTGGTGTCCCTGAAGTGCTTTGGAACATGGTGGCCCCCAATCTTGCAAATATGGTTAACAAGTTCGAAAAGAAGCAAGCAATCCCTAGTGGACACTAGAAGAAGTCGATTGTGGGAGGCCCCAACCGAGCCGACGATACCAGAAATAGAAAGGAGAGAGTGGGGGACACTATCACCCACTGCTAATAAAAACAGAGTCGGCAGGATAAAGGGATCAACAGGGCGATTCCAATCTCCACCTATAACGCCCTTGCTGCTCGTCTCGTCCAGCTAAAGCTCAATGATGAGAGCTTGATTGGGAGCGCAAAGAAATCAATTGACTATGTTGCCTCCTTGATATTTGATGCTGACAGGAATTTTTTGTGATCTATAAACTCTTCCTTTCTTACTGAATTCGCCCTTCACAGGGCTATCCAGGTATTTGCTCAAATATTTGATAGTTTTTAGTTTTCCAAGTTTTGTCTCGTACTAACTTGATTCTTTCTTATTTTTATAGTCTCTACTTGCCTTTCTACCTCCTACGATATTGGGTTGAGAAGATGCTTCCTTTAATCTAGAAGGGAATAAATACTGAGAGGACAGAGCAGGACCTGAGAGATGAGTTTCAAAAGGCAACGTCAGCTGTGCAGGAGAAGAGCCGAGCATTGGACAGTTTGAAAGATGATCATGAGAAGACGTTGAAGGATCTGACCGATAATAAGTAGGCCGAGATGAATGATGCAGTCAAGGCATCTTTAGACGAGGCAAGGGGACAAGTCATAATCGAGTTTAAAGCTCTGATGAGTTTGGGGGCTATGCATTTGAATACCTTTTAATAGGAATAAAGATTTTGGGTCGATGGGTCGCCCTAAAGTATGCAGCCTTAGGGTCTCTAACCCCTCAGGACTTTGAAGGCCTTGACTTCAATGACCCCCTGCTCAGGACTGCCCTATCTGAGGTGGAGAATTCGATCAAGACTCTTAAGTCTGATCCTATGGAGTACATTTAAAATATCGATATGTGGCCGAAGGTGGTGTCGACGGTGACGGGGCCGATATTTAGATCCCTACACAAAATATCACCATTTCTTCCTCCGAGATTCCCATTGAAGAGACCCAAGCTTGACTCTTATTCTGGGCGGTCGTATGTGTCTTTGTTAGCCCCTTCTAATGTAAAAGTTAAAATAATTGTGATATTTTGTTTTGTATTTTCGTACTATGAGATTATGCCCATAAACACTTCTGTCTAATCAATTTCATAGAATCTCTGAATGATAAATAATAATGCTTGTGTTGCTTACTTATGTCATCTCTTCTTGTTATTGCATATTTTCTCTCTTAGCTTTGCATCATCTGGTTGGAAAACTCTACTGATGTTTAATAAGTAACCATAGTTCAATGGATTATAACTTGACATCACCAGTTAACCATTTTCTTCTCGCACATCGTCTTGTCCTTAAACGAGATAAATATAACCAAATGAATGATTTTTGAATTTGAATTCACCAAACTATGGTGCTATATCACGAGTCCTCTCTCGTCGTTTTGAGAGTGTATGGACGAGAGCTACCTCGTCCTACATTTTCGTCTCGACCGAGAGAGTTTTTCCACCAAATTAATGATGTTAAGATAAACAACAACGGATTTATTTTTTAATTTGAATTCACCAAATTATGGTGTTATACCACAAGTCCCCTCTCGTCGTTTTGAGAGTGTATGGATGAGTGCTACCCCGTCACACACTATCGTCTCGGCCGAGGGAGTTTCCCACCAAATTAATGATGTTAATATAAACCATAATGAAATGATTTTTGAATTTGAATTCACCAAATTATGGTGTTGAATTTGAATTCACCAAATTATAATGTTATACCCCAAGTTCCCTCTCTTAGTTTTGATAGTGTATGGATGAGAGGTACCTCATCCTACATTATCGTTTTGGCTGAGAGAGTTTCTTCACAAAATTAATGATGTTAAGATATTGTTCCCCCTCTCTATGTTATTGGGAATCCATGGATGAGGTTATCCCCGTCCGAACTGTCATGTCACCGAGATCAAGGTAATGCTACTTTACCACATAAGTTATGTTCCATAGTTTAGGATGAACTAAAATGTACAATCTGAACTACTCATAGAACAAGAATATGAGAGAACGCTTACAATTTTTCATTCATAACTTTTCTTCTCATACAATGATACAATGATAGAGAAAACTTATACAATTTCCTATTGATAATACTTCTTTAGATGATCGGCATTCCAAAGATTGGAGAATGGATCTCCCTCCAAATTTTGGAGCTGATATGTGTTAGAAACTACCGCTTCTGCTACCCTATATGGAGCATGCCATTTAGGATGAAGTTTATTCGACTTCTGCTAAGTTTTCTTCAAAACCAGGTCTCATACTGCTAATGGCATGGCCTTCACTCTTTTACTGTAAAATCTGGAAATTCTCTGCTGATTGGCTTTTTGCCTAATTTCTATATCTTTTCTCCTCTCTTTGATGAGGTCTTCCTCTCTTTAGCATTTGCTTCTGTGTCATAGGTCTGAACCCTATGGATTGTCAAACTAATTTCTATAGGAATCACTGCGTCTGAGCTGTAGGCAAGCATGAAAGGGGTTTCTCTTGTCGAAGTTCTCTTTGTCGTTCTGTAGGCCCACATGACAACATGCACTTCATCGGTTCAAAGACACTTGGCATATTCCAACTTATTCTTTATCCCATCCAATATGGTTCTGTTAGTCACCTCTGTTTGACCATTTACCCAAGGTCAACCTGAAGCTGGAAAAAACTGCTTTTTGCCGACCCTCTTACAATAGGCCTCCAAAGATGAGTTTTTGAACCACTTTCCATTGTCTAAGGTGAGGGTATGAGGTAGACCATATCTATAAATAATATTCCTTCAAATAAACTTGAAGGTCTTCATCTTAGTGATGGTGATCATGGCCTCCTACTTAACCCATTTTGAGAAGTAGTCAATTGCCACAATGAGGTACTTATAGTTACCACTTACCTTAGGCAAGGGTCCCACCAAATCAATTACCCAAATAGAAAATAGCTCAGGGGAGGTAATAAAAGATATAGGGTGATGAGGTCGGTGAGGGATGATGAAAACCTCTGACACTTGTCACAACTCTTGACATAACTATACGCATCCTAAGCCAATGTCGACCACCAATACCCTTGGGTGACCACCCTTTTGGTCAAGGATCTCCCTCCTATATGACTAGAGCAGGAATCTTCATATATATCTTTCAAAATGTACTCCACCTCTATTGGATGGACACATTGGAGTAAAAGGATAAGAAATCCTTTTTTATATAAAATATTCCTAATAACTGAGAATTTAGCTTCTTTTTACCTGAGCTTCTTTCTTTCCAACTTTGAATCTGGTAGTTCATCGTCCTTTATATATCAGATGAGAGGATCCATACAATATTCTCAGGACTTGCTTTACTACCAGTCTAGAGTCACTGTGGACTAATAACTGACTTATATTCAGTGCTTTGGCGAGGGAGAGACCGACGAGAAGGGCCTCGTACTCAAATTCATTGTTGGATGACTTTAACTTGAATCTCGAAGCATACTCTATATCAGTTTCGCCTGGAGACAAAACTATCAGGCTAACTCCTCTCCCTGACTCACAGGAAGAACCATAAAAAAGGCTCCACACAGTCCCTTCTTCAGATAAGTTTCCATCTTCCAACGTTCCATTATTGAATATAAATCTTTCTTCTTCATTCTTGACCACCATTAACCTAGTCGTACTCGTCTCAGCCTCATTAGAGGATGGACATGCTCTTTCTGGCTCATTTTTTAGATCAACAATATCCTTTTCATCTACCTCGTCCCATGTGAACCTACAAAATAAGCTAAAACTTGCCCCTTGATGACCGGTATCAGCTGATAGACGATGTCGAATTCTCCTAACTCTATAGACCAGGCCATCAGCCTACCCAATTTCTTAATTTTATAGATGACCTACCTAAGAGGGAAGTCTGTTAGGATGACCATTGTATGTGCTTAAAAGTAGGGCTTCATCTTCCTAGATGCATGAATGAGAGCATAAGACAATATCTCCCTTTTTGGATATCTCTGCTCGGCCCCTTGAAGAGCCTTACTGTTGAAATAAACTGGATTTTGGACACCCTCATCATGTCTCACAATTATTGCGCTGATGTTCGACTCAAACACGACCCAGTGAAATATAATTTTTCTCTTTAAATATGCCTTGACAATAAGAGTGGGGAGCCGAGGTAGACTTTTAAGTCCTGAAAGGCCCTTTCACACTCTTCACTCCATTCGAAAGCTTTCTCAGCACATTGAAGAAGGGAAGACACTTTTCTGTTGCCCTTGATACAAATTTGTTTAGTGTTGCAACTCGTCCGGTTAACCTCTAGATATCTTTTATGGTCTTAGGAGTCTTCATCTCCACTAAGGCTTTGATTTTTTCTTGGTTAAACTCTATCCCTCCCTGATTGACAATAAAACATAAAAACTTACCTAACCGGACACCGAAGACAAACTTTGAGGGATTCAGTTTCATTCGATATTTGTCCATCATGTTGAAATTGTGCTTTAGGTCTGCCGCGTGTGTCTCAACCTTGAGGCTCTTGGTGAGCATGTCATCCACATATACCTCCATGGTATTGCCTATCTGACTCTCGAATATTTTTTTCACCAGCCTTTGATATATAGCCCCGGCGTTCTTGAGGTTAAAGGGCATTACCTTGTAGCAATACGTACCTTTTTCTGTTATGAACGAGGTCTTTTCGACATCGACCGAGTCCATGAATATTTAATTGTAGCCCGAGTAAGCATCCGTAAAACTCATGAGTTCATTCCCGATCATGGTATCTACCATCTGATCTATTTTTAGGAGTGGGAAGTTATCCTTAGGGCATGCCTTATTCAGATCTGTGAAATCAACACACATTCTCCATTTTCCATTTACCTTTGGCATGATGACATTATTGGCTAACCATTATGGGTAAATAACTTCTCTAATGAAGTCGGCTTTTTCCAACTTCCCCACCTCATCTTTTATCACCTCATATTTCTCCTTCGATTAGATCATTCGTTTCTGCCTTACTGGTTTAGCTTCCTTGACCACGTTCATTTTGTGGAAGAGGATCATCGGGTCAATTATCGACATATCTTCGCGACTCCAAGCTAAAATGTTCCGTCTCTTCCTCAATAATTTAATCAGCTCTTCCTTGATCTCTTTCTTCAGGGCCTTACCGACTTAGACGATCTTTTCTAGCTTATCCTCATTAAGGATGATAGATTCTACCTCCTCGACTTCTTCACCCTTTTTCAACTTCTTCTCATCCCTAGGGTCGAGAGTGTTTATGTTTTAGGTAGTGGTGGCCCTCTTATGCGCCTCTCTCTCATTGGCTGAATATAAGTAACATTCACATGCCTTAACCTGATCACTTTGAACTTCCTCTAGTCCATAAGGAGTCGAGAATTTTATCATTTGGTGAACTATTAAGGGTACAACATCAAACTCATTGAGGACTACTCATCCCATAATTATGTTGTAGGATGAGTAGACGTTTTCATTCATAATGAAGAAACTGATCTTTCTTGTAAGATATTTCATCCAAATGTTCCCCATTCTGACATTTGTTTCATAAATACCAATAGGGTGGACTTTCTTTCCACCAAATCCAATTAGTGGCTGATGATAGGGGATGTGCCTCTTCTTTCTTAATCCTAAGCTTTCAATGAACTCCTAGAACATCACATCGGCTGAGCTACCACCATTGACCAATATTTTAGGGACTTCATACCCATATACTATTATTGTGATCACCATAGGGTCATCTTGCGGGGCTAAGATCCCCTTGAAATCCAACCTTAAAATGTTAACTATCAGAGTGTTCATGTCTACCTTCTTCCTCTTCTTGGCTTTAAATCAACAATGACTAAATTGACTACCTTCAACTTAGTAGGAGCTTTAGCTTTTGTAACATGAGCCTTACGGTGGGCTATCTCTTTGCCGCCACCGACCAAACCACCACATATCATTTTCACATCATGAGAAACATAATGCAGTCGACCCTTGGGATCAGTTATCTTTGGTGGGAGGTCAGGGTCGACCTCTTCATCATCATCTGATGCATTATCATCCTTATTAACTGGATTATCAAGTTTATACCTGTCGTCTATTCTCTTCAATATTTCATTTGAACCACCTCTCTTATCCACATACTTTCTCAGTTTCCCTTTCTTTAGCATCTTTTTTATTTCATCTTTCATTGCGAAGCATCTGTCAGTGGTATGGCTATGGTCTTAGTGGAATTCCCACCAATTACTTTTGTCCATCTTATGAGGAGAGGCTTTCAACTTCTCGGCCCACCTAAGATATTGATAATTCTTTATCTCATTCAGGATTTGATCTGGGCTGACCGCTAGTGGTGTATAGTCGGCGAACTTATCGTCCGCGGACCTCTTCTTGCCATCCGCTGACCTCTTCTTGCCATTTTTGCCCTTTAACTTTTGAAACTCACTTCCATGACTTCCTCCCTTCTCATCGTCTCACTTGGCATCCATTGCCTCCTTCGCATTCATGACTTTCCCAACCGTTGCCAAACATTCAGCCATGGTTTTTGGAGGATCCTCGGCTAGCTTTCAAAGGAGCTTCCCTTTTTCTAATCCTCCCACCAGGGTGGTCAAAGCAATAATCTCTTTTTAGTCTTCAACCTATAATTTCTCCTTATTTAAGCGGGCTATATACTCCCTTAAGATCTCATTCTTTCCCTTTTTAACATACATCAGGTGTGTCATTTTCTTCCTGGGCTTCACTCCAAAGCAAAGTTTATATATGAACCTCTCTGCCAACTGCTTGAAATTTTCAATAGAGTTTTTGGGGAGAGAGGTGAACCACACATGAGCAACTCCCATAAGTGTGCTGAAGAATGCCCGACATCTCATCTCATTAGAGACCGAGTATATTTCGAATGTAGATTGATACATCTCAACATGATGGATGGGGTTAGTGGTCTCGTCATATTTCGATGTGACTACCGGCGGCATGAACTTAGCCGGGGTTGGATAACTTACAGTCTTTGCGACAAAGGGGGAGCCCTCAATGTATCCCCTCTGCAAGGGTTCTCGTCTCTTTAGTATATCCTCGATCTTTTTTTCCAACCGTTGTATGGAAACATTCCAAGGCTTTGCTGCCACAATTGCTATCTCTCCCTCGTCCAAAACAACATTGTCTCCAGTCCTTTTTCTCTCGACTGGGTGCATCGAGGGCTCCTTGTCAACCGTTTTTTATTGTTTGTTGACCTCGCGTTGTTCCTCCTCTCGACCTTTTGAGGGTCTACGGTCGTCACATCTATCATTACTCCTGCAACCAACAATACTTAAAGATCTGGAGAAACGGTTTCTCAAATCACTTCCTGGGCCCAATCTATTAAGACTCACCCTCTTCTTAGCCTATCCAAAGCTGATGCCCGTGGTTGACAATCTTGGCTCGGCATTCGACTATATTCTCTACTAGGCTAAATCGAATTTAAAATGTTTCTAGAAATACGATAAGGCTCCCAATATTCCATATCGTCCTCTTCATCACAATGGTAATCCGCGTATTCTTAACCTCGCCTCCCTAGGCGTAAATGTTTAGGGTCGACAATGTTTCCACGTCTTTGTTAAGGAGATAGGTATTTGTGCGAAGCCTGGGGTGGTCCCCTCGCTGCTGAATCCGAGATGCCTTTTCTGGCGACCAGAATTATCATCTCATCTTTGGAACTGTAGGGTCTTGTCAAGACGTTCTGACTAAATGCGACAAGTTATTGTTGGATATTTTGTTGACTGGATTCCAATGAGTGCAGTACTACCGCCACCTCAGCCATTTCTGACTGAGGTGGGGTTTGGCTAGAGCTTGGACCGATGCCCAGAGGTAGTTCGGAGGCTATATCTTTGGTGTACTGGAAGACCTACAAATAGGAGAAAAGCTTGAGAGGCTCAACATGAACTCTTTTAATGGTGATATAAGTCCATCTGAGTGGAGTTGGATCACCACCTGAGAATCTGATGAATGCAGGCTAAGTAAGGAGGAGGAAGAAGATATAGTTCGTTCCCACAGACAACGCCAGATTGATGATACCAGAAATGGTATCACCAAATCAATGTAAATATGTAAGCTCAATCCAGTATAACAATGGAGTATAAATATATATGTAAATGTAGAAGGAGATAAGGCAAGGAGGAGATAAGACAATATATAAGTGGTTCAGCCTATCTAAGCCTACTCCACTATACGTGTGTGAGTGAATTCTAATAGAAAAACTTTTGCATATATATTTGTGTCGTTGTTGAACAAGCCTTTCTAATCAAAACCTTATGTACCTACAATAATAACAAACTCAAGTATAGAGGTAAGTAAGGGTATCAATCCACATCCTAGGGAGTAAAGCAAATGGAACAAATTCACATGTAATTCACCTGTTATATTCTTTTTGTGCTTTTTCACTTTTTCTAATTTTTTTTTATCTTTTTCAAATATTAAAACAATTGGGTGAGGTGAGGTCTAAACTAAATTAAAGTGTGAGATGAAAATAACTAACTAGAAATTTAGTAAAATGAATAATAAAGTCTAACACTAAAATAAAAGATAAGTGAGGTAAATAATTGTGAGAACAATCAAGGAGTGGGATTACACCACAAATTCTAGTTATTCTAATTAATTAAGTTAATTATTTGAATTCTCCCAAATTAATATCAAAACTACAAATCAACTCTCGTTGCAAGTTTAATTATAATAGTAATCTTTTATAAAATTAATTTTGACACCCCACAACTCTAGAAAAATATATCCACACTCCTTTTAATTAATCACCCGCTAGGATCGATCAATTAGAATTTATGTCAATCTTATAAAATAAATTTAGAGTTGAAATTCAAGTGATAATACCCCACTTAAGAGACCCCTATCTCTAGTTCGAATCCAAAATGGGTATTATCACTAGAATTTTGATTTTCTCTCGAAAATCATTTACCCTCTCTCGAGGCGTAAATCTAAGGGTGAGGGATCAAAATTAACATTCAAAGGGACTTTTCAAGTAATTAAACTAATAAAATTAAAATAACATCAAATAAGGGTTTTACCCCACCCCTTGAAAGGGGATTTAGCCTAACATGGTATCAAACATAATAAACAAATATTCAATAGGCATAAAATAAATGAGAAGAGAAGAAAACAATCAAACCCCAATCTCTTGAAGTGAAATTGAACTTCTATTCCTTGAGTTGAAATTTACATCCCTTAATTTGAATGATTCAAACACAATTACATCAAGAATCTCACTCAATTTAATCCTCACAACAATTTATTTTCTCCCCACTATCTAAAAATAATAAAATCAAAATTCTAATCTAAAACTACACTAAAATGGTATTTTCTCACTATGCAAATTCCTATCTCCTAGCTCTAGATATTTGATTTGGGGTCTTCTTCTTCAATTTATAGTAGGCATGGAGCATGGGGGTAAAAATGGGAATTGACTATGGTGAACATGTGGAAAAGGTGAGAGCAGATGTGCATGGGGGTGTGAGTTGTGTGTAATACCCCGTATTTTTATGCTATATTAATTTGGGGATTTATAAAATTTAATGTGAATTGATTATTTAATATAAATCCGGAAATTAATTATGTTATAATTATTAATGTGATGAGAGTTAGTAATTATGGGAAATTTGTTGAATATTACTAATGAGCAAAGTAATATATAATATTGGTTATATTAAATGTCACGAGTGAATAAAATGACAATTTTGGAAATTTGAGTCGGGACGCACCCGTGTCGCGTCAGGACTAAATATTGATGAATAAAAGTGAATATATTATAAGTTGCTCATATGGTCATTTTGAGTGCGCCAAAGTGTCCGGAAGGGTCGAGATAGTCAGAAAAGTGTACCCGGGGGTTTAGTTTGGGTCTCGGGGCGTTTTTAGGCTTAATTAGTACCCCGGGAGGGCATTTTGGACATTTCACATTTTGGGGTAATTAAACCCACGAAATTTCAAGGGATATATCAGATGTCTAAGGTTTCCTTCTAGGGTTAAAACAACCAAAGACATGTGACGGCCATAGGAGAGGGAAAGAGAGAGCTCTCAAAGCAATCCAAGGCCCAAAATCCATCCGTTTGCACCGCCACCACCACCAACGCGTAGATCGCGCGACGGGGAACGCAATCACACCAAATTCGTCATCAAACCAGAATTCTGAAAATCCCAGGCAAGTGTTTATCTTTCTTATTTTCTTTAATGCATCACTCATGTTAGTCTGGGGATGATTAGGATGAGATTTATGGAAGAAAACCCAAATTTGAGATAGGAAATCGCATGTAGTAATGATTTGAATGTAAATCTGGAAACCCCTTCACATGTAGAGGACTAAACCACAAAATTATGATGTTTTAGAAGAAGAAAATTCTGGAAAAGATTGATTAGAACCATATTAAAGAGATTCTAGGGTTCTTGAGATTTTTATGAAGTTTTTGCCTATAAATCCATGATTAGTGACGGAAATTTACATGCTTTACGTAGAAGATACATAAAATGAGATTATAATGTTAGTAGTACAAATTTATGGGCGATTGGGAATGAAAATTTTGGATTTGGAAGAGGTTTTGTGATAGAACCCGTAACTGATTAACTGCAGAATTCGCCATACCTGTTTGATCGATCGATCGAGCCAAGAGCTTCGATCGATCGACCCCTTCTGGCAGACTCAAATTTTTCCTTTTTAAATTAGTTGAATTAAATTTAATGAGAAATAATTCTTGGACACCCTTATTAAAATGTTTTGGGAGATAAAGAAGTCCAGTAGGACATATGAATAATTTTGGGACCTTTAATGTAAGACAAGAGTTGTATTTTTGGGATATTTACATATAAGGGACGATAAAATTATGTATTAAGGGGAGAGACGCGTAAGATGGTTACGTTGGAAATTAAATGAGTACCTACTGAATTCTACACTTGAGAGTATAAAGTCTATGAGTGTTATGTAAAAAGTTGAAAGGATCCCTCGAATCAAAGTAAGAAATGAACGGTTATACGTGAGAACTAAATATTGAGATATGAGGACAAATGTCGTAATTATGGGATTTGAGATGTACCTAAATTAATATGGTAATATTAGTATAGTTATATGACTGTGTTTATGCATATACTATCTATGTGTGAAAATCGTGCCCGCGCTACTTGCTATCCCTGAGGTTACCGCGCTGGGACAGTCTTATCTCGATGGGACCTTTATGGGGGATATTGACTCTTACCCTAGAAGATAGATATCCTTGGTACAGGCTATCGAATCGATAGTTCAGAAGGTCCTAAGAGAAGTGGGGGGCATGTGCTATCCTCTTAGAGACTTGGAATCTATGTTTCGCCTCAATATTGTTTATGTATGTGTTAATACAGTTCGAGAGTGATTCCGAACTTGTATTTCCCTCAGTACGAGAGATACGGGGATTGGATAGCATACTATGCACGCACCATAATTTTTATGTGGGGTGCTGTTAGAATATATATATATTATACGAGTATTTAATATATATATATATATATATATATATATATATATATATATATATATATATATATATATATGAAATTCTGAAATTTGGAACTGCCTACTGTGTTATGGTAAGTAAGATAATGAATCTTGACTTCAAATTGGAAATACTTGTTTTGAAAAGTATAATATGACACTGGGAAACTTTATTAATAAATAAAGTTAAAATGAGAGCTTTGTCACTAAATGAAATTACCCTCTTAAACAATTATGTTGTTCAGTTTTAAATCTTACGAGTAACTTAAGATAAGTTAAATTATTGGGAAGATTAGTGCGATATAAGCTAAGATAAACCGTTGGGAAGGTTAGTGTGATAGGTGCGCACATTAGATGAGAGGTGAGAATTTCTCAAGAGAGTGTCCTACTAATATGTTGTTGCATTGGCCTGTAAACATTTTAAATACTTGCTAAACGAATTTTAAATCTTTTACACTATCGGGCTCTGACCCGTTTCTATTTCTCTTTCTCTCTTGTATATATATGTATATATTACAGGTGCCCAGCCACAGGGGCGTCTTACATAGGATCATTTGGAAGGACCGCGCTGCAGCTTAGGTAGGAGTTGCATGCCTCTTTCTTAGACGACTTCATTCATTTGACTCCACTCCTAACATAATCATTTAGTGGGGCATGTGTAACCCTTTCCATTATTCAGTTGTTTATTTGGACTTTGTGATTCAGTTATTTCTAGTATTGTTACTTTGGGATTTATTATTGTTTGGATGTTTTACTTTAAGTTTTCAATGTTGGGATTTAGTTGGTGAATGTTTAAATTATTTGGATTATATGTTCCAGGATTTTTGTGGTGTGATTCTTTAATATTGAATTGTTGTAAATAATTAAATCTTTATTTTTTTAAAAATAAAATTTGGAAAGTAATGTTTAAAAATGGTTTTGACACTTAGCTTAATTAATTAGGGTATTTAAATTGGAAAAGTTATTTTTACGACAGTGATACTAAGAATGAACCAACCGTTCACCTTGATTTTAATTTAATAAAGGAGTGATCGCCCGGTATTTAATTAGGCAGGGTGTCACAGGTGGTATCATAGCATCAGGTTCTAGTGTCCATAGGATCTGTACGGCTTATTTCGCTTTCAGCTTAACATTTTTGCTATAGAGCCCTATTTTAGGATTGTTGTATTCCTGCTTTTACGTTTACGTCTTCAGCTATTTGAGATTTGATAATAACTGTAGACTAATGAATTTCTTCACGTTTCAGATGCCTCCGAGACGTGCACCAAAGGATAGGCGTGCCCAAGCCGAGCAACCAGCAGCTTCGGCACAGGGTACAATGAATGCCAATGAGGTAGCCGCTATTATTGTTCAGGCGGTAAATGCCGTGCTAGCGGTGGTTCATCAGGCTCCACCCCAGATTCAGGCAGTGGCGCCAGTACATGCACAGCTTCCATCTGCGTGGGAGCGGCTTAGGGATGCCTTTCAGAAGGCGCATCCCCCTGAGTTCTCTGGTAGTTCAGATATCATCATCGCTAGCCAATGGAAGAAAGATATCCAGCGACATCTTCATATATATGAGTGCACAGATGTGCAAAAACAGTTGTTGGCTTCCTTTAAGCTGGTGGGGGCCGCTTTGCAGTGGTGGGAGTCCACCACCACCTTGGAGGAGAGGGACACGATCCCGATTCAGTCATTTTGGGAGCGGTTTGACCACAAGTATTTTCCACCCTCCGTGCAGACTGAGATGAGGCGGAAATTACTGAACTTGAAATAGGAGAATTCTACCGTTGCTGAGTATTAGGAGGAGTTCACGAGACTTCTCACCATAGTGCCAGATGAGGCACCCACTGAGGGTAAGAAGATAATGATGTTTGTGGACGGGTTAGCTTAGAGGATCTGTCAGCACCTTATAGGGAATCTATCTCTGAGTACTTTCACTGATGTACTCAATGCTTCTTTACTACATTGCCAGGATCACCGCTTCCATCTGCAGGGAAGCAAGAGAGCAGGAGAGTCCGGCCAGCAGGGCAGGACCAAAGGTAGTAGTGCTAGTGGAGCACCGACATCTCAAGGACAGACTCGTCAGTACGAACAAAGTTCCCATCAGGGGGACCCTGCTATGCGATTCCGTTCAGGTGATTCCAGGCAAGGATTTGGGGGTTTTAGGCATGGCCAGTCTAATCAGCAGGGCCAGCAGGGCCAACACCGACAGCAGCAGGGTTAGCAGCAGGGCCAACAGGGCCAGTGGTGGGGTGGAAACGGCCAGAAGGGCCGTGGTCAGCAGGGTCAGAGGGGAGGTAATTTCAAAGGCCGATGTTTTGGGTGCGGCAAGCATGGCCATAGGCGCCAGGATTGTCCAGAGGGAGAGAGGGCCCCACAGCAGCAGGGAACCCGCAATGAGCCACAGAGGCCACTTTTTCCAGCTACCCTCCCAGCCCCAACTCAAGTACCAGCCCTACCAGCAGTTCCAGCAGCTCCAGTGCAGCAGGGGCAGTTACAGTATGGACGTGTCTATAATGTCCACCAGGCAGCAGCTCCACAAGCACCACCCGCGATTGAGGGTATGTTTCCTATCCATGGTACTATGGGTCGAGTTTTATTTGATACTGGGGCGACGCACTATTTTATAGCTACGCATTTCACGAAGGCCTTAGGGTTGTTAGCCACAACAGAGAGCACGGTGACGTATGTGGACTCACCACTGGGGAGTGAGTCGCTTATTTTCTTTATATGCTGGGGAGTGGGGGTAGAGATTGGTAGCTTGGTATTACCTGCAGACATGTTAGTCTTAGATATGCATAAGCACGATGTTATTATCGGTATGGATTGGCTCGCAGCTTACAAAACCATGATTGATTGTTTCGGTGGGAGTATTGTCTTTGCCATTCCGGGGCAAGAGATGTTTGTAGTGGCGATGCCTCGCGCAGAGGGAGGCTCGACCGCTCATTTGTATTACATAAGAGGAGGATACCTCTAAGGAGGTTGTGATTCCCTTAGACTCGATTCCAGTTGTTCGTGAGTATTCTGATGTATTTCAGGAGATACCAGGCCTACCCCCCAGTCGAGAGATAGACTTTGTCATAGATTTACTACCGGATACTAGACCGATAGCACGTACTCCATACCGTATGGCTCCGACAGAGATACGAGAGCTACGAGATCAGATAGAGCAGCTGTTAGGTCAGGGTTTCATTTGCAGGAGTACCTCACCTTGGGGCGCTCCAGTTCTGTTTGTGAAAAAGAGAGATGGTTCACTGAGGCAATGTGTGGATTACCGGGAGTTGAACAAGGTCACGATACAGAATAAGTATCCGTTGCCTCGAATCGATGATCTGTTCGACCAGTTGAGGGGAGCAACTTTATTTTCGAAGATAGATCTGAGGTCGGGGTACCATCAACTACGTATTAGGGAGCAAGATGTTTCAAAGACTGCTTTCTTGACGAGATATGGGTCCTATGAGTTGAGGGGGATGCCATTTGGCCTCACAAATGCTCCAGCCGTGTTCATGGACTTAATGAACTGAGTGTTCAGAGAGTTCTTGGATCAATTTGTCATCGTCTTCATAAATGACATTTTGATATATTGACACTCCGAGGAGGAGCATGCCGAGCACTTGAGACAGGTTTTTCAGACTCTACGAGAGCATCAGTTATATGCTAAGTACGAGAAGTGCGGATTCTGGTTGCGAGAAGTACAGTTCTTGGGGCATGTTGTTTCTGAGCAGGGGATAGCAGTTGACCCGAGTAAAGTGTCAGCGGTGAGGGAGTGGGGACAGCCCACGACACCGATGGAAGTGCGTAGTTTTTTGGGGTTAGCCGGATACTACAGGAGATTCATTCGGGGTTCTCCAAAATAGCAGGTCCATTGACGAACTTGACTCGCAAAGGGGTACCATATGTTTGAGATGATGCTTGTCAATTGGCTTTCGACGAGCTGAAAGACAAGCTTACTTCAGCACCAGTTCTTGCTTTACCTAAGCCGGGTGTGGAATACCTGATTTACACCGATGCCTCCTTACGGGGACTTGGGGGAGTACTTCAGCAGGAAGACAAGGATATAGCTTTTGCCTCCCGCAAGCTTAAGTCTCATGAGAAGAATTACCCCACCCACGACCTGGAGTTAGCAACGGTCGTTTTTGCATTGAGGATATGGAGACACTATTTATAGGGAGAGAAATTCCACTTGTTCACAGACCACAAGTCACTGCAGTACCTGTTCACTTAGCGAGAGCTGAATATGCGTCAGCACAGATGGTTAGAGTTTGTGAAGGACTATCAGTTCGACATACAGTACCATCCGGGGAAGGCCAATGTAGTTGCTGATGCGTTGAGCCGTATACCGGTAGACGAGGTAGAGAACGTCTGGAAAGCAAAGTGGAAGGATTTAGGCCACCAAGATGCAGTAGCCCATTCCTTCATATTTGTTATGACTGTGACACCTGAGATTGTTACGAGGGTGATACAGGCACAGACTGCAGACCCATTTTGCCAGGAGCAGATTATACGACTCTTAGCTGAGTCTTATTCTGTTAGTTCTGATGGGGGTTTGAGGTTTAATTGGAGACTGGTGGTTCCAGAAGGAGCAGAATTACGTCATGCAGTGATGACCCAGTCTCACGGGTCCCGATTTGCGGTGCATCCTAGAGGAGATAATATGTACATGGATATGAGGCGGCAATACTGGTGGAGTGGGATGAAGAAGGACATTGCTGAGTTCGTGTCCAAGTGTTCTACCTGCCAGCTGGTAAAGGTGGACCATTAGAAACCATCAGGGGATTCAGCCATTGGAAGTACCAGTGTGGAAGTGGGAAAGTATTTCCATGTTTTTTATTACAGGGTTGCCTACATCACAGCGGGGCCATGACTCTATCTGGGTGATTGTAAACCGTTTGACCAAGGTGACTCATTTTCTGTCGGTGCGGACAGACTATACCATGGGTCAGTATGCTCAGTTGTTCATTGCTGTGATTGTCAGATTACATGGGGTGCCCCTGAATATCGTGTCTGATAGAGGCAAGATTTCGTGTCGCGTTTCTGGGAGAGCTTTCAGGAGGCTATGGGTACTGAGTTGAGACTGAGTTCAACTTATCACCCACAGACAGATGGACAGACAGAGTGTACTAATCAGATGTTGGAGGATATGCTACGCATGTGTATTCTTGATTTTGGAGGAGGTTGGGAGCCACATCTTCCACTGGTAGAGTTTGCTTATAATAACTCTTATTAGTTCACGATTGGTATGGCTCCATTTGAGGCTTTGTATGGCAGGCCTTGTCGTTCCCCAACTTGTTGGCTCGAGGTGGGGGATAACAAGTTTCTAGGACCAGAGGTGATTTAGGAAACCTCCGCGAGGATTGAGATGATCAGGAGTCGCATTCGAGTAGCCCAAGACAGGTAGAAAAGCTACGCTGGTGCAAAACGGTTCTTCCGGGAGTTTAATGTGGGGAACCAAGTGTTACTACGTGTATCTCCTATGAAAGGAGTGATGAGGTTCGGGAAGAAAGGGAAATTGGCCCCGAGGTACATGGGACCATTTCCCATCATCGAGAGGATTGGGCCGGTAGCATATAGATTGGGACTGCCAAAGCATTTACATCGCATTCACGATGTATTCCACATCTCGTCGTTGAGACGATATCTTCGGGATGATATGGCCCATACCCACATTGCGATAGATGAGATAGACTTACAACCTTACAGCTCTTACGAGGAGAGACCGGTGGGTATCCTAGACCATAGCGAGAGAAGATTGAGGTCGAAGGTAGTTCCACCTGTACAGGTCCAATGGGAGCATCATAATGTGGAGGAGTCCACTTGTGAGCGTGAGGCAGATATGCGCGAGAGATACCCAGATTTATTCTTACCAGGTACGCCTTATTTTTTCGAATTTCGGGATGAAATTCCGTTATTAGGGGGGAAGTATGTAATACCCCGTATTTTTATGCTATATTAATTTGGGGATTTATTAAATTTAATGGGAATTAATTATTTAATATAAATCCGGAAATTAATTATGTTATAATTATTAACGTGATGAGAGTTAGTAATTATGGAAAATTTGTTGAATATTATTAATGAGCAAAGTAATATATAATATTGGTTATATTAAATGTCACGAGTGAATAAAATGATAATTTTGGAAATTTGAGTCGGGACGCGCCCGTGTCGCGTCATGACTAAATATTGATGAATAAAAGTGAATATATTATAAGTTTCTCGTATGGTCGTTTTGAGTGCGTCAAAGTGTCCGGAAGGGTCGAGATAGTCAGAAAAGTGTACCCAGAGGTTTAGTTTGGGTCTCGGGGCGTTTTTAGGCTTAATTAGTACCCCGGGAGGGCATTTTGGACATTTCGCATTTTGGGGTAATTAAACCCACGAAATTTCAAGGGATATATCAGATGTCTAAGGTTGCCTTCTAGGGTTAAAACAACCAAAGACAAGTGACTTCCATAGGAGAGGGAAAGAGAGAGCTCTCAAAGCAATCCAAGGCCCAAAATCCATCCGTTTGCACCGCCACCACCACCAACGCGTAGATCGCGCGACGGGGAACGCAACCACACCAAATTCGTCATCAAACCAGAATTCTGAAAATCCCAGGCAAGTGTTTATCTTGCTTATTTTCGTTAATGCATCACTCATGTTAGTCTAGGGATGATTAGGATGCGATTTATGGAAGAAAACCCAAATTTGAGATAGGAAATCGCATGTAGTAATGATTTGAATGTAAATCTGGAAACCCTTTCACATGTAGAGGACTAAACCACAAAATTATGATGTTTTAGAAGAAGAAAATTCGGAAAAGATTGATTAGAACCATATTAAAGAGATTCTAGGGTTCTTGAGATTTTTATGAAGTTTTTGCCTATAAATCCATGATTAGTGACGGAAATTTACATGCTTTACATAGAAGATATATAAAATGATATTATAATGTTAGTAGTACAAATTTCCGGGCGATTGGGAATGAAAAGTTTGGATTTGGAGGAGGTTTTGTGATGGAACCCGTAACGGATTAACTGCAGAATTCGCCATACATGTTTGATCGATCGATCGAGCCAAGAGCTTCGATCGATCGAGCCCCAGACCTCGATCGATCGACCCCTTCTGGCAGACTCATATTTCCCCTTTTTAAATTAGTTGAATTCAATTTAATGAGAAATAATTCTTGGACACCCTTATTAAAATGTTTTGGGAGATAAAGAAGACCAGTAGGACATATGAATAATTTTGGGACCTTTTAATGTAAGACAAGAGTTATATTTTTGGGATATTTACATATAAGGGATGATGAAATTATGTATTAAGGGGAGAGATGCGTAAGATGGTTACATTGGAAATTAGATGAGTACCTACTGAATTCTACACTTGAGAGTATAAAGTCTATGAGTGTTATGTAAAAAGTTGAAAGGATCCCTCGAATCAAAGTAAGAAATGAACGATTATACGTGAGAACTAAATATTGAGATATGAGGACAAATGTCGTAATTATGGGATTTGAGATGTACCTAAATTAATATGGTAATATTAGTATAGTTATATGAATGTGTTTATGCATATACTATCTATGTGTGAAAATCGTGCCCGCGCTACTTGCTATCCCTGAGGTTACCGCGCTGGGACAGTCTTATCTCGATGGGACCTTTATGGGGGATATTGACTCGTACCCTAGAAGATAGATATCATTGGTACAGGCTATCAAATCGATAGTTCAGACGGTACTAAGAGACGTGGGGGCATGTGCTATCCTCTTAGAGACTTAGAATCTATGCTTCGCCTCAATATTGTTTGTGTATGTGTTAATACAGTTCGAGAGTGATTCCGAACTTGTATTTCCCTTAGTACGAGAGATACGGGGATTGGATAGCAGAGTATGCACGCACCATAATTTTTATGTGGGGTGCTGTTAAAATATATATATTATACGAGTATTTAATATATATATGAAATTCTGAAATTTGGAACTGCCTATTGTGTTATGGTAAGTAAGATAATGAATCTTGACTTCAAATTGGAAATACTTGTTTTGAAAAGTATAATATGACACTGGGAAACTATATTAATAAATAAAGTTAAAATGAGAGCTTTGTCACTAAATGAAATTACCCTCTTAAACAATTATGTTGTTCAGTTTTAAATCTTACGAGTAACCTAAGATAAGTTAAATCATTGGGAAGATTAGTGCGATATAAGATAAGATAAACCGTTGGGAAGGTTAGTGTGATAGGTGTGCACATTATATGAGAGGTGAGAATTTCTCAAGAGAGTGTCGCACTAATATGTTATTCCATTGGCCTGTAAACATTTTAAATACTTGCTAAACGAATTTTAAATCTTTTACACTATCGGGCTCTGACCCGTTTCTATTTCTCTTTCTCTCTTGTATATATATGTATATATTACAGGTGCCCAGCCACAGGGCCATCTTACATAGGATCCTTTGGAAGGACTGCGCTGCAGCTTAGGTGGGAGTTGCATGCCTCTTGCTTAGACGACTTCATTCATTTGACTCCACTCCTAGCATAATCATTTAGTGGGGCATGTGTCGCCCTTTCCATTATTCAGTTGTTTATTTGGACTTTGTGATTCAGTTATTTCTAGTATTGTCACTTTGGGATTTATTATTGTCTGGATGTTTTACTTTAAGTTTTCAATGTTGGGATTTAGTTGGAAAATGTTTAAATTATTTGGATTATATGTTCTAGGATTTTTGTGGTGTGATTCTTTAATATTGAATTGTTGTAAATAAATAAATATTTATTTTTTTAAAATAAAATTTGAAAAGTAATGTTTAAAAATGGTTTTGACACTTAGCTTAATTAATTAGGGTGTTTAAATTGGAAAAGTTATTTTTACGACAGTGATGCTAAGAATGAACCAACTGTTCACTTTGATTTTAATTTAATAAAGGAGTGATCGCCCGGTATTTAATTAGGCGGGGTGTCACAGTATGAGGATATTTGGAAAAAAATCTGATTTGGGTTAAATGTGCATTTGGGTTCACATGGGAGCATGTGGGTTGTGAGGTTAGAGGGGTAATTTTGGAAAAGTATTAAGAAAGGGTATTATGGGTAATGGGAACAAAAGGCATTTATGGGTGGTAATTATTGACTTAGTCTTTGGTTTAGTCTTGGACAAAACCAGGTAGAAGTCGATTTGGGTGGAAGTGGCTAAAAATGGGAAATGGGTCTTGTTGTTGGTTTCATTTTGTGCAGGAGCTTTAGAAATCGTGGCTAGTTGACATAGTTGGAAATGGGGTTTGAAATGGGTAATTGGTTTGGGTGTTGCTGGACATGGGTCTGAGGTCGGATCCGGGTTGGAGAATGGGTGTTCGGGTAGGAGGCTGGTCGGCTTTGGGAGGAATAAGGGGTCTGGTGTTGGGTGTTGGTTGGGGCATCCCGACATCGCCGGAGTGGACGAGGGAGAGATGGGGGTGAGTTTGGCTGGGACGAGAGAGAGACTGTTTGGTGAGGAGAGAGGCGGGTCGAGAGGGAATGTTTGGTTTCGGCGACTGGGGTTCCGATGGTGTAGGGTCGAGTTTCAGGTCGCCGACGGATTGATGACAGGAGGTTGGGTTGGGAAGTCCGGCAATGGGTTTAAGCTAAGGGGCTTTGGTTATGGGGGTTAGTGAGAGGAGAGAGAAAGTGAGGTTGGGGAAGAAGATGGAGTGTGGGGTTATGTGTGGTAGGGTGTATAGGCATTAGTGTGAGGGTGAGGGGTGTAGGATAGTGTGTAGGTGAAAATAGGTGTATGGGAGTGTAGGATAAGGGGATTGTGTGTGTGTTTAATTAGGACACCAAAAAAATAACACTAATAAAATAAAATTAATAAAATAAAATAAAGACCTAATAAAATATAATTCTAAAATAAAATAAAAACTCAAATAAAATTAAGAAGAAATAAAAATAAAAATAAAAATAAAATCTAATAAAATCTAATAAAATTAAAACTAAAATTCTAATTAAATGAAAAATCAATCAAAAACCAATAAAAGAAATCCTAAAAATAATATAATCCTAATAAAAAAAGATAAAATAAAATAAAACTAAAACTAAAAGCTAATAAAAATCAAAATAAAATACAATTACACTAACAAAAATAATAATAAAAATAGAAAATAAACCTAGAAAATATTAAATAAATTTAAAATAAATCCTAAAAATAAAAATGACTCAAACTAAAAATCTAAAAAATAATAAAAAGACACAAACTAAACACACACGGGTTTCGGGGTAGGTTTAGGCTAAGTTTGGGATAGGCTAAGACACGGGATAAGGGTATATAGCTCCATAAAACGCATAAATGCCTTGAAATACGCATTTGAACACCGCAACGTGCATTCGACCTACAAAATAAATATTTAAGCACATAAGACCCATATTGTCGAGAATTAACAACTAAAATACATATATTCGGGGTATAAAATGTATAGTTTTGGGTGCTTATCAAATTCCACTAAGAAAATGTCCCTAATGGACTTTGGATACAAATCACTCAGCTTTCTCTCTCTATGCTACAATTTCAGCAGGGTTTTAAATCAGGTTCCCCCTCATGGTAGGTGAAGGTGAATTTTTATATGGCTGGGGTGGTGCAATGTGCACTCCAGGCTTGTATAATATGGAATGGCCAAGGTATTGTAGCCACCTGTCATCAGTGAATGCAAATTATGATTTATAGATATTCTTCAAACATAAGGAAGATGTTTTTGCAATAGTTTTATCCACGTGGGGCTTGCAGCCCACGCGCACTCTCCCATGCGTGTTCCATTCCATGCGCCTTATCAGGTGTCAAATGTGTCTTGCTGTGATGAAGGTGTCAGCTTGGCTGAGTAACAGACCCCCAAGGTCCTACTGGTGATTACTGAGTGGTGTCTTGGCTGACGTGCGTCAAGCCGAGATGGCTATATGACTAGATTGAGGAGGTCTCGACTACTGGGAAATTATTCGAGATGATAGAGGTAAGTTTATGGCAATGGTCCATGGTCTCGACTTGGCACATGATATAGACCGATACTTCTTCTTTCTGGATCTATTGCGAGAGGTGGGCTCTGTAATTTCAGCTTGGGTCGAGCTAGTCCTAAGCAATGACGAGGGTACACTTGGGCATATCAACTTTTATGAAGCATTATTCACGGAAGAGGAGGATTGGAGACCTATGTTAGTCGGGTTGGAGTTCGGGACCAGTTTTTGGAGGAGGAGATGGATCCTGCGTTGAAGTCTATGAGGGGAGGTAAATCTCCTGGGCCTGATGCATTCTCGATCGCTTTCTTTTAATAATGTTGGTCGGTAGTTCGAGAGGACATCTTAACCTTTTTTGGTTTTTTTTGAGAGAGGTAAGTGTCAGCAAATCTTGAATTCTTTGTTTATTGCTCTGATTCCCCAAAATAAAGGGGGCAGTGGATGTGAAGGACTTCCAAAAATTCAGTTTAATTGGAAGAATTTATAAGTTTTTGACTAAGATGTTATCAGTTAGGTTAAGGAAGGCGCTTGATCCCATTATAATTGAGGCTCCGAATTCTTTTGTGGGGGTAGGCAGATCTTGGGTGCAGTTTTGGTAGCAAGTGAATGTGTCGCGGCGAGTAAGAGGAGTGGGGCGTAGGGTATTGTGTGTAAGATTGATATCGATAAGGATTATAATAATATTAATTGCATTTTGTGCTAGATTTGATGAGGAGGATGGGGTTTGGGAAGTGGTGGCATAGGTGGATGGAGAGTTGCATCCTCGGTCAGGTTTTGTTGTTGGTTAATGGGTCACCAAAGGGTTTCTTTTCAAGTTCGTGTGGTCTTTGTCAGGGGGACCCTGTCTCTTTGTCCCTTTTTATTTTGGTGATGGAAGGGTTGAGTAGGTTATTTACGAGGGAAATGGAGGCAGGCAGGTTAAGAAGTTTTGAGGTGGGTGATTTGAGAGTCTCTCCTTATCCCGTGTCCCACCTTTTATTTGAAAATGACACGATTATTTTTGTGGAGCCGAGGAGGAACAAATGAGGGGAATCAAGTTCAT